>CM022303.1:64665165-65895776 GCA_011799875.1 Thinopyrum elongatum
TCGATACCTCATGGTCTAAGGAATCATGCAAATGTTACCATCTCCTGTGTTATTAACCAGTACTTAGGACAAAAGTACTCATAGCAGAACATAATCGGGTCGATTCACACTACTGTTCTGTCTAACCATTGTGCCCTCAAAGGTCTGGCATTAGACCTGCCCATGATCAGGAAAACAGGACCACATGCAACACTTTGAGCTAGTCTTAGAGGCTAGACTATGAATTACATTTTAATAAACCGTTTATTATTCCACACGTGCTATGAGTCTTCCTCCGAGCCTTCGTGGTTATTTTAGACTAGAGAACCATAGCAGTTATAAGCAGAACATAAACTAATTATGAGTCAGGAATTAACTAATAATATTTATTATTGCCCTAGGGCATATCTCCACAGTGCTGCTCCCCCTATGGCCCATATCTTCTTTCCTCCCCCGGGTGGTTCCGGAACCCCCCCTGTTTAATCCGCTAACGTCCCGATACATTCCGAACACTTCGGTGGTCCGAATACTATCGTCCATTATCAATCTTTACCTCTCGAACCATTTCAAGATTCCTCGTCATGTCCGTGTCTCATCTGCCGGGACTTCCGAATCATCTTCGGTCACCAAACACATGACGCAAATAAATCATCAATCGAACTTTTAGCGTTGACCCTACGGGTTCGAGAACTATGTAGACATGCAACATATCTCCGTTCAATAAGAACAGCTGAACCTGGTGCTCATGATTGGTTCACTATTAGAAACATGCTTTGGTCCCAGGTCGAGCCATCCCATTAGTCCTCGTTTCATCATGAACCGGGACCCACGGGGGCATAGTGTCCGCGTTCGTGATGCCAGGGGCCCGGCAAGTGCCTCATGGGTGGGCCATGGGTACCGGTTCGTCTGTCCCTATTGGTCCCGGTTCCAGCCACCGAACCGGGACCAATGGTGCCTCTCTTCCTCACCTGGCCCAAAACCATTGGTCGATTCGTGTTGGAACCGGGACCAAAGGGGGTCCTTTTAGTCCCGGTTTTCCACCACGAACCGGACCACTGGAGATGGCCTATATATAATACCCCCTAGCCCGCGAGCAGGGCAGTGGAGTGCTCTGTGTTTTGGGCCGGCCGTGGAGAGAAGCTTTGTGGTGCTCTAGCTCACCTCCTATGTCACATGAGGGTGTTCGATTGAAATGCCGAGCCACACTTACGCTTTCTCCTCTCTGAGGCCTCCTGTCCAGCTCCATTTTCCTCGAATTTGTCTCGGGTTGGCGGCCCGTCCTGTCCCTCCCCGTCCTCACGCCGTCGATTCGCCCGCCCTCCCGATCTCGTCGCCGTGGCACCACACCTGTGAGCCTCTTGGTTCTTAATCTTCGTTGAAAAGAAAAATTATTACTTGTCTGATTAATAGATACTTTTGTGTAATTTTCTTTACTTTATTTTGTTTGTTATTATATATTGCGATGTTTTGGTATCCGCCTCCTTCGGCCCTCATCCTGTCTATGATTGGATGTGGTATATATTATCTTTTATAACTATTTGGTTCATTGAGTGTTTTGACCATTATTCCGACCAACGTGACCTAGATTTTTTTATCTAGGAGGTATGTGAACATGTGAAAAACCGGAAATTCCAACCGACCCTATTGTCGGGGAGAGGACTAAATTTAGTTGAAGAAAACAATTTACTTGAAGGAAAAATGAAAAAAATTGAGGAGGAGAGATGAATTGGAGTTGCAATGTTGCGGATGTCGTCGATTTCACCCGATCAAGTATGGGGAATAAAATGCGCTTGAGATTGAGAAATATAAAAAAAATAATGCCATTCATACTGAGGCTTGGTATCATTGCCGTTGGTCAATTGTTACCTTAGTTGCGATTATGATCGCATTTGTTGTTGTTGCATTGAAATGTTTACAATAGTTTCATGTATGTTTTAATTAGATGCTCTGTAGAGCTATTGTGTTTCAATGGGGAAAAGAACTATGGTATGTACTTTGGTTTTAATGTGATGATGAACTTCTATTAATTAATTTGGTCACTTCTTTAATCATGATGTTCTGTAAATGGTTTTTGACACGCTTAATTATATATAAGCACGCGATGAACCGGCAATGGATGGACGTGACAGACTCACCTCCGAGTCATAAGGGCGTGCATATTTTCTCTCATTGGCTTGAGGCAAACAAGCAGAAGGGGTTTATGTGTTGTCCATGCCGTATATGGTGGGAATACAAAGTCTTACTCTTACCTGACTTTCAAAACCCGTCACCCCCCCCCCTGCTTTATAAGGGTTTCATGCCACACTATAATGTTTGGACCAACACGGAGAAAGATGGGGTATGATGGAAGATCAACGAAGAAGAACGGAAATGATGACAGCTTGTGCCCCCTGAATACGGTGATGCTGCTGCAACGGGGGCAGCTGAAGAATCAGAGAACCAGACGATGGTGCCCGATGATGATCTTCGGCCCGGGTCCATTGTTGATGCAAAAGAGACAATGCTAAAGTGAAAAGGAGAGCTGAAGTTCCGATCGCATGTTAGAGGATCACAAAAAGGGGTTGTACGCCAATTGCGAAGAATGGCACACAAAGCTTCGGTACCACACTGGAGTTGCTGCAATTGGAGGCCAGAGAATGGTGTACCTGACAAAGGATTTGATAAGCTACTGAAAATATTGAAGAAAGAATCTTCCCAAAGATAAAGAATTGCCCGACATGCATCGCAAGCAAAGAAGGTTTTTATGCCCTCTAGGACTGGAGGTGGCAGAAGATACATGCATGCCCTAATTAAACTGACTGATCCTCACCACGGTGCGTACGAGGATTTGAACGCATGCCCGGTCTGCGATGCATGTTCGTATAAATCAGACCGAGGATGACCCTGGTTATGTTGACGGTGAGAGCCCCAGTTAGAGGGGTTCCTGCTGCCCGGTGTGTGGTATGCTCCTATAATACCACTGTTCCAAACTCTTTTCAGAAACCAAGAGCAATGCCAAGTTCATGCGATGGCACAGAGAGGACCAATAATAAAGACTGGAGTTGAGAGCACCCGCTTGACGGGTCCAGTGGCAGAAAAAATCGAGAGAAAGTATTGGGAGACTTTTGCAGTGATGCAAGGAACTATGGGTTGTTTAAAGCGCGTATATGGCAATAATCCTTTGGGGAGGCAGAGCAGCAATCACAACACCTGGCCTGTGACTCTATGTATCTATAACCTTCCTCCTTGGCTTGTGCCTGAAGGGCGTAAGTTTCCTTATGAATTGCCAGTTCTCATCCAATGGCCCTAAGCAACCCGGCAACGACATTGAATCGTGTACCTAAGGCCATTAGTTCAAAAACTTTACGCGTGGAATGGAAAACGGTGTACGTGTGTGGGATGGAGCACAAACACAGGAATTTGGACTAGACCTGCACTGCATTGCGTGTTTGTAACATCAATGATTGGCCTGCTCTCAGTAACCTTTTTCAAAGGACAGCAAACAAGGATATACCACGCATGCAGCACTGGTTTAGATGACACCCGAAAGTTAATATACCCACCTGGACAAATGCAGGAAGAATGTGTAACCTGGGGCATCGTCGATTTCTTCCGACCAACCATCATGTCCGAAAGAAAGGCCAAGCATTTCAAAGGCGAGGATATCACCGAAGAAGCCCGCCATCCATACCTGTGATCACATACTTGCTATGGTCAATGATTTACATGTAATCTTTGGAAAGGGTCCCGGCGGACTATTCTGTTCCGAATGACGCTGAGGGCGCGCACCATGTGGAAGAAGAAATCTATATTTTTGGGACCTACCCAACGGAAAGACCTGAGCTCCGCTCTTCCAATTGACGTTGGATGCCTGTGACGAAGAATCTTTGCGTGAACTTGCTAGGCTTCTGGGCGTGTATGGGAAGCAAACGATACACCCGGAGGCATGGAAGGCCAGCAACGTGGCACTAAAAATACGGCATGATGCATCCAAAGCAGTATGAAGGCCCTGCCAGCTACGCTCTTACTACCCAATAAGAGAAGGAATCTTCTTTGAATGCCTGCTCAGTGAAGGTCCCTCTGGCTTTCTCGTCGAATATAAAGGAATAATAATATGCCAGAGAAAAAGTTTCCATAACCTAAAGTTTCATGACTGCCACATGATTATGATGCAACTGCTTTCGGTTTGCATTGAGGGGCTCTACCAGAAAACATTCGTTAGCCATTGTGAAGCTATGTTCATTCCTCAATCAATCTCTCATAAGTGACGATCCAGAAATCCACCAAGTTTAAGGAGTGAGTGGCGCAATTCTTGTCCAAGTTCGAGCGGTGTTTCCCACCATCCTTCTTCAATATCATGAACGCCGTCCTATTCATCTAGTGACGAGAATGTTCATGGTATGCCGAAAGAAATATGTCCTAACCCAACCTCTCTATTCCCATGAATGGAAGCATCTCCATGGGCCAATCAAACAGAGGATGTCATTGGGTTTTGTGTTGACGATTCATTCCTGACCTTAAGAAGATTGTCTCCCTCAATTCGCGGTGTGAGGGGAGACTGACTGGAAAGGCCGCTAGGAGGGGACTCATATATGTAGGGACGTGCTTCTTGGGTCCTCCTCAAGCACACGAACCAAAGTTCTACAGAACTCTACCTTGGTGACCCCGTATGTCGATGAACACAAGAACATTCTGCGCCTTCCCAAAACACCGAGCAGGTACGACTGGATTACATGTGAACACATCAGGACTGTTGGCAGTTGGTTGCAACCACTCTTATGGGTGACAACACTGTTTCTGATGAGCTGTTACTCCGCGTTGCAGGGGACCATCTTCGCCTCTATTTGACTTACAAAGGGTACGGATAATGGGAAAACATTTTACACGATCGCCCGAATCAAAGAGCACCAACCACAACAACGGTGTCCGCTTGATGTAGCAACCAAGAGGGAAAGGACACTATTAATGGTTCATAGGGACATATGGACTTGACTATGGACATGTTTTAAGGTCCCTTTGTTTCAGTGCAAATGGGTCATCTGTCAGGAGGCCGGTACAGGTAGACCCACAGTACGGAATGACACCAGTGGATCTGAACACTCTTGGGTACACAGCGAACATTCTTCCAGCCACTGTGTGGCGTAGTTTTCTATGTGGAAGGACATGTCTACCTACCAAACCGATAACAAAGAAAAAGATACGGAAGTGAATACATCATACGATGAGCCAAATCAAGCACCACATAGTTCTTTCAGGAAAAAGACATCGTGGTATTGGAGGGCAAGACATACATGTCTTAAAGATATGAAAAGTTTTTCATTCATGAAATTCCTCTTCAAAGTTCAAGGCTGACCCCCAGCACCCTTTAAACGATGAAGATTAACCATGGTTACGATGCGCAATAACAATAGGACACAAGCGAAGAAAAAGTGAAGACTTTCTTTCCACAATATTATTATTTGCCCTTTGATCTATAATATCACTCACTGCATTACATGTTAAGAAATGAAATGCCTTTTGTAACAGATGAAGTTTCCGTTGAAACCCCTGATACTTCGAAAAGAGGTCCATTTTGTACACGAAGTGCATCCAGTTTTTGCCGTAACCCTCTCAACTTGTTTAGCACAGCATGCTATGTGGGTTAAATTATGATACCATGCCAACTTTCAACCTTTTCAGATTTTCATTTGTAGTGCTTTTCAATTTCAGGGTCATAAGCAGCTAAAAAAAACAGTAAACATGCAATGAAAATAACAAATGAAGTCAAAAGGGTTGAAAATTGATGATGTGGCTTTGAATGGTGATTTTGAACACACAAACAGTCTGGGTTTTCAATAAGTTCAAAAAATGAAATCCCCTTTGTAACAACAGACGAGTTCCGTAGAAACCCTGAGACTCGCAAGAGATTGTCCCGTTTTGTACACGAAGTGCATCCAAGGTTTTTTGCCGTACCCCTCTCAACTTTTTTAGCACATGCGATGTGGGTGAACATGAATGAACCAGATGCCAACTTTCACACAACCTTTCATAGTTCATTTGTAGGCTTTCAATTTTTCAGGGTGTAATAGCTCAAAAATCCGTAAATGCATGAAATAACAAATGACGTCAGAAAGGGTTGACAATTGATGATGTGTCTTTTAACGGTGCATTTTAACACACAAAAAGTCTGGAGTTCAAATAAGTTCCAAAAAATGAAATCCTTTGTACAGACGAGTTTTTCCTTCTGTATGAACCCTGATACTTCGAAGAGGAGTGCCCGTTTTGGTACACGAAGTGCATCCAGTTTTTGTTTTGCCCGTAACCTTTCACTCTTTAGGCACAAGCTAATGTGGGTGAAATGATGTTAGCATGCCAACTTCCTCAACCTTTTCATAGTTCATTTGTATTCTTTCAATTTCAGGGTCATATAGCTAAAAAACATCAGTAAATGCATGGACAAGTAACCAAATGAAGTCAGAAAGGGTTTGAAAATGTATTATGTGGCTTTGAATGGTGGCTTTTGAACACGAACAAAAGTCTGGAGTTCAAATAAGTTCAAAAAAATTGAAACCCTTGTAACAGTGAGTTTTTGCGTCCGAACCCTGATACGTTCGAAAAGATTGTCCTTTGTACAACGAAGTGCATCCAGTTTTTGCCGTAAACCCTCTCAATTTTGTTAGCACCTCTATGTGGGTGAAAGGATGATACCATGCCAAATTTCAACCGTTTCAAGAGTTCATTTGTAGTGCTTTTCAATTTCATCAGGGTCATATAGCTAAAAAAATATCATTAAATGCATGAGAAAATAACAAATGAAGTCAAACGGGTTGAAAATTGATGATGTGGCTTTCCAATGGTGCATTTTGAAACACCAAACGTCTGGAGTTCAAATATTTCAAAAAAAATGAAATCCCTTTGTAACATATGAGTTTTGAAGCACACAGATCTGTTTTGATTTTAAAACAGACTTTCAAATAACCAAAAATTAACCATTGAATTTAATGATAAAACATAGTAAGTTAAATAGCAGGAAAAACAACTCACTTCCATAATCTATTTTATAGTAAGTTATTCACAAACTAGTGATTCAACAAATTTTCAAAAAATTCAAATTTGAAACGATCAAATTGGAGAAAACGATTCACTAACAGAAAGTTTATAATTTTTTGATTAACCTAAAGCAAAAAGATCAACTAAAAACATAAGTACTTTGTTGGTAAGTAGAAACAAAATAAAATAAATAAAGCAACAAGAAAACAAAAAAATGGCAAAAAGAATAAAAAAATGCCACCTACTGGGCCCACCAGGCTGAATACACTAGAAACCCAGCCAGGGCCAGGATTCCGGCCCCAACAGGCCCAGTAGGCCCACCGGCAAGGAGTGACATAAGTGGCCTAAGCCTGTATTGAGAGGGACCGAGAGGGGGTTGGGCGCAGCACGCTTATAAACCACTCTCGGCTCCCTCCCCACTAGGGAGGTTGGACTAAACATCCCACCTCATCGCGCCACGCACGGCCTTTGGTCCCGGTTGGGTGTAACACCCCATGTTTATTAGCTACATAATCACCCTGTTGATAATGCCATGTCATCAGGGATCAGACAGTGCTTATCTCATTAGTTCAATTCCCTTTTCAAATTCAAACTCCAATCTATAATTCAAACTAAAAGTGAAAATAAAGTGGTGCAAATAGAAACTAAAGGTTCATAAAATCACAACTATTGCAGAGGTACTCTAAATTGTAACCAACATTTATAATTTGATAGGTGGGCTCTAACTTTACCAAAAACAGTGAGGATTATGCATTTGGTTATTATAAAAATTGTGTGAACTCAAATTGACTCAAACTATTTTTGGTATAGTAAGGATGCCTAGTAATTTTGGAACCATTCCTATGTTTTACAAATTCAATTTGAGGCCTAACTAATTAACCAAACAAGAAATAAGAATAATAAAAAGAGAAAGACAAAAGGAAGCAAAACAAATAAACCAAAATCAAAAGAAAAGCCCCCCGGTACTCACTAGAATAGGGATTGCTTGGGGGAGGAAGTATTGGTAGTTGATTGTTGATATACCCTCTCCTTTGCCCGTCTCCCTTCCTCCACTTCCGTGTCCGAATACTATCGTCCCAATAATATCAATCTTTACCTCTCGACTACCCATTTCACTTCAAGATTCCTCGTCATGTCCGTGATCTCATCCTGGGACTCCGAACAACTTCGGTTCCCCAAAACACTACTCATAATACAAATCATCAAATCGAACGTTAAGCGTGTGGACCCTACGGTTCCGAGAACTATGTGACTGACCAAGACAATACTCCGGTCAATAAGCACAGCGGAACCTGGATGCTCATATTGGTTTTCACTAAGTAGAAAACAAGGGCTTTTTGGTCATGCCGAGCCAAAAAAGCCCATTAGTCCAGGTTCATCATGAACCGGGACCCAGGGGATAAGGTCCCCCCGGTTCGTAGAGTGCCAGGGGGCCGCAGGGCCTCATGGGGCATTGTCCCCGGTTATCGTCTGGCCGCCTTTGTCCCGGTTCCAGCCACGAACCGGGCCAATGGGCCTCGCCCCTGGCCCAAACCATTTGGTCCCGACCCGATTCTGGCTGGAACCGTACCAAAGGGGTCCTTTAGGTCCGGTTCAGTCCACGAACCGGGACCAATGAGATGCCTATAGATCAACCCATAAAACCCCCCTAGGCCCGCGATCAAGGCAGTGGAGTGCTCTGTTTTTTGGCCGCCGTGAGAGAGCTTTGTGGTCTCCTATCTCACCTCCTATGCACATAGGTGTTCGAAAACGATGAATGCCCGAGCCAACCTTAAGCTTTCTCTCTCTAGGCCTCCTTGTCCAAGCTCCATTTTCCTCGGATTTGTCCTAGGTTTGGCGGTCCGTCCCGTCCCGTCCGTCCCCGTCCTCAACGCCGTCGATCGCCGCCCGATCTCGTCGCCGCACCACCCGTGGTGACCTCTTGGTCTTATCTTCTTTGTAAAAGAAAAAAGTTCTTACTTTGTATGATTAAGATAGATACTTGTGTAATTTTCTTACTTTTATTATGTTTGTTATTTATTCGTGCGATGGTTTGGGTATCCCGCCTACCGCGCCCTCATCCCTGTTCTATGGATTTGGATGCTGGTTTATTATCTTTTATAACTATTTGGTTCATTTATGTGTATGAACAATTATCCCGCCAACGGTGACCCCCCATAGATTTTTTTATCTAGGAGGTATGTGAACCAGAATTCCAACCGACCCTATTGTCGAGAGGCCTAAAATTTAGTTTGAAGAAAACAATTACTTGAGGAAAAATTGAAAAAATTTGAGGAGAGAAGATGATATTGGAGTTGCACATGTTGCGATGTCGTCGATGATTCAAGATCAAGATGGATTAAAATGCGCTTGAAAGTAGAAAGATGAAAAAAATATGTCATTCATACTGAGGCTTGGTATCAGCATTATGGCCGTTGGATCAATTGTTTACCTTAGTTGCGATTATGAACTCATTTGTTGTTGCATTGAAATGTTTTCATAGTTTCAATGTAGGGTTGAATTATATGCTCTGTAGAGCTATATGTTGTTCAATGAGAACTATGTATACTTTGGTTTTAATGTGATGATGAACTTCTATTATAATTAATTTGGTCCTTCTTTATTCATGATGTTCTTAATAGGTTTTTGCACACGCTTTAATTATATATAATGCAACGCAGATGAACCGGCAATGGTAATGTACGGTGACAGACGCACATCCGAGTACATTAAGGGCGTGCATAATTTTCTCGCAGTGCTGAGCAAACAGCAGAATGGGTTTATGTGGTTCCATGCCGTTATGTTGGAAATACAAAGTCTTACTCTGACTCGAAAACCCTTCCACCCACTGCTTTAATAGGGTTTCATGCCACACTATCATGTTTGGACCAAGCCCGGAGAGAAGAGGGTTATGATGGAAGACACGAAGAAGAAAGAGGATGATGACAGCTATGTGCCCCCTGATACGGTGATGCTGCACGGGGGAAGCTGAAGATCAAATGAACCAACGATGTGCCCGATGATGATCTTCGCGACGGGTCATTTGTTTGATGCAAGAGAACAATCGAAAGTGAAAGGAAGCTGACGTTCGATCGCATTTTTAGAGATCACAAAAAAGGGTTTAAACGCCAATTGCGAAATGGCAATCACAAGCTCGGTACCAACCTGGATTGCTGCATTGTAAGGCAGAAGAAATGTGTTACCCTGACAAAGGATTGAGAAGCTACTGAAAATATTGAAGAATGAAGCTTCAAAGGATACAATTGCCGACAGTACATACGCAGCAAAGAATGTTGTTATGCCCTCTAGGATTGGAGGTGCAGAAGATATCATGCAATGCCCTAATGACTGCATCCTCTACCACGGTGCGTCTCGGATTTGAACCATGCCCGTTATTGCGATCCATTGGCGGTATAAGAATCAGCGAGATGACCCTGGTGATGTTTGACGTGAGAGCCTCCAGTAGAGGTTTCCCCTGCCAAGTGTGATGTGGTATGCTGCCTAATAATACCACGTTCAAACCGTCTTTCAGAAACACGAGCATGCCAAGTTCATGCGATGGCACAGAAGAGGAACCATAAGAAAGACGGGAGTTGAAAGGCACCCGCTGACGGGTCCTCAGTTGAGAAAAATCGGAGAAAGTATTGGGATGACTTTGCAGTGATGCAAGTACGTATGGTTTTGGTTTAAAGCGCGGATGGCATTAATCCTTTTTGGGGCAGCAGAGCAGCAATCACACACCTGCTGTGACTCTATGTATCTATAACCTTCCTCCTGGCTGTGCATAAGCGGAAATTCATTATGATGGCCAGTTCTCATCCAGGCCCAATGCAATACACCCGGCAACGACATTGATGTGTACCTAAGGCCATTAGTTTTGAAGAACTTTTACAGGCTTTGGAATGGAAACGTGTAACGTGTGTGGGATAGCACAAACAGCAGGATTTGACCTGCATGCATTGCTGTTTGTAAACCATCAATTGATTGGCCTTCTCTCAGTAACCCTTTCGGACAATACAACCAAGGGTACACACCATGCACGCACTGTTTAGATGACAACCGAAATATATAACCCTGGACAAATTCAGGAGAATGTGTACCTGGGCATCGTCGATTTCTTCCGACCAACCATCAATGTCGAAAGAAAGGCAAGCATTTTCAAAAGGCGATGCAGATCACGGAAGAAGCCCGCCATCCATCCCTGTTATCACATCTTGCTATGGTCAATGATTTACTGTAATCTTGGAAAGGGTCCCGGCGACTATCGTTCCGAATGACGCTGAGGGACGCTCACCCATGTGGAAGAAGAAATCTATATTTTTATTTGTTGGGACCTACCCTACTTGGAAAACCTAGAGGTCCCGCTCCTTCCATTGACGATCATGTACGAAGAATCTTTTGCGTGAACTTGCTAGGCCTTCTTGGGCGTGTATGGGAGACAAAAGATACACCGGAGGCATGGGAGGACCAGCAACAGTGTGCACGAAAAGACGGCATCACTCCAAAGAGCAGTATGAGGCCCTGCCATGTACGCTCTTACCCAGAGAGAGGAAATCTCTTTTGAATGCCTGCTCATATGAAGGTCCCGTCTGGCTTCTTCTTCTCGTCGAATTAAAGGGAATAAAATAATGCCATAGAAAAAGTTCCAGAACCTAAGTTCATGACTGCCACATGTTATATGCAACTACTGCTTCCGGTTGCATTGAGGGCTTCTACAGCAACATTCGATTAGCCATTGTGAAGCGTATGTTCCTTCCCTCAATGCAATCTCTCAGAAGGTGATGATCGTTCGCCAGAAATCCTACCAAGTTTAAGGAGTGATGTGGCGCAATGTCTGTCCAGTTTCGAGCTGGTGTTTCCCACCATCCTTTCTTCAATATCATGCGCACGTCCTAGTTCATCTATCGCGAGATTTGTTCATGGGAGTCCTAAAGAAATTGTCCCATACCCGCGCTAGGGGCCAGAAGGAAGCATCTCCCATGGTCCATAAACAGAGGATGTCATTTTTGTGTTTTTGTGTTGACTTCATTTCCTGCCTTAAGAAGATTGGTCTCTCCTCCTCAATCCTGTTGTGAGGGGAGACGACTGTAAAAGCGCACGCTAGGAGGACTCACTATAGTAGGACGGGCATGGTCTTGGTCTCACAAGCACACTACAACACGTTCCTTCTATCTAAAACAGAACTCTACCTTGGTTACCCCGTCTGTCCTATGAACACAAGAACATTCGGCTCTCCAAACACCCGGAGCAGTGTGACGACGGATTACATGTGAACCATCAGGGACTTGTTGGCAGTTGGTTGCAAACACGTCTTAGGGGTGACAACAACTGTTTTCTGATGAGCTGTACTCGTTGGCCAGGGACCATTTCGACTCTTATTGACTTACAAAGGGTACGAGATAATGGGATACATTTTACACGATCGCCCAGATCAAAAGAGCACCAACCAAAACACGGTGTCCCTCTTTGATGTACCAACCAAGAGGGGAAAGGACACATATTATGGTTACCTATGACATGGAACTTGACTATGGACATCATTTTTAAGGTCTCCTTTGTTTCATTGCAAATGGGTCATCTTTCAGGTAGGCATGGGTACAGTAGCCCACATACGGAATGGGACAACAGTGGATCTGAACATTCTTGGGTACACAGACGACCATTCGTCCTAGCCATGATGTGGCGTAGGTTTCCTATGTGAGGACATGTCTACCAAACCGGAAAAAGAAAAGAGAAGGAGTGAATACATCATAACGATGAGCCCAAAGCACCACAGTTCTTTCAGGAAAAAGAGACATCGTGGTATTGGAGGCAAGACAATACATGGTCTGAAGATTTGAAAAGTTTTCATGAATTCCTCCCTTCAAAGTCAAGCTGACCCAAGCACCCTGTTAAACGAGAAGATTAATCCATGGTTACGGCCAATAATCTAGGACCCAAGCGAAGAAAAAGTGAAGACTTTCTTTCCACAACTATTATGATGATGCCCTGTTTGATCGCTAGAATCTCACTACTGCAGTTTCATGTGAAGAAATGAAATGCCTTTTGTAACAGATGAGTTTCGTATGAAACCCTGATACTTCGAAAGAGATGGTCCATTTTGTACACCGAAGTGCATCCAGTTTTTGCCGTCCGAACCCTCTCACTTTTCGCACATGCTATGTGGGTGAAATATGATACCATGCCACCTTCAACCTTTTCAGTTTCATTTTGTAGTGCTTTCAAGTTTCATCATTTTCAGGGTCATATACTCAAAAAAAATCAGTAAATGCATGAAAAAGCTATGTGGGTGAAATGATGATATCATGCCAATTTTCAACCTCTTCAGAGTTCATGTGAAGTGCTTTTCAATTTCAGGGTCATTTAGCTCAAAAAATCAGTAAATGCATGAAAAATAACAGATGAAGTCAGAAAGGGTTGAAAATTGATGATGTGGCTTTGAATGGTTCATTTTGAGCACACAAAAAGTCTGGAGTTCAAATAAGTTTAAAAAAATGAAATCCCTTTGTAACAGATGAGTTTTTGTCCGAAACCCTGATACTTCGAAACAGATTGTCCATTTTGTACACAAAGTGCATCCAGTTTTTGCCGTAACTGTGACGCCCCCGGTTCAATCGTACACTAATCATACACGCAAACGTGTACGATCAAACCCAGGGACTCACGGGAAGATATCACAACACAACTCTAAACACAAATAAACGGAGGTCCACAATATTACAGACCAGGGATCCGAAGATCCGAATACATGAGTCAGTCATACAAATAATATCTGGGTACAGACATAGTTAGACAAGTTCTGCCTTAAGAAGGCTAGCACAAACAGCGACACTAGATCGAAAGGCGTTGGCCTCCTGCCTGGGAGCCTCCGATCCTACTCCTGGTCAGATGGCTCGATCCAGTAGTACGTGCCCTCTGGACCCGCCTGATAGTAGGCTCCGGTGGTGGCGTCTGGCTCCTGGACTCCATCGTCTGGTGTATCATCAAGGTGGGGTATATGGGGGAAAAGAGAAAATAAAGCAACCGTGAGTACTCATCCGAAGTACTCAGCAAGCAAGGATCTATACTACATATGCAACATTATCAATGGAGAAAAGGCTGTATATGTGGACTGGGCTGCAGAAATGCCAGAATAGAGAGAAAGGCCTAGTCCTATCGAAGACTAGCATCTTCAAACATCTTCTCAAAGCCATCATCTTGCAGCAGTAGAAGAGAGTAGAATAGCATTTTATTTAACAAACATGTTGAAGTACAGCTCAAAGATCCTTCCTCGAGTCCCAGCGAGAAAGTAATCCCGAAGCTTCAATTAAGTAACAAGTATCCAGTTTAAGTAGTAGATCGGGATACACAAACTGAGCGTCCTTTACCGTAGGACCGGCTATCGATAGAAGATTCATCCCTGCAGGGGTGCACTACTGTTACCCAACACGCTCGATCAACTCTGGCCGGACATACTTGCTGGGTAATGCCCGTCCTCGGAAGATCAACACGAAGCAGCGCTCTACCTAGGCTCGGCAGAGAGGTCAGCACGCCGGACTAACCTATGCACCCAGGGGTCTCGGGCCATCGCCCTGGGCACCCTGCGCGTTGCGTGGCTGGCCGGGGTGCAGGCGCGACACTGAACTCGCCAGTGAAGTATCCAGCCCAATCCCGACGATCAGCCCGCACGGTGAATCGTGACGTCTGATAAGCTTTCGGAGAAACGTACATCGCAGAGGGCCCCATAACCATAATCCCGCGTGGTGGTAGTGCGTATAGGGCACGTCGACCCACTCAGATCACACACCCAAATCCAATAGGCTCAATTAGTATCAAGCGGAGACAATCAGAGTCTCTGATGCTCCGCCACAATGTCACACTCGAGTGCCCTTCCAGCACACCCGAAATCATAGATCCCCAGCGGGTACCCACCAGGGTGGACCCGCCTGTGACAAAGGTCAAGTAACCGTGTGTGACGCCCCCGGTTCAATCGTACACTAATCATACACGCAAACGTGTACGATCAAGCCCAGGGACTCACGGGAAGATATCACAACACAACTCTAAACACAAATAAACGGAGGTCCACAGTATTACAGACCAGGGATCCGAAGATCCGAATACATAAGTCAGTCATACAAATAATATCTGGGTACAGACATAGTTAGACAAGTTCTGCCTTAAGAAGGCTAGCACAAACAGCGACACTAGATCGAAAGGCGTTGGCCTCCTGCCTGGGAGCCTCCGATCCTACTCCTGGTCAGCTGGCTCGATCCAGTAGTACGTGCCCTCTGGACCCGCCTGGTAGTAGGCTCCGGTGGTGGCGTCTGGCTCCTGGACTCCATCGTCTGGTGTATCATCAAGGTGGGGTATATGGGGGAAAAGAGAAAATAAAGCAACCGTGAGTACTCATCCGAAGTACTCAGCAAGCAAGGATCTATACTACATATGCAACATTATCAATGGAGAAAAGGCTGTATATATGGACTGGGCTGCAGAAATGCCAGAATAGAGAGAAAGGCCTAGTCCTATCGAAGACTAGCATCTTCAAACATCTTCTCAAAGCCATCATCTTGCAGCAGTAGAAGAGAGTAGAATAGCATTTTATTTAGCAAACATGTTGAAGTACAGCTCAAAGATCCTTCCTCGACTCCCAGCGAGAAAGTAATCCCGAAGCTTCAATTAAGTAACAAGTATCCAGTTTAAGTAGTAGATCGGGATACACAAACTGAGCGTCCTTTACCGTAGGACCGGCTATCGATAGAAGATTCATCCCTGCAGGGGTGCACTACTGTTACCCAACACGCTCGATCAACTCTGGCCGGACATACTTGATGGGTAATGCCCGTCCTCGGAAGATCAACACGAAGCAGCGCTCTACCTAGGCTCAGCAGAGAGGTCAGCACGCCGGACTAACCTATGCACCCAGGGGTCTCGGGCCATCGCCCTGGGCACCCTGCGCGTTGCGTGGCTGGCCGGGGTGCAGGCGCGACACTGAACTCGCCAGTGAAGTATCCAGCCCAATCCCGACGATCAGCCCGCACGGTGAATCGTGACGTCTGATAAGCTTTCGGCGAAACGTACATCGCAGAGGGCCCCATAACCATTATCCCGCATGGTGGTAGTGCGTATAGGGCACGTCGACCCACTCAGATCACACACCCAAATCCAATAGGCTCAATTAGTATCAAGCGGAGACAATCAGAGTCTCTGATGCTCCGCCACAATGTCACACTCGAGTGCCCTTCCGGCACACCCGAAATCATAGATCCCCAGCGGGTACCCACCAGGGTGGTGTAGGAGATATGCCCTAGAGGCAATAATAAATGTTATTATTTATCTCCGTGTTCATAATTAGGTTTATGTTCCATGCTATAACTGCTGTGGTTCCCGAGCCCGTATATCCATAAAGGCTCTGGGGAAAACCCATGTGCACGTGTGGAATAATAAACGGTAAAATGTATTCCTAGTCATGCCTCTAAGACTAGCTCAAGTGTTGCATGATGATTATGTTTTCCCAATCATAGGCATGTCTATGCCAGCAACTTTGAGGGCACAAATGTTAGAAGAACATTTGTGTTGAATCGACCCGATTGATGTTATGCTATGAGATACATTCGTCACAAGTTAATGGTTAATAGCACAGAGATGGTTAACGTTTGCATGATTCCTCAGACCATGAGAGTATCGAGTTTCTTCATGCTTGCTTCATGAACTTTGGGGTTTGTTAAACGTCATCCGTAAATGGGTGGCTATTACGGCGGCTTACGGGTTCATGGGAAAGTATGTCAAGTAACTTGATAGCTCAAGATTGGGATTTGCTCCTCCGGCGATGGAGAGATATCTCTGGGCCCTCTCGGTGTTATGGTATCCATCATCGTCTGGCCAGACACTTTGTGATTTGATCACGGGGATGCCGGAACACGGTAACGAGAAAAGAGAACAATACCGATAACGGGGTAACTGGCATAGTGGACAAGTTGTTGATCCACGGGGATGCCAACATGTCTAACCTTGGGTATTTGTAACATATCGTGAAGCAACAGGAATAGCACACGGCAACTGGAGGTTCACTCGAATATTCATTCGTGTGGGTATAGGGGTCAATATGGGTGTCCACGGCTCCGATGTTGATCATTGATCGGAAGGGGTTCCAGGTCATGTCTATACTTCACCGAACCTATAGGGTCACACGCTTAAGGGTCATCTATCTGCTGAATACTAGACAGGGAGTCTGAGAGAAAATCACCGAAAAAGTTTCGGACACCGAAAAGTTTCGGACAGCGGAAAAGTTCCGCAGAGAGAGGTCACCGGATGAGTTCCGGTGAAACTGAAAAGTTGTTTCAGAGGATACCATTAAGTCAAAATGGTTTCGGCACATGCCTGATAATTCTTGGAGGGTGCCAGAATCATTCTGGAAACTTCTGGGAATTTTCTGGAAGAAAAACCGGAAATGTTCCGGGGCTGCCGGAACCGCTTCAGATGCTTTTCACAGATGAAATCACTAAACTGGAATTGTTCCAGAATGCATTGAAAATTATTTTAGTGGGTACTGGAAATGTTCTAAGCCCACATAAATATTTTCAGTTCGAACGGACGCTGAAAAATGTCGTCGTGAATAGTGAAAGTGCTTTTTGGGAATTTTATGGAAAGCACCTTTTTGGAAATTCCAAAAGGGCCTTCTAGAAGGGGAAGGAGGGCATGGCACCTCATGGGGGGGGGTCCCCCCCCAAGGGTGGCCGGCCAAGGAGGTGGAGCACCATGGTGCTCCACATGGCACTCCCATATGGCATATTCCCTTTTGGAAAGGGATATTCCAAGGGCACTTTGGGGTTTTTGTGTGACAATTTTACCCCTTGGCTAGCCTATATATAGGAGTGATCTTGGCAGCCATTTCCCCATCCTTAGCTCTCACACAAGCCATGCATGATCTGGCATTCTCTCTCCCTCCCAGCGAAATAGTTTCGTAGAGCCGAAAGGCTGTCTGGGTTCCGGTGGGAACTAGTTCTGGACGGCGAAGCCCTGCCGGATAGCTGACACCGTATGTGTGCAACTCTGTAGAGAGGTCGTAGTTTCGATCTTAGTGCCCGAGGGGCTATTTGAGAGTGCCTCCCGAAGGGCTGTCCAAGTGGCGGTCCGAGTTCTGTGAGTCCTCCAGAAGGGCTGTCCGAGTGACCGTTCGAGTTTCGAAGGTCCTCCCGAAGGGCTGTCCGCGACATCGTCCGGGGGACTGTTCGACCGCCTCCCGGAGGGCTGTCCGAAGGGAAGACGAGGGTATACATCCTCGCGGTTGGGAGGTTGTAAATCCTAGCTGCGGGGATCTGCACCGCCGATCGTCATCGACTTTACTTCCGCTGCGCTTCGAGTCGGTAACGAAAATGATCAAACCTTGTATGCAGTCTCCATAGTGGTCCTGGGCTGGTGCGTAGGTCGGAAAATTTTTGTTTTTTGCTGCGTTACCCTACAGTGGCATCATGAGCCGTGCTATGCGTAGATGCAGGTTGCGATCTAGAATACATGAGATGTATGGGTGTTGCACAATATAATTAGGTAGTAGATGAGTTCTATTACTGAAAATTATTTGTGCGGGTAGCAGATGAAATCTGTTACCCGATATTCTTGTTGCTTCCCTGGAATTTGCATATTTCTGATCTTGATAACAGCATGGTGGAGTTTCAATGTTCTGGCAATCCGCGATCCTGATTGATCAACGAAGTGCTAACAGTTCATTGAATTCCACCGTAGTTAAAAAGAAAGATGAAATTTCGCAGATGAAAGGGCAATGCAGATATGATCTGCACAGGGGTCATGCATATGACGAAGTTCAGTATGGGGCTCGAGATTTTATTATCTCGGTTTTCATACACCCCGCATTGTTAAACTAGCGCTTGAATTATCATACTTGATGATGGACGTTGGTAGCTTCGGTTTGTTTCGAAACCTTAGAAGCCACGTAAAACAAGTTTTTGCATGAACCGATTAGAGACGTCTAACTTGGTTTTGCAGGAGGGTTTACATGTGCATGTGATGTGGTATAGCGGTGCTCATAATAATTTGATTATGTATGAGATGACTATATAATGTAAATTGATTAACATGACCTGCGTGTCATGATTCGGCATGATGGCTGGAGCCATATGATTGCACTTTAAATGACCTGTGTGTCAACCTTGTGTAATGCATTATTTTTATTAGCTATAGAGATAGCAATATTATCTGCTGCATCGACAAGGTGGTGGCAATCTTCGCGAAGGTGATCACCGACGTGAATGCCGAAGACGAAGGAATACAAGACTTCTCCGTCAGAAAGGGCTATACCATATCATGCTATTATGAATTGCCTGAGATGTTTATCCCTTATGATGCACCCTTCTTGATTGCGCGGTAGTCGCTTTTATTAGGGTGATCTCTCACAAAAATATCAAGTAGTTAGTGTTCTCCCAAGTGTAGCACCGTCACGGCACCTAACTTTTCGGGGTATCACATGCTAACATAGGTACGAACGATTAGGGATGTGTGAGGTGGGTGAGTTGAGACCTCGCAGCGAGATCACTTGGTTGTCTTGACGTTCAGGCATGAAAGTCATGAGCTCGGAACACACGCATCGAAAGATGAACAAGAGTCACATAGAGATGTGATTGGCAAGTTTGCCTACCGATTGAGATTTTCGTCATCAGTGATGCTACCATCAATGGCGTTGAATTGAAATGCGGATCTTGAATCACTCACAATCAATTATGAGAGATATTGATTTGAGTGGGAGCACACTGTAGAATTATCTTGTTTAATTCTCAGTGCAATTAATTTTGAACGCTGTCTAAGTGTGATTTGCATAATAGTTGTAGAATAATGGCTCGCATTTCCACCTTCCCTATTAAAATTGAATAGCTGTTAAATATCTGGTTAAAACTTTACGGTTGGTAACGTAATGTGAGGATTGTCCTCAAGAGTGCCGAGAAGGACTTTGTCCTATCGCATACTTTCGGTATTCTCTCGCTTATGCTATGGATCATGTGACTCTCGTCCGTTGATCCAAAAGCTAGAATTCCATTTCAGTCAAGCGCAATATGTTTGTTTCCATGAGACCCAAACTTCGAAAGTTTGGATAGTTATGTGATATTCATGGAATCTGAAAATTATTTTCAGAGACAGACAAAGGCTAAAAGATATGAGATAGCCAAAGCAATGTTTGTTTGCAAACTATTAGTAAAGGAGTTTACTATGCATTAGACTGATAAGAGAGGGATCCAGAAGAACGCCTATCATATGATGAAAGGTGAATAAAACAACAACTTAAAGAGAAAGGAAGTGTCCGAAGGGTGTTAGTAAGACTTTCACGCCTAGGAAGTCCGGGGCTAACGCCACTCTTAAGTTCGGTGCTTTTTCTGAGAGTAGGAGAAATACTGAAAGTTAAACTGTTAGAAGTATAAAGGCAGAAAGAAAGAAGACTGGAATATCCAGCTCATGTATGAATGTCATACAAGTTTTTGATGTATAGAAGGCTGGTCAAAGATATAGTCCTTGGGAATTATGATTAAATTGTTAATCACTGATTCTTGGGTATTGTGAGTTAATCACAAAGATACCCGCTCGATTGCTTTCTGTTGCAACTCGATGTAAGAACTACTATGGCCTGAAAGACTAGCCAGAAATGAGTTTTAGGTATACACGGGGAACATAGTAAATGTTACTATACCTTCCATCGGTGTATTACCGTCTGTATTTATTTTTATAATTCGTTTGGAGTTTCACAAACTCTAGCCCATTGCATAAGGTATCTTGCAAGAAGGTTGTTTATAAGAGAACTTTTGATGTTCGATGTTATGAATAACATAAGGGCCATACTTTCATTATGAATGAGATGTATGTTATGAATATTGATAATAATACATTACCTCTAGGTTTACTTTCATAATTCATTTTAGAGTTCCATACACTCTAGCCCATTGCACAATGTTTGTTGCAAAAGAGTTGTTCATAAAAACAACAACTGTTGTTCAGTATTATGAATAACATGAAGGGCCAAGCTTCCATCCTAGATGGGATGTATGTTATGAATATTGATGGTAATATGATACATCCATAACACTGACGCTAAATGTCGCAAGACTAAAAGAATACCACACAAGTGTGGCACTGCATTTGGTCACATTGGAGAAACCCGCATGGATAAATTCCATTATGATGGATTTTGAAGTCGTTTGATTTTGAATCATCTGACACTTGCAACTTTCCTCCGAAAAGAGAAGTGACTGAAATACCGTTCACAGGCCATAAGGAACGGAAAACAAACTTATTGGTGATCATACATTTGATGTGTGTAGTCCGATAAAGGTTGTTGCAAGTAGTGGATTTATCTATCTTCAGAAATGACTCAAGTAGATATGTGGATATTTACTTGATGAGACATAAGTCTGGATCTTTTGAAATCATTCGAAAGGTTTTCAAATATGAAGTAGAAGTTATTGTAACAAGAAAATTATGTTTCTACAATTCGATTGCAGAAAGGAATATTTGAGTTACAAGTTTAGAGAATGTCTGATGAGTTGTGAAAGGGGTTTCATAACTTGCACCTCCCGGAACACCACTGCAAGAGGAAAGTCCGTGAAGATGTAATCGAACCATTTATGACATGGTAAGATCAAAGATGACATAATTAAATTTGCCATTATCCCTTTTAAAGTGATGCTTTAGAGACTGCGGCTTTTA
The DNA here is from genome assembly GCA_011799875.1 of Thinopyrum elongatum. Classification (NCBI taxonomy): domain Eukaryota; kingdom Viridiplantae; phylum Streptophyta; class Magnoliopsida; order Poales; family Poaceae; genus Thinopyrum; species Thinopyrum elongatum. Next base: position 64,686,820 of record CM022303.1, read on the forward strand.
CACTGAAAAGAGCTCCATTAGGTCTGTTGAAATGACACCATGGTATGGTATGCCCAACCATGTTATATCTTTTCTTAACATTTGGAATATGGGGCTTGTGTAAAAGGTTACAAACCTATTCCAAATCAGACAAGTGCTACTTTGTAGGTTATCCCAAAATGTTGGGTATTCCTCCCTCACTATGCCGAGGCAAATAGGTTTGCCACTAAGAACGGTATGCTTTTTGAAGAAAATGGTTCTTTCAAAAAGATGAGTGGGAGAATAGTGCAACTCGACGAGATAAACAGTATCTTCGTCATCAGATCAAAGGAAAGAGACCTTGGAAGTAATTCCAGAGTTTCCTACTGCGACTGATACGGAAGTCTCTACAATAAAATGTATGGACTTCGGTCGAACTTGCAGCTGGACCATGTAGGCAAGGCTCGTGCAAACCTCTCAGGTGCGCAAACGAGATATTGTTGTTAGACAACAGTATACCTACGATACACAAGGAAGCATTGATGGGCCCTGACTCCGGAATTGGCTAAATGCCAATACAATCCGAGATAGTTTCCATATAAGTGATTCAAGATTAAAACCTTGATACACCTTTCGGAAGACTTAGAGTCTGACGAATATTTATGGAACTATAACTGATACGAATAAAAATGTTTTATCCATAAAGCTCGACTTGTTGCAATATACAAGTTCAAGGAGTTGACTACGCTGAGGTTGCTTCATCGTAGCGATGCTTAAAGTCGGTTCGGGTTGAACTAGCAATTATTACATATTTCAATCATGAGATATGAAACAAGGATGACGAAAGGATTTCCATCTGATGGAAATAAAACCAAGGACTTGCATGTGTTATAGTCCAAGGTATTTTGTCAGTCCAGAGGATGCTAGTACATATGCAAACTTCAGAGTTCCAGCAATGGACAGAAGAGAGCAAAATGGAGTTGGAATCTTCGTGTTTTGATGAAATAGTCAAAGGGGTTTGACTTCATCAATGGGTAACGAAGATGCTTATGATTCAAGAAAGTAAGTGGGAGCATAATAAAATTTCTAAAAAACGTTGTGTGCTTGACACATTGTTAATTGGAAATAAATTTCTTGACACAAATTAGGACTTCATTTGAAAATAGTTTTTCGATGAAGTGCTTGGGCTAAATAGCCTTTATATTAGGCATGATGATCTATGGAGATAGATTTACCTAATGGATCTAAGCAATAAAAAAAAACATATTGACAAGATGCTAAAACTTTTTAGCATTTAAAACGCCAAGGAGTGATTCTTGCCGAAGTCACATGGAAAGAGTTTTCGCAAGACTCGGTGTCCCAAAAACACTGATGAGCAAAATACATGATGGAGATTCCACACACCTTCGTGTTTGGATTAATCATGTATTCCATGGTATGTAAAACAACCAGATATGTCCAATACTCCAAAGTTGTTACGAGTATGGATACCAAGGTGATCAAAAGTACTGATCATGGGACAACAGTGAAAAAGGGTCATTGAGTACTATAGTAGCACTGATGACATGTTTTCTCGCAAGCGGAGATCATGAAGAGTTCATTGTAAAAGGTTACATCGATACAGTCTTCATCCATGCTCCAAGCGATTTTCAATTTAAATTAAGGGTTTTGTGTAACACACAATGTGGTGGCACAGTTAGTTGGAAAATGTTCCAAACAAGTTACTGTGGCGAATTCTATAACAGAGGCGAAGTATGTTGCCGCCTTTAAAGTGACAAAGAAGATGTTGAATCATATAGTTCATTCATGAACTTAGTATGGTTCCAAGATGGCTTTTGTCAATGGGACACTACTGCAAGTAGTTGCTCCATAACTCAGTCTGAGGAATTCAGGTTCGACCTGTGATTCGCATACATACAAAGCCAAGTCCACACAAAATATGAATTTTGTGAAAGCGTGAAAACGCGAGGATATGCAAAGATACACATGGAGCTGAAGTCGTCAGATCCGTTAGACATCAGGCTATACCACAAGCGAAGCATATTTACACCGGTGTGCCACAGGTGTGAAGTGCATTAGCATTAACTAGATTATTGACTCTAGTGCAAGTGGGAGTCTGTAGGAGATATGCCCTAGAGGCAATAATAAATGTTATTGATTATCTCCCTGTTCATAATTAGGTTTATGTTCCATGCTATAACTGCTATGGTTCTCGAGTCTGCAAATAAAACGAGGCTCGTAGGAAGACTCATATGCACGTGTGGAATAATAAACGATAAAATGTATTCCTAGTCAAGCCTCTATGACTGGCTCAAGTATTGCATGATGATCCTGTTTTCCTGATCATGGGCATGACTATGCCAGCAATTTTGAGGGCACAATGTTAGCAGAACATTTGTGTTGAATCGACCCGATTGATGTTATGTTATGAGATACTTTCGTCACAAGTTAATGGTTAATAACACAGAGATGGTTAATGTTTGCATGATTCCTTAGACTATGAGAGTATCGAGTTTCTTCATGCTTGCTTCATGAACTTTGGGGTTTGTTAAACGTCATCCGTAAATGGGTGGCTATTACGGCGGCTTACGGGTTCATGGAAAAGTGTGTCAAGTAACTTGATAGCTCAAGATTGGGATTTGCTCCTCCGGCAATGGAGAGATATCTCTGGGCCCTCTCGGTGTTACGGTATCCATCATCGTCTGGCCAGACACTTTGTGATTTGATCACGGGGATGCCGGAACACGGGAACGAGAAAAGAGAACAAATACCGGTAACGAGGTAACTGGCATAGTGGACAAGTTGTTGACCCACGGGGATGCCATCATGTCTCACCTCGGGTATTTGTAACATATCGCGAAGCAACAGGAATAGCACACGGCAACTGGAGGTTTACTCGAATATTCATTCGTGTGGGTATAGGGGTCAATATGGGTGTCCACGGCTCCGATGTTGATCATTGATCGGAAGGGGTTCCGTGTCATGTCTATACTTCACCGAACCTATAGGGTCACACGCTTAAGGGTCATCTATCTGCTGAATACTAGACAGGGAGTCTGAGAGAAAATCACCGAAAAAGTTTCGGACACCGAAAAGTTTCGGACAGCGGAAAAGTTCTGCAGAGAGAGGTCACCGGATGAGTTCCGGTGAAACTGAAAAGTTGTTTCAGGGGATACCATTAAGTCAAAATGGTTTCAGCACATGCCTGATAATTCTTGGAGGATGCCAGAATCATTTTGGAAACTTCTGGGAATTTTCTGGAAGAAAAAACCGGAAATGTTCCGGGGCTGCCGGAACCGCTTCAGATGCTTTTCGCAGATGAAATCACTAAACTGGAATTGTTCCAAAACGCGTTGAAAATTATTTTAGTGGGTACTGGAAATGTTCTAAGCCCACATAAATATTTTCAGTTCGAACGGACGCTGAAAAATATCGTCATGAATAGTGAAAGTGCTTTTTGGAATTTTTTGGAAAGCCACCTTTTAGGGCTTTTTGCTAAAGGCTTCTAGAAGGTGATGTGGATGGATGAGAGCCCCCTTGGGGGGGGACCCCTAGGGGGTGGCCGGCCACATGTGGAGCTCCTCCTTGGAGCTCCACATGTCCTTTGGTTTCTCTTTTATGCCCTTGGAAAGAGTTTCCTTCATGGGTATTTTGGTATTTCTTGAATGCCCATCCTACCCCTTGGTTTTCCTATATAAGGAGGAGAGGGGGCTGCTCAATCCTTCATCCCTTCTCACATACATGCCATTGCAATGATCTGGCTTCTCTCTCCCTCCCACGAAAAGAGTTTCGTAGAGCCGAAAGGCTGTCTGGGTTCCGGTGGGAACTAGTTCTGGACGGCGAAGCCCTGCCGGATAGATGACACCGTATGTGTGCAACTCTGTAGAGAGGTCGTAGTTTCGATCTTAGTGCCCGAGGGGCTGTTCGAGAGTGCCTCCCGAAGGGCTGTCCAAGTGACGGTCCGAGTTCTGTGAGTCCTCCCGAAGGGCTGTCCGAGTGACCGTTCGAGTTTCGAAGGTCCTCCCGAAGGGCTGTCCACGACATCGTCTGGGGGACTGCTCGACAGCCTCCCGGAGGGCTGTCCGAAGGGAAGACGAGGGTATACATCCTCGCGGTTGGGAGGTTGTAAATCCTAGCTGCGGGGATCTGCACCGCCGATCGTCATCGACTCTACTTCCGCTGCGCTTCGAGTCGGTAACGAAAATGATCAAACCTTGTATGCAGTCTCCATAGTGGTCCTGGGCTGGTGTGTAGGTCAGAATATTTTTGTTTTCTGCTACGTTACCCTACAGGAAGGACTTCATTCATGTGCTTTTGGGTTTTATTGTAAAACCACCCTACCCCTTGGGATTTCCTATAAATAGAGGTGGAGGGGCAGCCCTCCACACTCACTCCTTCTCACATACAAGTGCCATTGCATGATCTGGCTTCTCTCTCCCTCCCCGCAAAATAGTTTTGCAGAGCCGAAAGGCTGTCTGGGTTCCGGTGGGAACTAGTTCTGGACGGCGAAGCCCTGCCGGATAGATGACACCGTATGTGTGCAACTCTGTAGAGAGGTCATAGTTTCGATCTTAGTGCCCTAGGGGCTGTTCGTGAGTGCCTCCCGAAGGGCTGTCCGAGTGACCGTTCGAGTTTCGAAGGTCCTCCCGAAGGGCTGTCCGCGACACCGTCCGGGGGACTGTTCGACCGCCTCCCGGAGCGCTGTCCGAAGGGAAGACGAGGGTATACATCCTCGCGGTTGGGAGGTTGTAAATCCTAGCTGCGGGGATCTGCACCGCCGATCGTCATCGACTCTACTTCCGCTGCGCTACGAGTCGGTAACGAAAATGATCAAACCTTGTATGCAGTCTCCATAGTGGTCCTGGGCTGGTGCGTAGGTCAGAAAATTTTTGTTTTCTGCTACGTTACCCTACAGGCACACCAGCCCACAAAGGGGTGGCGCGCCCCCAATAGGGAAGGAGGCCGAATAGGATTAGGAGAGGGGGCTACGCCCCCCTTTCCTTCTCCCTCTCTCTCTCTCCTTCCCCCTTTCCCCTTCCGGTAAAAGGAAAGGGGGGCCGAATTGGACTAGGAGTCCAAGTGGGAATCCTCCCACTTGGCGCGCCCTAGGCCGGCCTCCTCCCCTCTCCCTCCTTTATATACAAGGGCGGGGGGCGCCTCCAAGGACACACCAATTGTTCTTAGCCGTGTGCGGCACCCCCCCCCCCCCCCCTCCCCAACACCGTGTACATCCTCTCCTCCGGTCATATTGTCGTAGTGCTTGGGCGAAGCCCTGTGCGGATCACTTCACCATCACCGTCACCACGCCGTCGTGCTGACAAAACTCTCCCTCGACACTTTGCTGGATCAAGAGTTCGAGGGACGTCATCGAGCTGAACGTGTGCAAAACTCGGAGGTGCGTACGTTCGGTGCTTGATCGGTTGAATCGAGAAGACGTTCGACTACATCAACCGCGTTAAGCTAACGCTTCCGTTTTCGGTCTACAAGGGTACGTGGACACACTATCCCCCTCTCGTTGCTATGCATCTCCTAGATAGATCTTGCGTGAGCGTAGAATTTTTTTTGAAATTGCATGCTACGTTCCCCAACAGTGGTATCAAAGCCAGGTCTATGTGTAGATGATATGCACGAGTAGAACACAAAGAGTTGTGGGTGATGATAGTCATACTGCTTACCACCAATGTCTTATTTTGATTCGGCGGTATTGTTGGATGAAGCGGCCCGGACCAACCTTACATGACCACGTTCATGAGACATGTTCCACCGACAGACATGCAACTTGTTGCATAAAGGTGGCTGGCGGGTGTCTGTTTCTCCAACTTTAGTTGAATCGAATTTGACTACGGCCGGTCCTTGTTGAAGGTTAAAACAGCAAACTTGACGAAACATCATTGTGGATTTTGATGCGTAGGTAAGAACGGTTCTTACTAGAAGCCCGTAGCAGCCACATAAAACTTGCAACAACAAAGTAGAGGACGTCTAACTTGTTTTTGCAGGGCATGTTGTGATGTGATATGGTCAAGACATGATGTGATATACATTATTGTATGAGATGATCATGGTTTGTAAAAGTTATCGGCAACTGGCAGGAGCCTTATGGTTGTCGCTTTATTGTATGAAATGCAATCGCCATGTAATTGCTTTACTTTATCACTATGCGTTAGCGATAGTTGTAGAAGCAATAGTTGGCGAGACGACCACGACGCTATGATGAAGATCAAGGTGTCATGCCGGTGACGATGGAGATCATGACGGTGCTTTGGAGATGGAGATCAAAGGCACAAGATGATGATGGCCATATCATGTCACATATTTTGATTGCATATGATGTTTATCTGTTATGCATCTTATTTTGCTTACTACGGCGGTAGCATTATAAGATGATCCCTCACCAAAAATTTCAAGGTATAAGTGTTCTCCCTGAGTATGCACCGTTGCGACAGTTCGTCGTGCCGAGACACCACGTGATGATCGGGTGTGATAAGCTCTACGTTCACATACAACGGGTGCAAGACAGTTTTGCACATGCGGAATACTCGGGTTAAACTTGCCGAGCCTAGCATGTACAGACATGGCCTCGGAACACTGGAGACCGAAAGGTCGAACGTGAATCATATAGTAGATATGATCAACATAGAGATGTTCACCATTGAAGACTACTCCATCTCACGTGATGATCGGACATGGTTTAGTTGATATGGATCACGTGATCATTTAGATGACTCGAGGGATGTCTATCTAAGTGGGAGTTCTTAAGTAATATGATTAATTGAACTTAATTTATCATGAACTTAGTCCTGATAGTATTTGCATATCTATGTTATAGATCAATAGCTCGCGTATAGCTCCCCTGTTTTATTTTGATATGTTCCTAGAGAAAACTAAGTTGAAAGATGATAGTAGCAATGATGCGGACTTGATCCGTGATCTGAGGATTATCCTCACTGCTGCACAGAAGAATTATGTCCTTGATGCACCGCTATGTGACAGACCTATTGCAGGAGCAGATGCAGACATTATGAATGTTTGGCAAAGCTCGATATGATGACTACTTGATAGTTTAGTGCACCATGCTTTACGGCTTAGAACCGGGACTTCAAAAACATTTTGAACGCCACGGAGCATATGAGATGTTCCAACAGCTGAAATTGGTATTTCAGACTCATGCCTGTGTCGAGAGGTATGAGACCTCTGACAATTACTTTGCCTACAAGATGGAGGAGAATCGCTCAGCAAGTGAGCATGTGTTCAGAATGTCTGAGTACTACAATCGCTAGAATCAAGTGGGAGTTAATCTTCCAGATAAGATAGTGACTGATAAAATTCTCTAGTCACTATCACTAAGCTACTAGAACTTCGTGATGAACTATAATATGCAAGGGATGACGAAAACGATTCTCAAGCTCTTCGCGATGCTAAAATCGATGAAGGTAGAAATCAAGAAAGAGCATCAAGTGTTGATGGTTAACAAGACCACTAGTTTCAAGAAAAAGGGCAAGGGAAAGAAAGGGAACTTCAAGAAGAATGGCAAGCAAGTTGTCACTCCCGTGAAGAAGCCCAAAGCTGGACCTAAACCTAAAACTGAGTGTTTCTACTGCAAAGGAAATGGTCACTAGAAGCGGAAGTGCCCCAAATACTTGGCGGATAAGAAGGATGGCAAAGTGAACAAAGGTATATTTGATATACATGTTATTGATGTGTATTTTACTAGTGTTCATAGTAGCCCCTGGGTATTTGATACCGGTTCAGTTGCTGACATTAGTAACTCGAAACAGGAGTTGCAAAATGAACAGAGACTAGTTAATGACGAGGTAACGATGTGTGTTGGAAGTGATTCAAAGGTTGATAAGATCACCATCGCACACTCCCTCTACCTTCGGGATTAGTGTGGACCTAAATAAATAAATGTTATTTGGTGTTTGCGTTGAGCATGAATATGATTGGATCATGTTTATTGCGATACGGTTATTCATTTAAGTCAGAGAATAATTGTTGTTCTGTTTACATGAATAAAACCTTCTATGGTCATACACTCAATGTAAATGGTTTATTGAATCTCGATCGTAGTGATACACATATTCATAATATTGATGCCAAAAGATGCAAAGTTGATAATGATAGTGCAACATATTTGTGGCACTGCCGTTTAGGTCATATTGGTGTAAAGCGCATGAAGAAACTCCATGCAGATGGGCTTTTGGAATCACTTGATTACGAATCATTTGATACTAGTGAACCATGCCTCATGGGCAAGATGACTAAAACTCCGTTCTTCGGAACAATGGAGCGAGCTAATTACTTATTGGAAATAATACATACTGTTGTATGCGGTCCGATGAGTGTTGAGGCACACGGCGGGTATCATTATTTTCTGACCTTCACAGATGATTTGAGCAGATATGGGTATATCTACTTGATGAAACACAAGTCTGAAACATTTGAAAAGTTCAAAGAATTTCAGAGTGAAGTGTAGAATCATCGTAACAAGAAAATAAAGTTTCTATGATCTGATCGCGGAGGCGAATATTTGAGTTATGAGTTTGGCCTTCATTTAAAACAATGTGGAATAGTTTAACAACTCACGCCACCTGGAACACCACAGCATAATGGTGTGTCCGAACGTTGTAACTGTACTTTATTAGATATGGTGCGATCTATGATGTCTCTTACCGATTTACCACTATCGTTTTGGGGTTATGCATTAGAGACAGCTACATTCATTCACGTTAAATAGGGCACCGTCTAAATCCGTTGAGACGACACCGTATGAACTATGGTTTGGCAAGAAACCTAAGCTATCGTTTCTTAAAGTTTGGGGTTGCGATGCTTATGTGAAAAAGCTTCAGCCTGATAAGCTCGAACCCAAATCGGAGAAGTGCGTCTTCATAGGATACCCAAAAGAGACTGTTGGGTACACCTTCTATCACAGATCCGAAGGCAAGATATTTGTTGCTAAGAATGGATCCTTTCTAGAGAAGGAGTTTCTCTCGAAAGATGTGAGTGGGAGGAAAGTAGAACTTGATGAGGTAAGTGTACCTCCTCTCAATTTGGAAAGTAGCTCATCAGAGAAATCTGTTCCCGTGATGCCTACACCAATTAGTGAGGAAGCTAATGATGATGATCATGAAACTTCAGATCAACTTTCTACAGAACCTCGTAGGTCAACCAAAGTACTTTCCACACCAGAGTGGTACGGGAATCTTGTACTGGAAGTCATGTTACTAGACCAAGGCGAACCTACGAACTATGAAGAAGCTATGATGAGCCCAGATTCCGACAGATGGCTTGAGGCCATGAAATCTGAGATAGGATCCATGTATGAGAACAAAAGTGTGGAGTTTGGTGGATTTGCCCGATGATCGGCAAGCCATTAAGAATAAATGGATCTTCAAGAGGAAGACGGACGCTGATGGTAGTGTTACTATCTACAAAGCTCGACTTGTCACAAAAGGTTTTTGACAAGTTCAAAGTGTTGACTACGATGAGATTTTCTCACTCGTAGCGATGCTTAAGTCTGTCCGAATCATGTTAGCAATTGCCGCATTTTATGAAATCTGGCAAATGGATGTCAAAACTGCATTCCTTAATGGATTTCTTAAAGAAGAGTTGTATATGATGCAACCAGAAGGTTTTGTCGATCCTAAAGGTGCTGACAAACTGTGCAAACTCCAGCGATCCATCTATGGACTGGTGCAAACATCTCGGAGTTGGAATATACGCTTTGATAAGGTGATCAAAGCATATGGTTTTATACAGACTTATGGTGAAGCCTGTATTTACAAGAAAGTGAGTGGGAGCTCTGTAGCATTTCTGATAATATATGTGGATGGCATATTGTTGATTGGAAATGATATAGAATTTCTGGATAGCATAAAAGGATACTTGAATAAGAATTTTTCAATAAAAAGACCTCGGTGAAGCTGTTTAAGTATTGAGCATCAAGATCTATAGGGATAGATCGAGACGCTTAATAGGACTTTCACAAAGCACATACCTTGACAAAGTTTTGAAGGAGTTCAAAAAGGATCAGTCAAAGAAAGAGTTCTTGCCTGTATTCAAGGTATAAAGTTGAGTAAGACTCAAAGTATGACCACGGCAGAAGATAGAGAGAGAATGAAAGTCATTCCCTATGCCTCAGCCATAGGTTCTATAAAGTATGCCATGCTGTGTACCAAACCTGTTGTGTACCTTGCCATGAGTTTGTCAAGGGGGTACAATAATGATCTAGGAGTAGATCACTAGACAGCGGTCAAAATTATCCTTAGAGGACTAAGGAAATATTTCTCGGTTATGGAGGTGATGAAGAGTTCATCGTAAAGAGTTACGTTGATGCAAGCTTTGACACTGATCTAGATGACTCTAAGTCTCAATCTAGATACGTATTGAACGTGGGAGCAATTAGCTAGAGTAGCTCCATGCAGAGCATTGTAGACATAGAAATTTGCAAAATACATACGGATCTGAATGTGGCAGACCCGTTGACTAAACTTCTCTCACAAGCAAAACATGATCACACCTTAGTACTCTTTGGGTGTTAATCACATAGCGATGTGAACTAGATTATTGACTCTAGTAAACCCTTTGGGTGTTGGTCACATGGCGATGTGAACTATGGGTGTTAATCACATAAAGATGTGAACTATTGGTGTTAAATCACATGGCGATGTGAACTAGATTATTGACTCTAGTGCAAGTGGGAGACTGAAGGAAATGTGCCCTAGAGGCAATAATAAAGTTGTTATTTATATTTCCTTATATCATGATAAATGTTTATTATTCATGCTAGAATTGTATTAACCGGAAACTTGATAAATGTGTGAATACATAGACAAAACATCGAGTCCCTAGTAAGCCTCTACTAGACTAGCTCGTTGATCAAAGATGGTTAAGTTTCCTAACCATAGACATGTGTTGTCATTTGATGAACGGGATCACATCATTAGGAGAATAATGTGATGGACAAGACCCATCTGTTAGCTTAGCATAATGATCGTTAAGTTTTATTGCTATTGCTTTCTTCATGACATATACATATTCCTTTGACTATGAGATTATGCAACTCCCGAATACTGGAGGAACACCTTGTGTGCTATCAAACATCACAACGTAACTGGGTGATTATAAAGATGCTCTACAAGTGTCTCCGAAGGTGTTTGTTGGGTTGGCATAGATCGAGATTAGGATTTGTCACTCCGAGTATCGGAGAGGTATCTCTGGGCCCTCTCGATAATGCACATCATGATAAGCCTTGCAAGCAACGTGACTAATGAGTTAGTTACAGGATGATGCATTACTGAACGAGTAAAGAGACTTGCCGGTAACGAGATTGAACTAGGTATGGAGATACCGACGATCGAAACTCGGGCAAGTAACATACCGATGACAAAGGGAATGACGTATGTTGTCATTGCGGTTTGACCGATAAAGATCTTCATAGAATATGTAGGAACCAATATGAGCATCCAGGTTCCGCTGTTGGTTATTGACCAGAGATGTGTCTCGGTCATGTCTACATAGTTCTCGAACCCGTAGGGTCCGCACGCTTAACGTTCGATGATGATTTGTATTATGAGTTATGTGTTTTGGTGACCGAAGATTGTTCGGAGTCCCGGATGAGATCACGGACATGACGAGGACTCTCGAAATGGTCGAGAGGTAAAGATTGATATATTGGACGATAGTATTCGAACACCAGAAGTGTTTCGGAATGTATCGGGTACGTATCGGAGTACCGGGGGGGTTACCGGAACCCCCCGGGGGAAGATATGGGCCATAGGAGGGAGGCACACCAGCCCACAAAGGGGTGGCGCGCCCCCACAGGGAAGGAGGCCGAATAGGATTAGGAGAGGGGGCTGCGCCCCCCTTTCCTTCTCCCTCTCTCTCTCCTTCCCCCTTTCCCCTTCCGGTAAAAGGAAAGGGGGGGCCGAATTGGACTAGGAGTCCAAGTGGGACTCCTCCCACTTGGCGCGCCCTAGGCCGGCCTCCTCCCCTCTCCCTCCTTTATATACGGGGGCGAGGCGCACCTCCAAGGACACACCAATTGTTCTTAGCCGTGTGCGGCGCCCCCCTCCACCGTTTACTCCTCCGGTCATATTGTCGTAGTGCTTGGGCAAAGCCCTGCGCGGATCACTTCACCATCACCGTCACCACGCCGTCGTGCTGACGAAACTCTCCCTCGACACTTTGCTGGATCAAGAGTTTGAGGGACGTCATCGAGCTGAACGTGTGCAGAACTCGGAGGTGCCGTACGTTCGGTGCTTGATCGGTTGAATCGAGAAGACGTTTGACTAAATCAACCGCGTTAAGCTAACGCTTCCGTTTTTGGTCTATGAGGGTATGTGGACACACTCTCCCCCTCTCGTTGCTATGCATCTCCTAGATAGATCTTGCATAAGCGTAGAAATTTTTTTGAAATTGCATGCTACGTTCCCCAAAAGTTGCATTCTTCCATACTTGAGCTAGATGACCGATAAAGATGATTGCAAAAGGCTCTTTCCAAGCATAAGGTGAAGCTTGTACATTTCACTTTTTAATATAATTTGGCCAGTACGATGTTTATTTTCTGAAAACTATATTGCTCTTGTAGGTTATCTGATGAAAATTACTTTCTCTACTTGGCACCGATTAATATATATATTAATATGGTCAAAGGAAATTCAAAATATTTCATGTTAGGGAAAGATTCTAAAACCAGTGAGGTATGTATTAGCGTGAGTTAGGACAGTGCTCATATTGTTTGAAACTTTACTATTTGATACTCATTTTAATCTCAAGCAATGTTATTGATGGGTGCACTGTTGATCATGCGAGTGAACTAAGACACAACAGAGTAGTTATTGTTAGCACTGTCCTGGGGTTGAGGAGCTTTTCTTTGGAATTCTAGGTCGTGCAATAGCCAGGCATAGCTGAACGTACTAGAGATGATTTTTATCAGAAGATTGGTTGGTGCAAACTTTTCAGTCTTTGAATATGCAGGTGCTTAGTACTTCCCCTTTGATGCTTTATGAGTTGTGTGAAGCAAGAAACGATGTTGTCAATGGTGAGCCGATGCAGAAACCTTGTGAGGTAGCAAAAACGGCGCATCACTCTGTGCTATTTAGTGGACAAATTTGCATCCTGGAGCTTCATCCTTACTTGCGCCAGACGGCCGATAAAGATGATCGCAAAGGCTCTTTCCAAGCATAAGGTGCATCATGTACATTTCACTTCTTAATATAGTTTGGCCAGTACGATGTTTATTTTCTGAAAACTATATCGCTATTGTAGGTTATCTGATGAAAATTACATTCTCTACTTGGCATCGATTCATATATATTAAATTATTAATATGGTCAAAGGAAATTCAAAATATTTCATGCCAGGGAAAGATTTTAAAACCAGTGAAGTATCTATTAGCGTGTGTTAGGACAGTGCTCATATTGTTAGAAACTTTACTATTTGATAGTCATTTTAATCTCAAGCAAAGCTATCGATGGATGCGTTACTGATCATGCGGGAGAACTAGGACATGACAGAGAAGCTATTGTTAGCGGTGTGCAGGGGTTGAGGAGTGTTGGGATATCCTCCTCATGTGGGCTGTGAGGAGATGACCATTTGAGGCCTTTTAGGCAGCCCAAAGAGGTGCAGAAGCCCACTACCCATTAGGGTTATGACCTAGGGTCATTTTGGACTTTGCACATGAGAGGATGGGGATGCTTTACCCTCCATCCAGCAGCCACCATCAAGTGTGATGAAAATCAGTTCATCCTCCAAGGGAGAAGAAGAGAGAAAACCAAGAGAGCAAGGGAAGAAGAGGAAGATTGAAGGAAGAAGCAAAGGGAGCTCCTCCCCAAGGTTGTGATGGTCCAGATCCACTACCTTGTCTCCTTCAAGCTTCGATTCCACCATCTTTGGTGAGATTGTTCCAATCCCTAGTTCTTGAGCCCCAAATCTTGTTGTGTTCATCCAAGATTCAGAAATCTTTATGTATGAGATCCTCTAGTGTTGTCTAGAGAAGAACTTGTTGTATCCCACATTTGATAATAGTGGAAGAGGATTGGGTGGCTTTGGCCCGTGGTTTTTTCCCTCAAGTTGGGGGGTTTTCCACGTAAAATCTGATGTCTCTTTGTTGATGCTTGCTGCTGTCCAGAAAACTTACTCCTACCACAAGACACTAGGCTAAGGAGTGTCTTGCCTGCTGAGTAACATATTTGGCCTCCATATATGTTGTTGCATATGTTTCCTTCCGTGCTAAGCAACGATCCTTGAGTTAGTACATGATGTGGTGCTGAGATTACTTGTTTCTGCTGCAGTTATCAGTTAACCACAAGTGCATTTGTGTGCTAATTCCCAACAGAGTGGCATCAGAGCCTTGGTTGCTTAGAAGGTTGCAAATCCCAGCTGCTTGATTGTTGCTAGAAGTGCTGCTCACAATGGCTTTGGAAGAAAGCGCTACTACAGGTGGCATGATAAAACTTGATTCTTCCAATTACTCATTATGGAAGCCCATGATGGAAGACATCCTTTATTTTAAGGATTTGTATGAGCCAATTGTGAAAGACAAGATACCCACCGGTGTCACGGAAGAAAAATGGAGAGTGTTGCATAGAAAGGCAGTAGGTATGATTCGGTTGTACATCAACCACAATATTTTCCACCATGTTGCAAATGACACAAATTCTTATGAGATGTGGCAGAAGTTGGAGTCTATGTATGAGAGGAAGACATCAATGAACAAAGCCTCGGTGATCAAAAGACTTGCAAAGCTTGAGTACTGAGATGGCACAAGTGTGATTAAGCACTTGAATGTCTTCCAATGCCATATAAATCAACTTTCAGCCATGAAGATCAACTTTGAGGATGAGGTGCAAGCATTTTTGTTGCTGAGTTCCATGCCCGATAGTTGGAACACGCTTGTTGTATCACTTAGCAATTCAGCTCCGGATGGGAAGCTGACTTTGGAGATGGTGAAGAACAGTATGCTGAATGAAGAAGCCAGAAAGAAGGAAAAGGGTGATGCCTCTTCTTCTGATGCGTATGTGGCTGAAACCCATGGGAAGAATGAGAACCATGGACGTAGCAATACAAGATTTCAGCAAGGCAAAAATAAATCCAGGGGGAGATCAAACTCAAAACAGAGAAAAGATATTACTTGCTTTCATTGTGGCAATCCGGCACACATAAAGAGCGAGTGCAGGAAGTACAAAAGAGAGCTTACAGAGGGGAAACTCACAAAGAAAACCGAGCAAAAGGCTGAGAGCAGTTCAGCCATGACTGCAACAGATGAGGACTACCTAGTCATTGAAGATGAAGATTGCTATAGTGTTGTTCTGTAGGGGAACGTGACAGAAAATAAAAAATTTTGGTATAGCGAGCACGCCCAGGACCACTATGGGGACTGCATAGACCACTATGGGGACTGCATACAAGGTTTGATCTGATCCGTACCGACTCGAAGCGCAGCGGAAGAAGAGTCGGTGTAGATCGTTGGTGCAGATCCCCGCAGCTAGGATTTACAACCTCCCAACTGCGAGGATGTACTCCCTCGTCGGATAGCCCTTCGAGAGGCGGTCGGACAGTCCCTCGGACGATGTCGCGGACAGCCCTTCGGGAGGACCCTCGAAACTCGAACGGAGACTCGGACAGCCCTCCGGGAGGACACTCGAACAGCCCCTCGGGCAAAAGGACCGAAACTACGACCTCTCTACGGGGTTGCACACATACGGTGTCAGCTATCCAGCAGGGCTTCGCCGTCCAGAACTAGTTCCTACCGGAACCCAGACAGCCTTTCGGCTCTACGAAACTCTTTTCGTGGGAGGGAGAGAAGAAGCCAGATAATGCATGGCATGTGTATGAGAGCAAAGGATTGAAGAGATGGCAGCCCTCACCTCCTCTATTTATAGGAAAGCCAAGGGGTAGTGTGCCTCCAAAAATTACCAAAAAACCCATGCATTAGGTCACACCCCATGGGCATTTAGGTCATAATGGGAGGCCATGTGGAGCTCCACCACATGTGGCCGGCCACCCTTTTGCCCCACCCCCCCCCCCTTCCCCCCAAAATGGGGTTCCTTCCCTTGCAAGCCTTTCCCTTCTAGAAGCTTTGAAAAGTCCTAAAAGGTGGCTCTCCAAAAATATCCCAAAAAGCACTTTCACTATTCACGACAACATTTTTCAGCGTCCGTTCGAACTGAAAATATTTATGTGGGCTTAGAACATTTCCAGTACCCACTAAAATAATTTTCAACGCGTTCTGAAACAATTCCAGATTAGTGATTTTCATCTGCGAAAAGCATCTGAAGTGGTTCCGGCAGCTCCGGAACATTTCCGGTTTTCATCCCAGAAAATTCCAGAAAGTTTCCAGAATAATTCTAGCACCCTCCAAGAATTATCAGGGGCATCCCGAAACCAATTTGACTTAATGGAATACCCCAAAACAACTTTTCAGTTTCACCGAAACTCATCCGGGGTTCTCTCTGCGGAACTTTTCTGCTGTCCGAAACTTTTTCGGTGTCCGAAACTTTTTCGGTGATTTTCTCTCAGACTCCCTGTCTAGTATTCAGCAGATAGATGACCCTTAAGTGTGTGACCCTATAGGTTCGGTGAAGTATAGACATGACCCGGAACCCCTTCCGATCAATGATCAACATCGGAGTCGTGGACACCCATATTGACCCCTATACCCACACGAATGAATATTCGAGTGAACCTCCAGTTGTCGTGTGCTATTACTGTTGCTTCGCGATATGTTACAAACACCCGAGGTGAGTTATATTGCATCCCCGTGGATCAACAAATTTTTCCGCTATGCAAGTTACCTCGTTACCGGTTTTGTTCTCTTTTCTCGTTTCCATGTTCCGGCATCCCAGTGATCAAATCACAATGTGTCTGGCCAGATGATGATGGATACCATTACACCGAGAGGGCCCGAGTATATCTCTCCATCGTCGGAGGAGCAAATCCCAATCTTGAGCTATCTCGTTACTTGCCATACCTTTCCGTGAACCCGTAAGCCGTCGTAATAGCCACCCAGTTACGGATGACGTTTAACAAACCCCAAAGTTCACGAAGCAAGCACGAAGGAACTCGATACTCTCATGGTCTAAGGAATTATGCAAACATTAACTATCTCTGTGTTATTAACCATAAACTTGTAACGATTGAATCTCATAGCATAACATCAATTCGGGTTGATTCAACACAAGTGTTCTACCAACATTGTCCCCTCAAAAATTGACAGCACATCCATGCCCATGATCAGGAAAACAGGATCATCATGCAATACTTGAGCCAGTCTTAGAGGCAAGACTAGGAATACATTTTACCGTTTATTATACCACACGTGCACATGAGTTTCCCTCTGAGCCTCGTGTTATTGTAGACTCGAGAATCATAGCAGTTATAGCATGGGACATAAACATTCATTACAAACTTTGGAGATACAAAATAACTGTTATTACTGCCTCTAGGGCATATCTCCTACAGACTCCCACTTGCACTAGAGTCATAATCCAGTTACATGGCTTCCCTAACACCAATGGCTATTCGGTGCTGCTCATGCTTTGCTCGTGGTAGAGGCTTTGTCATCGGGTCTGACACATTCAGATCCATGTGAACTTTGCGTACTTTCACTAAACCCTCTTCGACATGATGTCGAATGAGTTTATAGTTGCGTTGAATATGTCTTGTCTGATGGTGCGAACTTGGCTCCCTCGCCTAAGCCACGGCACCACTATTATCACAATAGATCTCCACCGGGTCCAGAGCACTTGGAACCACACCAAGGTCTTCAAGAAATTGCTTGATCCATACCGCCTCCTTGGAGGCTTCTGAAGCGGCAACATACTCCGCCTCCGTCATAGAATCCACCACAGTCTTCTGTTTGGAACTTTTCCAATCAACTGCGCCACCGCTCAATATGAAAACATAGCCTGATTGAGATTTGAAGCCATCTGGGTCAGTCATGAAGCCTGCATCAGTGTAACCACTTACAATGAGCTCTTCATCACCTCCGTACATAAAGAGTAAATCCTTGGTCCTTCTAAGGTACTTAAGAATACCCTTGACTGCGGCCCAGTGTTCCAATCCTGGATCACTTTGGTACCGGCTGCTAACACTTAGCGCATAGGAAACATCCGGTCTTGTACATAGCATGGCATACATAATAGAACCAACTGCCGAAGCATATGGAACATCATTCATTTGTACTCGCTCATCGAGGGTCCGAGGACACTGATTCTTGCAAAGCACTGTGCCAGGTGACATGGGGAGTAGGCCTTTCTTGGAGTTCTCCATGTTTAACCTTTTCAACACCTTGTCAATGTACATGCTTTGGCTAAGCGCTATCAGGCGTTTTGATCTATCTCTATAGATCCTGATGCCCAATACATATGCCACTTCACCTAAGTCTTTCATTGAAAACCTTTTCTTCAATGAGTCTTTTATTTCGCTAAGAAAATTCACGTCATTTCCAATCAACAATATGTCATCCACATACAAGATTAGAAATGCTTTTGCGCTCCCACTAAACTTCTTGTAAACACAAGATTCTTCGTCATTCCTGATGAAGCCAAACTCTTTGACCACTTCATCAAAACAAATGTTCCAGCTCCTTGACGCTTGCTTCAGACCATAAATGGCTTTCTGAAGTTTGCATACCTTTCCAGCATCCTTATGAATGACAAAACCTTCTGGCTGTATCATGTATACATCCTCTTTGAGGTTTCCATTTAGGAAAGCCATTTTGACATCCTTCTGCCATATTTCATAATCGAAATAAGCAGCAATTGCTAGCAATATCCGAACAGACCTAAGCATAGCTATGGGCGAGAAAGTCTCGTCGTAGTCCACTCCTGGAACTTGCGTGAACCCTTTCGCGACAAGTCTAGCTTTGTGGACAGTAATGTTACCATCCGCGTCCGTCTTTCTTTTGAAAATCCATTTACAACAAATGGGCTTTACGCCTTCTGGAAGTTCTTCCAAGTTCCAAACTTGGTTTTCATACATGGATTCCATTTCGGATTTCATGGCCTTGTGCCATTCCTTTGAGCTAGGGCCCGCCATCGCTTCCTTGTAGTGCGCAGGTTCATCGTCTTCAAGAATGAAGATTTCATTATGAAACCACTCAGGTGGCTGGATAGCCCTACCTGATCTGCGCGGTTCAGTTACAACATTGTCTGAAGTCTCCGCATCATATGCGACAACTTCCGGCTCAGTTGTAGGGATAATTAGCGGAATTTCTTTCGGTTCCTTAGCCATATCAACGGTCGTCGAAGATTCACTAATCTCATTAAGTTGTACTGTTCTCCCACTCACTTCTTTAGTGAGAAACTCTTTCTCAAGAAAGACTCCATGTTTTGCAACAAACACTTTGCTCTCGGAGGCGTGGTAGAAAGAATACCCAACTGTCTCTTTGGGATAACCTACGAAGTAACATTTGTCTGATCTGGGATCAAGTTTGCTTGGCTGTAAACGCTTTACGTATGCCTCACAACCCCAAATTTTGAGAAACGACAAGTCGGGTTTCTTCCCGTGCCATATCTCATATGGCGTCGTCTCAACAGACTTAGACGGTGCTTTGTTAAGTGTGTGAGCGGCAGTAAGTAGTGCGTGACACCAAAAAGATATCGGAAGATCCGTAAGAGACATCATCAACCTTACCATGTCCAACAAGGTTCGGTTACGTCGTTCCGATACTCCGTTTCTCTGTGGAGTTCCGGGAGGCGTAAGCTGTGAAACGATTCCACGGTCACTCAGATGTTGGCCAAACTCATGGCTAAGATATTCGCCTCCGCGATCAGACCGCAGAAACTTAATCTTTTTGTCACGATGATTTTCTACCTCATTCTGAAATTCTTTGAACTTTTCAAAGGTTTCCGACTTATGCTTCATTAAGTAGATATAGCCATATCGACTTAAATCATCAGTAAAAGTCACGAAGTAGAAATACCCACCCTGTGCGGCTGTGTTCATTGGACCACATACATCACTATGTATTATTTCCAATAATTCACCCGCCCATTCAGGATGACCCGTGAACGGCGTCTTGGTCATTTTCCCCATCAGACAAGCTTCACATGTGTCAAATGATTCAAAATCAAAAGACGGTAAAACTCCATTTGACTGGAGTCTTTGCATGCGTTTCTTTTCTATGTGGCCAAGTCGACAGTGCCACAAATAAGTGGTGGTGGTATCAGCCTTCTTAAGGCGTTTAGCATTCATGTTAAAGACATCATTTCCACATTCAAGATTTAGTATGAAAAGGCCCCCAACAATGGGTGCAAATCCATAAAAGATATCCTTACAATAAAGTGAACAACCATTGTTCTCAGACTTGTACGAATACCCATCGTGTACTAAACATGATCCGGAGATAATGTTTCTACACAACAGTGGAACAAAATAACAGTTACTTAGTTCTAAGATAAATCCTGAAGGGAGACGTAGAGGCATAATGCCGACGACTTGAGCGGTGATCCCAGCGCCGTTCCCGACACGCATCATGACTTCATTCTTTGCCAGCTTGCGCACCTTCTGAAGCCCCTGTATCGAGTTGCAAATGTGAGCAACCGATCCGGTATCAAATACCCAAGACTTAGAATTTTCACTAGCAAGCAAAACGTCAATGACAATAACTTGTATAACAATTATACCTTTTCCGGTTTTCTCGGACTTCTTATCTTCCAGATACTTCTTGCAGTTTCTCTTCCAGTGTCATGTGCCCTTGCAGTAGAAGCACTCAGTTTCATTCTTGGCTCCACCCTTAGAGTTGCTTTGGGAGCCGGTCTTACCGGCGCCCTTGCCCTTCTTTGGCTTGCCTTTCTTCTTTTTTAAACTGGCGGTTTTATTCACAAGCAACACTTGCTTGCGATTTTTCCGCAGTCCTCCTTCTGCAGTTTTCAGCATGGCGAGCACCTCTTCCGGTTCCTTCTCCATCCCACTCATGTTGTAGTTCAAGACAAAACCGTCGTAAGACGGGTGGAGTGAAGAAAGCAACATGTCCATCATATGGCCAGGTGGAAGTGGAAATTCCAAGGTTTTAAGCCTTTCAGAATAGCCAATCATTTTGACTACGTGTTCGCCAACTGAACTACCCTCAGCCATCTTGCAATCCATCAAAGCTGTCATGATATCAAATCGTTCAGACTTTGCGGTTTCCTTGTACATAGCATCCAATTCCTGGATCATATCACGGGGTTTATGGAATTCAAAACGTTTTTGAATCTCTGCACTCATGCAAGCTAGCATGAGGCACTGCACTAAGTTGTGATCATCATCCTTAGTGGCCCGGACATTTTGTAAATCTTCCGGGGCTTCTGCCACCGGTTTAGCTGGAAGAGCAATTTCAAGCACATACAATTTCTTAGCACTCCTGAGGACAATCCTCAGGTTGCGGACCCAGTCCGCATAGTTGTTTCCAGTCGCAGCTAACTTCTCTCTCTCTAACATCGGGCCTAAGTTGAATGCGGTGTTGCAAGCCATTTGATCTACAACGAAAACACAGGTTTCACTTAGACTTTGTTTATAATGAAAAAGCACTAGTGAATAAACAATTTTATTCTAAATTGCGGTCCCACTCAAATCAATATCTCTCAAAATTGATTGTGAGTGATTCAAGACCCGTGTCTTGATTGTTCGCCATTGGTGTAACACCACTGATGACAAAAATCTTAACCGGTAGGCTAACTTGCCAATCACATCTCTATGTGACTCTTGTTCATCTTTCGATGCGTGTGTTCCGAGCTCATGACGGTCATGCCTGAACGTCAAGACAACCAAGTGATCTTGCTGCGAGGTATCAACTCACCCGTCTCACACTTCTCTAATCGTTCGTACCCGTGTGACACAGCGCACCCCGAAAAGATAGGTGTCGTGACGGTGCTACACTTGGGAGAACACTTACTACTTGATATTTTTAGTGAGAGATCACCCTAATAAAAGCGACTACCGCGCAATCAAGAAGGGTGCATCAAGAGGGATAAACATCTCAGGCAATTCAAAATAGCATGATATGGTATAGCCCCTTCTGATGGAGAAGTCTTTTATTTCTTCGTCTTCGGCATTTGCATCGGTGTTCACCTTCGCGAAGATTGCCACCACCTTGTCGATGCACCAGATAATATTGCTATCTCCATAGCGAATACAATAAATGCATTACTTAAGGTTGACACGCAGGTCATTAAAGTGACAATCATATGGCTCCAGCCATCATGCCGAATCATGACACGCAGGTCATGTTAATTACATCATATAGTCATCTCATACATAATCAAATTGAATATGAGCATTGCTATACCACATCACATGCAAACCATCCTGCAAAACCAAGTTAGACGCCTCTAATCGGTTTATGCAAAATTTTATTTTACGTGGCTTCTAAGGTTTTGATTCAAACCGCAGCTACCAATGTTTATCATCAAGTATGATTATTCAAGTCGCTAGATTAACTTTCCAGGGTGTATGAAAACACGAGATAATAAAATCTTGAGTCCCATACTAAACTTCATCATACGCATGACCCCCGTGCAGATCATATCTGCATTACCCTTTCATCTGTGAAATTTCATCTTTCCTTTAACTATGGTGGAACCCAAAGAACTGATAGCACTTCGTTGATCACTCAAGATCGCGGATTGCCAGAACTTTGTGAAATTCCACCATGCCGTTTCAGGATCAGAAATACGCAAATTCTAGGGAAGCAACAAGAACATCGGGTAACAGATTTCATCTGCCACCCGCATAAATAATTTCCAGCAATAGATCTCATCTACTCCAAAATTATATTATGCAATACCCATACATCTCCATGTATTCTAGATCGTAACCTACATCTACGCATAGCCTGGCTCTTGATGCCACTGTAGAGGAACGCGACAGAAAATAAAAAAAATTGGTATAGCGAGCACGCCCAGGACCACTATGGGGACTGCATACAAGGTTTGATCTGATCCGTACCGACTCGAAGCGCAGCGGAAGAAGAGTCGGTGTAGATAGTTGGTGCAGATCCCCGCAGCTAGGATTTCAAACCTCCCAACCGCGAGGATGTACTCCCTCGTCGGACAGCCCTTCGGGAGGCGGTCGGACAGTCCCTCGGACGATGTCGCGGACAGCCCTTCGGGAGGACCCTCGAAACTCGAACGGAGACTCGGACAGCCCTCCAGGAGGACACTCGAACAGCCCCTCGGGCAAAAGGACCGAAACTACGACCTCTCTATGGGGTTGCACACATACGGTGTCAGCTATCCGGCAGGGCTTCGCCGTCCAGAACTAGTTCCTACCGGAACCCAGACAGCCTTTTGGCTCTACGAAACTCTTTTCGTGGGAGGGAGAGAAGAAGCCAGATAATGCATGGCATGTGTATGAGAGCAAAGGATTGAAGAGATGGCAGCCCTCACCTCCTCTATTTATAGGAAAGCCAAGGGGTAGTGTGCCTCCAAAAATTACCAAAAAACCCATGCATTAGGTCACACCCCATGGGCATTTAGGTCATAATGGGAGGCCATGTGGAGCTCCACCACATGTGGCCGGCCACCCCTTGCCCCCCCCCCCCCCCCCACAAATGGGGTTCCTTCCCTTGCAAGCCTTTCCCTTCTAGAAGCTTTGAAAAGTCCTAAAAGGTGGCTCTCCAAAAATATCCCAAAAAGCACTTTCACTATTCACGACGACATTTTTCAGCGTCCGTTCGAACTAAAAATATTTATGTGGGCTTAGAACATTTCCAGTACCCACTAAAATAATTTTCAATGCGTTCTGAAACAATTCCAGATTAGCGATTTTCATCTGCGAAAAGCATCTGAAGTGGTTCCGGCAGCTCCGGAACATTTCCGGTTTTCATCCCAGAAAATTCCAGAAAGTTTCCAGAATAATTCTGGCACCCTCCAAGAATTATCAGGGGCGTCCTGAAACCAATTTGACTTAATGGAATACCCCGAAACAACTTTTCAGTTTCACCGAAACTCATCCGGGGTTCTCTCTGCGGAACTTTTCCGCTGTCCGAAACTTTTTCGGTGTCCGAAACTTTTTCGGTGATTTTCTCTCAGACTCCCTGTCTAGTATTCAGCAGATAGATGACCCTTAAGCGTATGACCCTATAGGTTCGGTGAAGTATAGACATGACCCGGAACCCCTTCTGATCAATGATCAACATCGGAGTCGTGGACACCCATATTGACCCCTATACCCACACGAATGAATATTCGAGTGAACCTCCAGTTGTCGTGTGCTATTCCTGTTGCTTCGTGATATGTTACAAACACCCGAGGTGAGTTATATTGCATCCCCGTGGATCAACAAATTTGTCCACTATGCAAGTTACCTCGTTACCGGTTTTGTTCTCTTTTCTCGTTTCCATGTTCCGGCATCCCAGTGATCAAATCACAATGTGTCTGGCCAGATGATGATGGATACCATTACACCGAGAGGGCCCGAGTATATCTCTCCATCGTCGGAGGAGCAAATCCCAATCTTGAGCTATCTCGTTACTTGCCATACATTTCCGTGAACCCGTAAGCCGCCGTAATAGCCACCCAGTTACGGATGACGTTTAACAAACCCCAAAGTTCACGAAGCAAGCACGAAGAAACTTGATACTCTCATGGTCTAAGGAATTATGCAAACATTAACTATCTCTGTGTTATTAACCATAAACTTGTAATGATTGAATCTCATAGCATAACATCAATTCGGGTTGATTCAACACAAGTGTTCTACCAACATTCTGCCCTCAAAAATTGCCAGCACATCCATGCCCATGATCAGGAAAACAGGATCATCATGCAATACTTGAGCCAGTCTTAGAGGCAAGACTAGGAATACATTTTACTGTTTATTATACCACACGTGCACATGAGTTTCCCTCCGAGCCTCGTGTTATTGTAGACTTGAGAATCATAGCAGTTATAGCATGGGACATAAACATTCATTACAAACTTTGGAGATACAAAATAACTGTTATTACTGCCTCTAGGGCATATCTCCTACATGTTCGTGATGATGGCATGAGTTGGGTTGTGGATTCAGGTGCGTCCTTCCACATCACATCACACAAGGAGTATTTCACATCTTACACTAGTGGTGTTACTGGCCAAGTGAGGATGGGAAATAATGGTTCGTCAGCAATTGTTGGCAAGGGCTCTATATGCATTGAAACAAACACGGGTTGCAGATTGGTGCTCGATGATGTGAGGCATGTTCCCGATATAAGGCTGAATTTGTTGTCAGTAGGCAAACTTGATGACATCAAACATTCTAGTTATTTTGGTGAACGAAAATGGAAGCTCACCAAAGGCTCTTTGATTGTGGCTCGAGGAAGTAGGCAAGGTAATCTCTATGTGACTAAAACCAAGTTGTGCAATGAAGTGTTGAACATTGCTGAAAAAGACACTTCGGTTGAATTTTGGCACAAGAGGCTTGGGCATATGAGTGAGAAGGGCATGCACGTTCTTGCTCGCATGGAGTACCTCCCTATGTTGAAAGGTATATCCTTGAAACCCTGTGCACATTGTTTTGCTAGCAAACAACATAGGGTTGCATTTCGTACACTCCCTCCACATCGTGCAGAAAATGTTCTTGATATTGTGCACACTGATGTTTGCTCCATGACTGAAAAATCTCATGGTGGAGCATTATACTTTGTGACTTTTATTGATGAACATTCCAGAAAGGTTTTTGTGTATGTGCTGAAACACAAATACCAGACGCTTGAAGCCTTCAAGGAGTTCCATGCCAAAGTTGAAAGAAAAACTGGCAGGAAATTGAATTGTGTGAGATCAGACAATGGTGGTGAATACCAAGGTCCTTTTGAAAGGTATAGCAGAAAGTTTGGTATCAGGTTTGAGAAGAGTCCACCAAAGACACCTCAGCTCAATGGTCTTGCAGAGAGAATGAACAGGACACTCACAAAGAGGGTCACAGCTATGCTCTCTCATGCTCATTTACCTAATTCATTTTGGGCTGAAGCATTGATGAATGCTATGTATGTGGTTAACCTATCTCCCTCAGTTCCTCTTGCAGGTGATATTCCTCAGAGAGTTTGGTCAGGGAAGGAGGTCTCATACAAGCACTTGAAGGTCTTTGGTTGCAGAGCATTTGTACATGTTCCAAGGGACGAGAGATCCAAACTTGATAGCAAGACAAAGCAGTGCATCTACCTCAGCCAACCAAGTGAAGAGTTTGGCTACAGGTTGTGGGATCTAGCCAATAGAAAGATTGTGAGAAGCCGAGATGTGGTGTTCATTGAAGATGAAACAATAAAAGATATTGGGAAACCAGAGAAGCCAATGACCAACACACCTCAGGTTGACATGGATCCAATCCGTCCTCCTCTTGTGCATGACAATCATGGGGGAGATGATGACACTGAAGACAGTGGAGATGCAACTGATCAAGGCAGTACAAGTCAAAGTGACGAGCAGCCATCAAGTGATGATGATGATGATGATGAAGTCGGTAATGATGATGCTAACGAAAATCCACCTGATTCACCACCAGTGCAGCAGCAAAGAAGAAGTGAAAGAGGTCACATTCCTTCTTCTAAGTATCCACCACATCAATATGTGTTGATGACAGATGCAGGTGAGCCCTCATGCTATGAGGAGGCAATGTCTGATGAGAACAAGGAATAATGGTCAGAAGCCATGCAGGATGAAATGAAATCCCTGTATGAGAATGATACCTTTGAGTTGGTGAATCTGCCAAAGGGCAAGAAAGCACTCAAGAACAAGTGGGTGTACAGAGTGAAGACTGAAGAAAACACCTCACATCCAAGGTACAAGGCCAGACTGGTTGTGAAAGGTTTCTGTCAGAAAAAGGGCATTGATTATGATGAGATATTCTCTCCGGTGGTCAAGATGTCTTCGATCCGAGTTGTGCTTGGCATGGCTGCCACCATTGACTTGGAAATTGAACAACTTGATGTGAAGACTGCATTCTTGCATGGTGACCTAGAGGAGGAGATATACATGGAACAACCAGAGGGATTCATGGTTGCAGGCAAGGAGCACTTAGTTTGCAAATTGAAGAAGAGTTTGTATGGCTTGAAGCAAGCTCCTCGGTAGTGGTACAAGAAGTTTGAGTCTTTTATGACTGGGCTTGGTTACCATAAAGCACAATCTGATCATTATGTCTTTATGAAGAGGTATGCCGAGGGTGACTTCAGTATTCTCTTGTTGTATGTTGATGATATGCTGATTGTTGGAAATGGCACAAAGAGGATTGCTCTCCTCAAGAAGGCATTGAGTAAATCATTTACCATGAAGGATTTAGGACCAGCTAAGCAAATACTTGGCATGAAGATCTACCGTGATAGATCAAAGAAGCTGCTTTGGCTCTCACAGGAAAGATACATTGAGAAGGTACTTGAAAGGTTCAATATGAAAGATGCAAAATCTGTTATCTCTCCGCTTGCAGGCCATCACAAACTGAATTCAAAACAATGTCCTACAAGCAAGAAGGAGAAAGAAGAAATGAGGAAAGTACCTTACCAATCTGTTGTGGGCAGTTTGATGTATGCCATGCTATGCACTAGGCCTGACATTGCCTATGCAGTTGGAGTTGTTAGCCGGTTCATGACAAATCCAGGTAAAGCTCACTGGGAAGCAGTGAAGTGGATTCTCAAGTATCTCAAGGGAACTTCTACATCTTGTTTATGCTTTGGAAGCGGTGATCCTGTATTGCAGGGCTATACAGATGCAGATTATGCAGGTGACAAGGATCGTAGGAAGTCCACATCTGGATACCTGATGACTTATGCAGGGGGAGCAGTGTCATGGCAATCAAGATTGCAGAAATGTGTTTCTACATCAACTACAGAAGCTGAGTACATAGCAGCAGTTGATGCTGGCAAGGAAGTTTTGTGGATGAAGAACTTCTTGCAAGAGCTCGGCATGAAGCAAGAGAAGTATGTTCTGTTTTGTGACAGTCAAAGTGCTATTCATCTTGCCAAGAATTCAAGCTACCACTCTCGAACCAAGCACATTGATGTGAGGTACCATTGGATTCGATATGTTGTGAGTTCCAAGTTGCTGAAACTTGAGAAGATCCATACCAACGACAATGGTTCGGATATGATGACCAAGATATTGCCAAATGAGAAGCTACAAGCATGTTGCAAGGTAGCGGGCATGGCGGTGCCACCCTCATGAGTCGGAGGGGGAGAATTATTGGGATATCCTCCTCATGTGGGCTGTGAGGATATGACCATTTGAGGCATTTTAGGCAGCCCAAAGAGGTGCAGAAGCCCACTACCCATTAGGGTTATGACCTAGGGTCATTTTGGACTTTGCACATGAGAGGATGGGGATGCTTTACCCTCCATCCAGCAGCCACCATCAAGTGTGATGAAAATCAGTTCATCCTCCAAGGGAGAAGAAGAGAGAAAACCAAGAGAGCAAGGGAAGAAGAGGAAGATTGAAGGAAGAAGCAAAGGGAGCTCCTCCCCAAGGTTGTGATGGTCCAGATCCACTACCTTGTCTCCTTCAAGCTTCGGTTCCACCATCTTTGGTGAGATTGTTCCAATCCCTAGTTCTTGAGCCCCAAATCTTGTTGTGTTCATCCAAGATTCAGAAATCTTTATGTATGAGATCCTCTAGTGCTGTCTAGAGAAGAACTTGTTGTATCCCACATTTGATAATAGTGGAAGAGGATTGGGTGGCTTCGGCCCGTGGTTTGTCCCCTCAAGTTGGGGGGTTTTCCACGTAAAATCTGGTGTCTCTTTGTTGATGCTTGCTGCTGTCCAGAAAACTTACTCCTACCACAAGACACTAGGCTGAGGAGTGTCTTGCCTGCTGAGTAACATATTTGGCCTCCATATATGTTGTTGCATATGTTTCCTTCCGTGCTAAGCAACGATCCTTGAGTTAGTACATGATGTGGTGCTGAGATTACTTGTTTCCGCTGCAGTTATCAGTTAACCACAAATGCATTTGTGTGCTAATTCCCAACGAGGAGCTTCTCCGAGGAATTTTGGGGCGTGGATTGGCAATAGCTGCACGTAGTAGAGATGCTTTTTATCTGAAGACTGGTTGGTGCAAACTTTTTAGTCTCTGAATATGCGGGTGCTTAGTACTTTCCCTTTGATGCTTTATGAATTGTGGCAAGCAAGAAACAATGTTGTCAAAAGTGAGACGATGCAGAAACCTTGTGAGGTAGCAAAAATGGTGTATCACTCTGTGATATTTAGTGGGCAAATTTACATCCTGGAGCTTCAGCTCATCAGCCAAAACGTATAGCCTAATGGAGTTTCTGTCTGCTAGCCACGACCAGTGTCGAGGCAACGGTGAACTGATGGGGAAGGCGGCTCGGGTAGGGTGGCGCACGACATCGGCACCAGCCACGACCAGTGTCGAAGGATGGGTGGTGGGGACGAAAGGAGGAAGAGGAAGAGGAGGAAGAAGACGATGATCATAGAATTTGCCATCGAAAAAAAACAGGCGACTGGTTTATAGTTGCTCTCATAGTATCCGCTATAGAAATTGATAAAAGGCGGTATATATACGAAGGACTTCTCTCATGTCACTTAGTCACCAGATTGATTCATTTTCCTTGTAGCAAGGCACGAGCAATTAACTAGGGATTTTTCGCATCAAATCAATTTGGAAAGCGAGCCATTAATGCAATTAATTAATTTTTTAGGAGTTAATTAGGCCTGCAAATAATTAGTAGTAAGGATTATTTGCAACCATATTTTCTACTGTATAATAGTAGAGATTCTTTCCAAAATAACCCATTATCTATCACTTGGCATTCATCCAGAATAAGTAGCCATCAACATTGTCATAACACAATCAATACCACCACAGGCGAAGACAATCGGTCACATGCCAATATAATCTTTAAATATTATTTCATCCCGTAGCAACGCACGGGTATTTAGCTAGTAACTACAAAATCATTACTAAACTTTTCATGTATTCTATTGCCGGTGAGTTGAGATTTTAGAAGAAACTGGAATAAATTGTGGACAAAGTCCAGCTGTGCGTGTGTGGCCGCTAAGAAACCATGAAAATTCGACAGGAAAGTGTGTTGCTGTAGATCAAACATCCATGGAACTGATAATCTGTCTGTCCCATTAAGAACAATGCAAGCCCGGCAAAATGGATCGATTGTATCCCATGCAGAAGTGCTCATTTTTTGAGCCGAGTGTGTAAGGTGTGTCCCATTGATAACCGATCAGTATGTCCATCAGGAGAAGATGAATCCAGATAAGCGCTCAGTATGTCCATTGGGAGAAGATGAATCTAGTTGTGTAGAGTGGAGGCAAGTATGTAATTCATCATTTGCTCCTTCCAAGTAATTAAAGAGCAGGGCAATATCATAGTACTCCCTCCTCCAAGAGAGAATACAGAAATGAAGTTATCCATCCACACAATTTGTCACCATGCATGAATCCAACTATCCAAGCACCCGGTCTTTAGACACTAGGTCGTTTTGGTTGTCTTTTAAGCTGAGTGTTCTTTGTCCGTAACAAGTCCAACTGGAATTGTTGACCTGGGGTCAAGATTCAGGAGGAGGCAACGTGCTTCAGTTCCTGGCAGCGTCTGGTATATATGGCTCTGACACTTGCAATATTTAAAGAGCATCTCCATTAACTCTGCAAGTCTGATGCATGATCAGCATATAATAGTAGATTGTAGTTTAGAGCTAAACTACGATTCTAGGAAGGCATGCAAACATAGAAAATCAAGACAGTATGAAACATATGAAAAGTTTATATTGTAACCACAGTATGGTACATACGAGAAATGAACTGAGGGCAGTGATTATTCTTCACATTCAGATAGTCTAACTAGTACCTCCGCTGATTTAGGGAGTTTAATTGCATACTTTGACTTGGGAAAACTGGATCCCAGTGAATTTGAGCTTAATGCCCACATCAACAGTGTACGATGAATTCCTTCATACTCCCTCCGTTTCTTTTTAGTTTGCATATAACTAACTTATAGAAAAAACTATCAACATTTACAAGGCCAAAGGGATGTCTTTAGATTCATTATGGAATGTAGTTTCATATTATGTATATTTGATATTGTAGATGTTGATATTTTTTTATACAAATTTGGTCAAAGTTTGTAAAGTTTGACTCGACACAAATCTTATATGCAGAGTAAAAAGGAACGGAGGAAGTACAATTTTATTGTATTATGGTCATGCTAGTTAACTCATGAGCTGCTACATTGATTGAAGTTTTGACTATCTACTATTGTTAGCTCTGCCTCTATATATACTTTAGACCATTTACACCTTTTAAGTTGTGTGTTCCTTTGGTTGGTCCTGGTTATGGAGGGATGGATTAGACAGACATCTTCTATGCGTGTTGCTAGTGAGGTGAGATTTTAGAAGAAACTGGAAAAGAGATGTGAATAGTTATTGGTGCTCAAAGTGTGTTGGATGAATGATGGCATAATTTTTATTTTTATTTTTTTGCTCAAAGCAGTTAGGATAAAGACATAACTTTTGTGCTCTGGATGCACAATTTAATCAAGTACTCCCTCTGTAAAGAAATATAAGAGTGAGTAGTAGCTCACTCGTATTTCACATGATAAAGTTAGGGCTTGCTCAATTTTGCTTTTACAGACTATGAATCAATAATTCTGTTTAATAACAATTCCCAAATGCGCTTGTGACTTATACTACTCTTTATTTTGCATGTTGTGTTGCCGTATCAGCACTTGTCAAGACAGAAATCAAGTTAGTAGTAGTAGTAGTGATCTAAAAGATCTTACGAAAGTTTAGAGGGAGTAGTGTTTTGTCATCAGACATGCAAACAGCAGGATGTAAAGTTTCAAATGGAAAGCAAAGTACATTTTCCAGACAGAAAACGAGAATAACCGATCAAGACAAGCCATCCTTGATACAATCTACAAGCTTGCATGGTAATCACAGAATGGTACATACAAGAGAAAAGAACGGGACTAATTTAACTCATAACGGCGAAGGAACAACGAAGGGGCACACAGAACATCTCGCTCACAGACCAATCAAACTTCAATAATAACATCAGCCGATTGATGATCATAAAACAATAATACAGAAAAGAACCAAGACGAGGAATGTGTACATTACAAAGGAAACTAGGTTCTTCTACTTTAACATCCGTGTCCTTGGGTGTTTTTCCATCTTCCAAGATTTTCGTTGCCGCTAATTTACACCCATGAGAACTCCCCAACTCTTCCAGAAAGCGGTTTGAAGATCATATACATCGCTAACCAAACTATCACTCAGGAACAAATATGATGTTGAATTTGTCAGGCTTTGCTTACAGAGCAAACCGAAAATTAATTTGAGAGCTGGAACCTTCCTGTCGGTTTCCTCTTTCGCCATCCCTGGACAAAGATTATGGCGATTAAAATAAGCTCAACTTTTACAGAATTTGGTGAGAATTAGCTGAGTAATTCAAAAAAAGACTTACAAAAAGTGCATAGTAGAAGAGGGTGAGTATGGCAAGGGCAACAAAGCCGTACTGGAAAACATTGTACCTGCATATTCAGATGTTTAATAGCAGTATGAATGCAAAACTCCGAGATTCTGGTGTCTACAGCGATATAGATTCAACTGTTCAAGCAACAACTGCAGGTTGATAGTTCTACTGACTGCATGCTGGTTCAAGACTTACTTGTAGAGATACTTAATTCCACGAAGAGACTGCAGCGTGTGGCCAAAGATCTCCTGAGCTGCAGTTGCTTGTGCGTAGTACGCAAAAGCTGTCGCGCAGAACTGAATCACACTGCAAAATACACAAGCGCGGAAATTCAAGAGGACTTCTTAAAGAACAAGTGGTTTGCGTTCTCATACAGAGGCCATTATTCACCCACACAGAAGTGACCGTAACTGTGGTACAGTAATAGCAGAGGATTTGGACCCAGGCCCAAGTTATATACCCATGCTAAATCAATGCTTCAGGGGTGTGCACTTCCAAGTATTCACTATTACTGACTAATAACAGAAACTACTGTCCTAATGCTTCGTGGAAACAACTTCTTTAGATCTGCCACGTATCTCCACCACATTCTTTAATTCTTGTAAAGTTACTGCTTTCAAACATTTCATTGGAAGTTACAGGAAGACATGGACTTCTAACAGAAGACATCGGCAGCATACCTGATGGAACAAAGTAGGATCAGTCCAACATTAAACAGGAAAGAGTTCATCAACGTTCCTCCCCATCTGAAACAAGTTAAATGTTTGTTAGTAAATGTAAAAAAAAAAGACACCACAAAGAAAATAGTGTCATGGCACAAGTCAACTACTTCATTGGGTGAATGGTGATGAAAACTAATTTCAGGCCAAGCATCATTTCTCCAGCAATCACTGCGATGAGGAGATAGAAGCAGAAGAATGCAAAAGCAGCAGTCCCAAGCAGACCTGGTACACAAAACAAAAGATTAATCAGTTTATTCACAGAGGATAACTGGATAGGTTGAGAACAATATCAAGGATCAGAAATGTACCCCAAACACTGTCCAGCTTTATGAAGATCTCATTCAGGAAAGAAGTTAGAGGCGGATCAACCAACAAGTATATGATGATATGTGCAACCCAAGCAATCGATACAATTAACCTAAGATCATAAATCATTGTCAGACGAACCCAATTGCAAATACGTTAGACTGAATGAATGTACAGTTCAGATACATATTTACACTTACCCAACAATGCCGAATATGAGTTTTCCAATGTAAGCAAGCACTGTAAAAGCCCAGGTAGCCTCAGCCTGCACCATAATGGATGTCAAGACAAGAGTAAGTGGCAACCATAAACACAATGAATATGAGAATCCACGAGTAGTTACCTTCTCTCCTTGAGGGTACATCTCTTCTAGAGCATTCATGTCATTTTCCAAAAGTAACAACTCCTAATGATTAAGATGGAAAGTTAAATATAATATTAGTTAATAGCATAACAGAACATCACAGAAAGATGTACAATATATTAAAGAGAATGGTTTGTATGAATAGAATTAAAGCTTCAAAGCATATCATCCGTTTGAAGGGCAAGCATACCTTCTCGACAGCCTTCACGTTTTTGCGCCATTTTCTGCCTTTGTTCCCACTTCTCTCTTCTTGGTGAAGGGCTTCAGCTGCCTTCTTCAATTCCTTGGCCTTCTTGCCTAATTCAGTAGCTTCCTGAAGGAAACATTTTCAACCTCAAGGTCAGATCGATATCTAAATCACACAATAATTACATGAAACAGAAACTTTTGCTGTAATCAGTTGAGGCAAACAATCTCCATAACGAAAATAAAGCATATGAAACTATACACACCTTTATATATTGTGAGCGTGTGATGACAGCTTTTGGACGCCGGACAAACGAGAATATAAGACTCAATGGAAGGCAAGCAATGCCAACACCACCAAATATCTATAAAATAAACAGAGTTGTTAACATATGCCAAGCCAGAACTGTACAGAAAGAGGCCAGCATGATTGCATGCAACAGTTAAACAATTGGAAAAAAATACATGGTTAAAATTGTTTCTCATACAGCTTTGTCCAAGAAACAAAGAAAAGTACAAACTAACCTATCAGATGCTAGCTCTACAAGAAAACAGTGATCAACCTAATTGTAAGCATTGAAGTAAAACTCACTGTGAAGAGCACAGATCCAACAATGGTAGCAAGGGCAACCATGTATTCGGGGAATGTAGCGCGCATTGTCCAAGTTGTTTGGGAGTTAGCAGGTGCAGTATTAGCTGAACACTGAAGAAAAGAAACCATAAAACAAGTCAGTCGCCAGATGAAAAATATGAAATGATGAGCTACATGAAGTGAAACACAGGAAAGCATAATTCCATCAGCGGGTTAACCTGACGGGTCAATGGAGCGACGCAAGGTTGGCCACTTGTGAATGCACTGAACTGGTTTGGGTTTGGAAATGTCTGGACAGATGAAGAGAGGTGCCTGACGGTGAAGTCCACTTTACCAATAAGTGCTGTAGGAACAAAGTGGAAGTGCAGTCAGGTAAAGTCGAGACATCACGGATTAGTAAGAAGTTAACATCACGAAAGGTATAAAGTGAAACATCACACATTGTAAGCAGTTCACATCAATGGAGGTATAATTCATCCCACGCAGGTACAAGCATGAAGGGTCTATGTGATGTGAACAAGAAACATGGACGATGTGCCAAATGAGCAGGACAAAATGATATGTTGTTTTCTACGTTTCCTAGGTGGTTGAAACTAACGGGTCCAAACGTATAAGCTGCAACCTAGGACAAGAAAACAAGTGGGTGCAGTAGAAAATTCAGGAGTCTAAATGGGTAAAAGATGGATACACACAGGAAGGATGAACCACAAATGAAGCCAGTAGCAACATGAAGAAAGTTTTACGTGATGTGAGGAAGAAACATGGATGCTGCTCACCATTGCGAAAATGACATGGACAAAATGATGTGTTGTTCTCTATGTATCCTACGGTGAATACTAAACAGTGAAAATGTAGAACCTACTGCCTAGTACAACAAAACAAGCTGTGAAAAAACACAATTCAGAGGTCCAATGGGCACTAGACAAACACAGGTAGGATGAACCCACAAAAAGTAACTGCGAACCGGGTTTCAGATCTGGCTATACAGCATTGAGTGCTCACGGAGACAAAACGTGAAAGCTTTGAAGCTCGAGGCTCCTCCAATCCAATTTAGAATTGAAATGCAGAGCAACACCTCGAGATTCACATTTCAAGCCCAAATCGGTTCAGATTATCTCAAAGCAGATTAGGGGCGAGCATAGCAGAGCGTCGCAATTGGGGTCGGGGCAGGCAGGCAAAAGGCAAGGGATCCGCACCGTATAGGATGCCGAGGATGAGGCCGCAGACGACGGCGGAGGCGACGACCCAGATGAGGGCGCTCTTGAGCCTCTTCCCGACGGACCTGGACGCAGGAGCAGGAGCACGGCGGATCTAGTCAGCCAGCGAATCAAGCCGAGCGCGGAAGGAAGGAAGGAAGAAGAGGAAGAAGACTGACTTGTCCTGGTCGCCCTCGTAGTAGAACATGGCGAATGGGATGACGAGGAAGACGAGGACGGCGTCGAGGATGTAGACGACGAGCCAGAGCGTCTTCATGGGCAGGGTGAGGGAGCAGGCCCCGCTGTAGACGGCGCGCTTGCAGGCCTGGCGGTTGGCGACGTCGGCGGGGAGCATGAGGATGGAGAGGACGGCGACGGTGATGCCGAGCACGACGACGAGCTTGGGGAAGTAGGCCTGGTTGGCGTCGTCGGGGTGCTGGTAGTTGACGAGCAGGTAGACGCTGACGAGCAGGACGAGGACGCTGACCACCGCCGCCACGATCACCAGCGCCACGTTGAAGTCCCCCATCTCCTCGGGGCTCCGGTCCCGGTCCGCCGCCTCGGCCCCGTCAGGTCAGATCAGATCTCTGTGTCCGCTGGGGGCGGGGGGCACGGGCTACTAGGATTTGGGCGCGGGAGTGGGGGGGATAGGCTGCTGCGGTGCCCGCGGCGGGGCGGCCACCGGCGGGGAGGGCGGGATCTGCGCGGGGCGGGTGGATTTGGGTAGGCGGTGGTGGGTTGACGCCGGCGAGGGGGAAAGGGAAAGGGGAGGGGATTGGGGGTTGGCACTGCAGCGTGCCGTGGTGGGGCTGGACTAGGCTCGGGTGGTTTGGGTTTGGTTCAGCTGTGCTGTGCTGTGCTGTGTGTGTGCTGGGTCGGGGGGCGTGGGCTCTGTTTGTTTGGGATTCAGTTCCAACAGATTCAGCTGTGAATTTGTTGTGCTGGCAAAACTGCTGTGCTGTGAAAATAGCTGTAGTGAAGGTTAGCGGTTTGGTAACGTAGCTGTGAAAACGACTGTGGGCTGGTGAAAACGCTATGTTTCAGGAGGAGGGGCGAAGGGAGAGATAGGTCGTGCCTGCGGCGACATTTATGACATAATTACGACCAAACGCCAAAAGCAGAGGGGCTAGGGAAACAGCTTTGGCTGTGAAGTACCCCGAGACGTGCTTTGGGCTGTTACACTAAAAATAGTCCGAAACAGTTTTGGGTTGTGGTTCCACAACTGTTCTAAAATAGCTGTTTGTTTCAGTTTCATCTTTTTTCAGTCAAAAACTGCTCCCAAAGATGAAACAAACAGGCCGTTGGATTTCGAGAAAAAACACGGCGTTTCGGCGTGGATGGTTTGGCCCGCCCGTTTGCTTCGGGGGGTGGGCAGCACAGGCGCAGCGGGGCGGGGTCGCTGTTCGTTTGTTTGTTTGTTTGGTGTTGATCGATGATCTCTCGGTCTGTCAGTCGGTCTCGTGCCATCCGCATCGGTGCGTTTTTTGGTCCGCCGATGCCGATGCCTGGACCGGGCCCGCGATTGGAAGGGGTCCGGGCGGCGGTTGGTGATTGCCAGTGGATCGCTTTCGGTTCAATCAAGATAAACTCAAACACGAGTGCACGGACCAATCGGTTCCCATTTCGAGCTGGTATACGTACACAATCAATCAGTTGCGGGCCAGGTTGTCACGGAATTCGACCTAGGAGGTGTGCGTTTATTTCCAACCACCAAAATTCACGGAAAAATCACCATGACCCCGTCTTCCCGACGCGTCGAGAATTGGATCCGGAGCTGTAGCCGTCGAGCAGCCACCGTACCTGGTCTTCCCGACGTCTCTCTTCTTTACCGTCGCGGCGACCAAAGGTGCGTGGTATGCGGTGGTCAGTGGAGGTGTGTTAGAGGAGGATGGACTAAAGGCATTTTGATGACAGCAGGGTGCGGGGAGCGGTTAAGCAGAGCACCCTATATTTATTTCCTGTGAGGTGGATGGAATGTCCAATGCTCCTGGTCCATTTCAGCGGGCATATAAAAATGCAAGTGCAAGGGGGGCAGGTAGATACATCGGACGACCGGCCAGAGCTCCGTCCCCGCCTGGGAAATCAACCGTTTTCGTTTCCAGCTGTGCTGTGCTGTCCTCGAGGGTACAGGCCTTGCTCGCTGGTGCGTGCGAGTCCAAGTCGATTTTTTTTCGTTGGTTTTCTTTCGTAGATTTTTTTACATCCGTTTTTCTATCGATCGATCGGATGTTTGCACCCTGGGGGCATCGCAATTTCAGGGTTTTTTTTTTTTGCCGCTCGTCGGTTCAGGGGAGAATCGCTGGGAGGTAGGAGGTGGGAGGGAGGACAAAAAAAAAACAGGGAAGGTGGGACGAAAATTAACCGCGGAGACTACTAACTGAGACATTAGGAGTAGAGATTAGTCGGAGCTAATTGTTCGGCAAGGGCTTGTCTGCTTTTCCGGATGCTTTGCCTCCTGAGAATTACTTGCTACTAACAAACTCTGGAATATATACTCGTTGTGTTCCCTCCTAAGGCTTTGCTCGTTGGTTTGGTTGGCATCTCCCCACGTTGATATCTCCATCTCCAGTCTCCACCATAATAAAAAAGCATAATGAAACCATCATAATTGCAACATCATTAGCTTTTTACCAGCAGTTTATAAAAGCTACTCCCTTAGTTTCCAAAAATGGCTTACATTATGGGACGGAAGAAGTGGATGATACCCCGCACGTTGTTGCGGAAATGTTTTGCAAGTATTCGCTAGGGATCAGACTACTGATCGCTGGCTTCCTATTAGACTAGTCAAAAGCCGTTGGTTTAGAATTATAATGGCCGTCCGATCAGCATTGGAACCTGTAACACCCCATGTATTAAGCTACAGTAATTACCCTGTTGATAATGCCATGTCATCAGGATCAACAGTGCTTAATCATCATTAGTAGTAAATCTCTTTCAAATTCAAACGGAAATTCAAACTGAAAGTGGAAAATAAAAGTTATTCAAATCACAATCTAAAATGTTCATTAAATGACAAATATTCTAGGGACCATTCTAAAATTATAACCAATAATTTATAAATTTGATAGGTGGCTCTAACTTTACCAAAACAGTAAGGATTAATGCATTTTGTTTATTATAAAAATTGTGTGAACTCAAATTGTCTCCAAACTAATTTTTGGTAGTAGTAGAGGATGCCTAGTAATTATTGGGACATTTACCATGTTTTACAAAAATCATTTTGAGGCCTAACAATTTACTAAACAGGAGATATGAATAAATAAAAAAAGAAAAGAAAAGAAAAGAAGAAAACAAAAAGGAAAAAGCCCCCCCCCCCCTCCCCCGCTGGGGCCTCAGCCCAGGGTCGCTCACCAGGCCGGCCCACCTCGGCCACCTTATCCCCCACCCCCCCCCCCCCCCCCCCCAAAACCCTAGCCCAAACGATCCCCACTCCCCCCCACCTCGCTCACTCCTTTCTCCCCGATCCCGATTGGATCTGGACGCCGCCGCGCCCTGGTGCTCGCTCCGTCGCCACCCCCGCCGTCGCCTCGCGCCCACCACGCCGCCCGACCGCCGGTCTTGCTGCCGCCACTGCCGCCGCGCCTGCCTCCCTTCCTCCGCCCTGCTCGTCGCCGTCGCCACACCCATCCCTGGCGCGCCCCGCCACCTCGCCGTCGCCCGAAGCCGCCCCGACGCCGCGGACCTCGTCGCCACGCCGCACGTCGTCCCCGTCCTCCTCCTCGGCGCCCACTGCCCTAGTCCCTGTGCCCCGCGTGAGCTCCCTCCCTCTCCCTCTCAGACACCGCGCCTCCCGCGCGCTCACCGCGCCGTTGCCTGCGACCCACGCACCCCCTCGCCGCATTGCCGAACGCCGCGCTGCGCCTGCTGCCGTCGACGCCGCCCGCTGCAAACCTGCCACCGCAGCCGCCGTGCTGCGGCTCGCGCCTCGCTCGCCCACGACAAACCGCTGCCGCCTGGTCGCCATGTACGTGCGCGCCGTCCACAGCCGCTCCCCGCGTCGCTCCCGAGCCACGGTGGGCCGCCGCGCACCGCCGCCTGCCTCGCGCCGCCGAACGCGCCACACCTCCAGGTCGGCGGCCCCCTTCGCCCGGCGACGCCTGCGCCCGTGCGCCCGGGCGATCGCCCATCGGGCGCCCGTGCCTGCGCCCACGCCCCCCCCCCCCCCCCCGCACACCTAGCGTCGTTGGCCCCAGGCCGATGACAGAAGGGGCCCACGCCCCTAAAACGATTAAAAAATAAAAAATAAAAATAAAAACAATTAATTAAGTTAATTAATCCTGATGTCAGATGACTGCTGACATCAGCATGAGGTCATGCTGACGTCATAAACACTGTTTCGGATAATGTTTGATTTAAATAAATAATTAAATTCCAGGAAATTAATAAAAGCTTTAGAAAATCATATAAAATAATCCGTAGCTCAGATCAAAAACTTTGTACATGAAAGTTGCTCAGAACGACGAGACGAATCCGAATACGCGGTACGTTCGTCCGTCACACGTCCCTAACTATCCGAACATGCAACCGTTCTCCTCCGGTCATCTGTCTGACAAATGTCCGGAACCGGGAAAACATTCCCGGATGAATCCCACCTTCGCCAGTATCACCCGGCACTGCGTTAGATCACCTCCGTCACCGCGTATTGCCATGTTATGCTTTGTGCTGCACTTGTTCGCTGTGTATTTATACTGTTTCCTCCCCCTCTTCTCTCTCGGTAGCCCCCGACACCGACGTCGTCCCCGAGGCCGACGCAGCTCCGGAGCCCGAAGACACCATTGACAACCTTGCCCTTGCCGCCGAGCAACCAGGCAAGCCCCCCCCTTTGATCATCCCGATATCGCCCATTCTATTTTCTCATGCTTGCATTAGAATTGCTGCTGCTACTGCTTTACCTATTCTGATGCATAGCCTGTTTATTGTAACCTGCTGTTGATAATTACCTGCATATCCTAAACTGCTTAGTATAGGCTGGGTAGAGACCTATCAGTGACCCCACGTATCCCGATTGCCCCGCTGGATTATCCGAAGACCCGATCAACGAGAATTGAAGACCAGGCCCCGGCACCGCACATCACCCCCCTAGTTGTAACGACACTGTTGCGTTACTATCGAGTGCCGAGGGTGAAACCTCTTGTAGCACTTCTGATGTTAACTATGTAGAGTAGCTATTCGGTCGTGGTCATCGAGGGTGATTCCTCCTTCACCGCTTCCGATAACGACGCCGTCATACAACACCTCAAGTGTGAACCCAGCGAGGGTGATTCCTCCGAGTTCATCTTGACGGATACA
Organism: Thinopyrum elongatum; assembly: GCA_011799875.1. Lineage (NCBI taxonomy): Eukaryota > Viridiplantae > Streptophyta > Magnoliopsida > Poales > Poaceae > Thinopyrum > Thinopyrum elongatum. The sequence goes on from CM022303.1 coordinate 64,727,822, forward strand.
TCGAGTAGGAATCCAACGAGGGTGATACCTCGGATTCCCCTGATGTTATGGACACACGGATACTTGGACTGTACTATTGTTACTTGGAAAGGCGGGTCGACCCTGAGGGGTACCCGCGTGTGATGTGAAGACGGGTTGCCTGTATGGTGCCCGAGTGATGAATACGAGGCGCGGCCGGGCATTCTTAACCCTTGCAGCAAGTCCTCGAGACGGGGCGGCGGGGTCACATCTTTCGTGAGTCTCTGCTCGTTACCGCAAGCCTAAGGTACTAGCGATTTGGATATTTGATCCGAGCAGGCCTCTGGTCTGATAGCACTAACCATCACGTGGGCATAGTATGGGCGTTCTGCATCGTAGCATCAGCCGACAGTTCTGTCAGACGTCCAGTTCAGCATTGCGGCCGGGTCGGATCGTGTCGTTGGCGCTGGTATCCACCCTGCTCGCAACGACCCGGAGTGCACAGGGCGACGGCCCAAGACCCCTGAGTGCTTAGGATGTAGACCGGCGGGGACCTCTCTGCTGAGCTCTAGGTAGGGCTGCGGTGTGTCATTTGGCCGAGGCCGGGCATGACCCAGGAAAGTGTGTCCAGCCGGAGTTAATCGAGCGTGTTGGGTAAGTTGGTGCACCCCTGCAGGGAAGAAAACTACTATCGATAGCCTGTCCTACGGTAACGGACACTCGGAGTTGTATCCTGATTGATACAATTTTAGAACTGGATACTTGGATGTATGGCTCTGGGATTGCTTCTCGTAGGGAGTCGAGAAGGGATCTCAGGACGAGATTGATGACTGTATGGCTCTGGGATTGCTTTCTCGCAGGGAGTCGAGAAAGGATCTCTGGGTGAGGTTGAGACTTAATGATACTGCTACATTATATTGTACTGTTCTACTCTCTTCTATTGCTGCAAGACCGCTGAAGATGCTAGTCTTCGATAGGACTAGGTTTTCCCCTCTATTCTGGCATTTCTGCAGCCCAGTCCATATATACAGCCTCTCCTTTGAAAATGTTGCATATGTAGTGTAGATCCTTGCTTGCTGAGTACTTCTGAGTACTCACGGTTGCTTTGTTTTCCTTTTCTCCCCATATCAGTTTGACGTAACCAAGATAACGGAGCCCCCTGAGACAGATGCCCCGTTGATCGACTACTACTACTACCCAGAGGATGGATACTACTACGAGTTGACTGACGACCAGGAGTAGGATCGGAGGGTCCCAGGCAGGAGGCCTACGCCTTTCGATCGTAGTGTTTTATTTTGCCCCGCCTTTCTAAAGGCCCTTCTGTTTCTCTTTTAATATCTGTACTCAGATATCTGATGCTTCCGCTGACGCTTGTTCGCAAGTTTATGTATTCGAGCCCTCGAGGCCCCTGGCTTGTAATATAAAGCTTGTATGACTTTATTTATGTTTTAGAGTTGTGTTGTGATATCTTCCCGTGAGTCCTTAGGCTTGATCGTGTGCATTTGCGTGTATGATTAGTGCATGATTGAGCCGGGGGCGTCACAAGTTGGTATCAGAGCCGACTGACTGTAGGAACCCCCCCTTTCCAACTCCTTGGCCGAAGTTGAGTCTAGTAACCGAAAACTATTTTACTAACTTGGCTGTGTGGCTTACGGGCCCACGTCACCAATTGGGTGGTATTAGTATCTTTTACTCCTCGACCTTTACTCTGAGACTCTGATCTCTCTTCTATTCGGGTTAAATTTTTTACTAACCCCAACATTACGTTCTCGTAATCACATCCGCCCGGTGTTCTGAAATATCCCCCCTTGCTCCAAGATTTCGGGCCAGGTTCTGCTTGCAGGATCCTCTTATCGAGGGCACCATGTGTTTCACTTGCAGATTCCTCGCCCCAAAAGTTTTCTCCGACGTTGATGTAGCCTTTGCTATATCTCATTGTGTACTTCCCTACCGCGTGCCTGCGCGCCGCCTAGATGTCTAGCCTTCCCTTTCAACTGTCGTAATGCCGGATACTAACCGAGGCTATGTGTGGCTTCGAATGTCTGGTGCGAATATGATGAAGTATCTATTGCACTTCCTTCTGTTGTGCGTGTTACTTCATGAATCATTCCATACACCTGCAGTTTTTCTTGCTAAACTGCCCCTGTTGATTTGGCAGGATGGCTGACGATTCCCCTCCTCCACCTTATATTGCCGCAATGATGCAGCATTTTATGACCGGACTAATGGCTCAATTCCCAAATCAGAATGCTCAACAGCAGAATGCTCCAATAACTCTGCTAGAATTTGTGCGCCTCAACCCGTCCGTTTTCCGCAACTCCACCAATCCTATGGATGCTGATGATTGGCTTCGTGACATCCTGTTTGAGATGGAGTTGGCAAATGTTGCCACTGACAGTTACGTCACCTTTGTGACATTCCACTTAAAGGGTCCAGCTGCTCAATGGTGGGAAAGCCACAAGGCTATGTTGCCTGCAGAGACTGTAACCACTTGGCAGGAATTCCAATCAGCTTTTCGTGCACGGTACATTCCTCAAGGTCTGATGGACCAGAAGAAGCAGGAGTTCCGTAAACTCTCTCAGGGTAAAATGACTGTGGATGAATATCAGAGGAAATTCCTTCAATTATCCCGCTATGCTGCGGATGACGTCGACACCGACACTCGCAAGCAGGAGAAATTCCGTGAAGGACTACGTACTGATATAAAACTTGCACTTGCTGTCCATGATTGCACAGAATTCGCAACGCTTGTCAGCAAATCTTTCCAAGTTGAAACAGCTCTGACTGAGTACCAGGAGTCGCTCAAGCGCACTCATGAAGCTGACTCAACCACGGGTCAGCCTATTCAGAAACGTCGAGTCTGGATCCCACACAATGTTCATCATCAACCTGCTCCAACACCAAGGCCGTCTTATGTTGCACCTCGACTGCCTTCACCGCCGAGACAGCTAGCGGTTCATGATGGACCGCCTAATGTTATGGCTTCTCCTCAGGTTGTACCACGTCCTCCTGATGGTCGTACGAAGGGCCATCGAACCCATCGTTGCAGAAATCGTAAGGCCAAGATGTCTGCTATGGACCGAGGCCAGGTTACTCACGTCAAAATGGGAGAAGCTCGTGAGTCTCCAAAAATCGTGATGGGAACTCTGTCAGTTAATTCAGTTGCAGCTTCTGTTCTCTTTGATTCCAGGGCATCACATTCCTTTGTGTCTCAACAATTTGCTCAGCGACATGAGCTACCTCTAGAGTTCTTGCCCACACCATTAGAGATTATCACTCCCCGTTCCAGGTGGCAAACCAAGATGGTAAGTCACAACAATCAGATCAAAATTGAAGGGTTGATGTTCTCTTCTTCCCTTATTGCTCTTGGACCTTCCGACATAGACATCATTCTAGGTATGGACTGGTTGACCGCCCATAATGCTTTGATTGACTGTGCTGCTAAGAAAGTCCAACTTACCCATTCTTCGGGCCAGACAGTCAGATACTCAGCCCGAATAGCTCAAGATGCTGAGAGCCAGATATATGTTCTGAATGCATTGAATGCTTCACCTCTTGAAGGCATCGAGAACGTTCCAGTGGTTCGTGATTTTCAAGATGTATTTCCAGAGGAACTTCCAGGAATACCCCCTGCTAGAGCTGTTGAGTTCGTCATCGACTTGAAGCCCGGCACTACCCCTATTGTGAAGCGTCCTTATAAAATGCCTCCGCATCATCTTCTCGAGCTTAAGGAAGAAATCGACACGTCACTTAAGAAGGGCTTCATCCACCCCAGTTCCTCCGCTGGGGGAGCACCTTCACTCTTCATTAAGAAGAAGGATGGAACTAACCGATTGGTTCAGGATTATCGGCCCATTAACCAAGCTACAATCCAGAATAAATATCCGCTTCCTCGGATCAATGATTTGTATGATCAACTTGCCGGTTCCTCAGTATTCTCTAAACTTGATTTGAGGTTGGGTTATCATCAGATCCGTGTTCGTGAAGAGGATATTCCCAAGACTGCATTTGTTACTCGCTATGGCTCCTACGAGTACACGGTCATGTCATTTGGCCTAACAAATGCTCCAGCCACATTCTCCCGTCTGATGAATTACATCTTCATGGATTACCTCGACAAATTTGTCGTGGTATATCTGGATGATATTCTGGTATATTCGAAGAATAAAGAAGAACATGCTGAACACCTCCGTCTTGTACTGGAAAGGCTCCGAGAACACCAGTTGTATGCCAAATACTCCAAATGTGAATTATGGCTTTCTGAAGTAACGTATCTTGGTCATGTGATTTCCAAGGATGGAATTGCCGTTAACCCAGAATGAGTTTAGGCTATTCTTGACTGGACTCCTCCGAAGAACGTCAAGCAAGTGAGAAGTTTTCTCGGCCTTGCAAGCTATTGCCGTCGATTTGTCGAGAACTTTTCTAAGATTGCTAAGCCCCTGACTGATCTGCTTCACAAGGGCGTTAAACTTGAATGGACAGAAAAATGTCAGGAAAGTTTTCAAGCACTCAAAGACAAGCTGACATCTGCCCCAGTACTATCTCCTCCAGATACCCGCAAAGACTTCGTGATTTATTGTGACGCATCCCGTGAAGGATTAGGCTGTGTCCTAATGCAAGAGCGTAAAGTGATTGCCTATGGCTCTCGTCAGTTGTGCCCACATGAAGAGAATTATCCGGTACATGATCTAGAATTAGCTGCTGTCATCTATGCACTGCAATTGTGGCGACATTACCTTCTCGGTAATCGTTGCGAGATCTACACGGATCATAAAAGTCTGAAGTACTTGTTCACTCAACCATCTCTAAACCTCCGTCAGCAAAGATGGATGGAGGCCATTGCGGACTATGATTTGGGTATTTCCTATACCCCTGGCAAGGCTAACGTGATGGCTGATGCCTTAAGCCGCAAGTCCTATTGCGACAACCTCATGGTTAGGCGAGCTCAGCCTCGTCTTTTTGAAGAACTGCGCAAGCTAAATCTGCGTATTGTTCCACAGGGTTCTCTTAATAACCTTGTGATACAACCAGATCTTGAGAAAGCTGTTAAGAATGCACAAGCTAAAGATGCTGAAGTTGATCTGATGAAGAAAAATCTTCACCTTGAAAAGTACAGGGATTTCTCGCTGTCTGAAGATGGAACCTTGTATTTCAGAAACCGCATTGTGGTACCTCGCTTCGAACTCATGACTGACAAAGTCATGAAGGAGGCACATGATACCCCGCTGTCTATTCATCCGGGTAGCACCAAGATGTATCGTGATCTCCGTCAAAGGTACTGGTGGTCTAGAATGAAGCAGGACATTGCTCGCTATGTTGCTGAATGTGATGTGTGTCGTCGCGTTAAAGCAGAACATCAGAAGCCTGCTGGAATTCTGCAGCCGTTACCTATTCCTCTATGGAAATGGGATAAGGTTCAGATGGATTTCGTTACAGGACTTCCCAGGTCACAGAAGGGTCACGATGCTATTCTTGTCGTCGTCGACCAACTCTCTAAAGTTGCACACTTTCTGCCTGTCAAAGAGACTATCACTGCTAGTCAGTTAGCAGAATTGTATATCTCCAGAATTGTTTCACTCCACGGTATTCCAATGGAGATTAGTTCGGACCGTGGCGGTCTTTTCACCTCCAAGTTCTGGGAAAGTTTCCAAACAGCTATGGGAACTCATATTACCTGGAGTTCAGCTTATCACCCTCAATCCCAAGGCCAAGTTGAACGAGTTAATCAAGTGCTTGAAGACATGCTTCGGGCTTGTGTTATTTCTTTCGGCAAGAAATGGTAAGAATCTCTCCCGTATGCCGAGTTCTCTTATAACAACAGCTATCAAGCCAGCTTGAAAATGACCCCCTTCAAAGTACTCTATGGACGTAAGTGTCGAACCCCTCTGAATTGGTCAGAAACTGGGGAATGACCGCTCGTGGGTCCGGATATTATTCAACACGCCGAAGAACAAGTTCGTATTGTCCGGGAAAATCTCAAGGCGGCTCAGGACCGCCAGAAGAGCAACTATGATCGGAAACGATGGGGTTTGACTTATCAACCTGGTGATCAAACTTATCTGCGTGTCACTCCTATGAAGGGCACTCACCATTTCGGAATCAAGGGCATGTTAGCTCCACGCTACATTGGTCCTTTTCGCATTATTGCTAGACGTGGACAGGTGGCATATAAATTGGAGTTGCCGCCGCAATTCTCTCATATCCACGACGTCTTCCATGTGTCACAACTTCGTAAATGCTTCCACGAATCTCCGCACCGAGCAGTGGATCACGAGGTGCTCGAATTGCAAGATGACCTATCTTATAAGGAGCATCCGATCCGCATTCTCGATGAAGCTGAACGTCGGACCCGTCAGAAGGTTACCAAGTTCCTCAAAGTGCCGTGGTCAAATCATACTGAAGATGAAGCCACTTGGGAACTCGAGGATAATCTTCGTGCGGAATACCCCGAACTTTTTCCTTCTACCTCTTAATTCTCGGGACGAGAATTCTTGTTAGTGGAGGAGATTTATAACACCTATGTATTAAGCTACAGTAATCACCCTGTTGATAATGCCATGTCATCAGGATCAACAGTGCTTAATCATCATTAGTAGTAAATCTCTTTCAAATTCAAATGGAAATTCAAACTGAAAGTGGAAAATAAAAGTTGTTCAAATCAGAATCTAAAATGTTCATTAAATGACAAATATTTCAGAGACCATTCTAAAATCATAACCAATAATTTATAAATTTGATAGGTGGCTCTAACTTTAACAAAACAGTAAGGATTAATGCATTTTGTTTATTATAAAAATTGTGTGAACTCAAATTGACTCCAAACTAATTTTTGGTAGTAGTAGAGGATGCCTAGTAATTATTGGGACATTTGCCATGTTTTACAAAAATCATTTTGAGGCCTAACAATTTACTAAACAGGAGATACGAATAAATAAAAAAGAAAAAGAAAAGGAAAGAAGAAAACAAAAAGGAAAAGCCGCCCCCCTGTAACACCCCCGGTGATTAGCTACAGTAATCACTTTTGATAATGACATGTCAGCGAGATTAACAGTGCATAATCATCATTAGCATCATATTGCATTTCAACTCCTAAGTCAAATTCAAATTTAAATGAAAGTGAAATATGAAAGTTGTCCAACATAAAAACTAAAATGTTCGATAAATAACAAATATTGCAGAGGCTAGTCTAAAATTGAAACTAACAAATAATAAAATAATTAGGTGGCTCTAACATAATTAAAACAGCTTGGATTAATGCATATTAATTATTATAAAAATTGTGTGAACTCCAATTGTCTCCAAACTAATTTTTGGTAGTGCTAGGTAATACCTAGTATTTGTTGGAGCAATTGTTATGTTTTACAAAAACCATTAGGAGGCCTGACTATTTACTAAACTGAGAAAAGAGAATAAAGAAAAAGATAAAAGAAAAACAAAACAGAAAAGGAAGAAAAAGGAAACCCCCCCTCCCCCCCCATGGCCCAACTGGGCCACCGGCCCACCCCGCCTCCCTTATCCCCTGGGAGACCCCCAGAAACCCTAGCCACTACCCACTCCCCTCGCACCCCCCCTCCTCCCCCGATCCCCTCCTGGATCGGGATCGCCCCGAGCCGCGCGCTCGCCTCGCCCTCGCTCGACGCGCCCCGCCGCCTCGACGCCGACGCCGCCGCTCGCCGACCTCCTCGTCCTCCTCCCCAACCGGCCTCTTCGAGCCTCACCGGCGAACCCCTGCATCGGGGGTATGAACCCCTCCCCCTCCTCATCCCCGCCGATTCGCTGCCGCCGCTGCTCGCTGCGGCGCCCGTCCTCGACGCGCCGTGCTCGCCGCGGCCACCGCTGCGCCCGTTCGCTGCGGCCCCGCTTGCTGCTCGCTGCTGCGTCGCTCGCCGCAGCCGCTGGTCCGCGCCGCGCTCCCGCTCGCCTCGCGCCACCGTAGCCCCCCGCTGCCGCAGCTGCCCTGCTCCGCCAGCCTCGCGCCCGCGCGTGCCTGGACGAGCCCTGTGGCTATCGCCCCGCGCCGCGCCTCCTCCCCTGCTGCTGCTGCTGCTTCTACTTCGCTTCGCCGCGGGCCACTGCCCCCCCTGGCCACCCCCCTCGGCCCAGCTCGCCGCCGGCGCCCGCGGCTGCTGCTGCGGCACGGCCGTGCGCCGTCACCCTTTGCTCCACCGGCGCCCCGCCACTGGCTCGGGTTACCCCGCCCGCGCCCAGTGCCCGTTCGGGCGGCGCCCGCAACGCCCGCGCCCTCTGTGGCCCTGGGGGCCACCGACAGATGGGCCCGGTGCCCCCCTGACTATGACACGCGGGGCCCACGCCCAAAAACATTTTAATAAAAAAAGTAAAAAGTAAAAATAAAAATAATTAGAATAGTTAATTAATTAATTAGTTAATTAATCCTGAGTAGGTTAATCTAATTAACTAATTAGTGTTAATTAAACAGTAATTAGTAATTAACTTAATTAACCTTGCTGACGTCAGCATGATGTCATGCTGATGTCATCGCAGCACTGTTTCGGATAATGTTAATTTAAATATTTAAATAAATTCCAGAAATTAATAAAAACTTTAGAAAATCATATTAAATAAACCGTAACTCCGATGAAAATACTTTATACATGAAATTTGCTCAGAATTCCGATACGAACCCGAATACGCCCTCCATATTCCCGTCAGATGCCTCTAGCTATAAGAACATTGAACTTTTAGACCGATTTCGATAAATGAATAGTGCGAAAGACCTATGAGGCGTCTCGATCTATCCCTATAGATCTTGATGCCTAATATATAAGCAGCTTCTCCAAGGTCCTTCATTGAAAAACACTTATTCAAGTAGGCCTTTATACTTTCCAAGAATTCTATATCATTTCCCATCAGCAGTATGTCATCCACATATAATATGAGAAATGCTACAGAGCTCCCACTCACTTTCTTGTAAACACAGGCTTCTCCATAAGTCTGTGTGAACCCAAACGCTTTGATCATCTCATCAAAGCGAATGTTCCAACTCCGAGATGCTTGCACCAGCCCATAGATTGAGCGCTGGAGCTTGCATACCTTGTCAGCATTCTCAGGGTCGACAAAACCTTCCGGTTGCATCATATACAACTCTTCCTTAAGAAAACCATTAAGGAATGCCGTTTTGACGTCCATTTGCCATATCTCATAATCATAGTATGCGGCAATTGCTAACATGATTCTGACGGATTTCAGCTTCGCTACGGGTGAGAAAGTCTCATCGTAGTCAACCCCTTGAACTTGTCGATAACCCTTAGCGACAAGCCGAGTCACATTACCATCCGCGTCAGTCTTCTTCTTAAAGATCCATTTATTTTCTATGGCTTGCCGATCATCGGGCAAGTCAGTCAAAGTCCATACTTCGTTTTCATACATGGATCCTATCTCGGATTTCATGGCTTCAAGCCATTTGTCGGAATCCGGGCCCGCCATCGCTTCTTCATAGTTCGAAGGTTCACTGTTGTCTAACAACATGATTTCCAGGACAGGATTGCCGTACCACTCTGGTGCGGAACGTGTCCTTGTGGACCTTCGAAGTTCAGTGGTAGCTTGATCATGATCATTATCATTAACTTCCTCTCTAGCCGGTGCAGGCTCCACAGAAACATTTTCCTGTGCTGCGCTACTCTCCGGTTCGAGGGTCATCTCATCAAGCTCCACTTTCCTCCCACTTACTTCTTTCGAGAGAAACTCTTTCTCTAGAAAGGATCCATTCCTGGCAACAAAGATCTTGCCCTTGGATCTTAGGTAGAAGGTATACCCAATAGTTTCCTTAGGGTATCCTATGAATACGCATTTTTCCGACTTGGGTTCGAGCTTCTCTGGTTGAAGTTTCTTCACATAAGCATCGCATCCCCAAACTTTCAGAAACGACAGCTTAGGTTTCTTCCCAAACCATAATTCATACGGTGTCGTCTCAACGGATTTTGACGGTGCCCTATTTAAAGTGAATGCGGCAGTCTCTAAAGCATAACCCCAAAAGGATAGCGGTAAATCGGTAAGAGACATCATAGATCGCACCATATCCAATAGAGTGCGATTACGACGTTCGGACACACCATTACGCTGAGGTGTTCCAGGCGGCGTGAGTTGTGAAACAATTCCACATTTCCTTAAGTGCTTGCCAAATTCATGACTCAAATATTCTCCTCCACGATCTGATCGTAAGAACTTTATTTTCTTGTCACGTTGATTCTCAACCTCACTCTGAAATTCCTTGAACTTTTCAAAGGTCTCAGACTTGTGCTTCATCAAGTAGACATACCCATATCTACTCAAATCATCGGTGAGGGTGAGAACATAACGATAACCACCGCGAGCCTCAACACTCATTGGACCACACACATCAGTATGTATGATCTCCAATAAGTTGGTTGCTCGCTCCATTGTTCCGGAGAACGGAGTCTTGGTCATCTTGCCCAAGAGGCATGGTTCGCATCTGTCAAATGATTCATAATCAAGAGACTCCAAAAGTCCATCTGCATGGAGTTTCTTCATGCGTTTAACACCGATATGACCAAGGCGGCAGTGCCACAAGTATGTGGGACTATCGTTATCAACCTTGCATTTCTTGGCATTCACATTATAAACATGTGTAACATCACGTTCGAGATTCAATAAAATAAACCATTCACCAGCGGGGCATGACCATAAAACATATCTCTCATATAAATAGAACAACCATTATTCTCAGATTTAAATGAGTAGCCATCTCGCATTAAGCGAGATCCAGATACAATGTTCATGCTCAAAGCTGGCACTAAATAACAATTATTGAGGTTTAAAACTAATCCCGTAGGTAGATGCAGAGGTAGCGTGCCGACGGCGATCACATCGACCTTGGAACCATTCCCGACGCGCATCGTCACCTCGTCCTTTGCCAGTCTACGCTGATTCCGCAGTTCCTGCTTTGAGTTACAAATATGAGCAACCGCACCGGTATCAAATACCCAGGAACTACTACGAGTGCTGGTAAGGTACACATCAATTACATGTATATCACATATACCTTTGGTATTGCCGGCCTTCTTATCTGCTAAGTACTTGGGGCAATTCCGCTTCCAGTGACCATTTCCCTTGCAATAAAAGCACTCAGTCTCAGGCTTGGGTCCATTCTTTGACTTCTTCCCGGCAGCTGGCTTACCGGGCGCGGCAACTCCCTTGCCGTCCTTCTTGAAGTTCTTCTTACCCTTGCCCTTCTTGAACTTAGTGGTTTTATTCACCATCAACACTTGATGTTCCTTTCTGATCTCTGCCTCCGCTGACTTCAGCATCGCATATACCTCAGGAATGGTCTTTTCCATCCCCTGCATGTTGAAGTTCATCACAAAGCTCTTGTAGCTAGGTGGAAGCGACTGGAGGATTCTGTCAATGACCGCGTCATCCGGGAGATTAATCCCCAGCTGAGACAAGCGGCTGTGCAACCCAGACATTTTGAGTATGTGCTCGCTGACAGAACTATTTTCCTTCATCTTACAGCTGTAGAACTTATCGGAGACTTCATATCTCTCGATCCGGGCATGAGCTTGGAAAACCATTTTCAGCTCTTCGAACATCTCATATGCTCCGTGATGCTCAAAACGCTTTTGGAGCCCCGGTTCTAAGCTGAAGAGCATGCCGCACTGAACGAAGGAGTAATCATCGGTGCGTGTCTGCCAAACGTTCAAATCGTCTGGCAGTGCTGGGAGAGCAGGTGGGCCACCTAACGGTGCTTCAAGGACATATGATTTCTTGGCAGCTATGAGGATAATCCTCAAGTTACGGACCCAGTCTGCATAGTTGCTACCATCGTCTTTCAGCTTGTTTTTCTCTAGGAACGCGTTGAAGTTGAGGGTAACATTAGCGTTGGCCATTTGATCTACAAGGTAGATATGTAACATTTAGACTAAGTTCATGACAATTAAGTTCATCTAATCAAATTATTTAATGAACTCCCACTCAGATAGACATCCGTTTCGTCATCTAAGTGATACATGATCCGAATCGACTAGGCCGTGTCCGATCATCACGTGAGACGGACTAGTCATCAACGGTGAACATCTCTATGTTGATCGTATCTTCTATACGACTCATGTTCGACCTTTCGGTCTCTTGTGCTCCGAGGCCATGTCTGTACATGCTAGGCTCGTCAAGTCAACCTAAGTGTATTGCTGTGTAAATCTGGCTTACACCCGTTGTATTCGAACGTTAGAATCTATCACACCCGATCAACACGTAGTGCTTCGAAACAACGAACCTTCGCAACGGTGCACAGTTAGGGGGAACACTTTCTTGAAATTTTAGTGAGGGATCATCTTATATGCTACCGTCGTTCTAAGCAAATAAGATGCAAAAACATGATAAACATCACATGCAATCAAAATAGTGACATGATATGGCCATTATCACTTCGCTCCTTTTGATCTCCATCTTCGGGGCTCCATGATCATCATCGTCACCGGCATGACACCATGATCTCCATCATCGTGTCTTCATGAAGTTGTCTCGCCAACTATTACTTCTACTACTACGGCTAACGGTTAGCAATAAAGTAAAGTAATTACATGGCGAATTTCAATGACACGCAGGTCATATAATAAATTAAGACAACTCCTATGGCTCCTGCCGGTTGTCATACTCATCGACATGCAAGTCATGATTCCTATTACAAGAACATGATCATCTCATACATCACATATATCATTCATCACATCCTTTGGCCATATCACATCACAAAGCACTTGCTGCAAAAACAAGTTAGACGTCCTCTAATTGTTGTTGCAAGTTTTTACGTGGCTGCTATAGGTTTCTAGCAAGAACGTTTCTTACCTACGCCAAAACCACAACGTGATATGCCAATTTCTATTTACCCTTCATAAGGACCCTGTTCATCGAATCCGATCCGACTAAAGTGGGAGAGACAGACACCCGCTAGCCACCTTATGCAACTAGTGCATGTCAGTCGGTGGAACCTGTCTCACGTAAGCGTACATGTAAGGTCGGTCCGGGCCGCTTCATCCCACAGTGCCGCCGAATCAAGATAAGACTAGTAACGGCAAGAAGATTGACAAATCGACGCCCACAACTACTTTGTGTTTTACTCGTGCAAGATACTACGCATAGACCTAGCTCATGATGCCACTGTTGGAGATCGTAGCAGAATTTTAAAATTTTCTACGCATCACCAAGATCAATCTATGGAGTCATCTAGCAACGAGAGAGAGGGGAGTGCATCTACATACCTTTGTAGATCGCGAGCGGAAGCGTTCAAGAGAACGGGGTTGATGGAGTCGTACTCGTCGTGATCCAAATCACCGATGACCGAGCGCCGAATGGACGGCACCTCCGTGTTCAACACACGTACGGTTGGGAGAGACGTCTCCTCCTTCTTGATCCAGCAAGGGGAAAGGAGAGGTTGATGAGGATCCAGCAGCACGACGGCGTGGTGGTGGAAGCAGCGGGATCTCGGCAGGGCTTCACCAAGCACCAACGAGAGGGAGAGGTGTCACGGGAGGAGAGGGAGGCGCCAGGGGCTGGGGTGTGTCCTCCCTCCCACCCCTCCACTATTTATAGGGGGAAGGGGAGAGGGGGCCGGCCCCCTCAGATCCAATCTGAGGGGAGGGGCGGCGGCCAAGGGGGTGGCTTGCCCCCCAAGCCAGGTGGAGGCGCCCCCCACCCCTAGGGTTCCCAACCCTAGGCGCAGGGGAGGCCCATAGGGGGGCGCACCAGCCCACCAGGGGCTGGTTCCCTTCCCACTTCAGCCCATGGGGCCCTCCGGGATAGGTGGCCCCACCCGGTGGACCCCCGGGACCCTTCCGGTGGTCCCGGTACAATACCGATTACCCCCGAAACCTTCCCGGTGGCCGAAACTGGACTTCCTATATACAATTCTTTACATCCGGACCATTCCGGAACTCCTCGTGACGTCCGGGATCTCATCCGGGACTCCGAACAACTTTCGGGTTACCGCATACTAATATCTCTACAACCCTAGCTTCACCGAACCTTAAGTGTGTAGACCCTACGGGTTCGGGAGACACGCAGACATGACCGAGACGACTCTCCGGTCAATAACCAACAGCGGGATCTGGATACCCATGTTGGCTCCCACATGCTCCTCGATGATCTCATCGGATGAACCACGATGTCGAGGATTCAATCAATCCCGTACGCAATTCCCTTTGTCTATCGGTACGATACTTGCCCGAGATTCGATCGTCGGTATACCGATACCTTGTTCAATCTCGTTACCGGCAAGTCTCTTTACTCGTTTCCGTAACACATCATCCTGTGAACAACTCCTTGATCACATTGAGCTCATTATGATGATGTCCTACCGAGTGGGCCCAAAGGTACCTCTCCGTCACACGGAGTGACAAATCCCAGTCTCGATTCGTGCCAACCCAACAGACACTTTCGGAGATACCCGTAGTGCACCTTTATAGCCACCCAGTTACGTTGTGACGTTTGGTACACCCAAAGCACTCCTACGGTATCCGGGAGTTGCACAATCTCATGGTCTAAGGAAAAGTTACTTGACATTGAAAAAGCTTTAGCAAACGAACTACACGATCTAGTGCTAGGCTTAGGATTGGGTCTTGTCCATCACATCATTCTCCTAATGATGTGATCCCGTTATCAATGACATCCAATGTCCATGGTCAGGAAACCGTAACCATCTATTGATCAACGAGCTAGTCAACTAGAGGCTTACTAGGGACATGTTGTGGTCTATGTATTCACACATGTATTACGATTTCCGGATAACACAATTATAGCATGAATAACAGACAATTATCATGAACAAGGAAATATAATAATAACCATTTTATTATTGCCTCTAGGGCATATTTCCAACAACTACTACCCAGAGGATGGATACTACTACGAGTTGACTGACAACCAGGAGTAGGATCGGAGGGTCCCAGGCAGGAGGCCTACGCCTTTCGATCGTAGTGTTTTATTTTGCCCCGCCTTTCTAAAGGCCCTTCTGTTTCTCTTTTAATATCTGTACTCAGATATCTGATGCTTCCGCTGACGCTTGTTCGCAAGTTTATGTATTCGAGCCCTCGAGGCCCCTGGCTTGTAATATAAAGCTTGTATGACTTTATTTATGTTTTAGAGTTGTGTTGTGATATCTTCCCGTGAGTCCTTAGGCTTGATCGTGTGCATTTGCGTGTATGATTAGTGCACGATTGAGCTGGGGGCGTCACAGAACCCCACGCCCTTGATAGGCTAGTTTCCTTTGTTAATTATTACTTGCTTCCTGTTAACTGTTCCCATAATTTAGCTGCTTCCTAATCAGTAACCTCACAGCCTCCATTTGCTTCCTAAAACTGCTTCCTAGAATTACGTCAAATCCCAGATTTTGCAGAAATAGTTTTAGAGAAGTACAATTAAATTTCACTGATGGCAACATAATTTTTGTACCATGGAAGCGTTTTTCTTGATGCACGGAAGCATCATTTTCTAATGTGATGTGAACAATCTATTCGCATGGTAGGAAACATTTTTTCTGTTTGATTAATACATTAATTAGTAAGTGCTTTAGAAGCACCGTTTTTTAGGTGAAGAAGCATAATTTTCTAGTGAAATGGAACATTTTAATAGCAAGAAAGCGGGTGTGGAAACAAAACAAGAAAGACGAAGAATTGAAATAAATCCACTCAGTATGAACAACAATGTTCAAATCTCTTGTTTACCATAAAAATGAAACACTACTATAATGATATTATTTCTACTTTCGCCCGCTGACATCTCATTGCCTGTTGGATGGACTGGTCCTGGATAAGCATTCCACATGACACAGGCTCCCTCTGGGCAACACTGTAGTCATCGACTAATAGCAGTTTCCTCCTGTTCACATCGCACTCAGTATCAACGTAACCTTGTTGGCGTTTTGCATAAACAAGAAGCATGGCTTAAGCCGTCTATATGTAGAAAAATAGTAAGAAACAAGGAAGCACACACTTGACCCAAAAAAATGCTTCCATTGTTTCAGGGACAAACAATTTAAATGGAATGCATGATCAAACAAACTGGTAATTGCTCCTCCTAGCTTCCTACTCGCTGTTGTGCGGGGTGTGATAATGCGGCCATGAAGTCATTGCATTTGGCAGAGCTCCTGATCAAGGTACACATTATCTTGGTGCATGAGCAACACATCACACTAGTGGAAAACAGGGCTTTTGTCCCGGTTCCAGAGGGCCTTTAGTCCCGGTTCTGGAACCGGGACAAAAGGGTCGGGATTAAAGCTTCTAACCTTTAGTCCCGATTCGCTTACGAACCGGGACTAAAGGGGCTCCACGTGGCCGCCTGCTGCAGCGGGGCTGGAGGACCTTTAGTCCCGGTTGGTGACTAAAGGAATTTTTTTGATTTTTTTTTATTTTCAAATCTTTGAATTATTTGACAATTTAATCTCTAATCACCCCTTCCTTCTCACTGCTTCAGAATTTAATCTCTAATCTCTAATCAGCACTCATTCCAAATCATCTAACTTCCTGTCCGGTCACCCATCCTCTCACTACTCCAGCCTGAGCACGCTTAACTTTCGAGTTCTATTCCCCCTAGTTTCCAAGTCTGCACTTGTTGTTTTTCTGACAATACTAAGCTGTCAATCCTATTAACCCTTAAGAGTTGAACTTGAGCATTAAGCACCGTTTGAGTTTGAAACTATTATTCTAAAAAACAATAATTATTTAGTAACACTAATATTTCTTGAATAAGTAGTTTGACCAAAGTTTGACCAGATTTGACCATAGTTTGACCACAGTTTGACCAAAATTCAAAAAAACTAAAATAATTATTTAGTAACACTAATATTTCTTGAATAAGTAGTTTGACCAGATTTAACCAAAATTCAAAAAAGCTGAAATTTGAGCATAACTTTTTTTTCTTTAAGAATTTGAGGATTCTAAAATTTGCAACACGGCCTACGACGGTCGAAATCGGATGCGGATTTTCATGCAGTTTTTTTGATATATTATGCGTTTTTTTTCGACATCGTATGCAAAAGATATGACCGTTTTACTTTTTCATAACATTTTTTTGCAAAACATGTCCAAATTTAAGTTTTTTAATTTTCCTAACTAGTAGATGTAGTAACATAACTACATCTCGAAGGATTTTAATTTTTGAAGTTTTATCATTTTCTTTTGTTTTTTACAAAACTGAAATCGTCGACTACATCTGCTAGCACCGTCCCAGCCAGAGTCACAACTAAGGTTAAACAAGCCAGAGTCACGTTCTATTAAAGTGGCAAAAAGAATTACTTTTAATATAGCAAAACTAATTCTATCAACTATTATTAAAGGCTAAACAACTACTAATACAAAAATTTACCAAAATTAATATTAATTAATTATAAAAATTGATCTACTGTTGTCTAACAGAAGCATACTATAACATGTTAAAATCTACAGAAAGAACTAACTAAAAATAATTGAAAACAATAATTAAAGGACTAAAACAACTATATAAGCAAAACAGTACTGTTTTAATTAAAATCATAATATAAATTATTCTAAAAATAACCAAATAAATCTTACTGTGACAACAATCTAACATGTGACTAGGAGCAAAAAGAATTAAATTAAAAATTATTTTTAAACTCAAATTATTCATAATCTAGGGTTTGCAGCAAATTTGAACAAATTCATATTTAAATCATTCAAATTTGAAAACTAATGGCACAAACAGAAACTAGACAAAATTCAATGACCTCCTCATTTTCATGGCACAAAATAAGTTTAAAAAAAATGAAATGCCTTTTGTAACAGATGAGTTTTCGTCCGAAACCCTGATACTTCGAAAGAGATTATCCATTTTGTACACGAAGTGCATCCAGTTTTTGCCGTAACCCTGTCAACTTTTTTGCACATGCTATGTGGGTGAAATGATGATACCATGCCAACTTTCAACCTTTTCAGAGTTCATTTGTAGTGCTTTTCAATTTCAGGGTCATTTAGCTCAAAAAAATAGTAAATGCATGAAAAATAGCAAATAAAGTCAGAAAGGGTTGAAAATTGATGATGTGGCTTCGAATGGTGCATACTGAACGCACAAAAAGTCTGGAGTTGAAATAAGTTTAAAAAAATGAAATGCCTTTGTAATAGATGAGTTTTCGTCCGAAACCCTGATACTTCAAAAGAGATTGTCCATTTTGTACACGAAGTGCATCCAGTTTTTGCCGTAACCCTCTCAATTTTTTTGCACATGCTATGTGGGTGAAAAGAATCTAACATATGACTAGGAGCAAAAAGAATTAAATTAAAAACTATTTTTAAACTCAAATTATTCACAATCTAGGGTTTGAAGCAAATTTGAACAAATTCATATTTAAATCATTCAAATTTGAAAACTAATGGCACAAACAGAAACTAGACAAAATTTTGAATCTAATGCAAAAAGAATCACTCAAAAACATCAAATATCCTAAAAGATATAAGCAATTTAAAACAGAAACTAAACACCACCAACCGGGACTAAAGCCTCAACCCCTTTAGTCCCGGTTCGTGGTTCGAACCGGGACTAAAGGTCTAACCTTTAGTCCCGGTTTGAGCCACGAACCGGGACTAAAGGGCATCGCACCCTTTAGTCCCAGTTCGTGGCTCAAACCGGGACTAAAGGTTCCATTTGAACCAGGACTAATTCCTGCCTAGCGCCCTAGCCGCTCGAACTTGGACTAATGCTTACATTAGTCCCGGTTCATAATGCAACCTGGACTAATGCTCCGATCCGGCTGTGACGAAAGCCCTGTTTTCTACTAGTGTCAGTCTGCTTTGTTAGCTTGAAGAAGTCACTCATTCATGCATTGGTGCTTCAAGCATCAGTAAATTTTTCTTCCAACAAGATGGTGCTTCAAATACTCTCCAAATCACCCGGGAATTTCTTGAAACGAAACATCAGTACAACTGAAGCAATGATTTTTATGATTGGAAACCTATAAGCAAGGTATGTTTGGTGAACTAGTGTGGAAGAACAACTGTAAGAACGAAGCAATAATTTGGTATTTTGAAGCAATAATTAAGTAGGATGGAACCATACAATTAAATATACTAGCAAATGGCTTTGAAATCTTGTAATCTTAATTTTGATAAGCATGGAAGAATAGTGCTATAATCGGCAACGACTATAGCGGTAGGAGAGATGTGGAATGAAAAATTAATATGCAAGCAAGCATCAACAATTTAGTATATGCATTACTAGCAAGAAAGAGAGATCACACAGGTGACGAGAAATATAGTGCAAGATATTTGTTCAAATAAGTAAATAAGAATCTCTACACACCAGAAAAAATATATTAAATCATGAAGCATGATTGTAATTCTATCTGTACATGAAAAGCATGGAAGAAGCGACTAGGTAGAATGGATGCTAATCAATGATCTTTATAGGTGAACTGGAAGCATGGATGTTCTGAAACAATGCTCTGAATGAAAAGGCTAAGTACTTTGTCGAATATACTAGCATAGCCCGCGCGGCGGCACGCCGCGCCCGTCGATACGTTGTATTTATATGGATCGTAAAGGGCATTGTTAATTTGTAACGATAGAATCGTCTATGGCTAGAACTCAGAAAGAGTATATGCAATGAGTTCAGTAATAAAAGATGGAAAAGGAGTACATTTATTGCAGTCCTGCATGGTACATACTGATGAACGGATGGGTACACGCTGATACATTACTGATAAGGTCTACTTATTGACACCATATATAGTCCGTTCGATGGAACGTACCTATACGATGATGCAACTGCATGAAAGTAAATGATTGCAGATCGCCCTAGTTGAGTTAAACCATCCTAGTGTAGCACCCTACAGGATTAGTGCATGTAACGAAATGGTAAAGAGCTTTTGCAAATTCCTGTACCCGTCCAATGGGTGGATTTACTCCTGTGTATGTAATGATGGGATCCTCACCACGAGGACGTCGGGGGAACATGCGAAGAGGTACCGCATCGGAAAAATTGTTGCTTATTTTCGCCAAGATCATTGCTTGTCTTACAAATTCATTATGTTGAGTACTTAATTGCTGGCGAGCCATGTTGAATTGTCATTGCTTGGTTCATTCTTTTTCTTGTGTTGTAAAAAGACTTTCCTTTAGTCGCAAAAAAAGACTTTCCTTTGCCACTTGAAGTGTTTAGTACTTGTAGTCGTTGATGGAGACATTGTAGTTTTCACAGATGTATTCCAGGGCCACTTGAGCAGCCTTTCTTTGGCTTCATCTTCTATTTCAGCCGGTTCTCCTATAAACGCCACAGGGGTTCCACTGAGGGCACCTGGTTTACATGGCGAACCTATTAGCGCACGAATCTACCATGTTTCCACGGCGGTTCGAATGGGTGTATGTCACAGCCAAGGCTGTGACGGACGTGCCCGCTCCGGCCACGTCCTCTTCTACGCTAGAAGCGACGCCAGCTGCTAGTGGGCCTGATCTGCTAAGGAGAAGCACTCGCATTCGAAGACTGAAGACCAAGGAGTAAACCACCTGCGCGTGGGGTTGCTGGGCTTGGCCCGTGTAATTGATATATGCAGGCAGTGTCTCACTGTAGGGAGGGGACGGAGAACTCTGACCTGATGCCCTTTCGTCTATCTTCCTTCCTCTGCTTGCTTCTCCCAGTCCCAAATCCCCTGCTCCTGTGATGAATTATGTATCTATGAAGAAATCAAACCACCAGTGTGTTACAATTGGTATTCAGAGCCACCGATCCCCGCTTCTAGCTTAGATCATAATTCCGACGAGAGGGTGGTGGTGGATTCGTTCTGCTGCCGTAATTCCGATCCGAGGTCGATTGGCTAAGTGGTAATCCGGTTCGGCTACCCTGGCACCGAGGAAGACCGTCGCGAAGTTTCAAGAGGAGGTAGCCAAGTCCATGGCGGAGGCCTCTGCTCAAGCCGCGGCGACGACCGAGCTCCTCAAGCAGGTCCTCGACCAGCTCAACGACTTGAAGGCGCAGGGCGCTAAGCAGGTGGAGGTGCTTACGCGACTACAGTCCCAGGCGGACGAGATCGAAAAGCGGACGGTGGATCTGGAGGCCAAGGCGGCGCTCCCTCCCTCGCCACCACCGCCCCCCCAGCCGCCATCTCCACTCCTCGCGTCAGCGAGACATGGCGGACGACCACTCGGGCCTTCAAGCCACGGCGACGAGACAAGGAATCGTGGGGAATCTGATGGAATTTTGCCAATCCCTCGAGTGCCTCCGAACATGGGTAGGTCTCTGCCCCGTGCTTCAAATGTGGAGGAGAATAGTGGTGATTTACGTTTGGCCACTGGCAATTTCATTTCCCACCCACCCAATCCCACTAGGTCAAACCACCAGCCTAAAATGGACTTTCCCAAATTTGATGGTGATAACCCCAAGCTATGGCGAGAGCGTAGTGAAAATTATTTTGCTATCTACTCTGTTCAGTCTGAGTTGCGCACTCGCTTTGCTGCACTCAATTTCACTAGTTCGGCTGCTCTCTGGCTGCAAAAAATTGAGGCGGATGGTCGTATAGAAGATTCACTACAAGAAATATGTCAACTTGTGACCTTCTGTCAGTGACCCTGAAAGAATTGGTCATAAATCTACAACCATTTGAGACCAATTGGTCAAAAGTTGTTCGGGGGGTTCCAAACCGTAAACTATAACGACAATTTTGGTTAGAAAGATCGTAATTTCCTTACACGAAATGGTCATAAAGCAGACAGCACTGGTCCGCTGCCTTATTTCTAGCTGATCACGACCAAGATAGATGGTCATAACCTTGTAAATTGTGGTGGATTGCTATGACTAGGCGCCACCTCATCAGTTTTGCCTATGTGTCATGTCCATGTGTCAATTTTTTCCCTAGGTTGTGAAGCAACCTATATTTCTGTCATTCCCAAAATTCCCAAAAAAATTGGGCATTCTTTACTATCCAAATCATTGCCTCATGACAATATTCAACTCCATTTGCCTGGTAAATCTTCCTCGGCAAATTTCCAAAGTTTTTGTTCAGCTTGAACTGTTGTGAAGTAAGTACTAGCTAGGCATATCCTAATGAGCTTAATTTTTGCCACATCTTCTATATTCCCAAATCATAGCTCTCCACAAAATTTGAGCCCCATCTAACAATACATGTGAGCTCAGCATCTAATCTTTGTTTCTGGTGATATTTTCAGTTTGTGAAGCAACTATATTTTATGTTAATTTATAATTGCTGAAAATTTACCACGACATGACCCTGCTCATAGAATCTCCCTCCCCCAAATTTTAGCTCATTTATTCTAGCCAATTTTCCTCAACATTTTTCTCAATTTTCTGTTCAGTGGAGAGCACTGTGAAGGAAGTACCATTTTTATTTATTCAAATGGTATGAAAATTTTAAAGTGCCTTTATATGCCCAAATTATCATCCTCCTCTAAATTTCAGATCAATCCATTCATTCATTTGAGTCTAGTTTCAACTTTCATATTTCTGTCCAGTGTGGTATGTTGTAAATCAAGTGACACTTAGGCTCCTTCATTTGAGCTGCAAATTTTCCAAGATAGTGTCCTTAGTAGATGATCATCCTCGGCCAAAACTCATGCCCATTGGCCATGTGCATTTTCCCCCACCACTAATCAAATACTTGGGTGCTAATTCTTGTTTGAGCTCAGTTAAGTCTCCTCGTGAGATTTTTCTATTGCCTTCTTCTTCCTGACACCTATCGGGGGAGTGCCCAACCCACTAGACATGCCTAGGCCACCCGGAACGCGTGGCAACACCACGGTCATGCGGTGACCATGCGGCGGGCATGCGAGTTTACGCGCTCTGGAGTTGCGGCCCTCGGCCACCATCCAAACCTCAACGTATCGCCACCAAACCATGTATTTATGATTAAATAGATACTTATGTACCTATAAATGATTTTTGGAAAAAATAAAGAGCAAACTATGAGGCAGCTGCAGTTCAATTTGACCCGCTTCCACCTGAATCGGCGAAAATTTGTCTTTTTCACCAGAGGTGTATAAATACTTTTGACGACCAACCATTTTATCAAATTTACATTAAATATGGCCTAATATATTATAAAAATGACCTGGTCCCATTTTACAACAAATATATGGTAGATCCTTCACAAAAAAAACTCATTTTGGGCACTCAAAAAATAGAAAATGAATTTTTCGTCCAAAAAAAATGAAAACTTCCTTAGGTAACATTGTTTGCCATCCCAAGATGCACCCTTGTGCACAATATGAGATCATTTGAACAAACTATGCCATGAATGTGGCCATAAGATTGAGCATTTGGGTTGAAAGCCATTGATCTCCACACATGATAACTCGTTTCTGAGAACACTTTTTAAAAATAATTACCGTATTACAAGTTTATTATTTTTCCTGGTAACTTGGCCACATATAATGACACAATGAGAAAGTTTTCCAATTTTTTGATTTTTTTTGAATTTTTCATGCCCGTTTCAAAATGCGGTCAAAACGGCGGGCATAACCGTTCCTAGCTAGTGGTTGAATCTTGGAAAACTTTTGGTGTTTCTCTGATTAAATAGATACTTATGTACCTAGAAATGATTTTTAGAAAAAATAAAGAGCAAATTATGAGGCAGGTGCAGTTCAAATTTGACCCGCTTCCAACTGAATCGGCAGAAATTTATCTTTTTCACGAGAGGTGGATCAAACCTTTTGACACCCAACCATTTGATCAATTATGCATTAAATATGTCCTAGTATTTTAGAAAATTAATTTGGTCCAATTTTGCAACAATTATTTGGTAGGTTCTTCACAAAAAAACCTCATTTTGGGCACTAAAAAAATGGAAAATGAT
Organism: Thinopyrum elongatum; assembly: GCA_011799875.1. Lineage (NCBI taxonomy): Eukaryota > Viridiplantae > Streptophyta > Magnoliopsida > Poales > Poaceae > Thinopyrum > Thinopyrum elongatum. The sequence goes on from CM022303.1 coordinate 64,751,556, forward strand.
TTTTTCGTGCAAAGAAAATGAAAACATCCTTAGGCAACATTGTTTGCCATTCCAATATGCACCCTTGTGCACAATATGAGATCATTTTAACAAACTATGCCATGAATGTGGCCACAAGATTGATCATTTGGCTTGAAAGCCATTGATCTCCACACATGATAGCTCGTTTCTGAGAACACTTTTTTAAAATAATTATCGTATTATAAGTTTATTATTTTTCCTGGTAACTTGGCCACATATAATGACACAATGCGAAGGTTTTCTAATTTTGTGATTTTTTTGAATTTTTCATGCTCGTTTCAAAATGCGGTCAAAACGGCGGGCATAACCGTTCCTAGCTAGTGGTTGAATCTTGGACAACTTTTGGTGTTTATCTGATTAAATAGATACTTATATACCTAGAAATGATTTTTAGAAAAAATAAAGAGCAAATTATGAGGCAGGTGCAGTTCAAATTTGACCCGCTTCCAGCTGAATCAGCAGAAATTTGTCTTTTTCACGAGAGGTGGATCAAAACTTTTGACACCCAACCATTTGGTTAATTATGCATTAAATATGGCCTAGTATTTTAGAAAATTAATTTGGTCTAATTTTGCAACAATTATTTGGTAGGTTCTTCACAAAAAAACCTTATTTTGGGCACTCGAAAAATAGAAAATGATTTTTTTCGTGCAAAGAAAATGAAAACTTTCTTAGGCAACATTGTTTGTCATTCCAATATGCACCCTTGTGCATAATATGAGATCATTTTAACAAACTATGCCATGAATGTGGCCATAAGATTGATCATTTGGCTTGAAAGCCATTGATCTCCACACATGATAGCTCGTTTCTGAGAACATTTTTTTAAAATAATTATCGTATTACAAGTTTATTATTTTTCCTGGTAACTTGGCCACATATAATGACACAATGCGAAGGTTTTCCAATTTTTTTGATTTTTTTTTGAATTTTTCATGCCCGTTTCAAAATGCGGTCAAAACGGCGGGCATGACCGTTTCTAGCTAGTGGTTGAATCTTAAAAAAAATTTGGTGTTTCTCTGATTAAGTAGATACTTATGTACCTAGAAATGATTTTTAGAAAAAATAAAGAGCAAATTATGAGGCAGGTGCAGTTCAAATTTGACCCGCTTCCAACTGAATCGGCAGAAATTTGTCTGTTTCACGAGACCTGGATCAAACCTTTTGACACCCAACCATTTGGTCAATTATGCATTAAATATGGCCTAGTATTTTAGAAAATTAATTTGGTCTAATTTTGCAACAATTATTTGGTAGGTTCTTCACAAAAAAACCTCATTTTAGGCACTCGAAAAATGGAAAATAATTTTTTTCGTGCAAAGAAAATGAAAACTTCCTTAGGCAATATTGTTTGCCATTCCAATATGCACCCTTGTGCACAATATGAGGTCATTTGAACAAACTATGCCATGAATGTGGCCATAAAATCATTTGGCTTGAAAGCCATTGATCTCTACACATGATAGCTCGTTTCTGATAACACTTTTTTAAAATAATTATTGTATTATAAGTTTATTATTTTTCCTGGTAACTTGGCCACATATAATGACACAATGCGAAGGTTTTCCAATTTTTTGAATTTTTTGAATTTTTCATGCCCGTTTCAAAATGCGGTCAAAACGGCGGGCATGACCGTTTCTAGCTAGTGGTTGAATCTTGAAAAACTTTTGGTGTTTCTCTGATTAAATAGATACTTATATACCTATAAATGATTTTTGGAAAAAATAAAGAGCAAACTATGAGGTAGCTGCAGTTCAAATTTGACCCGCTTCCTGCTGAATCGGCGGAAGTTTGTCTTTTTCACCAGAGGTGGATCAAATCTTTTGACACCCAACCATTTGGTCAATTGTGCATTAAATATGGCCTAATATTTTAGAAAATTAATTTGGTCCAAATTTGTAACAAATATATGGTAGGTCCTTCACAAAAGAACTCATTTTGGACACTCGAAAAATAAAAAAATGATTTAAAAGAACTCATTTCTCATAACTCTTTAAAAAAATATTTGTCTTATTTCAATTTATGATTATTCCTGAAAACTATAGTCAAATTTGCTGACACAATGAGAAGTTTTTTTTTTTCAATTTTTCAGGTCATAATAAAATAGCTAGCATGATTTAGCACCTAACTTTTAGTCGATTACGACCAATTTAAATGGTCAAAATATCATACTTGTATACTGCGTTCTGATTGGTCCAGGGGCCTCTCACGCGGATCATGGATAAATCACCGTCGGATGCTCCTGGATCCAACGGGCCGCACCTCACCCTCTCACCCACCCACCGCGAGCTACCCCTAAAAAAACCCACCGCACACCACTCCTCTCTCTCCCCGCGCAGCGAACCCTAGCGCTCCCGATCCAGATCCCTCCCCTCGCCGCCACCCATCCCTCCCCTCCCCACCTCAGATCCTCTCCCCTCTCCCCACTCTCAGATCCAACTGGCCCGAGACGGAGGCCGTCGTGGACATGGTCGCCACCACCGACCGCGAGTGGGGGTCCTCGTCCTCGGCGGCTGCATCTGGCTGAGCCACCGGACCGCCACCACCGACTACGAGCGGTTCCTGGAGCGGCCGGTCATCACGCTGGAGGCGCTGCTCCTGGCTCTCTCCCTCGCGGGGTCCCTCTGCCGCGTCTTCATCGTCTTCTCCTTCGTCGTCACCAACCGCATCCGGACCTCCCCCAAAGGCGAATCGGCGATGAGTTCCACCGGAGGCGTCGCCGGCCGCGGCAAGGCGAAGGCGACCAAGTTGGTGTCACGGTCGTCCAAGGCCGGGCTCTAGTTCCCCGTCGGCCGCATCGCGCGCTACCTCAAGGCCGGCAAGTACGCCGAGCGCGACACCGACTTCCCCTTCACCTTCCCCTTCCCCTTCCCCGGCCCTGATCCTCTCTCTACTTCCTTGTCTGATCCCCTTTTTTGGGTTGAATTTGAACCGGCAGGCGACCTCCATGGACGACATCGACGACGATGACGAGGACAAGGAGGAGGACGAACAGGACATGCGCGGCCCCACCCCCGAGCCCGACGAGGAGATCATCGAGTCCGACCTCGAGCTCGACCACGACGGCGTCGTCCAGCCCGACCACGACGACGCGCCACAGAAGGTCGTTCCCCTGCTCCCTCCTCTGCCTTCCCCGCCTTGTTTACTGCCTTACCACCGAACAAGATGCTCTGTTTTCCTCTGTAATTTATATCATCAGTGATCTGCTTTACCATAGCTCCTACGAACTAGTCGTAGTACTGTGCTCCTGTTCTTGGCCCCGTCGCGGGATCACGGTGGGCTGACCGGTTGCAAGAAATGTGCCAACTTCCCCTGGCAAAATCTTGCTGCCTTGCACTGGATGGCTAGATTGTTAGCTTATAGCCTAGGATTTTGCTGCCAGATGTTCACGTTCCTCACCAAGAGGTCCTGTACATACAAAATATTAATCCAGATGAACAACCAAATGAACTAGTCCATCATAATTTTCTAAAGCACTAATACTTGATGATTACAAGCAGAAGTAGTCCCTGTTTTTGCGTTACTCACTTTTCTTGAAAGTTGCATACACGTTTTTTTAATTCAGATGTGTGTATCATTGGATATGCACTCGTAGTACAGCACAGATCAGTAAACACTTGGTCAGGAGTATGTTATCCTTGTTTGATCTAATTTGCATTTCCAGCGATGTTTTGACCATTAAACATAGCCTGGTTAATCTCATATCTGCCATGTATGTGGTTAAACACTATTTAGTTTTGTGCATGACATGACTGTATTGGGTAGGTGTGCTCAAATTGTGTTAGCAGTAGGTCCTCAGTTTACTCATTCATTTTTTGCATCTTATATAGGCATTATGACATGTATCTCTTGTGCCATGCTTCGCTGGCCTACTGTCTGGTGCTCGGCCTCGACTACAAACCGACGAGGTGAGCTCCTACTCCTCTCTGTGGGTGGCTCTGGTTCATGGTGGTGATGTGGTATTTACTGCCCAATATAGATGAAGTATTTACTGCCTAGCGCTTCTCATATTGTAACTGCAAGCACATCCTGTTGCGGAAATGAAGATGATGTTAGCTTCACATTTTGATCTGTTGAACTGTCCCAGATTATGTCAATTTGTTACCAACTAGTTAGAGTTAAAGCAATTCATTTGGCTTTTGCTCACTGTTTTTACTGTCCTGTGCTGCTCATACTATACGTACAGCCTGTTGCTGAACTGAAGATGCTATTTGCTTCACATTTTTGTTTGTTGAACTGTCCCAGATTAGTTGAATTTAATATGAACTTAAGAGTTAAATAAAGTGTATGGGCAGCATTAACATAGGTGCTCTAGACCTGCTATGCGCCTATTCAGAGGCATCTTGTATTCTTTTCTGTAAAATCTCTCTCCCTCCCTACAGGTGCCACCGGACGCAAGGGTGAAGCCTGTGCCTCTTTGCTGAAGCTTCTCGCTCTACACCAGTTTCTGTTGCTTCCGTTGCTGCGAATGTGGTTAAGATGGTGTTCTACACTAGTTTCTTATGTTGCATGTGAATGGGGCGAGTAGATAGAATTGGAGTGAGCAGATCACTATATGACTAAGAAAATCAGAAAGCACATGTAGGAAAATATCATAGCTCTTACTCACTTTGCAAAAATAACATGTACTTCTAGCAATTGTGCCAAAACATTAGCATTGCCTGTTTGAGAGCTTGCTGCCAGTTGCTGTAGTTTGTACTACTTGCTGTTTGCCGATACATGTAGGAAAATCAGAAGGTACTGCTTTCACTGATACTTGCTGTTTGCTGATAATTATACCTCTTTTGCTAGTTCTACAGTGATTCAAATACGCATGTTGGCTAGAAATTGCCCTGATTATACGTATATTTTTATTACATTATACATTAATGTATTATGTTATTATTTGTGTGCATGATGCTTTGAGCCTGTTTTTTCCCTTTCCTTCTTGATTGATCTATTCATGTAATGTTATGTTCTTGTAGGAAGGCAAGTTGTTGCATCTGGAGCACATCAGAGGGAACAATGAAGTTTGTAGTTTGTACTACTTGGTTCTTACCATTAGGACAGTACCAGATGTGCTAATACATGCTGCTTTAAATGTTGTATTCCTAATGTAGTAGATGTTCTTAGTTTGAATTTCAGTTGAACAATGTGATGTAGAAGTAAGTTAAGGCAAATTGTGTAGGTGATGTATTCCTGTGTAATTAAATGTTGTATTTCCTGTGTACATGCTGCTTTAAATGACACGAAGATTATGAAAATTGTGTACATGCTACTTCATATGGGTTGAATATGACAGAAAATAGTGCTGGGCCTGAATCGGCCATGGCCCAAACAAAGTTGGTTTGGAGCTGTTTATTTAATGAAAAAAACCCTTAGAGAAGGGCGAAAATAATAAGAAATTGACTATTAAAAGGCCACGACCCAGAATATATAAAGGCTGAATTGTGAATACAAAAAGGCTGAATTGTTGGGCCAAGCCCATGTAACAAACCAACATTAATAGAAAAAAATATAGTAAAAGGGCTGAATTATTGGGCTCGGCCCATGCGAAGCACCGAATTGGACCGGGCTGATTCTTATCAACGACCTTTTCAATTGGTCGCAATTTTGCCACGTCAGCTTGCCACGTCGGATCCGACGTGGCCTAGGCAGACAGCTAGCGACCAAAACAGAAGGTCGTAGGATCAACGACCTTTTGTTTTGGTCGTTGCCTTCAGCGACCTTATCACAAAGAAGGTCGTTAATTTCAGTTTACGACGGCCAGCTTTTGACCATCTGTTTTTGGTCACAAAAAGGTCACAAATGGAAAACAATGACCATTCAGTGACCAATAGTGATGGTCGCAAGTTGACGTATTTCTTGTAGTGATTGGGAAACATTGTGCCGCCTGGTCGATTTGCAGTTCTCGAGAGATAAATACCAATGCTATCGCCGCCAGCTTCGCTTATTGAAACAAACCGGTTCAGTTCAGGATTATACCGACCAGTTTCTGCACATTAGGCACAATTTATGGTTATATAATCCAACTCTTGATGAAACATTCTTTGTGCACGAATATTTGGAGGGGTTACAACATTCAATTCGAGCTGCAATATGGCTCCACCGTCCTAGCGACGTCGATACTGCTAGTTCTTTGGCTATCCTGCAAGAAGAAGAGATGGAAGCAAACAAAGGTCGCAGCTATGGGCGAACTGATCATAGAGATAATCGATTCCGATCTGGGGATCGTAATAAGACAACGTCTAAGTTTGATGATGCTGTCAAGACCATTGAGCCGGCGGCAGGGGACAAGCTGGAAGCTCTTCGCATGTATCGTCGATCCAAGGGTTTGTGCTTCACTTGCGGCGACAAGTGGAGTCGACAACACAAGTGCCCCGACCAAGTCCCATTGCACATCGTCGAGGAACTCCTTGAAGTGCTTCATCCTCCGATGACGGCGCAAGCCACTCAAGACGACGATTCCAGCGATGACGAAGAGCTGATGGCTTTAGATTCCAGCTCTCCGTCACCCCAGCGCAAGCGCCGTACCGTCCGCCTCCAAGGAACAGTGGGATTGAAGCAACTCCTAATTCTGGTTGACTCGGGCAGTGCGTGTTCTTTCGTTACTCCTGAAGTGATTGCTTCTTTGAAGTTTCCCACCATTCCTATGGACAAAGCCCGATACACCATAGCCAATGGCTCCACAATGACTTGCGAGCTCAAGGTGCCACACTTCACTTGGCTAATGCAAGGCAAGACGTTCATACAAGAGATGCGTGTGCTACCTGTAAGCTATGATATGATCCTTGGGGCTGACTGGCTTGAGCTCCATAGCCCAATGTGGATTGACTGGCGCAGAAAGTTAATGAAGTTCACCCATCAAGGCCGGTGAGTTTCCCTTCAGGGCGTGCAGGATGACACCTCTTCCTGTCCGAACATTTCTGCTCGTGAATTGCATCAGCTGCTGCGTCAAGGCGCCGTATCACATGCAGTACAGCTGCACCCTGACTTGCTTGCACTGGATTCGGACGAGGGTGTGCTCGCATTCCCAATTCAACAGCTCTTAGATGAATTTGAGTCCCAATTTGCTGATCCTCAAGGTTTGCCGCCACGCCGGGACTGTGATCACTCGATTCCCTTAGTGTCGGGTGCACAACCAGTGAATGTCCGTCCCTACCGTCACTCTCCCGAACAGAAGACCGAGATTGAAAGACAAGTGAATGACATGTTGCAGCGTGGGGTAATTCAACTCAGCAGCAGTCCATACGCATCCCCCGTGTTGCTGGTGAAGAAAAAGGATGGCGAGTGGAGGTTTTGTGTTGATTTCCGACATCTCAACAACCTGACTATAAAGAACAAGCACCCTCTTCCCGTGGTGGATGAGCACATGGATGAACTTGCAGGGGCAGCGTGGTTCTCCAAGCTTGACTTGCGGTCAGGATATCACCAAATTCGAGTTGCGGCCACGGATGAACATAAGACGGCGTTTCGCACTCACCAAGGATTGTACGAGTTTCGGGTCATGCCATTCGGTTTAACCAATGCCCCAGCCACATTCCAAAGTGTCATGAATAAGATCTTCAAATCCTAGCTTCGTCGAAGTGTTCTTGTCTTCATGGATGATATTCTGGTTTTCAGCTCCACCTTTGAAGACCATGTCAAGCATCTTCGTGAGGTCCTCTCCATTCTTCGAGACAATCAATTTTACCTCAAAAGATCCAAGTGCACTTTTGCTTAGTCTTCATTGGAGTACCTTGGACATGTCATAAGTGGTGCAGGTGTCGCTACTGACCCATCAAAAATCCAGTCGGTTGCTGAGTGGCCGATTCCACAAACAGTTAAAGGCCTTAGAGGTTTCCTCGGTCTGTCTGGGTACTATCGGAAATTTATTCGTCACTATGAGATTATCAGCAGACCATTGACATGCTTGCTAAAAAAAGGTGTGCAATTCTAGTGGACACCCTCGGCAGAAGAAGCTTTTCCGCAGCTCAAGCAAGCTCTCATTAATGCCCCGGTATTGGCGCTACCCAACTTCGACAAAAAAATTGTGCTTGAGACAGATGCGTGCAACACGGGTATTGGGGCAGTTCTCATGCAAGAAGGACATCCCATTGCGTACTTGAGCAAGTCCCTTTGCCCACGCAATTAGGCCTTATCCACTTATGAGAAGGAATACTTGGCGATTCTTCTTGCCATTGACAAATGGAGGCCTTACCTGCTGCATCGCGAGTTCATTATTCGCACGGATCACCACAGCCTGGAGCATATTTCGGTACAAAGACTTCAAACACCATTTCAGCAAAAGGCTTTTCTTAAACTCATGGGATTCCAATACCACATCCAATTCAAGCCAGGCATTTCAAATGCAGCTGCTGATGCCTTGTCGCGGCGCCAGGATTCGCTTGAGCCCGCTGCTGATCTCTTCCCAGTCTCTGCAAGTTTACCTTCGTGGCTTGCAAATTTGGTAGCGGGGTATGATGATGACCAGTCCACCAAGGAAATACTACAAGAACTTGCTGTTACCGGTCAGCCTACACGTGGATTCACCCTCACTAATGGTGTTCTTCGCTTCCAGGACAGAGTGTGGGTTGGCGCCAATGCCGTTGCCCAAAACCACATTCTGCAAGCACTCCACGTGAGTGGCGTGGGTGGTCACTCAGGTGTCGAAGGAACATATCAACGAGTCAAAGCTTTGTTCGCATGGCCAGGCATGAAGGCGGATGTGACGCGCTATGTGGCTGCTTGCTCCACATGCCAGCAAGCTAAGGTGGAACATGTCAAGTCTCCTGGGCTATTGCAGCCACTTCCGGTTCCCACCCGAGCCTGGGCTATGATATGCATGGATTTCATAGAAGGGCTCCCGTGTTCCAATCGCTTCGACGTCATTCTTGTCGTCATCGACAAGTTCACAAAGTATGCTCACTTTATTCCATTGGCACATCCATTCACAGCCACCCAAGTTGCTCAAGCATTCCTGGACACGGTCTACAAACTCCATGGGTTACCAGATATCATTGTGTCGGATCGGGACCGCATCTTCACCAGCGCCTTTTGGCAGTACATTTTCAAGGCCACAGATACTAAACTTCATATGAGCTCCGCATATCATCCGCAGACGGATGGACAATCCGAGAAGCTCAATCAATGTTTGGAAGGTTACCTCCGGTGCTCAGTTCATTCATGCCCAACCAAATGGTCGTCCTGGCTTCCACTAGCTGAGCATTGGTACAATACCAATTACCATACGGCGCTGGGCCGAACGCCCTTTGAGGTACTCTATGGTTATCCTCCCAAGCACCTTGGCATTCCTGATCCTCAAATGACTACTCCTCCTGATGTGGAAACATGGCTTCAAGAACGTCATCACATCAATGTCCTACTTCACCTCCAACTCATGCGCGCACAAACAAGGCTGAAGACACAAGCAGATAAGCGCTGCTCAGAGCGCTCATTCCTTCCAGGAGATCATGTTTACCTGAAACTCCAACCACATATTCAAGCATTTGTTGCTACTCGTCCATGCCACAAACTCTCCTTCCGTTACTTTGGACCATTCAAAGTTCTGCACAAGGTGGGCGAGGTTGCATATAAGCTGAAGCTCCCTGACCACAGCAAAATACATCCTGTGATCCATGTATCTCAGCTCAAGAAACATGTCTCACCATTGACTGAGGTATGCCCTGACCCTCCACCAGTTTCTTCTGAACCTGACATTGCCTTTGGTGCCCTTCATGTGCAAGTTCCGACTCATCCGGCTTTGGGACAAGCCGGCACTGAAGGGGAGGGGAATGTCACAGCCAAGGCTGTGACAGACGTGCCCGCTCCGGCCACGTCCTCTTCTACGCCAAAAGCGACGCCAGCTGCTAGTGGGCCTGATCTGCTAAGGAGAAGCACTCGCATTCGAAGACTGAAGACCAAGGAGTAAACCACCTGCGCGTGGGGTTGCTGGGCTTGGCCCGTGTAATTGATATATGCAGGCAGTGTCTCACTGTAGGGAGGGGACGGAGAACTCTGACCTGATCCCCTTTCGTCTATCTTCCTTCCTCTGCTTGCTTCTCCCAGTCCCAAATCCCCTGCTCCTGTGATGAATTATGTATCTATGAAGAAATCAAACCACCAGTGTGTTACAGTGTAGCCTTGTATGTCTAGCTTAGTCGCTAAACTTACTGCTTCAAAGATTGTGCGCCTTGGAATGTATACTATCTAGGTTTCTTGTTACGCATAAAAGTATTAAAATTGATTCTTAGAAAAAGTATTGAAGGTACTCAGTAAGAATTGAATCCCACCGTATTATCTGTTTTGCTGTGGTCAAAGTGGGCATGGCTTTCGGAAGAGCTCGAAGTGGACACACCGCGCCTATTGATAGGTTATGTAGGAAATTTGTCTAAAATGGTTTAAACTTTTACCTAATAATTATTTGATTAATTATCCAGTTGTTTCTTGTTCACTTAGTTTTTTATGTTATGGTGTATGCATCATATTGATATGGTTGATGAAATCTTTCATAAAGACATGCACTTGTTTAGCCGTTGTATGACATGATAGAAAGATCCATGTGTTGATTGTTTGGCTAATTGGTTGGTTGTTAAGTTAGTTTGTTCATTTATTTGCATAAGTATAGTGGTTTTTATTTTTAGTTGTTGTGTGTTTCCAAGAGTTGTTCAGGTTCGTCTATGCTTACTTATATGTTTTTTTGTTACAATGTGTTTGTTTTCTTCTTCATATGTAGTTTCATGAACTTGGTTTGAACCCTTGTGCAGATACATGCAGAGCATGTGCATGATTTTTCCCTATTCTTGCATAGATGGAAGCTAGATATATGTTGCGCGAGGAACCCAGCTCCGGTAGAGGAGCAGCGATAGTGGCGTCGGCGGCTCGTTCTGGTGGCAGTAGTGATCGTTCGACGGTCTTGGAATCTCGATGTAACTTTTATTATGTTCAAGGTGCTTTGTACTTCCGTGAACTTTGATAATAGACCTGGACATTTTCGCAAAAAAAGGACCCAACATCGTTAGCCATTTGCTCTACACATGATAACCGAGTTAGCATGTGAGATCAACAACATGTTAAAATCAATGTATAACGACAAAAATTGCAAATGTGACACATTGGTAGTTTGACACCTTGCTGAAATACTAACAATCACAAATCACATAATGAGAGACTTCACTGATTACATCGAAGTCATGCTAGTTTACCATATTCTCAGATTGCCTAATCAGAAAAGTATTGTACTGATGTCCAAAATTCAGAGCATATTTTATCTCAAGTTTATCAAGAAATCTCAAAATGCTAGCCTCCATGCAATCATATAGGTATAAGAAGCATGACCAAGTGACATCACCTTGGTACTTCCTCCATTCCAAAATAAATGTCGTGGTTTTAGTTCAACTTATTTTGGAATGGAGGGAATATATGATTTTGGTAACAAGTTGCATGACTAAGTGGCTGCATAAATACATATATCATGAAAGCAAAATATGTGGCAAAATAGTCATGTTTCCTAGGGTAACAGTAGCTTGGTAATTTGTTACGCAGTAAACCTCCCATGTGTGTAAAGGAGTATCTGTGAATCATTTCTGAAATAGAGCACCTTCCATATATAGAAAAAATATAACCAAAAGCATGCACATCCAATCATTCACCAGATGGGCAGAAGAGAAAACCTAACATCAAAACAAAGATGTCATACACACATCACACCAGTTATGCTTAAATGTAATCCCAAAGTTGTTGGCATACAAACGGAAATTTTCATAATTTCAGTAATACAATTTTGGATGTTTTACTGAATAATTCACATGCACGTAGTCACATCACTCCATGCATGTAATCACATTGTTCCGAAATTCGCGCCCGGTCAGTGCATGCACCTATCAGCGGGTCAAATAGGAAACAAACAGATCCCATACCGCGTAGCAAAAGGCAGCAGGATAAATCGCTATGGCCACCCAAGGAGCGTACACAATGTAAATCCAAAAGAGAAAAATCTCAATAAAAAAAAAGAAAAAGGAATCCGTGAATAGAGAAGTTACTAAGATAAGAAATTAATTGTTGGTGTATCTGTGTATGCATGTTCTGTCCAACTTTGGATTATGTTCAAAATAATCAGAATTAGCAACGAACTGAACTAAATTATGACCGTTAACCCGCAAAAAAAAAGCCTCAGAGTATAGGCTCTAGGTGAAGGTAGGCGAAAACTCTCCTCTGTTGTTAAGGATCATCCAATGTACAAACTCTAAACTGGAAGGCATCAAGCCAAGCAGTGGCGGCGCCAGCCTGATAAGTCTGTGGGGTCAATGGATTTTTTAGATATTTTTCTTCATGATGAACAGTAAATAAACAGTAATTCTAGCCTATTTTCCAAATAAAGCTGTGGGGTCGGCTGACCCCATAGCTTACGCATAGAATCGCCGTTGAAGCCAAGGGCCAAAAGAGCAGCTCTAATATAAAAAGTCTGCGATAGGATGACTCTGAACTAATCAGGGACTAAACATGAAAGGACGGCGAAGACGGTAGGAGGCATATGCTCTAGAATATTCTGCATGGTAAAGAGAGAAAAAGGACTACGTCGCGCACGCCCCAATAGAAGAGCGGCTCGGGCATGTCCGTACGTCGTGTCCGCCGCCTCAGGGTCGGGGCAGGGGGAGGAGCTGGCCAGCTCTAGAGCGTCGTTGATGGATGGTCGAGGAGCTGACAAGGGGCGTTGTAGAGATGAGAAAAGGAAGAAGACATGGCCTCCATTTGGCCGCTGTAGAGTACGCACACCAACCATGCATCAAGCACACGCACAGAGCCACACACATATACACCTAGCGCTCACGCGCACCCATCTACCCTAGGCACAGAGGACCAAGAGAGCGAGCAGTATGCAGACGTCCTATCCCGCCTAGCCGTCCTGTGCTCACCATCCTGCAGTTGGCGTGGTCTGATGAATCCAGTGGCATGGAATGGCAGGGCACTGGCGCAAGGTCAAGGTGCATGCGGCTAGCGCCGGGAGGTTCGCAATGTAAATATTTCTTGCTCAATATTGGGACTGAATTTTCGGTTACTGTTAGTTTAGCTTGTGGCAATTAGTAGACACTAGCAAGATTCCCGTGTGTTGCACGGAACATCAAGATGCATTTGTATGACTAGTTTATCTTGTGGGAGAAAAAGATGAACGAGGGAAGGACTTATTTGTAAAATTGGCACAGTTTCCTTCCTATCCATCGGATATAAATTGGCATAGTTTTCTTCCTATCCGTCGGATATAAATTGGCATAGTTTCCTTCCTATCCGTCGGATATAAATCCAGGGTGGCTAAGTCACGGCGTTAAGGATCATCGAGCGCGGCTAGGTCACGGCGTTCTTCGCGCTCGGCGACCGCCAACCCGACCGGCGTGCAGGAGCGCACTGCTGTCCAACTTCTTCGGCGCCATCGCTCATCGTCGCCACCGCAGCCAGCTAGATCGCAACGCTCTCCTCGCTCGATGACCGCGCCAGCCCGACCCAGGGTGCAGGAGCGCCTTGCCACCTAACTTGTCCGGCGCCACTGCTCGTCGTCGCCTGTGCGGCCGGCTAGGTAAGCGTGCTCTCCGCGCTCGGCGGCGGCCAGTTCGACCCGGCGTGACCCATAATGCAAAGAAAGCAACGGGGGAGGACATATATATATAGTAGTTCTAGCTAGTCTTCTAGAGACGAAAAAAATGCATGGAGCAACACCTCGAACGGTCGAGAAAAAGAGCGCCGAGAACATGCGATGCAAGCAGCAGCCAATCCAAGTCGCGCTACCCAACGCACGTGGCAACCAACAGATCGAAATCTCAACAGACCACGTATGTGGCAACCTCTCAATAGACAGCACCCCAAACAGCAAACAACACGTCAACCTGCACGGACGGCGTGAACCAACCTATGATTGGATGGTTAGAGGGACTGTGGTATTCCTAGCCCATCAGAGTTCAAATCCTGGTGCTCGCATTTATTCCTGGATTTATTTCAGAATTTCCGGTGATGCGCATTCAGTGGGAGGAGACGTTCCCGTCGACGACGAGGTGTCTGGTGACTTCGTAAATTTTAAGATGATATGCCGGATCAGTCTTTCGGAGGTACTCATAGGGATAGGGTGTGCGTGTGTGTGTTCATAAGGATGAGTGTATGAGCGTGTATATAAGCGCTTGATGTTCAAAAAACCTGCACGGACGGCATCATGCAACACGCATGCATAAACGTGTCTACAGAAAAGGAGAGAAAGAAAATCGAACAGCCCATGCGGTGGTCAAAGACGGATGGACATATCCAAATAGAAAGCTGCCAAAAGAACGAAGTCAAATCGGCATGCAGCGCATATGCGGAGCAGACAGCGGGAATGTCCCAAAATCTAATGCAAACCCGCTATACACCCCAACAGTGTACGTGCTCTATCCCAAAAAAAAAAAAAAAAAAACAGTGTACGTGCTCATATCCCCAGTAAATAACGTGTCGCTACCTCATTGGCTGAGTTTTCACTTGGAGAAAAAGTAAAAAAAATCAGAAAAAGAAACCTAGCTAGGTTTAGTATATTTAGAGTTAACGTGGCAAGCTCTCATTGGTTTGATTTAGACTGTGAAAAAAGTCAAAAAAATATTTAGTGAAAAATAGGGTGAAGAAAAATTGCAACGCACACCCATAATTGTACACGTCGATGGAGAGGACGTTGAGAAAATTTGCATCTAAACTCTATGTCCACACACCAGATCCTACCCCGCCACGTCCCAAACAAATACATGTGTCGCCCATACATAGGTCCTTAAGTCACTTTCATCCAAATGGTGAAACGTGGTGAAGAAATCTTTTCCGGATATAGAGGTTTGGGTATTATGCATCACAACTAAAATGAAGTATCTTGAAGCTCCTAGGAAGCATGGCAAATAATTGATATTCAATTCGTACACAGGAATAGTGAAAGGAGCACACTAACATGGGAAGCATCAAGGAAGCGTGAATTCTCTGTACCGATAATTGTTTGATATCACGGCATAAGTGAGAGTGTGAGATATATTCCGAGAACTAAAAATTGACTAGTAGAATGCCCGTGCGTTGCTACGGGCTACAATACATATATATATGAATCGAAGAAATAATTAAAATCATCTTTAAAGTCAAAGCTTATTTTTCCCTCATACGTCCGGACATGTTCGGACATCAAACGGACGCCCAACGGGCTCTCCAAAATCCAACCGTCTGGACAGTCCGGGTTCCCCAAAATCCAGCTCATATGTGAGAGAGAAATGTAGCTGTCCGGACTATACGTGATGTTATCTCCAACACGCGGTCCCAATGAAAAAAAACTCACCCCGCAATGCTCCCTCTCCTTTCCCAGACCATCCCCTTCCTGCTTGGTTTCCTGTCGTAGTGGGACATTTAATGTTGGAGCCCTCTCCTTTAAAGCAGGATGACGCCCATCTCACTTTCACCATGGCACCCTCTCTCCTTCACACCTTACTTCCTCATGGGCTGTCAAGGAGGGGTCCCCAGTAATGCCTGCCCCGCTCTCCGCCATGATCCCCTCTCCCCGTGTTCATGTCGTTCGACCACCGCCATCAAAGGGGAGGAGGCATGCGCCGCCCGTGACGCCCCCAACACCAAGAAGGCAGATCCGTAACTAAGCAGACCAACCCCAACCCCCATCCCGTTCACTCTAAACCCTCAAATTTATTCAGTAAAATCCATCAACTTGTGTTTTAAGTGAGCAAGTGATCGACGTCGCCGTGTCCGGCCAGCAGCAAGGGATAAGGGCGGCAAGTGCATTCCCATCTTAGTGCTAGTACCTCCTGGTTCTATACTGGATCCACCCTTCATCTCAGGCTCTACCACAACAGCGTCACGCTCATGTGTTCCCATGGAAAAAGGAAGCTATGAATAAAAATGTTCGTTCAAAGCATGAAAAATGTCAATGTTTCTCTCATCTTTCCTCCCTCGTGCGCACATGCATGATCAATCAGATATTAATGTTTAAAGTCCTTCCAACATATATCCTACCACCCATGGGTAGTTAGCCTCATGTCGCATATACTACCGTGTGGTAGTATATATACTACTTTATCATTCTAAGTATGTTCATATAGTATATGTAAGATATTTCAAAGCAAGCTATACGAACAGATTGTATGTGAGTCCATAGTTTTTTTATAATTTAAAAATACCTTCATATTTGTTAGTATAAAACAATATAATAATAAAATAATACACACTACCTAAAAAGTAAGATATATAATTATCCAAATATTCTTATATACCTTTATTTAGTGAATGCTATGGTAGGACCATACGTCATTCATCTACATATTTTCGCACCAGTTGGATTCTACATGAGCCATCCTTTTACTTCTCCCCTTCGTCTTCACCCACCCTCTGACGGTAGGCTAACACACACACACCCCTCCTGTGACGGCTCCTCCGTATCTCAACACCTAATTTTTATAGACTTGGAGTGCAAGTATGCATTGGTAGATAGAAAGGTATTACTGTTGTATGTTATTTGTGGACAATATAATTATGCAGTGCACAAGCAAGACGTGAAGACAAAATATTTTTAGAGCATTTTTCTAAGTGCCACAGACACCATCCCTACCAAAACCCTTAAAACAAATAAATTTGAACTAATCAGCATGTGTGTTGCACCTGGGGTATAAGTATGCTAGTGCTTGAATGTTAATTGTCCGAAACATACATCTTTTGGATCCTAATGCACACTAAGCAGCATTGTTGATTTCTTTTCTACCCTTAAAGCACTCTTCTTCTTCGTCTTCCTTATCCTCCTCTTCACCCACTATCTCTACCTTTCCGATCCAAGCTTGCTGCCAAGCTCGCAACCACCATCAATGGCGCATACATCTGAAAATCCCCAAACCTTCCACATCCACACCATGAATTTTGATGGATTCTTTGTCATTTTCTTCTCCCTTCAGAGTCATCAAACAATAATATCAACGTAGAAGTAATTAGCGTGTAAACACCTTACTCCTCTATGCTTGCACGCCGCCGCTATGACCACGGCCTATTCCATCTCTACTACATGATGTGCTTCAACTCCAACAATTTTTCCCTTTACTCCAGCAAGGCTCTCACGGCGACCATGTGCTCAGAGTGCCGCTTTTGCCGCCATGCATTTTCGCTAGGGTGCCTCCAATGTTTGCATGATACTCCCTCCATAAACAAATACAAGACCGTTTAGATCACTAAATTAGTGATCTAAACAGGCTTATATTTCTTTATAGAGGGAGTACGTTAGTAAAAAAATTAGAGATACATGAGTATTTACTCCTAGTAATATCAATTGGCAGTTTGGCATAGTACAACCATAATCTTGGAGCCATCTATCATTTCGATAATAGGTATTTGCTATAGATGCAATTATCATGAAACTGTGTTAAGAATTTGCTGAGTAACCCTTGCAAACTGAATGAAGCAACAAGTCAATCCCGTCCACACTGGACTGATTCATGCATTAAGGAATATCACACAAAGTAAATTGGAATCCAAACTAAGAACAAACAACAACAACATGGATGCTATCTTATTGCTTTTGTGGTGGATGGCAAGAGTGTTGGGAAACGTTGCATGGAAAACAAAAAAAATTCTACGCACACGCAATGACCTATCCATGGAGATGCATAGCAACGAGGGGGGGAGTGTGTCTACGTACCCTTGTAGACCGTAAGCGGAAGCGTTTCACAACGCGGTTGATGTAGTCAAACTTCTTCGCGCTTCAACCGATCAAGTACCGAACGCACGGCACCTCTGCGTTCTGCACACGTTCAGCTCGGTGATGTCCCTCGCCTTCTTGATCCAGCAAGACGTCGAGGTAGTAGATGAGTTCCGTCAGCACGACGGCGTGGTGACAGTGATGGTGATGGTGATGCTATCTCCGCAGGGCTTCGCCCAAGCACTACGAAAATATGACCGAGGGACGGAACTGTGGAGGGGGGCGCCGCACATGGCTAAGACAATATTATGTCTCTTTGGGGCGTCCCCTCCCCTCTATTTATATATCTGTAGGGGCTTGGAGTAGAAGGAATAGTGCCACATGAACAGTAACCATGAATAGTAAACACGTGGACTTGGACTCCAGAATCCAATCCTATTCCTACTAGGACTCTCCCTTTTTCCTTTCGTAGCTGCGTGGGCTTTTGAGGACTTGGTGCGCCTGGCCCAATAAGTCCAGGACGCCTCCCCTTAGCCCATGACAGTCCTTGGGACGTGGTGGACCCACTTGTGGACTTCCGGACCCCTCCGGAATCCTCCGGAACCTTCTGGAAGCTTCTTGGTACAATACCGAAAAAAACTGCATCTTTTTTGGGAACCCAAAATATGACTTCCCATATATAAATCTTTACCTCTCGACCATTCCGAGACTCCTCGTGACGTCCGGGATCTCATCCGGGACTACGAACAACATTCGGTTACCAATTCACATAACTCATATAACACTATATCGTCAACGAACGTTAAGCGTGCGGACCCTACGGGTTCGAGAACTATGTAGACATGATCGAGACACCTCTCCGGTCAATAACCAATAGCAGAACCTGGATGCCCATATTGGCTCCTACATATTCTACGAAGATCTTTATCGGTCGAACCATTATGACAACATACGTAATTCCCTTTGTCCATCGGTATGTTACTTGCCCGAGATTTGATCGTCGGTATCTTCATACCTAGTTCAATCTCGTTATCGGCAAGTCTCTTTACTCGTTCCGTAATGTAACACCCCATGTATTAAGCTACATTGATCACCCTTTTGATAATGCCATGTCATCATGATCAATAGTGCTTAAACATCATTTGGATCATATCTTATTTCAAATTCAAATGGAAATTCAAACTAAAGTAAAAAAAAGTTATTCAAATTTGAAAAACTAAAATGTTCATAATATGTTAAATAATCCAGAGACAATTCTAAAATTATAATCAACCTATATTAAATTAATTAAGTGGAACAAATAGCAACAAAACAGAAGTATTTATTTCATTTTATTTAATCTACAATTAATATGAAATCCATTTGCCTCCAAACCATTTTAGAACAGTGGTAAATATTGCATAGCATTTATTTTGGCAAGTATCATATTTTACAAAAGTCATTTGGTTTAAAAAGAAAAGAGAAAACAGAAATAAGAAAAGAAATACAAAACAGAAACAAAATAAAAAGGAAAAGAAAACCCCCCTCCCCACTGGGCCAACTGTGTAGGGTAACGCAGTAGAAAACAAAAAATTTCCGACCTACGCACCAGCCCAAGACCGCTATGGAGACTACATACAAGGTTTGGTCATTTTCGTTACCGACTCGTAGCGCAGCGGAAGTAGAGTCGATGACGATCGGTGGTGCAGATCCCCGCAGCTAGGATTTACAACCTCCCAACCGCGAGGATGTACTCCCTCATCCGCCACCCGGACAGCCCTCCGGGAGGCGGTCGGACAGTCCCCCGGACGGTGTCGCGGACAGCCCTTCGGGAGGACTCACAGAACTCGGACCGTCACTTGGACAGCCCTTCGGGAGGCACTCTCGAACAGCCCCTCGGGCACTAAGATCGAAACTACGACCTCTATAAAGAGTTGCACACATACGGTGTCACCTATCCGGCAGGGCTTCGCCGTCCAGAACTAGTTCCCACCGGAACCCAGACAGCCTTTCGGCTCTACGAAACTCTTTTCGTGGGAGGGAGAGAGAAGCCAGATCATTGCATGGCATGTGTATGTGAGAATGGATTGAGTGTGGAGGGCTGCCCCTCCACCTCTATTTATAGGAAATCCCAAGGGGTAGGGTGGTTTTACAAGAAAACCCAAAACCCACATGAAAAGAAGTCCTTCCCAAGGACCAAAGAGTGAAACCAAGGGACAAGTGGGGGCTCCATGGAGGAGCCCCCATGTGGCCGGCCACTCCTTGTAGGGCCCCTTCAAAAGGGGCCTTATCCTTCCATGTCATCCCCCAAAAATATCTTGGGACAAAGCCCAAAAATAATGGCTTTCCAAAAAGTAACCCAAAAAACACTTTCACTATTCATGACGACATTTTTCAGCGTCCTTTCGAACTGAAAATATTTATGTGGGCTTAGAACATTTCCAGTACCCATCATAACAATTTTTAACGCGTTCTGGAACAATTCCAGTTTAGTGATTTCATCTGCGAAAAGCATCTGAAGTGGTTCCGGCAGCTCCGGAACATTTCCGGTTTTTCTTCCAGAAAATTCCCAAAAGTTTCCAGAATAATTCTGGCACCCTCCAAGAATTATCGGGCATGTGCCGAAACCAATTTGACTTTATGGTATCCTCTGAAACAACTTTTCAGTTTCACCGGAACTCATCCGGTGACCTCTCTCTGCGGAACTTTTCCGCTGTCCGAAACTTTTTCGGTGATTTTCTCTCAGACTCCCTGTCTAGTATTCAGTAGATAGATGACCCTTAAGCGTGTGACCCTATAGGTTCGGTGAAGTATAGACATGACACGGAACCCCTTCCGATCAATGATCAACATCGGAGCCGTGGACACCCATATTGACCCCTATACCCACACGAATGAATATTCGAGTGAACCTCCAGTTGCCATGTGCTATTCCTGTTGCTTCGTGATATGTTACAAATACCCGAGGTGAGACATGTTGGCATTCCCATGGATCAACAACTTGTCCACTATGCTTGTTACCTCGTTACCGGTATTGTTCTCTTTTCTCGTTACCGTGTTCCGGCATCCCCGTGATCAAATCACAAAGTGTCTGGCCAGACGATGATGGATACCGTAACACCGAGAGGGCCCAGAGATATCTCTCCATCGTCGGAGGAGCAAATCCCAATCTTGAGCTATCAAGTTACTTGACATACTTCTCCATGAACCCGTAAGCCGCCGTAATAGCCACCCAATTACGGATGACGTTTAACAAACCCCAAACTTCATGAAGCAAGCATGAAGAAACTCGATACTCTCATGGTCTAAGGAATCATGCAAACGTTAACCATCTCTGTGTTATTAACCATTAACTTGTGACGAAAGTAACTCATAGCATAACATCAATCGGGTCGATTCAACACAAATGTTCTTCTAACATTGTGCCCTCAAAGTTGCTGGCATAGACATGCCCATGATCAGGAAAACAGAACCATCATGCAACACTTGAGCCAGTCATAGAGGCTTGACTAGGAATACATTTTATCGTTTATTATCCCACACGTGCATATGAGTCTTCCTCCAAGCCTCGTTTTATTTGCAGACTTGAGAACCATAGCAGTTATAGCATGGAACATAAACCTAATTATGAACATGGAGATAATCAATAACATTTATTATTGCCTCTAGGGCATATCTCCTACAAACTGGCCCAGCCGGCCTAGCTGGCCCACCTAACCCCCTGGCCTATATGGCCCCGCACACCGAACCCTAACCCCCTCGATCCACCCCACTCCCTCCACGCTTCCCTCTTCCCCCTCTGCTCCCCCATCGATCCAGATCAGGGCAGCTGCCCCGACCTCGCCGTCGGACGCCGGCGCCCGGTGCCGCCTCGGGTCGCCTGCCCCCCCCCTCGCCGGATGCCTCTCCTCCCCGGACCCCACCCACTCGACTGGATCGGGGAGGGGGTCGATCCCGCGCCTCCCCGCGCCTCCCGTCGCCGCCGTGCTCCACCACCAGGCCGATGCCGCTCCACCGCCTCTCCATCGACGGTCGCCGTTGAGCCTCGCCGCCCCGATCCCCTGCAATGGGGGTGAGCAGCTCCCCTTCTCCTCTCTGCCCCCTCGCCCGCCGTGCTCACCGCCCGCGTTGACCTCACCGTTGCCGTGCCGTCCGCCGTGGCCTCGTTCGTCGCACCGCGCCCTGAACCACGTGCGTGGCCACGCCGTCCCCGCCCGGCCATCTCCGGCCACACCGCCCTGTCGGGCTCCTCGTCAGCCTGCGCCCCCGCGCGCGCTCGGCGTGTTCACCGAGTGCGGGTGAAACCTCTTGTAGCACTTCTGATGTTAACTCTGTAGAGTAGCTATTTGGTCATGGTCATCGAGGGTGATTCCTCCTTCACCACTTCCGGTAACGACCCTGTCGTGCAACACATCAAGTGTGAACCCATCGAGGGTGATTCCTCCGAGTTCACCTTGACGGATACATCAAGTAGGAATCCAACGAGGGTGATACCTCGGATTCCCCTGATGTTATGGACACACGGATAATTGGACTTTACACTATTACTTGGAAGGCGGGTCGACCCTGAGGGGTACCCGCGTGTGATGTGAAGGCGGGTTGCCTGGATGGTGCCCGAGTGAGAATACGAGGCATGGCCGGGCATTCTTGGCCCTTGCCGCAAGTCCTCGAGACGAGGCAACGGGGTCACATCGATCGTGAGTCTCTGCTCGTTACCGCACCCCCAAGGTACTAACGGTTTGGATATGTGATCTGAGTGGGCCTCTGGCCTGATAGCACTAACCATCACGTGGGCATAGTATGGGCGTTCTGCATCGTAGCATCAGCCGAAAGCTCTGACAGACGTCCAGTTCAGCATTGCGGCACGGTCGGATCGTGTCGGCCACCCGAGGCGACGCTGGTATCCACCCTGTGCGCAACGACCCAGAGGGTGAGGGGCGATGGCCAAGGCCCCCTTGCGCTTAGGATGTAGACCGGCGGGGACCTCTCTGCTGAGCTGTAGGTAGGGTTGCGGTGTGTCGTTTGGCCGAGGCCGGGCATGACCCAGAAAAGTGTGACCGACCGGAGTTAAGCGAGCGTGGTGGGTAAGTTGGTGCACCCCTGCAGGGAAGAACTAATCTATGCATAGCCGGATCCTCGGTAACGGACACTCGGAGTTGTATCCCGATCGATACAACTAGAATTGGATACTATGGCTCTGGGATTGCTTCTCGCAGGGAGTCGAGAAGGGATCTGTAGGGTAACGCAGCAGAAAACAAAAAATTTCGCCCTACGCACCAGCCCAGGACCACTATGGAGACTGCATACAAGGTTTTGATCATTTCGTTACTGACTCGTAGCGCAGCGAAAGTAGAGTCGATGACGATCGTCGGTGCAGATCCCCGCAGCTAGGATATACAACCTCCCAACCGCAAGGATGTATACCCTCATCCGCCACCCGGACAGCCCTCCGGGAGGCAGTCGGGCAATCCCCCGGATGGTGCCGCGGACAGCCCTTCGGGAGGACTCACAGAACTCGGACCGTCACTTGGACAGCCCTTCGGGAGGCACTCACGAACAGCCCCACGGGCACTAAGATCGAAACTACGACCTCTCTATAGAGTTGCACACATACGGTGTCATCTATCCGGCAGGGCTTCGCCGTCCAGAACTAGTTCCCACCGGAACCCAGACAGCCTTTCGGCTCTACGAAACTCTTTTCGTGGGAGGGAGAGAGAAGCCAGATAATTGCATGGCATGAGTATGAGAGCAAGGGGATGAAGGATATGGCAGCCCCAACTCCTCCTTTTATAGGCCAAGGCAAGGGGTGGGGTGGGATGTTGAAATACCAAAATACCCAAGCTTCATGTCACACATGAAAGGGCATAATGGTAACACAAGGGGGGCACCAAGGGGACACCACCATGGCAGCCCTTGGGCCGGCCCACATCTTGTCCCCCCCCCATGGGGGGGCCCCCAACAAGCCACCAACATGTCTCCATGAAACATGCATGCTCCCTAGACAAAAAGCCACCAAACATGCAACCCCCGATTCGTGGGATCTTGTCCCCTCGCGCTGAGACAAGATGTTTTCCGCGAAACTTTTTCTGAAAAATTTCAGAAGGTCCCAGAACATTTCTAGCACCCTCTAAAATTATTCTGGGCACGATCCGAACATTTTCGGTGCGGTGGTTTTTATCAGCGGAAAGCATCAACAGCGGTTACGGCAGTTTCGGAACATTTCCGGTTTTTCTCTCTGAAAATTCCCAGAAGTTCCCAGACCAATTCTGGCATCCTCTGAAAATTTTCAGGCGGTGCCGAAACCCTTTTTGACCAAATAATATATTCCGAAACAACTTTTCGGTTTTATCGAAACTCTTTTGGTGTTCTCTCTCTCGGAACTCTTCCGTTGTCTCTGAAACATTTTCGGTGACTTTCTCTCAGACTCCCTGTCTAGCGTTCAACAGATAGATGACCCTTAAGCGTGTGACCCTATAGGTTCGGTGAAGTATAGACATGACCGGAACTCTTTCCGATCAATGATCAACATCGGAGCCGTGGACACCCATATTGACCCCTATACCCACACGAATAAATATTCGAGTGAACCTTCAGTTGCCGTGTGCTATTCCTGTTGCTTCGCGATATGTTACAAATACCCGAGGTGAGACATGTTGGCATTCCCGTGGATCAACAAATTGTCCACTATGCTAGTTACCTCGTTACCGGTATTGTTCTCTTTTCTCGTTACCGTGTTGCGGCATCCCCGTGATCAAATCACAAAGTGTCTGGCCAGACGATGATGGATACCGAAACACCGAGAGGGCCCAGAGATATCTCTCCATCGTCGGAGGAGCAAATCCCAATCTTGAGCTATCAAGTTACTTGACATACTTTCCCATGAACCCGTAAGCCGCCGTAATAGCCATCCAGTTACGGATGACGTTTAACAAACCCCAAAGTTCATGAATCAAGCACGAAGAAACTCGATACTCTCATGGTCTGAGGAATCATGCAAACATTAACCATCTCTGTGTTATTAACCATTAACTTGTGACGAATGAATCTCATAGCATAACATCAATCGGGTTGATTCAACACAAATGTTCTTCTAACATTGTGCCCTCAAAGTTGCTGGCATAGACATGCCCATGATCAGGAAAACAGGACCATCATGCAACACTTGAGCTAGTCTTAGAGGCTAGACTAGGAATACATTTTACCGTTTATTATTCCACACGTGCATATGAGTCTTCCTCCGAGCCTCGTGGTTATTGTAGACTCGAGAACCATAGCAGTTATAGCATGGAACATAAACCTAATTATGAGCATGGAGATAAATAATAACATTTATTATTGCCTCTAGGGCATATCTCCTACAGGATCTCAGGACGAGGTTGATGACTGTATGGCTCTGGGATTGCTTTCTCGCAGGGAGTCGAGAAAGGATCTCTGGGTGAGGCCGACGACCAGGAGTAGGATCGGAGGGTCCCAGGCAGGAGGCCTATGCCTTTCGATCGTAGTTTTTGTTTTGCCCCGCCTTTCTAAAGGCTTATCTGTTTCTGTTTCATATCTGTACTCAGATATCTGATGCTTCCGCTGACGCTTGTACGCAAGCTTACGTATTCGAGCCCTCGAGCCCCCTGGCCTGTAATATAAAGCTTGTATGACTTTATTTATGTTTTAGAGTTGTGTTGTGATATCTTCCCATGAGTCCTTAGGCTTGATCGTGTGTATTTGCGTGTATGATTAGTGCACGATTGAGCCGGGGCGTCACACGTAATACATCATCTCGTAACTAACTCCTTAGTCATTTGCTTGCAAGCTTTATGATGTGTATTACAGAGAGGGCCCAGAGATACCTGCAGTAGTGTCCCATTGACAAAAGCCATCTTGGAACCATACTAAGTTCATGAATGAACTATATGATTCAACATCTTCTTTGTCGCTTTTAAAAGCGGCAACATACTTCGCCGCTGTTATAGAATTCGCCACAGTAACTTGTTTGGAACAATTTCCAACTACCGTGCCACCATATTGTGTGTTACACAAAAACCCTCAATTTAAATCGAAAACCGCTTGGAGCATGGATGAAGACTGTATCGATGTAACCTTTTACAATGAACTCTTCATGATCTCCGCTTGCGAGAAAACATGTCATCAGTGCTACTATAGTACTCAATGACCTTTTTCACTGTTGTCCCATGATCAGTACTTTTGATCACTTTGGTATCTATACTCGCAACAACTTTGGGAGTATTGGACATATCTGGTTGTTTCACATACCATGGAATACATGATTAATCCAAACACAAAGGTGTGTGGAATCTCCATCATGTATTTTGCTCATCAGTGTTTAGGGACACCGAGTCTTGCAAAAACTCTTTCCACGTGACTTCGGCAAGAATCACTCCTTGGCGTTTTAAATGCTAAAAAGTTTTAGCATCTTGTCAATATGTATCTTTGCTTAGCCCCATCAGGTAAATCTATCTCCATAGATCATCATGCCTAATATCGAGGCTATTTAGCCTAAGTACTTCATCGAAAAACTATTTTCAAATGAAGTCCTAATTCATGTCAAGAAATTTATTTCCAATTAACAATGTGTCAAGCACACAACGTTTTTAGAAATATTATTATGCTCCCACTTACTTTCTTGAATCACAAGCATCTTCGTTACCCATTGATGAAGTCAAAAACCCTTTTGACCATTTCATCAAATCACGAAGATTCCAACTCCACTTTGCTCTCTTCTGTCCATTGCTGGAACTCTGAAGTTTGCATACTTACTAGCATCCTCTGGACTGACAAAATACCTTGGTCTGTAACACATGCAAGTCCTTGGTTTTATTTCCATCATATGGAAATCCTATTGTCATCCATGTTTCATATCTCATGACTGAAATATGTATTAATTGCTAGTTCAACCCAAACCGACTTTAAGCATCGCTACGGTGAAACAACCTCATCGTAGTCAACTCCTTGAACTTGTTATTGCAACAAGTCGAGCTTTATGGATAAAACATTTTTATCCGTATCAGTTTTAAGTTCCATAAAATTCGTTAGACTCTAAGTCTTCCGAAAGGTGTATCAAGATTTTAATCTTGAAACATTTATATGGAAACTATCTCGGATTGTATTGGCATTTAGCCAATTCCGGAGTCAGGGCCCATCAACGCTTCCTTGTGTATTGTAGGTATACTGTTGTCTAACAACAATATCTCGTCTGCGCACCTGAGAGGTTTGCACGAGCCTTGCCTACGTGGTTCAGCTGCAAGTTCGACCGAAGTCCATACATTTTATTGTAGAGACTTCCGTATCAGTCGCAGTAGGAAACCTGGAATTACTTCCAAGGTCTCTTTCCTTTGATCTGATGATGAAGATACTGTTTATCTTGTCGAGTTGCACTATTCTCCCACTCACCTTTTTGAAAGAACCATTTTCTTCAAAAAGCATACCGTTCTTTGTGGCAAACCTATTTGCCTTGGTATAGTGAGGGAGGAATACCCAATGACTTGGGATAACCTACAAAGTAGCACTTGTCTGATTTGGAATAGGTTTGTAACCTTTTACACAAGCCCCATATTCCAAATGTTAAGAAAAGATATAACATGGTTGGGCATACCATACCATGGTGTCATTTCAACAGACCCGATGGAGCTCTTTTCAGTGTAAAAGTCGTAGTCTCTAAAGCATCACTTTAAAAGGGATAATGGCAAATGTATTTATGTCATCTTTGATCTTACCATGTCATAAATGGTTCGATTACATCTTCAAGGACTTTCCACTTGCAGTGGTGTTCCGGGAGGTGCAAGTTATGAAACCCCTTTCACAACTCATCAGACATTCGCTAAACTTGTAACTCAAATATTCCTTTCTGCAATCAAATTGTAGAAACATAATTTTCTTGTTACAGTAACTTCTACTTTATATTTGAAAACCTTTCGAATGATTTCAAAAGATCCAGACTTACGTCTCATCAAGTAAATATCCATATATCTACTTGAGTCATTTCTGAAGATAGATAAATCCACTACTTGCAACAACATTTATTGAACTACACACATCAAAATGTATGATCACCAATAAGTTTGTTGCTCATTCCTTATGGCATGTGAACGGTATTTCAGTCACTTCACTTTTCGGAAGAAATTTGCAAGTGTCAGATGATTCAAAATCAAACGACTTCAAAATCCATCATAATGGAATTTTCCATGCGGGTTTCTCCAATGTGACCAAATGCAGTGCCACACTTGTGTGGTATTCTTTTAGTCTTGTGACATTTAGCGTCAGTGTTATGGATGTATCATATTACCATCAATATTCATAACATACATCCCATCTTGGATGGAAGCATGGCCCTTCATGTTATTCATAATACTGAACAACAATTGTTGTTTTTATGAACAACTCTTTTTGCAACAACATTGTGCAAGGGGCTAGAGTGTAAAACTCTAAAATGAATTATGAATGTAAATCCAGAGGTAATATATTATTATCAATATTCATAACATACATCTCATTCATAATGAAAGTATGGCCCTTATGTTATTCATAACACCGAACATCAAAAGTTCTCTTATGAACAACCTCCTTGCAAGATACCTTATGCAAAGGGCTAGAGTGTGAAACTCTAAAATGAATTATGAAAGTAAATACATAGGTAATACACCGATGGAAGGTATAGTAACATTTACTATGTCCCATGTGTGTATCTCAACCTCATTCCTGGCTAGTCTTTCAGGCCATAGTAGTTCTTACATCGAGTTGCAACAGAATGCAATCGAGCGGGTATCTTTGTGATTGTCTCACAATACCCAAGAATTAGTGATTAACATGTTTAACCATAATTCCCAAGAACTATATCTTTGACCAGCCTTCTATACATTAAAAACTTTGTATGACATTCATACATGAGCTGGATATTCCAGTTTTCATTCTTATTGCCTTTATACTTCTAACAGTTTTAACTTTTAGTATTTCTCCTACTCTCAGAAGAAGCACCCAACTTAAGAGTGGCGTTAGCCTCGGACTTCCTAGGCGTGAAAGTTTCACTAACACCCTTCAGACACTTCCTTTCTCTTAAGTTGTTGTTTTATTCACCTTTTATCATATGATAGGCGTTCTTCTGGATCCCTCTCTTATCAGTCTAATGCATAGTAAACTTCTTTTACTAATAGTTTGCAAACAAACATTGCTTTGGATATCTCATATCTTTTAGCCTTTGTCTGTCTCTGAAAATGATTTTCAGATTCCATGAATATCACATAACTATCCAAACTTTCGAAGTTCGGGTCTCATGGAAACAAACATATTGCACTTGACTGAAACGGAATTCTAGCTTTTGGATCGAAGGACGAGAGTCACATGATCCATAGCATAAGCGAGAGAATACCAAAGTATGCGATAGGACAAAGTCCTTCTTGGCACTCTTGAGGATAATCCTCACATTACGTTACCAACCGTAAAGTTTTAACCAGATATTTAACAGCTATTCAATTTTAATAGGGAAGGTGGAAACGCGAGCCATTATTCTACAACTATTTTGCAAATCACACTTAGACAGAGTTCATAATTAATTGCACTGAGAATTAAACAAGTTAATTCAATAGTGTGCTCCCACTCAAATCAATATCTCTCATAATTGATTTGTGAGTGATACAAGACCCACACTTCGATTCAACGCCATTGATGTGGACATCACTGATGACGAGAATTTCAATTGGTAGGCAAACTTGCCGATCACATCTCCATGTGACTCTTGTTCATCTTTCGATGGGTGTGTTCCGAGCTCAGGACGATCCTGCCTGAACGTCAAAGACAACCAAGTGATCTTGCTGCGAGGTCTGACCTCACCCGCCCCATTCCTCTCGATTCGTTCGTACCCATGTGGACATGGCGCACCCCGAAAAGATACGAATTACAGACGGTGCTACACTTGGGTGAACACTAACTACTTTGATATTTTGAAGTGAGAGATCACCCTAATAAAAAGCGACTACTGCGCAATCAAGAAGGGTGCATCATAAGGGATAAACATCTCAGGCAATTCATAATAGCATGATATGGTATAGCCCTTTCTGACGGAGAAGTCTTGTATTTCTTCGTCTTCGGCATTTGCGTCGGTGTTCACCTTCGCGAAGATTGCCACCACCTTGTCGATGCACCAGAAAATATTGCTATCTCTATAGCTAATAAAATAATGCATTACACAAGATTGACACGCAGGTCATTTAAAGTGCAATCATATGGCTCTAGCCATCATGCCAAATCATGACACGCAGGTCATGTTAATCAATTTACATCATATAGACATCTCATACATAATCAAATTATTATGAGCACTGCTATACCACATCATATGCACATGCAAACCATCCTGCAAAACCAAGTTAGACGCCTCTAAATGGTTCATGCAAAAACTGTTTTTCGTGGCTTCTAAGGTTTCGAAACAAACCGAAGCTACCAACGTCCATCATCAAGCATGATTATCCAAGTCGCTAGATTAACAACGCGGGGTGTATGAAACATGAGATAATAAAATCTCTAGCCCCATACTAAACTTCGTCATACGCATGACCCCCGTGCAGATCATATCTGCATTGCCCTTTCGTCTACGAAACATCCATCTTTCTTTGACTAAAGTGGAACCCAAAGAACTGTTAGCACTTCGTTGATCTGTCAATCAGCATACTCAGGAGCAGCATGAAAGGATCGCGGATTGCCAGAACTTTGTAAGATTCCACAATGCTGTCAAGATCAGGACTATGCAAATTAGAGGGAAGCAACAAGAACATCGGGTAACAGATTTCATCTGCTACCCGCACAAATAATTTTCAGTAGCAGAACTCATCTACTACCTAATTATATTGTGCAACACCCATACATCTCATGTATTCTAGATCGCAACCTGCATCTACGCATAGCACGGCTCATGAAGCCACTGTAGGGTAACGCAGCAGAAAACAAAAAATTTCGCCCTACGCACCAGCCCAGGACCACTATGGAGACTTCATACAAGGTTTTGATCATTTTGTTACTGACTCGTAGCGCAGCGGAAGTAGAGTTGATGACGATCGTCGGTGCAGATCCCCGCAGCTAGGATATACAACCTCCCAACCGCAAGGATGTATACCCTCATCCGCCACCCGGACAGCCCTCCGGGAGGCAGCCGGACAATCCCCTGGATGGTGTCGCGGACAGCCCTTCGGGAGGACTCACAGAACTCGGACCGTCACTTGGACAGCCCTTCGGGAGGCACTCACGAACAGCCCCACGGGCACTAAGATCGAAACTACGACCTCTCTATAGAGTTGCACACATACGGTGTCATCTATCCGGCAGGGCTTCGCCGTCCAGAACTAGTTCCCATCGGAACCCAGACAGCCTTTCGGCTCTACGAAACTCTTTTCGTGGGAGGGAGAGAGAAGCCAGATAATTGCATGGCATGAGTATGAGAGCAAGGGGATGAAGGAGATGGCAGCCCCAACTCCTCCTTTTATAGGCCAAGGCAAGGGGTGGGGTGGGATGTTGAAATACCAAAATACCCAAGCTTCATGTCACACATGAAAGGGCATAATGGTAACACAAGGGGGGCACCAAGGGGACACCACCATGGCAGCCCTTGGGCCGGCCCACATCTTGTCCCCCCCCCCCATGGGGGGCCCCCCAACAAGCCACCAACATGTCTCCATGAAACATGCATGCTCCCTAGACAAAAAGCCACCAAACATGCAACCCCCGATTCATGGGATCTTGTCCCCTCGTGCTGAGACAAGATGTTTTCCGCGAAACTTTTTCTGAAAAATTCCAGAAGGTCCCAGAACATTTCTAGCACCCTCTAAAATTATTCTGGGCACGATCCGAAACATTTTCGGTGCGGTGGTTTTTATCAGCGGAAAGCATCAACAGCGGTTACGGCAGTTTCGGAACATTTCCGGTTTTTCTCTCTGAAAATTCCCAGAAGTTCCCAGACCAATTCTGGCATCCTCTGAAAATTTCCAGGCGGTGCCGAAAC
The DNA here is from genome assembly GCA_011799875.1 of Thinopyrum elongatum. NCBI lineage: Eukaryota > Viridiplantae > Streptophyta > Magnoliopsida > Poales > Poaceae > Thinopyrum > Thinopyrum elongatum. Next base: position 64,783,184 of record CM022303.1, read on the forward strand.
CCTTTTTGACCAAATAATATATTCCGAAACAACTTTTCGGTTTTACCGAAACTCTTTTGGTGTTCTCTCTCTCTCGGAACTCTTCCGTTGTCTCCGAAACATTTTCGGTGACTTTCTCTCAGACTCCCTGTCTAGCGTTCAACAGATAGATGACCCTTAAGCGTGTGACCCTATAGGTTCGGTGAAGTATAGACATGACCGGAACTCTTTCCGATCAATGATCAACATCGGAGCCGTGGACACCCATATTGACCCCTATACCCACACGAATAAATATTCGAGTGAACCTCCAGTTGCCGTGTGCTATTCCTGTTGCTTCGCGATATGTTTCAAATACCCGAGGTGAGACATGTTGGCATTCCCGTGGATCAACAAATTGTCCCCTATGCTAGTTACCTCGTTACCGGTATTGTTCTCTTTTCTCGTTACCGTGTTGCGGCATCCCCGTGATCAAATCACAAAGTGTCTGGCCAGACAATGATGGATACCGAAACACCGAGAGGGCCCAGAGATATCTCTCCATCGTCGGAGGAGCAAATCCCAATCTTGAGCTATCAAGTTACTTGACATACTTTCCCATGAACCCGTAAGCCGCCGTAATAGCCATCCAGTTACGGATGACGTTTAACAAACCCCAAAGTTCATGAATCAAGCACGAAGAAACTCGATACTCTCATGGTCTGAGGAATCATGCAAACATTAACCATCTCTGTGTTATTAACCATTAACTTGTGACGAATGAAGCTCATAGCATAACATCAATCGGGTTGATTCAACACAAATGTTCTTCTGACATTGTGCCCTCAAAGTTGCTGGCATAGACATGCCCATGATCAGGAAAACAGGACCATCATGCAACACTTGAGCTAGTCTTAGAGGCTAGACTAGGAATACATTTTACCGTTTATTATTCCACACGTGCATATGAGTCTTCCTCCGAGCCTCGTGGTTATTGCAGACTCGAGAACCATAGCAGTTATAGCATGGAACATAAACCTAATTATGAGCATGGAGATAAATAATAACATTTATTATTGCCTCTAGGGCATATCTCCTACAGGATCTCAGGACGAGGTTGATGACTGTATGGCTCTGGGATTGCTTTCTCGCAGGGAGTCGAGAAAGGATCTCTGGGTGAGGTTGAGACTTAATGATACTGCTACATTATATTGTACTGTTCTACTCTCTTCTATTGCTGTAAGACCGCTGAAGATGCTCGTCTTCGATAGGACTAGGCTTTCCTCTCTATTCTGGCATTTCTGCAGCCCAGTCCACATATACAGCCACTCTTTGATAATGTTGCTTATGTAGTGTAGATCCTTGCTTGCTGAGTACTTCGGATGAGTACTCACGGTTGCTTTGCTTTCTTTTTCCCCCATATCCGTTTGATGCGACCAGATGACGGAGCCCCTGAGACAGCTGCCCCCGCCGATGATCGCTACTACTTCTACCCCGAGGGTGGATACTACTACGAGTTGGCCGACGACCAGGAGTAGGATCGGAGGGTCCCAGGCAGGAGGCCTATGCCTTTCGATCGTAGTTTTTGTTTTGCCCCGCCTTTCTAAAGGCTTATCTGTTTCTGTTTCATATCTGTACTCAGATATCTGATGCTTCCGCTGACGCTTGTACGCAAGCTTACGTATTCGAGCCCTCGAGGCCCCTGGCCTGTAATATAAAGCTTGTATGACTTTATTTATGTTTTAGAGTTGTGTTGTGATATCTTCCCGTGAGTCCTTAGGCTTGATCGTGTGCATTTGCGTGTATGATTAGTGCACGATTGAGCCGGGGCGTCACACATAATACATCATCTCGTAACTAACTCCTTAGTCATTTGCTTGCAAGCTTTATGATGTGTATTACAGAGAGGGCCCAGAGATACCTCTCCGATACTCGGAGTGACAAATCCTAATCTTGATCTATGCCAACTCAATAAACACCTTCGGAGATACCTGTAGAGCATCTTTATAATCACCCAGTTACGTTGTGACGTTTGATAACACACAAGGTATTCCTCCGGTATCCGGGAGTTGCATAATCTCATAGTCGGAGGAATATGTATTTGACATGAAGAAAGCAATAGCAATAAACTGAACGATCATTATGCTAAGCTAATGGATGGGTCTTGTCCATCACATCATTCTCCTAATGATGTGATCCCGTTATCAAATGACAACTCATGTCTATGGTTAGGAAACCTTAACCATCTTTGATCAACGAGCTAGTCTAGTAGAGGCTCACTAGGGACACGGTATTTGTTTATGTATTCACACATGTATTTAAGTTTCCGATCAATATAATTCTAGCATGAATAATACACCTTTATCATGAATAAGGAAATATAAGATAACAACTTTATTATTGCCTCTAGGGCATATTTCCATCAGTCTCCCACTTGCACTAGAGTCAATAATCTAGTTCACATCACCATGTGATTTAACACCCATAGTTCACATCGCCATGTGACCAACACCCAGAGAGTTTACTAGAGTCAATAATCTAGTTCACATCGCCATGTGATTAACACCCAAAGAGTACTAAGGTGTGATCATGTTTTGCTTGTGAGAGAGGTTTAGCCAACGGGTTTGTCACATTCAGATCCGTATGTATTTTACAAATTTCTATGTCTACAATGCTCTGTATGGAGGTACTTTACCTAATTGCTCCCACTTTCAATATGTATCCAGATCGAGACTCAGAGTCATCAGGATCGGTGTCAAAGCTTGTATCGACGTAACTCTTTACGACAAACTCTTTATCACCTCCATAACCGAGAAACATTTCATTAGTCCTCTTTAGGTACCTGAGGATAATTTTGACCGCTGTCCAGTGATCTACTCCTAGATCACTATTGTACCCCCTTGCCAAACTCATGGCAAGGCACACAATAGGTCTGGTACACAGCATGGCATACTTTACAAAACGTATGACTGAGGCATAGTGAATGACTTTCATTCTCTCTCTATATTCTGTCGTGGTCGGGTTTTTGAGTCTTACTCAACTTCACACCTTGTAACACAGGCAAGAACCCTTTCTTTGACTGATCCATTTTGAACTTCTTCAAAACTTTATCAAGGTATGTGCTTTGTGAAAGTCCTATCAAGCGTCTTGATCTATCTCTATAGATCTTGATGCCCAATACATAAGTAGCTTCACCGAGAACTTTCATTGAAAAATTCTTATTCAAGTATCCTTTTATGCTATCCAGAAATTCTATATCATTTCCGATCAATAATATGTCATCCACATATAATATCAGAAATGCTATAGAGCTCCCACTCACTTTCTTGTAAATACATGCTTCAACATAAGTCTGTATAAAACCATATGCTTTGATCACCTCATCAAAGCGTATATTCCAACTCCGAGATGCTTGCACCAGTCCATAGATGGATCGCTGGAGTTTGCACACTTTGTTAGCACCTTTAGGATCGACAAAACCTTCTGGTTGCATCATATACAACTCTTCTTTAAGAAATCCATTAAGGAATGCAGTTTTGACATCCATTTGCCAGATTTCATAATTATAAAATACGGCAATCGCTAACATGATTCGGACTGACTTAAGCATCGCTACGGGTGAGAAGGTCTCATCATAGTCAACCCCTTGAACTTGTCAAAAACCTTTTGCGACAAGTCGAGCTTTGTAGACAGTAACATTACCATCAGTGTCAGTCTTCTTCTTGAAGATCCATTTATTCTCTATGGCTTGCCGCTCATCGGCAAGTCCACCAAAGTCCACACTTTGTTCTTATACATGGATCCTATCTCAGATTTCATGGCCTCAAGCCATCTGTCAGAATCTGGGCTCATCATAGCTTCTTCATAGTTCATAGGTTCGCCATAGTCTAATAACATGACTTCCAGAACAGGATTACCATACCACTGTGGTGCGGATCGTGCTTTGGTTGACCTACGAGGTTCAGTAGCAACTTGATCTGAAGTTTCATGATCATTATCATTTGCTTCCTCTCTAGTTGGTGTAGGCATCACGGGAACGGATTTCTCTGATGTGCTACTTTCCAATTCGAGAGAAGGTACGATTACCTCATCAAGTTCTACTTTCCTCCCACTCACTTCTTTCGAGAGAAACTCCTTCTCTAGAAAGGTTCCATTCTTGGCAACAAAGATCTTGCCTTCGGATCTGTGGTAGAAGGTGTACCCAATTGTTTCCTTAGGGTATCCTATGAAGACGCACTTCTCCGATTTGGGTTCGAGCTTATCAGGCTGAAGCCTTTTGACATTAGTGTCGCAACCCCAAACTTTAAGAAATGACAGCTTAGGTTTCTTGCCAAACCATAGTTCATACGGTATCGTCTCAACAGATTTAGATGGTGCCCTATTTAATGTGAATGCAACTGTCTCTAATGCATAACCCCAAAACGATAGTGGTAAATCGGTAAGAGACATCATAGAACGCACCATATCCAATAAAGTACGGTTACGACGTTCGGACACACCATTACCCTGTGGTGTTCTAGGTGGCGTGAGTTATGAGACTATTCCACATTGTTTTAAATGAAGGCCAAACTCGTAACTCAAATATTTGCCTCCGCGATCAGATCGTAGAAACTTTATTTTCTTGTTACGATGATTCTCCACTTCACTCTGAAATTCTTTGAACTTTTCAAATGTTTCAGATTTGTGTTTCATTAAGTAGATATACCCATATCTTCTCAAATCATCTGTGAAGGTCAGAAAATAACGATACCCGCCACGTGCCTCAACACTCATCGGACCGCATACATCGGTATGTATTGTTTCCAATAAGTCATTGGCTCGCTGCATTGTTCCGGAGAATGGAGTTTTAGTCATCTTACCCATGAGGCATGGTTCGCAAGTATCAAATGATTCATAATCAAGTGATTCCAAAAGCCCATCTGCATAGAGTTTCTTCATGCGTTTTACACCAATATGACCTAAACGGCAGTGCCACAAATATGTTGCACTATCATTATCAACTTTGCATATTTTGGCATCAATATTATGAATATGTGTATCACTACAATCGAGATTCAATAAACCATTTACATTGGGTGTATGACCATAGAAGGTTTTATTCATGTAAACAGAATAACAATTATTCTCTAACTTAAATGAATAACCGTATCGCAATAAACATGATCTAATCATATTCATGCTCAACGCAAACACCAAATAACATTTATTTAGGTCCAACACTAATCCCGAAGGTAGAGGGAGTTTGCGATGGTGATCTTATCAACCTTGGAATCACTTCCAACCCACATCGTCATCTCGCCATTAACTAGCCTCTGTTCATTTTGCAACTCCTATTTCGAGTTACTAATCTTAGCAACTGAACCGGTATCAAATACCCAGGGGCTACTATGAACACTAGTAAAGTACACATCAATAACATGTATATCAAATATACCTTTGTTCACTTTTCCATCCTTCTTATCCGCCAAATACTTGGGGCAATTCCGCTTCCAGTGACCAGTCCCTTTGCAGTAGAAGCACTCAGTTTCAGGCTTGGTTCCAGCTTTGGGTTTCTTCCCGGGAGTGGCAACTTGCTTGCCATTCTTCTTGAAGTTCCCTTTCTTTCCCTTGCCCTTTTTCTTGAAACTAGTGGTCTTGTTAACCATCAACACTTGATGCTCCTTCTTGATTTCTACCTCCGCCGATTTCAGCATCGCGAAGAGCTCAGGAATCATTTTCGTCATCCCTTGCATATTATAGTTTATCACAAAGTTCTAGTAGCTTGGTGATAGTGACTAGAGAACTCTGTCAATCACTATCTTATCTGGAAGATTAATTCCCACTTGATTCAAGCGATTGTAGTACCCAGACATTCTGAGCACATGCTCACTGGCTGAGCTATTCTCCTCCATCTTGTAGGCAAAGTACTTGTCAGAGGTCTCATACCTATCGACATGGGCATGAGTCTGAAATACCAATTTTAGCTCTTGGAACATCTCATATGCTCTGTGGCGTTCAAAACATTTTTGAAGTCCCGGTTCTAAGCCGTAAAGCATGGTGCACTAAACTATTAAATAGTCATCATATCGAGCTTGCCATACGTTCATAACATTTGCATCTGCTCCTGCAATAGGTCTGTCATCTAGCGGTGCATTAAGGACATAATTCTTCTGTACAGCAATGAGGATAATCCTCAGATCACGGACCTAGTCCGCTTTATTGCTACTATCATCTTTCAACTTAGTTTTCTCTATGAACATATCAAAAATAGGGGAGCTATATCACGAGCTATTGATCTACAATATAGATTTGCAAATACTACCTGGACTAAGTTCATGATAAATTAAGTTCAATTAATCAAATTACTTAAGAACTCCCACTTAAATAGACATCCCTCAAGTCATCTAAGTGATACATGATCCAAATCAATTAACCCATGTCCGATCATCACGTGAGATAGGGTAGTCATCAATGGTGAACATCTCTATGTTGATCATATCTACTATATGATTCACGTTCGATCTTTCGATCTCCAGTGTTCCGAGGCCATGTCTGTACATGCTAGGCTCGTCAAGTTTAACCCAAGTATTCCGCATGTGTAAAACTGTCTTACACCCGTTGTATGTGAATGTAGAGTCTATCACACCCGATCATCACGTTGTGTCTCGAAACGATGAACTTTCGCAATGGTGCATACTCGGGGAGAACACTTATATCTTGAAATTTAGTGAAGGCATCATCTTATAATGCTACCGTCGTTCTAAGCAAAATAAGATGCATAAAAGATAAACATCACATGCAATCAAAATATGTGACATGATATGGCCATCATCATCTCATGCTTTTGATCTCCATCTCCAAAGCATCGTCATGATCTCCATCGTCACCGGCTCGACACCTTGATCTCCATCGTTGCGTCGTGGTTGTCTCGCCAACTATTGCTTCTACAACTATTGCTAACGCATAGCGATAAAGTAAAGCAATTACATGCCGTTTGCATTTCATACAATAAAGAGACAACCATAAGGCTCCTGCCGGTTGCTGATAACTTACAAAACATGATCATCTCATACAATAACATATATCACATCATGTCTTGACCATATCACATCACAACATGCTCTGCAAAATAAGTTAGACGTCCTCTACTTTGTTGTTGCAAGTTTTACGTGGCTGCTACGCGCTTCTAGCAAGAACCGTTCTTACCTACGCATCAAAACCACAACGGTGATTTATCAAGTTTGCTGTTTTAATCTTCTTCAAGGACCGGCCGTAGTCAAATTCGATTCAACTAAAGTAGGAGAAACAGACACCCGCCAGCCACCTTTATGCAAAACTAATTGCATGTCTGTCGGTGGAACCGGTCTCATGTACGTGGACATTTAAGGTTGGTCCGGGCTGCTTCATCCTACAATACCGCCGAATCAAAATAAGACATTGGTGGTAAGCAGTATGACTATCACCGCCCATAATTCTTTGTGTTCTACTCGTGCATATTATCTACGCATAAACCTGGCTCTGATGCCACTGTTGGGAAACGTTGCATGGAAAACAAAAAAAATTCTACGCACACGCAATGATCTATTCATGGAGATGCATAGCAACGAGGGGGAGAGTGTGTCTATGTACCCTCGTAGACCGTAAGCGGAAGCGTTTCACAACACGGTTGATGTAGTCGAACTTCTTCGCGCTTCAACCGATCAAGTACCGAACGCACGGCACCTCCGCGTTCTGCACACGTTCAGCTCGGTGACGTCCCTCGCCTTCTTGATCCAGCAAGACGTCGAGGTAGTAGATGAGTTCCGTCAGCACGACGGCGTGGTGACAGTGATGGTGATGGTGATGCTATCTCCGCAGGGTTTCGCCCAAGCACTACGAAAATATGACCGAGGGACGGAACTGTGGAGGGGGGCGCCACACACAGCTAAGACAATGTTATGTCTCTTTGGGGCGTCCCCGCCCCTCTATTTATATATCTGTAGGGGCTTGGAGTCGAAGGAATAGTGCCACGTGAACAGTAACCGTGAATAGTAAACACGTGGACTTGGACTCCAAAGTCCAATCCTATTCCTACTAGGACTCTCCCTTTTTCCTTCCCTAGCTGCGTGGGCTTTTGAGGACTTGGTGCGCTTGGCCCAATAAGGCCAGGACGCCTCCCCTTAGCCCATGCCAGTCCTTGGGACATGGTGGACCCACTTGTGGACTTCCGGACCCCTCTGAAATCCTCCGGAACCTTCTGGAAGCTTCCCGGTACAATACCGAAAAAAATTGCACCTTTTTCCGGAATCCAAAATATGACTTCCCATATATAAATCTTTACCTCTCGACCATTCCGAGACTCATCGTGACGTCCGGGATCTCATCCGAAACTCCGAACAACATTCGGTTACCAATTCACATAACTCATATAACGCTATATCGTCAACGAACGTTAAGCGTGCGGACCCTACGGGTTCGAGAACTATGTAGACATGACCGAGACACCTCTCTGGTCAATAACCAATAGCAGAACCTGGATGCCCATATTGGCTCCTACGTATTCTACGAAGATCTTTATCGGTCGAACCGTTATGACAACATACGTAATTCTCTTTGTCCATCGGTATGTTACTTGCCCGAGATTTGATCGTCGGTATCTTCATACCTAGTTCAATCTCGTTACCGGCAAGTCTCTTTACTCGTTCCGTAATACATCATCTCGTAACTAACTTCTTAGTCATTTGCTTGCAAGCTTTATGATGTGTATTACAGAGAGGGCCCAGAGATACCTCTCCGATACTCGGAGTGACAAATCCTAATCTTGATCTATGCCAACTCAACAAACACCTTCGGAGATACCTGTAGAGCATCTTTATAATCACCCAGTTACGTTGTGACGTTTGATAGCACACAAGGTATTCCTCCGGTATCCGGGAGTTGCATAATCTCATAGTCGGAGGAATATGTATTTGACATGAAGAAAGCAATAGCAATAAACTGAACGATCATTATGTTAAGCTAACGGATGGGTCTTGTCCATCACATTATTCTCCTAATGATGTGATCCCGTTATCAAATGACAACTCATGTCTATGGCTAGGAAACCTTAACCATCTTTGATCAACGAGCTAGTCTAGTAGAGGCTCACTAGGGACACGGTATTTGTTTATGTATTCACACATGTATTTAAGTTTCCGATCAATACAATTCTAGCATGAATAATACACCTTTATCATGAATAAGGAAATATAAGATAACAACTTTATTATTGCCTCTAGGGCATATTTCCATCAAAGAGCCCTCGCCCGGATGCATGAAACAGTCTTGAAAGTGCATATTTAGCTAGGGAAACGACTTGTCAAAACCAGGGTGTTGGTACCTTGAGCAATTGCACTCTCACTTTGACAAGTGCCCCACAAAAGGGCTCATGGTCATCCTCCTATAGGCCCTGTAAGTGTGTTGAAAGACATCCTCTCCGTTTCCCCAGCGTGATGGCCGGCCACCGCAACTCCTCCAGAGCGAATCCTTCCAAAAAGGCACTACATGCGACATCGTCCCCGAGGCATTCTCCTTTCTGCTCGTGCCTTTTGCTCCTTTGATCTCTTTCCTATGAAATTTTATCCACTTCTCCAAGAATGCACTGAAAACTGCAGAAAATGTAGAACAATGTACATCTGTGAACTGGAATAGTGGAATCAAACCAACCTTCATCAATAGATATCTTTTGAACTATGGTGGACTCTGTACATCGTCCAGATTAGCTCATAATGGAAACTAAAATAACGGTGCCTTTCCCATATGTTTTTTGAAGAAGAAAATAAGAATTATCAGCACCTACAACCTGGAAGACTAATCCCTTCAGAAAAGTTTGGCATGTAGATTATGATTTTATCCTAGATTATTTATGATTCAAATTTCAACCTTTTTCAGGCCAATATGAATGGCATTTCAAGGTTCTAGTTAAACCACTGGACCAATACTCAATGAAGAACCCCAACATCAGTCGAAACTAAACATGAAAATTTCAAACTCGCTGACTTTATGTCGGTCCAGTGGTAATAGTAGTACAGGTGCTGCTAGAAAATGTAGCACTCAAGGTGCATATAGATACCCTACTGTCTTGCTGATAGAAAATGCAGACCTCAAGGTGCATATAGATATGCTATTGTCTTGCTGGTAAATAGACTGCTATATTTGTTAGCTAGATTAGGAAGGCTAAGGTTTCCAACAATTCCAATATGCAAGTACAATCAGACCTCGTAGCCTAGAAAAACAAATAAAAGTCAATCTAACCATTGACAAGAACTCCGGATTGCAGCTTTGAGAGAGATCTAGTCCATTTGTAATTTGGCTAGAAATAAAATCAATCAAACTGGAAAACATCACTTCAGGCTGGGAATGCAGTACCTCTTGATATAAGCATGTTTTTGGTTTGTGTGCCAGGCTCTAAGTTTGTATTGAGAAAATAAATTTAGAAATATGAACCTCAATATTTACAGGAGGATTATGCTCTTTTGCTGGACATGACCCTTTTCAGAAGAAGAAAAAACATGTGTGTATTATTTCTCTAATATACATGAAACGCAAAATTGCAAAATGATACAAGTAGTCCCTTCGTATCAGCTGAAATAAAACCCTAAAACCAGTGCCATGTCAGGAATGTCGGTCCAGTATGATTAGAGCATTCTGTATAGAAGGCTTGAAACATGGAATTGGGCCAGAAAAGGCACACTAACCAATATTTGGAATCATTTGCTACTCTTCGCCTCTCATATGTCTTTACCTGCATAATGACTGGAAATTTAGCACTGGAGAGCTCCTAATGTGTGCAGACAACACTAAATATTACCTCTTCACAAATATAGCACGGCGAAAGATAGTCTGAAGCAAGCTAATGAACTGGTGTAGTCTGGACCAAGCATGCCATTTCTAATGTTTTTGTACACTTTGAGCTGATCATTCTTTCAGAAGTATTCAAGAACTCTTCCCAAAGCTGCACTCTCTCCTCCATGAAACATATTTCCTTCTCTAACTACGTATATACACAAACAATACCAACTATAACATAGAATTGCAAAAACATATCTACCAACGTAACTTATCTACTAATGTAAAATGGAACACTGAATATTAGTACAATACAATTACCTCGACCTGCCTTTGCCACACTTAGACCTAATGACTCCAGAGTAGGTATTGTCCCCCACCCTCCAATCTCATCCAACATGAAAAATAGGGGGCAACCCGACCGAAGGCGACAACTTGCTGGAGCTCCGAATGGAGGACTTGGACTCGACTGCGTGGCGGAAACACTTCATGAACAATAGCCACCAATCTTACAATTTACCGACCAATCAAAATGAATGGAGCTCCTAACTTTCTAAACAATGTGTATACCTCTATCAAGGTGCTCACACGGAATGGGTGATCATCAAAATGGTACATTGTTGGTCCCCATATGAGTTGGAGCATTGGGCTAGAATGTTTATTCTGGTTAGAAGCTCCTCCTCGAGGAAAAACCTAACTTCTCAAAGCCTCTCCGCATGAGGCGCTCGACGAGGAGTTCTTCCCTGCAGGATACCAAAGAATTGACACTAATACAATCAAATATGTACAGTATCGATGAACACCAACTATGTTTGACTAATCATTTGCCATCTAATTAGGAAAAAAAATAATCTACACCTAGAGCTCAAAGGAGATTATTAATTATAACATCCAAGCGAGCACGTAACCAATGAGCTGCACAACAGCTGCGGCTAACTCGTTCAGTGCACAAACTGACTGTCAACTCTGGCTGGGATAGAAATTTAATGTGAAGTGATCCAGTGTATACAATAATAGAATCACATTTATACAAGGCTAAATTAGTATCCATTTTCTCAGTTGCAGGCAGAACATCTCTATCATAGGAAGTAGAGGTAGCAAATGGATAACCATGCTGCATAATGGTCAAGATTCTGCAAACATAAACCTTCTGCAATTAACTATTGTGATATACCAACCAGATTATGTGTTTCCTTCAAAAGCGATAGCACATTATGAATAGTAGGCTCCCAAAATTGAAGTTCTTCAATTGAAAACTATTTCATATAGAAGCAAAGACCATGACCATCTCTTAAATTCATTGGAAGTTGCTACAACCAAAGTACATGTGTATTTCAGGGCCAAACTGAGGTAATGTCAGGAAACAGTAAGAGACAATTGATAAACAAGCCAAAGAAAATCAAATCAAAGAGGTTATTTTCTGTTAGCACCTGACCTTGACTACGTGTATGTGGCGGTTCTTGAAGTTTGGGTCTCTGGGACGAGTCGGCATATGCACTTCTCATTGTGTAGGTGTGCACCTCTTCCTGCAACCTACGTGGCAACAAAGAAAGAAAGAACAAAACACATCAGCCTATCCACCCATACAAGAGGGACCAAAGGCACCCTAAACCCTAACGCTAACGGCAAGCACCATGCAGGGAGGGAGAGGAAGACAAGAGGGTGGTGGTACTGACCATGTTTGTATGTTGCACATCCTTGAAGAGGGAGATCTCACAGGTGGCGATGGAATTGATGCCATAGTCCTCCTGCTCGAAGTGAATCGAGCATGATCATAGTGGTCCTTTCCATGTACACACCCCATACGTGCCTTCCTGGTCGCCTCTACTTCTATAGAAACCAGGAGCACACTGACCGACGTCGACCTATGGGAAGAGGGGCGGACCAACCCCGGAGGCAATAACAGGGACGATGGATGCCGCCCATACCTCGCCCCAACGGGATCTTAGGGGAGGCACCTCGTGCACATGCTGGCCCCCACCTCGCGCCACCGCATATCTTAGTAGTTTAGCACCAATCACGTCAAACATATACCATTAGGATCCTTGCGCACATCAGACGATATTGTCGATTTTATACCTTCTTCCTCCCCAATTATCTTCTCATCTTCCGCCTTCCCAATCCAAACTCGCCATCGCCATCGATGGCGGATCTGGCTCGCAACCTGCCACAAAGTTAAATTAAGAACAAAACAAATAAAACAAGAATTTAGTCGGTCGATCTCATCCCAGTGGCCAAGCCCATGTACAATGCACATCAACAACAATTCAAACGCTCGCTCGCTAACAGATAGTATAGTACGCCGTCTCCATTATTACTACCACTACTCCTATATTGCTATCAAATATATAGAGAGATCTTTACATATAGTTAAGCAGGTGCGTTGCTATAACTCTTTAATCAATAAATGTTACTATGTATTTCCTTTCTTTTTCTCCCTTCTTCCCTCTCCTCCTGCCTGGTTAATCATCTCTAATTGTTTGTTTTCAGTTTTTTTATCAAGCTTCTAGAAAACAGAAATCAAAATGCTCACATGAAAGATAAAACCAGAGAAATCCGAATATTTTAGAGTGGCAAAGAAAATTAAAAGATGAGACAATACCTTGATAATAATATGTGCAGATCCACTTGTACGACTGCTTGGGTCATAGTTCGAATACATTCCCCAAATGAGCTTGCTGTTCATGGAGCACAATTCAACACTTGCATTGCGCTTGCAGCCAACAGTTCGAGTAGCCTAAGGTGATGATAAACGAAATTAAGAATAACAAAGAGCAATTATAATGCCTTGATTACAACTTCCAAACTATCCCCAAAACTTTAAGTCTCAAAGCATAAAATGAAGTTGTGGAAGAATCTGCATACTGTAATAAGTAGACAAATTACCATCAGACTACACCGTGGATAATCAAAGTAAATGACATACATACCTGTAGCGCTGCACTGCTACTGAGAATCTCTATTCTTGATTAATACCTTCACTCATGTCATAAGCTTCTGGCAGTTTGGCTCTCCACCTCACACCGACACGGTGTCCCCCGGCGATGACCCCCTCCTCACGCCCTCGCCGTCCTCCTCCTCAATGACGAACTGAAGACATCGGCATCAAGAGATCAGATCTGCATTAGATGCCCATGTTTATTTGAAATGCACTGAATAAAGGCCTATGTGTACACATCTAGCTAAAAGATAAAATATGTAGCATAATTATCATATCTGCATATCCTCACTCTCTGGTACAAAGCTATCAGTGGCAATGCACTCTATGGGGGACTCAGTTAAAATTAGTACCAGAAGTATTTTTGCCACATGTTATGTACCAGGGCATTTCGTGGTCAATTAGAACAATACCTGAAGTATTTTTGCCATGCATGATGTGCCGTTCCTGGAGAGCTGCCTGTAACAAAACACTGCCAGGGATCAGGAGACCCGACCGTGGGGGAAACAAGGAGAAGGCCGGGGTGAGCTCCTCCATGGATCCGACAGTTACCACCGTGGCCACATCGCTGGTGCCGTTAGTGGTGGCCGGGGATGCTGCGTCGGTTGTGGCCACGGCCGGATCCGTGGAGCATGGCGACAGGAGGTCGGGGAGGGAGAAGAACGATGACGGTGGAGGCACCCCTCCATCGATCTAGTGATGTGGAAGGATCCATCCGGGTGGAGATCGATGGAAGTTGAGAGACAGCAACGTGGAGGTGAGGGCTGGCCGGTGGCGATGGAGAGGAGGGTGTCGGTGGCGGCCATGGCCGAATCATGGAAGAGGGGAGGCGATGGCGACGCCTTGAGGAGGACGGCGGGGGCGTGAGGAGGGGGTCATCACCGAGAGACACCGCGTCGGCGTGAGGTGGAGAGCCAGATCGGGGATTCGGGTGCGGCGCCGGCGGCGGGTGGAGACAAGCTAGGGGTAGCGAGGGACTGAGCGAGGGAGCGGGCGTCATGATGATTGGGTCAACGCAGGTGTTAATGGGCCAACCCAAATATGCCACTGTGACGTGATGTCTGATGTGAAAGGTGGGCGAAAGATAGAAGTAGTGGGATGAGGTGGAAATGAGGCGAGACTACCAACTGAGACATTAGGAGTAGAGAAAATGCAAAATAACATGCTTGACAGTGATATGCAAGTGCGAAAATTTATTACCCAAAAAAAATTAGTCTAACCTAGTTGTATATAATTAGATCAAAGCAAATCAACTTGAATAACACAAATTGACACAGACCCTCCGTCGGTGAGCCTACCAGTCTCCTGGTGCAGCGTTGTTGAGGGCCTATGCAACAAACTGAGAGCATCTCTATCAGAACCCGCATAACGCCGACCCGCAAAACGTGTTTGCAGTTTGCTGAAAAACGGCTTTGCGGGCCGGCGCGGACGGCCGCAGAGGCAGACCCCGCAAAACGGACCCGAATAAAAGGATATTCACGGAATATACTCTTTTACGGGTCGGCTTTGCGGGGTCTGCTCTTGCGCCGCTGCCGCCGGTCCGCAAATATCAATACCACACCACAAAAATACAACAATCATCCACACTATAAAATAATTATTCAGAAAAAAATCAATATCAACACAATACAACAATCATCCACATTACAAATAATTATTCAAATTACCGAAGCAAACTAAATAATGCAATATAAAACTTGTCCCGAATACAAATAACACATGAATTAAATAAAAATGAATAGAAAAATGAGTTTGTTACTGTCCAGCCCTTTGCCAATGGTGCTCAATGAGATCCTCCTGAAGCTGAAAGTGGGTGTTTGCATTTTCAATCTCTTTGTATGTCTGAAGAAAAGCTCTAATGCGGTTAGGGTCTCTAGCTGGTTTGACACAGCTACCCACATTGTCGTAGAAGAACTCCAAGTTCATGCCTCTCTCATCTTCGAGAATCATATTGTGAAGGATAACACAGCATGTCATGATGTTTTTCAAGGTCCGCTTGTCCCAAAAACGAGCAGGACCACGAACAATGGCAAACCTAGATTGCAAAAACCCAAATGCTCTTTCAATGTCTTTTCGGGCTGCCTCTTGCACCCTTGCGAATTCACATTGTTTTTTAGTTTTGAGTTCTTTGATGCTCTTGACAAATGTGCACCAAGGAGGGTATATACCATCTGCAAGATAGTACCCTTTTGTGTATTCATGCCCATTGATAGTGTAGTTGCAAGCAGGAGCATCATCACTAGCAAGCCTAGCAAACAAATGAGACCGTTGCAACACATTGATATCATTGAGAGTGCCCGGCATACC
This sequence comes from Thinopyrum elongatum, assembly GCA_011799875.1. Taxonomy (NCBI): domain Eukaryota; kingdom Viridiplantae; phylum Streptophyta; class Magnoliopsida; order Poales; family Poaceae; genus Thinopyrum; species Thinopyrum elongatum. The sequence continues at coordinate 64,799,172 of CM022303.1, forward strand.
AAAAAAGCAATGTCAAATCCATAAATCCTCGGATGATACGGCCTCTAGCATAATTGTTGCATCACGAGACTTGCCACAATACATTCCCTGCCATGTCTTCGGGCAATTTTTCCAATTCCAATGCATACAGTCAATGCTACCTAGCATGCCAGGCCAACCTCTCCTCTCATTAGATACCATCAATTTTTTTGTGTCATCCTCGTTGGGTGCCCGAAGATATTCAGGACCAAAGACACGGATGGTCACTTTGGCAAACCTACGCACTGACTCAATTGTGGTATCTTCACCAATGCGAAGGTACTCATCGACATAGTCAGCCGGAACGCCATATGCAATCACCCGCATAGCTGCCGAGATTTTTTGATATGCACTAAATCCCTTCAAGCCCGCGGCATTTCTTCTTTGAGTAAAATAATGACAATTTGCCTTGCAAGCTTGAACAATTTTCACAAAGAGAGATCGGCGCATTCGGTACCTTCTCCGGAAGAGGTGCAGTGGATATGTTGGATTCTCCGCGAAGTAGTCTTGCATCAACATCTCGTTCCCGAGATGGCGATTTCGAGGAATGCAAAGACGGCCGACGGTCGATCCTCGCCGCCTCTTTCGGTTCTCGTCTTCGTGCTCCTTCACGGCAAGGGCCATCACCAACGTCTGCTGCCGATAGTTTGCAAGCAGCGTCTCAACATCCGAGTCGTCCGAATTGGACGAATCGTCGAGCAAAAACTTCTCGCACGGGCTCAATTCCATTTACATGAACAAAAATCGCACGCCGCGTCAACCAACTATGCATACCGCTCGGCACAAAGCACAAGCAAACACTCACCAGTGGCTCGCGGGGCGGGCGATCCCGGGCGGCGACTAGGGGCGGCTCGCGGGCGGTCGATCCCCGGCGGCGACGGCGACCAGGGGCGGCTCGTCTCGCCGGATCCGGGAGGGCGGTGCAACGTATCGGTGGTGGAGGGTGGGGGACGCCCCCGCGGTACGATTCCGCCCGCAAATTTGGCCGGAATCGCCGGCGGCGGACGGGTGGAACCAATGGCGGGTGGGCGGCGGAAGGAGGTGGGGAAAGGGCGCGGGTTGAAATGTCCCTCCCGCCAACCGCTTTCCTGGGATACGGGGCACCGTAGGGGCGAGGCGGAAACCTGCGTATTCGCGGGTTGGGGCCGAGATTTTGTTGCGCCCCTCAAAAAATTTTACGGGCCGGCCGCGTTTGCGGGGTCTGTTCGGGCGGGATTTTCCACGCCGACCCGCATTTTGGCGGTTATTTTGCGGGTCGGGGCTTTTTACGGGGTCTGCTAGAGATGCTCTGAGGGGGTGGAGGAGCATATCTGGGCAAGATGTCTACCCTGGTGGCGGGGGAGATGGATACAGAGAATGATGGGGATCCATCGACGACACAGTGGAGAATGACTTGCACGATGGACCGGGGGCACATCGAGAAGTGGGCAGGGAGGGATCCAACATGGGTGCGCTTGAGAGCATGGTTAATAGTACAACCAGCTGTTGGCTATATAATATTGCCACATCATTTATAGCTAGTCAAACTTATATTCGGTAAGTACAATAGCTAGATATAAATGTGTACTACTTTGTTGATATATGACCCACCTCACTCTCTCACAAAGTCTCTAGGAGCACGTGTTGCAGCCGGCTATTAACTAATAGCCCGCTTCTCTTCTCTCTCTTTCACCTCAGTAAAATATATTATTTAAAGTCTTACAGTCGGTCTACGGCACCTTATTGTACTTGCTCTGATGGTGAGGTCGGCATGAAGGAGGGCCAGAGGAATGAGAGACGAACAGGGGTGGCGATTAATTCGGCAGAGATGTGATGGGACGAGGGATTATGGGGAGCTGGCTACGTGAAAATAGGAGGGGATTTTGCTATGCAGTGACAGCCGTTGGATCGAACATGAATCAATGGCATGCGCTTGGTCTGGCGATTTCCTTCCATCAGACGTATGACGAGAAGCATTTCCGATATTTTAATGAGGTTTGGTATGGAGTATGAACATTTGAAGTAATAATATGATAAGAAAATCTGAGAATACATATAATTAATTGTGTGTGAATGGATATTCTTCGCATATTAATGATGACCACATGTCTATTTTTTGCAGTCATTCTTGTATCTTCCCATCACCGATAGACAATGGTGGGTTGTGCCTCTCTTTCATTGAGAGAAATCTCGGAAGACATGATTAGTAAAAAAATTGGCTTCAGAGAAAAATAGTAAGATAAATAAACTAAATTAAATAAACTATGTGCGAGCGGGTAGGTAATGACCAAACCCTATGCTCGCTGGCAATGACACCAAAAAACACTTGATTTCCTGCAAGTGCACATGGCTTCGTAGCGATTTCACTGTAAGTAAGGTTTGTCGATCCCATAGGGATCAAATCCGAAGACACCACAAATCCCACAACTATGTTGCCACTTACGCAGTTCTGTACGCACTCAAACCGGGATTTGAAAAATAGTCTATTTTAGTCGGTTCGATGGGAAGGTGAATAAAATGAAGTTCAACCAAACTACAAACAAGAAGGCAAAAACAGAAAAAATAAAATAAAGGGAGGTAAACTAAGTGGAGTGGTGCTTGAGTAGTAAAGCTTTCTTGAGGGATCCAAAGTCATCACCACAAGTATGATTCTGAAAACACATACAAAAGAATTACTCTACGTCCATATCACTAATTTACATTTGTATCAGTAATCTACGTGCGAAGCATAGCTCAACGCACATGTGAAAGCATAGCTCTTGATAATCCACAAGTGTAAGGGATCAATTGTAACTTTTTCGATAAATAAGAGTGTCGAACCTCAGGTAAAAAAAAAGAGTGTCGAACCCAACGAGGAGCTAAAAATAGAATTTATATTCTCTTGAAGTTGTATCGAACACTGATACAACTCTACGCACATTTAACGTTTGCATTACATAGAATAAGTATGAAACTAAAAATACTTTGTAGGTGTAATGCTATAACTACTTTGCAATAATAAAACTAGGAGTACTTTACGAGATAATAAAACTACGAGTAATTTGCAAGATAATAAAAGTTAGTTGTTTAGTAGAAAGTTTTTTGTAACACAGGAGAAGGATTTGTCCCTAGGCAATCAATAACTAGACTGGTAATCATTATTGCAATTTTATATGAGGGAGAGGCATGAACTAACATACTTTTCATACTTAGATTATATGCACTTATGATTGGAACTGTATCAAGTATCCGCAACTACAAAAATCATTAAGGTAAAACCCAACCATAGCATTAACTAACAAGTCCTCTTTACTCACATACGCAACAACTCCCTTACTCGGGTATAAGCTTCTGTCACTCTCGCCACCCACTATAAGCAAATTACGAGCGTATTGCAACACCCTACAACGGTAATCCCACACGCTTGAAACTACTGGGGCAGAGGCCAAATAACAAACCACTTATAGTTGAAATAATAAAGTTTCGCATTACATAGTGCCCTGAAATTATCTCAGGTCACATCTCCAACGAACTCTCCTATTTCTCCCCCACTTATGGTAATTTACCGGGCGCAGCGGAGCGCTCCAATCCACCTAGTTTATTATACATGAGCTATCAACTGTATTAAAAAGAATTGTTAATTTTTTTTCGGTGAACAATTTTGTGAATAAAACCTGAAAACCTGCACGGTGCACTTGGGCCTGGCCCATTGGGCTACCTTCCCGAATTTCGCCCACGGGTGTATTATAGCATCACAACCACGCAGGACGGCCTGTTACTCCTCTCTTCTCCCCGGCCCATCTAAGCGCGACCACAAAGAGCCAGCCCAGCCCCACCCAACCCTAAGCCACGCTCGCTCGGCCTCCCTCTCCCCGTTTCTGTGCGGCGCCGCCACCAGGGAGAGCCGCACGCACGCCGGCCGGCCGTCCGTCCGCCCGCCCGCTGCGTCCTTCCTCTTCTTCTCCTCTCTCTCCACTCTTCCCGAGCCCCCCTCCAAACCTCCCAAAGCCCTAGCCCTCGCCGCCACGCCCGCCCACTTCCCGCCAGCGCCGTCGAACACTCGAGGGCATGGCCGCCAAGGGCGGCGCCGGAGGCGGGGTGGGCACGCTCAAGTCCACCTCCATCAACGGCGTCAAGCTCTACTCTGTCACCGGCAAGAACTACGTCGCCCCATGGGTCCTCGCCAAGAAGAAGCGCTCCCTCCGCAAGGACGCAGGCAAGCCGCCGGCCGACTTCGACAATTCCCCCCTTCACTTGCTTGTCTGCCTTTTATTGATTCACTCATGGTGCCGTTGCTGTTTGCTTGCTTGGTTCCAGAGTACCAGCGGCGGCTGGAGCTGATCCATGACCTCCGGTTCGAGACCGCCACCACCAGGATCAAGGTCACCCCCGACGGCCAGTATGTCATCGCCTCAGGTACGCAACCAAAGCACTCCTTGTTTCCAGTCGGTGTCAGTGTTGCCCTGACATGAAGAAAAAACGCTCAAGTAATGTAATTCAGAAGGAAGGGAGCTCATTGATAAATAGAGTGCCACGTTAGCCTAACAAGCGTTGAAGGAATTACTTTGCCAACTCAACATAGATTGTTTGTGGGCATCTTTATTTATGCGACATGCCTTCAGCACCCAACCCACCATATGCAATTGAGCTTTGGTCCTCTCTTCACCTGGAGGAGTTAGCCCAGCAGAGCGAACCGAGCTTGAAATATAAGACTTGTTGGTGTGGGTCGTGGGTCTGAATAGTTTAATTTGTTTGCTTCTAAGAAAGCAAAGCGATTCCAGCTCTGGATAGTCGTGCTAGTCATAAGGTGCTAAGGAAATTATCCATATGCAATTCACTCTTTGTAACTTACAGCTTTAGAAATTTACCGCTTGCTTCATGTTCATCTTCTGTTTGGAGTTTAAGTGTTAGCCAGTTCTTGTACGCACTGTAAGTTGGTGGTATTCTCACGCCTCGTATTTGCCAGGTATTTACCCCCCACAAATGAAAGTCTTTGAGTTGAAGGAATTGTCGATGAAGTTTGAGAGGCACATGATCTCAGAAATTATTGATTTCGAGGTACTTATAGTTTAATATAGTGAAGCATATGTCTTCTCTAGTGCTGGGCAGTCTTCTTTAATATTCTATTCTGGAAAACACAGGTCACGCGTTATTGAGCTGCTTTAATGTTTTCGACGTAACAAACTTGATTGTATCTTTCTTTAGGTCCTTGGTGATGACTACTCAAAACTTGCGTTCTTGTGTGCTGATCGTTCTGTATGCTTGCATGCGAAGTACGGAAGCCATTATAGCGTGAGAATTCCAAGGTTAGTTTGTCCTGTCATCTAATATTTCTTTGGTTTTCGTTTCATTGCTTTTCTGATATATATAGTTTGTCCTGTTATATATCATTTTTAGTTACAACATATTGTTTGCTGTATGCTACTACTAGTACTCCCTCCATTTGTAAGTTTTTGCCTGTTGTCTTTGACTTGAGCTCGTCAAGGTTTATCCACCAATAGTTTTGTAAGTATGTGTTGTTTGGTTTGAACAGAGAAGTTCTGTGTTGGATGATAACAGCCAGTGATACCATGTCAATGAGGAGTTTGTATATAGTTCTTGCTTGTCCTAATATTAAATTTACATACTGATATTATTATCCATATTGACAGAATGGGAAGGGACTTGGCCTATGATTGCTGGTCTTGCGACTTGCTATGTGCTGCTTCGTCATCAGATCTGTATAGAATCAACTTAGAGCAGGTCAGATTTGAGTCCTCGATTACTCATGAATATAGAGTTATTTGGTCATCCGTAGTCTCTCACATAATTTACGTGACACTGCTAGTACACAACTAATATTAAATAAGTATAAGCAGGTTATTGTGAATATAAAGCCACTGTGCATAGAGCCGCAATGATGCCTTTTCTTGTTATGCTTCCAGTCTTTCTAGAATAAGCATGCACACATTTTAAAATTGTAAGTTTTGCAGGGAAGGTTCCTCGCATCCCTTTCTTCCCAATCTCCAGCAATAAATGTGATTACACGGAGGTAGTTCTTTTCTATGGACTCGTGTCTTTGGAGTGAAATTCTTATTGAGTATTGTTAACCTATCATTGTTTTCGGTGGTACTCCCAGTATGATACATGGGCTTGTTGCTTGTGGTGGTGAGGATGGTGCGGTTGAATGCTTTGATATGAGGAGGAAGTCTTCTGTTGGCAGAATTAATACAGCTTCTTCTGAAGATGTTGACCAGGTATCTTATTGTGCCTTATCAGCAACTTGCTAATAATAATACACTAATACTGCAAATTTTTGACATTATATTGGTGTGTTTCTTATGCTTCAAAACTGCAGGAGGTCACGTCTTTGCAGTTCGATGAAATTCAAGGGTACCTTCTGGCAGTAGGGAGCAACATAGGAAAGGTTCGATTCATCATCTGCTATGTTCTTATTATTTGATATTCACTGCAGGAAACATTTAAAGTTTTTATTAGTCCATCTGACATTATCCAGTCAGAACTAACAAGCAGTGATCTCATTGATTTACAATGCATAGAAAATTTGGCGTTATTTCTATTTCTAGAATGATTCATGTAGTTTTACTTAATTTGTCTTAGGTTTCTGTGCTAAACATGTGTAATATTTGTTCAAATTGTGCACTTGCTTCTGATAGCTACTCCATCCGGAAATACGTGTCGGAGAAATGGATGTATCTAGACGTATTTAGTTCTGGATACATCCATTTTTCCGACAAGTATTTCCGGACGGAGTGAGTACTTGGTATCTTTCATTTCAAAAAATATGATCTGCCATTGATTATCTTAGTACTAGTTTAAAGGTAATTGTGACTTGGTAGCCTCTCTTTTTTCCCGAAGTCATGTGATGACTGCTGTTTTTGTTGTGTACTCATTGGCTGGATGAAAGGATCGTCTAACAAACTAATAATGCTGATAATCTAATTTCTAAAAAATATGATATTCAATTTGTTTGCTGCATTTGGATTTCCTGCAGGTATCTATATATGATATACGCATGTCTTCACCTCTGCGAGTCAAGGATCACATGTAAGATCTGTATATTTTTATTATGGGAAGAGATTTTTTTTGCTTGTTATGCAAGATCAGTTTCAAACATTTTTTTTCTTTAGATTCCATTAGGAATATGTGAATTTTATCGGATTGAAGGAAAGAAAACATCCATTCTCACTGCATGTTGGGTTTCTGACGAGATTCTCCTGTGATCCTTCATTCCAAATGGGACCTTATATTTCTAATATCATGTTATCCCGGTCATACAGAACAGTACCACTTGGAGCTGATATAAATACACCTCTATGCCTTCTAAATGTGTATTCTGTGTTCATTGGAATCTTGCAACTCCAGATCAGAATAGGCTTTATACAGAGGGATATCAAGCTCGACTAAATCCTAATTAGCTGATCATTCTTTTGTTGGATATTGTACTCTTCACTAAGCATGTAACAGGTGTTCTTTATTTATTGCAGGTATGGCAGTCCAATTTTGAATATCAAGTGGCACCAGACACTTAATTCTTCCGAACCTAAACTGATAACTGCTGATAAGCATATAGTGAGAGTTTGGGATCCTAATACAGTGAGTTCCATCCTTCTCTGAGAAGTGCTAGTCCTCATTTTTTCGTGGGTGGCATTGACTTCTTTGTTAGATGATGATGACCTCATCTCACTATTTCCTTTTTAGGGAAACAACATGACTAGCATTGAACCTGATAATGGCTCTATCAATGATGTTTGCATCTTCCCGAATAGTGGTTTAATGCTATTAGCCCTGGACAACAGCCAGATACCTGCCCACTTCATTCCTGCACTTGGCCCTGCTCCAAAGTGGTGCTCACATCTTGATAACTTAACTGTGAGTGAATTCTCCCCATTAGTCTTTTGGCTAGTGTAGTAAACCTTGCCTTGACATTTCCTTGTGTCATATATACTCAAACAGGAGGAGATGGAAGAGAAACAAGAAAACACATTATATGATGATTACAAGTTTTTGACTGAAGAAGAGATGGAACGATTGGGTCTCTCGGAGTACAAAAACAGTGATGCTGTCAGAGCACATTTACATGGATACGTGATACGCTACGATCTATATAAGAAGGTACCTTTCTGTTCATATATTCATGGTACTGCAATTTACTTGAACAGTTCAGGTAGGGTTGCTGTCAACTACCCACCTGAATTTCCAACATGAAGACATTTTATTCTGTACACAGTTTGTCTTTGTAAAAATAGTTTCTATATATAAGTCAGACAACATAGTTTAACATAAATGTGGACTTCCTATATCTATTTGTTGTCGGTGGATGGATCGAAGAAAAGAACACTTCGTACATGCTATTTACTAGGATCTGTATTTCTCTCCAGCAACGGGCTAAACTTCATATTGCTGATTATGAGACTCTTCAAAATGCGATGAAGGTCAAGAAACTAGCAGACCTAAGGAAATCTCGTATAACGGTAACGTTTGCTCATCTGTTCCTTGTATGTATTACATCTGGCATCTGTCAGTGTGTGATCCTTACCATACCTAATGAGTGCCAATATTAATTTACTCGTGCAGCAAGTTGTTAAAATACCAAAGGCTAACCGGCAACTTTTGGACGATATACGGACAGCGGAAGAGGAAATAGATGCTGATGTGGAGAATGCTAGTAAATCAAGCATCAGGAAGAAGAAAATGAAACTAGATATGAAAAAGTCATTGTTGACTGATCCGCGTTTCCAAAAAATGTTTGAAAATAAGGTATGCATTCCAGTTTCCAACTTGATTTTTGAATCAAATTTCTCATACCCAAATGTTCTCTTTCAAAACCATGACAGTATCACTTGCTTTTTTTTGGCCAAAATACCATTTTTCTTACAAGCGTTTCGAAGAGCCTAATCCCATCAGATCTAGTATGGCTGTCTGCAATCTTTGCAAAAAAAAGTGTAATTTTGCAGAACAAATTCTTAAACGTGTGGTAGTGTGTATATCTTAAAGAAATTACTCTTTTCTTAGGCAATGTAGATGTCAGATCTTTTGTTGCTACTCCATCCTTTCATGGTACCCTGATAATGTGATGTTTTTGTGGTAATTCTAAGCCATGACAAAGTTTTATCAGGTCAACTCTATTATGCATTTCATGTTTGTACCTTGATGTTTTCCTGATCTTGTACTGTCTTGATGCTTATTCAGCTATGTCACTGTTTCATTTGAAACTGAAAGCTTGTATATCTGTATGCATGCTAGCATTGTTGATAACATAATATCCTTGGATTTGTGTATTCTGTACACAATTGTTCCTCATCCACAGTACTCTGTATGAGAAACTGAGTGTCTAAGAAGCACGGATACGGGGACACAGACACGGCGACACGCATACGGGGACACGGGATACGGCAATTTCCAAAAACAGCCAATCGGGGACACGGCGAGTATATATAAAAATAAATAAAAATATGCCAGCAGTGGGAGGATATTTCGGATCCACAGCACCAGGTCCAGGTTTTCCTCCTTCACTCTCACCCACGGATGATTGGCTGCCAACAGTGGCGCCGCTCCCAGATGCAATGTTCCCTAACATGAAGCACCAATCATTCAATCAACAGTTCACATGGGGAAGCAACAAGCAAGCAGCAGCAATAAGCAAGCAACAGCAGCACATGAACAGCATGGGGAAGCAGCAAGGAAGCAGCAGCTGCACATGAACGGCATGGGGAAGCAACTAGCGAGCAGCAGCAGCAAGGGCAGACGAACAGGGGAAGCAAGCAGCAGCAGCTCAGCAAAAAATCGATTCAAATAGATGAAAGAGGTCGAGATTACCTGATCTAGCGTGGTCCTTGTTGGGAGGAGAGGCTGCTGCACTTGGGGGACGGCGGCGGCGGCGACTCCATACTGCGGTGGCGGCTGCGACGGCGACGGCGAGTTCAGGAGGTGGCGGCGGCAAGTCCAACAGATGGGAAACCCTATTTTGTGGCGTCGACTAGTCCAGGAGGTTTCCCAGCTGGTGAACGTGACCAGCAGAAGAAAGGAATTCCTATCGGGCCGAGGCGTGGTTGGGCCTCCCGAGTCCCCAACGTGTCCCACCCGTGTCCAGCCTTTTTTTCTTTTTTTAATTCGTATTTCGGGGAATACGGCGGGATACGCGTGTCCGACCGTGTCGCCGTGTCCGGCCGTGTCAGCACGGGGATTCGGCAACATCTGCCGTGTCCGTGCTTCTTAGCTGAGTGTAGCATAGAGGTTCAACTAAAATCAATACATGGTTTAAGAAAAGAAGCTAAAACCAGTACATTATCATAACTTTGCTTACAGTGCCCAGTGCTCCACAGCATGAATCATGTCTGCTTTTTAACTACAAATCACAATTTAAGCTAATCATTCCGGAATTGGTAATCACGTGTGATTTTTCTAATCCATCCATCTGATGTGCAGGATTATGAAATCGATGAAAATTCAAGAGAATATCAAGCAATCCATCCTCAAGTGGCTACAAAGGAACCTCATCTAATCGAGGAACATTTCGAGAGTGTTAGTGAAGACGAAGAAGAACAAGATGCTGGTTCATCTGATGCGTCAGCAGAGTCTGACAGTGACAATGACACTCATAATGCAAAGCGTATAAGGTGAGATCTCATCTCATTTTGTTTACAGTGAACTGCGTTTTATTTTACTAGCTTTTTTTTTTGCCAAAAGCTTCTGGGAGTGTCAATTTTAGTTTACCTCAGTATCCAGAATGTATGTATGAATGAATCCCTCCCTACCCGTTTCCCAAATTGGCTGTACTCTGTCATATACTCTTATTTGCTGAATTCTTCTGGCTCACCAGAAACGCGCTAATAGGTTTTCACCTCACAGGTTGTATGAAGTGAAGGATGGACGCCATGCCGAGGCATTTTTGAACAGCGTCTCCCTTGGCAACGAGGAAGCTGTGCCCATTGGGGACAGGGTAGCCGCGCTGGAAAGGAAACAGAACTCACGTGCGCTCGACAAGGTGAAGTACGGGCCTGGTGGCTCGCGTGAGATCTCCTTCAACCCTAGGAGCTCAAGAAGGCGCACCGAAGAAGACGAGCACAGCGAAGAAGAGCAGAAAGACTACAAGAGGAGAAGCGTGCAGTCCCTGGGGTTGAAGCAGAACAAAGCCGAGTTCTATTTATTCGGCGGACGTGGAGGCAGAGGAGGTGGGGGTGGTCGCGGCAGGGGAGGTGGAGGCGATCGTGGCAGGAGAGGCGGGGGCGGGCGCGGTAGAGGAGGCGGAGGCAGAGGCGGAGGTGGTGCCGATTTCGGAGGCGGGTTTGGGGGCGGAAGTGAATTTGGAGGCAGAGGCAGGGGCGGTGGCAGAGGCAGGGGCAGGGGTATGAGTAGAGGAAGGGGAGGGGGCAGGAGCAGAGGAAGGGGTAGGGACTGAGCACCCTCTGTTTGCATGACCCACTCGAAGGCCGCTGCGACATTTCGGCTGTCGAAAACACCAAGATGGTGTGACATCTAGAAATCCTGAGGCGCATCGCTGCGACATTGAACGGCCCTCCCGGCACACGCCTTGTAATCCCCTGTTCAATGTAAAACCGTATCCCGCTTTACGTCAAGAGTTAGGATAGCGCTTTCAAAAGTTTGGCAGCGAGAAATTTTGACTGATGTTCCATTATATGGTTTGGTTGGAATTCTGGATGGCTTTTCGACGAGCAGAACCATGGCACAGAATTACCCTGTTCTCTGCCTGCCTAGTTACATGTAAACTTCCAAAGGGAGAAGAAGGTATGTTTCTGTGATTCTGATTGTGTTCATTCGTATATGCTGGAGGCCTTGGTATGACATATAATGCTAAGGTTGTTGCACGTTTGAGGTGGTGTGGTGTCCCATGGTTCCTGTGTTAAAAGTTTTATCTTTAGTTATTGATCGAAGCTCACAACTAAAGGGATACAAATAAGATTGTGGGGTTAGCCCAACCATACATGGCGCCGCCAATTTAAAGAAAAACATGCGTTTTATTGCAAAAAAAAAACTCCCTCTGTTCACTTTTATAAGACGTTTTAGACAGCTGAAATTGAACTGTTTTGGGGGTTGTCTTAAATGTCTAAACGGTCTTACAAAAGTGAACGGAGGGAGTATAAAAAACCTAGCAGTGTGCCTGGGCTGTCAGCCTTCGGTGTCGTAGACACACACATTTCCTTCATCAAATCCTACCAAAATCCCTTTCTTTGCATCTAAACCCTTCTTCCCAATCCGCAAACCCCACTTCTCAATCCGCAAAGGCTATATCTTGCTTATTGCAAGATGTAGTCACTCAGGGTTTTATCTTCAAATCCTGGCAAAAATCCTTTTGCATCTAAATCCTTCTTTCCAATCCGCAAAAGATATGTCTCGCTTATTGCAAGATCCAGCTGCACGGGGTTGCATCTTTGTTTACGTTTGTATTTGATTTTTAATGTTTTAATTAATTATTTTCATTTTCTTTTCTCATTTTATGTATCTTATGGTTTCTATTTACTTTTACCTTTCTTTTTGCTTTTTCCATTTTTTATTTTATATGACTTTTATCATGTTTCTTTTTTATTTTTGTTTCCATCTGTTTTTACAATTATGTGAATATTTTTAGTGGCAAAACTGATAAAAACCCTTTCAAATATATACTCCCTCCGTTCCTAAATATAAGTCTTTTTAGAGAGTCCAGTACAAACTACATACGGATGTATATATACATATTTTAGAGTGTAGATTTATTTATTTTGCTCCGTATGTAGTCCATAATGAAATTTCTAAGAAGACTTATATCTAGGAACAGAGGGAGTACGTAGATTGCTGTAAAAATCGCACACACTCACATGTTCACATCATCTATTACAACACAGCGTCATCAGGTCTTCTCCCCTTCCCCTCTCTCTCCCTTTCGTGTGTGTGTGTGTGTGTGTTTCATAATTGCAATAAATGACAACACATTAAGGACTAAAGTGATATGCAAAAGTTAAGGACTAAATTCCAACATATTATCCACAATATTCTCATGAGATATGCAAAAGTTGAAAAGCTTATGAAAACAAATAAATAATTGATTGGTTGCAAATTATAGTTTGCTCCAAAATTAAAAGAACCAACTAACTATGCATAATCATGTTTCTCCAACAAAAGATTAGGTAAACACTAGTGTTGGGTTCTACCAAAATGGTAAAAATTAATCATTAAAGTACTTTAATTTTTATGTATTTTATGACAATGGGAGCCAGGGGCGGACCCAGGATTGGGCCAAGCCTAGGGCCCCAGGCTGCTACAGTGCCTCTACAGTGTCGCTACAGTGCGCAATTTGCTACAGTCAATGAAGCGATTCATCACCACGCCCCAGGCCCAGGCCCCCCCGGCCTGGGTCCTGGATCCGCCACTGATGGGAGCACCAACCGCTCTAGAATAGCTACATAATTGAGGAACTTTCTGGCGAAACACACCTAGTCAAGACCACACGAATGTCCCGAGACTGAGTCAATCTTGACGCTCATGTTTAGAATATAAATTATAATATCTAAATCTTTTAATTAATTATTGTAAGTGCATCTAGTGCCATCCTTAGTTGGTTTTGGAGTATTGACGACAAACTTGGTTGAGGGACTAATGTGTTTGCGAGATTCACAGGAGAACACAGGTAGAAATCCCTATTGATTCGGTTTACCATCGAAGATGACCCTTAAAATTGTATGAAGACATTGAAGACAATGGTGGTTCGCGAAGACATTCGTGTCGAAGATAATGACACGTGAAGACATTCGTTTGAAGCCAATGGAGCGCAAAGACATAGTTCTTTCGTAGTTTCGTTTTCTTCCTTCTTGATGTAGGGGAACGCGACAGAAAACGAAAATTTTCGGTATAGCGAGCACGCCCAGGACCACTATGGAGACTGCATACAAGGTTTGATCTGATCCGTACCGACTCGAAGCGCAGCGGAAGAAGAGTCGGTGGAGATCGTTGGTGCAGATCCCCGCAGCTAGGATTTACAACCTCCCAACCGCGAGGATGTACTCCCTTGTCGGACAGCCCTTCGGGAGGCGGTCGGACAGTCCCCCGGACGATGTCGCGGACAGCCCTTCGGGAGGACCCTCGAAACTCGAACGGAGACTCGGACAGCCCTTCGGGAGGACACTCGAACAGCCCCTCGGGCAAAAGACCGAAACTATGACCTCTCTACGGGGTTGCACACATACGGTGTCAGCTATCCGGCAGGGCTTCGCCGTCCAGAACTAGTTCCTGCCGGAAACCAGACAGCCTTTCGGCTCTACGAAACTATTTTCGTGGGAGGGAGAGAAGAAGCCAGATAATGCATGGCATGTGTATGAGAGCAAGGGATGAAGAGATGGCAGCCCCCATCTCCTCTATTTATAGGAAACCCAAGGGGTAGGGTGGTTTTACAAAAAGACCCAAAATGCACATGGATGAAGTCCTTCCACAAGGACCCAAGTGAGAAATCAAGGGACAAGTGGGGGCTCCAAGGAGGAGCCCCCATGTGGCCGGCCATCTCCTTGTAGGGGCCCCCCAAGGGGGCCTCATCCATCCATGTCACCCCCAAAAATATCTTGGGACAAATCCCAAAAATAATGGCTTTCCAAAAAAATAACCATAAAGCTGATTTTCACTATTCACGACGACATTTTTCAGCGTCCGTTCGAACTGAAAATATTTACGTGGGCTTAGAACATTTCCAGTACCCACTAAAATAATTTTCAACGCGTTCTGGAACAATTCCAGTTTAGTGATTTTCATCTGCGAAAAGCATCTGAAGTGGTTCCGGCAGCTCCGGAACATTTCCGGTTTTTCTTCCAGAAAATTCCCAGAAGTTTCCAGAATGATTCTGGCACCCCCCAAGAATTATCAGGCATGTGCCGAAACCATTTTGACTTAATGGTATCCCCTGAAACAACTTTTCAGTTTCACCGAAACTCATCCGGTGTTCTCTCTGCGGAACTTTTTCGCTGTCCGAAACTTTTTTGGTGTCCGAAACTTTTTCGGTGATTTTCTCTCAGACTCCTTGTCTAGTATTCAGCAGATAGATGACCCTTAAGCGTGTGACCCTATAGGTTCGGTGAAGCATAGACATGACCTGGAACCCCTTCCGATCAATGATCAACATCGGAGCCGTGGACACCCATATTGACCCCTATACCCACACGAATGAACCTCCAGTTGCCGTGAACTATTCCTGTTGCTTCGCGATATGTCACAAAACACCCGAGGTGAGATTTATTGCACCCCCGTGGATCAACAATTTGTCCACTATGCAAGTTACCTCGTTACCGGTTTTGTTCTCTTTTCTCGTTTCCGTGTTTCGGTATCCCAGTAATCAAATCACAAGTTGTCTGGCCAGACGATGATGGATACCGTTTCACCGAGAGGGCCCGAGTATATCTCTCCATCGTCGGAGGAGCAAATCCCAATCTTGAGCTATCTCGTTACTTGCCATACTTTTCCGTGAACCCGTAAGCCGCCGTAATAGCCACCCAGTTACGGATGATGTTTAAAACACCCCAAAGTTCACGAAGCAAGTACGAAGGAACTCGATACTCTCATGGTCTAAGGAATTATGCAAACATTAACTTCCCTGTGTAAAATACCATTAACTTGTGACGAATGTATCTCATAGCATAACATCAATTTGGGTCGATTCAACACAAGTGTTCTACCAACAATTTGTGCCCTCAAAATTGCCGGCATAGACATGCCCATGATCAGGAAAACATAATCATCATGCAATACTTGAGCCAGTCTTAGAGGCATGACTAGGAATACATTTTACCGTTTATTAACCCACACGTGCACATGGGTTTTCCTCAGAGCCTTTATGGATATACGGGCTCGGGAGCCACAGCAGTTATAGCATGGATCATAAACATTCATTACAAACCAGGAGATACAAAATAACTGTTATTACTGCCTCTAGGGCAGTTCTCCTACAGACTCCCACTTGCACTAGAGTCATAATCCAGTTACATGGCTTCCCTAACACCAATGGCTATCCGGTGTTGCTCATGCTTTGCTCGTGGTAGAGGCTTCGTCATCGGGTCTGACATATTCAGATCCGTGTGAACTTTGCGTACTTTCACTAAACCCTCTTCGACATGATGTCGAATGAGTTTATATTTGCGTTGAATATGTCTTGTCTTATGGTGCGAACTTGGTTTCCTTGCCTGAGCCACGGCGCCACTATTATCACAATAGATCTCCACCGGGTCCAGAGCACTTGGAACCACACCAAGGTCTTCAAGAAATTGCTTGATCCATACCGCCTCCTTGGAGGCTTCTGAAGCTGCAACATACTCCGCCTCCGTCATAGAATCCGCCACAGTCTTTTGTTTGGAACTTTTCCAATCAACTGCGTCACCGTTCAATATGAAAACATAGCCTGATTGAGATTTGAAGTCATCTGGGTCAGTCATGAAGCCTGCATCAGTGTAACCACTTACAATGAGCTCTTCATCACCTCCGTACACAAGGAGTAAATCCTTGGTCCGTCTGAGGTACTTAAGAATACCCTTGACTGCGGCCCAGTGTTCCAATCCTGGATCACTTTGGTACCGGCTGCTAACACTTAGCGCATAGGAAACATCCGGTCTTGTACATAGCATGGCATACATAATAGAACCAACTGCCGAGGCATATGGAACATCATTCATTTGTACTCGCTCATCGAGAGTTCGAGGACTCTGATTCTTGCAAAGCACTGTGCCAGGTGACATGGGGAGTAGGCCTTTCTTGGAGTTCTCCATGTTGAACCTTTTCAACACCTTGTCAATGTACGTGCTTTGGCTAAGCGCTATCAGGCGTTTTGATCTATCTCTATAGATTCTGATGCCCAATACATATGCCGCTTCGCCTAAGTCTTTTATTGAAAACCTTTTCTTCAATGAGTCTTTTATTTCACTAAGAAAATTCACGTCATTTCCAATCAACAATATGTCATCCACATACAAGATTAGAAATGCTTTTGCGCTCCCACTAAACTTCTTGTAAACACAAGATTCTTCGTCATTTCTGATGAAGCCAAACTCTTTGACCACTTCATCAAAACGAATGTTCCAGCTCCTTGACGCTTGCTTCAGACCATAAATGGCTTTCTGAAGTTTGCATACCTTTCCAGCATCCTCATGAATGACAAAACCTTCTGGCTGTATCATGTATACATCCTCTTTGAGGTTTCCATTTAGGAAGGCCGTTTTGACATCCATCTGCCATATTTCATAATCGAAATAAGCAACAATTGCTAGTAATATCCGAACAGACCTAAGCATAGCTACGGGCGAGAAAGTCTCGTCGTAGTCCACTCCTGGAACTTGCGTGAACCCTTTTGCGACAAGTCTAGCTTTGTGGATAGTAATGTTACCATCCGCATCCGTCTTCCTTTTGAAAATCCATTTACAACCAATCGGCTTTACGCCTTCTGGAAGTTCTTCCAAGTTCCAAACTTGGTTTTCGTACATGGATTCCATTTCGGATCTCATGGCTTTGTGCCATTCTTTTGAGCTGGGCCCCGCCATCGCTTCCTTGTAGTGCGCAGGTTCATCGTCTTCAAGAATGAAGATTTCGTTATGAAACCATTAAGGAGGCTGGATAGCCCTACCTGATCTGCGCGGTTCAGTTACAACATTGTCTGAAGTCTCCGCATCACATGCGACAACTTCCGGCTTGGTTGTAGGGATAATTAGCGGAATTTCTTCCGGTTCCTTAGCCATATCAACGGTCACCGAAGATTCACTAATCTCATTAAGTTGTACTGTCCTCCCACTCACCTTTTTCGTGAGAAACTCTTTCTCGAGAAATTGTCCACTCCTTGCAACAAACACTTTGTTATCGGACGGGTGGTAGAAAGAATACCCAATGGTTTCTTTGGGGTAACCTACAAAGTAGTATTTGTCTGCTTTGGGATCGAGTTTGGTTGGCTGTAAACGCTTTACATATGCCTCACAACCCCAAATCTTGAGATGCGACATATTGGGTTTCTTCCCATACCATAATTCAAATGGCGTCGTTTCAACAGACTTTGATGGTGCCTTGTTTAGTATATGAGCAGCAGTTTCCAGTGCGTGACCCCAAAAAGATATCGGAAGATCCGTAAGAGACATCATCGACCTTACCATGTCCAACAAGGTTCGGTTACGTCGTTCCGATACTCCATTTCTCTGTGGAATTCCGGGAGGCGTAAGCTGTGAAACGATTCCACGGTCACTCAGATGTTGGCCAAACTCATGACTAAGATATTCGCCTCCACGATCAGACCGCAGGAACTTAATCTTTTTGTCACGATGATTTTCTACCTCATTCTGAAATTCTTTGAACTTTTCAAAAGTTTCCGACTTATGCTTCATTAAGTAGATATAGCCATACTGACTTAAATCATCAGTAAAAGTCACGAAGTAGAAATACCCACCCCGTGCGGCTGTGTTCATTGGACCACATACATCACTATGTATTATTCCCAACAATTCACCCGCCCGTTCAGGATGACCCGTGAATGGCGTCTTGGTCATTTTCCCCATCAAGCAAGCTTCACATGTGTCAAATGATTCAAAATCAAGGGACGGTAAAACTCCATCTTTATGGAGTCTTTGCATGCGTTTCTTTCCGATGTGGCCAAGCCGACAGTGCCACAAGGAAGTGGTGGTGGTATCCGCCTTCTTAAGGCGTTTAGCATTCACGTTAAAGACATCATTTCCACATTCAAGATTTAGTATGAAAAGGCCCCCAACAATGGGTGCAAATCCATAAAACATATCCTTACAATAAAGTGAACAACCATTGTTCTCAGACTTGTACGAATACCCATCGTGTACTAAACATGATCCAGAGATAATGTTTCTACACAACAGTGGAACAAAATAACAGTTACTTAGTTCTAAGATAAATCCTGAAGGGAGACGTAGAGGCATAATGCCGACGGCTTGAGCAGCGATCCCAGCGCCGTTCCTGACGCGCATCACGACTTCATTCTTTGCCAGCTTGCGCACCTTCTGAAGCCCCTGTATCGAGTTGCAAATGTGAGCAACCGATCCGGTATCAAATACCCAAGACTTAGAATTTTCGCTAGCAAGCAAAACGTCAATGACATTAACTTGTATAACAATTATACCTTTTCCGGTTTTCCCGGACTTCTTATCTTCCAGATACTTCTTGCAGTTTCTCTTCCAGTGTCCTGTGCCCTTGCAGTAGAAGCACTCAGTTTCATTCTTGGCTCCGCCTTTAGAGTTGCTTTGGGAGCCGGTCTTACCGGCGCCCTTGCCCTTCTTTGGCTTGCCTTTCTTCTTTTTGAAACTGGCGGTTTTATTCACAAGCAACACTTGCTTGCGATTTTTCCGCAGTCCTCCTTCTGCAGTTTTCAGCATGGAGAGCACCTCTTCCGGTTCCTTCTCCATCCCGCTCATGTTGTAGTTTAATACAAAACCGTCGTAAGACGGGGGGAGTGAAGAAAGCAACATGTCCATCGTATGGCCAGGTGGAAGTGGAAATTCCAGGGTTTTAAGCCTTTCAGCATAGCCAATCATTTTGACCACGTGTTCGCCAACTGAACTACCCTCAGCCATCTTGCAATCCATCAAAGCCTTCATGATATCAAATCGTTCAGACTTTGCGGTTTCCTTGTACAGAGCATCCAATTCCCGGATCATATCACGGGGTTTATGGAATTCAAAACGTTTTTGAAGGTCTGTACACATGCAAGCTAGCATGAGGCACTGCACTAAGTTGTGATCATCATCCTTAGTGGCCCAGACATTTTGTTCATCTTCCGAGGCCTCTGCCGCCGGTTTAGCTAGAAGAGCATTTTCAAGCACATACAGTTTCTTAGCGCTCCTGAGGACAATCCTCAGGTTGCGGACCCAGTCCGCATAGTTGTTTCCAGTCGCAGTTAACTTCTCCTTCTCTAACATCGGGCCTAAGTTGAACGCGGTGTTGCGAGCCATTTGATCTACAACGGAAAACACAAGTTTTCACTTAGACTTTGTTTATAATGAAAATGCACTAGTGAATAAACAATTTTATTCTAAAGTGCGCTCCCACTCAAATCAATTGTGACGCCCCCGGTTCAATCGTACACTAATCATACACGCAAACGTGTACGATCAAACCCAGGGACTCACGGGAAGATATCACAACACAACTCTAAACACAAATAAACGGAGGTCCACAATATTACAGACCAGGGATCCGAAGATCCGAATACATAAGTCAGTCATACAAATAATATCTGAGTACAGACATAGTTAGACAAGTTTTGCCTTAAGAAGGCTAGCACAAACAGCGACACTAGATCGAAAGGCGTTGGCCTCCTGCCTGGGAGCCTCCGATCCTACTCCTGGTCAGCTGGCTCGATCCAGTAGTACGTACCCTCTGGACCCGCCTGGTAGTAGGCTCCGGTGGTGGCGTCTGGCTCCTGGACTCCATCGTCTGGTGTATCATCAAGGTGGGGTATATGGGGGAAAAGAGAAAATAAAGCAACCGTGAGTACTCATCCGAAGTACTCAGCAAGCAAGGATCTATACTACATATGCAACATTATCAATGGAGAAAAAGCTGTATATGTGGACTGGGCTGCAGAAATGCCAGAATAGAGAGAAAGGCCTAGTCCTATCGAAGACTAGCATCTTCAAACATCTTCTCAAAGCCATCATCTTGCAGCAGTAGAAGAGAGTAGAATAGCATTTTATTTAGCAAACATGTTGAAGTACAGCTCAAAGATCCTTCCTCGACTCCCAGCGAGAAAGTAATCCCGAAGCTTCAATTAAGTAACAAGTATCCAGTTTAAGTAGGTAGATCGGGATACACAAACTAAGCGTCCTTTACCGTAGGACCGGCTATCGATAGAAGATTCATCCCTGCAGGGGTGCACTACTGTTACCCAACACGCTCGATCAACTCTGGCCGGACATACTTGCTGGGTAATGCCCGTCCTCGGAAGATCAACACGAAGCAGCGCTCTACCTAGGCTCAGCAGAGAGGTCAGCACGCTGGACTAACCTATGCACCCAGGGGTCTCGGGCCATCGCCCTGGGCACCCTGCGCGTTGCGTGGCTGGCCGGGGTGCAGGCGCGACACTGAACTCGCCAGTGAAGTATCCAGCCCAATCCCGACGATCAGCCCGCACGGTGAATCGTGACGTCTGATAAGCTTTCGGCGAAACGTACATCGCAGAGGGCCCCATAACCATTATCCCGAGTGGTGGCAGTGCGTATAGGGCACGTCGACCCACTCAGATCACACACCCAAATCCAATAGGCTCAATTAGTATCAAGCAGAGACAATCAGAGTCTCTGATGCTCCGCCACAATGTCACACTCGAGTGCCCTTCCGGCACACCCGAAATCATAGATCTCCAGCGGGTACCCACCAGGGTGGACCCGCCTGTGAAAGAGGTCAAGTAACCGTGTGGTCATAATCATCAGGGTGAACGTAAGAGGTATCACCCTCGAGGTTCACACTGAGGGGTTGCACGACAGAGTCGTATCGGACATGGAGAAGGAGGAATCACCCTCGATGACCACGATCGTACAGCTATGCTGCAGAGTATTCATCAGGAGTGCGTTACGAGGTATCACCCTCGGCACTCGATAGTTACTACGCAGAGTCGTACAACTAAGGGGGGTGTGAAGTGAGGCGTCTGTCTCTGATCGACGATCACGTTGATCGAGTCGTTGATGAACAAGCAGGGGCGACAAAGTAAGGTGGTGGGGTCACAGATGGGTCATACCAACCTATACTAAACAGTTTATCATAGGCAGGTAAGATAGCAATGAACAGGTTACAACAGCAGGCTATGCATCAGAATAGGAGCATACATTAACAGTAGCGAAATCTAATGCAAGCAGGAGAATAGAATGGGCGATATCTGGAATGCTCAAGGGGGGGGGCTTGCCTGGTTGCTCTGGCAAGAGAGGGAGGTCGTCAACGGGCTGCTCGTCAGTAGCGTAGTCGTACTCGACAGCAGCGACGTCGGTCTCAGCGTCTATCGAGAGAGAAGGAGGGGGAGAGAAACAATAAATTCACGGCAATAATGCAAACAATATGTATGACATGCCTAAATGATATGCCGGGGTGTTCTACTGCCTAACTAAATGATTTAGTTAATTTAGGAATTTATTCGGATTTATTTAATTAAAGTTGGACACTATTCATTTATCGAAATCGGTCTAATTGTTCAACGTTCTTATAGCTGCGGGCATCTGACGGAGATACCGAGGGCGTATCCGGGTTCGTATCGTCGTTCTGAGCAAGTTTCATGTATAAAATATTTTCATCGGAGATACGGTTTAAAAGATATGATTTTCTAAAGTTTTTATTAATTTCTGAAATTTAATTAATTATTTAATTCAACATTATCCGAAACAGTGATTGATGACGTCAGCATGACATCATGCTGACGTCAGCAGCCACCTGACAGGGTGGGTCCCACCTGTCATAGGCTGTTAGGTTAATTATGTTTAATTAATTTAATTACTGATTAATTAACACTAATTAGTTAATTAGATTAACCTAATCAGGATTAATTAACTAATTAATTAACTAATTAATTATTTAATTAATCATTTTATTTATTTCTATTTTTATTTTCTATTTCTTTTAAATCGTTTTAGGGGGTGGGCCCCATCTGTCAGCGGCACAGTGGGGGCAGGGCCCACCGGGCAGTGGCCCATACGGCCACACGGGGCGGGCGTGGGCGCAGCCCGAGCGGGCGCGTCCAGGGTGCGCCCGGGCGCTGGCCACGGGCGCCGGCGAGGCGCGGCTGGACGGGTCGGTGGTGAGCGCGGGGCCACGGCGCGGGGAGGAGGCCACGGGCGGCGCGGGCTGTGCAAGGGCGGCACGCAGCGGGCGGCGGGAGTGGCAGGGGCGCGGCTGCGGGAGGACGAGGCCGCGGCGCTGGGCGAACGCGGGCAGCGAGCAGGGGAGACGCGGCGGGCGCGCGCGAGGCCACGCGAGCGCGTGCTCGGGCGCGGGGTGGCACCGGCGAGCGCGGGCGAGCGGCAGCCGGGCGCGGTGCGGCGTCGGGACCGGAGGCGCGCGGGCGGCGGTGGCGCGCGCGGCGGGCGAGCGGGGCCGGAGCGGGCGCGGCCGAAGCGCGCGGTCTCTCCTTGGGGCGATCTTTCGCGGTCGCTTCCGTATCACGTCTCTTGCCTGGCGGGGCCGGAGGCGGGGAGGCGAAGGAAGAGGGGATGAGGTGGCCCTCACAGCGGGGCGCAGGGACGGGCAGCGTGCTCGGGAGGGTGGCCGGAGAGGCGCGCCGGCGGCGGGGTGCGGGCGGCGGCGGGCGGCGTCGGCGGCGCGGGGAGGCGCGGGCAGCGCGGGATCGGGCTTCTCCCGATCCAGACGAGGGGAGGAGAGGAGCGAGGGGAGTGGGGGTGGGAGTTAGGGTTCGGGGTCCAGGGATAGGGGAGTGGGGGAGTGGCCGGTTGGGCCAGCTGGGCTAGGCCCGTTGGGCCGGGGGGGGGGGGGGGGGGGGGGGGGCGTTGCTCTTTTTTTTCCTTTTCTGTTTCTTTTCCTTTTTCTTTATTCTCTTTTCTCCACTGTTAAATGTTTAGGCCCCAAATGGCTTTTGTAAAAAGTGTGACCTTTCATAAATACCAGTGCTATTCCCTAACACCTAAATTAGTTTGACAAAACATAATTCCATATTTATTTCAGATTCATAAATGGTTATTAAATATTATCTTTATCCACTTTTTGAGGTTGTTCGAGTCACTTATCCAATTCCAATGATGTTGGTTTCAATTTTAGATAGCCTTGGAATATTTGTTATTTATCTGACATTTTAGCTCCTATGTTGGACAACTTTTATATTCCACTTTCATTTAAATTTGAATTTGACTTAGGAGTTTGAAATGCAATATGATGCTAATGATGATTATGCACTGTTATCATGCTAACATGTCATTATCAAAAGTGATTACTGTTGCTAATCACCGGGTGTTACATCAATATCTCTCATAATTGATTGTGAGTGATTCAAGACCCGTGTTTTGATTATTCGTCATTGATGTTAGTCACCACTGATGACGAAAATCTCAACCGGTAGGCCAACCTGCCAATCACATACCTATGTGACTCTTGTTCATCTTTCGATGCGCTTGTTCCGAGCTCAGGACGATCCTGCCATGAACGTCAAGACAACCAAGTGATCTTGCTGCGAGGTCGACCTCACCCGCCTCACACTTCTCAATTCGTTCGTACCCATGTTAGTCATGGCGCACCCCGAAAAGATAGTGTCGTGACGGTGCTACACTTGGGAGAACACTAACTACTTGATATTTTTGTGAGAGATCACCCTAATAAAAGCGACTACCGCGCAATCAAGAAGGGTGCATCAAGAGGGATAAACATCTCAGGCAATTCATAATAGCATGATTGGTATAGCCTCTTCTGACGAGAAGTCTTTCATTTCTTCGTCTTCGGCATTCGCGTCGGTGTTCACCTTCGCGAAGATTGCCACCACCTTGTCGATGCACCAGTAATATTCTATCTCCATAGCAAGATAAAATAAATGCATTACTTAAGGTTGACACGCAGGTCATTAAAGTGCAATCATATGGCTCCAGCCATCATGCCGAATCATGACACGCAGGTCATGTTAATTACATCATATAGTCATCTCATACATAATCAAATTGAATATGAGCATTGCTATACCACATCACATGCAAACCATCCTGCAAAACCAAGTTAGACGCCTCTAATCGGTTTATGCAAAAATTTATTTTACGTGGCTTCTAAGGTTTTGACTTAAACCGCAGCTACCAACGTTTTATCATCAAGTATGATTATTCAAGTTGCTAGATTAACATCTCGGGGTGTATGAAACACGAGATAATTAAATCTCGAGCCCCATACTAAACTTCGTCATACGCATGACCCCCGTGCAGATCATATCTGCAATGCCCTTTCATCTGCGAATTTCATCTTTCTTTTGACTATGGCAGAACCCAAAGAACTGATAGAACTTCCATGATCAATCAGGATCACGGATTGCCAGAACTTTGTCAAATTCCACCATGCTGTCTCGAGATTGAGCAAACGCAAATTCTAGGGAAGCAACAAGAACGTCGGGTAACAGATTTCATCTGTCACCCGCATAAATAATTTTCAGCAATAGATCTCATCTACTACCTAATCATATTATGCAATACCCATACATCTCCATGTATTCTAGATCGTAACCTGCATCTACGCATAGCACGGCTCTTGATGCCACTGTAGGGGAACGCGACAGAAAACGAAAATTTTCGGTATAGCGAGCACGCCCAGGACCACTATGGAGACTGCATACAAGGTTTGATCTGATCCGTACCGACTCGAAGCGCAGCGGAAGAAGAGTCGGTGGAGATCGTTGGTGCAGATCCCCGCAGCTAGGATTTACAACCTCCCAACCGCGAGGATGTACTCCCTTGTCAGACAGCCCTTCGGGAGGCGGTCGGACAGTCCCCCGGACGATGTCGCGGACAGCCCTTCGGGAGGACCCTCGAAACTCGAACGGAGACTCGGACAGCCCTTCGGGAGGACACTCGAACAGCCCCTCGGGCAAAAGACCGAAACTACGACCTCTCTACGGGGTTGCACACATACGGTGTCAGCTATCCGGCAGGGCTTCGCCGTCCAGAACTAGTTCCTGCCGGAACCCAGACAGCCTTTCGGCTCTACGAAACTATTTTCGTGGGAGGGAGAGAAGAAGCCAGATAATGCATGGCATGTGTATGAGAGCAAGGGATGAAGAGATGGCAGCCCCCATCTCCTCTATTTATAGGAAACCCAAGGGGTAGGGTGGTTTTACAAGAAGACCCAAAATGCACATGGATGAAGTCCTTCCACAAGGACCCAAGTGAGAAATCAAGGGACAAGTGGGGGCTCCAAGGAGGAGCCCCCATGTGGCCGGCCATCTCCTTGTAGGGGCCCCCCAAGGGGGCCTCATCCATCCATGTCACCCCCAAAAATATCTTGGGACAAATCCCAAAAATAATGGCTTTCCAAAAAAATAACCATAAAGCTGATTTTCACTATTCACGACGACATTTTTCAGCGTCCGTTCGAACTGAAAATATTTATGTGGGCTTAGAACATTTCCAGTACCCACTAAAATAATTTTCAACGCGTTCTGGAACAATTCCAGTTTAGTGATTTTCATCTGCGAAAAGCATCTGAAGTGGTTCCGGCAGCTCCGGAACATTTCCGGTTTTTCTTCCAGAAAATTCCCAGAAGTTTCCAGAATGATTCTGGCACCCCCCAAGAATTATCAGGCATGTGCCGAAACCATTTTGACTTAATGGTATCCCCTGAAACAACTTTTCAGTTTCACCGAAACTCATCCGGTGTTCTCTCTGCGGAACTTTTCCGCTGTCCGAAACTTTTTCGGTGTCCGAAACTTTTTCGGTGATTTTCTCTCAGACTACCTGTCTAGTATTCAGCAGATAGATGACCCTTAAGCGTGTGACCCTATAGGTTCGGTGAAGCATAGACATGACCTGGAACCCTTTCCGATCAATGATCAACATCGGAGCCGTGGACACCCATATTGACCCCTATACCCACACGAATGAATAGTCGAGTGAACCTCCAGTTGCCGTGAGCTATTCCTGTTGCTTCGTGATATGTCACAAAACACCCGAGGTGAGATTTATTGCACCCCCGTGGATCAACAATTTGTCCACTATGCAAGTTACCTCGTTACCGGTTTTGTTCTCTTTTCTCGTTTCCGTGTTTCGGTATCCCAGTGATCAAATCACAAGTTGTCTGGCCAGACGATGATGGATACCGTTTCACCGAGAGGGCCCGAGTATATCTCTCCATCGTCGGAGGAGCAAATCCCAATCTTGAGCTATCTCGTTACTTGCCATACTTTTCCGTGAACCCGTAAGCCGCCGTAATAGCCACCCAGTTACGGATGATGTTTAACAAACCCTAAAGTTCACGAAGCAAGTACGAAGGAACTCGATACTCTCATGGTCTAAGGAATTATGCAAACATTAACTTCCCTGTGTAAAATACCATTAACTTGTGACGAATGTATCTCATAGCATAACATCAATTTGGGTCGATTCAACACAAGTGTTCTACCAACAATTTGTGCCCTCAAAATTGCCGGCATAGACATGCCCATGATCAGGAAAACATAATCATCATGCAATACTTGAGCCAGTCTTAGAGGCATGACTAGGAATACATTTTACCGTTTATTAACCCACACGTGCACATGGGTTTTCCTCAGAGCCTTTATGGATATACGGGCTCGGGAGCCACAGCAGTTATAGCATGGATCATAAACATTCATTACAAACCAAGAGATACAAAATAACTGTTATTACTGCCTCTAGGGCAGTTCTCCTACACTTGAGTCATATGAACCACCGAACTGTTAAGTGGGGTCAAGGTAAACAAAGTCAGAAAACTGACGTGATGCTCAACCAAAAATCCTATGTCCTCGAGCGAAGACAATGAGAGAAAAATCTCTTCCAGAGTTGGCAGAGTCAGCTTTACTTGGAGCTCAAGTAAAGTTGCCGCGTGGGTTCAAATTCTGACCATTGGAACACGTGTCAGTTTCCCAATGACCCAGGGTCATTTCGGACATATCATGTCGTGTTTCCCCTGGCTATAAATAGCCACCCCCTCCACCATAAGTTGGTGGCTGCTCCGAGTTAAGAGTACAACTTTTGTCGTTTGAGAACAACCCACCTCCAAAGTCTTTGAGAGAGAATCCTTGCAAGGACAAACCCAAAACACCGAGAGCCCAAAGAGTGTTAAGCATCACTGGAGCCTTTTTGTTCCGAGTGAATCGAAGACTTATTACACTTGAAGACTGTGATCTTCCAGTCGGTTAGGCGTTCCGTTCTGAGCATTCAAGAGTCATTGTGGGTCGCCGGTGAACGAAATCTGTGAAGGTTTGGAAGTCTACCTTGAAGACTTACCTGAGTGATTGGGCGAGGACTAAGTGATCTTAGCTCAAGGCGAATAAGGTGAAGACGTGGTCTTCTGAGTTCAATCTCAGCCTCCCTAACCAGACGTACAGTTGTCACAACAACTGGAACTGGTCTACCAAATCCTTGTCTTCATCGAGCAATTGGTTCTATCATTTCACTCCTCACTTACTGTTTAGCTTTGTGAAGTCTTTGCTTGCCTATTCTGTTCGAAGACATTGTGTGAAGACCTCCACTCTGATTGCATATTTGTCTTCACATTGTCTTCCAACTCTGATCTGTTCTACCTAGCTGTTACTTGTCTTTGTTCATTACTTGTATTTGTTCATGATTAGTGTAGTTTATCTTCCGCTGTATTATGTTTAGTTACTGTTTTCTTGTTTGTCTTCGAATACATAGCCTGTTTCGAAGACTTTCATAAAAATCACCTATTCATCCTCCCTCTAGTCGATAACTAGCACTTTCAATTATGATATTAAAAATAGTAGTTTCTGTTGGGAGACGAATGATAATCTTCTGCTTTCCAAATGTACGCTTTCCAACCAGCTATTGCTAAAAAATGTATATTCCAAATGGACTGGTTGGAAAATTAGCATTTGTCTCCCAACATAAACTTATCAAAAGGAGGAATCAGGTAGAGGGGCGAGACGTGGGGATTCATTCATAGCGCAGCTGTGTGGTCGCCTAAGCACTCTCCTATATCTCGAAACAGGAACTCCCTTCAAAAGTTCTAAAATTTGTTCAACTCGAGAAGCTTTCAGGCCCATCGAGATGGACATCTTACTATCGACCGACCCCATATATCAGAAGAGCAACAAATAGTAGACAATGACATACTACATCATTCTCCAAAAAAAAAACAACAAGCAATCAGCCGCACGCCTTTTTTTAAGGGGAAAGCCAGGATTTATTCATCAAACACCACAGAGTGTGAGATACAGTTCACATCATGGGGTTGGCCAAATCAGACGTGGTGCCCTGACCTAGAGAAACTGCAAACTTGGCTAGAGTATGTGCTTTATAATTAACAACCCGACCTTAATTTTTTTAACATTGAAATAAACCTGCTCTAAGAGAAATCTCGTTGATAATAGCTTCGTACTTGCCCTGACCGTTGTTGCTTATGTTCCCTATGACTTGTTTTGAATCTGAAGTCACCACAAACTGTTGGATGTGAAGATCCTCTGCGAGAGCTATCGCCTCCCTGCAAGCGGTTGACTCCCATTGTCAGCCCCGCCAATGACTAGTGCTGAGCTCCTGCTGTCCTTATCTTTTTGTTGTTGTTGAGAAACACCTGTAACTTTATTCATACTCATAACAATTACAGGTACACTGATTTGGACCTAAGATCCAAGAAAATACAAAGTAACTCATATGACTAACAATTATAATGAAAACACCTTCTTCACAGCGTCATTCTCTGCTCGAAGAAATACTCCAAAGACTCGTGCCGTCCCTATCTCTGCATATTGCCGCACCCCTGCCTGATTGAGAGCTCCTGTTTGACGCTCGTTAGCGTCAAACAAATCAGCTTCCGCGCAGGGTTCGGGCAAACGGGCTGGCCCATTGCCAGGAGTGAACGTAATAATAATAAAAAAGAAAAAGAAATCATAGCGCTGGAAAGATTCGAACCACAGACCTAAGCATCGATTATGGCATGCTGCTAACGACTGGAAGTGGTTTAAAGTATAGAGCTAAACTTGAAGTATTGTGATAACGGCAAATTCGTTTCTAGTTTTTCTTAAAAAACTGAATAATATTTTCTTGAACAAATTTAGAAACTCGAACAGACGAATATTCAAAACATGAAAAAAAAAAATTGAAATTCCAATTTTTTTTATATACAATGAACAATTTTTAAATATACACTGAAACCTTTTTGAGATATACGCTGAACAATTTTTAACTACACACTGAACATTTTTATGATATACGCTGAACAATATTTAAAACACATTGAACATTTTTGTGATATACGATAAACATTTTGTAGATATACATTGAACATTTTTGTGATAACTACTGGACAATATTTAAATATGCATTGAACATTTTTTTGATATACGCTGAAGAAAAATTTGAATTGTGAAGAAATTTCTGAAAAAAGCGATTTTTCGGAAACCATGAACAAATTTTGAAATCATGAACAGAAATGGGAATTTCATACTTTTTTGAAAATTAAGGATAAAAGTAAAAAAGGATAGAAGAAAAGAAAACGAAAAAGAAACAGAAAAAAAAGAAAAAAAAAGGAAAAAGAAAACAGGAAAAAACGGAAAACCGGCAATAAGAAAAAAAAACACTCGATATGGGCCGGCCCGTTTCGCGCGCGCTTCAGCGAAAGCAACGCAGCTGGACGCTCGCGCGCGTCAAATAGGGATCACCTGCCTGATTCTCCCCCCATGTTCTGACCACAACACAACACAGCCCAACCCAACCCCCCTCTTTTTATCAGATTGGCCCGGCCCGGAGCGACCCTCTCCTTCCCAGGGACTGCGCTTTACCCTCCCGTCCGCTCGCCGCCGCCGCCGCCGCCGCCCGACTCAGCGAAGGCAACAGGAGTACGAGCTCGTGCGCGCGCGCTCTCTCCTCCCCCATATCCGCCCGAGCCCTCGATCCGGCTCCGGCGCGATGCTCTCCCTGTCGAGGGTGCTCGCGAGGCGGCTCTTCTCCACCGCGCCCGAGGCCGCCGCCGCCTCCACGTCGCTGGCGAGGAAGGCGCAGAACCCCCTCGAGGAGTTCTTCGAGGTCGAGCGGAGCACCGAGGACGACCAGCCCGCGCCCCACTACGGTACGTGTGCCCAGCATCCCTGCCCGCTCGCCCCCGCTTCCATCCCATGTAGTCAGAGGCCGGGCTTGGCGGATTCTCAAATGCGTCGGCGTGAGGCACACGGATGGTTCTAGACCACATCTCACTTTCTGTTGGAGGGCATCCTGTAGTTTGCAGCGCCTCTGACACTTTTCTTCTTACGCTGCCTACCCAGCATGCCATTATTATCTGAATCTCTAGTATGGTCTGTCAAAGTCTTTCTGTGTAGGGCTGTTCATGTGCAAATATTCCCCTGTTTGAAGCTGGTTTCATGGTAGCGTGCGTGCGTGCGTGCTCATAAATGCTGGAGCTCTATGCTAATATATGCCACCAAGTTTTTGTACATCTTAATTATGCCAGCAGCCTTTGATGTGTGTATGTATTATGTAACCGATTATGTAATTCTGTTTCTCTAGTCATGTCTCTGTATCTTTTATCGCCTGATGTTTCCGACATATCGCTCTTTCTAGGCCAAACTGATACGGGCCCGATATCCGGCACTCTGAACCTTGCCATCCCTTTCAGCTGGCAATAGATGGGTGTATGCACAATTTAGCTGCTTCCTGCAGTACATATCTAGACATACGGGAAGATTATGGTTTGCCGTAAGTTTGAAAACTCATCAAACAGCAGCTGAGCTCTGTTTACTTTGGAATTAGTTATACACTACTGCTCGTTTACAAGTAATTCGTAGCATGTCAGCGTTTAGTTTGACTGCCTTTGGTTGCGACAAGGCAATGCTCAAAAGCTCATACTGTACCGTGTTTGGTGCTTTGCGATGGATTTAACTGTTGTCATGTATTTGGTGTGCAAGGTCACTCCATAACTGTAGGATTTTGCATTTCTCAGGTGTGAAGTCTTCTGCTACGAGCAGATATAGTTACGCATCATTCTTGTCAAGGAAGCTTACGAGTGTCGCCTTCTGTTTCATTAATTGGCAGGTCGTGGTTGGAAGGCTTCTGAACTACGCCTGAAATCTTGGGACGACCTTCATAAGCTATGGTATGTCCTTCTAAAGGAGAAGAACATGCTTATGTCTCAACGCCAGATGCTAGCTTCAGAGAGCATGCGTTTCCCAAACCCGGAGCGCATTTCCAAGGTATATCTGCTGTCACAACCTCAAGCAATTAACTGCTTATTACTGCATATTTTGCTTCTCTGTCAACATAACCATTTTCGCGTGCAACAAATCTTGGTTTCATCAAATAATTGCATCGTACTTCTTGTAAGATGTTTACTTGCTCCATCTGTGGATGGCAAGCTATGCCCAGTGCAAGTCAAAATGTTGCATCTCTGAACCCCTGCTATCTCTACTTAATCACATATTTATGATACTTGTGCATTTTCTTGCTACTTAATAGAACTGCAATTCGGTGGCTCTAATTTCATAATGGATTAAAAATCAGAGATAACATCGGTTATTCTACTGGTCCTGTGAACTGCATGGAAGTGACCAAAATAAGCTGCTGTCTTCTTGAGTATTCATTAAACTTTACTGTCCTTGAATATCCTTGGTTCGGACAGCCAAACTGTGTGATCAGAGATATTGTGCAGTATGCAATGGTGCTCAGAAACAATGGCCTTCTTAATAAACTATAGACTGCAGGACAAGTTTCTTTTCGGCAAACAAAACACTACTAATTCTCCTGCTTTCGTATGTTATGCGGCATGGACATGCTGGAAAACACTTTCTTTATGCAGAATTAGAGAGAAATTTATGAAACCATGTGTGTCTTGGGGACAGTAACTATTTTTTTTTTGTTTTCTAAAATGATAATCTATTGGCGGTGTTCAACATTGGTGCAAACTTGGCCACTTTTTAATGCTATTTTGTGTTCAGCAGTGGGTGCTTTTGCTTTTCAAGAAATAATGAGTTAACAGTTAGTCAACAATATGTTGTTGATGATCTTTTCAATCTGGAGATATGCCCTGCTTTATAGGACATCATTCCTTCCATTTGGTTCTTCTCAGGTGTCGACGTGACACAATATTTCTTGTCATCAGCGTATTTTTTCCAAGGCGTGTTTTTTCTGTTCAAGACACAGTTCAGTGCTGGGTACGTGCTTTTCAGGAAATAATGAGTGAGCAGTTGGTGATCTTTTCAATCTAGAGATATGAACTGCTTTATAGGATACCATGTCCTCTGTTTGGTTCATGCTAATTGTCAACGTGAATTGAAAAGCTTGTTACCAGTGTGAAGCATCAGTTTTTTTTCTTTGCCAATTCATCTTTTCTGTTCCTTAGGCAGCACTTATTGACTCAACCCCGCTATTGTTTGTTTGTTTGTTTGTTTGTTTGTTTGTTTGTTTCAGGTGAAGAGATCAATGTGCCGGATCAAGCACGTGCTGACGGAGCGGGCCATAGCGGACCCTGACCCGAGGAGGACTGCGGAGATGAAGCGGATGATCAACGCCATGTGACCGACCCACGCCGCGCCGCGCTTCTACTGTCGGTAAGCAGCAGCCGTAGCAGCATTAGCATCTATCTACTGGAAAGAACGAATTTGCTCGCTTTCCCTTCTTGTGTTGTATGCCTCCCCCCGTGAGATGCATAAGACCAGCAATCCTTGAGACGCCCGT
This sequence comes from Thinopyrum elongatum, assembly GCA_011799875.1. Taxonomy (NCBI): domain Eukaryota; kingdom Viridiplantae; phylum Streptophyta; class Magnoliopsida; order Poales; family Poaceae; genus Thinopyrum; species Thinopyrum elongatum. The sequence continues at coordinate 64,832,444 of CM022303.1, forward strand.
GGAGCGCCATCGCCCCCGACAGTTCCCCGGATGAACGTCAATGGACTTGTGTTCTAATAATCGCAACCGTCCTTTTTCTTTGTGTGTGTGTGTGTGTGTGTGTGTGGCAAAGTACCATCCGGCTGTTTGTTTGCACAATGTGTTATGGATGTCCATTGGTTTCATTTGTGGCTCTGCGTAGTCAGAGCTTCGTTTTCAGTCGGCCATTCATTCATTTAGTCGTGCAATGTTTTTTTTTATCATGTGAATGCAGGACAGGAAAGGTGTCCTTGTGTCCTGTGATGCCGTCGCATGGAACACTGGGGTTCCACACTTAATTAGGCACAGTGAGATCACTGGCCACTTGCATGAAGTGGCCCTGCATCCAGCCACAGGCGGCGGACATCGGGGTCACGGCTCCCCATAGCGGCGAGTTCGTGAGCTACTTTATTACAGACACGCGGCACATGAGAGTAAACAACATAATTAAAGTTCAGGCCAACAAATTGACGAATGTCTGTGTAAATAACTCCCTCCGGTGCCAGATCCCAGGAAGAGCTTTTAATCGCCGTGATCAGATTGCTGCAGTCAGTTTCTATACATAGATTGGTCATGCCCCACACAGCAGCAGCTTCAATAGCTTGTAAACAATACGTACATGAGCAATCCTTCCGGCACCAGCCGCACGGGCATCTCCATCACTATCACGCACTACAAATCCCCAGCCACCATTCCCTGATTGCTCCTGGAACGCTCCATCAATATTTATTTTTAATTGATCGCCCTCTGGTTTAACCCACCGACTCACCCGATGATTGGAAAGGGGCCTCACTTCCTTCTGCAAATTCTGCAGCGAATCCAGCGCCCACGACCTCGCTTGAGCAGCAGTTGTCAGTATTGGGCAAATCGTGAACATTTTGTATTTCATGGACACTTCTACAAATTTTTGACATTTTCTAAAATCAAGAGCATTTTTTGAATTCATGAACATTTTATACTATTTTCATTTTTTAAATTTGTGATTTTTTAAACAAATTTTCTTGAATCGGCGAACAATTCTAGAATGGACGAACATTGTTTTGGAAATTGCTGGAACAATTTTTGAAATTTACGAACATTTTTTTGATTTCATGAACATTTTTTGAAATGCATGATCATTTTTTGAATCAGCGAATATTTTACGAATGAATAAACTATTTTGTAAGTCACGAACAGTTTTTGAATTTTTAGGATATTCTTCCGTTCATGAACATTCTTTGAAATTGGCAAAATTTTGTTCAATTTCATTAAAATTTCTTTAATACATGAATTTTATAAAACCCATGAACATTTTCGGATTTCCCAAAAAATTGTTTTCAAAATTTAGAACATTTTTTTAATAAGCAACATTTTTACATAAAATCACGAACATTTTGTGAATCAACAAACATTGTATGGTTTATTAAATATTTTATTCAAAATTCTCATTTTTTTAATTTTTGAAAAATTTTAAAGTCCAAAATTATTTAAAGTATAAAAATAAAAAAAATGAAATTTAAAAAATAGGCCGCATGGACATGTGCCGGCCCAAATGGGCGCGCTGCGTCTTCTCCTAGCGCGCAAGGCGCAATATAGGAGCTCCCTACTGCATGGGCCGACCCAGGCAGGGGATTCCCCTTTGTGAGATGTTTTTTTTATCACTTATAGGTGGCGTTGGTGGGTAATATTTTGCAATTTTGGGGGCCATTTCCATGACGTACTTCAAGAAGCAATAGCCCCTTTATTATTAGGTATAGATAATGGGGCCAGTCCATGCTCCGTCGTATACCTGCTCGTGATGTGGCCGACAGCACGGGGGTCACTGCCGCGTCTGTCCTCTGATGATGCACGTATCTTGTGGAATACTCCTAAGTATCAAGCGTGAGGTTCCCGTGAATTACTCCTTCCGTAATATAAGATGTTATCTCATTCAATATGTGAGTATATTGGATGTAGTAACGCCTTATATTATGGGACAGAGGGAGTAGTTACTAGTTAGTAGTGGTGCCACTTTGTTGTCTTATCTTAGTAGAAGTAGTATGTTGTTTCTTTGCACAATGTGATGTTCATTGCCCCCCCTCTCTCATTTAGTAGCAGAACATGTTTATCATGACGTTGGCTTGCAGAACAGCTGCACTGCAACCACGCACGAGGTTCTTGTGAATTACTATATGTATGTATGTATGTATGTATCGCTTGGTGTTTTGTTTAGTTGTGGCGGAGCTCCTTGTTGGTTGTCCTCGGTGCTCGTAGACACCTATGCAATCGCTGTAGGTTGCTCTATCTCTTCTTCTAAGATTTTTTTGATCGAAAGGGGTTCCCCCCGCTCCTTTTGATTAAAAACGAGGCAAAAAAACAAACACATAATGACTATTCACAACGCTGGGGCTAAACCGAAGTACCTGAGCTAGTAAGTTCTCAGACCGACCTACATCATGAGCATAAGGAAATTCATACAGGAGCTAACTATCACATAAGCATCAACATCAGCTGGAATGGGACCTCAGATAGATGCCATGTTGATCAATTCTGGTGTTCTTCATCTCGAGGTAATCCTCTTCTCCGATCCAGCAGAAGCATGTGTTCCTTCATCAATTTTGATTGAGTGTCCGAGCAGAGAATCTTCCATTGATGAAGCGACACACTTGCTTTTCCAGAAGAATCCATATATCTTTCCACACTACTCCTTGAAAACACAAATCATTTCGCAATGTCCATAAGCTCCAGATGGATGCAATACATGCCATACCAATCAAGTTATTATTTCAATTCCACAGATCAGGTAATTCAGATATATTAGTAGGGGAAATAAACTGAAAAACTTCAGCAATGACTCTCCACAATTTTTTTTGCAATAATGCATCATGCCGAGGTTCTATGGAAGTATGGTGACCATGTGTATGGAAAACATGAATATGATGATGCCATGTCCCAATATATCCACACCTGCCTCCAAGATAAGAAATGGCACCAGCCGATACAATGACATCGGTATAAACAGAAATCCCATAATAGAGGGATTGATCATTGATACGTCTCCGTCGTATCTAATTTTCCAAACACTTTTGTTCTTGTTTTGTACTCTAATTTGCATGATTTGAATGAAACTAATCTGGACTGACGCTGTTTTTAGCAGAATTGCCATGGAGTTGTTTTTGTGCATAAATCAAAGTTCTTGGATTGATCTGAAAATTTACGAAGAATTTTTATGGAATATGTGAAAAATACTGGTGGAAAAATATACCAGAGGGGGACCACCCAGCCACAAGCTCAGGGGGCACGCCCTACAAGCTTGTGGGCCCCCTGGACCTCTGGCAACCCTAACTCCAACTCCATATATACCTATTCACCAAGAAAAAAATCGGAGAGAAGGATTCATCGTGTTTTACGATACAGAGCCGCCGCCACCTCCTGTTCTTCATCAGGAGGGCTGATCTGGAGTCCGTTCAGGGCTCCGGAGAGGGGGATTTGATGCCGTTGTCATCATCAACCTTCCTCCGTCACTAGTTTCATGATGCTCACCGCCGGGAGTGAGTAATTCCTTTGTAGGCTTGCTGGATGGTGATGGGTTGGATAAGATTTATCATGTAATCGAGTTAGTTTTGTTAGAGCTTGATCCCTAGTATCCACTATGTTCTGAGATTGATGTTGCTATGACTTTGCTACGCTTAATGCCCGTCACTAGGGCCCGAGTGACATGATTTCAGATCTGAACCTATTATGTTTTCATGAATATATGTGTGTTCTTGATCCTATCTTACAAGTTATATGCATCTATTACATGTTATGATCCGCATACCCCAAGGTGACAATAATTGGGATTCTTTTCCGGTGATTACCGTAGTTTGAGGAGTTCATGTATTCACTAAGTGCTAATGCTTTATTCTGGTTCTCTATTAAAAGGAGGCCTTAATATCCCTTAGTTTCCTTATGCACCCCGCTGCCACGGGAGGGTAGGACAAAAGATGTCATGCAAGTTCTTTTCCATAAGCACGTATGACTATATACAGAATACATGCCTACATTACATTGATGAATTGAAACTAGTTCTGTGCCGCTCTAGGTTATATTTGTTGCATGATGAATGCCATCCAACGCAATTATCCATCACCAATCCAATGCCTACGCTTTTCATATATTGATCTTTGCTAAGTTACTTTCGCCGTTGCTGCTGTTACAATCACTACAAAACTGTTATTGTTACTATTACTATTATTACCGTTACTATCATACTACTTTGCTACTGATCACCTTGCCGCAGATATTAAGTCTTTCAGGTGTGGTTGAATTGACAACTCAACTGCTAATACTTGCGAATATTCTTTGGCTCCCCTTGTGTTGAATCAATAAATTTGGGTTGAATACTCTTCCCTCGAAAACTGTTGCGATGCCCTATACTTGTGGGTTATCAAGACCTTTTTCTGGCACCATTGCCAGGGAGCATATCTCTATTTGCCGAGTCACTTGGGATTTATATCAGTTGATCACTATGAAGAATCTTAAGGATGATAGAACCAAGATCGTTCCCTCTAAGACGAGGAGAGGTAAGGAACTACCATCTAGCTCTGCACTTGATTCACCTTCTGTTTTAAGTAAGCTTGCAACACCACCACTTGCTATCGTTTCTGATATGTCGCAAGTAATTGATGATGCCACTTCTGCTGTGCATGATGCTATGAATGATGCTATTGATGATGCTAGTACTTTGCTTGATGATATTGTGCCACTAGGTGAATTCCTTAATGAACAACTTGCTAGAGCTAAAGAAATTGAGAATGCCGAAACTGATGAAATTATTGAAACTGAAAATTTTGAAACACTTATTATACCTAGCTCTCCTAGATATGAATTGCCTGAGATACTTGAGGGTTATGTTATGGATGGAGAGGTAGCTAGGGACTTTCTTGCTTGTAAGGATAGAGATGATCTTAAAAAATTACTATGCAAGTTGAAAGTAAAATCTTTGAATGCTAGAATGAAATATGATCCTAAGTTTGCTACTTCACCTATCTTTATTACTGATAAGGATTATGAATTCTCGGTCGACCCTGAGTTGGTTACTTTGGTTGAATCTCATCCTTTCGATGGTTATGAATCTGAAACTGTTGTGGCACATCTTACTAAGCTGAATGATATAGCCACCCTATTTGCTCATGAGGAAAAAAATTCGCTACTACTATATTCTTAAGTTGTTTCCTTTCTCATTAAAGGGTGATGCTAAGATATGGTTTAATTCTCTTATCCCTGGTTGTGTGCATAGTCCCCAAGATATGATATATTACTTCTCTGAAAAATATTTTCCTGCCCATAAGAAACAAGTTGCTTTACTGGATATATTTAACTTTTGTGAAAATCGAAGAAGAGAATCCCCCTCAAGCTTGGGGGAGGCTTCTCCAATTACTTAATGCTTTGCCTGGCCATCCTCTCAAGAAAAAATGAAATACTTGATATCTTTTATAGTGGACTAACCGATGCTTCTACGGACCATCTAGATAGTTGCGCTGGTTGTGTTTTCAGGGAACGAACTATTGAAGAAGCTGAAGAACTACTGAATAATATATTGAGTAATATAATGATTGGACTCTTCCTGAACCACCACCCAAACCAACTCCGAAGAAGAGAGGTATTCTATTTCTCAGTCCTGAAGATATGCAAGAGGCAAAGAAATCTATGAAAGAAAAAGGTATTAAAGCTAAAGATGTTAAGAATTTACCACCTGTTGAAGAAATACATGGTCTCGATACCCTGACACATGTAGTAGAGGTAAATTCTCTCCATAGATTTGATGAAGGTGATATTCCTTATACTAAATCTGCTAGTCAATGCTTGGATGAATTGGATATGTTAGCAGACAATTGAAACAAAATGCTTATATGATTGAACGCTTCGGTGACTTTATGATTAGAACTGTTAATGATGTCAAGGGTGTGAGTAAACATGCATTTATGATAAAAACCCAAGTAGAACAAGTCTTCAAGTCACAAAATGATTTACTTAATGAGATGAACAATAAGATGAATGATCATGCTGTTAGAGTTATGACCAGGGGTGGTAAAATGACTCAGGAACCCTTGTATCCTGAAGGTCACCCTAAGAGAATTGAACAAGGTTCTCAAAGAATGAATACTGATGCACCTAGTCCATCTAAAAAGAAAAAAAGATGATAGGACTTTGTATGCTTCTAGTGAACCTACTGTAGACACACCTGAGAATCCAAATGATATTTCTATTTCTGATGCTGAAACACAATCTGGTGATGAACATGAACCTAGTGACAATGATAATGATAATGTTCATGTTGATGCTCAACCTAATAATGATAATGATGTGGAAATAGAACCTGCTGTTGATCTTGATAACCCACAACCTAAGAATAAAAGATATGATAAGAGAGATTTCATTGCTAGGAAACATGGTAAAGAAAGAGAACCATGGGTTCAGAAACCCATGCCCTTTCCTCCTAAAGCTTCAAAGAATAAGGATGAAGAAGAGTTTGAGCACTTTGTTGAAATGCTTAAACCTGTCTTTTTGCGCCTTCGTTTGACTGATATTCTAAAAATGTCTCCTCATGCTAAGTATATGAAATATATTGTCACAAATAAAAGAAATATACCGGAAGCTGAAATTTCCACCATGCTTGCAAATTACTCATTTAAGGGTGGAATACCAAAGAAACTAGGAGACCCAGGAATACCAACTATACCATGCTCCATTAAAAGAAACTATGTTAAAACTGCTTTATGTGATTTAGGAGCCGACGTTAGTGTTATGCCTTTCTCTTTATATCAAAGGCTTGATTTGAATAAGTTGACACCCACTGAAATCTCTTTGCAAATGGATGATAAATCAACTGCTATACCCATCGTTCTTTCATTCTTTCGTTTTGCTTTCAGAAAAAAACAAAAACTTCAAAAATATTTCAGTGTGTTTCTTTGGAATTCATTTCTTTTCTTTAGGTCGTAAGGAGAAGACCACGATAAAAATGTTGAATGGCTCTCATATGCATTATTGTTGATCTAACAAAGAGCCCATATTACCTTGTCTTCTCTTTGAATAAATGTTTGCAGATTCCAGCTTAGTCCACGACACGTGCACTCTTATTATTATTCACATCGTTCGGTCGTGCAAGTGAAAGGCAATAATGACGAAATTTGATGAATTGATTGAGGTGAAGAAAAGCTGGTATGAACTCAACCTATTTTGTTTTTGTAAATATGATTAGCTCATCGTTCTTGATTCAGTGTATTATGAATAAACATGTTTGCAATGATAATTAGAGATCATAGTTACTCATGCCATGCTTAAAGTAGCTAGGAGTGGATAATGGTTTGTCTTGTGTGTCAACATGCATTTAAAATGGTTATGATATAGTATGATAGGATGGTATCCTCCTCTGAATGATTCAAGTGGCTTGCCTTGGCACATGTTCACGCATGTAGTTGAATCAAAACCAACAAAGCCTCCATGATATTTATGTTCATGGTGTTTTATATCCTACCCATTCTCGTATTCAATGTTGATTAATCTCAAGGCATGTTTATGACCGTTGTCGCTCTATGGTTGGTCGCTCCTCAATCTATTTGCTAGCCTTCACCTGTACTAAGCGGGAACACCGCTTGTGCATCCAAATCCTTACACCCAAACTTATTCCATATATATGAGTCCACCTTACCTACCTATATGCGGTATTTACCTGCCGTTCCAAGTAAATTTGCATGTTCCAAACTCTAAATCTTCAAATACTAATATGTTTTGTATGCCCAAATCGCTCATGAAGCGACAGGGGGCGGTCAACATCATCCATGCCGTTGGGGAACGTTGCATGGAAAACAAATTTTTTTCTACCAACACGCAAGATCTATCCATGGAGATGCATAGCAACAAGAGGGGAGAGTGTGTCTACGTACCATCGTAGACCGTAAGTGGAAGCGTTTAGTAACGCGGTTGATGTAGTCAAACTTCTTCGCGCTCCAACCGATCAAGTACCGAACGTACGTCACATCCGATTTCTGCACACGTTCAGCTCGGTGACGTCCTCGCCTTCTTGATCCAGCAAGATGGGTGAAGTAGTGGATGAGTTCCGGAGCACAACGGTGTGGTAACGGTGACGGTGAAGTGATCTCCGCAGGGCTTCGCCTAAGCACTACGAAAATATGACCGTGCGTGTAAACGGTGGAGGAGGGCGCTGCACACGGCTTAGACAATGTTGTAGTTGTGCTAGGCGCCCCCCTCCCACATATATATAGGTGGGGGGAGGGAAGAGGCAGCCTAGAGGCGCCCCAAGTGGGGCCGAATCCCACTTGGGGTCCTGCCCCTAGCCGCGCCCCCCTGCCATGTATAGGTGCGGGGAAAGGCAGGGGAGGGAGGCGCCCCCCTTTCCTTTCTCCCATGAAAGGGGAAGGAAGGAGGGGCTAGCCCTCCCCCCTTTCCTTCTCTAGGGCTGGCCGGCCAGGGAGAGGGGCGCACCAGCCCCCTGTGGGCTGGTCTGTCCCTCCCTTGGCCCATTAAGCCCATATACCTACCGGGGGGTGTCCGGAACCCCTTCCGGTGATCCGATGGCTACCCGGTGCATCCCGAAACTCTTCCGGTGTCCGAATAACACCGTCCTATATATCAATCTTTACCTCTCGACCATTTCGAGACTCCTCGTCATGTCCATGATCTCATCCGGGACTTCAAACAACATTCGGTCACCAAATCATATAACTCATATAACACTATATCGTCAACGAACGTTAAGCGTGCGGACCCTACGGGTTCAAGAACTATGTAGACATGACCGAGACACCTCTCTGGTCAATAACCAATAGCGGAACCTGAATGCCCATATTTGCTCCTACATATTCTACGAAGATCTTTATCGGTCGAACCATTATGGCAACATACGTAATTCCGTTTGTCCATCGGTATGTTACTTGCCCGAGATTCGATCGTTGGTATCTCTATACCTAGTTCAATCTCATTACTGGCAAGTCTCTTTACTCATTCCATAATACATCACCTTGTAACTAACTCCTTAGTCATTTGCTTGCAAGCTTATGATGTGTATCACCGAGAGGGCCCAGAGATACCTCTCCGAAACTCGGAGTGACAAATCCTAATCTTGATTTATGCCAACTCAACAAACACCTTCGGAGATACCTGTAGAGCATCTTTATGATCACCCAGTTATGTTGTGACATTTGATAGCACACAAGGCATTCCTACGGTATCCGGGAGTTGCATAATCTCATAGTCGAAGGAATATGTATTTGACATGAAGAAAGCAATAGCAATAAACTAAACGATGAATATGCTAAGCTAACGGATGGGTCTTGTCCATCACATCATTCTCCTAATGATGTGATCCCGTTATCAAATGGCAACACATGTCCATGGTTAGGAAACCTTAACCATCTTTGATCAACGATCTAGTCTAGTAGAGGCTTACTAGGGACACGGTATTTGTTTATGTATTCACACATGTATTTAAGTTTCCGATCAATACAATTCTAGCATGAATAATAAACCTTTATCATGAATAAGGAAATATAAAATAACAACTTTATTATTGCCTCTAGGGCATATTTCCTTCAGTCTCCTACTTGCACTAGAGTCAATAATCTAGTTCACATCGTCATGTGATTAACACCCATAGTTCGCATCGCCATGTGATTAACACCCAAAGAGTTTACTAGAGTCAATAATCTAGTTCACATCGCCATGTGATTAACACCCAAAGAGTACTAAGGTGTGATCATGTTTTGCTTGTGAAAGAGGTTTAGTCAATGGATCTACCACATTCAGATCCGTATGTATTTTGCAATTTTCTTTGTCTGCAATGCTCTGCACAGAGCTACTCTAGCCAATTGCTCCCACTTTCAACATGTATCCAGATTGAGACTCAGAGTCATCTAGATTAGTGTTAAAGCTTGCATCGATGTAACCCTTTACTATGAACCCTTTATCACCTCCATAATCGAGAAACATTTCCTTAGTCCTCTTAGGATAATTTTGACTGTTGTCCAGTGATCTACTCCTAGATCACTATTGTACCCCCTTGCCAACTCATGGCAAGGCACACAACAGGTCTGGTACATAGCATGGCATACTTTATAGAACCTATGGCTGAGGCATAGGGAATGACTTTCATTCTCTTTCTATCTTCTGCTATGGTCGGGCTTTGAGTCTTACTCAACTTCACACCTTACAATACAGGCTAGAACTCATTCTTTGACTGATCCATTTTGAACTCCTTCAAAATCTTGTCAAGGTATGTACTCATTGAAAGTCTTATCAAGCGTCTTGATCTATCCCTATAGATCTTGATGCCCAATATGTAAGAAGCTTACCGAGGTCTTTATTGAAAAATTCTTATTCAAGTATCCTTTTATACTATCCAAAAATTCTATATCATTTCCAATCAATAATATGTCATCCACATATAATATCAGAAATGCTACAGAGCTCCCACTCACTTTCTTGTAAATACAGGCTTCACCATAAGTCTGTATAAAACCATATGCTTTGATCACCTCATCAAAGCATATATTCCAACTCTGACATGCTTGCACTAGTCCATAGATGGATCGCTGGAGCTTGCACACTTTGTTAGCACCTTTAGGATCGACAAAACCTTCTGGTTGCATCCTATACAACTCCTCTTTAAGAAATCCATTAAGGAATGCAGTTTTGACATCCATTTGCGTGCTAACATGATTCAGACAGACTTAAGCATCGCTACGGGTGAGAAATTCTCATCACAGTCAAAACCTTGAATTTGTCGAAAACCTAAGTCGAGCTTTGTAGATAGTAACATTACCATCAGTGTCAGTCTTCTTCTCGAAGATCCATTTATTCTCTATGGCTTGCCGATCATCGGGCAAATCCACCAAAGTCCACACTTTGTTCTCATACATGGATCCTATCTCAGATTTCATGGTCTCAAGCCATTTGTCAGAATCTGGGCTCATCATAGCTTCTTCATAGTTCATAGGTTCGCCTTGGTCTAGTAACATGACTTCCAGAACAGGATTACCGTACCACTCTGGTGCAGATCGTGCTCTGTTTGACCTACGAAGTTCAGTAGTCACTTTATCTGAAGTTTCATGATCATCATCATTAGCTTCCTCTCTAGTTGGTGTAGGCATCATGGGAACGGTTTTCTCTGATGTGCTACTTTCCAATTCGAGAGAAGGTATCAAGTTCTACTTTCCTCTCACTCACTTCTTTCGAGAGAAACTCCTTCTCTAGATAGGATCCATTCTTAGCAACAAAGATCTTGCCTTCGGATCTATGGTAGAAGGTGTACCCAATTGTTTCCTTAGGGTATCATATGAAGACGCACTTCTCTGATTTGGGTTCGAGCTTATCAGGCTGAAGCATTTTGACATAAGTGTCGAAACCCCAAACTTTAAGAAACGACAGCTTAGGTTTCTTGCCAAACCATAGTTCATACGGTGTCATCTCAACGGATTTAGACGGTGCTCTATTTAATGTGAATGCGGTTGTCTCTAATGCATAACCTCAAAACAATAGTGGTAAATCGGTAAGAGACATCACAGAACATACCATATCTAATAAAGTACGGTTACGACGTTCGGACACACCATCACGCTGTGGTGTTCCAGGTGGTGTGAGTTGTGAAACAATTCAACATTGTTTTAAATGAAGGCCAAACTCGTAACTCAAATATTCGCCTCCGCGATCAGATCGTAGAAACTTTATTTTCTTGTTACGATGATTCTCCACTTCACGTCTTCACTCTGAAATTCTTTGAACTTTTCAAATGTTTCAGACTTGTGTTTCATTAAGTAGATATACCCATACCTACTCAAATCATCTGTGAAGGTCCAAAAATAATGATACCCGCCGCGTGCTTCAACTCTCATCGGACCGCATACGTCGGTATGTATTATTTCCAATAAGTCATTAGCTCACTCCATTGTTCCGGAGAACGGAGTTTTAGTCATCTTACCCATGAGGGATGGTTCACAAGTATCAAATGATTCATAATCAAGTGATGCCAAAAGTCCATGCGCATGGAGTTTCTTCATGCGCTTTACAGCAATATGACCTAAACGGCAGTGCCACAAGTATGTTGCACTATCATTATCAACTTTGCATCTTTTGGCATCCATATTATGAATATGTGTATCACTATGATCAAGATTCAATAAACCATTCACATTTGGTGTATGACCATAGAAGGTTGGGATTTTTATTTCTATGCCCCTGGTTCCTTAGTTCTACTCATTCATCCCCACGATCTTAACTTTTGCTCACTTTTCCCCACTCCCTTGCCCGAAACCCTCAGAACTGGTCACAGCGGACGTTGCCGTCGGGTCAATGGCTTGACCGTTAACTCTGACGAGTGGGGCCGCGTAGGGCCGAGTCCACATTTTGACCATTACGTGCTAACCAGTGGGGCCGCGAAAATGGCACTCACTGTAGGGTTCCCCTCACTGTAACCTGAATCAGATCGAGTCGCTTTTGCGCCGCCCTCTCCGCCGCCGTCGTGCCACCTTCGCCGCCGTCGTGCCGCCTCCGCCGCAGTCGTGCTGCCCCCTGCCGCATCTACCCTCTCTCCCCATCTAGGATTATGAAGCGATGTCGGGGGAGCACCCCGTCCGGCCCATCAACCGTGGAGATGATTGGGTCGAATCAGCGGCGGATAATTCATGGATTCCACCTGGGTAAGCATCGTTTTCCTCTCAAATTGATTAGGAGGTCTGTAAATTAGGCTGTATTTGGCCACCGTTGGCGTGAATCAGCGCAATTTATCTGAAAATTTTAGGCCTAACTGCGCCCTTTATCTTATTTCAATCCAATAGGGTTGATCCTGCACTTGCTTTTCGGCTGGCGGTTAGAATAGAAACTAGCGAGCTGCGTGGAACTAAACCGTGTCTGATTTCTGGGTTTTTCTATCCTAAAGTGGTAGAAACCAGCGTTTCGTTCACAGATTTCCGCGAGGCACTCTGTTTTGAGTATCCTTGGAGCCCTGCCGATGCTGTTGAACTAAGATATTTTGAAAGTACTGAGCAGAGATTTGTCCCATTAACTTGTGATGAGCATCTGGGATTGCTATTTAGTTTGAATGCTGACAGCCGTTTCGGTAAAATCCATATCGGTGTGCTTCAGGCACGCAAACAATGTATCCCGAAGGGGAAGGGTGTTCAGACATCATCTGTCTCTGCTAATAGCGAGCGTCCTCGCACTCCTTGTAGGTCGAGACCAAGTAAACCCAGTGGTTCTGAAAGCCACAACATGTCGGCTGCCGCTAATTCTACCACTTCTCCTCTCCCTTCTGCACCTGATGTAGAAGTAGATGCAGAGCCTGACGAGGAAGTGCCTCGACATGATGATGAGGATGAGATTCTATTCCCTGAACTGGTAGATAGGGTCAGTCAATAGGCAGTGGAAGATGAATATCCAGAGGAGCCTAGCAGCCGTGCTAGATTTGATGACACTGACGATGAAGAGAGGGAGGAGAATATCGACTCCTTAGTTTTACAAGAATATGATGGTGAGGACATGCCAACAATTGAGTGGAACAGGGAGAATCCTGAGCTTACTCCAGGAACCGTATTCGAATCGATGGTGGACTATCGTAATGCAGTGACTACATATTGCATTCTCACTGAAAACTCCTATGAGGTTGATAGGAGTGAGCCAGGAAGATTCACTGTTCATTGCCCTTATGATAGGTGTAGGTGGAGGTTGCATGCATCCACTATGCTAAAGAGCAAATTGATTCAGGTATTACAACTGAATCTTTTTATCAGATTATTTATCCATTCTATATTCAGATCATGTGTACTGTTTCTTAATTGTATTTGACATCATTTTTCATTTTGTTTCAGATAAAAAGCAACCCACATGGGCACACTTGCCCACCTGGAGGGGGAGGGGGAAAGGACAAATCAAAGCTTGCAAAGACTAGGTGGGTGGCAGATGCAATCTTGGATTGGGTGAGGGAAACACCAACAATTGGTCCAACATCACTCCATGGGAAGCTATTTGAGAAGTACAAGATTAATATACCTTACATGAGGATTTTCTATGCTAAGGAAAGGGCTCTTGATAGGATTAATGGTCCATGGAATGAGAGTTTTCAGTTGCTTTACACCTTCAAAGCTGAAGTGGAGATGGCTAGTCCAGGGAGTGTTGTAGAGATTGACAAGCATACAGTTAAGTACAAAATTAAAAGGGAAGGCACTGGAGAAGGAGTGCTTCAGGAGGGCTTTTGTTTGTTTCAAGGCTTGCTAGCAGGGGTTTCTGAATGGTTGTAGGCCCTATTTGGCTGTCGATGCAACTGCTTTGAATGGAAGATGGAGAGACCAGCTAGCAGCAGTTTCTGCAGTTGATGGACACAACTGGCTATTCCCAGTTGCATTTGGTGTGTTGGAGGTAGAGTCCGAGGAGAGTTGGGTCTGGTTTCTGCAGCAGTTGCGCAACATTATAGGTACACCCTCAGGTTTAGTTATACACACAGATGCTTGCAAGGGTTTAGAAACTGCAGTAGAAATTGTATTCCCTGGAGTGGAACATAGGGAATGTATGCGACACCTAGCGCAGAATTTTAAAAAGAAATTCAGAGGCAAAGTTTATGATGAGAACCTATGGCCAGCCACTAGTACGCGTCCGTGCTATACAAACGGTTTTTAACCCCTTTCCGCGACGGCATTTGGAACCGTCGCCTAGTGAGTGACGGCGATAGGGGGGGTCCTTCCCACACGACCCAGAAACCGTCGGGGATATGCCCTCCTGGCACACACGCTCGGCAAAATGAGGTCGTGTGCGACCGGCGAGCGCTCAAATATGGAAATACGTACAGTAGAGCTAAAAAAAATACAATTATACATGCGAAATTGTTTTCGGTCGCAAGTACATCCCACACAGTCAGTCCCCGCTAAACGTTTCCGTTCGTATGTACATCCCACACAGTCGCTCCAAGGAAAACATTTCCGTTCATAGGTACATCACACACAATTTTTCCCGTTAAATCGTTTGTGATAGCGTTGCCATTGCACAAGATATTAACAATTTTATCGTTTGCATTATTGAATGCATCACACACGGTGCACAGAAGAAACTGTGTGGCAAAGGTTGTCCATAACACACAGTTTTTATGTGGTAAACGTTTGCGCAAGGTGGCCTAACGCAAACAGTTTTCAAGAGAAGGTCATGTGTGATTGTTCATTGATCCAACACGGTTTATTCCTAGAAACTGTGTGCGTTGCCTGAGGTCATCGCCCATGGTATTTTCTCAATAACCGTTTGCAACAGCAAAACCCAATTAGCAGGCTAATTGCCCTATTATTAATAGTCCATTTATTAATCTAATTGACATTCATATTAAGCACATAATATATTTCATTTCCATATTAAGGAAGCAGGATTTCATAATTGAAATACATCAGAGTACAACATGATATAGCTTCAGCACTCAGCTACCCTATTACACAACTGCACCAGCACTAAGTTTCACATGCAACATGTAGAACCTTTCGAAATTAGCATCATAGACGATATATAGACAGATGCATCTCATCTGGAAAACTGCTGAAGCGGAAGGCGAATATTGATCCTTCATTCATGTTGAAGGTCTTTGCAACTTTAGGCCAGTGCCTGTGGATGATTGACCGTCCGTCCTTCGTCCTCTTCAGAAACACTTCAATATTGAACCGTGGGTGTTGTATGAAAACCTTCCTCGCCTCCTGACCATAGAGGTGGTTTGAGAGGTAATCAACAGTGAACTGCTTTGGAAAGGCCTGAAAACAAGGATGTGCATAAATATCTTCTCTATATTGGAAATGGGGCAAAGGAATAAAAAAAGGCAGGGTATAATAGTTAGTACCATCTTGTAGTGAACTGATGTCTTCTTCATTGTGAAGACAAAGATCTTGTTGTTTTTTGTCGCTAATTTCTTTATCCTAACAATTTTTCTAAGTTTCTTGACTTGATTGATATTCATGGACAACTCATTTCCCCATATGCAAAAAAGGGTCGAACAGTGGGTCAAAACCTCTGACAGCAGGACCTACATGTGCAAGACCAAATTGTTAAAAACCTAAATATTAGAATGGTTCCTGCAATTGCACAATAATGTGCTATTAGACAATGGACCATGCACGTGCAGTTAACTAAACACCAGAACAAATGAACCAAACGTTAACTGAGCACCACATTGCACAATATAACATACTCCTAATAGAAGATCAGACAGTTAACCAAACCAAGCATTCTTAACAACTTGGAAATATAGCAATTGTATTTGTTTCTCATGTATTTAATATAGCCTCATTCGATTTATTTCTCACATGGTATACAATAACAGAATGCAGCCACAACAATTGAACATCGCATTGCATAATTGAACCATGCAGTTAAGTAAACACCACAACAAATGAACCAAATGTTAACTGAGCACCACATTGCACAATATAATATACTCCTAATAGAAGATCAGACAGTTAACCAAACCAAGCATGCTTAACAACTTGGAAATATAGCAATGTATTTGTTTCTCATGTATTTAGTACAGCCAAATTCGATTATTTCTCACATGGTATACATAACAAATGCACACAACAATTGAACATCGCATTGCAGAATTGAACCAACAGTTAACTAAACACCACAACAAATGAACCAAATGTTACTGAGCACCACATTGCACAATATAACATACTCCTATAGAAGATCAGACAGTTAACCAAACCAAGCATGCTTAACAACTTGGAAATATAGCAATTGTATTTGTTTCTCATGTATTTAGTACAGCCAAATTCGATTTATTTCTCACATGGTATACAATAACAGAATGCACCCACAACAATTGAACATCGCATTGCAGAATTGAACCAAACAGTTAACTAAACACCACAACAAATGAACCAAACATTAACTGAGCACCACATTGCACAATATAACATACTCCTAATAGAAGATCGGACAGTTAACCAAACCAAGCATGCTTGACAACTTGGAAAATTGCACCGTGAAGAATTGAACATCACATTTGCAGAATTGAACCAAACAGTTAACTGAACACCACATTGCATGACATATAGAACATATACTCTAGAGCAGAAGATTGCATGGTAAAAGTAGATAGCACAATTCACTAGAATTTGTTAAGGAAAGGCAGTAGCTAGCAAACTGAACATGGGTCCTTATAGTGAGCTAATAAGACAAGCTACTCCTCATTGTCGGAGATATCGATGACGATTGGCTCCTTGGACATGGAAGAGGGGGAGGCCTCCGCTTCATGGGTGCCCTCGTCGTAGTGGTGAGTTGCCTGAGCCGCTCCGGGTACCAACCTGCTGGCTCTCGAGATGAGGTAAGCACGTGCACGCTGAGAAAACACCTCGTAGTCTTTGTCGAAGGCACCGACGGTGGCCTCGAGAAAACGCCATGAACTGCCATTTAAAGCAGCCAACCATGTCGCGACGTCAGTGCGCGAGGCGTCGACGGTGGCCTCGACGACGAGGTGCTCCTCCAAGATCTGGGGGTCGGCACGAATGGCAGCCATCGCGACCTCATCCGCGCGTGCGGCCGCGATTTGCTTCTCCACTGCCAAATGCTCCTTGAGATCCTGGCTATACTACGTGCACCATGGCTTAGGGCGGCGCTTATTTGGTGGAGGGGTCGGTGATTTGGGTGGAAGGTGTCGCGCTCGCGCCGGCGGTCGGGGCATGTGGGATGTGGAAGGAGGAGGAGGATGGGGGTCGGGTGTGGATTACCTGCCTGGATAGGCGAGGCAGAGCAGCGTAAAGGAGGGTCGCCGGCGAGGAGGTGGCGCTGCAAGCAAGGAGTGAAGGTTTCAACTTGGAAAGGAAGGCGGAAACAGGGGAAATGTGGCTTTTGGTAAGGGGGAGGGGGCGGGGAGGTAGATATTTCCGCGGAAGCCGAAAATTTGGAATCGCTTCAGCGAAAAAACTGGCGCGCAAAGTGTCATCAGACACGGTCCCTTATTCAGAGCGGGCTGTGGACTGTAGCCGTCGCACCTTCTCGCGTAAGCCGTATGCGTACTATAATCCAACGGTGGTCCAAGATATTTTGTGCTGCATCTTACATGGTTGGTGATAATAAACTGTGTGGGATCTACTTGATTTTTTGTCTTGATTTGTATTACATAATGGGGTCACAGCGGCAATGGACAGTGTTTGAATTGCTAGACCTTTTATTTCCAGTGAACATGCAACTATATGTGTGTCGTAAAAAAATTGGAATTATTCAGGGTTCATTTGGAAATTTTATACATTAAATTGGTTTTCTAGCCATTTTAGAAGATGCACAATTCAAAATTAAAGCACATGCACATGGTCCGGTGCACCAACATGGGTTGTAAAATCATATATGTGTCCATGGGTTTATGCTTATGTCCCATGCAAGAAATGGGGATGAATTTCGAACACCACGACACCGTGGCTCTCCGGCAAATGTTGAGGTACTTGCTTTTGTAATTCTAGTAAATTCAAAACCCGTCTGAAATTCATGAACCTTGGCATGCTATCATGGAATGGCATCAACATGCTGGGGTAAAAAATATTGTACCATTTGGGGCAGGTTGTGGTATAAGCTTCTCACAAACCAGAGCTTCTCACAAGAAAGCCTCATGGTTCCATTAGGGAAACGTGTCACCTTTGTGGACAAAACGATATTCGTCGCCTCTTCTTCATTTCAAATTTTTTCCTGGTGTCAACATAGAACAACAGGAGTGTCGTGTTAAATTTTGGATTTTTTCGGGGATCGTTTGGACATTTTTATACGTTAATTGAGTTTTCTAGGCATTTATGTGCATAATTCAAAATTGAACTACATGCATGTGCTCCGTCCATAAAAATGGGTTGCAAAATCAAATGTTTGTCCTTGGTTGCAAGATTAGGTCACATGCAAGAAATGAGAACGAATGTCAAACGCCTTGACACTGTCGCTCGGCCGCTAACATTGAGATACATGGTTTTAAAATTCAATTAAATCGAAAACTCGTCTGAAATTCATGAAACTTGACATGATATGATGGAACGGTAGTGACATGCCATGGTAAAAATATCGTCCCATTTGGGGCAGGTGTGGGTATAAGCTTCTCGCAAACCAGAGCTTCTCTCACAACAAGCCTGATGGTTTCGGTAGGGTACGTGCCACCTTGGGGGACGAAACGATATCTGTTGCCTCTTATTGCTTTCAAAAAATTTCTCGTGTCAACATAGAACAACAGGAGTGTTGTGTCAATTTTTGTGATTTTTCGGGGTTCGTTTGGACATTTTTATGCATTAATTGAGTGTTCAATGCATTTATGTGCATAATTCAAATTTGAACTACATGCACATGCTCTAATGCATATAAATTGGTTGAAAATTCAAATTTGTGCCCTTGGTTGCATGCTTAGGTCCCATGCAAGAAATGAGAATGAATGTCAAACACCCTGCCACGGTCACTCGGCCGCAAACATTGAGATACCTGGTTTTTAAATTCCAGTAAATCAAAAGCTCGTCTGAAATTCATGAAACTTGGCATGCTATCATGGAGCGGCATCAACATGCCGTGGTAAATTTTTTGTCCCATTTGGGGCAGGTTTGGGGATATGCTTCTCACAAACCAGAGCTTCTCACAACAAGCCTGATGGTTTCGATAGGGAACGTCCCATCTTTGGGGATGAAACGATATCCATTGCCTCTTATTGCTTTCAAATTTTTTCTCATGTCAACATAGAACAACAGGAGTGTTGTGTCAATTTTTGGGATTTTTCGGGGTTCGTTTGGACATTTTTATGCATTAATTGAGTTTTCAATGCATTTATGTGCATAATTCAAATTTGAACTACATGCACATGCTCTAATGCATATAAATTGGTTGAAAATTCAAATTTGTGCCCTTGGTTGCATGCTTAGGTCCCATGCAAGAAATGGGAATGAATGTCAAACACCTTGCCACGGTCACTCGGCCGCAAACATTGAGATACCTGGTTTTTAAATTCTAGTAAATCCAAAGCTTGTCTGAAATTCATGAAACTTGGCATGCTATCATGGAGCGGCATCAACATGACGTGGTAATTTTTTTGTCCCATTTGGGGCAGGTTTGGGGATATGCTTCTCACAAACCATAGCTTCTCACAACAAGCCTGATGGCTTCGGCAGGGAACGTCCCACCTTTTGGGGACGAAATGATATCCATTGCCTCTTATTGCTTTCAAAAATTTTCTCATGTCAACATAGAACAACAGGAGTGTTGTGTTTGGGATTTTTTGGGGTTCGTTTGGACATTTTTATGCATTAATTGAGTTTTCAATACATTTATGTGCGTAATTCAAATTTGAACTACATGCACAAGCTCTAATGCATATAAATTGGTTGAAAATTCAAATTTGTGCCCTTGGTTGCATGCTTAGGTCCCATGCAAGAAATGGGAATGAATGTCAAACACCCTGCCACGGACACTCGGCCGCAAACATTGAGATACCTGGTTTTTAAATTCTAGTAAATCCAAAGCTCGTCTGAAATTCATGAAACTTGGCATGCTATCATGGAGCGGCATCAACATACCGTGGTAAATTTTTTGTCCCATTTGGGGCAGGTTTGGGGATATGCTTCTCACAAACCAGAGCTTCTCACAACAAGCCTGATGGTTTCGGTAGGGAACGTCCCACCTTTGGGGACGAAACGATATCCATTGCCTCTTATTGCTTTCAAAAAATTTCTCGTGTCAACATAGAACAACAGGAGTGTTGTGTCAATTTTTGGGATTTTTCGGGGTTCGTTTGGACATTTTTATGCATTAATTGAGTTTTCAATGCATTTATGTGCATAATTCAAATTTGAACTACATGCACATGCTCTAATGCATATAAATTGGTTGAAAATTCAAATTTGTGCCCTTGGTTGCATGCTTAGGTCCCATGCAAGAAATGGGAATGAATGTCAAACACCCTGCCACGGTCACTCGGCCGCAAACATTGAGATACCTGGTTTTTAAATTCTAGTAAATCCAAAGCTCATCTGAAATTCATGAAACTTAGCATGCTATCATGGAGCGGCATCAACATGCCGTGGTAAATTTTTTGTCCCATTTGGGGCAGGTTTGGGGATATGCTTCTCACAAATGAGAGCTTCTCACAACAAGCCTGATGGTTTCGGTAGGGAACGTCCCACCTTTGGGGACGAAACGATATCCATTGCCTCTTATTGCTTTGAATTTTTTTTTCGTCTCAACATAGAACAACAGGAGTGTTGTGTCAATTTTTGGGATTTTTCGGGGTTCGTTTGGACATTTTTATGCATTAATTGAGTTTTCAATGCATTTATGTGCATAATTCAAATTTGAACTACATGCACATGCTCTAATGCATATAAATTGGTTGAAAAAACAAATCTGTGTCCTTGGGTGCATGCTTAGGTCCCATGCAAGAAATGTGAATGAATTTCAAACACCAGGGCATTGTTGATTGCCAGCAAAATGTTGAGATACTTTGTTTTTAAATTCTAGTAAATCCAAAACTTGTCTGAAATTCATGAAACTTGGCATGCTATCATGGAATGGCACCCGACATGCTGTGGTATTTTTCGTGTCCATTTTGAGAGAAGGCGCACTCGAATAACAACCAACAAAGGCATTTTGAAAAAATAGCTGCCACTTTAATATCTCAAACATTTGTATAATTCAAATCGTGTGCGTTCTGTTAACCATTCACGTGACGCCATGTGTCTTCATTTTAATGGCTATAGGAGGTGCCGTGCGGACAGTTGCTTGACCTTGACTGAACGGGAGGCGTGCAACCGGAGTCCGGTGCGCAGGCTGACCGAGAGGGGTGCAAGCTATCCTCCAATGCGCAGGCTCACCGGGAAGCGTGTGAGCTGTACGCTGTGCAGGCTCACTGGGAAGCGAGCCCTTTGACTTCCATGGCCGCCCGCCTTCCTCTCCATTAATGGCGCCCGAGCCACTGTTTAATACGGGCGGCCTTACTGTTCGCCTCCCATTCCCCTCCCTCCCGCAGACCTCCACCAACGCCATGGCGCAGAATGATCATCTGCCACTAGTCTTCAAGTTTGGTGAAGTCGACTCCGAGCCGGAGGAGATAGAAAATAAGGAGGAATGGGGCCTCATTGACATGGCCCAGAACGAGCTGGCCGCGGCGGTTGCTGCCCCCACTCCCGTCCCAGCTCCCATCCCCGCGCCCGCGCTAGCGACCATCCCCGTAGCATTGACGGGCTGGTTGCCGAGCACTATCGCAGAGCTGGAAGCCGCGGGCGTCAGCGAGGTCTCCGCGGACCCGCACGAGCTCGTGTACATGCCAGCGCCAGCGCCCGTGCCCCTGCCCGTGCGCGCCCCTCCACCCACCGTGGCGCCGGCCCCCGTGCGTTTGGCTGCACCCACCGCGCCCGTGCCCCTGCCCCTGCCCGTGCGCGCCCCTCCACCCACCGCGGCGCCGGTCCCCGTGTGTTTGGCTGCACCCACCGCGCCCGTGCCCGTGCGTGCGCCCCCCTTAGCGGCATGGGACGCCGCCGTCGACCGCTACCTCTCAGCGTCGCGAGCTGCCGTCCTCCCGCGCCCCGCCCGTCGATTGCGCGACGACATGATGTTTGATTTACAAGTGAAGAACATTCTGTGCTGCATTGAAGACTTCAACAACGGCGTCCCGAAGGACAAAAACGACAACGACGGCATGGCACGCCGCCTCCGCCGCCGCCAGAAATAGTTTTTTTCTTGGGTTTAATACTGTATCTCGATCATATGAATATAAATTCGCAGTATGACTGAATGAAAGATATGGTTTGAGCGAACTTGCGTTTTTCTCTCTTAATGTACAGACTTATCAAACAATTTTCTTTTGAAAAAAAATGTCAATGATTTTTAAATATAAAGCACTCATCGCAAACGTTTTAGTTAGAACACCCGTATGCAAACCGACAGCTTCCCCAGGAAGCCAAGGGAAAATGTGCCGAGCAGGATTTATGCAGCTCTTGATCGCAAATGTTTTAGTTAGAACACCCATATGCAAACCGACAGCTTCCCCAGGAAGCCAAGGGAAAATGTGCCGAGCAGGATTTGTGCAACTCTTGATCGCAAACGTTTTAGTTAGAACACCCGTATGCAAACCGACAGCTTCCCCAGGAAGCCAAGGGAAAATGTGCCGAGCAGGATTTGTGCATCTCTTGATCGCAAACGTTTTAGTTAGAACACCCGTATGCAAACCGACAGCTTCCCCAGGAAGCCAAGGGAAAATGTGCCGAGCAGGATTTGTGCAGCTCTTGATAGCAAACGGTTGTTTTGGATGACCCGTGTGCAACCACGTAAAAACATTTGGGTAAGATTTGCATCTGTCATATTGGGTATGTTGCCATTTGTCAAACTGGAAAGATTGACATTTGTTTATCTAGTAACATTGCCATTTGTCAACCTTGTAACACTGCGATTTGTCAAAATATGCAGCTAAAAATCACTAGCACTATCTAATTTTTGCAACTAAAATCACTAGCATCGTTCATATGGACACCAATACAAAGTGGCATTGTATTTTTTTTGTCAAATTTGAGACCAGTTTTGATGTAATTTTTATCTAATTACAGATGGGAGATTATTAATAATTGGGAACCAATATCCCAAATGGATTATTTATTCGAACCGTAAGAATTAGACCAACAATGGATACGTGCCATGCTTCGATTAAGCAATAAAGCGGCAGCATTAATCATCCAAATAGAAAAATAATATACGTGCTGCCACGCGACCCATGTGCCGTATATCGCACACACCTTGATCTGGCTGACCGTTTCTTTTGTGTTGCCTAATCACAAACAGTTCATCCGAGTGAACCATATGCTGCATATCGCACACGCCTTCATCTGGCTGCCCGTTTCTTTTGTTTCGCCTCATCGCAAACAGTTCATTGAACTGAATTGTATGCCCTACATCGCACACGCAACTAAAATCTGAACCGTGTTTGATGGCTCCGCCATCGCAAATGTTTTGCACCTTTTTTGACGGTTTTTTTGCACCACCGTTTGCGATTATTGCATCGCACATAGTTTCGTCGAAGGGTCTCTGATCGTAGTGTCGCGTTAGCAGCATCCTGCAGTAGTGAGCATCATACACATGTAGCTTGAGGAAGCATGAGCACCATTTGAGAGTGTTGTATGCTCACAATCCTTTGGTGAAGGAGTACATGGATGAACATCATGGAAAGGTGTGGTTAAGAAGCAAATTCAATGAAATCTGCAAAGTAGACTATGTGACCAATAACCTCGCTGAGTGTTTCAATGCAAAGTTCAAGTCAATGAAAGGGCTTTTGTTGTGGCAAGCATTTGATAAGATCAGGCAGATGATCATGATAAAGATGGCTCTTCGTAAAAGAATTACAGAAACACAATATGTTGGCTATCTTATGCTCCCATCTCTGATTAAGGCATTGCATGCCAAGGCAAGAGGACTAAGTATGAAATGCATTCGACCGTCGACATACGAGGCTGAGGTGACATACAGTGACAGTAAAAATAGGGAATGGAGATATCCAGTGAACCTTGCAACCAATGAATGCAGCTGTAGGCAATGGCAGATCTGCGGGAAGCCGTGTATACATGCCCTACATCTCATGACTGTTATTGGAGGTGAAGATGGTGAAGTTGATCAGTATTGCTCTGAATATTTCTCTGTTGCCAAATTTAGGGCTGCTTATGCTGAAAATGTGCCTGCACTCTTGGGAAAAGACCAATGGAACATAGTAGACCCAGGGTTCAAACTCCGTTCTCCTGTACTGACTAGACCACCAGGAAGACCAAGGAAAAACAGGATAAGAGCTGGTGAAGAGGGTTGTAGGATCGAAAGTATGTCTAGAGGGGTGTGTCGTGGTTCTAAGTCTGACAGTAGAATAGGGGGTAGGTATGAGGAGGCAAGATCCTAGCTATGATGAGGTTGTGCACGCAAGATTTATGAGTTCGGGCCCTTCTCGGAGGAAGTAACAGCCCTACGTCTCGGTGCCCGGAGGCTCGGTCGATTGAATTATGCGTGAAGTTACAGGGGGTGCGAACTCGTAAATCTTGCGTGCACAACCTCATCATAGCTAGGATCTTGCCTCCTCATACCTACCCCCTATTCTACTGTCAGACTTAGAACCACGACAGTTGGCGCCAACCGTGGGGCTGGTGTCTTAGCGACTTTCCGGTGAGGTTGCGATTTTTTCCGATTCCCATCATCATGGTTTCGGGTGGAGGTTTGGCTGAGGGCCACGAGATCCGTCTCTGCGCGCTCGTCTTCATCGCCGACGACTCCGCCCGGCTCCAGGAGGCCCCCCTCGACGTCGAGACGTTCCCCGTCCGCGGGGCGACGCACTTTTGCGCGTGTGTCCGCGGCGTCCTTCTGCGGCAGCCGTCGACCCAATATCGGTCGTTTCCTACGGCGTCTTCATTCCCCGCTGTTCGCCGTCGCAAGCGATCCGGTCGATCGCGGCTTCAGCGGTGGGTGAGGCATGCGGTGGCACGTCAGTTGGCCACCCCTCAAGTCGCGGCAATCGAGCCCAATGAATCTCTCTACGGCCTGTTCGATCTGTCGACTGGCTCTGTCGAGACTCTGTTTGAGTGCGACAGCAGCGATCCTGCGGCGGAGGTCCTGATGGTCGACACGCCGCGTAGCCCACCTGGCATGCGTCGCAATGGAGGCGGCGACGGCGGTGGCGATCCGTCGCGTGTTCACGAGGAATACCACCCCGAAACCCTCTCTTCACAGCGGAGGGAGGAACTTCACCGCCGTAACGAGGAAGCACTCCACACGCCCATCGTCGGAGAGACCTCTGAGGCTCGGGCCTTGGAGGCAGCGCGCTTTGCCACTTTGGCTGAACGCACTCGACTGGAAAATCTTCAGCATGCACTTGACGAACGTGCTTGGCAGCGGATTCCTGAGTCTAGTCGATGGCGGCAATTGTTCCCTCCTGAACCTCAGGTATACCGCACTCCGATTCAGAATCTTGCAGCTGCAGCTCGTATAGCAGAATCCATCCAGCCATCCCAGTAAGAAGCTGGACGAGGTTTGATGCAGATCCGGGCTCTGCTCCGGGCGGCAGGAGACCAAAACACAGTAGTATCACAGTCGCGTAACAGAATCCATAGCAATCTATGGTGGCTGACACAGTTCAATCGGCTCACAACCCAAGATCGCCTCCGCGGCATGAGGGGTGGGTGCATCGCCAAGATCAGCACTTGGGTCGGATCCACGAGCAGTACGATCATCGACTCGGCCGAGATGACCGCCGTCGAGCGCCTACACCCCCTCCGAGAAGCGGATCATATGTGCCCCGGCACTATGATGACAGACGCCCATACAGCGGAGGGCGGAGGACGCCGGTAGACCCAAGAGAGCCAGGGTTTGATGCGAGGTCAATTTTAGTGCAAGGTTTGGTCGACAGGAACCGAGCACACAGAGAGGGGCAAGGCAGGGATCGCCCGAGTGGAAGCAGGATTCATGTTTCGGGTCCCGAGTGTTTTAGCAGAGCTATCAGAGCCGCTGAGATCCCCCCAACTTCAGGTTGGCGACCGGGGTTAGTAAGTTCACCGGTGAGTCGAAGCCTGACACTTGGCTGGAAGATTACCGAGTGGCTGTTCAGATCGGTGGTGGAAGTGATGAGGTAGCTATGAAACATCTTCCTCTCATGCTGGAAGGGTCGGCCAGAGCATGGCTGAATCAGTTGGCCCCAGGCAGTATATTCAGCTGGGAGGAGTTAACCCGAGTGTTTGTCAGGACATTCGAGGGCACATGCAAACGACCTGCGGGGTTGACGGAATTGCAACATTGTGTACAGAAGCCGAATGAAACTCTGAGGGATTACATCCAAAGATGGACCACTTTACACCACACAGTAGAAAATGTATCCCAACACCAAGCAGTTTGTGCCTTCAAGGAGGGCGTTCGGTATCGAGAGCTTAACTTGAAATTCGGTCGGACAGGAGATATGTCTCTGACCTGAATGATGGAAATAGCCACCCGGTACACTAATGGTGAAGAAGAGGACCGACTCCGCAGTGGAAAGGGCAAACCAGTCGCCCAAGACACCGGAGTGGGTCAGAAGCAGAAACGCAAAGCCGAGCCAGCAGGTCCAGGTGAAGCTGCAGTTGTAACTCAAGGAAAATTCAAGGGGAAGCCCAAGGGACCCTAGATCCCCAAGAAGGTGAAAGACCAGGCGGGGAACGATGTGTTGGACTTGCCATGTCACATTCACACCAAGAAGGATGAAGAGGGAAATCTGATTTATCCCAAACATACCACTCGACAATGTCGGCTCCTGATCCAGCAGTTCCGAGAGAAACAGCCCAATGAAAAGGAAAAAGAGTCTGACAAGGATGGTGACAAGGAAGAAGATGATGACGGTTTCCCTAACGTCAATTCCACTTTGATGATTTTTGCTGACATTGAAAGTAAAAGTCGACTGAAAGTCATCAACAGAGAGGTAAACATGGTTGCTCCGACAACGACGACATATTTGAAATGGTCAAAGACTCCCATCACATTCGACCAATCTGACCACCCACCGCACGTCGCCACCCCCGGGAGGCAAGCGTTGGTGGTCGACCCGGCCGTTGGGGGCACCCGACTGACCAAAGTCTTGATGGATGGTGGCAGCGGCTTGAACATTTTGTATGCTGAGACTCTTCGTGGGATGGGCATTCCGATGTCCAAGCTCAGTGAGAGCAACATGCGGTTCCACGGTGTCATTCCAGGGAAGAAAGCTGATTCACTCGGACAGATCACTCTTGACGTGGTTTTCGGTGACTCAAAGAATTACCGTAAGGAGAAGTTGACATTTGAAGTTGTGGATTTTCACAGTGCCTATCATGCTATTCTGGGCAGAACTGCATATGCCCGTTTCATGGCTCGACCGTGTTACGTGTACCCCAAGCTGAAGATGCCTGGCCCTAGGGGCGTGATCACGGTCATTGGTAATTGGCAACGAGCAGAAGAGTGCCTCCAGAAGGGCTCTAAGATAGCCGATGAATAGATGGCAGCGATAGAAATGGAAGAATATAAGAAGACTGCAGATCCGAGTGATTTGTTGCTCGCTAAGAAGCCTGCTTCCGAGTCTGCATTCCAATCGTCCGGTGAAACAAAGCCTGTTCACATTCACCCGACCGATACCAGTGCTGCTCCGACTCATATCTCAACAACACTCGATAGCAAATAGGAAGAAGCGCTCATCCAGTTCCTCCGTGAGAACTGGGACATCTTCGCATGGAAGCTGTCTGACATGCCGGGTGTACCCAGGGGACTGGCTGAGCACCATTTGCGAGTCGATCCAAAGGCAAAACCCGTGAAAGAGCATCTCCGTCGGTCCGCTACGGAGAAGAGAAAGGCAATTGGCGAAGAGGTGGCTCGGCTTTTGGCAGCTGAGTTCATCCGCGAAATTTACCACTCCGAGTGGCTCGCCAATGTTGTCATGGTTCCCAAGAAGGACGATTCACTCCGTATGTGCATTGATTTCAAGCATATCAATCGGGCCTGCCCGAAAGATCATTTTCCTCTCCCCCGCATCGATCAGATAGTCGACTCAACTGCGGGATGTGAGCGATTGTCCTTCCTGGATGCATATTCCGGGTACCATCAGATCCGACTGTATGGACCTAATGAAATAAAAACAGCTTTTATCACCCCATTCGGGTGCTTTTACTACATCACCATGCCCTTTGGTCTCAAGAATGCTGGTGCCACATTCATGCGCATGATACAGAAGTGTCTGCTAGCTCAAATCAGTCGGAATGTGGAAGCATACATGGATGACATCATGGTTAAGTCGCGTAAAGGTTCCGACCTGCTGACTGACCTTGCCGAAACATTTGCCAATTTGAGAAGATATGATATCAAGCTTAATCCGTCGAAGTGTACATTCGGAGTTCCAGGTGGAAAGTTACTCGGTTTCCTCATTTCCGAACGTGGGATCGATGCTTTACCGACTGATGAAGAAATCTGATATGTTCGAGTGGACTCCGGAAGCTGACGCAGCGTTTGCAGAGCTCAAAGCCCTGCTTTCCACCCAGCCTGTGCTTGCTGCTCCAATCAGCAAAGAACCTTTACTGCTTTATATAGCAGCCACTGGACAGGTTGTCAGTATGGTACTCACAGTCGAGCGGGAAGAAGAAGGTAAAACCTACAAGGTTCAATGCCCAGTGTACTATATTTCTGAAGTCTTAACCCCATCCAAGCAGAGATATCCACATTATCAGAAGCTTGTCTATGGAATTTACTTGACCACAAAGAAGGTTGCACATTACTTCTCAGATCATTCGATTACAGTCGTCAGCGACGCTCCGTTGTCAGAAATTTTGAACAACAGAGATGCAACTGGTTGAGTGGCAAAGTGGGCGATTGAACTCCTTCCGCTGGATATCAAGTTTGAGGCAAAGAAAGCGATCAAATCTCAAGCGATAGCAGATTTCCTCGTCGAGTGGATTGAACAACAGTTACCGACCCAGACACAGTCGGAACATTGGACTATGTTCTTCGACGGGTCCAAGATGTTGAATGGTTCAGGCGCTGGAGTAGTCTTGGTATCTCCACGAGGCGACAACCTCAGATATGTTCTTCAGATTCACTTTGATTCCTCCAACAATGAAGCTGAATATGAGGCACTCTTGTACGGGTTGCGTATGGCCATTTCACTCGGTGTCCGCCGCCTAATGGTTTACGGTGACTCAGATTTAGTGGTTAATCAAGTGATGAAGGAGTGGGACGTCAGGAGCCAAGCTATGACTGGTTATTGCAATGTGGTGAGAAAGTTAGAAAAGAAGTTTGAAGGGCTAGAGCTCCACCATATACCCCGACTGAAGAATCAAGCAGCTGATGACTTGGCGAAAATAGGTTCCAAGTGGGAGCCTATTCCCAGCAATGTGTTTTTGGAGCATATTCACGCACCATCAGTTCAAGAAGATCCCTTCACTGAAGAGCCCCCACAGCCTAAAAGTTCCACTGATCCAACTGAAGTTGAAATCCCAGCTATGGTCGACTTGATCATGGAAGTTTTGATCGTTATTCCTGATTGGACAGTGCCGTATATCGCATATATTCTCAGGAAAGAGCTTCCAGAGGATCAAGAAGAGGCTCGCCAGATTGTCCGTCGATCCAAAGCCTTTACAGTAATGGGGGGGCAACTCTATAGAGAAAGTGTTACTGGGGTCGTTCAGAAATGCATCACTCCGGAAGAAGGCCGAATGATCCTCGATGATATTCACTCGGGAACCTGTGGTCACCATGCGTCTTCTCGGGCTATCATGGCCAAAGCGTATCGAGCAGGGTTTTATTGGCCGCGGGCAAATGAGATGGCAAAGGAAATAATTGACAAGTGTGAGGGCTGTCAGTTCTACTCCAACATGTCCCACAAACCTGCTTCAGCCCTGAAGACCATTCCACTTGTCTGGCCATTCGCTGTTTGGGGTTTAGATATGGTAGGACCTCTGAAGACTGGCAGGAGTGGTTTCACCCATGTGCTTGTAGCAGTCGACAAGTTCACCAAATGGATCGAAGCTAAACCTGTCAAAAACCTGGATGCAAGTACTGCAGTCAGCTTCATCAGAGGGTTAACATTTAGGTACGGAGTCCCACACAACATCATCATGGATAATGGGTTGAACTTTGATTCTGATGAGTTCCGAGCTTTCTGTGCGTCCCAAGGTACTCGGGTCGACTATGCTTCAGTCGCCCACCCTCAGTCGAATGGACAAGCAGAAAGAGCGAACGGTTTGATTCTCAAAGGGCTAAAACCTCGATTGATGCGCGACCTCAAGCATGCGACCGGCGCTTGGGTAGATGAGCTACCGTCAGTCCTTTGGGGATTAAGAACAACACCAAATCGGTCGACTGGTCGAACCCCCTTCTTCATGGTCTATGGGGCTGAGGCTGTGCTGCCGAGTGACTTGCTTCACAATGCGCCCCGAGTAGAACTTTTTTCAGAAGCCGAAGCAGAACGAGCTCGAGAAGATGCTGTTGATCTTCTGGAAGAAGAAAGAGAGATGGCCTTGATCCTATCGACCATTTATCAGCAAGACCTTTGTCGATTATATGCCAGAAATGTGAAGGGTCAAGCATTTCAGGAAGGGGACCTTGTGCTCCAAGTGGACCAGCAACGGCCTCACAAACTTGCCCCCGCTTGGGAAGGTCCCTTCATCGTCACCAAGGTGCTCCACAATGGACCATATCACCTCTACAATGTGGAGCATAATAAAGACGAGCCACACGCTTGGAATGCGGAGCTACTCCGCCGTTTTTATACTTAAGTGTTCAGACTGATGAGATGTAATAAAGAGTACCTTTTCAGTTCGTTTATCAAAGACATGGTTTTACAGTGTCCTAAATGCTTGTTGTTACTAATACGTGTGTCCAAAATCCCCCAGTGGGTGGCTTAGCCGCGAATCCGATTCGCCTAAGTTCAAAAAAAATCCTATCGAGTGATGAGCAATCCTCTCACTCGGGGGCTTAGCCGCGAATCCAATTCGCCTAAGTTCAAAAAATCCTACCGAGTGATGAGCAGCCCTCTCACTCGGGGGCTTAGCCGCGAATCTGATTCGCCTAAGTTTGTAAAATCCTACCGAGTGATGAGCAATCCTCACACTCGGGGGCTTAGCTACAGTCCTGTACTCGCCTAAGTTTGTAAAATCCTACCGAGTGATGAGCAACCCTCTCACTCGGGGGCTTAGCTGCAGTCCTGTACTCGCCTAAGTTTGTAAAATCCTACCGAGTGATGAGCAACCCTCTCACTCGGGGGCTTAGCTGCAGTCTGTACTCGCCTAAGTTTGTAAAATCCTACCGAGTGATGAGCAATCCACACTCGGGGTCTTAGCTGCAGTCCTGTACTCGCCTAAGTTTGTAAAATCATACCGAGTGATGAGCAATCCTCACACTCGGGCTTAGCTGCAGTCCTGTACTCGCCTAAGTTTGTAAAATCCTACCGAGTGATGAGCAACCCTCTCACTCGGGGGCTTAGCTACAGTCCTGTACTCGCCTAAGTTTGTAAAATCCTCCCGAGTGATGAGCAATCCTCACACTCGGGGCTTAGCTGCAGTCCTGTACTCGCCTAAGTTTGTAAAATCCTACTGAGTGATAGCAATCCTCACACTCGGGGGCTTAGCTCCAGTCCTGTACTCGCCTAAGTTTGTAAAATCCTACCGAGTGATGAGCAACCCTCTCACTCGGGGCTTAGCTGCATTCCTGTACTCGCCTAAGTTTGTAAATCCTACCGAGTGATGAGCAATCCTCACACTCGGGGGCTTAGCTGCAGTCCTGTACTCGCCTAAGTTTGTTAACTCCTACCGAGTGATGAGCAATCCTCACACTCGGAGGCTTAGCTGCAGTTCTGTACTCGCCTAAGTTTGTAAAATCCTACCGAGTGATGAGCAACCCTCTCACTCGGGTTCTTAGCTGCAGTCCTGTACTCGCCTAAGTTTGTAAAATCTTACCGAGTGATGAGCAATCCTCACACTCGGGGGCTTAGCTGCAGTCTTGTACTCGCCTAAGTTTGTAAAATCCTACCGAGTGATGAGCAACCCTCTCACTCGGGTTCTTAGCTGCAGTCCTGTACTCGCCTAAGTTTGTAAAATCCTACCGAGTGATGAGCAATCCTCACACTCGGGGGCTTAGCTGCAGTCCTGTACTCGCCTAAGTTTGTAAAATCCTGCCGAGAGATGAGCAACCCTCTCACTAGGGGGCTTAGCTGCGGTCCTATACTCGCCTAAGTGTAAAACACGCTCCATCCTGATCTGCAAGGATGACGAGGTGCAGGTCGTCCGCGATCCTCTCCTCAGAACTGCATCACAAGAACAAAAGTCTGTTCCGAGTGAAGATACAAGTTCCACTCGGAAATAAAAACAAGCATATTTAAGGGCAAACTAAGTTCGGACGAAGGAGCTTAATGTACTCGGGCATCAGGCCCGAAGGAGTTTTACAGTTACAAAATCACTCGGCATACCGAGGCAAATTGAATCGGATCGTAAAAGTTCGGACGAAGGAGTTTAAAGTACTCGGGCATCAGGCCCGAAGGAGTTTTACGGTTACAGAATCACTCAGCATACTGAGGCAAATTGAATCATATCATAAAAGTTTCATTCACTCCGCAGAGGGGCTGGCAGGCTCGACAAACTCGTCCAGGTCGATTCCATCTGCAATTCGAGTAGCAGTAGCAATGAAGGTCTCCATGAAAGACTGGAAGTCAAGTTTCTTGGTGTTGGCGACCTTGATTGCTGCTAGCTTCTCTTCTCTGGCTTCCTTGCAGTGGACACGAACCAGGGACAGAGCTACGTCAGCACCGCACCGAGCAGCGGACTTCTTCCACTCCTGCACTTGACCAGGAATCTCGTTGAGTCGAGTCATCAGAGACTCGTGATCGTTTCGGACCGTTTCCCTTGGCCAGAGCGCTATGTCGATCCGCGACACCGCAACCTTGAGTCGAGCAAGATATTCCAAGGCACTGGCAAGGCGAGACTCCAGTCGGAGCACGTTCATGGCAGCTTCATCTTTGACAGGGGAGTTGATGGGGTCCAAGTTCGTCTCGACTCGCCCAGTCTCTTCCTCGAAGTCTTGACAGAATTCTACACTCGCAGAGAAATAATGAGTCGACGACAGTATGATGAGTCAACGAAAGCAAACCAATCGCACAGAGAAAAGTACCTTCAAGCATGAGGAATAATTTTTTGGCGAGTCCTCCCAGATAGTTCTCCAGCTCGTCCCTCCTGCGGGTGATGTCTTCTACTTTGTCGGTCAGGGTCTATTTGTCCTTCAGACGAGTCACTTCTTTGTTGGCTTCGTCAAGAGCAGCCTTCAGCTTGGTATTCTCTTCCTCCAGCTTTCCGACTGGAGCCATCTTTTGGTCGGCAAGCGCCGTTTTGTCTTCGGCGGCTTTCTTTGCAGCCGCAAGGTCAAGGTCCTTCTTCTCCAAAGCCTATCTCATTGTTTCTAGAAAGAATAACATTCGAATCACAAAAGGAGGAGAAAAGATGTTAAGAGGACCAGTCGACAAGCTTTCCTTACCAGCAGCGTCATCCTTAGCCTTCCGCAAGTTGTTTTGAGCCAACTCCAGGTCAAGATTGAGCTGGATTTGCTTCTGCTCCAAGTCAGCGAACCGGGCTCCAAGATCACAAGATTTCTATGTTCAGAAGATAGTCAGTCGGCAGACACAAAGATTGGTTGCTTCCGAGCAATAAAGTAGCAAGTTCAAATAGTTCTAAGACTACTGCCGAATCAAACATTCGCCAATAGTCTCGGGGACTACACCCAATGGGTGCACTCAGCGTGCCCCCACTAGTCTGACTTTTTCAATCGACTTGGTTCGTCCAGTCAAAAAAAAAAACTCAGACCATAGCCGACTACCCGCAGTCGACTACGGTCTCGGGGACTACACCGAGTGGGTGCACTCAGCGTGCCCCCACTGGTAAAGGTTCCACTCGGCATGATCTGCCCAGACCGAGTGGAAAAGCTCTGTTCAAAGACCCCCGCCGAATCAAACATTCGACGGTGGTCTCGGGGACTACACCCAGTGGGTGCACTCAGTGTGCCCCCACTAGTTCAGAGATTCAATCAGCACAACCTAGTCGACTCAAGTGGAAAAACTACTCAACAGAAATTAAAACACCCAGTGGGTGTACAGACTGACAATGGGTGTGCCATTAAGGTTCCAAAACGCTCATCCACGAACGTCTTGCGGATAAAGCAGCAGTTTCTAAATATCATATCCTAACAGAACAAGCGTCAAGATGGAGTTCAGTCAGAAGTAAGCTAACCTGGACATTGGCCTGAAGTGCTGAGCTGGCATCATAGGTAGCTTGACTGGCCTCGCGCACCACCTTCATCTGCTCCATCATAATGCCAGCCTGGCGTATAGCCTCCTTGGCAGCACTCACTTGGTCTTCTGGGACGTGATGGGCGGTGGGAGGTGGAGTCGGTGTATCAGTTGCAGTAGCTTGAGAGCTTGAGGCATGAACCTAGACAGACGAAGCAAGGGCCGGCACAGTCGACGATGAAGGACGAACACTCGACAAGGGATTCGCAAAAGTAACGGAGGCACGGTTGAAGTCCCCGGATTGCTGGATAGCTGGTTCCGTCGCCGGCGTCGACTGAGGCGTCTTGCTAGCTGGTACCTTCTTGACCGAGGTCCTGCTCCTCCTACCCATGAGCTTCTGTGGCTCATCTTCATCATCGTCTTGAAGTTCAATAACATTTTGCGGAGCTGAAAAAGAATCGACCACAAGAGTTCAGTCGATGTAGAATCGGCTAGCAAAGAAAAGACGAGATAACAGGGGTCATACCCGCTTTGGATGTGACCGCGTCCTCCATCTCCTCATCACCATCATCTTGGTAAGCAGAAGTCCCGGAGGTAGCAGCGCTGCAAATCTCAAGGTTCACTCGGTCAAGCAAGTGAATGGGTCGACAACTGATATAAGATTCTTGGAACAAAGGGTGAAAACGAAACACTTACGCAGAGGCGACGGGAACGTCAACCTTGATCTTGGGCAAAGCCTTCCGTGGCTTTGACGGCGCGGTCTTGAGCTGCTTCGGAGCCTTCTCAGTCGGCACCAGAGAAGATGTCCGAGTGCGCTTCAAAGTCTGTCCAGTCGGTGCTGCCACCTTGCCCCGAATACTTGCTGGGTCGGGCTTATGCTTGGAACGCTTTTCCGCGCGAGGTGGAGAATCGACCTCTTCATCACTCTCGCCATCGGAGTTCCAGTCGCCGCTGTCGCCTCCGCTCTCTTCTCCTTCCTGGATCTGCTCCCCGTTGGGCATCGAGTACATCTCAGTATATATCTGCGAAGCAAAGAATCGAACAAGCATCAGTCAGTTCCAAAGACAGTTTACAAATTAGAGAAAAAGTCACTCGACATCTAAGGTCAAACCTTGTCTGGTTCGTTATCAGCGCCGAGTGGCGGAATTCTCCTGGACCCCCTGGGGTTGTCTTTGTTTCCAGTAATGCCCTGCAGCCACTGCGCCACCGTCTCCTCGGCAACTTCCTCCGGGTGGATCCGAGCAGAATCATCGGCGCCCGAGTACATCCACATAGGATGATCGCGGGCCTGGAGCTGCTGGATGCGGCGAGTGAGAAACACCTCTAGCAAATCCATGCCGGTCACACCATCGCGGACAAGTTGGATTACGCGTTCAACCAACATAGTCACCTCCGCCTTTTCTGCTGGAGTCACTTTCAAGGGAGAGGGCTTCTCAATTCGCCCCATGGTGAAGGGGGGGGGGGGAGGCCAGTCGACTGACCAGGAGTTGGTTTGTCCTTACAATAAAACTAGGTCGACTGCCACCCTCTGACCGAATCGGGAAGAGTCATAGGTGGAAAAGTGCTTTTACCTCTCATCTGGATCCCTAGACCTCTGCACATCTGGATCACGTGCGTCCTCTCATCACTCGGATTTGCCTTTTTCACAGACTGTGAGCGGCAAGTAAAGATGTGTTTGAAGAGACCCCAATGTGGTCGACAACCCAGGAAATTCTCACACATGGAGACAAATGCAGCGAGGTATGTGATGGTGTTCGGGGAAAAGTGATGAAGTTGGGCCCCAAAAAAGTTCAGAAAACGTCGGAAAAAAGGATGAGGGGGCAGAGAAAAACCACGGTCGACGTGGGTCGCGAGGAGGACGCACTCACCCTCCTGCGGCTGCGGCTCGGTCTCGTCACCTGGCAGCCTCCAGGATCCATGAGCGATCAAGCCCCCCTCGACCAGATCCTCCAGATCCTCTTGCTGAATCGTGGATTGAATCCAGTCGCCCTAGATCCAGCCGGGCGGCAGGCCGGATCTCGACGACGATCCACCCCGACTCGTCTTCTTGCCCTTCGCTGCCGCCGTCGCTTTCTTCACACGCTCCAGGGCCGCCGTCTTCTCCTTCCCCATCACGGCAGGCTGCGCTCGGATGGGGCGGCGGCGTCGAAGGTGGCGGCGAATGTGGTGGTGAAACAGGAGAAGAAGAAGGAGATGGGGAGCATAGTGCCAGACTCATCGGCCCCGACGCCTTATATGGGCCTGCTCCTGAGTGGCTGACTTGTGGGCCCAGGCAATCCAGTCAAATCCCGCAACAGTCGCGCGCTGGATACATGGCGAAAAAGGTGGCACGAGGATCGAGGCGTCCCTGCCTAACCCACTCTGTTTACTGCGGTACTCTCCGTCCCGCACGCTTCTCCAAATTTCGAATCCCGTGAGATCCGGAAGCGGCAGTGTGACCAATCGCGCTGAGGATTTTATACCATACCAACACTCAGAGCTTATCAGCAAAAATCACTCGACAACCTCTGAATGGACCCAGGCGACTGAAAATGAAGTTGAAGTTTTTACAAAGATCACCGGCCCGGTTAAAATGCCTCTGAAGCATATAAATCGGGTCGGAACCATCTTCAACCCCTTCTCCACTCGGACCCAGATCCATTCGGGGGCTAATGACGAAGACATGTACCTAGGGTAGGGTAATAGGCCTGGCCTAGACACCCTTCCTCGAGGACACTGCTCTAAGGCCAAGGACATTCAAAGGATAGCATCATCTACCGACTGAAATCACCACAGGGTGCAACCCACTCGACCAACAGTTCACTCGGATAACCCAATTCCATTCGACCGGGGTGTACTCACTCGACCACACCAGAAACCACTCGGAAGACAGAAGATCTAAGGTCACTCAGGATGGCAATGGTCAGGCGTTCACTCCGTAGTCTTAATGATCATTTATTTGCCTTTATTGCTTGCATTGTCAGTAACGTCCTGTCTTTATGGACATTGAACCCCTTGTAACGTGGGACGGCTGGGGTCCTGGCGCACTCTATATAAGCCACCCCCCTCCACTGGCACAAGGGTTCGCACCCCCTGTAACTTCACGCATAATTCAATCGACCGAGCCTCCGGGCACCGAGACGTAGGGCTGTTACTTCCTCTGAGAAGGGCCCGAACTCGTAAATCTTGCGTGCACAACCTCATCGTAGCTAGGATCTTGCCTCCTCATACCTACCCCCTATTCTACTGTCAAACTTAGAACCACGACAGGGGGGGGTGATTAGACTACTTGACCAAATAAAAATCTAGCCTTTTCCCAATTTTAAGTCTTGGCAGATTTTAGCAACTTTGCACAAGTCAAGCAATCAACCTACACATGCAATTCTAAGAGTATAGCAGCGGAATGTAAAAACATTGCACATGAAGGTAAAGGGAGGAGTTTGAGGGAGCAAACGCAATGTAGACACGGAGATTTTTGGCGTGGTTCCGATAGGTGGTGCTATCGTATATCCACATTGATGGAGACTTCAACCCACGAAGGGTAACGGCTGCGCGAGTCCACGGAGGGCTCCACCCACGAAGGGTCCACGAAGAAGCAACCTTATCTATCCCACCATGGCCATCGCCATGAAGGACTTGCCTCACTAGGGTAGATCTTCATGAAGTAGGCGATCTCCTTGCCCGTACAAACTCCTTGGTTCAACTCCACAATCTTGACGGAGGCTCCCAAGTGACACCTAACCAATCTAGGAGACACCACTCTCCAAAAGGTAATAGATGGTATGTTGATGATGAACTCCTTGCTCTTGTGCTTCAAATGATATTCTCCCCAACACTCAACTCTCTCTCATGGATTTGGATTTGGTGGAAAGATGATTTGAGTGGAAAGCAACTTGGGGAAGGCTAGAGATCAAGATTTATGTGGTTGGAATGGAATATCTTGGTCTCAACACATGAGTAGGTGATTCTCTCTCAGAAAATGTATGTTGGAAGTGTAGGCATGTTCTGATGGCTTTCTCCACGAATGAAGAGAGGGTGGAGGGGTATATATAGCCTCCACACAAAATCTAACCGTTACACACAAATCACCAAACTCGGTAGGACCGAATCATGAAACTCGGTGGGACCGATTTAGTTCAAAATGTGAACGTTAGGATTTTCGGTGGGACCGACATGTCAACTCGGTGGGACCGATTTCATTAGGGTTAGGGCATAACGTAATCTCGGTGAGACCGATTACACAAACTCGGTGGGACCGATTTTGGTAATAAGCTAACCAGAGAGTTGGTCAGGCAAACTCGGTGGGACCGATCCGCTCATTTCGGTGAGATCGAAATGTTACGAAGGGGAAACAGAGAGTTTGCATTGCGAACTCGGTGGGACCGATCGCTCATCTTGGTTGGACCGAAATGTTACGAAGGGAAACAGAGAGTTTGTAATCCCATCTCGGTGAGACCGAGATCCCTATCGGTGAGACCGAAGTGACTAGGGTTTCTGGCAGTGACTATGTCAAATGAACTCGGTGGCGCCGGATATAATGTTTCGGTGGGGCCGAGTTTGAATTTTGGTTTGGGACATATGTGGATATGAGAAAGTGGTTGAGGGCTTTTGGAGCATATCACTAAGCATTTTGAGCAAGCAAGCCATTAAGCAACACCTCATCCCCTTTTAATAGTATTGGCTTTTCCTATGGACTCAATGTGATCTTGGATCACTAAAAGTAAATTGTAGAGTCTTGAGCTTGAGCGAATATGTGTCCTTATCATTTTGAGGGGTCCACATTTCTAATCCATGCCATGCCAATCATTGAACTTTCCTGAAATATTTATCTTGAAATAGCATTAGTTCAATGAGCTATATGTTGTTAGTAATTACCAAAACCACCCAGGAATAGTTGCAGTTTCAAGGGTCGTGTAAAAAAATAGCGTAAGTGCAAAAGATGTGGTATCCTAGGGCATATTGCTAAGCGTTGTACCAATCCAGTTGATGCATCATTTGGAGAAGAGGAACAATGGGCAGCAGCAAATGTAGAGGAGAATGCAGCAGCAGAGGAGAATGCAGCAAGTTTAGAGGAGAATGCAGTAGCAGAGGAGAATGCAGCAAGTTTAGAGAATGAAGCAACTGAAGTAGCAGGTTGGTATGTGTGCAACCTTTCCCTTTTTTTGCATTTGTTCTCTTTTTTATCGATGGCTAAGCTTATTTCTCTTTGACCCAGCTCTAGGTTAATTAGAGGCACAGGACAGAAAAGACCTAGAGAGGAATAAACTTTGGTTGAACCATCATCTGATGCAGAATTTGAAACCATGGCTTATGAAGGTTTTGAAGCTATAAGAGAGGAGGAAGTTATTTTGTCTGAAGTTCCTTTAAGGATTAGTGAACCCACAGATGACCGTCAACTGGTCATCACTTGCTCGGTCAGTCAAAGCTCAACAAAACCGCCACCACCAGAAGTGAAGATCAGAAGCAACAAGACAAAGCTTTCAAAAGCACAAAATATCCCAGCCAGGGAAACCAGAAGCAAGACGGTTAACCCATCCCGAAACACAAGGAGCAAGGCAAAGA
Source organism: Thinopyrum elongatum (assembly GCA_011799875.1). Classification (NCBI taxonomy): domain Eukaryota; kingdom Viridiplantae; phylum Streptophyta; class Magnoliopsida; order Poales; family Poaceae; genus Thinopyrum; species Thinopyrum elongatum. The sequence continues at coordinate 64,872,705 of CM022303.1, forward strand.
TTTGAATTTGAACTTGAATGCAAGTCATAAACTTTAAACTTTAAGGATTTGTAATAAGGATTCTGTCGTCAATTTGAACTACTGTGAAAACTTGTAAGGTGTAATAATTCTATTTGTAATTTGATGTGAAATTTGAGGTAGAATACAAAACTGAGGCAAAATTTGAATTTTAGGCAAACTTTGAATTTGAACCAACACTTAAAGTCCATTCCCCTGTGGCGTGAGTTGCAAAGTTGCTGAACTATTATAAACGTTAGGTGATCAATTTGATCTCTTTTGCGTGGTAAAAATTGTAGTCATGAGAATGTGCTCCGAATGAGCTCCCAAGCTAGGGTAAACTGCCCCATTTGTAATCAAGTTTTTTTTGGACCTACTCCAAATGAGCCAAATATTTTTTATTAACACCTATTCAATCTATATAGTGTAGATTCGAAGAATCGCTATTTATTGAATTAATCTTTATATTTTTACATTTTTAAAAAAAATATGCTTTAATAGAAAACCATTAAAAAACACGTTCAAAATATGAAAATGGAAAACTAAGTTCAGATCCTTCTTATTCACTTTGAAATCAATCTTTGGTGATTTTTTTGATTTTTTTTAATTTTCAAAAACCGAAGGGAACCCTACCTCCTCTCCGTGGTCTCTATGAAACATTGTACATGATAGCTAATATGTGTGAAGGTTTTTTCATGAAAATGTCCATAGATAAAGTTTATGATTTTTGGTTGGTAACATGTCACACAAGACAACATTGTGCGTAGGTTTTACATTTTTTTGATTTTTTTTAAATTAATGGTGCTCATTTGACCTCGATCCTGCTAGCTAGGTTTTTTTTGTAAATGTCCGTATACCAAGTTTAGTATTTTTCCTCATTAGTGTGTCTTATAAAATGACGAATGGCGAAGGTTTCATATTTTTTTGATTTTTTTTAAATTAGTTATGCTCAGTCAAAGCCTTGGAAACCCCGTTGAACTGCTCAAAACCCCTCAAAACCCCGTGGGGTTTCGCCTAACCCTAGCTCCGAACATCAGCCGTCCGATCATACCCTAGCGCCAAGCGACAGCCCTCGGATGTGGTCTTCTAGAAGGAATTCCGAGGGCAGGCTGCGTGCAGGCTCTGCGTCGTTGGATCACATGGACGGCTCCGCATCATTGGATCGTGGGGCGATCCGCGAGAGGCGATCCGCGAGACTTGTTGGTTGTGCCTCCCCTTTCTTCTGCTGCTTATTCTGCGGCGACGAGAGGAGCCACTCCTCCTCTACTTCTTCTTCTCCGACGACGAGAGGAGCCACTCCTCTGCTTCTGTTTCTCCAGCGACTTTGGGCGATATGTCGAGCTCCACTTCAGCCTCCTGCCCCTCGTGGACCCAGTATGGTCCACTTCCCATGAAGCGATGTCCTGACTGCCCACGCAGCGCGCCACTGATACAGTTGACTTCGAAGGAGGTCAAGAATGGCAACTGTGGGCGCGAGTTCGTGAAATGCGAGAGCAAGCCAGAGGGGCAGGTTAGATCTCATGATTTTTCTCTGATTTCTTTTTCTATTTGCTTTTAATTCTTTTTCAATCTGGGATTTAGGGTTCATGTTTTCGTTTCAGATCATGAAGAAATGCACACATTTTGAATGGCTGGATGACTACGTTAAGCGGATTCAATTCAATGGGGCCCCAACCTGGGAGCTCAATCTGCCGTCAGCACCAACGAATTTGGTCTCTGAAAGTGCTGCTCTGATAGTTGGGGATGCAGATCTGAAGGGGGAATTAAAGAAGATGAACAAGAACTTGAAGCAGATGATTCAATTGAACAAGCAGGCGAATCTGATAGCTTTAGGATTTTATCCCTTTTATTTTTGTGTAGTTGCTCTAGGATTTGCTTACTTGCTGGTCATCACTCGTTAGAGATGTTATTAGTGTGGTGTCATGTGCTCTAGGATTTGGTTAAATTTGTGGATCATGTGCTCTACGATTTGCTTAAATTTGTGGATCATGTGCTCTATGCTCTGTGTTGCTTAATTTGTGGATCATGTGCTCTATGCTCTGTGTTGCTTAATTTGTGGATCATGTCAGTTTCATCAGTTTTGTACACTTTCAGTTTCTTCAGTTTCGTCAGACAACACCGATCGCAGAAGAAAAAAAACATAGTTCTAGGGCCCAAATTGAAACGAAGCTCTGGTTGGGCCATCTCATTGCGTTGAGTGTCGAAGGCCCACAAAGATAAAAGAGGCCTAGAAAATCACTACTAGGGAAAACCCTAGTAGTAGCGCTTGTTTTATAGCTAGCAGTAGCGCTTGTATGAGCGCTACCACTAAGGCGCTACAGCTAACTAGTAGCAGTAGCGCTGGAAAGGGAGCGCTACTGCTATACCTAGTTAGCAGTAGCGCTTTTGTTTGGAAAGCGCTACTGATAGTAGTAAGTAGCAGTAGCGTTTCTTCTAAAAAGCGCAGCTGCTAACTTTTCCTGTATTTTTAAAAACACAGCTTATTTTCGTTGTGGTTTTATATACAGTACTTTCATCACATGATTTTATGACCATGATTAGTTATTATATATAACAGTGGGTGAAATGAACGTGGAGTAGATTCAAGTGGAGGCAACATGTGGTGCATGTCGAAAGTACTACTAATCCAAACTTGATCTAGTTTGGATTAGTAGTACTTTTGATGTGCACCACATGTTGCCTCCACTTGAATCTAATCCATGTTCATTTCACCTACTGATATTGGATTAGTAGTACTTTTGATGTGCACCACATGTTACCTCCACTTGAATCTAATCCATGTTCATTTCACCTACTGATATATATAATAACTCATCATGCTCATATAACAACTTAGCATCATGCATCATCAATCATAATAATAAATAACTCATCATTGGTATCATAATAACAAGTCATACTCATCATCATCGATCATACAACTTCTACTCGATACCATAATAACAAGTCATACTCATCATCATCATAGTCATCTAACCAATCCTACTTAGTTGTTCTTAGCACATGATCATGAGTATTAGCTAGGACCTACTATCTTCTCTTAGGTAAAATAGCATAAAACAAGATAGGCCCTGACTCTCCATTATGGAGAATGGAGATTATCCTGTCTCCAATTCTTGCCTTTCGCACAATGTTGCTTCCAAGTAGCTCCCTACGACTGACCATACATTTTTTCCATTCTTTGATTGTCATGTCTTCACCGGTTTTAGAAATCCGATATGGACAGGTGTGATTCGTAGGATGACCTGGCCGTATGTTCAAAACATCAAGGCGACCATTCTAAAACATCAGATGAGGCACACAATCCTTCGGGATTTTCTGTTGAAAAACATAGTAATGACTTCGTAGTTAGCAATGTAGTTCAGTTTTGGAAGAATTTATGCAAAACATGCATGGATGTCGTAATAGTAAAAAATCTTACCATGGCATCTCCATGGATGTTACCGTAGTTCAACACGTGCACTAGTGGCACGTATTGACCAAAATGTGGAGGAGTTTGATAATACATATTGTAATTCTCAAGATCAGTACACAATGCGATCAGATGATTTTTCCCCTGATAAGTTAATTCTGAGCCATCGGTGTAGTAGGTTTTGTCTACCATCTTCTGCACATTCTTTGAAGAATGAAAATAAGCTGTCAACTATTTTGAAATAAACAATATAAATTACTTAATAACTATGTTTGAGAAACTCACATAGCGGTAGAATTGGAAGCGTATCAACAAGGACCCAAATGTCCAAATTGTCTTCGGCGATGTCAGGATCACCAAGATCCATGGTGACAAGCATACCCTCATAAAAACCATACATCATGCAAAGTGCTTCCCAATTCGTGCAACCAAAATGGGTTACGCTCTCAGAATTGTACAGATTTACTTCAAAATCCATACCATGATGGGTCCTTAGGTGAATTTTCTTTGTTTCCATAGTTTCATGATCTTCAAAATCCAGCCTCTCCAAGACATAGCGTCTTCCATGGCATGGGATAAACTAGTCGAATTGTAAAAGACAAAATTACACGTTGAAGTAGTAGAAGTCGTGCTTAATTACGAAAAAAAAACTTGTCGTCGTTGCGTACCGTTTCAACATCGAAGGTCTCCTGGAGCTTAATGCTGAAGCGCCGACCTTCGTCCAGGTGAGGCCTGTCGCACAGACCTTCGTCGTCGTTGCACCAGTTGCACTCCCCCGGGAGACTTTCGTCGTCCGATGACGACATTTCCTAGGTTCATATAATTCAAAGATTAAACTTGTACAATTAAAAATATGTACTACAAAAACTAAATTAGATCATTATTATTCATCACGGGTTGACTATCGGTCTGCCGAGTCTTTTCTTGAAAACTCTTAGCTGACGTGGTGTATATATTCGACCGTCGGTGATGGTCGCTCCTCCCTTCGTCCCCGAGTGCATTACACCAAAATGTCTAGCACACGGGAACGAAGGAGAAGCGACCCCCACGACAACAGTCGGGATTTTTCGTCCTCTCATATGTGGTGGAGACTCTCACTCACTGATTCCTCTCTGACATTTGCGACCGTCGGTGATGGTCATTACTCCTCCTTCCCTTAGTGCATAACAAAGGTCTAGCACCCGGAGAAGAAGGAGAAACAACCCCCACGGCAACAGTCGGGATTCTTCGTCCTCTCTCATATATGGTGGATACACTCCCTCACTGATTTTTTGACCGTCGGTGATGGAGCCTCGACAGACTTAAAGTCAACCCGAAATGTCGTTTAATTATTTTTCTAGAAAATCCAGGCCACTCGATATTTCCTACATATTCTAGCACAAGTCATGCCAGAATTCACGAAAAAATCCGGCATGACCTTTGCTAAAAAAGGACATATCGAGCACCTGAAATTTGCCGAAACGGAAATTAATCAACACTCCGGCAAAACATAGGCCACTCGGAGGTGTAACCTGCAAACATGGCCGGCCACTTGGGCAAGCACATATCCTATTTGAGCAACACAAGATATACATGTTTATATCTACATCATATGAGCATTCAAACTTGATGGTCATTGCATTTCAATGGTTCAAAATATAAAAAAAACATTTCAAAATGTCTTATAGGACTCATATTGACATGGAGATTTGGCAGGTCTCACCTCGAGGTCGGTGGGGGTCGGTGGGGGTCGGTGACGGGGACGACGGCGGTGATGATGGAGGGGCTCCTTGATTTCTGCAAAAACAAAAACCCTATAAGCTATCAACTAATCAAATGCATACACCTTGCAGAGTGCTCTCCAATTTGAGCATTCAAAGTAGGAGTAGTTTTCCAATTTGAGCATTCAATAAGCAAAACCAAATCGTAAAATAAATTAGTATTCAAATTAGCATGCATTCAATAAGCAAAACTAAATCATCTCTTTCGTCCATACATCATCGAATATTATCACTAATACATCTCGAATAGTATCATACATATAACATCACTAATACAGCTAAAACCCTAGCGAACGACGGGTATCGGCGCGGGCGGTGGACTCCCAAAGAGAAGGAACCATCACAGGATCATAGCTCCAGTGAGATCCCTGAAGAACCTGCCAGGTATTGGAGAACCCGCCCTCCAACGCAACCATGTAGCGACGGACGTGCTCGTCCTCCTTGCTGATACGGTGACGTACCACCTCCGCGGGGTCCTCAAGCCTCCGCACCGTCACTTGCCCACGCGACCGCCACCAAAGAAGGTTCGGGTCAACGACGGGCTGGCTCCTCACCAAGCTGCGCCCCCCGGAAGGTAGCACCTCCCAGTACCAGCCCGGTGGAGCCCAGTCCCGGACATGGCCCCTCTGATCAAGCAGGCCTCCTCTGCCAAGTCGACGACGAGGATGCGGGATAGGCATCGTCGACGTCGATGCGGGAATAATTGCTTTAACTAAAAAAATAACAACACATGTGACATGTTCAAAATATGACATGTCCACTTCAAAACGAATCAACCTAGAATTCTGTTAAATACACCTAAAACACCTAAATTCTATTAACTACACCTAATTAAAAACCTACATTTTGAACATGGTTCGATCATAACTAGGGTTCATACTACATTATTCTAAGATTAAACACCTAAAATACCTAAATTAAATTAACAACATGGGGTGGCTGGTCTCACCTCAAGGTCGGAGGGGGTCGATGATGGGGACGACGACGGGGATGATGCAGGGGCTCCTTGATTTCTGCAAAAACCAAATATAAACAAAAACATTATTATCGTCATCATAGGACTTAGTGAAACTCCATAAGCTATCAAGTAAATATCCAATTTGATTCCAAATAGAATTTTCAATTGTCTGCAATTTGTTTCCTAAACCCTAAGAACATTATTATCCTCATTTTTTTACCTACTGTCTACTTCTTGAACCATAGAAAAATGCACTAATTTCACATAACTTAGAAAAATTCCTATTCTATTCAAAAGACCTACATTTACCTATTTTTTTCAATTCTATTCAGAAAACGTACATTTACTAAAATAATCTCACATAGCATAATATATTTCTCTACCTAACAATTTCTACTACTAAATTCTTTTACTAAAAAATTTTATACCTAAGTTTTTATACAAAGAGAGGAGGGCAGTGGGAGGAGGAGGAAGAGGGAGGAGTGAGGGCTTCGGGCGGCTGGGGAAGGGAGGAGAGAGGAGGGCAGTGGGAGGAGGGAGCAGGCAACAGGGCGGCGGTCGGACGAGGGAGAGGAGGGAGGAGCGACGGCCGCTGGTGCGAGGAGGGAGGAGAGAGGACGGCCGTGGGAGGAGGGAGAGAGGAGGGCAGTGAGAGGAGGAGGGAGGGAGGAAGGCAGATACCTTGGGGGCGACGGCGGTGACGGCGCGCGGCGGAGTAGTACGGTGGGCGAGTGAGAGTGTGTGAGGGGAGAGTGAGGGATGCGGAGGGGGTGTGGATAAGGTAAGCGTAGTAGTAGCACTGTTGAGAACTCACCGCTACTGCTATTTAGCAGTAGCGCTGGTTAGACGACAGCGCTATTGCTACATACAATAGCAGTAGCGCTTGTTGCTTATGAGCGCTACTAGTATACCTACACGGCCTGCAACGGTTATGGCAATTACAGTAGCAGCGTGTTTTGTAGATAAAGCGCTACTGCTATATGCATAGTAGCAGCGCTCTTCGGGCACAAGCGCTACCGTTCTTTAGCAGCAGCGCTTTGTTGTAAAAAGCGCTACTGGTGAGCTCCTGTGTATAAGCATTTCCCTAGTAGTGAATAGTGCACGTGCTGGTTCTGTTTTTTTCCTTGATTATTGCCATGGTAAATCCATTTATTGCCATGCCGAACAAAAATAGTGCATGATGGTAAATCGATTTATTGATGGACTTGCCCATGTCAAATTTATTTGTACATATCGTGGCAATTTCCTTCTGTATATAGCCTATGGCACAACACTTTTATTTTTTGACATGCGAGTATTCTAAACATGTTTTTGTTGCAAGAAAAATATTGTATACACGATTTTTTGTTTTTGTTTTTGTTATTAAGAGCATGTCAGACTTAATTATGTAGACCATGATATCCATCTGAAACCACGTCTAAAATAAAGTCCGGTGGCACCATTAGCCACCATATCCATCTAGAGAGCATGTCTAGGGCTCGGCTACGGCACCATATTCATCTAGAGAGCATGTCTACGGCTCGACTACGGCACCATATCCATCTACCGTTATCTCACGTAGCAAGCATACATCCATAACATAAAAAATAGAAACCATAGCATACTTCTTACATAAAACATAGGGTGCCCTAAACCATAGCATAGGCCACAAACTATTCAAAAATTAGCTTGTTTTTGTTCATACAATATACGGAATAGGGCCACCAACAATTCAAAAAAATTAGCTTTTCTTCTTCTTCTTTTCAACATCAACATGGCTCATTTTTCTAGGTTTAGTTTCCTTTTTGACACTTCAACTAGTCCATTATCTATGCGTGCGAAAACTTGACCCTACTCTAAATGGGCCATTTAAACTTGACCTACACAAGTACACACCATGAATATAACAAGACGAATGGACTACCCTCCAACCATTTTTACAAGGCTAACCCCAAAACTTGCTGGTTTTCATTGAGGGATACCCTTTCATTGATTGATTTAGTAGAAGGGCTCGTGTACGGCACCATATCCATCTAGCGATATCTCACGTCAAATAAGATAGAAATAGCAAGCAAAACACAGATAACTAACGACATATCAAATAAGGGTAGCAAGCATAACATAGTTCTTAGGGGATAACACGACAGAGATTAAAAGTTCATGGTACAACCAACAACATAATTAAGATAGAAATATATAAAAGATAAAAAGCCCTAACGCCCTAGGGCAAGACAAGCTCACGAGACCGGGCCTTCACCACCATCTTCACTGCGCCTCCTCTTCACTGCTCCACCTCTCCATGCCGTCCTGGCCGATGTAGTAGGGGAGGCTGTGCATACCATCGCGGGTGGGGAAGATGCAGTCGAAGTTTGTGAAGATGTTGTGGGTTGTGAATGCGATGAATTCACATCCACACCAAAACACCTTGCCGAGGAGGTAGGACGCATCAAATCTGTTGGTGAAGGTGACGGTGAGCCCTATCGGCAGAGTCCTGGAGTTTGGACGCACTTCCTCCAGTCAGAACATCACCGGCGAGCCCGCCGGGAGGTGGGCGAAGCCCGCACGGAGGAACCACTCGGCAAACCCCCTTGCACCCCTCCAGCGTGAGAACACCCACACGCGGAGCGTCCTCTCCACGACGACGCCGGCCGGATACCGTCTCTCCGGCACGGTCGGTGGGAGCTCGAAGGTGGGGCCGTTGTACTGCATCCTCGCCTCGCTTTGAGAGTGCTCTGGGTTTGGGTGAAGAAGAGAAGGGGGCGGCGCAAATAGATGTGTGGAGAATAGGTGGAGGGGTGGTGGTTTAAATAGGGAAAGGGGAAGGGAAGGGGAGTGGCACCGGCCGCGCTTTGGATTTGCTACGTTCAAACGAGCTGTAACACCCCAAAAATCGGGTTATCGATTTTTGTGCTGTTATTCCTTCCTAGCTTTTCTTTCCCGAATTTTTCCTCTGGAATCTGGTGAGTGACCAGGTGAATCCAGACAATCCTCAGCCTCTCCATGAATTTTCCATGCTCTTGTGCCAGTCAAGTTTCCGTCAGTAAACCCCGAACCTCATTCAAACCTTAGTTCCAAAATATCGAAACTGGAAATCCTGCCTTTGCGTTTACAAAGGAACTATCATTTTTCTTGCTCAGTTGATCCTCCCAAAATTTTCGGGGATCATCCTTCACTCATAAACCCTAGATGTGCTAAAATATTGCCAAGTCATATGCAATATTTCTCATCTAGAATTAACTCCTTTTTCTTCCTTTCCGAGGAATTAAATCCAGAATAATATCTATCCATCTCCAAAGTTCATGAAAACTTGTGGAGATATTCTTTGTGATCATATTGAGCTCTCATAAAAATATTGGCCATAATAAAATAGGGGAAATTGCATTTTCCTATTTTAAGCCAATATATCAATTTGGGGCCTTTCCAAAGGAACTACCATTTTGGTAGTTGGGAAAAATCCCAAATAATTTGTGGAGCTTGTTCTACCCCTATATTCACCATTTCCATCAAGATCTCAAGTTCCACCCATTAAATTTTGAGCACAACACCACTTTGCAAATTCTGTTCAGATTTTCAGTTTGCAAAGGAAGTGCTTGATTCCTTGATCTCCTTGGGCTGAAATTTTGCAGGGTAATTCATTATGATATATTACCCCTGGATACCAAAAATGAGCTCATTCCATCAAGTCAATCTTCCTCAGTAAATTATCTAAGTTTCTGTCCAGATTGCATCTCTGTGAAGGAAGTACCCTCATAGATGATCAATTTGAGCTGAAACTTTTCCAGACAGTTCCTATGACCATATCATCACTCTACACCAAGAATCATTCAAATCCATCTAGCCATTTGACCCCAGTATCATCATTTGCATTTCTGGTCAGTGGGCAAGGTTACAAAGGAAGTACCAGCTAGCATTGTCCATTTGTGCCCAAATTTTGCCAGCATGACTACTTTAGTGGATGACTCGCCCCTGCCCAAGATCATGCCAATGGGTGCACTATGGTGGCCACACCACATGAAAAACACTTTGCTGCCAGAACCTGTTTGACCTTGGTTTAGTCACCTCAGAGCTCCCCTATGTCTTCCAGACGCATAGGTCAACTCAGTGATGTGTGGAGAACCTCCCAGACATCATTTGGCGTCAAGTGCATCGTGGCAAGGCGATGGCCACATGGTGACCACGCCAAATGCAGCTACAGCCGGAGCTCTGTGTTGAGATGTCGCGTTCCTTCCCCTGTGCTCGCGCCGGAGCCTTGTGCCGACGTCTGCGGCGACGTACGGACCCTCATCCATACCCAGCTGGCCTTGGAGGCTTGCCCGTTGGCCGGTCGTGCTGACAGCGGGTGCGCCGCTAGCGTGCCGCCACGGCACCACCGTCTCGAAACCTCCCGTGCGTCTCGGAGCTTCGGCCATCGTCGCGTAGTCCTCCCCTCTGCTATATATAGTGCGTGCCCCGAGCCCTACTCGAGCACCAGCAGCCCAGCCCCTCCCAATCCTCCTAGCTGAGCTCCCTGAGCTCCTCCCTCCGCCATGGCAGTGGCTCTGCCACCGCCCGTCCTCTTCGAGCTAGCCAGCTTCGGCCTCCCCCTCCTCTCCATTCCAGTCCTCGGACTCCCTCGTGGTTCACCGAGCTGCCGCCCCCTCCAATTTCTGTCGGAGTAGCCCGTGCCCACCACCCAAAGCACCACCATGGCCGTCTTCTCCTCTGTTGCCGTTGCCCTCGGCCCATTCCGGCGCCCTGGCCCTCCCCTCTCCCTTCCCTCTGCGCCTGAGGCCTCCTCTATGGCCTTCTGAGCCGCTGCCGCTCTCATTTTAGTCAGGGAGGTGCTGCCGGAGTGACCTCGCTGCCGGCCAATGGCCGCCGTGCCTTGGTCAGTGGCGATGGCGCTGTGGGCCGTCCCGCGCAGGCCCGCAACCACCACTGGAGGCGGCGCACGTCGGTGGAGCCCTTGAGCTCACCGGCTGGACCTCTAGAGCGACGATGGGATGGCCATGCCGGCGGCCGAGGCGCGCCCCTGTCTTCGGTCACAAGGAGGTCGACGACCAGAAAGGGAGAAGAGAGAGGAGGTGGATAAGGCGGGCCCACACGTCATTCAGAGAGAAAGAAGTCAACCCGGGCCCGCTGGTTTAAGTGAAAACGTATTTTAGGGAGTACGTCTTCTGACTCCGAAGGCGTATTTTTCAAAAGACGTTTTCCTTTTTCCAGCTGCCGGCCGAATCTATTATATAGTAAACGTTCGCTGGTTAAGAGCTAAAGTGGACAGTTTCTGTCCGTTTCTACGCTTAGCGAGCGAACGGCCCTAACTTCGCGACCGTAACTCCGATTGAGGTAAAACCAACGCCCACGTCTTCAGATCGACGAGCCCGTTCTGATGGCGTCATTTTCATAATGTTTTCACATTGTGAAAATGACCATTTTGCCCTTGCCCCTAATCAGCCTCCTTCGAGAGGGAAACTTTTCCGGCGAATCTTTCCGGAGTTTTATCGCACTTCCACCCGGCGTATTCCTCTACCCTAGGCAAGCCAACCTCTTCCATGAGCTCCGGACTTGCGTGATGACTTTGCTTGCACCCTGTGTGTTCATTGTAGTACATCTGTATCACCTGTTAGCCTGCACTTGCATACACCTGTTATGTCATCTATTTTAGATGTTAGCATTACGTTTCATCTAATATCATGCCTTGTTTCCATGCCATGCCCTGCCATGCTAGTAACAATATTTTGGATGCCGTTATCATGTGAGTACCATGATCTGATATCTTGCCATGTTTGTCAATGTTGTAATGATTCTGCTATGCTGATGTTAAGTGGCTGTTCACACTTATAATTGTTAAGGTAATGGTGGGATGATGGAGATATATTGATAAACCTAGTCGGTTGATCAGAGTCACCTGTCCGGGCTTATCCGTGCAACCACATTTGCCGGTATGGGACGGCCTTGACTTGGTCTGATCGCATGCTCTTTCACCGGTACCTCCAAAGAGGGAGGGTTATGCGCGCGCGCTGCCCTGGCCCGGTAGGCGGCGATAACCCTGTGAGCCCAGTTGAGTTGTTTGGGTACCCGTCCCCGTTTGGGACAGTTTAGTTTGGCCACGACGGTGGCAGGGTGTCACGAGGTGACACGGGGCCACCCAAGGCTTGACTCCGAGGGAGTGTGATTGCCGGTGGTACGATGGAAGAGTCACGGGTCAGGCGGGTTTCGTTGGAGCAACGCTGGTCCACCCGAATGGGATCACGAGGTCAGTGCTCCATAGTGTGGGTAAAGTGCACAACCTCTGCAGAGTGTAAAATCTATTCGAATAGCCGTGTCCACGGTATTGGACAGCCCGTCTAGACCTCGTTAGGCGATCAACCGTAATGATGGTGAAAGGACCTGTCCTGCATGGACAGCAGATGTTGTCAGGAGTATGGTATGTTAACTATGAGTTGGCTATGGAAGAGATGGTCAGATGACCGAGAGACTTGGATTTGGATCAGTTTCAGATTGGATCATGAGAATATTCGGAATATGGACTATTTACTTGATGCATGCTTTACTTTACTGTACTTTACTTCAGTAGTTACTTTGCTAGATAACCCCGTTATGTCGTGATGATCAATGCTGCTAGATGTTTAATCATGCTAGATAATCTTGCTACGACATGATGATAAATAATGCTAGAAGGGTATGCTATGCCATGTTGATTCACATTTTCCTATTAATTCCATGCCATATTTAGAATAAATTCTGGCATAGCATATGGCTTGCTTTGTCATCTGCTTGTTTGGATGCTATGTATTTGGTTGTCTTGCGAGTACATTCAAAGTACTCACCTGGCCTTGCACGTGGCCAGTTGCAGGAGAAGATTCATCGTGCTAGATCGTAACCCAGCCAGTCCTATGAGTTATGGAGCCCAGCCAGAGACGATGTCACCGCTGAGCCAAGACCTTCGCTGCCATCTTAGTTAGCCTTGGAGCTATGTAATATTGTTGTAAGCAACAGTATTGTAATACTCCATTTAATATAATAAAGCCATTTTGTGCCTGGAATTGCTGTATCATGTCTTTGACGTGGGCCAGGTCTTATCCTGGGACTGGCGTGCGTCGGCCCTCTATTGGGGTGCCACACGAGCCGCGTCGATCGATATGCCACTTTAATCGCCAACAAGTTTTAATTGCCACGTTGAATAGATGCGAGTGGATTGAAAAGTGTGAAACAATGCTCTACATCGAGGAGACACGCGTGCGAGATGATACGAACCAGCGGCAGCAACCCTCCCTGCGTCCGTGGTGGCTCGCGTGAAAATGAGGCCGGTTAGTGTCCGTGGCGGCTCACGTGAAAAAGAGGCCGGTCAGCGCATCCTGGCGGCGGGCGGCGGCACATGCAGGTAGGGCTAGCTACGTGCATGCATAGTAGGCTAGCTGGACATGTCGTGCATGCATAACGGGCTTCTGTCGTTGCAGAGCGCGCACGGCCCAACAGTCTAACCACGGCCCTACAGGCTAACAGCGGCACCGTCCGCCGTGACCCCACTCATCAGGTCCAACGGGCGACACAGTCAGCGTGGCCCCACTCATCAGAGTTAACGGTCAAAGCACTGACCCGCGGCATCCACCGTTTGTGACCAGTTCTGAGGGTTTCGGGCAAGGGAGTGGGGAAAAGTGAGCAAAAGTTAAGAGCGTGGGGATGAATGAGTATGGCTAAGGAACCAGGGGCACATATGTAAAAAACCCTAGAAGGTTTTATTCAAGTAAACAGAACAACAATTATTCTCTGACTTAAATGAATAACTGTATTGCAATAAACATGATCAAATCATATTCCTGCTCAACGCAAACACCAAATAACATTTATTTAGGTTCAACACTAATCCCGAAGGTAGAGGGAGTGTGCGATGGTGATCGTATCAACCTTGGAATCACTTCCAACACACATTGTCACCTCGCCCTTAACTAGTCTCTGTTTATTCCGCAACACCTGTTTTGTATTACTAATCTTAGCAACTGAACCAGTATCAAATACCTAGGGGATACTACGAACACTAGTAAGGTACACATCAATAACATGTATATCAAATATACCTTTGTTCACTTTGCCATCCTTCTTATCCGCCAAGTATTTGGGGCAGTTCCGCTTCCAGTGACCATTTCCTTTGCAGTAGAGGCACTCAGTTTCAGGCTTGGGTCCAACTTTGGGCTTCTTCATGGGAGAGGCAACTTGCTTGCCATTCTTCTTGAAGTTCCCTTTCTTTCCCTTGCCCCTTTTCTTGAAACTAGTGGTCTTGTTAACCATCAACACTTGATGCTCTTTCTTGATTTCTACTTTCACTGATTTCAGCATCGCGAAGAGCTCGGGAATCATTTTCATCATCCCTTGCATATTATAGTTCATCACGAAGTTCTAGTAGCTTGGTGATAGTGACTAGAGAACTTTGTCAATCACTATCTTATCTGGAAGATTAAGTCCCACTTGATTCAAGCGATTGTAGTACCCAGACATTCTGAGCACATGCTCTCTGGTTGAGCTACCCTCCTCCATCTTGTAGGCAAAGCACTTGTCAGAGGTCTCATAACTCTCGACACGGGCATGAGTCTAAAATACCAATTTCAGCTCTTGGAACATCTCATATGCTTCGTGGCGTTCAAAACATTTTTGAAGTCCCGGTTCTAAGTCGTAAAACATGGCGCACTAAACTATTAAGTAGTCATCATATCGAGCTTTGCCAAACATTCATAATGTCTGCATTTGCTCGTGCAATAGGTCTATCACCTAGCGGTGCATCAAGGACATAATTCTTCTGTGCAGCAATGAGGATAATCCTCATATCATGGACGCAGTCCGCATTATTGCTACCATCATCATTCAACTTAGTTTTCTCTAGGAACATATCAAAATAGGGAAGCTAAATCGCGAGCTATTAATCTACAACATAAATTTGCTAATACTATCAGGACTAAGTTTGATGATAAATTAAGTTCAATTAATCAAATTACTAAGGAACTCCCACTTAAATAAACACCCCTCAAGTTATCTAAGTGATACGTGATCCAAATCAACTAACCCATGTCCGATCATCACGTGAGATGGGGTAGTCATCAATGGTGAACATCTCTATGTTGATCATATCTAATATATGACACACATTCGACCTTTCGGTCTCCAGTGTTCCGAGACCATGTTTGTACATGCTAGGCTCGTCAAGTTTAACCCAAGTATTCTGCGTGTGTAAATCTGGCTTACACCTGTTGTATGTGAACGTCGAGCCTATCACACCCGATCATCACATGGTGCTTCGAAACAACGAACTTTAGCAACGGTGCATACTCGGGGAGAGCACTTTTATCTTGAAATTTAGTGAAGGGATCATCTTATAATGCTACTGTCATTCTAAGAAAAATAAGATGCATAAAAGATAAACATCACATGCAATCAAAATATGTGACATGATATGGCCATCATCATCTTGTGCTTTTGATCTCCATCTCCAAAGCATCGTCATGATCTCCATCGTCACCGGCTCGACACCTTGATCTCCATCGTTGCGTCGGGGTCGTCTCGCCAACTATTGCTTCTACAACTATTGCTAATGCATATCGATAAAGTAAAGCAATTACATGGCGCTTGCATTTCGTACAATAAAGAGACAACCATAAGGCTCCTGCCGGTTGCCGATAAATTACAAAACATGATCATCTCATACAATAACATATATCACATCATGTCTTGACCATATCACATCACAACATACACTGCAAAAACAAGTTAGACATCCTCTACTTTGTTGTTGCAAGTTTTACGTGGCTGCTAGAACCGTTCTTACCTACGGCAAAAACCACAATGGTGATTTATCAACTTTGCTATTTTAACCTTCTTCAAGGACCGGCAGCAATCAAACAGACACCCGCCAGCCACCTTTATGCAAAACTAGTTGCATGTCAGTCAGTGAAACCGGTCTCATGTGCATGGACATGTAAGGTTGGTCCGGGCTGCTTCATACCACAATACCGCCGAATCAAAATAAGACGTTGGTGGTAAGCAGTATGAACATCACCGCCCACAACTCTTTGTGTTCTACTCGTGCATATCATCTACGCATAGACCTGGCTCATGATGCCACTGTTGGGGAACGTTGCATGGAAAACAGAATTTTTTCTACGCACACGCAAGATCTATCCATGGAGATGCATAGAAATGAGAGGGGAGAGTGTGTCTACGTACCCTCATAGACCATAAGAGGAAGCGTTAAGTAACGCGGTTGATGTAGTCGAATTTCTTCGCGCTCCAACCGATCAAGTACCGAACGTACGACACCTCCGAGTTCTGCACATGTTCAGCTCGGTGACGTGTTCGCCTTCTTGATCCAGCAAGATGGGTGAAGTAGTGGATGAGTTCCGGCAGCACGACGACATGGTGACGGTGATGTTTAAGTGATCTCCGCAGGGATTCACCTAAGCACTACGAAAATATGACCGGGGGTGTAAATGGTGGAGGGGGCGCCGCACACGGCTAAGACAATGTTGTAGTTGTGCTAGGTGCCCCCCTCCCACATATATATAGGTGAGGGGAGAGAGGAGGCAGCCTGGAGGCGCCCCAAGTGGGGCCGAATCCCACTTGGGGTCCTGCCCCTAGCCACGCCCCCTCCCATGTATAGGTGCGGGGGAAAGGAAGGGGAGGGAGGCGCCCCCCCTTTCCTTTCTCCCATGCGAGGGGAAGGCAGGAGGGGCTACCCCTCCCCCTTTCCTTCCCTAGGGCTAGACGGCAAGGGAGAGGGGTGCACCAGCCCCCTGTGGGCTCGTCTGTCCCTCCCTTGGCCCATTAAGCCCATATACCTACCGGGGGGTGTCCGAAACCCCTTCCGGTAACCCGATGGCTACCCGGTGCATCCCGAAACTCTTACGGTGTCCGAATAACATCGTCCTATATATTAATCTTTGCTTCTCGACCATTTCAAGACTCCTCGTCATGTCCGTGATCTCATCTGGGACTCTGAACAACATTCGGTCACCAAATCATATAACTCATATAACACTATATCGTCAACGAACGTTAAGCATGCGGACCCCACGGGTTCGAGAACTATGTAGACATGACCGAGACACCTATCCGGTCAATAACCAATAGCGGAACCTGGATGCCCATATTGGCTCCTACATATTCTACGAAGATCTTTATTGGTCGAACCGTTATGACAACATACATAATTCCCTTTGTCCATCAGTATGTTACTTGCCCGAGATTCGATCGTTGGTATCTCTATACCTAGTTCAATCTCGTTACTGCCAAGGCTCTTTACTCGTTCCATAATACATCACCTCATAACTAACTCCTTAGTCATTTGCTTGCAAGCTTATGATGTGTATTACCGAGAGGGCCCAGAGATACCTCTCCGAAACTCGGAGTGACAAATCCTAATCTTGATCTATGCCAACTCAACAAACACCTTCGGAGATACCTGTAGAGCATCTTTATGATCACCCAGTTACGCTGTGACGTTTGATAGCACACAAGGCATTCCTCCGGTATCTAGGAGTTGCATAATCTCATAGTCGAAGGAATATGTATTTGACATGAAGAAAGCAATAGCAATAAACTGAACGATCAATATGCTAAGCTAACGGATGGGTCTTGTCCATCACATCATTCTCCTAATGATGTGATCCTGTTATCAATAGACAAAACATGTCCATGGGTAGGAAACCTTAACCATCTTTGATCAACGAGCCTGTCTAGTAGAGGCTTACTAGGGACACGGTATTTGTTTATGTATTCACACATGTATTTAAGTTTCCGATCAATACAATTCTAGGATGAATAATAAAGCTTTATCATGAATAAAGAAATATAAAATAACAACTTTATTATTGCCTCTAGGGCATTTTTCCTTCACATGCTAGGTCGGTTATTCTCACGATGAGTGTTTATTCGCTTGTTATTCACGAGAAAGCGGCTCGTAATTGGGATGCCCAGTCCTATGATCAAAATCAAAATATAATAATAAAACAAACTCCCCCGGATTGTTGTTGGTGTAACTGCAGCAATTAGGGTTCCCTATCTGATAATCAAAAAGCAGGGATTGGTGGCAATGATGTTGAGAAGAATTTCTAGTTTGAGGGGAAAGACATTGCCAAATAACCATCTTCCTATACTATCACGACCGGGTCCCTGATAGGGCCCGAATCTCTGCGCCTACTTTGTCAGTCCCTGGACCAATAGCTGACACACACAGTCGATGATGAAATACCAAGAATACATCACATGTCATAGTGTTACATGGTAGATCCAATGTTTTATGGTACACACCTGCTTAGATCATGGGCTAGCTTAGTATACAATCATGCAACGAAGATAATATTCTAGTCTTGTGGCATCCATCCACTCACAGACAAGAGTTGAGTATAGCATCGTAACCCTACTTCATACCTTTCCTTTGATATGGTAAACCTGCAACATGATAACTTGCAACCACAAGGGTTAATACATTGAACATATTGGCAAGCTTCACCAGGATTGGCTTGCTGGAAGAAATAAACATGCAAGGAGGTGTGGCTGGTTTTCTTTTGTGCGAAGATAGTTTTTCCTACCTTTGTATATGAGTCTACTCAAATAGTTGGACGTATCATATCACGCGGTAGTCCTGAAAAGATCGTAGCACGCGATCATCCAAATATAAGCATTTGAACATGTGAGCCTCCGCATTGCACAGTTGCCTGATGACCCACAAGTATAGGGGATCTATCATAGTCCTTTCGATAAGTAAGAGTGTCAAACCCAACAGGGAGCAGAAGGAAATGACAAGCGGTTTTCAGCAAGGTATTCTCTGCAAGCACTGAAATTGTCGGTAACAGATAGTTTTGTGATAAGATAATTCGTAACGGGTAACAAGTAACAAAAGTAACTAAGATGCAACAAGGTGGCCCAATCCTTTTTGTAGCAAAGGACAAGCCTAGATGAACTCTTATATAAAGAAAAGCGCTCCCGAGGACACATGGGAATTGTTGTCAAGTTAGTTTCATCATGCTCATATGATTCACGTTCGTTACTTTGATAATTTGATATGTGGGTGGACCGGTGCTTGGGTGCTGTCCTTCCTTGGACAAGCCTCCCACTTATGATTAACCCCTCTCGCAAGCATCCGCAACTACGAAAGAAGAATTAAGACGGGTCTAACCATAGCATGAAACATATGGATCCAAATCAGCCCCTTACGAAGCAACGCATAAACTAGGGTTTAAGCTTCTGTCACTCTAGCAACCCATCATCTACTTATTACTTCCCAATGCCTTCCCCTAGGCCCAAACAATGGTGAAGTGTCATGTAGTGGATGTTCACATAACACCACTAGAGGAAAGATGCTACCTCTTGAGCTTGCGTTGGTTTTTCCCTTGAAGAGGAAAGGGTGATGCAACAAAGTAGAGTAAGTATTTCCCTCAGCTTTTGAGAACCAAGGTATCAATCCAGTAGGAGACAACGCGCAAGCCACCGAATACCTGCACAAACAAACACCAACTTGCACCCAACGCGGTAAAGGGGTTGTCAATCCCTTCACGGTTACTTGCAAAGTGAGATCTGATAGAGATGGATAAATGGTAAAGTAATATTTTTGGTATTTTTGGTTTATGGAACGGAAAGTAAAAGATTGCAAAAGAAGTAAATACAAAACTAAAATTGTAGATCGGAAACTTATATGATGGAAAGTAGATCCGGGGGCCATAGGTTTCACTAGAGGCTTCTCTCAAGATAGAAAATATTATGGTGGGTGAGCAAATTACTGCCAAGCAATTGATAGAAAAGCGCAAAGTTATGACGATATCTAAGGCAATGATCATGAATATAGGCATCACGTCCGTGTCAAGTAGACCGAAACGATTCTGCATCTACTACTATTACTCCACACATCGACCGACTCCTGCCTGCATCTAGAGTATTAAGTTCATAAGAACAGAGTAACGCATTAAGTAAGATGACATGATGTAGCGGGATAAACTCAGGCAATAGGATGAAAACCCCATCTTGTTATCCTCGATGGCAACAATACAATACGTGCCTTGCTGCCCCTACTGTCACTGGGAAAGGACACCGCAAGATTGAACCCAAAGCTAAGCACTTCTCCCATTGCAAGAAAAACCAATCTAGTTGTCCAAACCAAATCGATAGTTCGAAGAGACTTGTAAAGATATCAAATCATGCATATAAGAATTCATAGGAGATTCAAATAATATTCATAGATAAGCTGATCATAAATCCATAATTCATCGGATCTCAGCAAACACACCGCAAAAGAGTATTACATCGAATGGATCTCCAAGAACATCGAGGAGAAATGGTATTGAGAATCAAAGAGAGAGAAGAAGCCATCTAGCTACTAGCTATGGACCCGTAGGTCTGTGGTAAACTACTCACGCTTCATCGGAGAGGCAAGGGTGTTGATGTAGAAGTCCTCCGTGATCGAATCCCCCTCCGGCAGGATGCCGGAAATGGCCCCTAGATGGGATCTCACAGGTACAAAAGGTTGCGGTGGTGGAAAAGTGGTTTCGTGGCTCCCCTGGAAGTTTTTAGGGTATATGAGAATATATAGGCGAAGGAATGAGGTCGGTGGAGCTACGAGGGGCCCACAAGGGTGGGGGGCGCGCCTCCCGACCTTGTGGCCGCCTAGTGGCTTTCCTGACGTGCACTCCAAGTCCTCTGGATGTCTTTTGGTCCAAGAAAAATCATCGCGAAAGTTTCATTCCGTTTGGACTCCGTTTGGTATTCCTTTTCTGTGAAACTCTAAAACAAGGAAAAACAGGAACTGGCACTGGGCTCTAGGTTAATAGGTTAGTCCCAAAAATCATATAAAATAGCATATTAATGCATATAAAACATCGAAAATAGATAATATAATAGCATGGAACAATAAAAAATTATAGATATGTTTGAGACGTATCAAGCATCCCCAAGCTTAATTCCCGCTCGTCCTCGAGTAGGTAAATGATAAAAACATAATTTTTGATGTGGAATGCTACCTAACATATTTATCCATGTAATTCTCTTTATTGTGGCATGAATGTTCAGATCCGTATGATTCAAAACAAAAGTTTAATATTGACATAAAAACAATAATACTTTAAGCATACTAACAAGGTAATTATGTCTTCTCAAAATAACATGGCCAAAGAAAGCTTATCCCTACAAAATCATATAGTCTGGCTATGCTCCATCTTCATCACACAAAATATTCAAATCATGCACAACCCCGGTTTTAGCCAAGCAATTGTTTCATACTTTAGTATTCTCAAACTTTTTCAACTTTCACGCAATACATGAGCATGAGCCATGGACATAGCACTATGGGTAGAATAGAAGGTGGTTGTGGAGAAGACAAAAAGAAGAAGATAGTCTCACATCAACTAGGCGTATCAACGGGCTATGGAGATGCCCATCAATAGATATCAATGTGAGTGAGTAGGGATTGCCATGCAACAGATGCACTAGAGCTATAAGTTTATGAAAGCTCAAAAAAAGAAAACTAAGTGGGTGTGCATCCAACTTGCTTGCTCATGAAGACCTAGGGCAATTTGAGGAAGCCCATCATTGGAATATACAAGCCAAGTTCTATAATGAAATATTCCCACTAGTATATGAAAGTGACAATATAAGAGACTCTCTATCATGAAGATCATGGTGCTACTTTGAAGCACAAGTGTGGTAAAAGGATAGTAACATTGTCCCTTCTCTTTTTTTTGGGCCTTCTTTTTTTTATTTGGCCTTCTCTCTCTTTTTTTTATTTCCTCACATGGGACAATGCTCTAATAATGAAGATCATCACACTTTTATTTACTTACAACTCAAAAATTACAACTCGATACTAGAACAAAATATGACTCTATGTGAATGCCTCCGGCGGTGTACCGGGATGTGCAATGAATCAAGAGCGACATGTATAAAAATGATGAACGGTGGCTTTGCCATAAAATACGATGTCAACTACATGGTCATGCAAAGCAATATGTCAATGATGATGCGTGTCATGATGAATGGAATGGTGGAAAGTTGCATGGCAATATATCTCGGAATGGCTATGGAAATGCCATAATAGGTAGGTATGGTGGCTGTTTTGAGGAAGATATATGGTGGCTGTTTTGAGGAAGGTAGTGGGTGTATTGTACCGGCGAAAGTTGCGCGGCACTAGAGAGGCTAGCAATGGTGGAAGGGTGAGAGTGCGTATAATCCATGGACTCAACATTAGTCATAAAGAACTCACATACTTATTGCAAAAATCTAGAATCTATCGAAACAAAGTACTAGACACATGCTCCTAGGGGAAGGGTTGGTAGGAGTTAACCATCGCGCGATCCCGACCTCCACACAAAGGATGACAATCAAAAAATATCTCATGCTTCAACTTCGTTACACAACGGTTCACCATACGTGCATGCTACGGGACTCACAAACCTTAACACAAGTATTTCTCAAATTCACAACTACTTACTAGCATGACTCTAATATCACCATCTTCATATCTCAAAACAATCGTAAGGAATCAAACTTCTCATAGTGTTCAATGCACTTTATATGAAAGTTTTTATTATATATCATATTAGGACTAATTTTGTAACCAAAGCAAATTACCATGCTGTTTTAAAGACTCTCAAAATAATATAAGTGAAGTGCGAGAGTTCATCAATTTCTATAAAATAAAACCACCGCCGTGCTCTAAAAAGATATAAGTGAAGCACTAGAGCAAATTTGCCTAGCTCAAAAGATATAAGTGAAGCACATAGAGTATTCTAATAAATCACGATTCATGCGTGTCTCTCTCAAAAGGTGTGTACATCTAGGATGATTGTGGCAAACTAGAAAGCAAAGACTCAAATCATACAAGACGCTCCAAGCAAAACACATATCATGTGGTGAATAAAAATATAGCCTCAAGTAAAGTTACCGATAGATGAAGACGAAAGAGGGGATGCCTTCCCGGGGCATCCCCAAGCTTAGGATCTTGGCATCCTTGGATATTACCTTGGGGTGCCTTGGGCATCCCCAAGCTTAGGCTCTTGCCACTCCTTATTCCATAGTCCATTAAATCCTTACCCAAAACTTGAAAACTTCACAACACAAAACTCAACAGAAAATCTCATAAGCTCCGTTAGTACAAGAAAACAAATCACCACTTGTGGTACTATTGTGAACTCATTCTTTATTTATATTGGTGTAATATCTACTGTATTCCAACTTTTCCATGGTTCATACCCCCCGATACTAGCCATAGATGCATCAAAATAAGCAAACAACACGCGAAAAACAGAATCTGTCAAAAACAGAACAGTCTGTAGCAATATGAATACTTCGAATACTTCTGTAACTCTAAAACTTCTGAACAATTAGGACAACCTGGGAAATTTGTTTATCAATCTAGTGCAAAAAAAATCAGATCAAAATCACACTTCTGCAAATTATGGAAATTATTATCCTGGGCGCAAAAGTTTCTGTTTTTCAGCAAGATCAATTCAACTATAACCGTAAGCCATCCCAAAGGTCTTACTTGGCACAAACATTAATTAAAACACCTAAACACAATTAATACAGTGGTAATAATGTGTATTTTATTCAAGAACAGTATCAAAACAAAAAACACAAAAATAAAATTGGGTTGCCTCCCAACAAGCGCTATTGTTTAACGCCCTTAGCTAGGCATAAAACACGAATAGATCTAAGTGTTATCATCTTTGGCATGCAATTCTTCAATCTCACACCTATAATCCTTAAGAGGTTCTTTAATTTTGTTAATGATCAAACTCCTAGGAAAGAAATCAAGAAATTCACTTGTAGCAATTGGTTCCTTAATAATATCAAAAAAATTGGGATGAACACTTATTGTTTTGAGATCTTCATTTTCCTTACTAGAAGATTCACCCTTATTATTAGGAACGTAAGTAAACTTGGCAATCTTAGTAGGAGGAAGATTTGGAGTATTTTTAACGGAGGAAAAAGCGGAACCCAAGTTGGTAATAATATCTTCTAGTTTGCCAATTCTAGTAGAATCTTGATCTATCTTTTCATTAACTATGGGTTCCTTTTCCCTAAGGTTCTTTAGAGTAACTCCTACCTTAGATCCATATTGAGTAATCTGATTATGAATATTTTTATCCTAATTTTCAATCAACTCTACGGTAGCAATTTTATTTTCAATAATATCCAATCTTTGCATTACATGTTCCAAGGTTAAAACAATTCCATTGACCAAAAGAGGTGGTGGGCCTAGCAAATCTATCATGGCATTGTAAGAATCGAAAGTATCGCTCCCAAGGAAATTTCCCCCAGTAATTGCATCAAGAACATATCTATTCCAAGGAGTAACGCCTACGTAAAAATTGCAAAGAAGAACGAAAGTAGATTGCTTTCGAGTAGATCTATTTTGAGCATTGCAAATTCTATACCAAGCATCTTTTAAATTCTCTCCTTCCCTTTGTTTAAAGTTGAGGACCTCATTATCGGGAGTGCTAACAAGGATGGGAGGACTAGACATGACGGCAAGATAAAAGATCTAACGCACAAGTGAACAAAAAGCAAATGAAGAAGATAAACAGAAGAGGGGCGAAGAAAAGGCAAATCTTTTCGAAAATCGTTTTTGAAGTGGGGGAGAGGAAAACGAGAGGCGAATGGCAAATAATGTAATGCGAGGGATGAGAGTTTATGATGGGTACTTGGTATGTCTCGGCTTGGCATAGATCTCCCCGGCAACGGCGCCAAAAATTCTTCCTGCTACCTCTTGAGCTTGCGTTGGTTTTTCCCTTGAAGAGGAAAGGGTGATGCAGCAAAGTAGAGTAAGTATTTCCCTCAGCTTTTGAGAACCAAGGTATCAATCCAGTAGGAGACAACGCGCAAGCCACCGAATAAAGGGGTTGTCAATCCCTTCACGGTTATTTGCAAAGTGAGATCGGATAGAGATGGATAAATGGTAAAGTAATATTTTTGGTATTTTTGGTTTATGGAACGGAAAGTAAAAGATTGCAAAAGAAGTAAATAGGAAACTAAAATTGTAGATCAGAAACTTATATGATGGAAAGTAGACCCGGGGCCATAGGTTTCACTAGAGGCTTCTCTAAAGATAGAAAATATTACGGTGGGTGAACAAATTACTGCCGAGCAATTGATAGAAAAGCGCAAAGTTATGACGATATCTAAGGCAATGATCATGAATATAGGCATCACGTCCATGTCAAGTAGACCGAAATGATTCTGCATCTACTACTATTAGTCCACACATCGATCGACTCCTGCCTGCATCTAGAGTATTAAGTTCATAAGAATAGAGTAACGCATTAAGTAAGATGACATGATGTAGCGGGATAAACTCAAGCAATATGATGAAAACCCCATCTTGTTATCCTCGATGGCAACAATACAATACGTGCCTTGCTGCCCCTATTGTCACTGGGAAAGGACACCGCAAGATTGAACCCAAAGCTAAGCACTTCTCCCATTGCAAGAAAACCCAATCTAGTTGGCCAAACCAAATCGATAGTTCGAAGAGACTTGCAAAGATATCAAATCATGCATATAAGAATTCAAAAGAGATTCAAATAATATTCATAGATAAGCTGATCATAAATCCATAATTCATCGGATCTCGACAAACACACCGCAAAAGAGTATTACATCGAATAGATCTCCAAGAACAGCGAGGAGAATATGGTATTGAGAATCAAAGAGAGAGAGGAAGCCATCTAGCTACTAGCTATGGACCTGTAGGTCTGTGGTAAACTACTCACACTTCATCAGAGAGGCAATGGTGTTAATGTAGAAGCCCTCCGTGATCGAATCCCCCTCCCGCAGGATGCCGGAAAAGGCCCCATGATGGGATCTCACAGGTATAGAAGGTTGCAACGGTGGAAAAGTGGTTTCGTGGCTCCCCTGGAAGTTTTTAGGTTATATGAGAATATATAGGCGAAGGAACGAGGTCGGTGGAGCTACGGGGGGCCCACAAGGGTGGGGGGCGTGCCTCCCGACCTTGTGGCCACCTCGTGGCTTTCCTGACGTGCACTCCAAGTCCTCTGGATGTCTTCTGGTCCAAGAAAAATCATCGCGAAAGTTTCATTCCGTTTGGACTCCGTTTGGAATTCCTTTTCTGTGAAACTCTAAAACAAGGAAAAAACAGGAACTGGCACTGGGCTCTAGGTTAATAGGTTAGTCCCAAAAATCATATAAAATAGCATATTAATGCATATAAAACATCAAAAACAGATAATATAATAGCATGGAACAATAAAAAATTATAGATACGTTGGAGACATATCAAAAGACAACATACATCTCTTCAAAATATCGAACGAATACCAAATTCACATGATTACTTATAACAAGACTTCTCCCATGTCCTCAGGAACAAACGTAACTACTCACAAGGCATATTCATGTTCATAATCAGAGGAGTATTAATTATCATTAAGGATATGAACATATGATCTTCCACCGAATAAACCAACTAGCATCAACTACAAGGAGTAATCAACACTACTAGCAACCCACATGTACCAATCTGAGGTTTGAGACAGAGATCGGATACAAGAGATGAACTAGGGTTTGAGAGGAGATGGTGCTGGTGAAGATGTTGATGGAGATTGACCCCCTCTCAATGAGAGGATCGATGGTGATGATGATGGCGATGATTTCCCCTTCCCGGAGGGATGTTTCCCCAGCAGAACAGCTCCGCCAGAGCCCTAGATTGGTTCTGCCCAAGTTCCGCCTCGAGACGGCGGCGGTTTGTCCCAAAAGCTTCCTCTTTATTTTTTAAAGGTCAAAACACACCATATAGCAGAAGATGGGCGTCGGGGGCCTGCTAGGGGGCCCACAAGGACAGGGGGCGCGCCCACCACCGTTGTGGTTGGCAGGTGGCCCCCCTCTGGTTCTTTCTTCGCCCAATATTTTTTATTTATTCCAAAATGACTCTCCGTGAAGTTTCAGGACTTTTGGAGTTGTGCAGAATAGGTCTATAATATTTGCTCCTTTTCCAACCCAGAATTCCAGCTGCCGACATTCTCCCTCTTCATGTAAACCTTGTAAAATAAGAGAGAATAGGCATAAGTATTGTGCCATAATATGTAATAACAACCCATAATGCAATAAATATCAATATAAAAGCATGATGCAAAATGGACGTATCAACTCCCCCAAGCTTAGACCTCGCTTGTCCTCAAGCGAAAGCCGAAATCGAAAATATGTCCACATGTTTAGAGATAGAGGTGTCGATAAAATAAAATACGGACATGAGGGCATCATGATCATCTTTAGAATAGCAAGTTATATTGTCATATAATTTCTTATGCTAAAGTAACAATTCATTCACAAGGTAAAGTATGAATCAGAAACTTCATTGAAAACTAACAAACTATGATCTCAGTCATTGAGGCAATTGCAATTTATCATAACATCGGAAAGAGTCAATTATAAGAGCTTTTCAGCAAGTCCACATACTCAACTATCATTTAGTCTTTCACAATTGCTAACACTCACGCAATACTTATGGGTTCAAAGTTTTAGTCGAACACAGAGAAAGATAGGGGCTTATAGTTTCACCTCCCAACCTTTTACCTCAAGGGTAATGTCAACAATAATACTTTATGATAACCTACATCCGAGTGGATATATATATCTGGATCTCTCCAACACACACTACTAGAATCAGGATCTTTGCCGTCAACCAGCTCTTTGCCGTCAGCTAGCTGACGGCAAAGAACGTCTTTGCCATCAGCTTCCATAAAACTAACGGCAAAGAATGAGCTGATGGCAAAGATCATGTTTGCCGTCAGCCTACTCTTTGCCGCCTGCTAGCAGACGACAAAGAGGGTGGGTGGCCCACTAACGAGAACGACCTAACGGCCACTTTCTTTGCCGTCTGCTAGCAAACGGCAAAGATTCTTTGCCGTCAGCTAGTAGACGACAAAGAAAGTGGCCAACCTAATAGCCGTCCCCACCCCACTAACTAGGCTCTTTGCCGTCTGCTAGCAGACGGCAAAGAGCTGTGACCTAACTAAAAAGCGGCCAGCGCCCGCGCCCCACCCCTCTCTCTCTCGTCTCACCTCACTCGCGCCGTCGCCCCCGTGCCCGAGCCGCCCCCGCCCCCGACCCCCACCGCCCCCGCCGCCCCCGACCCCCAAGGCGCCCCGCTGCTCAGGCCACCCGCCGCCTCTTTCACCACCGCCGGAGCCAAGGTGAGCTTTTTTTGTTTTTTCTACAGTTCTTTGCTGTTTAGGTTTAGGTTATTAATAGGTTTAGGTTAGCGGTAGGTTTAGGTTAGTGCTAGGTTTAGGTTTAGATAATTAAAATAAGAGAAAGTTGAAAAAAGAGAATATAGAAGAAAAAAGGAAAGGAAAGGAAAAAGGAAGAAGAAGAAAGTTAAAAAAAGAACAATAAGTAGAAGAAAGAGGAAAAGAAGAAGAAGAAGAAGAAGAAGAAGAAGAAGAAGAAGAAGAAGAAGAAGAAGAAGAAGAAGAAGAAGAAGAAGAAAGAAGAAGATGGAAAAAAAAGAAGAAGTAGAAGAAGAAGATGAAAAAAGTAGGAAAAGTAGAAAAAGAGGGTCGCCGAGGGTCGATGGTCGCCGAGGGGTTGAGGGTCGCCAAGGGGTCGATGGTCAAGGGTTGCCGAGGGGTCGAGGGGTCGAGGATCGAGGGTAAAAGGAGTCAAGGGTCGAGGGGTCAAGGATCGAGGTGTCGAGGGGTCGAGGGTCGAGGGGAAAAGCGGTCGATGGTTGAGGGGTCGAGGATCGAGGGCCGCCGAGGGGTCGAGGATTTGCCATCCCGACCCCGACACCCCGACCCCGACACAGCACCCCGACACGGCACCCCGACACCCCGACCCCGACACGACACCCCGACACCCCGACCCTGATACAGCACCCCGGCCGACCCCGACACGGCACCCCCGACCCCGACATAGCACCCCGACATAGCACCCCGACACGACACCCCCGACACCCCGACCCCCCGACACCTCTTCGGCCTCTTGTTGACCGAAAAGGTGCTCTTCGGCCTTCCAGAGGCCGACGGGGTCATATATTTGTGAATTATGAGTTAGGTCATATATTTTTTGATTTTGTTATAAAAAACATCATATTTGTGTTGATCAGGTGGTTTTAAATGTGCAGTTGTTTCATCGCTGCGAGTGTCTGGTGTTCGACGACCTCCCCGTGCGTTCGATAAGCTCCGCCCCTTCATTCGTGGGTGAGCACAAATGACATCTCCTCCTCCCCCCTTCATTTGCTCTGTTCCGGTCTTCGTGCCGATGAAACTTGCTAGCTATAGGTGTCTTCAATCATCAGTATGCGTGACCACTATGCGTCTCTTGTTCAAAAGGGTTACATCTATAAATATGCATGCATTTTCATATTTATAACCATGATTCTTTCGAATTGTCCAACGTTATCCATGGACAGCCCAAGTATGTGTAGATTGGGTTCGTTTTCCCATATGCTCTACTCCGGATCCGATGCAGAATTTCGTCGGTGCCTCCTTGTTGTTCTTCGGTTACACATCCTCTCTGCTTATTGCCGAGACGTGTATCAGGAGAACAGCAGGGAGGTGCTGCCAAAATTTTGCGTCGGATCCAGAGCAGAGCATGGGAAAACGAACCCAATCTACACATACTCGGGTGGGATTAGGACCTATCTTTACCTATTAGCGTCTAGGTTGCATGGACGTAATAAAAGTGACAAAATCCATTAACTGATGAATATATACATGCTGATTTATATATATATTTCTTATGTGTCCACTAGCTAGGCAAGATGAGTGATCGTACGTGGATGTACACCGGCCACACTAGTCAGAAAGACATGACCAATGAATCGTTAACAAAAACCACGGGGTTTGTGAGAGCCGCATTTGCAAATGGCCAGAGGACAACCTGGTGCCCCTGTGCCGGGTGCAAAAATTGGCACAAGAGGACAGAGGATGAAATGGGCAAACACCTGTAGAAGAGGGGTTTTACGCCAGGTTATACGGTGTGGACATTTCATGGCAAGTCTGCCCAACGTGCCAGAGCTGAGGTGCTTCGTCGTCGCACCGACGAGCATGGTACCGGGATGGAAGACATGGTGCAAGACTTTGATGATGCTCGGGACTCGGACGATGAGATGGAGGAATCTGCAAAGGCCTTCAATGAAATGTTGGAGTCTTCAAAACGTCCTCTCCACAAGCACACTGAGCTTTGTCAGCTGGATGCCATCTCACAAATAATGGCTCTGAAGGCTCAATTCAACTTGGGCAGAGAATGCTACGATGCGATGATGACAGTATTTGGACGTTTTCTATCCAAAGGCCATGTACTACCTGCAAACCTGTACCAGTCAGACAAAATCCTCCGTGC
This sequence comes from Thinopyrum elongatum, assembly GCA_011799875.1. NCBI lineage: Eukaryota > Viridiplantae > Streptophyta > Magnoliopsida > Poales > Poaceae > Thinopyrum > Thinopyrum elongatum. The sequence continues at coordinate 64,903,129 of CM022303.1, forward strand.
TCTTAAGATGCCCTATGAGAAGATACATGCCTGTGAGAAAGGATGTGCCTTATTTAGGCTTCAGTATGCAGACTTGAACTATTGTCCCATTTGCAAGTCATCCAGGTATGTTGTGGTAGACAACGGTATGGGTGAGAAGACGCAGACCAAAATCCCAGTGAATGTTCTTCGGTATATGCCAATTGTACCAAGACTTCAACATCTTTTCATGGTCGAAGAGACGGCCAGACAGATGACATGGCACAAAACGGGCAAAAGAACCCAACTAGATGCAGATGGGAAGCTGATGATGGTGCACACATCGGACGGTGACGCGTGGAAGAGCTTTGATGCATTACATCATGAAAAGCGGCAGATCCAAGGCATCTTCTAGTCGCCATCAGCACGGATGGGTTCAGTGTGTTTGGTCTGACGGTAGCCCAATATAGTTGTTGGCCCATATTTGTCATTCCACTCAATCTCCCCCGGACAGATTATGCAAAGAAAGAACATTTTCCTGACGTTGATAATTCCAGGTGCCAACTATCCGGGGAAGAATATGAATGTGTACATGCAACCACTGAAGGACGAATTGCAAGAAGCCTGGGATAATGGGTTCAAGACATACGACGCCTTTAGCAAACAGAACTTCATAATGCGTGTCTGGTACATGTACTCGACGCAAGACTTACCGGCGTATGCTCTATTCGTTGGCTGGTGTGTGCATGGAAGGTTCCCATGCCCCACATGCAAGGGAGCTCTTGAGTTTCGTTGGCTTCAGGCCGGTCGCAAGTTTTCTTGCTTCGACTTGCATAGACAGTTCCTGGATCCTCGTCATAAGTTCAGAAAAGACAAGAAGAACTTCATCAAAGGTAGAGTTGTCAAAAACTCTCACCACCTGCGTTGACAGGCCAAGAGACCCTGGATCAGTTAAATGCTCTCGAGCCAGATCCAGAGCGTCCAGGGTATTTCAAGGGGTATAATTCAAAACACGCCTGGACTCACAAGACATGCTTGTGGGATCTGCCTTACTTCAAAGACCTTCTTTGCCCACACAACATCGACGTGATGCACACAGAAAAGAATATCGCCGAGGCACTTTTTGCTACATTGTTCGGCTTAGAGGGGAAGTCAAAGGATAATACTAAGGCTAGAGTCGATTTGGAGGCGCTATGTGATAGACCGTTACAAAACATGCAACCACCGAAAGGAAAGCAGAACTGGACAAAGCCAAATGCATGGTTCAATCTTGGAAGGCCAACTATGAGGGAAATTATCTTGTGGGTGAAAATGCAGTTGATGTTCCCCGATGGGTATGCAGCGAATCTAAAGAGGGGAGCGAGTGTTGATAAATTGAAGATATTTGGTCTCAAGAGTCATGATTGGCACATATGGATTGAACGGGTAATGCCGGTGATGTTGCGTGGCTTCATCCCTGAGGATGAATGGCTAGTACTGGCAGAGCTGAGCTATTTCTTCCATGTTCTTTGTGTGAAAGAACTATCGACTGGCCTGTTAGAAGAAATGGAAGAGTTGGCGCCGGAGTTGATCTGCAAGTTAGAGAAGATCTTTCCGCCGATTTTCTTTAATCCAATGCAGCACTTGATTTTGCATCTCCCGACCGAGGAAAGATTGGGGGGCCCCATGCAAAATCGTTGGTGCTACGCAACTGAGAGGATGCAGAAGACGCTTCGAGCAAAATGTAAAAATAAACATAGAATTGAAGTATCGATGGCCGAGGCATTCATTACTGAGGAGGTGGCAAACTTCGTGACAGCACACTACGAAGCCAAAAATCGTCATTTGCATAAACCGAAGCCTCGGTACAATGCTGGCGACCCTAAAAAGGGTGCATCCAACCTCAGCCTATTCAAAGGGTATCTCGCACCAGCCGGTGCTTCTAATTCCTTAACATTGGATGTCGAAGAATGGCGGACCATTTCGTTGTATATCTTGAACAACCTAACAGAAGTGCGGCCGTACATCGAGTAAGTTCTCGGTACATTGTTACGCAACTTCTAATTCCTTTGAACCGCTCTTATTCCCGGATAAATTTGATACAGTCAATACGCCGCAAAATTCTCGTATGGAGCGGTGATCCAAAAGGATTCCGTCGAAGAGTATGAGCTTCTGGCAAAGCATGGAGGCGGCTATCCCTGTTTCATCTCTTGGTTCAAACAAACGGTAATTTCCATTAGACCATTTCATTTCTTCATCTAATTTGCGACTATGCTCTTACCAAAGAAGAGAAGGAAATCTTCTTTGAATGCCTGCTCAATATGAAGGTCCCGTCTGGCTTCTCGTCGAATATAAAGGGAATAATAAATATGGCAGAGAAAAAATTCCAGAACCTAAAGTCTCATGACTGCCACGTGATTATGACGCATCTGCTTTCGGTTGCATTGAGGGGGCTTCTACCGGAAAACGTTCGATTGGCCATTGTGAAGCTATGTGCATTCCTCAATGCAAGCTCTCAGAAGGTAATCGATCCAGAAATCATACCAAGGTTAGAGAAAGATTTGGTGCAATGTCTTGTCAGTTTTGAGTTGGTGTTCCCACCATCCTTCTTCAATATCATGACGCATGTCCTAGTTCACCTAGTCGACGAGATTGCCATTCTGGGTCCTGTATTTCTACATAATATGTTCCCCTTTGAGAGTTTCATGGGAGTCTTAAAGAAATATGTTCATAACCATGCTAGGCCAGAAGGAAGCATCTCCAAGGGCCATGAAAATGAGGAGGTCATTGAGTTTTGTGTTGACTTTATTCCTGACCTTAAGCCGATTGGTGTTCCTGAATCGCGGCATGAGGGCAGACTGGGTGGAAATGGCACGCTAGGACCGAAAGCAATAATATGTATGGACGGACAATCTCTCACTCAAGCACACTACACAGTTCTACAAAATTCTGCCTTGGTGATTCCGTATATCGAGGAACACAAGAATATTCTATGCTCCAAACACCCGAAGCAGTGTGACGACTGGATTACATGTGAACAAACGGGGACTTTCGCCGGTTGGTTGCAGACACGTGCCATACATGACGACGCTGTCGAAGATGACCTGTACTTGCTGTCCCAGTTACCATCTTTGAATATAATGACTTTCAAAGGGTACAAGATAAATGGGAATACATTTTACACGATCGCCCAAGATAAAAAGAGCACGAACCAAAACAGTGGTGTCCGCTTTGATGCAGCAACCAAGAGGGGAAAGGTCGACACATATTATGGTTACATAGAGGAGATATGGGAACTTGACTATGGAAGTGGTTTGAAGGTCCCTTTGTTTCGGCGCAAATAGGTCAATCTGAGAGGAGGTGGGGTAACGGAAGACCCGCAGTACGGAATGACAACAGTGGATCTCAACAATCTTGCGTACGTAGACGAACCATTCATCGTAGCCAATGATGTGGCGCAGGTTTTTTATGTGAAGGACATGTCTACCAAGCCGAGAAAAAGAAAAGATAAGGAAGCGAATACTTCATATGATGAGCCAAAGCGCCACATAGTTCTTTTAGGGAAAAGAAACATCATGGGAGTGGATGGCAAGACAGACATGTCAGAAGATTATGAAAAGTTTCATGAAATTGCTCCCTTCACAGTGAATATTGACCCGAGCATCCAGTTAAATGATGAAGATTGTCCATGCTTACGGCGCAAAGGGACACACGCGAAGAAAAAGTTTCACACCCAAAGATCCCACTCTGGGATGTGACCGGCTTCACTGTCATCACTTTCTTCTCTAGTGAGTTTCCGGACTTATATATCTAGAAATTCCCACTTTGGACAAACCGTAGGGAATCTTGTAATAGTTAGGGTGCTTATGTGTTTTGGCATTTGAAACGTGTACTTTTGTGCTTCGGACAAACGTGTACCTTTCTGACTTCATTTGCAATTTTTCAGCTCATTTACTGATTTTTTTGAGCTAAATGACCCTGAAATTAAAAAGCACTACAAATGAACTCTGAAAAGGTTGAAAGTTGGCATGGTATCATTATTTCACCCACATAGCATGTGCAATAAAGTTAAGAGGGTTACGGCAAAAACTTGATGCACTTTGTGTACAAAATGGACAATCTCTTTCGAAGTATCAGGGTTTCGGACGAAAACTCATCTGTTACAAAGGCATTTCATTTTTTTAAACTTATTACAACTCCAGACTTTTTGTGCGTTCAGTATGCACCATTCAAAGCCACGTCATCAACTTTCAACCCTTTCTGACTTCATTTGCTATTTTTCATGCATTTACTAATTTTTTGAGCTAAATAACCCTGAAATTGAAAAGAACTACAAATGAACTTTGAAAAGGTTGAAAGTTGGCATGGTATCATCATTTCACTCACATAGCATGTGCTAAAAAGTTGAGAGGGTTACAGCAAAAACTGGATGCACTTCGTGTACAAAATGGACAATCTCTTTCAAAGTATCAGGGTTTCAGACGAAAACTCATCTGTTACAAAGGCATTTCATTTTTTAAAAGAACCTAAGTATTACCAAATTGAATATAATGATAAAACACACTAATATTAAAAAGCGGAAAAAAGAATTACTGAAAAATCTATTTTAAAGTAAAGTTATTCACAAACTAGTGATTCACACAAAATTCAAATAATTCAAATTTAAACTATCCAAATTTAAAAAATACTGGCACTAACAGAAAGTTTTATATATTTTTACCTAAAGCAAAAAGATTCACAAAGAAACTCTAAATAAAGCAAAAAACAACTCAGAAATAAAAGAAAATAAATAAAGCAGAAAAGAATAAAAAAGAAAAATAAATAAATTAAAAAAAGCCCGACTACTGGGCCGTCACGGCCTGCATACGACTAGAAGCCCAACCTTTAGTTGGGCCCGGATGCAGGCCCGTACGGCCCAGTAGGCCCCACAGGGCAGAAGAGTTGGAATAGGCCCACAAAGGCCTGCTTAGAGAGGAGCTCGATACGGTAGCCGCGACGGGGCTTATAAACCGGTGCGAGCTCCTCTCAACTAGCGAGGTGGGACTAAACTTTGTGCACCGCGGGTGGCAGCGCACCACCTTTAGTACAGGTTGGTGGCTCCAACTGGTACTAAAGACCCACCTTTAGTACCAGTTGGAGCCACCACCCGGTACTAAAGACCCCCCTTTAGTACCGGTTGGAGCCACCAACCGGTACTAAAGGTGTGCGCTTCCCGCCGCTTGGCCTGGCCAAAACAGACCTTTAATACCGGTTGGTGGCTCCAACCGGTATTAAAGGTCCATCCTATATATACTACACTTGAAAAAATTTCAGTTTCCCTCTGTTTCTTCCTCTGTTTCCTCTCCATCGACGCCGTCACCGCCCCTGTCACGCGCCGTCCCCGTCGTCGCCCCCGTTGCCGTCCCCGTCCCCATCGCCGTCGCCGCCCTTCGCCATCGCCGCCCGTCGCCGTAGCCGTCGCCGCCCGTCGTCGTCCCCGTCGCCGCCTATCGCGCCGTCCCCATCGCCGCCCGTCGCCGCCCCCGTCGCCTCGCCTCGCCGCTGTGAGCCCCCTGCCGCACCATGGCCGCAGACACGCGAGCGCGTGCGCGCGCGCGCACACACACACACACACGCGCGCACACACACATACGTTATTTTCTGTTTTTTTAGATGAATGTGTTAGATGAATTTTTTAGATGAATTTTTTAGATGAATGTGTTAAATGAATTTTTTAGATATATATAAATGTTAGATGAGTTTTTTAGATGAATATTTTTTTAGTTTTTTATACTTTTAGTTATAGGAATGTTTGATGAATTTTAGATATATAAATGTTAATTAGATGAATTTTGACATATGTCAAATTTTGAATTTTGACATATGCAACATTTGATCATATGTCAAAAATTTGATCATATGGCAAAGTTTGATCATATGTCAAAGTTTGAATTTTGACATATGCAACATTTGATCATATGTCAAAGTTTGATCATATGTCAAAGTTTGATCTAGTGAATTATGATCAAATATGCAACATTTAATAAGGGATTTATGAAGAATGCCCCCATTATGGATGTGCACAAAGTGGATCCAATTTTTTCTGATCTCATCTATATATAATTTTATATTTCATGTTGTCTGTCAAAGTATTGAAGAAATCCATGGCATCATAATTCACCGGAAGTAACAGGCGTATGATACTAAGATTTTCAAAATTGTTATGGAAAGGAGTTCCTGATAGGATAATTCATTTTTTGGTACGAACTTCAGCGAAGGCCTTCCAAATAGCGATATTCGGAAGTCTTTTGCTGAACTTCGTACCAAAAAACGAATTATTCTATCTGGAGCTCCGTTCCAAAATAATTTTGAAGAGCTTACCATCACGCGCCTGTTACTTCCCGCTAATTATGAATTCATGGATTTCTTCAATACTTTGACAGACAACGTGAAATAGAAAAGGATATATAGATGAGGTCAGAAAAAAATTGGATCAACTTGTGCACATCCATAATGGGGGCATTCTTGATCATATGTCAAAGTTTGAATTTTGACATATGCAACATTTGATCATATGTCAAAGTTTGAATTTTGACATATGCAACATTTGATCATATGTCAAAGTTTCATATGTCAAAGTTTGATCTAGTGAAATATGATCAAATAATGCCCCCATTATGGATGTGCACAAGTTGATCTATTTTTTTTCTGATCACACACACACACACACACACACACACACACACACATATATATATATATATATATATATATTCTTCTATATGTCACGTTGTCTGTCAAAGTATTGAAGAAATTCATGGCTTCATCATTAGCCGGAAGTAACAGGCGTATGATGCTACGAAGCTCTTCAAAGTTATTTTGGAACGGGGTTCTGAATAGAATAATTCGTTTTTTATACGACTTTCAGCAAAGGCCTTCCAAATAGCGATATTCGGAAGGCTCTTGCTGAACTTCGTACCAAAAAGCTAATTATCCTATCCGGGACTCCGTTCCAAAACAATTTTGGAGAGCTTCGTACCATTATGCAGCTGTTACTTCCGCCTAATGATGAAGCCATGGTTTTCTTGAATCCTTTGACACTAGACAACGTAACATATAGAAGGATAGATGAGATCAGGAAAAAAATGAACCATTTTCTGCACATCCAGAGTGGCGCCATTTTGTTAAATCCCTTAAAGGTTAAGAGAATCCGTTATGTTACATTTGCATATAGCATTTGCATATAGAATTTGTATATAAGAAATCACAATCCAAACATTTAAAAAATGTTACATTTGCATATAGAATTTGTTCTCGACGTCAACGATGCCCGGCCCGCATCCTCGCCGTCGACCCGTTCGCGACGACATCCTGCTTCAGTGGAGCCATGTCCGGGACTGGGCTCCGCCGGGCTGGCACTGGGAGGTGCTACCTTCAGGGGCGCGCCGCTTGGTGAGGAACCCGGCCCCGGGTCCCGTCGTCGACCCGGAGCTCCTTTGGTGGCGTTCGCGTGGACCACTTTCGGTGCGGAGGGAGCCGGCCCTGCCGGAGGTGGTACGTCGCCATGTTAGGGAGGAGGACAAGCACGTCTATCGCTACATGGCTGCGTTGGACGTCAGGTTCTCCAATACCTGGCAGGTTCTTCGGGATCTCACCCGAGTTATGATCCTGTGGTGGTTCCTTCTCTTTGGGTGTCCACCGCCCGCGCCTCAGGAACCGCGAGTGAACTAGATTATTCGATAGTATTCGATCTATATTAGCTAGTTAGTTAGGGATGTATTCGATAATATTCGAGACGATGTGTTCGAGATTATATATACTAGTCGTCAACCCGTGCATTCGCACGGGCAACATTATTTTTGGAAGTGTTAGCTTGACAATAACAATGGTTAGATAAAATCTCAGAAACCAAATCTACGGTTACATTGTATCTTACATAACTAATGGTTTCTAGTTACCCTACTTATGCTATTCCTGGACAAATAAATTATGTATGCTTGGAGATATAATCCCTCCCTAACTTGTGGGAGAAAGAGGTGTCCAAAACACTTATTAATCAATAGAAAGTCAAACTACAATTAATAAATCCTAAAATAAATCATGAGTTAATTTTGATAATAATTAATTAGCAGCACACACTCAAAGAATGCTTACATCAGATATCTATGTACGGCCATCATACAAAAATACAGGAGTTTGTTGAATACCACATCCAAAATCTTACGAACGTGGCTCATTTTAGTGCTAGTTAAAACATGTATATATATTGGATAGTTGATCGCAAATAGTACACATTGTAATATGTTTTCTTTCAGTCAACGACCATGCTTTTATATATGCACATTGTTATATTCGTAGGTACATATATACTGAAGTTATATGTTTAGATAGTTTCACAGTATAGAAACCCTCATATCTCTTGGTTCCACTTATCACATGGTAGAAAACTCCAGCGGCAGGGATAAACTGATCTGCACCACTCAATAATACCTCCCATTAGTACCATATAAGCTAGAAGAGTGTTTAGTGCAAATTTTACTTTACCACCATAAATTGACATACATGTTTGAGTTGCTTGTCTTTCCTACAAACTTGAAGAAAACCACAACATTCTTTTGAATAACCTTTGCAGCTGCAACTTTGTTCTCGCTGCAAGGTCAATGACTCAATGTTCAAATACATCTTGTTTATTGAGACCTCGTACGTATCTTAGTGACAGATAACCAAATAAGGTATAAACTGGTCAGACTTGATTAGTGAAAGCATAACCATTGTTACCCAAACAATGTATACAATCATCCGCTTCCACCTGTTGCAGAATATACTCGAAACAACTTAGCACATGTGTACATGAGTCGCATGAACATAAATCAAGCTACAATTTCCAGGAGTATATTGCAGGCTTGGCCCAACACAACGGAGTATATTAGAAAAATTATACCTCCTATAAGAAAATTGAAAAAAAAAAGTATTTCGTACTTCAGAACTACAATCTGCACTCGGACATGCCTCTACAAATGAACCAATTTGTACTATTAACCCTGCGTAACCCTGCGTAATTTCTGAAGGAAGGATGGTGATAAGAATTCACTAAGAATATGACTTATTAAAGTAAAGAAGTACCCCCTGGGTCAACTCTGTCATCGAGTAAGTATCAATACTTTGCCAGTCAAAAAAGCAAGTCAGTCTTCAAACAACACAACGATATATTGCCTATTACAAACTTCTAGATTTATAAAAGGAGTACCACCCACATAAAAGAAGATGATAATTATAAAGAGCTGCTTGTTTTTCCAAAGTAATATATATATATATATATTACTATATATATATATATATATATATATAATCCTCTACACAGAAGGAAATAATTCAAACATTTTACTCACGCTAATCCATTATAGCAACATGATTTTGCGGACATTCGAGCAAGTCATGAAGCCCTCTCAGGTGCTCTTACAAAGAGATCTAATGTTGATTTAAGACATGTGACAACAGATTATTTATTGAGCCTATAGGTAAATCAGGTGCACGTTAGAGCTGTACCAAGAGATTAGACGTACACCAAGATATCTGAGATAATGTGAGAATTTCTACTGTTTTTACTCCTTACGATTAGAAGAGAAATATAAGAATACATGCCGCTTGCATGTTTGAAAACATGGAGCAATGACACATATTGCTAGCAGCTATTTAGATCATGGTAATGGTATTGAACTTATTTATCCTAGTATTATAAATCTGTAAAAAAAATCTTAATGATGCAGACCAAATCTAAAGCTAGCTGAGCATACCTGTTCCGATGCCTCTTTGCCAATTTTCTTTTACAATGGAACTACTAAACATTCAGTATAGGATTTTAATTTACCTCCATTAGCCCAACCACACTGGTCCTGTGACGATGGCGTGACAAAACGAATAGGCAACTGGGAGGCTGAGATGCTTTGATGATGGAATGATAAGATAGTTGCTCAATAAAAGCATTTGCGCATGACCTTGGCTCAAATCCAAATTCAACAAATCAGTGTGTAATTTGGAAGCTTCTTCCCTTCCTAAAATTCTGACTAACATGCATTCATGTAGGCTTCTTTCTTGTCAGTCTGAAAACGTACACACGTTTGCTTCTAGTATAAGAACTTAAGACCTTAAATTAAGAAAGTCAAACTTAGTAATACGAATTTACATGAGAAAAATAGAAAATCACCATTGCCGATTGCTAACTTAGTCCACTGGGAATCAGAGCCTGCTCCATGTCCTGTTACATGGTGCTCGGTGCTCCTACAGTTTGATGTGTGTACATGGCTGCGATCAACGATCCACAACTGGGCGACGTCGAAACTATCAGCTGTCATGGCCGGAGGCACAGTTTCGTGCAGAACTATTGATGGCGCTAACCTGCTACTGAATTGGAAAATAATTAGACCAGAGATTCTTCAGATGATCTAATTGCCCCATCTTGTTGAACTTGAAGAAAGAAAAGGAACAGGAGTAATGAATCTTTATTTTGCCAAGGATGTTTCCATGGAGTTTCATGGGGAAAAACTTTAGTCCGGCACCACGGCCGTAGTACACCAAGACAACGCCATGGGCGGCAGCAAAGTTGCCGAATAACCTGATTCCCCGGACATGCATGCGTGATGTACTTTCAGATCCGACTGGGGCACTGGGCGAAGGAGCAATGTTCCTTACGTGGTTTATAGATGGATGGCCCTGCAGGCTCCGGGCAAACTCCGCGGCTGGTGGAAACACCTGTCCAGCTTTGCGTTGGGGAAAACATTGTCGGAGATTCTTGGCCATGATGCCGGCGGCAGTAGCTCCTAAACTACTTTTCCTTTGCATGCTTGTGCCATGAGCGATCTAGGGAGGACACGGGAGAAGCCTTTGGGAAGACCCTTCTTGGAGGAGATTGGTGAAGCGAAGGATTAATGAAAAAGGACGTGAGGCAGCGACAGAGGCATGAGAGAGACGATGTCACACGATTGTATTTTCAGATTAGGGCACCAAGAAACGAAGGTTCAGGAGACGTGCGTGCTGTGGACTTCTTTTTTTCTTTGGGCGTCACGTGATTTTTTTTTTTGCCAAAGAGGGATATGGTAGCTTTTCTATTACGTGGGGATGGCGCAGATTACGTGCTAGTTTTTGATTGTGTACGTCTGTTATGGCTGCCGCACGTGTTTCCTATTTCTACAACCATAAAAGGATTGTGGGCCTTATTATGAGTAAAAAAATTGAAAGAAAAATCGATGATTACATGATTTAATTTATACCGTAACAATTCGGTCCCACCAGATGAACGGTTAGTATTTTCTAATTAACGTAGGAATTTTTTGAGAGTCTGTAATTAGTATAGGTATAGATAGATATAGATTATTCGATAATATTCGAGACGATGTATTCGAGATTATATATATTATTCGATAATATTCGAGACGATGTATTCGAGATTATATTCGATGATGCATATTATATACTATGATTCAGTTTTTCCTTATTGATTGCATGCATGCATTCTAATTTGAATACTAAATTGTTTTATATTTTTTCTGGATTAGTTAAATAAAAGCTATGGACAATACCCGCAGAGAAGGAGAGCAGGCCCTGTTCAACATCATAAGCTCATCCACAAGCCCAGATGAGTTTGAAGAAGATGACGACTCGCAATATCTGAACCCTACCGGTGAGGGTATGATATTTGATGAAGACGAACGAATAGATGAAGTCTAGAACTATGATGACGAAGGAAATGTTGATCTTGAAATAACAAAGACCGGCGAGGTATATTTATATAAGCAGGCATCTGGTGATCATCACATGTTTTCATTGATTTGTATATATATTAATGAATCGATCTTTCTTCTTTCAGCCCTCCGGATCGAGCAAATCTTCTACAGGCAGCAGGACAGTGCGAGGCCTGGCCAAAAAGTTGAAGGATGGCGTAAAGTACAACATCGATGCCATCAAACCTAATGGCGAACCAAGCGAGCCTAAGAAGAATGCGGGCAAGTTCGTTCGTCAGTGCGGAGTTCTTGTGAAGGACCAAATCCCGATCTCCATTCAAGAATGGAAAAAGCAAGCAAAGGAACATCCAGATCTTACTTTTGTTGACCAAAGAGCAAAAGATCGGCTTTGGGAATCTCTCATGTCACATTTCACCCTACCAGATCATTTCACAGAGGCAGATATGCGGAAAGTCAAGGACGCTGCTCTTAGGAAGATGGCGGTTGCATTCAGATACCACAAGAAAAGTATATGGGCCAAGTACGTCGAAGGAGGAAAGAAGACTCCAGAATTCACGGGAACACTGGAGAAGCAAAGAGATCACTAGCCCGCTTTCGTGAAATTCAAGGAATCGGAATTAGCTAAGGAACGGTCGAGAATAATCAAGATCAATGCCGCGAAAAAGGAGCGTTACCATAGGCTGATCCCAAGTGGCTACGCGGTGGCCCGACCTAAGTGGGATAAGTCTGAGCAAAAGATGGTGGATGCAGGGGTCATTCCAGTTACATTGAGCTGGCCCCCCAGGTGCAGGACTTGGTTCTATGCGCATGGGGGGACGTTGGACCCAAAGACAGGCAAGATTTTGCAGAAGGCATGTCTTAAAGGAGCCGACCTCAAATTACTTGTTGCAATAGAAGAGGCTCGAATGGGGGTGTTCATGCCCAACAGAGAGAACGACGAGCTTACGCGCGCCCTGGGAAATCCTGAACAACCAGGAAGAACACGAGGCAAAGGCGTTGTTCCGTGGTATGAGGGGTTTGAGGACTGCAACGCCGACTACAGAAGCCGTGTGAGAAACAAGATGTGGGAGGAGAAGAAGAGGAAGCTGGAGGAGGAGAGGAGGCAGGAAGCAGAACGCCTTCGCATAGTAGAATCAAAGCACGCGGAGTTGGCACTCCAAATAGAGCGGCAGGAGCAGCAGATCGACTCACTTAGCCAGGAAAGGGGGTCTCAGCAGCGGCAGCAGCTAGCGGATCCAGCATTGGATAGCACCGTCCCATCCATGCCGAGAAGCAGCGTGGGTTCCGCCCTGGGCGATGAGGCACTGCTGGATAGATACCCTGTGGATGACATCATGGATAACACTAATTGTGAGCTACACTTCAAAATGAAGAACTTATCCATGAAGGTGGCGGACGCCGTTGCTTACACAAACCCCCCTGGAGCAACCTTCCATTGCAACCCGATTCCAGCTAGCTATGCTCGTGTCGTGGTTGATGAAGTGGTGGCACAATATTCGGGGCTAGACCTTGACATTCCTGGAGGTGACGACGAGCACACATTGGGAGAGGCCATACATCGTATCATTCTATGGAGAAAGGATTGCATCATCTTTCCAAGGCCTCTCCCAGTGTGTGCTCCTCCTTGACACCGCGTTAGCCGACTCCTCCTTGAAGTCCGCCACCGCGTCAGCAGACTCCCGCTTCACCAAGTCATCAGCCACCGCCTCAGCACAGTCCTGCTCCTCCAAGTCCGCCAACCCGTCAGGCCACTCCTCCTCCTCCAAGTCCGGCACTGTGTCAGCCCACTCCTCCTCCTCCAAGTCCGGCAATGCGTCAGCCCACTCCTCCTCCTCCAAGTCAGGCACCGCGTCAGCTGTCTTCGCCACCTAAGCAACAGCGGAAGAGAGCCGCTGCAGCTATGGCGGCTAGCGGTACAAGTATAGGTACATGAGGCAAGAGATACCAATTTGGTCCAAGCCTCGCGCCTCTTCCGAAGAGGCCTTACGACATGACTGTGGAGGAAAACGAAGCCGAATGCCAAGCCCAAGTGAGGGCCCATTTTGGACCGAAACCGCCACCGCCGCCAAAGGAGAAAGTGGCTGAGCATGTCGTTGACCACTTCATTAGTATGGCTCAAGCACCAGCTCCCAACCCTAGGGACTCAGACTATGTGCGCCAAATCAAGAAGGCATATAGCGCACAAAAGAATGAGTTGAGCTCGAGCTCCAGCCAAGCAGCTGCCAAAAAAAGCGGGCAAACTGTTCCCCAGCTGGGAGAACAAGCGGTGCAATCGACCCCCCGCTCATTGTGCCAACACATGCGAGTACCGGCGCCGATCAGCTGGTAATAACCAACGATCATAGGAGGCAGGCTGCAGAGATCGGATGCACTATAGAACAACTCCTAGGCATCGAGCCCATGGAAAAGTTTACAGAGCAGCAACTAAAACTGAAATATGCCCGCGGCCAGCCTCTGGTGAAGCCTGACGAGGTCAAGCTTCTATCAACGAGAATGTATCAATTGCATGAATGGTACATGAAAGAAGCCAAGACTACCGATCGAGAGTCCCTCATGGTGAAAGTCAAGGAAGAGCATTACTACCATGAGAATGATCTGTATGTTGAGTTTTCAGAACTGTTTCAGTTATTCAATCAAGACGCACTCGACAAATCTATCGTCAGTTGCTATTGTCTGTAAGTGATTTCTTTCTGTAATTTCATTAAGTCTCTAGCTAGCTGTAGTTCTCATTGATCATTACCTGTAATTATCCTCACTATTCTTTTCTGTGGTATTATGCAGAATGAAGATCTATGAAATGAAAAAAGTTGGACGCTATGGCATTGGGTTCATTGACCCAAATACCATTAATCAAGAGACATGGTCGCGTCAATGGGAACGAAAAGACACAGAGAAAAGCTTGCTAGAGTTCTTGAAGCGCCTAAATGCCTGTCCAGAAATACTACTTCCTTAGAACTTCGTGTGAGTCACACTGTCTTGTACTACAAATTATGTTTTTGCTTACTAGCTAGATGTTAATAAGTGTATAGCGTTTAGGGTAGTTGATGAGTTATATATGCATATGTCCGCTTAATTATACATGCAAACGTGTGCGCATGCAGTTTCCACTGGATCTTGTTAATCATTGAAGTTGACAAGGAAAAAGTTCAAGTACTGGACTCACTACTTAAAGAAGCTGCTGACTACGAAATCGTGAAGGGGATGGTCAACAGGTAATTTCAATCATTATCGAACTATATGTCGGCCTCTTTTTAGTTCGTCATTTCCTGATATCAACTAATTAATAACTCCTTTATTCATTTTATTTGCCGGCGGGCAGGGCTTGGCAAAAGTTCATCAAATAGGTTGAAGGCCCATGGAAAAAAGAGCTGAAATGGGTCCGACCCAAGGTAATTAATTAAGTAGCTAGTACCAGCTAGCTACCATGCATCTCTTTAATTCTAGTTTCAATACCATTAATTATCATGCTTGACTAATTATTATCTGATTGAATTCTATTCTCGTAAAGGCCCTGAAGCAGGCGCATGGGACTGATTTATGTGCATTCTATGTTTGCGAGAACATTCGCATGATGACTACCGAAAGGACCAGAACTGATAGAGACCAATGGGTACGTTTGCCAGAACACTATTCACAATTTTTACATCATTATCTAATATATATACACACAACTAATAATACATGTATATTTTGATCTCTTCTTTAAAGATGAAGGAGATGCGGGATCAGCTCCTACCGGATGCTCGCGTACGAGCACTTCAAGAGGAAATAGCGGGATTTTTGCTCGACCAAGTCATAGATCCCAAAGGAGAATTTCATTACCCGCTACCGCTGTAATGCCTCCATGTAATGATCTGCAAATTGTAGGAGAAATTGTATATACCAAATTGTATATATACATGTGTATGTGTGAATGGTGGTGCGAGACATTCGATGATATATATATATATATGATCGGTTCTACGAGAAATTCTATTTATATATATATGCATAACGTGTACAATATGTAGTATCGTAAAATACCAGCAAATGAAAAAAATTAAATGGAAAACACAAAATTAAAGGAAAAATAAATCATAAAACCAAAACCCCTAAACCTTTTAGTACCGGTTGGTGTACTAAATGTCTCCCAGCCCCCGGCACTGGCTCGTGCCACGTGGTGGCCCTTTAGTGGCTGTTCGTGTTGAACCGGGACTAAGGGGGGTGGGGGGGACCTTTAGTCCCCACCCTTCAGTGCCGGTTACAGAACCGGCACTAAAGGGCCTCACGAACCGGTGCTAAAGCCCAATTCTGCACTAGTGGGGGTAAACTGCTCAGTTAGGAGGCCAAACTTATTTTACTAAGGACATGCATCAAGTATTCCCATGTATTTGATGCTCATCATTAGGTTCCCTAAATGGTATATTAATGCCATTACTTCTCAGATGGCTCACTTTCTTTGCGAAAACAGTGGCGATAATCATAGATACCACTTGAAAAAATGGTGTTGGTGTCTCGGAGAAAAGCTTTTTGGGGATTGGATCTGCCTAATTTGAGAGAATTTTTTTCTTTATTAGCTTCTTGGGCCAAAAGATATTTTGTGGAAATAGAACTAGCAGATTCTTGTGGATCATAAATATAGCACTTTTAATACCAACATTGTTCGGTGCAAACAGGGTGTTGGTTCTCCATTTGGAAGGAATTTACAACGGCAGGCTTTTCCTGTTGTTAGACCTTGGTAATGGAAATGGCATTAGTTTTTGGCATGACATTTCGGCTTGTGATACTACTTTGAAAACTTAGTTTTGGGAAGTTTTTGAGATCTATCAATAACATAATGTTGCGAAATGTAGTAGAAAGTATTGTTTCGTCCTACGAATCATACTCCCAAGATAAGTATGAAGATTCAAGTTAGATTGGATCTGATATTTACAAACAAGAGTGCGGCGAAAGATGTGCTCGCGTAGATCGTTGGTGTAGACTCCCACAGTTATGATTTACAACCTCCCAACCATGAGAATTTCCCACCTCGAACAAATATCAAAAGCGTGATATCTCTGTCGGTATCAAGTGTCAACGCATACAGAATTTACAGTTCAATAGAGATTCATCTTCCAAAGCTAAGCTATGCCGAAGAAATAGAGATAGGGTGGAGTAGCCTTTCGACGGTCAAGCAATTTCCATGGAGAGAAACAGAGAGAGAGAGAGAGAGAGAGAGAGAGAGAGAGAGAGAGAGTGGGAGCCCTTGAGCCACATTGGATGCAATTTAGGGGCTGCCCCTCACATATATATAGGAGCGTGGGAGGTGGGGCTGCATTGGAGGAGGAGGCACCTCCTCATTGGGCCGGCGAACCAAGAGGTGGGTGCCCCACCAAAGCCTAGCCGCCCAAGTGGCTTTGCCCCCAGGCAAAAAGGGGCACCCACTATCTGGGCCTTTTAGGGCCATGTGCCCCCCCCCCCCCCCCCCCCAATTGGGCTTGCCAAGTTGACAACCCCATGATACCATATATATTTTTCTGGGAGGTTCCAGAACACTTTGAAACCCTCCTTGATTTTCCGGTGATTTTTCAGTCTTCCTGGACTTTCCCGGTTTTCCAAAACTTCTCGAGTTTTCTGTGAAACACTTTAGTTTTGCTCCGAACCATTTTTTGTTCTTCGCCGAAAGATTTTTATCTGCTCGAAACTTTCGCGGTGAATTGCTCAAGAAGCTAACACTTATAGTACTAACAAAGTAGTGAACCTTAAGCAGATGACCCTGCAGGTTTCGTAAAGTGCAGAAATGACCCGGAACTCCGTCGGTCAATGATCAATAGCGAAACCTTGGACATCCATATTGACCCCTACACTTGTACGAATTATTATTCGACTGAACTTTAGTTTCCCGTACAAAATTCCTTTTCTTCGTGATACTTTACAAAACTTGATGCGAGGCGTATCGGTATCCATGTGAAGCAAGTCTTGATCATTAAACCAAGTAATCCTTGTTACCAGTTTTCTTTTCTTTTCTTGTTTCCGTATTCTAGCATCCCCGTGATCATATCACGTTGTATCTAGACAGACGATGATAGATATCATAATACAGAGAGGGCACAGAGAATCTCTCTCCATTGCCGAAGGAGCAAATCTCAATCTTTAGCTATCAAGTCATTGACATACTTTTTCAATGCACCCCAAAGTTGCAGTTATAATCACCCTGTTACGGGTAACGTTGCACGAACCCCAAAGTCTCTGTCCGACACGAAGGTACATTGATATTATCATGGTCTAAGTAAGTGAGTATACGTAAACATTTGCATGATTATACTTATAAAAATATGACGATGTGATCGTGAAGTATATCATTAAGTTGGGTATGTCAACACCATTGTTCCACCAACAATGTGTTTACATTATTCCCGGCATCCATTCTTACTTTGACAATGCGCATGATCAGGAAAACATGATCGTCAACAATACATGGTATAGTTTTAAAGCCGTGACTAGGGATCTAGTTGGTGTTTATTATTTTACTCATGCTAATGAGTTTTCCTCTGAATCTCATTTTTGTGCGAGGACCATTGCAACTATAGCATAGAAAGATAAACAGTAATTATGAACATGGAAATAAATAATAACGTTATTATTGCCTTTACGGCATATTTCCTTCACATAATTGCTCTATCTCACATGTTTGGGCTTACGGTGAAACTTTTTGTTCCCAATTCTAACGCCGACCAACTTATATGGCTGGTGGAAGCATCCAGAACATATACCACCAAATCCTTCTAGATATGATTAATTTTGGTGGGGTTTTTGCCCCTTTTTGGAAGTGGCTCTGGAAGATTCCTATTCCTCCCAATTTTCATGTTTGAATTGCCTGTTGCTAATGACCAGTTTTCGAATAGAGATAAATTAGGTAAGAGACATCATATTGAGGACTTAACCTCTTTATTTTGTGGTGAAATGGAGAATGTTCACCACTTGGCTTTTTATATATACAAATATCTATGTATGATTTTTTAATTTTTCAACCCAAACTAAAACTATAGTTTTTTAGTGAAAAAATAATTTTGAAATTTTGACAACCATGTTCAAAAAGTGACATATTTATGATACAGAGGGAGTATTGCTGATGATAAGGTAGATAGCAAGGAAAAAGGCAAGTCTGAATTCAGCATGGTCATCACAGAACAAAATAGACACTGCAGGTTTAAACATGCACAAAAAATGTTTAACAAAGCCAAAAGGTACCGATTGAAGGGGCAAGTTGGTTTGCATACATAAGTTTTGATGCCTCAAAAAATTCTGCAACTGCAAGCAAGTTGTATCATTCTTTTGGAGGACAATTTCAGTGATCGATATTTCCGCGTGTCTCATATAATGTACACACCTAAAATCAGAAATTCCGATCAGAATCTGGGCTGCAAGTTTCTAAGTGATGTGTTATGGTATATGTATACTTCAATTTTTAATATGTATGCAAAATAATAGACCTCTTATATGTCATATTGATCTGCAGGTTGTAGGTAGTGAAATAATCACAGAGATCTTGCAGAAAAGCCAACTTGAGTTACACATGATTAAACCTCTAGCTCAGAAACTGTTCGGAAAAGAAATGGTAGAGGATTGACATACAGGTGAGGGGCTCCACTTCAGCTTGGGCCAGGCCAATGTGTCGAGTCTAGTTTTGTTTTTTGAGAACAGCGTCGAGTCAAGCTACCAGGCTACATACGAGCTAATGGAGTTTCCGGCCTCACCCTACGGGATGGACTCGTGTACTGTCCAGCTTGCTACCCACTGGACAATGCAAAATATTATGATCTGCTGCATAAACGAGGAGACAGTAACAATGTATGATCCGTCTGACAGAACTAGAAAAAAATAATCAGAAAACGAACTTAGTAAAGAGAAACCGGTTGGAAGTTAATCTCGTGCAAAAAGATCTAGTTGCATCGGTGTTGAATGCATCTCATGCACCACTAGCTTATCGACGATGACAGTGGAGCCGGTAGCATTGTTGAAAACGTACAGCCCAGCCGCCTCATAGATGGCCTCAGTCGGGTACACTCGGGACGTCGCCGTCAATCTCCCGCCCATAACGAAGCTCTCCACAATGGAATGATCCACAAGAATCCTAGCGGATAAGGCCTCTCCGTTGAGCACCGGAACAGTGCTGCCCACCACACGCTTCACAACATTCCTGGCCAGCGATGACTGCGACTCGTCATGGCAGAAGTGGGTCCGGAGGTCCCCGTCAAGGCTCCTAGACATGTAGAAGTACATTGCCATTTGTTCACTGTGACCGTTGGTGAGGAGGAGGCCGAAGGGGCCGAGCGCACCCCGGTTGGTGGCACCACCGCTAGTGCTGCAGTTGTAGCCAATGTCGGCCTCGTTGTGGGCTGCGATGTCAAAAGTGTTGAGGCGGAAGGAGGCCTCTATGTCGAGCTGAGCGGCTTGCCGGAGATGCAGGGGGAAGACGGAGCCAGTGCCGATGGTGATGCCACTGAGGTCAGTTGCATTATGACGGAGGGTCTCAATCTCCTCCACCGGCCATTGGAGGAGGTTCGTCCGGGTCTCCTCGTCCAGCGCCACCGTCCTCGGAATCGCCTACATCATACACCATTAATTAGGGAGTTCATTTTAATTCAAGCTAGGTAATTCCGGTGATCATGATGGCACTTTGATATCAAGAACCACTACCTTTTCTTCTAGCTAATAAGATGTTTCTATTCGTCAGATTATCTCTTGCCTGCTCATGGATTCAGCAGGCAACTTAAAAGGATCTCTTATGTGCGAAAAAGTACAAGCTGGCTTATAACACAAACGTGATGGAAATGCTCAATCTGAACCTTTTTGAGTTAGATTCGATCTTCTCAGAGAGCCTAATAGTGAAATGAGTCAGAGAAAAAGCATAGCCAAAATATTTTTGAAGTCACAAATACAAATAATTACTACCTGTGTTCACTATTATACGATGTTTTGGATATTTTAATATATGCTACATATGGACCGAAATGAGTGAATAAACAAAGTAAAACATGTCTATATACATCTGAATCAGGAAATTTTTGAACATCTTCTCTATCAAGCATGCATAATGAATGAATGCAAGATAACTATGCTTGTCATATCTATATATATCGAGCATGCATAAAGAACGAATGGAACTGATGATAGATGCTAAACACGTGGTAAAACAGATCAAATATATGTACAATAAAGATACCTGGAGGTTTGCCCATCCCTTGGCGAGGTCGGTCCGGTTGGAATCTGTCTCACCAACATACGCCCACATCACACGTCGCCGCTTCGCCGGATCATAGAATGTCGTGGACGCAAAGAACTTTCCCCAATTGTACCTCAGTCCGATTCCCACATCTGCTTCTGGGTCCAGCGGTGTCCATGTGTTGGTCACTGCGTCATACTTTCCCAATGCATAGTAGTCATGTCGTTCATCGTCCATGCTCGCCTTCAGGACGTACAACTCTTCCTGTGATGAGTTGCTATTGCCCCCAACAGGGTAGAAGTCGACGCACTCCCACATGCCGGTGCCCTCGACGCGGTGGACCGGACGCGGGATGAGCTCGAACTTGATGAAGTCTTTTGTCTTGTACATGAGGGCGATGCCAGCATGCCCGTTGTTGTCCTTGGACCCGATCATGGTGCGCCATGTGTTGTCGGACTTGTCAAACCATGCGGTCATGGGGTCACGGAAGTCCTTTTTGTATGTCCCGGGGGGCGGGAAGAGGACCGGGTTGGCGGGGTGCTTGATCCAGGTGCGGAGGAGAGGGTCATGAGGGTCTGCAGATTCGGCAACGCACTGTACCTGGGCGAGGGTGTCGGTGTTCCCTGTGTAGAGCAGGACGACCTTGCCATCGGGAAGTATGGTGGCGGAGCCCGTCAAAACGCCGTTAATGTCGTACCATCGGTCAGGCACCATGGCGAGAGGTAGGTGGTGCCAGTGGACCATGTCTGGCGACACGGCGTGGCCCCACGAGATGTTTCCCCACGTGACACCCTCCGGGTTGTACTGGTAAAAGAAGTGGTACCATCCACGGTAGTACATTGGAGCTGCATGTTATTCGTGTTTCAATTAATCAGTACTCCTAGTTCCTTGCCAATGGATAGACATTAGACATAGAGAGAGACGACAGCTGGTCAGGATTAAAAGTGATGAGGATACTACTCACTCACCGTTTGGATCTGCATGCATACATGCATGCATGTCGCCGGAGCACGTAAGCAAAAGGTAGTCAGTTTCTTTCTCCGCCAAGCAAACAAACAAAAAGACAGCAAAAAAGGCAGCTAGCCATTGCCAGTCAGTTTCTTCCTCCAAACATAGAGCAAGGCGAGGAGAAAGAACACAGGAGGATTTGCATCTAAAAATTCCATCATCGGAAGTAATGGATTCCATACCGTTCATGTAGTTCTTGTCCGGCTGGAAATGGTACCCGGTGCGCTGCCACTGCAGCATGACGTTGCTCCACGGGAAGCCATCGGCCTCATCGCCGATTTCCCCCACCGTCTTCTCCGACGACGGCACGGCCGCCTCCTCCCGCCTGGCTCTCCGGAGTCGGAGCACCGGGCTAACCACGTCGCCCAGATCCCCCACCCTGGCCCCTGGGAGGAGCGCCTGGGTGACGACGAGCACCACCATGGCTGTGGCGCCCAGCATGGCAATGCACTCGCGCCACCTCATGCCGCCGCCGCTCCGCTGCTGCATCGACGTGTACGAGTACAGGACGGGCGGCGTGCCGGCGCGTGACTTCATCGCGACGGCCGCCGCTACAAAACTGAAGAGGAAAGTTTTCGACCGGGGTCTTTCTTTGAGTCTTAGAGAGTGCGATTTATAGCTGCGCCGAGGCTAGGGAAAGTTAGTACTGAATCATTAATTTAGACCCATCTCTTTTTTTTTGCGAATGAATTTAGACCCATCTTAATCCAAAAGATATATACGTACCCTATTAATTAATTTAGACACATGCATACAACAGACTTTAGTGAGTACCATGATGTAAAAAAAAAGAGACTTTAGTGAGTACCAATTTTAGGCATAACATTCAATGCTCCAAATTAACAGTGCAGACAGATCCAAACAAAATACAGTTGAGGAGAGCAGGCACAACCAAAATACAGTTGAAGGAAACAATACAGAGTACTAGCCTCGCCGGCCAGGACGAACGAGTGGTTTCGGCCTCGCTGATCAAGGAAAAAGGGTAACAATCCTTATCATAAGTGTCAGGAATAAGATGCATCAACCATTAAATAGACTAGACATGTCATGACGTCGTGTGGTTACATTGTTCATACGCACTTAGCTCAAACTGACTTACGAAGATAGTGTGTGCATCTTCAGTCTGAATAAATAAAACGATATTCGTATTCAAAGTCTACAAGTTTGAGTACAACATGCGTAAAAGGTCACTTATTTCTGATATGAAGGGCTCGATGATGGTATGATAAATGGCAATTAGTCAAAAGTTACCTCAACATGGTCATCACACAGTAAAATAGACACTATAGATTGAAGACCTTTTGCAAAACCAAAACTTACCGATCAAAAGCTCCAAGTTGATCTGCATACAAAACTTACCTTGTGGTAAAAGGGGTCCACGCCATTCCCACACTTTTTTAGATGAACAGGGAGGCCTCTCCCCGGTTCCATTAGCTAGAATGAAAGCATCCGAATACAGCCCACTTGTGTCTGAGGGTTCCTTATTACAAGCACACACGCGCGCAATAGCTAAGCTGATGCTAAACGGTAGAAAAGGGAAAACATAGGAAAGATCAAGTTATTACCCCCGAGCAGTCCAACGATCTGCCAGAGAGTGCTACAGAGACATGAGGGCCAGGGTACAGCGAGCACCCGCCCGTTATCACAGCGCGATCATGTCTTCACTCCTTCTGAACTTGAATGGCGGCGCCAGTGCAGCTTGGGGTGACCAGCAGATCGCGAGGGTGGACACCGGGCTGGTCATGGCGACCTTGTCATTTGTGTCTCGCTTCGTGGCAGGAGATTGGAAGCATCCTTTTTCTTCTGAGATCCTGAGGTTACTCCAGCCAGCATCAACTTCAAATCTTGTGGCCTTCATCTTCAGCCACTCAAGATCCTCAAGGGTTGTTGGAGAAGTTTTGTCAGGGCACTCATGAACGCCTCCATCTTGGGTTTGCCGGCCTCTGGGGTCAAAATCACCCAGAATTTGAGCATTCCGATGATCATGCTCCACACCTGAATAATAGAGGTCCAACTGGTGTTGTTAAAAATCATAGGGTTCCTATATTTCCCGAAACACCATAGGATAGCAGAGCTAATAATGTTCAAAGCCAAGTTCTTTTTGTTGGAAACCCAAAATCAAGCAACAGACTCAAAGTTTGCGCCTATCTCGATTTGGAAATGATGGCTAACAAAGGACCATACATTCCTGGCAACTACACAATCAAAGAATAAATGGTGATTTGACTCATTATCAGCACAGAACACACAATCTAGGGATTTGATTATGTGCCTTTTCCTCACGTTATCCCTGTCATCAGCTTATTTTGGGAAAACAACCAGAGAAACACATGAATCTTGGGGGACACTGCCAGTTTCCACACAGCTGGCAGAAACAAAGGTTGCACACCCCTAAAATTGATCACATGATATAAAGAACTATAAGAATAAACCCCTTTTGTTTTCTAGTTGCTAGATGAGGGCATCTGGGTCATTGCTGAAGGTGACCCCCCCAGCAATCTCTACAATTTGGTACCATTGCTCCATGAGCCTGTCATCAAAGTTTCTCCTAAATGTAAGTTTAAGGACCTCACCATCCCAGACCTTACTAATACTTTTAGTTTTCTCATTACAAAGCACATAAATTGGACAGAATTGTACTTCCAGTGGGGAGGTACCAAACAAAGTATCCTCCCAAAACCTGATTTTATCCCCTACTCCTACCTTCCACCTATATCAAAATTTCAAAGTTTGGATGATGGATTTAACCCCCTTCCAAAATCTAGAAACATTTATGTTAGTGCTGGGAGCAAATAAATTGACTTTGCCTCTCATGTACTTCTGATTTATCATCATTTTCCATGGTTTCCCTTCCTCTTCAAAGTATCTCTTGACCCAAGATCGTAGGAGACATAGATTTACATCTTGGAGGTTGGGGATACCTAGTCCACCAAATTCCTTTTTCATACACACCATTTTCCAGTTGGCCAAATGAAGCTTTCTGTGACCCTCAAAGTCATTCCACAAACAGTTAGCCATCTGAGAGTTTATAAGATCAATGACCCACTTAGGAAATTTAAAGAAAGATAGCAGGTAAATAGGGATGCTAGCAAGGCAGGCCTAAATGAGGATTAACCTGCCCTTGTAAGAGAGCAGTTTCCCTCTCCACCAAGCAATTCTTTTCATAATCCTGTCAATAAGAGGTTGGATATCCTCTCTTCTAAGCTTATCATAGTGCAGAGGGATTCCAAGATACTTAATGGGGAAAGAGCCACCAGTGCATTCTAAAGTTTCTAGGAAACTTATAAATTCGTCATCTTCTATATTGAGGGGAATGAGTTCACTTTTACTATAGTTAATTCTCATTCCAGAAATCTGCTCAAAGCAAGATAGTACCATCTTAAGGTTCTTAGCATGCTCCAAATTTTTGTCTAAGAACAAAATGGTGTCATCAGCGTACTACAAACAGATAATCCTCCCAGCACAGACTTCAGGACCCCGCCCTTCTATCAGTTTTTGGTTTGCTGCTTTGATCAACATCCTAGTAAATACATCTACCACTAGATTGAAAAGCAGTGGGGAGATGGGGTCTCCTTGCGTGAGACCTTTACCAGTATTGAAAAAATCACTTTTAGTGTTGTTCAGTTTGACCCCCACTGAACCTCCCTTAGTGATTTGTAGAATCCAGTGGATCCATTTTTCTCCAAAGCCCCTCCTCCTAAGTAGTTCTTCCAGGAAATCTAAATTAACTTTATCAAAAGCTTTTTCATAATCTATTTTAAAGACTAGGCCCTGTCTCTTACTAGAGTGGATGGAGTGTAGCACCTCATGGGCTGTGACCACACTTTCGAAAATATATCTCACTTTCAAGAAGGCAGATTGGTTGCTAGCTATGAGTCTTTGGAGAATCACAGATAGTCTGTTTGTAGGGACTTTGGTAAAGATCTTAAAACTACAGTTTAGTAGACTGATGGGTCTAAATTTCCTCATACGGGAAGCATCTGCTTCTTTTGGTATGAGGGTCAACATGGCAAAATTAAGCATGTGAATAGCAAGCCTTCCTTTATGGAAGTCTTCAAACATGGCCATTAGATCCTTCTTAACTAGATCCCAGAAGTGCTGGTAAAATAAAAAAGGAATACCATCAGGGCCAGGAGCTCCATCAGAGAAGGATTCAAAGACATCTCTCTTAATTAATTTCTTCTTCAGAAAAAGGAGCTTCTAGGATCTCATTCTCTAGGGTGTTGACTTTTTCTTCATCAGAAAAGAAGGAGGGGTTTAGACGAAATCCTCCTCAATCTTCTAATTTGAAAAGGTCCTTATAGAAACTACTAGCAATGCCCAACATCCCCTTTGTGTCAGTGACTGGCCCCTATGGGCCATCTAAGGAGTGGACAACAGTGTTCCTCCTCCTCTGATTGGCTACCGCATGAAAGTACTCTGTGTTCCTCTCTCCTTCCTTAATATCCCTATCTCTAGATCTTTGTTTTGCCTTAATCTCCTCCTGTAGCCAAATTTTTTGAAGCTCAACATGAGTGAATTTGAGCCTTGAGAATTCAGCCTCAGAGAGGGTCATAGTTTCGTATTTAATGTCTTACTTATCAAATTCTTCTAGGAGGATTTTCTTATACCTCCTAAGTTGGGCTTCCTCATTGGAGCTTCAACCTTTAGTAATCCTCCTAAGTTTCCTAATTTTATCTTGCCACTTATCCATAGGGGTGGCCCCTGAAGTGGGCTCATTCCAGATCTTGGATACTAGTTTGGAGAAGTCCTCCCTTAATAGCCACCATTTTTCCATCTTGTAACTACTACTTTTGGTGTCTGCCCTAGCCCAGAATCCTAAGTGATTGGTGCATGGTCACTACTACACCTTGGCAGTGCATTGCAGGAAGCTAAAGGAAAGAGTTTATCAAACTCACTATTACAGAAAATACTATCTATTGTGCGCATTATCAGGTCCACTTGAGTGTTGGCCCAAGTATATTTTCTGCTAGAAAGCCTAATTTCTAGCAGACTCCAGATTTGAATCCAGGCATTGAAGTTATCACACCATCTATGATTGACTACTCCATTACTTTTTTCTCTAGCATACCTAACTAAGTTAAAGTCCCCACCTATTAGGGTGGAGAAAGGGTTTTGCATAAACAAAGAGTGGAGCTCTGAAATCAAAGCCTCCTTCCCTTCCTCATATGGGGACCCATACACTGTAATGACCCTAAAAGTGGTATCCCCACTTTTTGGCTTCAGGACACAACTGACAGAAAAATCAATATGAGACCAAGAGACAACCTCAAAGATGTATGTATCTACCCCCAACAGGATGCCACCAGCAGAGCCTTTTGACGGGAGATGGTGCCATACTCCCAACTAATGATTTAAGGTATGATTCATAGAAATCCTCTTTCTTGGTTTCTTGGAACCCGAGGATAGAGGCATGACTTTTATTAATAGTATCTATAATGAGTGTTTTCCTCCCCTGGGCAACCTATCCCTCTAACATTCCAAAAAATTGAATTCATGATAACAGCCTAGTCCTAGGGTGCTTGCCCCGTTTGTTTTTGCATACTAGGTTCCACAATCCTTCAGAATCTAAACTACTGTTATGATCTATTCCTCCTTTACTACTACATCTAACAGGAGTCGTGAAGTCTGAAGCTGAACCAATAGTCCTGTAAGAAATCAGGGAATTAAAAGCTGAGATACTATCTTTGTCTACTACATCAGACTCCACATCAATCCCTATTTTTGAAGAAACTGTAAGAAAGGCAGGATTATTGAAAAGGGAGAAAGGATTTGGTTTCATACCATGCCCTTTGAGCGCTGCTGTATCTTGAGTTTCTTTGAGGTGTGGAGCTTTCTGTAGAACTATTCTAGTATCCCTAGCATTCCTAGCACTCGCTCTAGGTGCTTGAGTGGGGCCCCACTTCTCTGTTTTTCCAGCCTCTTTTGCTTGGAGGGGTGGGTAGTCTCTCTCATATTGTTGGTTCTAGGCAGTCTCATCTTGGTTCTCAGACTCCTCAGACATCTAGATTTGCCACTCCTCTTGAAGGCCACCCCATTAATTCTCAGTGTCAATGTCATCTTCATTCCATCCTTCCATTTCCCTCAGTAACCCAAAGCCATCCACAGATGCATTGTCTTTACTCAAAATGAAGTCAAGAGCCTTAGACCTGGCTTGCTGCGGGTTTTCTGGGGCTTGGGATTTCAGGAGTGAATTAGGGGTTGGTAGTTCTGGGGCTACTGCCATCAGGTTGAGATTAGAGGCTCTAGGGTCTCCTCCACCAGTCCTAGTGTTGGAACCACTATCTGAAACAGATTTTGTGCTTTTATGAGATCCTGCATTACTTGTGGTCACATTTGCTCCCTTATCTGTATCCATGGAGACATGGGTACTGGCATTTGGAGGTACTTGCACAAGCACTTCATCATCAACCTGGGGTGGCTCCACTTCCATCTGAATCCTATAAAGCTTCCCTTGGTCCCAAACACTCTTTCTTGTGGTATTCTTTTGTAGTCTTTGCAAGAGATCTTCACTCTGATTGTTTCATAAAACTTTTGGAAGTTGTGTTGCCAGTCAACATCAAGTAGAACTCCAAATGTTGATGTGATTTGGTCTAAGACTGTCCATTCACAACATTTGGGGTTGAGTTTCCTGAGCTTCAGCCAGACCTCTTGGAGCTCATCTTCAGCAGTAATATCACCAAGCCACACCTCTACTTTCACTATGGTATTCTCCTTGGTCAGTCCAAAAAATGGATATCTAGCCACCTGCTCCACATCAATTTCTGGGGGAAATTTGACCAAGAAAGTCCATTCATCTAGCTTGTTGATAGGCCATGGCCAGTTAGTCTTGTAGATGCTTGCAAATTCCTTAGATAGCTCCTGTTTTCTGATTTCACCTGATTCCATAAAGACTATTCCAACATTTTTGAGCCAGCCCAGGTGCTGAGCATTCACATCTTTCAAATCAAGGTGATAGAAACCTAGCCCTTGCGTAGCACCTCCCACATACTTTGCGGAAGAATGAGGTTTCTTCCTAGCAGGGCAATCTTCCACCTTGTGATTAACCATCTTACATATGAAGCAGCATCTGGGTTTGACACATTTGTCCTTGTGGTGTCCTGGACCTCCACAATTAAAGCAAGTAATAGTAGCATAGGACATCAGACCTGGATTTGTCTGCTGCTTCTGAACCAGTTCTTTATTCTTTATTTGCTGAGTTTTCCCTTGGCTCTTACCCCGCTGCGAATTGCCCCCTTGGCTATCTCCTGCATCCGCCGATTGGCCACTAGTTTGCCCTTGCATCTGCTGAGGGGGGCCATACCACTGCTGCTGCATGCCCCCCTCCCCACTGTTGTTGTAGGAATTGGCCAGGGAACGCCCATGGCGGAGGCGGCCCTTGGAAACCAAAGCCAAAGAATGGCGGCTCTTGAGCCCCTTCCATGCCCGGACCTGTTTGCATCTGATCTTGGGGCCAGTTGCTCGAGCTATCCCCCTCCCTCCTTTGCTTCTGCGATGGCCCCGCCCCCTCCCTCCGTCGGCCATTGCTTCTGGATCGGCGACGGTGGCAGTGGGTTTGGTGGGGAACGAAACAAAGGAGGGAACCCTAGCTTCCCCCTCTCCTTCTCCGCTTTTTATAGGCCCCCACCGCTGACTGTATCCGTGTTTTGCCTCATCACCATGGCTACATGGAAAGCAGCACAATGACCTGACTGCAGTGTCACCTCCTTTTTGGAGATGCGCTTTGGAGCGCCTTTGATTCTGAACGAACCTGGATCCCCTAGAGAGCTCCATGACCAGCAGAGTATCTTCAGTATCTTCTATAGGTTTCACTCCCCTGCTCACCAGTGCAATGCTGCAACGCGCATCATCAGCTCTCGGCTCTCTGCTGGTTGTATTCTCCAGAAGGCCTCCAACACACTCTTCTGCTCCTGATTGGTCAATCCTTTGCTGCAAGTGCCCAGGCAATTACCTCCGACGGCTGGGTGGAACGATTTGGTGCGAGCAGGGAGATCTCCGCTTCCGAGGCATGGACCATGATTCGAGTCACCATCTTCTGAATCGAGTCCAAGCCTCTCCTTGGCAATCTCATCTCCCTTGCCAGTGTTCTTATGTGGTCCTGGATCAAGGGGCCTACACGGTGTCGCAAGAGAGGTGGTACTCTTTCATATCTGCTTAAGTTATTGATATCACCCGAAAAATAGATCGTAACTTGTTTACTGTACTTTTCTTGTCTATACCAAATCGTAGTGGCTAGTTGAAAGCAAACATTGGTTGCGAAGTAGCCTTTGTCTGGTTTGCACCTTCAGATCCACCATGGCACTGTCACTATACTCGTAAAGCTTATGGTTTTTCCCCTTTATTTTCACTACCATAATCGTAGGTGCTTCGTGTCATGCTAGCACTGCTCCTCAAGACCTCAACCCATCAAGCGAAACAACACGCCACTCATAATTCCAAAGTTTAGTTGTTGAAATATGAATCTGATATGATGCTCATATTACTAAAATAGAGAATGTTTAATTGGTTAGATAATGTTCCTATATTCGCTTCGAAAAGAATGTGTGCCACATATAGAGAGACAGTAGGGATTTGCATTTCTTTGTGCGCTCTGGTTCATCATGGGTGGGCAACACACATTGTATTATCTAAAATCTGCTTGCTCTTTGTTATCATGTTCCTCTTCTGTTCTTCTTAATAAGTATATTACCTCCCCCGTTCCTAAACTGCCTTGGGTGCGTGCGTGTGTTGTGGTGGTGTGCGTCTGTACCGGGTGTTGTTCATCGTTGCTTTCTTTATAAAGCGGGGCGAAAGCCCTTTTCCGTAAAACATAAGTCTTTTTAGATATTCCAATAAGAACTACATACAGATGTATATAGACATATTTTACACTGTACATTCACTCATTTTGCTCCTTATGTAGTCCGCATTCGAATCTCTAAGAGATTTAGAATGGAGGGAGTAGTACAGTATGTTCCTTGTTGGGAAGTGGAGCTGGGACATTTGCAGTCGATATGTCTATTGGGTCACTTCAGATGGATGCTTTCAAAGATTCTAGATGGTCTGCCGTAATATCCGGGAAATGTTGGGAGCTATGTCATCTTTGAGAGTCTAGACTGATAGTAACAGTATTGTGCCTTCAGTTGAATAGAGTTGCCCCTTTTGGGGCCGAAGCCTTTCCGAAGCCTTTCTAGCTGTAACGGAAATACAAGCCCATATGTTCCAGCTAGTTCCACTTTCCTGATTTTACTCCTGATGCTTAGGGCTTTCCCATTTTATCTACACTACTATGATCTGCGTAGGTGCTTTCTGTCGTACTAGCAGTACTCCACCCTTCAAGCTAAACAACACAGCACTCATAATTCCAAAGCTTAGTTGTTAAAATATGATTGTGATATGATATTGATATTAGTTAACAAACACATTTAATTGGTTAGCTAAAGGTCCCACTTGAGTTTCCAAATGCATGTTGCGACATATAGAGAGGCTGCAGGAATTACATTTCTTTGTCACTTGTTGACTATACTTTATTGTCCATACCAAATCTTAGTTGTTATTTCAAAGCAAACATTGGTTGCTGAGTACCCTTAGTGCGGTTTGCAGCTTCAGATCTGCCATGCCACTGCCACGGTCAAGACTATACTCATCGTGCTTACGTTTCCCCATTTTATGATGACCACAATCAGCCTACGTGATTCATGTTGTAATAGCACTGCTCCACCCATCAAGCTAAACAACACTACTGTAGGATGCTGCTAACGCGACACTAGGATCAGAGACCCTTCGACGAAACTGTGTGCGATGCAATAATCGCAAACGATGGTGTAAAAAAACCGTCAAAAAGGTGCAAAACATTTGCGATGACGGATGCATCAAACACTGTTCAGATTTTGGTTGCGTGTGTGATGCAGGGCATTCGGTTCAGTTCAATGAATTGTTTGCGATGAGGAAGAAGAACAGAAACGGGCAGCCAGATGAAGGCGTGTGCGATGTACGGCATATAGTTCACTCGGATTAACTGTTTGTGATGAGGCGGAACAACAGAAACGGGAAGCTAGATCAAGATGTGTGCGATTGAGGGCATACGCTTCAGAAGGATTAACCGTTTGTGTTTAGGCAACAGAACAGAAACGGTCAGCCAGATCAAAGTGTCTGCGATTGATCGCATACACTTCACATGGATGAACTGTTTGTGATTAGCCACAACAAGCAGAAACAGTTAGACAGATCATTGTGTGTGCGCTAGATGGGCACATATTCTAATTAAAAGAAGCGTGCGTGATGGTAATAACGAGCGCGCATGGTTCTTGGAACAGGACGTGTGCTGACATTGCCTATTGCGGTGCACCCAATGGTGCTAACGCCACGTACGCAGCCGAGAACGCGTGCCCACATTACGCCGTCCGGGAATAGTGTCGCACTTAGAAATTATAGAACCGTCAATAAATTTTGAGCCTGCGTCCCGTCACATTCCGAATTACAAACCTGTTCACACCGATCAACACCTAAACAGTTTCCCACTTAGGAGCGTATTAGTACTCGGTTATAAATACTACTACTCCAAGATGACTTCTCATTCCTCCTCAACTCCTCATCCACAAAAACAAACAAGTCATTCATCATCGTTCCCTTGCGTCTGCCATGGCCAGCGTGAGTTCTGGGTCGAGAGATGAGGCGAGCATTGAAGCGGAAGCATGAGAGATGTCCCGCCTCGCCGCGAAAGCAGCCGACATGTCCCGCCGCGCGGCCGTAGCTGTAGAGAGGTCCCGCCGCGCCGCGGAAGCAGCACGGAGGTCCCGCCGCGCCATTGATGCAGCAGACTGGTTTGGTCACGCCGCGGAAGCAGCACAGATGTCCCGCCGTGCCGCGAATACAGCAGACATGTCCTCCCGTGTCGTGGCGGCCTAGGAAAATGTCTCGCGGGTAGGCGAGGACTCTTACAGGCGCATGAATGCGCTCGTCGATAGCCAGATGGATCAGATTGATGGCTGGGCGAGGTTGCAGGACGACATGAAAGCCTCGCCTGAAGAGGCTCTCGGCGTCATCCGGCAACTAAGGGAGGGCAATGCGAAGCTCCGGGACGAGCAGGATGAGATCACTGCCTTGTTGAAGAGCACCGGCGTCATCGTCAAGAAACTTATGGACGAGAATGACATGCTCCGCATGGTGTGCCGAAGGCTGCTAGAGGAATCCGTGGATGCTCTCAAGGAGCGTGTTGAGGACAAGAAAGAGCTCGTCACCGCTCGCCGCAGAGACTAGTTCCTTCTTCTTTTGCCCTTGTGTATTTTGGGCGTTGCCGCATGTGGCTTTTTTTAATTATGTTCCTAAATATGTCAGACAATTATTATCCAATGTCATCGTCCTTATATTCATCATGCTTTCTATAAGTCGCAGTCGATGCTATATAGGTCCGTCGGATCTTACATCAAGATCCGTGCAAAACTTTCTTTTCAGATTTTCATTTTTCTCTCTTAAATCTCAGTCTAGTGAGACATAGCCACGCCGTGAAACAGGGGCTCGGGCACCATTAATGGAGACGTTGGGAGGGAGGTGCGCGGCGGATAGAGGTCAAAGGGCTCTCCTCTCGATGAGCACGCGCAGGGATCTGATCGCACGCCTCCCGTACTCAAATAGCTACCCCGCACGACACCTCCTAGCCAATAAAAAAAGGGGACGCGTGGCGGCACGTAATTGGTAAGTAGAACGCCCCCGGTTTCAGTAATAGTTGTGTTTCCGATTTGTAACGTGACAACGCTTGTTCCAAATGACTTTGTTGATTGTTAATGTGTGTGCCTTCACAAATGGGACAGAAAAATTAGCACAACATGTTGGTGCCATGTCATGACACCATGCCAAGTTTCATAATTTTTAGGCGTGTTTTGGATTTACAGGAATTAAAAAACCAAGTTTCTCAATCTTTTCGGCCGAGCCACGACGCCCAGATGTTTGAATTTCATTCCCATTTCCTACATGGGGCCTAGAAATTCAGCCAAGGACACACATGTAATTTTTCAACCAAGTTTGGTGCACTGGAGCATGTGCTTGTAGTTCAAATTTGAATTATGCACATTAAATGCCTAGAAATTCAATTAATATATAAAAAAGGCCAAACGAACCCGGAATAATTCAAAAATTTAGCACGATACTTCTATTTGGTGTAATCTGCCTGTGTAAAAAAATTAAGGCGGGAGAAGGCAGTGTACGTATGTCGTTTCGCACATGGAGGTGACACGTTCCCTCTCGGAAACCATGAGCCTTCTTGAGAGAAGCTCCGGTTTGCAAGAAGCTTATACCAAAGCTTGTCCCAATTCGGCCAAAAAATTTACCGCAGCATGTTGGTGCCATGTCATGACACCATGCCAAGTTTCATGATTTTCAGGTGTGTTTTGGATTTACATGAATTAAAAAATCAAGTTTCTCAATCTTTCCGGCCAAGCCACGACGCCCAGATGTTTGAATTTCATTCTCATTTCATGCATGGGACCTATAAATTCACCCAAGGACACACATGTGATTTTTCAACCAACTTTGGTGCACTGGAGCATGTGCTCGTAGTTCAAATTTGAATTATGCACATTAAATGCCCAGAAATTCAATTAATGTATAAAAAAGGCCAAACGAACCCGGAATAATTCCAAAATTTAGCACGATACTTCTATTTTGTGTAATCTGCGTGTGTAAAAAAATTAAGGCGAGAGAAAGCAGTGTACGTATGTCGTTTCGCACACGAAGGTGACACGTCCCTCTCGGAACCACGAGCCTTCTTGAGAGAAGCTCCAGTTTGCAAGAAGCTTATACAAAAGCTTGTCCCAATTCGGCCAAAAAATTTACCGCAGCATATTGGTGCCATGTCATGACACCATGCCAAGTTTTATGATTTTCAGGCATGTTTTGGATTTACAGGAATTAGAAAACCAAGTTTCTCAATCTTTCCGGCCGAGCCACGACGCCTAGATGTTTGAATTTCATTCCCATTTCTTGCATGGGACCTAGAAATTCACCCAAGGACACACATGTTATTTTTCAACCAACTTAGGTGCACTGGAGCATGTGCTTGTAGTTCAAATTTAAATTATGCTCATTAAATGCTCAGAAATTAAATTAATGTATAAAAAAGGCCAAACGAACCCGAAATAATTCCAAAATTTAGCACGATACTTCTATTTGGTCTAATCTGCCTGTGTAAAAAAAATTAAGGTGGGAGAAGGCAGTGTACGTATGTCGTTTCACACACGGAGGTGACACGTTCCCTCTCGGAACCACGAGCCTTTTTGAGAGAAGCTCCGGTTTGTAAGAAGCTTATACCAAAAACTTGTCCAAATGCGGACAATGTTTTTACCACAGCATGTTGGTGCCATAAAATGACACCATGCCAAGTTTCATGATTTTCAGGCGAGTTTTGAATTTTCAGGAATTTAAAAACCAAGTTTCTCAATGTTGCCGGCCGAGCCACGACGCCCAGATGTTTGAATTTCATTCCCATTTCTTGCATGGGACCTATAAATTCACCCAAAGACACACATGTAATTTTTCAACAAACTTTGGTGCACTGGAGGATGTGCTTGTAGTTCAAATTTGAATTATGCACATTAAATGCCGAGAAACTCAATTAATGCATAAAAATGCCAAACGAACCTGGAATAATTCCAAATTTAAACATGACACTCATGTAGTTGCATGTTCATTGTACATAAATGTTCTAGCAATTCAAACACCATCCTTTCCCTCCGTAACACCATTTTGTCTTTCAAAACATAATGAAAAAATCAGGCATACCACAAACAGTTTACTAGAAAGAATCATGTGGGATGCGATATAAAATATCTTGGCGCACCGTCTTGTCTGGCTTACGTAGGAAGCTTCGTCGTCTACAGTCCACCGCCCCCACTTGAACCAGACTTGCGCGCCAGTTTCTCGCGGCACCAAGCGAATTTTTTTTGCCACCGTGGAGATATCTATCTCCCTGCCCCCTCCCTCCCACCAAAAGCCACATTTCCACTATTCCTCCTTGCTTTCCAAGTTCAAACCTTCACTACTGCTTACTAGCAGCTCAGCCTCCTCGCCGGTGACCCTTGTTCTTGCAGCGCCGCCTCCTCGCTGGCCACCCTTCTTCTTGCAGCGTTGCCTCCTCGCCGGCGACCCTTCTTCTTGCAGCGCCGCCTCCTCGCCGGTGACCCTTCTTCTTGCTGCGGGGTCTCCTCGCTGCCGACCCTTCTTCTTGCTGCGCGGCCTCGCCGATATGGTCAGGTAGTCCACACCCCACCCACACCATCCTCTTCCTTTCCCGTCCCACATGCCCCGACCGACGGCGCGACACCTTCAGCCAAAATCACTGTCCCCCTCCTCCAATTAAGCGCCACCCACAACCATTTTGCACGCAGTATAACGTTGAGCTCAGTAGCATCTGGCAGCGGAGAAGCAAATCGTGGCCGCACGTGCGCACGAGGTCTCTATGGCTGCCATGCGTGCCGACCACTAGATCTTGGAGGAGCACCTCATCTTCGAGGCCACCGTCGACACCGCCACTCAGTTGTCTACTTTAAAATACAGTTCGTGCTGTTTTCTCGAGGCCACCGCCAGTGCCTTATAGTGATTTGTCTTCTGTAATGTTAATATGCAATCTAATGTTCAGTTAACAGTTTGGTCCTCTGAAATGTAATGTTCAGTTAACACTTTGGTCCTCTGAAATGTAATGTTCTATTAACAGTTTGGTCCAACAATTGCTACATTTTGTAGTACTGTTCTCAAGCATTCTTTGTTTTGTTATCTGT
This sequence comes from Thinopyrum elongatum, assembly GCA_011799875.1. Lineage (NCBI taxonomy): Eukaryota > Viridiplantae > Streptophyta > Magnoliopsida > Poales > Poaceae > Thinopyrum > Thinopyrum elongatum. The sequence goes on from CM022303.1 coordinate 64,939,725, forward strand.
CTTATCTTCTAGGACATGTTTCTATTCTGCAATGTCGTGCTCAGTTAACTATTTTGGTTCATTTGGTCTGTTGTCCATTTAACTGTTTGGTTCAGATCTGCAATTTGATTTTCATTTGCTGTGTGTACAATTTTGTATTGTTATGCATGTGAAATAAATCGAATTTGGCTGTACTCAATACATATTCTACTGATAGTATGGCAACTCTCAGTTAACCTGATCAAGATCTTCCTTATGTGTGTTGCAGGGAAACAATGGGAGACACTGCAAATTACCATCGAGGTTTGTTCAAGCATGGTCCTTTGGCTAATAGCACATTATTGTGCAGTTGCAGGAATCATTATGATACGTCTCCAATGTATCTATAATTTATGAAGTATTCATGCCATGTTTACAACAATTTTATATGGTTTTGGTATGATTTGCATGGAACTAACCCGGACTGACGCTGTTTTTAGCAGAACTACCGTGGTGTTGTTTTTTGTGCAGAAATGAAAGTTCTCCAAATGAGCTGAAACTTTTTGACAATTTTTTTTGGAACAAAAGAGACCCCCGAAGCTTTGTGGGAGGGCCAAAAGAGCCATGAGGAGGGCACAACCCACCAGGGCATGCCTGGTGGGCCTGGCTTGCCCCAGTGGGTTGTGCTCACCTCGAGGCCCATCTTACCGTGAAACCGACGCCCAAAAATCCTATAAATAGATAAACCATCAGAAACAAACCTAGATCAGAAGTTCCGCCGCCGCAAGGCTGTGTAGCCACCGAAAACCAATCTAGACAATTTCCGGAACCCTGCCGGAGGGGGGAATCATCTCCGGTGGCCATCTTCATCATCCCAGCGGCCACCACAATGAGGAGGAAGTAGTCCACCCTCGGGGCTTAGGGTTTGTACCAGTAGCTATGTGTTTACTTTCTCTCTCTCTCGTGTTCTTGAGATGCACAATCTTGATGTATCGCGGGCTTTATTAATGTAGTTGGATCATATGGTGTTTTCCCCTCTCTATCTTGTTGTGATGAATTGAATTTTCCCTTTGAGTTTTCGTTGTTATCGGATTGAATACTTATATGGATTTGAGAACACTTGATATATGTCTTGCAATTGAGTACTCATGGTGACAATGGGGTATCATATTGATTCACTTGATATATGTTTTGGCACTCAACTCACGGATTCCCGAGGTGACATTGGGGTAATCTATGCATAGGGTTTGATGCACGTTCTTGTCTTTGTTTCTCCGGTAGAAATCTTGGGGCACTCTTTGAAGTTCTTTGCGTTGGATTGAGTATTATGGATCTGAAATTATTTGGTGTTATTTTAGTACGAACTCTAGGATAGATCGAACGGAAAGAATAGCTTTGTGTTATTTTAGTACGAACTCTTGAATAGTTCGAACGGAAAGAATAGCTTTGAGGTGGTTTCGTACCCTACAAAAAATTTCATCTTATGTTCTCCACTAGATAGGAACTTTGGAGTGATTCTTCGTTGCACTTTGAGGGGTGGTTATATGATCCAATTATATTATCACTGTTGAGAGATTGCACTAGCGAAAGTACAGACCCTAGGCCTTATTTTCAAGCATTGCAATACCGTTTGTGCTCACTTTTGTCACTTGCTACCTTGCTGTTTTTTTATTGTTCCTATTACAAAAATCAATATCTACTATCATTACTACACTTTTATCACCATCTCTTCGCCGAACTGGTGCACCTATACAATTTACCATTGTATTTGGTGTGTTGGGGACACAAGAGACTTTTTGTTATTTGGTTGCATGGTCGCTTGAGAGAGACCATCTTCATCCTACGCCTCCCACGGATTGATAAACCTTAGGTCATCCACTTGAGGGAAAATTGCTACTGTCCTACAAAACTCTGCGCTTGGAGGCCCAACACAAGTCTACAAGAACAAGTTGCATAGTAGACATCAAGCTCTTTTTTGGCGCCGTTGCCGGGGAGGTGAGTGCATGAAGGTATATCTTTAGATCTTGCAATTGAATCTTTTAGTTTATCACTAGTTTGATTTATAAAAGAAAACTACATAAAACATGGAATTGAGGTTGCATAATATTATTGATCATCTTTATAATATCTTTCTTGAAAATGATGGATCAGAAAATTGTGCTCAATTGTTAGAAGAAGAATGCTATAAAATGTTTGGCATAGAATCCATGAATTATGAGCAAGATTGTAATGTTGTTGGTATGAACTCTTTGAATATCCATGAAGCTAGTGATATGCAAAGCCATAAGCTTGGGGATGCTATGTTTGATGAATATGATATTTTTAGCCCCCCAAGATTTAATGTGCAAATTTGTTATAATGATTGCATGCCTCCTATTTATGATGATTGTAATGATGAAAGTGGATTCGGAGAGGTCATGACTTTATTTAATGATGAATCCACCATTTTGAATGAGGCTTCAATTGACTATGATAACAAAGTTCCTATCTATGATGATGACATGTATGCTATAAAGAATAATGATAACCATGAAAATTGTCATCATGATTTTAATTTTTAATCTCATGATAGTTATTTTGTTGAGTTTGCTCCCACCACTATTGATTAGAAGAAATCTGTTTATGTGGAGAGTAATAAAATTTCTATGCTTGTAGATCATGAAAAGAATGATTTATGCGATAGTTATATTGTTGAATTTATTCATGATGCTATTGAAAATTATTATGAGAGAGGAACATATGCTTTTATGTATTGCAATAATATCAAGTTTCCTCTCTTTATGTTGAAGGTTTTCATGTCATGCTTGTTTTACCTTCCTATGCTAGTTGATTCTTGTTCCCATAAATTATTTGCTCACAAAATTCCTATGCATAGGAAGTGGGTTAGACTTAAATGTGCTTGCCATGTGTTTCATGATGCTCTTGTTATGTTTCAATCCTTATCTCTTATGCGAGCATCATTGAAATCATCATGCCTAGCTAAAAGGCATTAAAGAAAAGCGCTTGTTGGGAGACAACCCAACACTTTTACCTACTGTTTTTGTGTGTTCACATGATTATGCTACTGTAGTAATCATGTTTTATTGCTTTTGTTTCAATAAAGTGCCAAGTAAAGCCTTTGGGATAGTGTGGATGATAGTTGACTTGAATCTGTGCAAAAACAGAAACTTTTGCGCTCATTCCAGGAATTTTTAAAATTCACTGGGATGTTATTTTGATCTGAATTATTTACAGGCGATACATATACAAATTCTCTACGTTTTCCTAATTTTTCAGAATTTTTGGAGTAGCAGAAGTATGGTTGGAGTACAGATTACTACAGACTGTTCTGTTTTTGACAGATTCTGTTTTCAATGCATAGTTTGCTTGTTTCCTAGTTTCTATGGCTTATATTGCTCAATATAAATTGTGAAAATGATATGATACAGTAGGAATTGTGTGGAAACAATTATGAATCTTGTCTTTGACAGTACCAAAGTGAAATGGTTTGCTCTTTATCATACTAACCTATATCACGAAGTTCCGTTAAGTTTTGTGTGATTGAAGTTTTCAAGTTTTGGGTGAGATGTCGATATGAGGAGAATAAGGAGTAACAAGACCCTAAGCTTGGGGATTCCCAAGGCACCCCAAGGTAATATTCAAGGAAGATCCAAGCAACTAAGCTTGGGGATGCCCCGGAAGGCATCCCCTCTTTCGTCTCCAACATTATCGGCAACCTCACTTGGAGCTATGTTTTCATTCGTCACATGATATGTGTTTTACTTGGAGTGTCATTTTATTTTGCTTTGATTTTCTTTCTGCTATCTATAATAATTTTTTGCATCTTTTACTTCAATAAAAATGTCAAGTATAGCCTTTGCCATGCTTGTTTTGCAAGTCTTTATGTGGCTGTTTAAAAACAGAAAGTTTATCGCTGTTGCAAAAATTCCCTAGAAAAGTCAGAATGTGATAAATTGTTGAAAAGTTTTGCAAAATAAGGTCTGATAAATTTTCTACAGTGTGTTAAATTTTTAGAATTTTTTTGTTGAATAAGTATTGATACTCTTGCATCCTTTACAGACTGTACTGTTTTGGCAGATTGCTGTTATGTTTGCATTGTTTGCATATGTTTGCTTGTTTAATGATTCTATTTGAGGATAGGAGTATTAAATATGCAAAGGCATTTAGTATGTAATGTTGAATAATAATTTTATTAATTTTCTACAGTAGAGAATGATAAGGCTTTTGCATTGGTTTATACTAACTTATCTCACGAGTTCTCGTTGAGTTTTGTGTGTATGAAGTTCTTAAGATTTAGGGAAACCGTGATATGAGAGGAATTAAGGAGACACAAAAGCTCAAGCTTGGGGATTCCGAAGGCATCCCAATTTAATATTCCAAGAAGTCTCAAGCATCTAAGCTTGGGGATGCCCCGGTAGGCATCCCACCTTTCTTCTTCAACAATTATCGGTTAGTATCGGTTGAGCCTAAGTTTTTGCTTCTTCACATGATGTGTGCTATTCTTGGTTTGTCATTTTTTTTTTGCTTGCTGTTTTAATAAAATACTTAGATCTGAAAGTTTTTAAATAAAATAGAGTCCTCAAATAGTTGCCAGGGAGGCTAAGTAAGCGGCACTCACATCCCGTCAATGAAGCTCTTTTCTATGGGATTGCTCTAGTGCTTCACTCATATCTTTTTTTGAGCACGGTGTGCCTTAGTATTTTTGAAGAAATTCTCTCTTGCTTCACTTAAATTATTTTGAGAGAAGAATTTTTTTTATGCTCATGATCTTCACTTAAATTTGTTTGAGCTTATCAAAAGCAACTTATGAAATTAGTTCCAAAGTGATAGATATCCAAGAAAGATATAATAAAAACTTTCATGAAGATCATTGGACAAAATAAACTTGATTCCTTGTAATAGTTTTGAGATATGATGATGTGATATGTGAGTCATGTTGATGAATAATTGTGCTTTAGTAAGAATATTGGTGTTAAGGTTTGTGATTCCCTATGCAAGCACGAAAGTCTATAGTTGTGCAATGAAATTACATCCTACTTGTGGTGCATTATTCGGTGTTAATTATGCTCAATGCTTGCTTATGTGATTATTTGTTTCTTGGTTGGTTGCTTCTCAATCTTTTGCTAGCCTTCATTTTGCACTAAGTATGATCACTACTTGTGCATCCAAAATCCTTTAAACCAGTTTTGCCACATGAGTCCACTATACCTAGCTATACGCGGTATTCTTTTGCCGTTCTAAGCAAATTTGTATGTGCCATCTCTAATTTTCAAAATAAATTTCTCTTTTGTGTGCTCGTACCGCTCGCGAGGCAGTGAGGGGTGGCTGATATTTTCCATGCTAGATGTGTTATTCTCACGATGAGTGTTTATTCACTTGTCATTGCACGAGAGTAAGGCAAAGGTATTAGGGATGCCCAGTCCCGAAATGAAAAATAAATTTACTTTATGTTGTCAAATAATAAATTCCTTGGAAAGTGTTGGTATGGAGGGCACCCGTGGATACGGTTAGCCATGGAAAGTGAAAATATTGTGGAAAAAGGAATAAACCTTATTTTCTGTTTGGGAACTGCCTATGATATATCTAGCATGGAAAGTGTGGGGAACTCTAAGTCGTTTTCGTTGGTGGGAAAAGTATACCTCCCAAAATGTTTTTATCTCTAAGTTTTTCGCTTTGAGCTCTGGCACCTCTACAAATCCCTACTTCCCTTTTCGAAGGGCCTTTCTTTTACTTTATGCAATTTTCATTTTTAATTTGAGTCTCCATCTTCTCTTATAAAGCACCAACTAGGGGGCACTATGATCGTACTTGAGCATTGGGTGTAGCTAATATGCGAGTGTGTTTCATGAATGGATCAATAATTGAGCATGATGGGCTAGGGATAAAATATTTTAGCGTTGATATTTTGAAAGACATGGCTGCTTGTTGATATGCTTGAGTATTTAAGTCTCATGTCAAAATTAGACTATTGCTTTGAACCATATAAAAGTCCAAATGTCCATGCTACAAAAGAAAAGAGTATATGATGAATATGATAGGTAGCATTCCACAACAAAAATTCCGTTTTCAATTGCTACCTTATCATGATAAGTTTTATGAGAAAGAGTTGCTGTTATGATGCTAGGAAAAGTGATTGAAATTATCATTGATCAAACTTATGCACTTTGCTAGCATTCACACTTCATAAATTATTTCTTTTATCATTTAACTACTCGAGGACGAGTAGGAATTAAGCTTGGGGATGCTTATACGTCTCCAATGTATCTATAATTTATGAAGTATTCATGCCATGTTTAAAACAATTTTATATGGTTTTGGTATGATTTGCATGGAACTAACCCGGACTAACGCTGTTTTCAGCAGAACTACTGTGGTGTTCTTTTTGTGCAGAAATGAAAGTTCTCCAAATGAGCTGAAACTTTTTAACAATTTTTTTGGAACAAAAGGGACCCCCGAAGCTTCGTGGGAGGGCCAGAAGAGCCATGAGGAGGGCACAACCCACCAGGGCGCGCCTGGTGGGCCTGGCTTGCCCAGATGGGTTGTGCTCACCTCGAGGCCCATCTTACCGTGAAACCGACGCCCAAAAATCCTATAAATTGAGAAACCATCAGAAATAAACCTAGATCAGAAGTTCCGGTGCCGCAAGGCTCTGTAGCCACTGAAAACCAATCTACACCCTTTCCGGCACCCTGCAAGAGGGGGGAATCATCTCCGGTGGCCATCTTCATCATCCCGGCGGCCACCACGATGAGGTGGGACTAGTCCACCCTCGGGGCTGAGGGTTTGTACCAATAGCTATGTGTTTAATCTCTCTCTCTCTTGTGTTCAAGATGCACAATCTTGATGTATCGCGGGCTTTGTTAATGTAGTTGGATCATATGGTGTTTTCCCCTCTCTATCTTGTTGTGATGAATTGAGTTTTCCCTTTGAGATATCGTTGTTATCGGATTGAATACTTATATGGATTTGAGAACACTTGATATATGTCTTGCAATTGAATACTCGTGGTGACAATGGGGTATCGTATTGATTCACTTGATATATGTTTTGGCACTCAACTCGCGGATTCCCGAGGTGACATTGGGGTAATCTATGCATAGGGGTTGTTGCACGTTCTTGTCTTTGTTTCTCCGGTAGAAATCTTGGGGCACTCTTTGAAGTTCTTTGCGTTGGATTGAGTATTATGGATCTGAAATTATTTGGTGTTATTTTAGTACGAACTCTAGGATAGATCGAACGGAAAGAATAGCTTTGTGTTATTTTAGTACGAACTCTTGAATAGATTGAACGGAAAGAATAGCTTTGAGGTGGTTTCGTACCCTACAAACAATTTCATCTTATGTTCTCCACTTGATAGGAACTTTGGAGTGATTCTTCGTTGCACTTTGAGGGGTGGTTATATGATCCAATTATATTATCACTGTTGAGAGATTGCACTAGCGAAAGTACAGACCCTAGGCCTTGTTTTCAAGCATTGCAATACCGTTTGTGCTCACTTTTGTCACTTGCTACCTTGCTGTTTTTTTATTGTTCCTATTACAAAAATCAATATCTACTATCATTACTACACTTTTATCACCATCTCTTCGCCGAACTAGTGCACCTATACAATTTACCATTGTATTTGGTGTGTTGGGGACACAAGATACTTTTTGTTATTTGGTTGCAGGGTCACTTGAGAGAGACCATCTTCATCCTAGGCCTCCCATGGATTGATAAACCTTAGGTCATCCACTTGAGGGAAAATTGCTACTATCCTACAAAACTCTGCGCTTGGAGGCCCAACACAAGTCTACAAGAACAAGTTGCATAGTAGACATCACATTCTAATATTTAGGTTTCTTTCAATTTGGTCTTGCACATGTAGGTCCTGCTGTCAGAGGCTTAGACCCACTGTTCGACCCATTTTGCATATGGAGAAATGAGATGTCCATGAATATCAGTCAAGTCAAGAAACTCAGAAAGATTGTTAGGATGAAGAAACTTGCGATGAATAATAGCAAGATCTTTGTTTGCACAATGAAGAAGACATCAGTCAACTATAGGATGATACTAACTCTTTTACCTTGTTTTTACCCCTTGCGCCATTTCAAAATTGATAACAACGATTTATGCATATCTTTGTTTTCTGTACTTTTCAAAGCAGTTCACCGATGATTACCTCTCAAACCACCTGCATGGTCAAGAGGTGAGGAAGGTATTCATTCAACACCCACGGTACAATATTGAAGTCTTGCTGAAGAGGACGAAGGTTGGGTGGGCAATTATCCATAGCCACTGGCCTAAAGTTGCAAGGACATTCAACATCACTGAAGGCTCAATATTTGCCTTCCACTTCTGCAGTTTCCAAGATGAGATTCATCTGTCTATTTACCGTGTATGATGCTACTTCCCAAAGGATTTTAATGTTGCAAGTGAAACTTGGTGCTGTTGTGTAATGGCATAAATGAGTGCCGAAGCTATCTGATGTAATTCGATTATGAAATCCTGGTTGCTGTTATACGGATATGAAATATCTGGTGTGTTTTATAAGAAATATCAATTTGATTAGTACATGGATTATCAATAATAGGCTAATTACCCTGCTCATTGGGGTTTTCTATTGCAGACGGTTACTCAGACAGCACCGTGGGTGATGAACTCAAACAACCCGCACGGTTTCTAGAAAGTAGGCGTGTTCGATCAACTAACAATCACACACGGCTTCCGGCAGAGAACTGTTTGCGTTAGGCCACCTTGCACAAACGTTTCCACACAAAAAACTGTGTGTGATATACATACGAACGGAAATGTTTTTCTGGGGTTCACCGTGTGGGATATACATACAAACGGAAACAATTGGGTTTCGATGCCCCGCCAGATCGCACACGAGCTCATTTTGCCCCAGCCTTTGTGCCAGGAGGGCCTATCCCCGACGGTTTCTGGGTCGTGTGGGAAGGACCGCCCTATCGCCCACACTCACTTGGCGACGGTTCCAAACGCCGTCGCGGAAAGGGGTTAAAAACCGTTTGTATAGCACGTCGCTGTACAAGTGCAAGCTTAGTTGTACAAATTCGAATCTGATATGATGCTGATATTAGTAAAACTGAGACATGTTTAATTGGCCAGCTAAATGTTCCTACTTTAGTTTCGAAATGTATGTGAGCCACATATGGAGAGATCGAAAGGAATATTATTTCTCTGTGTGCTCTGGTTCATCATGGGTGGGCAACGGACATTGCATAGAAAGACTTGTAATATCTTCAATCTGCTTGCTCTCCCGCTCTTCTTTGACATGATCCTCATCTCTTCTTTAATAAGTATGTTCCTTGTCGGGAAGAGTAGCAGAGACATTTGCGGTCGACAGGTCAGGTCCAGTTGTTCTTCCTTAGTATATTTTGAATCTGTCAGGTCAGGTCGAGTTGTTCTTCTTTACTATACGTTGAAGTTGTCATCTGTGAAGTATCATCACTTCTGGAGCTCTCATATTTTGAGTAGTAGGCCACATTATATTAATGCACACACCAAATTACAGCATGCATGGCATCTCTCAGAAGAATTGTAGAGATAGCACATAGGGGTTTACAGGAAGGCAGTATTGGATTAGAATCACTTCTGCATTACAAAGATAATCTCACTTATTTTTATGTTTTCATGCATGTCAGGTATTGAACATGATCAAAATGAATATGAGAATTGGCACACGAGAGGAATATTGCGGAACAATCCACTGGCTAACAAACTTGGCATGGTGGAGGATGGCCTATCTTATTCATCCATCAAGGTGCTTGCTCTAACTTGGCAAGATTGTATTGGTCACGCATATCTTGCATATGACCTCTAGCATTACTTCTACTTTGTTAGACCACCATCTGCTTAGTTTAAGCATCATATATGAGTATATGCCATACCTAATCCATTTTCTGTACCTATTCCATGTGTCATCATGCTATGTTTTTCCAGTCAAATGTTATTCTTTCATAATAGATGTCCCAAAGGAAGAGGGTGAGTGCAGATGCTCAAGGAGTACAAACTAGGTATTTGGAAAAGGCCGTGATACCTGTTAAATTAGATAGATCAGCAGCTACAGAAAACACAGGCCCAACTATACCACACTTTACCCCTACTCCACTGGCCAAACCCCTATTAGAATTGCAGAGAGCCCAGCGTCAGGTACTTTCTATGATATCAATTCAAAGTTTGACATTTCTGCATGTGCCTTACCTTCTCTCTTGTGTGAAAACTAATTTCAGATGAATCTCCTTTCTCAAAGGATCATAGGGTCTCACAACAATACTGGGCACTGCATTGCTCTTGTCAGTACCTCTTGCCCTTTGTCAGCATACTTACACTCATTGCTCTTTGATTATGTAGCATCACTGTAAATGTTCGCTTCCTTATCCACCCTTTGCTCGAAATTATAAGATCTATATTTGTAGGAGATATGCCCTAGAGGCAATAATAAATGTTATTGATTATCTCCCTGTTCATAATTAGGTTTATGTTCCATGCTATAACTGCAATGATTCTCGAGTCTACAAATAAAACGAGGCTTGGAGGGAAACTCATGTGCACGTGTGGGATAATAAACGATAAAATGTATTCCTAGTCAAGCCTCTATGACTGGCTCAACTGTTGCATGATGGTTCTTTTTTCCTGATCATGGGCATGTCTATGCCAGCAACTTTGAGGGCACAATGTTAGCAGAACATTTGTGTTGAATCGACCCGAATTGATGTTATGCTATGAGATACATTCGTCACAAGTTAATGGTTAATAACACAGAGATGGTTAATGTTTGCATGATTCCTTAGACCATGAGAGTATCGAGTTTCTTCATGCTTTCTTCATGAACTTTGGGGTTTGTTAAACGTCATCCGTAAATGGGTGGCTATTACGGCGGCTTACGGGTTCATGGAAAAGTATGTCAAGTAACTTGATAGCTCAAGATTGGGATTTGCTCCTCCGATGTTGGAGAGATATATCTAGGCCCTCTCGGTGTTACAGTATCCATCATCGTCTGGCCAGACACTTTGTGATTTGATCACGCGGATGACGGAACACGGTAACGAGAAAAAAGAACAAATACCGGTAACGAGGTAACTGGCATAGTGGACAAGTTGTTGACCCACGGGGATGCCATCATGTATCACCTCGGGTATTTGTGACATATCGCGAAGCAACAGGAATAGCACACGGCAACTGGAGGTTCACTCGAATATTCATTCGTGTGGGTACAGGGGTCAATATGGGTGTCCACGGCTCCGATGTTGATCATTGATCGGAAGGGGTTCCGTGTCATGTCTATACTTCACCGAACCTATAGGGTCACATGCTTAAGGGTCATCTAACTGCTGAATACTAGACAGGGAGTCTGAGAGAAAATCACCGAAAAAGTTTCGGACACCGAAAAAGTTTCGGACAGCGGAAAAGTTCCGCAGAGAGAGGTCACCGGATGAGTTCCGGTGAAACTGAAAAGTTGTTTCAGAGGATACCATAAAGTCAAATTGGTTTCAGCACATGCCCAATAATTCTTGGAGGGTGCCAGAATCATTCTGGAAACTTTTGGGAATTTTCTGAAAGAAAAACCGGAAATGTTCCGGAGCTGCCGGAACCACTTCAGATGCTTTTCGCAGATGAAAATCACTAATCTGGAATTGTTCCAGAACACGTTGAAAATTATTTTAGTGGGTACTGGAAATGTTCTAAGCCCATATAAATATTTTCAGTTCGAACGGACAATGAAAAATGTCGTCGTGAATAGTGAAAGTGCTTTTTGGGTGGCTTCTTGGAGAAGCCACCTTGAGGGTCCTTTGGTATTTTTCCCCTTGGCTTCTTGGAGAAGCCACCCTTGGGCTTGGCCTATAAATAGGGGTGGAGGGGGCTGCCTAAAGACTCATTCCTTCTCACATACAAGTGCCATGCAATGATCTGGCTTCTCTCTCCCTCCCGGCGAAATAGTTTCGTAGAGCCGAAAGGCTGTCTGGGTTCCGGCAGGAACTAGTTCTGGACGGCGAAGCCCTGCCGGATAGATGACACCGTACGTGTGCAACTCTGTAGAGAGGTTGTAGTTTCGATCTTAGTGCCCGAGGGGCTGTTCCAGAGTGCCTCCCGAAGGGCTGTCCAAGTGACGGTCCGAGTTCTGTGAGTCCTCCCGAAGGGCTGTCCGAGTGACCGTCTGAGTTTCGAAGGTCCTCCCGAAGGGCTGTCCGCGACACCGTCCGGGGGACTGTTCGACCGCCTCCCGGAGGGCTGTCCGGGGCGCGGATGAGGGTATACATCCTCGCGGTTGGGAGGTTGTAAATCCTAGCTGCGGGGATCTGCACCGCCGATCGTCATCGACTCTACTTCCGCTGCGCTACGAGTCGGTAACGAAAAGATCAAACCTTGTATGCAGTCTCCATAGGTCGGAAATTTTTTGTTTTCTGCTGCGTTACCCTACAGTGGCATCATGATCCGTGCTATGCGTAGATGCAGGTTGCGATCTAGAATACATGGAGATGTATGGGTGTTGCACAATATAATTAGGTAGTAGATGAGTTCTATTACTGAAAATTATTTGTGCGGGTAGCAGATGAAATCTGTTACCTGATATTCTTGTTGCTTCCCTGAATTTGCGTAGTCCTGATCTTGACGGCATGGTGGAATCTCACAAAGTTCTGGCATTCCGCGATCCTTTCATGCTGCTCCTGAGTATGCTGATTGACAGATCAACGAAGTGCTAACAGTTCTTTGGGTTCCACCATAGTTAAAGAAAGATGGATGTTTCGCAGACGAAAGGGCAATGCAGATATGATCTGCACGGGGGTCATGCGTATGATGAAGTTCAGTATGGGGCTCGAGATTTTATTATCTCGTGTCTCATACACCCCGCAATGTTAATCTAGCGACTTGGATTACCATACTTGATGATGGACGTTGGTAGCTTCGGTTTGTTTCGAAACATTAGAAGCCACGTAAAACAAGTTTTTGCTGAACCGATTAGAGACGTCTAACTTGGTTTTGCAGGAGGGTTTGCATGTGCATGTGATGTGGTATAGCAGTGCTCATAATAATTTGATTATGTATGAGATGACTATATGATGTAAATTAATTAACATGACCTGCGTGTCATGATTCGGCATGATGGCTGGAGCCATATGATTGCACTTTAATGACCTGTGTGTCAACCTTAAGTAATGCATTTATTTTATCTGCTATGGAGATAGCAATATTATCTGGTGCATCGACAAGGTGGTGGCAATCTTCGCGAAGGTGAACACCGACGAGAATGCCAAAGACGAAGAAATACAAGACTTCTCCGTCAGAAAGGGCTATACCATATCATGCTATTATGAATTGCCTGAGATGTTTATCCCTTATGTTGCACCCTTCTTGATTGCGCGGTAGTCGCTTTTTATTAGGGTGATCTCTCACAAAATTATCAAGTAGTTAGTGTTCTCCCAAGTGTAGGACCGTCACGGCACCTAACTTTTTGGGGTGCGCCATGGATGCATGGGTACGAACGATTAGGGAAGTGTGAGGCGGGTGAGTTGAGACCTCGCAGCGTGATCACTTGGTTGTCTTGACGTTCAGGCATGAAAGTCATGAGCTCGGAACACACGCATCGAAAGATGAACAAGAGTCACATAGAGATGTGATCGACAAGTTGGCCTACCGATTAAAATTCCCGTCATGAGATGATGATTCTATGGCGATGAATTGAAGTCTGGATCTTGTATCCCTCAAAATCAATTATGAGAGATATTGATTTGAGTGGGAGCGCACTGTTGAATTAACTTGTTTAATTCTCAGTGCAATTAATTTTGAACACTGTCTAAGTGTGTTTTGCATAATAGTTGTAGAATAATGGCTCGCGTTTCCACCTTCCCTATTAAAATTGAATAGCTGTTAAATATCTGGTTAAAAACCTTTACGGTTGGTAACGTAATGTGAGGATTGTCCTCTAGAGTGCCGAGAAGGATTTTGTCCTATCGCATACTTTCGGTATTCTCTCGCTTATGCTATGGATCATGTGACTCTCGTCCTTCGATCCAAAAGCCAGAATTCCGTTTCAGTCGAGTGCAATACTTTGCTTCCATGAGACCCGAACTTCAAAAGTTTGGATAGTTATGTGATATTCATGGAATCTGAAAATCATTTTCAGAGATAGACAAAGGCTAAAAGATATGAGATATCCAAAGCAATGTTTGTTTGCAAACTATTAGTAAAGAAGTTTACTATGCATTAGACTGATAAAAGAGGGATCCAGAAGAACGCCTGTCATATGATGAAAGGTGAATAAAACAACAACTTAAAGAGAAAGGAAGTGTCCAAAGGGTGTTAGTGTGATAACACACCTAGGAAGTCCGGGGCTAACGCCACTCTTAAGTTGAGTGCTTCTTCTGAGAGTAGGAGAAATACTGAAAGTTAAACTGTTAGAAGTATAAAGGCAAAAGAAAGAGGACTGGAATATCCAGCTCATGTATGAATGTCATACAAGTTTTTGATGTATAGAAGGCTGGTCAAAGATATAGTTCTTGGGAATTATGATTAAATTGTTAATCACTGATTCTTGGGTATTGTGAGTTAATCAAAAAGATACCTGCTCGATTGCATTCTGTTGCAACTCGATGTAAGAACTACTATGGCCTGAAAGACTAGCCAGGAATGAGGTTTAGGTATACACAGGGAACATAGTAAATGTTACTATACCTTCCATCGGTGTATTACCGTCTGTATTTATTTTCATAATTCATTTAGAGTTTTACAAACTCTAGCCCATTGCATAAGGTATCTTGCAAGAAGGTTGTTCATACGAGAACTTTTGATGTTCGGTGTTATGAATAACATAAGGTCCATACTTTCATTATGAATGAGATGTATGTTATGAATGTTGATAATAATATATTACCTCTGGATTTACTTTCATAATTAATTTTAGAGTTTCATACACTCTAGCCCATTGCATAATGTTTGTTGCAAAAAAAGTTGTTCATAAAAACAATAATTGTTGTTCAGTATTATGAATAACATGAAGGGCCATGCTTCCATCCAAGATGGGATGTATGTTATGAATCTTGATGGTAATATGATACATCCATAACACTGACGCTAAATGTCGTAAGACTAAGAGAATACCACATAAGTGTGGCACTACATTTAGTCACATTGGAGAAACCCGCATGGATAAATTCCATTATGATGGATTTTGAAGTCGTTTGATTTTGAATCATCTGACACTTGCAACTTTTCTCCGAAAAGTGAAGTGACTAAAATACCGTTCACATGCCATAAGGAACGAGAAAAGAACTTATTGGTGATCATACATTTTGATGTATGTAGTTCAATAAATGTTATTGCAAGTAGTGGATTTATCTATCTTCAAAAATGACTCAAGTAGATATGTGGATATTTACTTGATGAGACGTAAGTCTGGATCTTTTGAAATCATTCGAAAGGTTTTCAAATATGAAGTAGAAGTTATTGTAACAAGAAAATTATGTTTCTACAATTCGATTGCAGAAAGGAATATTTGAGTTACAAGTTTAGCGAATGTCTGATGAGTTGTGAAAGGGGTTTCATAACTTGCACCTCCCGGAACACCACTGCAAGTGGAAAGTCCGTGAAGATGTAATCGAACCATTTATGACATGGTAAGATCAAAGATGACATAAATAAATTTGCCATTACCCCTTTTAAAGAGTGATGCTTTAGAGACTGCGGCTTTTACACTGAAAAGAGCTCCATCAGGTCTGTTGAAATGACGCCATGGTATGGTACGCCCAACCATGTTATCTCTTTTCTTAAACATTTGGAATATGGGGCTTGTGTAAAAGGTTACAAACCTATTCCAAATCAGACAAGTGCTACTTTGTAGGTTATCCCAAGTAATTGGGTATTCCTCCCTCACTATACTGAGGCAAATAGGTTTGCCACAAAGAATGGTATGCTTTTTGAAGAAAATGGTTCTTTCAAAAAGGTGAGTGGGAGAACAATGCAACTCGACAAGATAACAGTATCTTCGTCATCAGCTCAAAGAAAAGAGACCTTGGAAGTAATTCTAGAGTTTCCTACTGCGACTGATACGGAAGTCTCTACAATAAAATGTATGGACTTCGGTCGAACTTGCAGCTGAACAACGTAGGCAAAAGCTCGTGCAAACCTCTCAGGTGCGCAAATGAGATATTGTTGTTAGACAACAATATACCTACAATACACAAGGAAGCGTTGATGGGCCCTGACTCCGGAATTGGCCAAATGCCAATAGAACCCGAGTTAGTTTCCATATAAGTGATTCAAGATTAAAACCTTGATACACCTTTCGGAAGACTTAGAGTCTAATGAATATTTATGGAACTTAAAACTGATACAGATAAAAATGTTATATCCATAAAGCTCGACTTGTTGCAATAACAAGTTCAAGGAGTTGACTACGATGAGGTTGTTTCATCGTAGCGATGCTTAAAGTCGGTTCGGGTTCAACTAGAAATTAATACATATTTCAATCATGAGATATGAAACATGGATGACAATAGGATTTCCATCTGATGGAAATGAAACCAAGGACTTGCATGTGTTACAGTCCAAGGTATTTTGTCAATCCAAAGGATGCTAGTAAGTATGCAAACTTCAGAGTTCCAGCAACGGACAGAAGAGAGCAAAAAGGAGTTGGAATCTTCGTGTTTTGATGAAATAGTCAAAGGGGTTTGACTTCATCAATGGGTAACGAAGATGCTTATGATTCAAGAAAGTAAGTGGGAGCATAATTAAATTTCTAAAAAAAACGTTGTGTGCTTGACACATTGTTAATTGGAAATAAATTTCTTGACACGAATTAGGACTTCATTTGAAAATAGTTTTTCGATGAAGTGCTTGGGCTAAATAGCCTTTATATTAGGCATGATGATCTATGGAGATAGATTTACCTAATGGGGCTGAGCAAAGATACATATTGACAAGATGCTAAAACCTTTTAGCATTAAAAACGTCAAGGAGTGATTCTTGCCGAAGTCACATGGAAATAGTTTTTGCAAGACTCGGTGTCCCAAAACACTGATGAGCAAAATACATGATGGAGATTCCACACACTCTTGTGTTTGGATTAATAATGTATTCCATGGTATGTAAAAACAAACCAGATATGTCCAATACTCCCAAAGTTGTTGCGAGTATAGATACCAAAGTGATCAAAAGTACTGATCATGGGACAACAGTGAAAAAGGGTCATGGAGTACTAAAGTAGCACTGATGACAAGTTTTCTCGCAAGCGAAGATCATGAAGAGTTCGTTGTAAAAGGTTACATCGAAGCAGTCTTCATCAATGCTCCATGCGATTTTTGATTTAAGTTAAGGGTTTTGTGTAATACACAATATGGTGGCACGGTAGTTGGAAATTGTTCCAAACAAGTTACTGTGGCGAATTCTATAACAAAGGCGAAGTATGTTATCGTTTTTGAAGCGACAAAGAAGATGTTGAATCATATAGTTCATTCATGAACTTAGTATGGTTCCAAGATGGCTTTTGTCAATGGGACACTACTGCAGGTAGTTGCTCCATAACTCAGTCTGAGGAATCCAGGTTCGACCTGTGATTCACATACATACAGAGCCAAATCCACACAAAATATGAATTTTGTGAAAGCGTAAAAATGCGAGGATACGCAAAGATACACACGGAGCTGAAGTCGTCAGATCCGTTGGATATCAGGCTATACCACATGCGACGCATATTTACACCGGTGTGCCACAGGTGTAAAGTGCATTAGCATTAACTAGATTATTGACTCTAGTGCAAGTGGGAGTCTGTAGGAGATATGCCCTAGAGGCAATAATAAATGTTATTGATTATCTCCCTGTTCATAATTAGGTTTATGTTCCATGCTATAACTGCAATGATTCTCGAGTCTACAAATAAAACGAGGCTTGGAGGGAAACTCATGTGCACGTGTGGGATAATAAACGATAAAATGTATTCCTAGTCAAGCCTCTATGACTGGCTCAACTGTTGCATGATGGTTCTATTTTCCTGATCATGGGCATGTCTATGCCAGCAACTTTGAGGGCACAATGTTAGCAGAACATTTGTGTTGAATCGACCCGAATTGATGTTATGCTATGAGATACATTCGTCACAAGTTAATGGTTAATAACACAGAGATGGTTAATGTTTGCATGATTCCTTAGACCATGATAGTATCGAGTTTCTTCATGCTTTCTTCATGAAATTTGGGGTTTGTTAAACGTCATCCGTAAATGGGTGGCTATTATGGCGGCTTACGGGTTCATGGAAAAGTATGTCAAGTAACTTGATAGCTCAAGATTGGGATTTGCTCCTCCGACGTTGGAGAGATATCTCTGGGCCCTCTCACTGTTATAGTATCCATCATCATCTGGCCAGACACTTTGTGATTTGATCACGGGGATGCCGGAACACGGTAACGAGAAAAGAGAACAAATACCGGTAACGAGGTAACTGGCATAGTGGACAAGTTGTTGACCCACGGGGATGCCATCATGTCTCACCTCGGGTAATTGTAACATATCGCGAAGCAACAGGAATAGCACACGGCAACTGGAGGTTCACTCGAATATTCATTCGTGTGGGTATAGGGGTCAATATGGGTGTCCACGGCTCCGATGTTGATCATTGATCGGAAGGGGTTCCGTGTCATGTCTATACTTCACCGAACCTATAGGGTCACACGCTTAAGGGTCATCTATCTGCTGAATACTAGACAGGGAGTCTGAGAGAAAATCACCGAAAAAGTTTCGGACACCGAAAAAGTTTCGGACAGCGGAAAAGTTCCGCAGAGAGAGGTCACCGGATGAGTTCCGGTGAAACTGAAAAGTTGTTTCAGAGGATACCATAAAGTCAAATTGGTTTCGGCACATGCCCGATAATTCTTGGAGGGTGCCAGAATCATTCTGGAAACTTTTGGGAATTTTCTGGAAGAAAAACCGGAAATGTTCCGGAGCTGCCGGAACCACTTCAGATGCTTTTCGCAGATGAAAATCACTAATCTGGAATTGTCCCAGAACACGTTGAAAATTATTTTAGTGGGTACTGGAAATGTTCTAAGCCCACATAAATATTTTCAGTTCGAACAGACACTGAAAAATGTCGTCGTGAATAGTGAAAGTGCTTTTTGGGTGGCTTCTTGGAGAAGCCACCTTGAGGGTCCTTTGTTATTTTTCCCCTTGGCTTCTTGGAGAAGCCACCCTTGGGCTTGGCCTATAAATAGGGGTGGAGGGGGCTGCCTAAAGACTCATTCCTTCTCACATACAAGTGCCATGCAATGATCTGGCTTCTCTCTCCCTCCCCGCGAAATAGTTTCGTAGAGCCGAAAGGCTGTCTGGGTTTCGACAGGAACTAGTTCTGGACGGCGAAGCCCTGCCGGATAGATGACACCGTATGTGTGCAACTCTATAGAGAGGTCGTAGTTTCGATCTTAGTGCCCGAGGGGCTGTTCCAGAGTGCCTCCCGAAGGGCTGTCCAAGTGACGGTCCGAGTTCTGTGAGTCCTCCCGAAGGGCTGTCCGAGTGACCGTCTGAGTTTCGAAGGTCCTCCAGAAGGGCTGTCCGCGACACCGTCCGGGGGACTGTTCGACCGCCTCTCGGAGGGCTGTCCGGGGCGCGGATGAGGGTATACATCCTCGCGGTTGGGAGGTTGTAAATCCTAGCTGCGGGGATCTGCACCGCCGATCGTCATCGACTCTACTTCCGCTGCGCTACGAGTCGGTAACGAAAAGATCAAACCTTGTATGCAGTCTCCATAGTGGTCCTGGGCTGGTGCGTAGGTCAGAATTTTTTTGTTTTCTGCTGCGTTACCCTACAATATTTACTCTTACATAAATGTAGAATTAAAAGAATGGTTATGAAGTTCTGGATTGCTCATTTAAGTACCTGTTGTAATTTACTCCCTCCGTATCGAATTAATTGTTGCTGAATTGGATGTATTTAGAACTTAATAGTGCTAGATACATCCATTTTAGCGACAA
Source organism: Thinopyrum elongatum (assembly GCA_011799875.1). Lineage (NCBI taxonomy): Eukaryota > Viridiplantae > Streptophyta > Magnoliopsida > Poales > Poaceae > Thinopyrum > Thinopyrum elongatum. Next base: position 64,959,641 of record CM022303.1, read on the forward strand.
ATAATAATGGACGGTGGTAGTATTACTATACTTGCATTGTGAGATAGTTGATTGTCTAGCATTACTCTGCATCCTATCTGCCCTGCCCTCCACTTTCTCCAAATTATCAGATCTACATTTACTCTTACCAAAATGTAGAATAAAGCCAATGCCACTGCACACGTTGATGTCTGCATTCCTCTTGTCAGTACCTTTTGCCTTGTAACGATGTACTTAATTAATAGCTATTTGATTATGTATCATCACTTTGCACCTGAGCTTCATTATCCTCTATTTCTTCCAATATTATTTGATCTATATTTACTCTTTACAAAATGTAGAATAAAGGCAATGCTTATAAAGAAGTTTCTTTGGGGAATTTCTTGAATTATCCTTCCATCGACATGGAGAAGTGCTTTGTCCAGCCCGTGTTAACATGTAATGTAAGTTCATCCTTCTCAATTTTTCAAAATTTGTTCTAGTATAGATTTGGATAGGCATCATTTTCTCCACTGCTGTTTACTTTGGTGTTTACATCTGATTGGATGTTTGCAACAACTGCCAGTTTTAAATTGTAGTTGTAAAAACATGTTCCTTATGCATAACAGATCCATTTATTTGCTTATATATTTGTGAAACTGTTACGTGTCTCCTTGTTTTTCTTTCAGAGTCATATATCTTATGCCAGGCAGAGCTTTAGGGAAGATAGTGAGCCAAACCATCTTGAGGAGAGCGACATAACCCCAAGGTCATGTCTTGATGAAGACAGTGAGTTGAAGCAACTCACCAGCAGCAGTGACGCAACCTCTGTGCAGTTGCTGCCTCAATCAGTTCGACTTCTTTAGTCTCAACTTAAAGCCGAAAGGCTTGCTTCAGCTCAGCTCCGACTTGATGTCAATGATGTAAGGAAGACCTCAGAGGACCGCCATGCGCGCTTTCTTGCTACGCAGCTAGGGTTAGAGCATCTATCATTGACCTAACTGAGGTCTCATCAGCTTGTTCTGCTGGTTTTGGTGCACTACCAGGGCAGGCCTAATGGTTTCTGAAGTGTTGTCTGTTTTGTATATTCTTTTGTCGACGCGTTTATATGCACTGATGGCGACCTTTGATGACCAGTGTATATAATCCGTGGTCTTGTTGCGCTTTATTATCACTGGTGGCTAATGATGCGGTTTGAAGCTACATCGGTATTTCCCCAAAGAGGAAGGGATGATGCAGCACAGCAGCGGTAGGTATTTTCCTCAGTGATGAAACCAAGGTTATTGAACCAGGAGGAGAACCAAGCAACACAACGTAAACAGCACCTGCAAACAAATAACAAATACTCGCAACACGACGTGTAAAAGGGGTTCACTACTAGGGAAAACCCTAGTAGTAGCGCTTGTTTTATAGCTAGCAGTAGCGCTTGTACGAGCGCTACCACTAAGGCGCTACAGCTAACTAGTAGCAGTAGCACTGGAAAGGGAGCGCTACTTCTACACCTAGTTAGCAGTAGCGCTTTCCAACAAAAGCGCTACTGATAGTAGTAAGTAGTAGTAGCGTTTCTTCTGAAAAGCGCTGCTGCTAACTTTTCCTGTATTTTTAAAAATACAGCTTATTTTCGTTGTGGTTTTATATACAGTACTTTCATCATATGATTTTATGACCATGATTAGTTATTATATATAACAGTGGGTGAAATGAACATGGAGTAGATTCAAGTGGAGGCAACATGTGGTGCATGTCGAAAGTACTACTAGTCCAAACTTGATCTAGTTTGTATTAGTAGTACTTTCGATGTGCACCACATGTTGCCTCCACTTGAATCTAATCCATGTTCATTTCACCTATGCTCATAAAACAACTTAGCATCATACATCATCGATCATAATAATAAATAACTCATCATTGGTATCATAATAACAAGTCATACTCATCATCATCGATCATACAACTTCTACTCGATACCATAATAACAAGTCATACTCATCATCATCATAGTCATCTAACCAATCCAACTTAGTTGTTCTTAGCACATGATCATGAGTATTAGCTAGGACCTACTACCTTCTCTTAGGTAAAATAGCATAAAACAAGATAGGCCCTGACTCTCCATTATGGAGAATGGAGATTATCCTGCCTCCAATTCTTGCCTTTCACACAATGTTGCTTCCAAGTAGCTCCCTACGACTGACCATACATTTTTCCATTCTTTGATTGTCATGTCTTCACTGGTTTTAGAAATCCGATATGGACAGGTGTGATTCGTAGGATGACCTGGCCGTATGTTCAAAACATCAAGGCGACCATTCTGAAACATCAGATGAGGCACACAATCCTTCGGGATTTTCTGTTGAAAAACATAGTAATGACTTCGTAGTTAGCAATGTAGTTCAGTTTTAGAAGAATTTATGCAAAACATGCATGGATGTCCTAATAGTAAAAAATCTTACCATGGCATCTCCATGGATGTTACCGTAGTTCAACATGTGCACTAGTGGCACGTATTGACCATAATGTGGAGGAGTTTGATAATAGATATTGTAATTCTCAAGATCAGTACAAAATGCGATCAGATGATTTTTCTCCTGATAAGTTAATTCTGAGCCATCGGTGTAGTAGGTTCTATCTACCATCTTTCGCACATTCTTTGAAGAATGAAAATAAGCTGTCAATGGAAATAAGCTGTCAACTATTTTGAAATAAACAATATAAATTACTTAATAACTATGTTTGAGAAACTCACATAGCGGTAGAATTGGAAGCGTATCAACGAGGACCCAAATGTCCAAATTGTCTTCGGCGATGTCAGGATCACCAAGATCCATGGTGACAAGCATACCCTCATAAAGACCATACATCTTGCAAAGTGCTTCCCAATTCGTGCAACCAAAATGGGTTACGCTCTCAGAATTGTACAGATTTACTTCAAAATCCATACCATGATGGATCCTTAGGTGAATTTTCTTTGTTTCCATAGTTTCATGATCTTCAAAATCTAGCCTCTCCAAGTTATAGCATCTTCCCTGGCATGGGATTAGCTAGTCGAATTGTAAAAGATGAAAATTACACGTTGAAGTAGTAGAAGTCGTGCTTAATTACGAAAAAAAAAACTTGTCGTCGTTGCGTACCGTTTCAACATCGAAGGTCTCCTGGAGCTTAATGCTGAAGCGCCGACCTTCGTCCAGGTGAGGCCTGTCGCATGGACCCCTGTCGTCGTTGCACTAGTCGCACTCCCCCGGGAGACTTTCGTCGTCCGATGACGACATTTCCTAGGTTCATATAATTCAAAGATTAAACTTGGACAATTAAAAATATGTACTACAAAAACTAAATTAGATCATTATTATTTATCACGGGTTGACTATCGGTCTGCCAAGTCTTTTCTTGAAAACTCTCAGCTCACGTGGTGTATATATTCGACCGTCGGTGATGGTCGCTCCTCCCTTCGTCCCCGAGTGCATTACACCAAAATGTCTAGCACACGGGAACGAAGGAGAAGCGACCCCCAAGACAACAGTCGGGATTTTTCGTCCTCTCATATGTAGACTGTCACTCACTGATTCCTCTCTGACATTTGTTACCGTCGGTGATGGTCGTTACTCCTCCTTCCCCTAGTGCATAACAAAGGTCTAACACAAGGAGAAGAAGGAGAAACGACCCCCACGACAACAGTCGGGATTCTTCGTCCTCTCTCATATATGGTGGATACACTCCCTCACTGATTTTTCGACCGTCGGTGATGGTCGTTATTCCTCCTTCCCCTAGTGGATAACAAAGGTCTGGCACAAGGAGAAGAAGGAAAAATGACCCCCACGACAACAGTCGGGATTCTTCTTCTCTCATATATGGTGCAGACTTTCTCCCTCACTCATTTGTTGACTGTCATGTATGGAGCCTCGACAGACTTAAAGTCAACCCGAAATGTCGTTTAATTTTTTTTCTAGAAAATCTAGGCCACTCGATATTTCCTACATATTCTAGCACAAGTCATGCCAGAATTCACCGAAAAATCCGGCATGACCTTTGCTAAAAAAGGACATATCGGGCGCCTGAAATTTGCCGGAACGGAAATTAATCAACACTCCGGCAAAACATAGGCCACTCGGAGGTGTAACCTGCAAACATGGCCGGCCACTTGGGCAAGCACATATTCTATTTGAGCAACACAAGATATACATGTTTATATCTACATCATATGAGCATTCAAACTTGATGGTCATTGCATTTCAATGGTTCAAAATATAAAAAAAACATTTCAAAATGTCTTATAGGACTCATATTGACATGGAGATTTGGCAGGTCTCACCTCGAGGTCGGAGGGGGTCGGTGACGGGGACGACGGCGGTGATGATGGCGGGGCTCATTGATTTCTGCAAAAACAAAAATCCTATAAGGTATCAACTAATCAAATGCATACGCCTTGCATAGTGCTCTCCAATTTGAGCATTCAAAGTAGGAGTAGTTCTCCAATTTGAGCATTCAATAAGCAAAACCAAATCGTAAAATAAATTAGTATTCAAAATTAGCATGCATTCAATAAGCAAAACTAAATCATCTCTTTCGTCCGTACATCGTCGAATATTATCACTAATACATCTCGAATAGTATCATACATATAACATCACTAATACAGCTAAAACCCTAGCGAACGACGGGTATCGGCGCGGGCGGTGGACACCCAAAGAGAAGGAACCATCACAGGATCATAGCTCCAGTGAGATCCCTGAAGAACCTGCCAGGTATTGGAGAACCTGCCCTCCAACGCAACCTTGTAGCGACGGACGTGCTCATCCTCCTCGCTGACACGGTGACGTACCACCTCCGCGGGGTCCTCAAGCCTCCGCACCGTCACTGGCCCATGCGACCGCCACCAAAGAAGGTTCGGGTCAATAACGGGCTGGCTCCTCACCAAGCTGCGCCCCCCGGAAGGTAGCACCTCCCAGTACCAGCCTGGCGAAGCCCAGTCCCAGAGATGGCCCCTCTAATCAAGCAGGCCTCCTCCGCCGAGTCGACGACGAGGATGCGGGATAGGCATCGTCGATATCGATGCGGGAATAATTGCTTTAACTAAAAAAATAAACTAGTTCTATTAATTTTCTTACTAAAAATAAACTAGTTCTATAGTAAAATTTTAATTAGATCATCAAATCTCATATACCTAAATTTTCTTACTAAAAATAAACTAGTTTATTAATTCAACTAATTCAACTAAGCACTTACTATAAATAAAATAAACTAGTACTTACTAAAAATAAACTAGTTTAACTAGTTCTATTAATTTTCTAACTAATTCTATTAAACACTTACTAAAAAACAGTAAAAAAATAATATTGAATTTTTTCTATAAACTAAACACTACTGCCCTAAATTAACATCTACTTAGTTACCTAACCTACTTCCCTAAATAAAAAACATCTAATTAACAGTACCACTACTGCCCTAACCTAAGTCACATCTACTTAGTAACCAAATTAGTTAACCAAACATCTAAAAAACATCTAATTAACCTATTTAGTAAACCAAATTAACCTAGCTAGTTCACTTAGTTCAACTTAGTTAACCTAATGAACTAAATTCACCTAAGTTAATTAACCTAGAGGGAGGAGGAGTACCTCTCGGTGGAGGACGGCCGGCGCGGGGGGGGGGGGGGGGGGGGGGGCGGCCGGCGGGGGAGAAGGCTGACACAGGGGAGGAGAGCCGGCGCGGGCGAGGGCTGTCGGCGGGAGAAGACCGGCGCGGGGGACGGCGGCACGCAGGGGAGGGCGGCAGCGATGGCGCGCAAGAGTGAGAGTGTGTGAGGGGGGAGTGAGGTCGAGCGCTGGCCGTTGGTGTGGATAAGGAGCCCATAGTAGTAGCGCTTATAAGTAGAAAGCGCTACTGCTGCGTTCAGTAGCAGTAGCGCTTCCTACATAAAAGCGCTACTACTATGCCTGGCCTGCCGGCAACGGCCTGGCAATTTTAGTAGTAGCGTGTTTTATGAAAACAACGCTACTGGTAAGTGCATAGTAGCAGCGCTTGCCATGCGCAAGAGCTACTGATAAGTAGTAGTAGCATTTTCTTATAAAAAAGCGCTACTACTAAGCTCCTGTGTATAGGCATTTCCCTAGTAGTGGTTGTCAATCCCTTTCGGGTAACGGCGCCAGAAATTGGCACGGACATGAGAGAGTTGTAGATATTGATAGATCGAACGCCAAATAAAATAAAATGCAGCAAGGTATTTTTGTATTTTTGGTTTAATATATCTGAAAATAAAAGCAAAGGAAAAGTAGATCGCAAAGGCAAATAATATGAGAAAGAGACCCGGGGGCCGTAGATTTCACTAGTGGCTTCTCTCGAGAAAAATAGCAAACGGTGGGTAAACAAATTACTGTTGGGCAATTGATAGAACTTCAAATAATCATGACGATATCCAGGCAATGATCAATATATAGGCATCAAGTCCAAGATTAGTAGACCGACTCCTGCCTCCATCTACTACGATTACTCCACACATCGACCGCTATCCAGCATGCATCTAGTGTATTAAGTTCATGGAGAAATGGAGTAATGCAATAAGAATGATGACATGATGTAGACAAGATCTATTTATGTAGAAATAGACCCCATTGTTTTATCCTTAGTAGCAACGATACATACATGTCGGTTCCCCTTCTGTCACTAGGATCAAGCACCGTAAGATCGAACCCACTACAAAGCACCTCTTCCCATTGCAAGATAAGTAGATCAAGTTGGCCAAACAAAACCGAAATATCGGAGAAGAAATACGAGGCTATAAGCAATCATGCATATAAGAGATCAAAGAAACTCAAATAACTTTCATGGATATAAAAAGATAGATCTGATCATAAACTCAAAGTTCATCGAATCCCAACAAACACACCACAAAAAGAGTTACATCATATGTATCTCCAAGAGACCATTGTATTGAGAATCAAACGAGAGAGAGGAAGCCATCTAGCTACTAACTACGGACCCGTAGGTCTACAAAGAACTACTCACGCATCATCGGAGAGGCACCAATGGAAGTGGTGAACACCTCCGTGATGGTGTTTAGATTGGATCTGGTGGCTCTGGACTCTGCGGCGGCTGGATTTGATTTTCGTCGACTCCCCTAGGGTTTTTGGAATATTGGGGTATTTATAGAGCAAAGAGGCAGTTCAGGGGGCACCTGAGGTGGGTACAACCCACCTGGGCGCGCCTGGGCCCCCAGGCGCGCCCTGTGGGTTGTGCTCCCCTCGGAGCACCCCCTAGGTGCTTCTCCGGCCCACTGGATGTCTTCTGGTCCAAAAAAATCTCCAAAAAGTTTCACTGCGTTTGGACTCTGTTTGGTATTGATTTCCTGCGGTGTAAAAAACATGCAGTAAACAGCAACTGGCACTTAGCACTATGTCAATAGGTTAGTACCAACAAATAATATAAAATGACTATAAAATGATTATAAGACATCCAAGATTGATAATATAACAGCATGGAACTATCAAAAATTATAGATACGTTGGAGACATATCAGCTAACTTAGATGCCCAATGGATGTAATATGCCGTAATTTCTTTATAGTATAGTCTAGGTTTATTCTTAGTCGGTATGCTGTAATTTAGGCCGGAACCTTCAACGGATCACAGTGTTGTCTGCCTTAAGGCTGGCCCGTAACTCACTATGTATGGGCTGAAACCTGGGCCTATAATCATCTTGGGCCATTAGCAGGTCTAAACGTATAGTCGTTTTATGCCTTTAACAGGCCGAGTGAAGTTCGGGCAAGCTGGGCCAAAGAATACCCTAGGCTTTAGCAGGATCGAAACTAGATTGGGCTAGCGTGTAGCCGAAAAAATCACGGGCCAACACAGGCCAAAACTGTCTTAGGCCCATGTTTGGTCCAAATAGCAAACAAGCCCTGTTTCACCCAATAAAATCATGGGCTTTATGCAGGTCGGTATCAAAGCGAGCCGTAGGCCCAATAGTGTCACGGGCCATTAACAGATGGGCTGTAAGCAGGCCGGATTCAATGCGGGCTGTAATTAGGCCCAACTGTTACACGGGCCATTAACAGGCCGATAGGCACGTTGGGCTGAAATTTATCCACGAAGACTACAGGCCATTAAGTAGCCTAAAGTCACTTTGGACAAGAGATAGCCCTGTTTCAGCATGGCCCGATAAATGGCCTAAAGTGAAACCGGGTCGACAACGGCACAGATGCACCAAGGGCCGCTAACAGGCCGAAATGATTATCGGACCGAACTGGTAAACAGGTATTTAACAGGCTGAAATACAAACTAGGCTTAGAATGGGCCCAAAAGAACAGTGGCCTGTCAACGGGCCCGATCTTATATGGGCCATAATTTAGCCCAAAACTCGATAGGCTGTTAATGGGCCTGATCTGATATGGGCCTTAATTTCACCCAAAACATGGCAGGATGTTAACGGGCCGGCCCACTAGTGTCTAAAAATATATGGTGGGCCTTCAGCTAGGCCGGCCTTTTTACCATAAATGGGTCACTGTTGGGCTTCGCCACATGTCAACATATCATAGGCGTCTTCCGTCCATTGTAGGGATGACATCTGTTCCAGCGGGGAGCCGACACGTGGTTCCTCCAGCCAATGAGAATTTTACATGTGGAAAATCACCATTGGTAATGGCTGTTAACGGGTTATCGGATCAAAACCCGAATCCGATAGCTTAACGGCAACCCGTTACGGCGGATGCCTGAGACGTCTCCAACGTATCTATAATTTTTGATTGTTCCATGCTGTTATATTATCATTCTTGGATGTTTTACAATCATTTTATAGTCATTTTATATCATTTTTGGGGACTAACCTATTGACATAGTGCCCAGTGCCAGTTGTTGTTTTCTGCTTGTTTTTTACAGCGCAGAAAATCAATATCAAACGGAGTCCAAATGCAGCGAAACTTTTTGTGGATTTTTTTGGACCAGAAGACACCAGATGGGCCAGAGAAGCACCTGGGGGGTGCCCCGAGGGGGGCACAACCCACCAGGGCGCGCCTGGGCCCCCAGGCACGCCTAGGTGGGTTGTGCCCACCTCGGTGGCCTCCCGCACCGCCTCTTCGCTCTATAAATACCTCCTACCTCCAGAAACCCTAGGGGAGTCGATGAAATTTTGTTCCAGCAGCCGCAAGTTCCAGAACCACGAGATCCAATCTAGAGGGGTTCATCATCCTCATTGGTGCCTCTCTGATGATGCGTGAGTAGTTTACCATAGACCTATGGGTCCGTAGGCAGTAGCTAGATGGCTTCTTCTCTCTTTGTATCTCAGTACAACGGTCTCTCGGAGATCTATTTGATGTAATGACTTTTTGCGGTGTGTTTGTTGGGATTAGATGAATTGTGAGTTTATGATCAGATTTGCCTTTGATTTTATATCCAATCTTGATTATTATAGCCTCATATTTCTTCTCCGAAATTTGGGTTTTGTTTGGCGAACTTGATCTATTTATCTTGCAATGTGAAGAGGTGCTTTGTAATGGGTTCGATCTTGCGGTGTCCTTTCCCAATGACAGAAGGGGCAGCATGGCACGCATGTATCGTTGCTATTAAGGATAAAAAGATGGGGTCTATTCCTACATGAATAGATCTTGTCTACATCATGTCATTGTTCTTATTGCATTACTCCATTTTTCTATGAACTTAATACACTAGATGCATGCTGGATAGCGGTCGATGTGTGGAGTAATAGTAGTAGATGCAGGCAGGAGTCGGTCTACTAATCTTGGACGTGATGCCTATATACATGATCATTGTCTTGGATATCGTCATAATTATTTGCTTTTCTATCAATTGCCCAACAGTAATTTGTCTACCCACCGCATGCTATTTTCTCGAGAGAAGCCACTAGTGAAATCTACGGCCCCCGGGTCTATTTTCCTATTATATACTTTCAGATCCATATTGCTATTTGCCTTTTCTTTTGTTTCCTTATTTTATTTTCAGATCTATATTATCAAAAACCCAAAAATACCTTGGTGCATTTTATTTGCTTTTATTTGCATCTATCAATCTACTACAATTTTATCCTATCTTTACGTCACTTTTTGGCATCGCTACCCGAAAGGGATTGATAACCCCTTTAACGCGTCGGGTTGCAAGTGGTTGTTATTTGTGTGTAGGTACCGTTTACGTAGTGTTGCGTGGTTCTCCTACCGGTTAGATAAACTTGGTCTCATCACTGAGGGAAATACCTTACCGTTGCTGTGCTACATCCTCCCTTATTCCTTGGGGAAACACCGACGCATCTAAGCGACATCAAAGGAACTTTCTGGCACCGTTGCCGGGGAGACATCAACATCTATCAAGTTCCTAATCACAAATCTCATCTCCTTGCAATTTACATTATTTTCCATTTGCCTCTCGTTTTCATCTCCCCCACTTCACAAAAATTTGCCATTTTTATTCGCCCTCTTTTTCGTTCGCTGTTTTCTGGTCGGACCTATTGCCTACTTGTTTTCTTGTTTACAATTGCTCAAGATGACGAAAAAGAACACTAAGTTGTGCAATTTTTCCAATACCAACAACAATGATTTCATTAGCACTCCGATTGCTCCCGCCACTAGCACGGAATCTTGTGATATTAATGCTGCTTTGTTGAATCTTGTCATGAAAGATCAATTTGCCGGTACTCCTAATGAGGATGCCGTGTCCCATCTTAACACATTCATGGAATTATGCGACATGCAAAAGAAAAAAGATATGGACAATGATGTTGTGAAGTTGAAATTATTTCCTTTTTCTTTGCGCGATCGCGCCAAGTTTGGTTTTCATCTTTGCCTCGAAATAGTATCGATTCTTGGAACAAGTGCAAAGATGCTTTTATTACTAAGTATTTTTCGCCCACAAAAATTATTTCCCTTAGAACCCAGATCATGAATTTCAAGCAACTTGAACATGAGCATGTTGCACAATCTTGGGAAAGGATGAAATTGATGCTAAGGAATTGCCCAACTCATGGGTTAAATCTTTGGATGATAATACAAAAAATTTATGCGAGGTTGAATTTTGTTTCTCAAAATATTTTGGACTCCACCGCGGGTGGTACTTTTATGGAAATTACTTTGGGTGAAGGCACCAAATTGCTTGATAATATTATGGTGAACTATTCGCAATGACATACCGAAAGGGCGCCTACAAGCAAAAAAGTTAATTCAGTTGAAATTGATTCTTTGAGTGAAAAAGTTGATGCTCTTATGAAAATGGTTGCTAGTAAAAGTGCTCCTATTGATCTTAATGATATGCCTTTGTCTACTTTGGTTGAGCAAAATAGTGATGCTATAGATGTGAATTTTATCTCTTGAAATAATTTCAACAACAATGCTTATGGAGGAAATTTTAATCCTAGGCCTTTCCCGCGAAATTCCTCTAATAGTTATGGTAATTTCTATGGTAACCCTTCTTATAATAATAATAGGAATGCCTCTGATCTAGAGAACAATATTAAAGAATTTATCAATACTCAAAAGGTTTTCAATGCTTCTATAGAAGAAAAATTGAATAAGATTGATGATATGTCTAGAAGTATTGAAAGAATTTCCCATGATGTTGCGAATCTCAAGTTGAATTTTTTTGTTCCTAAGGTTGAGGAATCAATTAAGGCCCTTTATGTCTCTATGGATGAAAGTAAGAAAAGAACCGCTATGCTTAGAGCTAAAAGAGAATGTTTAGAAAAAGCGTTTTCTAGTGATTCCTTTCATAAAAATGATGAAGATCTTAAAATGATTGGTGTTTCTTCTATTGATTCCATGTTTAGTAAAGTTCAACTTAATGATGAAGGGACTGAAGAAGATTCAACTTTAGGTAGAAGGTGTTCCGATGATTCGGATGGTGAAAATCTTGTTGTGAAAATTGATAAAAGTGGGTTTGGAGAGGTCAAAACTTTAACTAGTGATGTGCCCACTCTTTTGGATTACAAGGACTTTAATTATGACAGTTGTTCTTTGATTGATTGTATTTCCTTGATGCAATCCATGATAAATTCACCTCATGCCTATGAACAAAATAAAGCTTTTACGAAACATATTGTTAATGCTATGATGAAAGCTTTAGAAGATGATTAAGTTGGAATTAGAAGTTTCAATTCCTAGAAAACTACATGATGAATGGGAACCCACCATAAAAATTAAAATAAAAAAGTATGAGTGCAATGCTTTTTTGTGATTTGGGTGCTAGTGTTTCCACTATTCCAAAATCTCTTTGTGATGTTCTTGGTCTTAACAATATTTAAGATTGTTCTCTTAATTTGCATTTGGTGGATTATAATATTAAAAAGCCTTTGGGAAGGATCAATGATGTTCTTATTGTTGCAAATAGGAACTATGTACCCATAGACTTTATTATCCTTGACATCGATTGCAATCCGTCTTGCCCTATTATACTTGGTAGACTGTTTTTACGCACTATTGGTACAGTGATTGATATGAAAGAAGGGAATATTAAATTTCAATTTCCATTGAGAAAGGGCATGGAACACTTCCCTAGAACAAAAATCAAATTTCCTTATGAATCTATAATGAGGGCAACCTATGGAACATCCAACAAGGATGATAACACTTGAGATATTTGTATTATGCCTAGCTAAGGGCGTAAAACGATAGCGCTCGTTGGGAGGCAACCCAACTTGTATCTTTTTGCTTTTTGGTTCTCTTGCTGTTTTCAATAAAATACCCAATAATACCTCTGTTTTGATGTGTTTTCGTGGTTTTAATAAATGTTTGTGCCAAGCAAAGCCTTTGGGATGATTTGGTTGATAGTTGATTTGATCACGTTTGAAAACAGAAACTTTTGCGTCCAGTGCAGAAAATTCAGTAATTCACTGGAGCGTGATAATTTTCTGAAATTTTTACACGTTATTCATAAACAAATTTCCCATGTTTTCCTAATCTTTCAGAATTTTTAGAGTTGCAAATGTATAGTCAAAAAATACATCTTTACAGACTGTTCTATTTTTGACAGATTCTGTTTTCATTGTGTTATGTGCTTGTTTTCATGATTCTATGGTTTCCTTTGATGAGTTTTTGCCATAGAAAAGTTAGAGTACAGTAGTTAGAATACAGTAGGTATAATACAAATACAAAATAAGAATTGGTTTGCTACATAACTTAGAGTAAAGATTGGTTTTGTTATACTAATGGATCTCACAAAGTTTTGTTGAGTTTTGTGTGATTGAAGTTTCCAAGTTTTGGGTGAGATCGCGATGGATGAAGGAATAAGGAGTAGCAAAAGGCTAAGCTTGGGGATGCCCGAGGCACCCCAAGATAATATTCAAGGAGTATCATTTTTTGGACTAACCTATTGACATAGTGCCAAGTGCCAGTTGCTGTTTTCTACTTGTTTTTTACATCACAGAAAATCAATATCAAACGGAGTCCAAATGCAGCGAAACTTTTTGTGGATTTTTTTTGGACCAGAAGACACCAGATGGGCCAGAGAAGCACCGAGGGGGTGCCCCGAGGGGGGCACAACCCACCAGGGCGTGCCTGTGCCCCCAGGCACGCCCAGGTGGGTTGTGCCCACCTCGGTGGCCTCCCGCACCGCCTCTTCACTCTATACATACCTCCTACGTCCAGAAACCCTAGGGGAGTCGACGAAATTTTGTTCCAGCTGCCGCAAGTTCCATAAATATGAGATCCAATCTATAGCCCTATTCCGGCACTCAGCCGGAGTGGAACACGATCACGGACGGGTTCGTCAACCTCATTGTTGCCTCTCCGATGATGCGTGAGTAGTTTACCACAGACCTACGGGTCCGTAGGCAGTAGCTAGATGGCTTCTTCTCTCTTTGTATCTCAATACAACGGTCTCTCCGAGATCTATTTGATGTAATGACTTTTTGCGGTGTGTTTGTTGGGATCCGATGAATTGTGAGTTTATGATCAGATTTGCCTTTGATTTTATATCCAATCTTGATTATTATAGCCTCATACTTATTCTCCGATATTTGGGTTTTGTTTGGCCAACTTGATCTATTTATCTTGAAATGTGAAGAGGTGCTTTGTAACGGGTTCGATCTTGCGGTGTCCTTTCCTAGTGATAGAAGGGGCAGCAAGGCACGCATGTATCGTTGCTATTAAAGATAAAAAGATGGGGTCTATTCCAACATGAATAGATCTTGTCTACATCATGTCATCGTTCTTATTGCATTACTCCATTTTTCTATAAACTTAATACACTAGATGCATGCTGGATAGCGGTCGATATGTGGAGTAATAGTAGTAGATGTAGGCAGGAGTCTGTCTACTAATCTTGGACGTGATGCCTATATACATGATCATTGTCTTGGATATCGTCATAATTATTTGCTTTTCTATCAATTGCCCAACAGTAATTTGTCTACCCACCGCATGCTGTTTTCTCGAGAGAAGCCACTAGTGAAATCTACGGCCCCCGTATCTATTTTCCTATTATATACTTTCAGATCCATATGGCTATTTGCCTTTTCTTTTATTTGCTTCTTTTAGTTTCAGATCTATATTATCAAAAACCCAAAAATACCTTGCTACGTTTTATTTGCTTTTATTTGCATCTATCAATCTACTACAATTTTATCCTATCTTTACGTCACTTTTTGGCATCGCTACCCGAAAGGGATTGACAACCCCTTTAACGCGTCGGGTTGCAAGTGGTTGTTATTTGTGTGCAGGTACCGTTTACGTTGTGTTGCGTGGTTCTCCTACTAGTTCAATAACCTTGGTATCATCGCTGAGGGAAATAACTTACCGTTGCTGTGCTGCATCCTCCCTTATTCCTTGGGGAAACACCGACTCATCTAAGCGACATCAATGCCACGTGTCAGTCACCCTTGATGAAAGCACTTCCGTGATGCGCCATTTATCGTCATGGAAGTGGACACTTCCGTGATGATAATTTTGGTATTGTCATGGAACACTTCTACGACAGCACAGGTATGACTATCTTGATTCTGTCATAAAATCGTCATGGATGTACATGCATGACAGAAAACGTGACCTACTGTGACAAACGAGTATTATCACGGAAGTGGTTTTTTTTGTAGTGTAAGCCGGTGACCAACCCAGCAGCCACGCCGCCCATGTTGCTCCAGTCCCTCGCCGCGCCTCCCTCTGACCGCAGTTCCACCGCCGGTCTTCTTCCACGCTGCTGTGGCGCCCCCGACTCAATCGTACACTAATCATACACGCAAACGTGTACGATCAAGCACAGGGACTCACGGGAAGATATCACAACACAACTCTAACACAATTTAAACGGAGGTCCACAATATTACAAACCAGGGATCCGAAGATCCGAATACATAAGTCAGTCATACAAATATTATCTGAGTACAGACATAGTTAGACAAGTTTTGCCTTAAGAAGGCTAGCACAAACAGCGACACTAGATCGAAAGGCGTTGGCCTCCTGCCTGGGAGCCTCCGATCCTACTCCTGGTCATCTGGCTCGATCCAGTAGTAAGTACCCTCTGGACCCTCCTGGTAGTAAGCTCCGGTGGTGGCATCTAGCTCCAGGACTCCATCGTCTGATGTATCATCAATGTGGGGTATATGGGGAAAAGAGAAAGTAAAGCAACCGTGAGTACTCATCCGAACTACTCAGCAAGCAAGGATCTATACTACATATGCAACATTATCAATGGAGAAAGGCTGTATATTTGAACTGGGCTGCAGAAATGCCAGAATAGAGAGAAGGCCTAGTCCTATCGAAGACTAGCATCTTCAAACATCTTCACAAGGCCATCATCTTGCAGCAGTAGAAGAGAGTAGAATAGCATTTTATTTAACAAACATGTTGTAGTACAGCTTAAAGATCCTTCCTCGACTCCCAAGCGAGAAAGCGATCCCGAAGCTTCAATTAAGTAACAAGTATCCAGTTTAAGTAGTAGATCGGGATACACAAACTAAGCGTCCTTTACCGTAGGACCGGCTATCAATAGAAGATTCATCCCTGCAGGGGTGCACTACTGTTACCCAACACGCTCGATCAACTCTGGCCGGACACACTTGCTAGGTAATGCCCGTCCTCGGAAGATCAACACAAAGCAGGGCCCTACCTAGGCTCGGCAGAGAGGTCAGCACGCCGGACTAACCTATGCACCCAGAGGTCTCGGGCCATCGCCCTGGGCACCCTGCGCGTTGCGAGACTGGCCGGGGTGCAGGCGCGACACTGAACTCGTCAGTGAAGTATCCAGCCCAATCCCGACAATCAGCCCGCACGGTGAATCGTGACGTCAGACGAGCTTTCGGAGAAACATACTTTGCAGAGGGTCCCATAACCATTATCCCACGTGGTCGTAGTGCGTATAGGGCACGTCGACCCACTCAGATCACACACCCAAATCCAATAGGCTCAATTAGTATCAAGCGGAGACAATCAGAGTCTCTGATGCTCCGCCACAATGTCACACTCGAGTGCCCTTCCGGCACACCCGAAATCATAGATCCCCAGCGGGTACCCACCAGGGTGGACCCGCCTGTAACAAAGGTCAAGTAGCCGTGTGGTCAAATCATCAGGGTGAACGTATGAGGTATCACCCTCGAGGTTCACACTGAGGGGTCGCATGACAGAGTCGTATCGGAAGTGGAGAAGGAGGAATCACCCTCGATGACCACGACCGAACAGCTATACTGCAGAGTATTCATCGTGAGTGCTTTACGAGGTATCACCCTCGGCACTCGATAGTTACTACGCAGAGTCGTACAACTTAGGGGGTGTGAAGTGAGGTGTCGGTCTCTGGTCGATGATCACGTTGATCGAGTCATCGATGATCAAGCAGGGGCAACAAGGGTAAGGTGGTGGGGTCACTGATGGTTCACTACCAACCTATACTAATCAGTTTATCATAGGCAGGTAAGGTAGCAATGAACAGGTTACAACAGCAGGCTATGCATCAGAATAGGAGCATACATTAACAGTAGCGAAATCTAATGCAAGCAGGAGAATAGAATGGGCGATATCTGGAATGCTCAAGGGGCGGGCTTGCCTGGTTGCTCTGGCAAGAGGGGAAGGTCGTCAACGGGCTGCTCGTCGGTAGAGTAGTCGTATCCTGGTGCAGCGCCGTCGGTCTCAGCGTCTATCGAGAGAGAGAAGGAGGGGGAGAGAAACAATAAATTCACGGCAATAATGCAAACAATATGTATGACATGCCTAAATGATATGCCGGGGTGTTCTACTGCCTAACTAAACGATTTAGTTAATTTAGGAATTTATTTGGATTTATTTAATTAAAGTTGGGCACTATTCATTAACTGAAATCGGTCTAAAAGTTCAATGTTCTTATAGCTGCGGGCATCTGACGGGAATACGAAGGACGTATTCGGGTTCGTATCGTCGTTCTGAGCAAGTTTCATGTATAAAATATTTTCATCGGAGTTACGGTTTATTTAATATGATTTTCTAAAGTTTTTATTAATTTCTGAAATTTAATTAATTATTTAATTCAACATTATCCGAAACAGTGCTGCGATGACATCAGCATGACATCATGCTGATGTCAGCAGGCGCCTGACAGGGTGGGTCCCACCTGTCATAGGCTGGTTTAGTTAGTTAGGGTTAACTAATTAATTAACAATTAATTAAACTAATTAATTAAATTATATTAATCTAAACAGAGTTAATTAGCTAATTAATTAACTAATTAATTAATTATTATTTTTTTCTAAACGTTTTTCGGGCGGGGCCCGTTTGTCAGTGTCTCAGGGGTTCGGCCCCACCTGTCTGTGGCACAGGGGGCCACGGGCGGGCGCGCGTGCGCGGCGCGCGGGCGGGCGCACGGCGAGGCGGGCGCGGGGCGAGGGGCAGGGGCGAGCGCGGGCGGCGGCGCGCGGGTGGCGGGCGCGGTGCGGCGCGCGGGTATGCGTGTGCGTGCACGCGGGCGGTGGACGGAGGCGTCGCGGGTGCGCGAGCAAGAAGCACGGGGTGCAGGCGCGCGCGTGCTTCGGCGCGGCCAGGAGGGGCCGGCCACGGCGCGGGCGCACGGGGCGCGCGCAGCGTGCGGGCGGCACGGGTGGTCGGCGCGGTGAGCAGGGGAGGATGCTAGGCCTGCACGACGGCAGCGGAGCAACAGCTCGAGCAGCAGCCGTGGCAGGAGAGCAGCGGCGGGGTTCCTCACCGGGTTTCGTAGGGCCAAGGCACGGGGGGGGGGGGGGGGGTTCGAGCTCGAGGGGTGAACGGCGACGGGGTCAGGCGGCGGCGTCGGCGTCGAGCGCGTCGAGGGCCGGGGGCCGAGCGAGCGCGGGGCTCGGGGCGCGGCATCGATGGCGAGGAGGGGCTCGGGGTGGAGGCCGAGACGACGGCGAGGTGGACGGGTAGCGCCGGCGACGAGGCGATGGCGTTGGGCTGGCGGCGGGGCGGACGGGATCGGGGGATCCCGATCCAGATGGTGGAGGAGAGAACGAGGGGGGGGAGTCGGCTAGGGTTCGGCCGGCGGGGGGTAGGTATAGGCCAGGGGGGGCGCAGGTGGGCCGGCCGGCTGGGCTTCGGCCCAGTTGGGCCGTGGGGGGGGGGGTTGCTCTTTTTTTTTCTTCTTCTCTGTTTTGTATTTCTTTTCCTTTTTCTTTTCTTATTTATTCCCTTTATCTGCTAGTAAATGCTAGGCCTCAAAATGGTTTTTTGTAAACATGAGACCTGAGTTTCATAAATACCAGTGCATTATTCCCTAACACCTAAAATTAGTTTGGACAAAATATAATTCCATATTTATTTCAGATTTAATAAATGGTTATTAAATATTATCTTTATCCACTGTTTGAGGTTGTTCGAGTCACTTATCCAATTCCAATGATGTTGGTTTCAATTTTAGAATAGCCTCTGGAATATTTGTTATTTATCTGACATTTTAGTTTCTATGTTGGACAACTTTTATATTCCACTTTCATTTAAATTTGAATTTGACTTAGGAGTTGAAATGCAATATGATGCTAATGATGATTATGCAGTGTTAATCTCGCTGACATGTCATTATCAAAAGTGATTACTGTTGCTAATCACCGGGGGTGTTACAGCTGCCCCCGGCCCCGCTTCATCTCCATCGCGGCGCCGCCTGACCGCGTTCGTCCTCTGCTCGCAGCTCCATCCATGGTGCCTCCGCCCCGTTTGCTGTTGCCGTTGGTCCTCTGGGTTTCCGAAGACTAGGGCTGGACCAAAAGCTCGAAGCTCGCGAGTTTAATGAGTGCTCGAGAGTTCGGCTCGTTAAGTTCGTGGCTCGCTTCTTAATGAACAGAGCCAATCATCGATTTCAGCTCATTAATCTTAACAAGCTTAATGAACAAGCTAACGAGATTCATGAGTAGCTCGTTAAGCTCGTTAGTAACAACACAACACATATTTTCATCTTACGTGACAAAATTTTCATAGTACCTCGGCCCATCCATTCAATCTAATCTACATAGGAGATAATAAACTAGTGCATTTCCTTTTGTAGTCATCATCTTCCTTCTTAAAAACCACATCTACACACTTATCGTGTAGACTATAACACACTAAAATCTGTTAACTAGCGCTCGCGAGCGCTCACGAGCTTTAAATGAACCGAGCCGAGCAGGCTTTTCCACTCGTTAATCTTAATGAGCTTAACGAGCTGAGCCTTAACGAGCACGAGCTTAACGAGCACGAGCTTAACAAGCCGAGCAGCTCGTTAATCCACCCCTACCGATGACCCCTGCTTCCCGCTGGACCATTGCTTGCTAAAGGAAATATGCCCTAGAGGCAATAATAAATTATTATTTTATTTCCTTATATCATGATAAATGTTTATTATTCATGCTAGAATTGTATTAACCAGAAACTTAGTACGTGTGTGAATACATAGACAAACAAAGTGTCCCTAGTATGCCTCTACTAGACTAGCTCGTTAACCAAAGATGGTTAAATTTCCTGACCATAGACATGTGTTGTCACTTGATGAACGGGATCACATCATTAGAGAATGATGTGATGGACAAGACCCATCCGTTAGCTTAGCATAATGATCGTTAAGTTTTATTGCTATTACTTTCTTCATGACTTATACATGTTCCTCTCACTATGAGATTATGCAACTCCCGAATACCGGAGGAACACCTTGTGTGCTATCAAACGTCACAACATAACTGGGTGATTATAAAGATGCTCTACTGGTGTCTCCGAAGGTGTTTGTTGAGTTGGCATAGATCAAGATTAGGATTTGTCACTCCGAGTATCGGAGAGGTATCTCTGGGCCCTCTCGGTAATGCACATCACTATAAGCCTTGCAAGCAATGTGACTAATGAGTTAGTTGCGGGATGATGCATTACGGAACGAGTAAAGAGACTTGCCAGTAATGAGATTGAACAAGGTATGATGATACCGACGATCGAATCTCGGGCAAGTAACATACCGATGACAAAGGGAATGATGTATGTTGTTATGCGGTTTGACCGATAAAGATCTTCGTAGAATATGTAGGAGCCAATATGAGCATCTAGGTTCTGCTATTGGTTATTGACCGAAGATGTGTCTCGGTCATATCTACATAGTTCTCGAACCCGTAGGGTCCGCACACTTAACGTTTGATGACGATTTGTATTAAAGAGTTATGTGTTTTTGATGACCGAAGATTGTTCAGAGTCCCGGATGACATCACGGACATGACGTGGAGTCTCGAAATGGTCGAGAGGTAAATATTCATATATTGGAAGGCTATATTCGGACATCGAAATGGTTCCGAGTGATTCGGGTATTTTATCGGAGTACCGGGGAGTTACGTGAATTCGCCGGGGGAATATTAGGCCTACATGGGCCATAGGGGAGAGGGGAGGCAGCCCACAAGGGGTGGCCGCGCCCCCTCCCATAGGGAGTCCGAATTGGACTAGGGAGGGGGCGCCCCCCCCCTTTCCTTCTCCTCTTCCTCTCCCTTCCCCTTTTCCCCCCTCCGGAATAGGAAAGGGGAATCCTACTAGGACTAGGAGTCCTAGTAGGTGTCCCCCCTTGGCACGCGCCCTCCTGGCCGCCAGCCTCCTCCTCCCTCCTTTATATACGGGGTCGGGGGGGCACCCCAAAGACACACCAAGATTTGTCTTAGCCGTGTGCGGTGCCCCCCTCGACAGTTTATCACCTCGGTCATATTGTCGTAGTGCTTAGGCGAAGCCCTGCTCGGATCACATCATCAACACCGTCGCCACGCCGTCGTGCTGACGGAACTCTCCCTCGACCCTCTGCTGGATCAAGAGTTCGAGGGACATCATTGAGCTGAACGTGTGCTGAACACGAAGGTGCCGTACATTCGGTACTTTGATCGGTTGGATCGTGAAGATGTTCGACTACATCAACCGCGTTACTAAACGCTTCCGCTTTCGATCTACGAGGGTACGTGGACACACTCTCCCGTCTCATTGCTATGCATCTCCTAGATAGATCTTGTGTGATCATAGGATTTTTTTTGAAATTGCATGTTACGTTCCCTAACAGTGGCATCCGAGCCAGGTCTATGCATAGATGATATGCACAAGTAGAACACAAAGAGTTGTGGGCGATAATAGTCATACTGCTTAGCACCAACGTCTTACTTTGATTCGGCGGTATTGTTGGATGAAGCGGCCTGGACCGACATGACATGACCGCATTCATGAGACTGGTTCTACCGATGTGCTTTGCACACAGGTGGCTGGCGGGTGTCTGTTTCTCCAACTTTAGTTGAATCGAGTTTGAGTACGGCCGGTCCTTGTTGAAGGTTAAAATAGCACACTTGATGAAAAATCGTTGTGGTTTTGATGCGTAGGTAAGAACGGTTCTTGCTAGAAGCCCGTAGCAGCCACCTAAAACTTGCAACAACAAAGTAGAGGGTGTCTAACTTGTTTTTGCAGGGCATGTTGTGATGTGATATGGCCAAGACATGATGTGATATACGTTATTGTATGAGATGATCATGTTTTGTAAAAGTTATCGGCAACTGGCAGGAGCCTTATGGTTGTCACTTTATTGTATGAAATGCAATCGCCATGTAATTGCTTTACTTTATCACTATGCGGTAGCGATAGTCATAGAAGCAATAGTTGGCGAGATGACAACGACGCTACGATGGAGATCAAGGTGTCAAGCCGGTGACGATGGAGATCATGACGGTGCTTTGGAGATGGAGATCAAAGGCACAAGATGATGATGGCCATATCATGTCACATATTTTGATTTCATGTGATGTTTATCTTTTATGCATCTTATTTTTCTTAGTACGGCGTTAGCATTATAAGATGACCCCTCACTAAATTTCAAGGTATAAGTGTTCTCCCTGAGTATGCACCTTTGCTACAGTTCGTCGTGCCGAGACACCACGTGATGATCGGGTGTGATAAGCTCTACGTTCACATACAATGGGTGCAAGACAGTTTTGCACGCGCGGAATACTCGGGTTAAACTTGACGAGCCTAGCATATGCAGATATGGCCTCGGAACATTGAGACCGAAAGGTCGAACGTGAATCATATAGTAGATATGATCAACATAGAGATGTTCACCATTGAAAACTACTCCATCTCACGTGATGATCGGACATGGTTTAGTTGATATGGATCACGTGATCATTTAGATGACTCGAGGGATGTCTATCTAAGTGGGAGTTCTTTAGTAATATGATTAATTGAACTTTAATTTATCATGAACTTAGTGTTGATAGTATTTGCAAATTATGTTGTAGATCAATAGCTCGTGATGTAGCTCCCCATTTATTTTTGATATGTTCCTAGAGAAAAATAAGTTGAAAGATAATAGTATCAATGATACGTACCTGGTCCGTGATTTGAGGATTATCCTCATTGCTGCACAGAAGAATTATGTCCTTGATGCACCGCTAGGTGACAGACCTATTGCAGGAGATATGCAGATGTTATGAACGTTTGACAAAGCTCTGTATGATGACTACTTGATAGTTTAGTGCACCATGCTTTACGGCTTAGAACCGGGACTTCAAAAACGTTTTGAACACCACGGGGCATATGAGATGTTCCAAGAGATGAAATTGGTATTTCAGACTCATGCCCGAGTCGAGAGGTATGAGACCTCTGACAAAGTACTTAGACTACAAGATGGATGAGAATAGCTTAACTAGTGAGCATGTGCTCAGAATGTCTGAGTACTACAATCACTTGAATCAAGTGGAAGTTAATCTTCCAGATAAGATAGTGATTGACAGAGTTCTCTAGTCACTATCACCAAGTTACTGGAACTTCGTGATGAACTATAATATGCAAGGGATGACGAAAATGATTCCCGAGCTCTTCGTGATGCTGAAATCGACGAAGGTAGAAATCAAGAAAGAGCATCAATTGTTGATGGTTAACAAGACCACTAGTTTCAAGAAAAGGGCAAAGGGAAAGAAAGGGAACTTCAATAAGAATGGCAAGCAAGTTGCCACTCCCGTGAAGAAGCCCAAAGCTAGACCTAAGCCTGAAACTGAGTGCTTCTACTGCAAAGGGAATAATCACTGGAAGCGGAACTACCCCAAATACTTGGCGGATAAGTAGGATGGCAAAGTGAACAAAAGAATATTTGATATACATGTTATTGATGTGTACTTTACTGGTGTTCATAGTAACCCCAGGGTATTTGATACCGGTTCAGTTGCTAAGATTAGTAACTCGAAACAGGAGTTGCAAAATGAACAGAGACTAGCTAAGGGCGAGGTGACGATGTATGTTGGAAGTGATTCCAAGGTTGATAAGATCACCATCGCACACTCCCTCTACCTTCAAGATTAGTGTTGGACCAAAATAAATGTTATTTGGTGTTTGCGTTGAGCATGAATATGATTTGACCATGTTTATTGCAATACGGTTATTCATTTAAGTCAAAGAATAATTGTTGTTCTGTTTACATGAATAAAACCTTCTATGGTCATATACTTAATATAAATGGTTTATTGAATCTCGATTGTAGTGATACACATATTCATAATATTGAAGCCAAAAGATGCAAAGTTAATAATGATAGTGCAACTTATTTGTGGCACTGCCGTTTAGGTCATATTGGTGTAAAGCACATGAAGAAACTCCATGCTGATGGGCTTTTGGAATCACTTGATACTTGCGAACCATGCCTCATGGGCAAGATGACTAAGACTCCGTTCTCTGGAACAATGGAGCGAGCAACTGACTTATTGGAAATAATACATACTGATGTATGCGGTCCGATGAGTGTTGATGCTCGCGGCGGGTATCGTTATTTTCTGACCTTCACAGATGATTTAAGCAGATATGGGTATATCTACTTAGTGAAACATAAGTCTGAAACATTTGAAAAGTTCAAAGAATTTCAGAGTGAAGTGGAAAATCATCGTAACAAGAAAAAAAAGTTTCTACGATCTGATCGTGGAGGTGAATATTTTAGTTATGAGTTTGGTCTTCATTTGAAATAGTGTGGAATAGTTTCACAACTCACGCCACCTGGAACACCACAGCGTAATGGTGTGTCCGAACGTCGTAATCGTACTTTATTAAATATGGTGCGGTCTATGATGTCTCTTACTGATTTACCACTATCGTTTTGGGGTTATGCTTTAGATACGGCTGCATTCACGTTAAATAGGGCACCATCTAAATCCGTTGAGACGACACCATATCAACTGTGGTTTAGCAAGAAACCTAAGCTGTCATTTCTTAAAGTTTGGGGCTGCGATGCTTATGTGAAAAAGCTTCAACCTGATAAGCTCGAACCCAAATCGGAGAAATGTGTCTTCATAGGATACCCAAAGGAAGCTGTTGGGTACACCTTCTATCACAGATCCAAAGGCAACATATTCGTTGCTAAGAATGGATCCTTTCTAGAGAAGGAGTTTCTCTCGAAAGAATTGAGTGGGAGTAAAGTAGAACTTGATGAGGTAGTTGTACCTTCTCTCGAATTGGAAAATGGTTCATCACAGAAGTCAGTTCAAGTGATGCCTACACCAATTAGTGAGGAAGTTAATGATGATGATCATGAAACTTCAGATCAAGTTACTACCAAACCTCGTAGGTCAACCTACGAACTATGAGGAAGCGATGATGAGCCCAGATTCCGCGAAATGGCTTGAGGCCATGAAATCTGAGATGGTATCCATGTATGAGAACAAAGTATGGACTTTGGTGGACTTGCCCGATGATCGGCAAGCCATTGAGAATAAATGGATCTTCAAGAGGAAGACGGACACTGATGGTACTGTTAATATCTACAAAGCTCGAATTGTCGCAAAAGGTTTTTGACAAGTTCAAGGTGTTAACTACGATGAGATTTTCTCACTCGTATCGATGCTTAAGTCTGTCTGCGTCATGTTAGCAATTGCCGCATTTTATGAAATCTGGCAAATGGATATCAAAACTACATTTCCTAATGGATTTATTAAAGAAGAGTTGTATATGATGCAACCAGAAGGTTTTGTCAATCCTAAAGGTGCTAACAAAATGTGCAAGCTCCAGCGATCCATCTATGGACTGGTGCAAGCATCTTAGAGTTAGAATATATGCTTTGATGAGTTGATCAAAGTATATAGTTTTATATAGACTTGCGGTGAAGCCTGTATTTACAAGAAAGTGAGTGGGAGCACTACAACCTTTCTGATAAGTATATGTGAATGACATATTGTTGATCGAAAATGATGTAGAATTTTCTGGAAAGCATAAAGGAGTATTTGAAAGGAGTATTTCAAAAGAAAGACCTCGGTGAAGCTGCTTACATATTGGGCATCAAGATCTATAGAGATAGATCAAAACGCTTGATAAGTTTTTTCAATGAGTACATACCTTGACATGATTTTGAAGTAGTTCAAAATAGAACAATCAAAGAAGGAGTTCTTGCCTGTATTGCAAGGTGTAAAGTTGCGTAAGACTCAAAAACCCGACCACAGCAGAAAATAGAAAGAGAATGAAAGTCATTCCCTATGCCTCAGCCATAGGTTCTTTAAAGTAAGCTATGCTATGTACCAGACCTATTGTGTGACTTGCCATGAGTTTGGCAAGGGGGTATGATAGTAATCTAGGAATGGATCACTGGAAATCGGTCAAAGTTATCCTTAGTTACCTAAGAGGACTAAGGAAATATTTCTCGGTTATGTAGGTGATAAAGAGTTCGTCGTAAAGAGTTACGTCGATGCAAGCTTTGACACCGATCTGGATGACTCTGAGTCTCGATCTAGATACATATTGAAAGTGGGAGCAATTAGCTAGAGTAGCTCTGTGCAGAGCATTGTAGACATAGAAATTTGCAAAATACATACGGATCTGAATGTGGCAGACTCGTAGACTAAAACTTCTCTCACAAGCAAAACATGATCACACCTTATTACTCTTGGGTGTTAATCACATAGAGATGTGAACTGGATTATTGACTCTAGTAAACCCTTTGAGTGTTGGTCACATGGCGATGTGAACTATGGGTGTTAATCACATAAAGATGTGAACTATTGGTGTTAAATCACATGGCGATGTGAACTACATTATTGACTCTAGTGCAACTGGGAGACTGAAGGAAATATGCCCTAGAGGCAATAATAAAGTTGTTATTTTATTTCCTTAAATCATGATAAATGTTTATTATTCATGCTAGAATTGTATTAACCGGAAACTTGGTACATGTGTGAATACATAGACAAACAGAGTGTCCCTAGTATGCCTCTACTAGACTAGCTCGTTAATCAAAGATGGTTAAGTTTCCTGACCATAGACATGTGTTGTCACTTGATGAACGGGATCACATCATTAGAGAATGATGTGATGGATAAGACCCATCCGTTAGCTTAGCATAATGATCGTTAAGTTTTATTGCTATTGCTTTCTTCATGACTTATACATGTTCCTCTGACTATGAGATTATGCAACTCCCGAATACCGGAGGAACACCTTGTGTGCTATCAAACATCACAATGTAACTGGGTGATTATAAAGATGCTCTACTGGTGTCTCCGAAGGTGTTTGTTGAGTTGGCATAGATCGAGATTAGGATTTTTCACTCCGAGTATCGGAGAGGTATCTCTGGGCCCTCTCGGTAATGCACATCACTATAAGCCTTGCAAGCAATGTGACTAATGAGTTAGTTGCGGGATGATGCATTACAGAACGAGTAAAGAGACTTGCTAGTAATGAGATTGAACTAGGTATGATGATACCGACGATCGAATCTTGGGCAAGTAACATACCGATGACAAAGGGAATGACGTATGTTGTTATGCGGTTTGATCGATAAAGATCTTCGTAGAATATGTAGAAGCCAATATAAGCATCCAGGTTCCGCTATTGGTTATTGACCGGAGATGTGTCTTGGTCATGTCTACATAGTTCTCGAACCCGCAGGGTCCGCACGCTTAACGTTCGATGATGATTTGTATTAAAGAGTTATGTGTTTTTGATGACGATTTGTATTAAAGAGTTATGTTTGCACACACAACATATCATGGCATGCAAATACGACCAACAGTAAGAAATGGATCACATCATTGCAAAGATGACATGATTATGCTCCTAAAACATGTAGGCATGTTGCTCAAAAGAAAATCACACAAAATAATATGAAAAAGACAAAATGCTATGAAAATCATTGCAAAGATGATGTATGCTTCTTTTTCTTCTTCTTCCTTCTTCCTTCTTCCTCTTTTCTTCTTTTTCCTTATTTTGGTCGGGCGATAGGGGGTTGATCGACGTCCCCCCTCATGCTGAAGAGTTACCGGAGTTCTCTCATGAATGTCCGATGTCCGGACTGCCTCTCTCATGAATGTTAAACAAGGGATTTAACAAAATGGCGCCATTCTGGATGTGCAGAAAATGGTCCATATTTTTCCTGATCTCATCTACCCTTCTATATGTCACGTTGTCTAGTGTCAAAGGATTCAAGAAAACCATGACTTCATCATTAGCCGGAAATGACAGGCGCATAATGGTACGAAGTTCTTCAAAGTTGTTTTGGAACGGAGTTCCCGATAGAATAATTCACTTTTTGGTACAAAGTTCAGCAAGAGCCTTCCGATTCCAAAACAAATTTGGAAGGCCTTTGCTGAAATTCGTATGAAAAAACAAATTATTCTATCAGGAACTCCATTCCAAAACAACTTTGAAGAGCTTCATAGCATCATACGCCTGTTACTTCCGGCAAATGATGAAGCCATGGATTTGTTCAATACTTTGACAGACAATGTGACATATAGAAGAATATATATATAGATGAGATCAGAAAAAAATTGGATCAACTTGTGCACATCCATAATGGGGGCATTCTTGATAAATCTCGACCGTCGACCCCTCGACGACCCTCGACCCCTCGGCGATCCTCGACCCTCGCCCCCTCGGTGATCCTCGAACCTCGACCCCTTGGTGACCCTCGACCCTCTACCCTAGTTCCCGACCCTCCACCGCTCGGCGATCCTCGACACCCTCGTTCCCGATAAAAAATAAGAAGATGAAAAAGAAGAAAAAAAAGAGGAGAAGAAGAAGGAATAGAGGAGAAGAAGAAGAAATAGAAGAAGAAAAAAAAGAGGAGAAGAAGAAGGAATAGAGGAGAAGAAAAAAAAGAGGAGAAGAAAAAAAAAGAGGAGAAGAAGAAGGAATAGAAAAAAAAGAGGAGAAGAAGAAGGAATAGAGGAGAAGAAAAAAATAGATATTATATTTTTTTTCTTCTCCTCTTTTTTTTTTCTTCTTCTTCCTCTTTCTTTTTTTCTCCTCTTCTTCCTCTCCACTTCTTCTCTCCTTTCTTCTTCTCTCTCCTTCTTCCTCTTCTTTTTCCTTATTTCCTCTCATTCTTTTTTCTACATATACGACTGCACATAATGAAAATAAAACAAAAAAAAATTCTTTGTTTCTTCCTCTTTTCTTCTTTTTCCTTATTTTCCTTTTTACATACATACATACATACATAGCCACATACATAGTCATATATAAACAAAAATACATATATGAACAAAAATACATATATACATAGCCACACACATATATACATCCATGGATCACCATTGCTCATATATCCATAGTCATATATAAACACTTTCTATGAACAAAAAAAACATTATTGACATATTTAGCATATCCAAATTTTCCTAGCTCTTTTACAACCAGAAAAATTACTCCAACTTCATGACAGTACCCACACTCCATTTCACCAAAAACCTTCTGATCCATAGTTCAATTTTTTTAAATTTCATTCAAATGAAATTTGAACCAGATTCAAATTCCTTGCTGAAAACCTATTCTAAACCACTCCAAAAATTCTAAAATTTTGCCATCGCCTTTGTCTTACATCAGTACCTCACCACAAAAAAATTCAGAAATTCCTAAAATGCCCAAAGCCATCTAGCATTTCATCAAACACCTTCTATGCACTGTTCATCAATGTAAAAAAATTCAGAAAGTTCAGAAGTGGACAGCGTTGCTGCTGCTCCACTCCTTCACGGCGTTGCTGCTACTCTTCAACGCGTCGGGGCCGGCGGTGACCATGGAGCAGTGGCGGAGCAAGGGGCTCGGGGGCACGCGCGGAGACGGGGAGCAGGTGACCATGGGAAAGAGGAGGGGCTCACTTGGAGGGGGCGGCGATGGCTGGAGTCCGGCGACGAGGACGGCGGGCTCGGGGTGGCACGCGGTGACGGGGACGGCGGGCTCGGGGCGGTACGCGGTGACGAGGATGAGGAAGGCGGGCTTGGGGAGGCACGCGGCGACGGGGACGAGGACGGCGGGCTCGGGGATGCTGGCGACGAGGACGGCGGACTCGGGGAGGCGACGACGCGGTCCGGAGGGCTCGGCGGCGACGGCGATGAGGAGCAGCCTGGCGGCGTCGGAGGAGGAGAGGACGAGGAGATTGATCGAACTGAATGAAAATTTCTAAGTGCTGCTTATATAGACGAAGCATTGGTCCCGGTTCCTGGCACGAACCGGGACCAATGCCACCCTTTGGTCCCGGTTGGTGCCACCAACCGGGACCAAAGGTCTCTTTTCAGCAGCCCAAAGGGCGGGAAACAGGGACCTTTGGTCCCGGTTGGTGGCACCAACCGGGACTAAAGGGGTGCATTGGTCCCGGTTGGTGCCACGAATCGGACCAATGCACCCCTTTCGTCCCGGTTGGTGCTACCAACCAGGACCAAAGGCCTTGCGCTGCCCGCGGCCAAAAGTTTAGTCCCACCTCGCTACTTGAGTGGAACTCGGAGTGGTTTATAAGCCCCACTGCGGCTGCCCTCTCGAGCTCCTCTCAAATGCAGGCTTACAGGCCTAATCTAAGAATACGCTGCCTGTGGGCCTACTAGGCCTTCTGCGGGCCTGAATCCTGGCCAATGGTTGGGTTTCTAGTCGTATTCCGGCCGTGGTGGCCCAGTAGGTGGCATTTTTTTATTTTTCCAGATTTTTTGTTTTATTTATTTTATTTTGTTTCTACTTACAACAAAGTACTTACTGTTTTTCAGTGACTTTTTTTTGCTTTTAGGTAATAAAAATTATAAACTTTCTGTTAGTGCCATTAGTTTTCCAATTTCAATAGTTTAAATTTGAATTTCTTGAAATTTGTGTGAATCACTTGTTTGTGAATAACTTCACTATAAAAATAGATTTTTGAGTGATTCTTTTTCCTGCTATTTAATATTACTGTGTTTTATCATTATATTAAATTTGGTAATTTTTAGGTTATTTAAAATGTCTGTTTTAATCAAAATCAGATTTTGTTATTTTAGTTTGCTATTAAATTTTGAAACAAAAAAATTCTTTATGAAAATTCTTTTTGCTATTAATGTCTTGAACAAAAAATATTTTGATAATTTTAGTTGCATAAATTTTATATAATTTTAGTTTCAATAATACTAGAGGTTTATAAAAGCATTTTATTTGATTCCTTTTGCTATTAGAGTTTCATTAAAGTTTTCTAGTTCATTCTTTTTGCTATTAGAGTTTCATTAAAGTTTTCTAGTTCATTCTTTTTGTTCATTATTTTTGCTATTAGAGTTTCATAAAAGTTTTCTTGTTCATTCTTTTTTATATTAGTTCATTCTTTGAGGTAAATGACCCTGAAATTGAAAAGCACTTCAAATGAACTCTGAAGAGATTGAAAGTAGGCATGGTATCATCATTTCACCCACATAGCATGTGTTAAAAAATTGAGAGGGCTACGGCAAAAACTGGATGCACTTCATGTACAAAATGGATAATCTCTTTCGAAGTATCAGGGTTTCGGACGAAAACTCATCTGTTACAAAGGGATTTCATTTTTTTGAACTTATTTCAACTCCAGACTTTTTGTGTGTTCAAAATGCACCATTCAAAGCACATCATCAATTTTCAACCCTTTCTGACTTCATCTGGTATTTTTCATGCATTTACTGATTTTTTGGGCTAAATTACCCTGAAATTGAAAAGCACTTCAAAAAAAATTCTGAAGAGGTTGAAAGTTGGCATGGTATCATCATTTCACACACATAGCATGTGCTAAAAAGGTGAGAGGGTTACGGCAAAAACTAGATGCACTTCGTGTAAAAAATGGACAATCTCTTTCGAAGTATTAGGGTTTCGGACGAAAACTCATCTGTTACAAAGGGATTTCATTTTTTTGAACTTATTTGAACTCCAGATTTTTGTGTGTTCAAAATGCACAATTCAAAGCCACATCACACATTTTCAACGCTTCTCACATCATCTGGTATTTTTCATGCATTTACTGATTTTTTAGCTAAATACCCTGAAATTGAAAGCACTTCAAAAAATTCTGAAGAGGTTGAAAGTTGGCATGGTATCATCATTTCACCCACATAGCATGTGCTAAAAAGTTGAGAGGGTTACGACAAAAACTTGATGCACTTCGTGTACAAAATGGACAATCTCTTTCGAAGTATCAGGGTTTCGGACTAAAACTCATCTGTTACAAAGGGATTTCATTTTTTTGAACTTATTTGAACTCCAGACTTGTTGTGTGTTCAAAATGCACCATTCAAAGCCACATCATCAATTTTCAACCCTTTCTGACTTCATCTGGTATTTCTCATGCATTTACTGATTTTTTTGAGCTAAATGACCCTAAAATTGAAAGGCACTTCAAATGAACTCTGAAGAGGTTGAAAGTTGGCATGGTATCATCATTTCACCCACATAGCATGTGCTAAAAAGTTGAGAGGGTTAAGGCAAAAACTAGATGCACTTCGTGTACAAAATGGACAATCTCCTTCGAAGTATTAGGGTTTCGGACGAAAACTCATCTGTTACAAAGGGATTTCATTTTTTTGAACTTATTTGAACTCCAAACTTTTTGTGTGTTCAAAATGCACCTTTCAAAGCCACATCTTCAATTTTCAACCCTTTCTGAATGGATCTGTTATTTTTCATGCATTTACTGATTTTTTTTAGCTAAATGACCCTGAAATTGAAAAGCACTTCAAAAAAATTCTGAAGAGGTTGAAAGTTGTTATGGTATCATCATTTCACCCACATAGCATGTGCTAAAAATTTGAGAGGGTTACGGCAAAAACTGGATGCACTTCGTGTACAAAAGGGACAATCTCTTTCGAAGTGTCAGGGTTTCGGACGAAAACTCATCTGTTACAAAAGCCATTTCATTTTTTGAACTTATTTGAACTCCAGACTTTTTGTGTGTTCAAAATGCACCATTCAAAGCCACATAATCAATTTTCAACCCTTTCTGACATCATCTGGTATTTTTCATGCATTTACTGATTTTTTTAGATAAATGACCCTGAAATTGAAAAGCACTTCAAAAAAATTCCGAAGAGATTGAAAGTTGGCATGGTATCATCATTTCACCCACATAGCATGTGCTAAAAAGTTGAGAGGTTTACGGCAAAAACTGGATGCACTTCGTGTACAAAATGGACAATCTCTTTCGAAGTATTAGGGTTTCGGTCGAAAACTCATCTGTTACAAAGGGATTTCATTTTTTTAACTAATTTGAACTCCAGACTTTTTGTGTGTTCAAAATGCACCATTCAATGCCACATCATCAATTTTCAACCCTTTCTGACTTCATCTGGTATTTTTCATGCATTTACTGATTTTTTTGAGCTAAATGACCCTGAAATTGAAAGGCACTTCAAATGAACTCTGAAGAGGTTTAAATTTGGCATGGTATCGTCATTTCACCCACATAGCATGTGCTAAAAAGTTGAGAGGGTTACGGCAAAAACTGGATGCACTTCGTGTACAAAATGGACAATCTCTTTCAAAGTATCAGGGTTTCGGACGAAAACTCATCTGTTACAAAGGGATTTCATTTTTTTAACTTATTTGAACTCCAGACTTTTTGTGTGTTCAAAATGCACTACTTAAAGCCACATCATCAATTTTCAACCCTTTCTGACTGCATCTGGTATTTTTCATGCATTTACTGATTTTTTTTGAGCTAAATGACCCTGAAATTGAAAAGCACTTCAAAAAAATTCTGAAGAGGTTGAAAGTTGGCATGGTATCATCATTTCACCCACGTAGCATGTGCTAAAAAGTTGAGAGGGTTAAGGTAAAAACTGGATGCACTTCGTGTACAAAATGGACAATCTCTTTCGAAGTATCAGGGTTTTGGACGAAAACTCATCTGTTACAAAGGGATTTCATTTTTTTGAACTTATTTGAACTCCAGACTTTTTGTGTGTTCAAACTGCACCATTCAAAGCCACATCATCAATTTTCAACCCTTTCTGACTTCATCTGGTATTTTTCATGCATTTATTGATTTTTTTGAGCTAAATGACCCTGAAATTGAAAGGCACTTCAAACGAACTCTGAAGGGGTTGAAATTTGGCATGGTATCGTCATTTCACCCACATAGCATGTGCTAAAAACTTGAGAGGGTTACGGCAAAAACTGGATGCACTTCGTGTACAAAATGGACAATCTCTTTCGAAGTATCAGGGTTTCGGACGAAAACTCATTTGTTACAAAGGGATTTCATTTTTTTTACTTATTTGAACTCCAGACTTTTTGTGTGTTCAAAATGCACCATTCAAAGCCACATCATCAATTTTCAACCCTTTCTGACTTCATCTGGTATTTTTCATGCTTTTACTGATTTTTTTGAGCTTCATGACTCTTAAATTGAAAAGCACTACAAATGAACTCTGAAAAGGTTGAAATTTGGCATGGTATCATCATTTCACCCACATAGCATGTGCTAAAAAGTTGAGAAGGTTACGGCAAAAACTAGATGCACTTCATGTACAAAACGGACAATCTCTTTCGAAGTATCAGGGTTTCGGACGAAAACTCATCTCTTACAAAGGGATTTCATTTTTTTGAACTTATTTGAACTCCAGAATATTTGTGTGTTCATAATGCACCATTCAAAGCCACATCATCAATTTTCAACTCTTTCTGAGTTCATTTGGTATTTTTCATGCCTTTACTGATTTTATTGAGCTAAATGACCCTGAAATTGAAAAGCACTACAAATGAACTCTAAAAAGGTTGAAAGTTGGCATGGTATCATCATTTCACCCACATAGCATGTGCTAAAAAGTTGAGAGGGTTACGGCAAAAACTGGATGCACTTCATGTACAAAACGGACAATCTCTTTCGAAGTATCAGGGTTTCGGACGAAAACTCATCTGTTACAAAGGGATTTCATTTTTTTGAACTTATTTGAACTCCAGACTTTTTGTGTGTTCAAAATGCACCATTCAAAGCCACATCATCAATTTTCAACTAGAGGTTTATAAAATCTTTTGAGTTGACACGTTATGCTGTTGAAATTTTTTATAGTTTTGTTTTAGTTGATCATGACAAAAAAATGATTCTTTTTAGTTGCATAAATTTTATATAATTTCAGTTGCATAAATTTTATTTCTTATTGATTCTTTTTGGTTGATTCCTTTTGCTATTAGAGTTTTCTTAAAGCTTTTTAGTTGATTCTTTTTGCTATTGAAGAATATTATAGTTTTGTTTTAGATTTGTTTTAGGAGGTCAAAAAACACACCTTTGGTCTTGGTTCCAACCACCAACCGGGACTAAAGGTGGTGGGCCAGGAGCGAGGCCCATTGGTCCTGGTTCATGTCTGGAACCGGGACCAATGGTCTCAGACGAACCGGGACCAATGGCCCCCGAGGCTCGGCCGGCGCCCTGGCCTCACGAACCAGGACTGATGGCCCCATTGGTCCCGGTTCAGGAGTGAACCGGGATTAATGGCCTTTTCAGGCTTGGACCAAAGCCCTGTTTTCTACTAGTGGGTGTCGGCCAGCCCAGGTATTTGAGGCCGGTTCGATGGGCCCTGATGGGTCGGATTATTTTGACTCGTCAGTGACTGTGAGACCCGTCCGAACATTTAAGGGGGGTTTGGGGTGTCTGCCTGTAGATGCTTTGTTGTTTCCACACATAGATTGCATCTCACCGCCTAGGCAACTACTGAATTTGGAGAGAGGAACACTCCTGAAAACTTTAGTGGCACCACAATCCGAAGCGAGTCCGCTGCCGCTGGCCGGAGTGATCACTACATGGACCAACACCAATGACAGAGCACATCACTACCGACTGCCATCTCGCGGGATATAGCCTTGTCCAAACCCGTCGGCCCAACATGACCATATCTAGAGCAAGGCAGATCAGTCCGGGGTGCCCACAACCCACCCAGCCTCAGCACCCGCCGGATCCATCCAGGTTGTCCAATGGGATCTGGCTAGGATGACGAGGCAATCCAAACAGGCCACGAAGCAGGCACACGCATCCACAGACAAATGCAGATGGAGCCCAAGTCGACAGCAGAGCACTGGATCAAATACTTGGAGGCCACCAGCCATGGCGGCTCTAGGACCATGGATTTGAGGAAGGGGTTGAAGGTGCCAAGGTAGGGAGCACACGTCCTCGCCGCCGTGGGGCTTAGCATGACGGCCTCCTCTGGCAACGGCGAGGGGAAAGCAGCAGTGATGGCGGCCTCTAGTGGTGGTGGTGGCTGCGGCCTCCCGAGTCGCTCGCTCATGACCCGGGATGCAGTTATGTAAAGCGATATGCCCTGAAAATTATACTTGGAACAGGAGATTCAACTAAGCGGGATTCCAATGCTATTATATTTTGGTTTTCGTAAAGTTTAGCAAGAGCATTTATACAACAACCGATAGTTCATGCGTCACTAGCTGGCAAAACCACTCAAAAGTGGTAGGCATTTTTTTTCATCCACACGAGCATTGCATTACTTAATGATAATTGAAGGAAACAAAGTACCGAACATCCAGCCAAACATAATGTACTAGAACGAGATGGTTCACAGGGCCTTATAAATAAATATCCGCACGAAAGCTTACACTCCAATCTGGTACCAGGCTGTCAGGTATTTCTAATTAAAGGTGGAGATCAATTCGACCTTACAAACTAAGCAAGAAGATACTACTATCATTTGTTTATGATGTAACGCATTGTCTTGAGAAAAAGGGTGACAGTATCCAAGGGTATTTCCTGACCTTTCCTCTTGAGATCCTCATAGATCTTGACAGCCTCACCATCGATATCATTGTAGTCAATCTTGAACGACCGCAGGAAAGCCCGGAGCTCAGCTTTGCTCTGGGCCGGCGTTGGCTTGAAAAGACCCTGCAATAATAACACACAAAATCGGAAGCCGTCAAGTTTCAACGCTCCTAAAATTTTATTGTCCAAGACAAGTCAGAGGTCAAGATTTGTGCAGGATTCTGGTAAGGGGGACAACAAAACAAAAAGGCTGGGGATTTTATTTGGCGATCAATGTATAAACATGAGTTGTAATTTCGTCGGATGTACGTAGGTGTAGAGGGAAAGGGATCCAAGCTACATAGGAGAGAGAGGAAGTAGTACGTACCGTTGATGTCCCTAACCGATAGCCAAGCCTCCTCACCGGCTGTTGGAATTTGCTAGTGGGCTTTTGGCCCAAAGCCCAACTAAAATTCTGAAATTCTCTTGGCCCATTCATGCACACATGTGAGTGGTGTGGGTGAGACTAAAGTTTATTCCCATTCCGGAAATTGAGAGAGAGTTGCACCTCTTTATAAGGTGAGCTCTTCTACCACTTGTATGAGCATGAGAAGAGGAGACCTACACATGCGCTCCTCCTCCTCGCTCGCCTCGCCACGCCTCCACGCAAGTCTTCTCCATCCCTCCTTCCGGCATGCACCGCGAGAAGGAACAGCAGACCTCCGGAACCGCGCCTCTCGTGATCCTGTACGGGAGAGGGGCGATCAGGTTTTTGGGGAGCACACTCGCGCGACTGCTGGCAGCGACGACTTCGCCAACGACGTGTGCGCTACTGCTGGCAGTGACGACTTCGCCAACGACGACTTCTTCCCCAACCTCGGCAACCTCATCATCAACGATATGGGCGACAACATCAACACCGGCGCTCCCGCTGCACCGTATGTGATCTTGTCCTCCTTCATCGAGATCGTGCTAGAATTCTTAGTTCTAGTCTATTCCCTAGATGTGATATGTTCATCTACTATGCTAGTTCGCATGATTAGTTTAATCTCTGCTATTGCTATCATAATTTACTTTCTGTTTACTCGGATTAAATCTCGTAGTAATTTGCTCATATTTTCAACAATCCAAAAACCTGATTATAGGCAATTTACTCCGAGTGGTTTTGCTGCACATTTGAAGCCGCCTACCTTTAAGGGGTTGCAATATAAGAGGTGGCACACGAGAGCAGTCTACTGGTTTCAGACCATTTGCTGCTGTGATGCCACCAAGGGCAAGCCTGAGGGCGATCTTAATCTTGCACAGCAGGAAGCCTTTGAGAAGATCGATACCCTCTTTAAAGGCACCCTTCTGAGTGTTCTTGATGATTCCATTGTGGATTCGTATATGTCATTTGACAACGGCAAGGACATGTGGGCTGCGCTCGAGGCCAAGTTTGATGCCTCGGACACCGGCAGCGAGTTGTATGTCATGGAGCATTTCTATGACTACAAGATGACTGATGAGTGCCCTGTTGTACAACAGGCTCATGAGATACAGTCACTCGCCAAGGAACTTGAGTACTTCAAGTGTGTGTTGCCAGAAAAAAATTGTTGCCGGGGGCATCATTGCCAAGCTTCCACCTTCGTGGAACAATTTTGCTACTTCCCCGAAACACAAGAGACAGGAGTTTTCCGTTTCGGATCTCATTGGTAGTTTTGATGTTGAAGAGAAGGCGAGAGCAAAAGACACACGTGCTCGAGTTGCTGAGGGAGCATCTAGTGCCCACTTGGTACAGAAGAAGAACTTCAAGCCCAACAAGTTCAAAAACAAGAAGAACAAAACTCAGGGCAAAGGCAAGTTTGATGCAAAGAACAAGCCATCACATCCTACCAAATTCAAGAAGAATTCTCATAAGAAGGGGAAGGGACTTTGCCATGTCTGCGGTGATCCTAATCACTGGGCTCTGAAGTGTCCTAATTGCTTTGAGGAGCGCGAACATGAGAAGAGCGGCAAGTCCGCTAATGTTGTCATCGGTGATACTGATATGAAGGAATCTAGGTACGGTATTCTTCCTACCATCCTTTCAGTATTTAAATCTCCTGATTGGTTAATTGACACCGGTGCCAATGTACATGTTTGTGCTGATGCCTCCATGTTTTCTTCTTACTAGGTCATAGGGACTTCTCCCGTGCTGATGGGGAACGGGTCACATGCCATCGTTCGAGGTGTCGGTATGGTCAATCTGAAGTTTACTTCGGGGAAGACCGTGCGTCTGAAGAACGTTCATCATGTGCCGTCCATCAATAAGAACCTCGTCAGCGGTTCCCATCTTTGTCGAGATGGTTTTAAGTTGGTTTTTGAGTCCAATAAAGTTGTAATTTCCAAGTGTGGACAATTTGTTGGAAAAGGCTATGAGTGCGGAGGCCATGAGTGTGGACAAGTTATTAATAATGTTTGCCACAATAATGAGTCTAATATTTGGCATTCATGACTTTGTCATATTAACTTTTGTTGCATGACGCGGCTAGCCAATATGAGTTTAATTCCGAAATTCATTACTGTCAAGGGCTCCAAGTGCCAAGTGTGTGTGCAAGCTAAGCAACCTCGCAAGTCCCATAAGACTGCAGAGGCTAGAGACTTGGCGCCACTAGAGCTTATACATTCTGATCTCTGTGAGATGAATGGCGTGTTGACAAAAGGTGGAAAGAAATACTTCATGACGTTGATTGATGACTCCACTAGATATTGTCATGTGTATCTTCTGAAATCAAAAGACGAGGCTCTAAATTTCTTCAAAAACTATAAAGCTGAAGCAGAGAACCAACTTGATCAAAAAATTAAACGGCTTAGGTTTGATCATGGTGGAGAATATTTTTCCAATGAGTTTGATTTGTTTTGTGCGGAACATGGTATAATCCATGAGAGGACACCTCCCTACTCACCTCAGTCAAATGGGGTGGCCGAAAGAAAGAACCAAACTCTAACTGATTTGGTTAACGCCATGTTAGATACATCAGGTCTCTCCAAGGCATGGTGGGGGAGGCGCTAATGACTACATGTCATCTCCTAAACCGAGTTCCCACAAAGCATAAGACCATGACTCCATTTGAAGAATGGGAAAGGAAAATATTGAAACTCTCCTACCTATGTACTTGGGTTTGTTTGGCGAAAGTCAATATACCAATTCCCAAGAAACGCAAGCTTGGACCAAAAACCATGGATTGTGTTCTTCTGGGCTATGCTTTTCATAGCATTGGCTATAGATTTTTGATAATAAAATCTGAGGTATCCGACATGCTTGTTGGTACAATTATGGAGTTGAATGATGCGACTTTGTTTGAGGACATATTTCCTATGAAGGGTATGTCGAGTTCATCAAATCAGGAGATACCTACTCCATCTAATGAGGAATTTGCTGTAATTCCTATACCCAACATTGCGATGGAACACGTTGAGAATCATGTTGGGGATGACAATGAGTAAGAGACAGAGGACCGCAAAGTCCTTTGGTGATGATTTCATTGTGTACCTTGTGGATGACACACCCAGGACTATTTCAGAAGCCTATGCATCTTCTGATGCTGACTACTAGAAGGAAGTTGTCCGTAGCAAGATGGATTCCATCTTAGCTAACGGAACCTGGGAAATCACTGATCGTCCTTATGGGTGCAAACCTGTAGGTTGTAAGTGGGTGTTCAAGAAAAAGCTTAGACCTGATGGTACGATTGAAAAGTACAAGGCACGGCTTGTGGCTAAGGGTTATACCCAAAAAGAAGGTGAAGACTATTTTGATACTTACTCACCTGTGGCTAGACTAACCACTATTCGGGTGCTACTATCACTGGCTGCCTGATATGTCTCCATCGTATCTAGTTTTCCAAACTCTTTTGCCCTTGTTTTGGACTCTAATTTGCATGATTTGAATGGAACTTACCCAGACTGACGCTGTTTTCAGCAGAATTGCCTTGGTGTTATTTTTTGTGCAGAAATAAAAGTTCTCGGAATGACCTGAAAATCCATGAAGAATATTTTTGGAAAATATAAAAAATATTGGCGAAAGAATCTACAGGAGGGGACACACCGGCTGTCCACAAGGGTGGGGGGCGCCCCCCGCCCTAACCTAGGGCGCGCCCCCTGCCTTGTGGGTCCCCCGCAGCTCCACCGACCTCAACTCCAACTCCAAATATTCACGTTCGGGGAGAAAAAAAATCAGAGAGTAGGATTCATCGCATTTTACGATACGGAGCCGCCGTCACCCCCTGTTTTTCCTTGGGAGACCAGATATGGAGTCTGTTCGGGGCTCCAGAGAGTGGAGATCGTCGCCGTCGTCATCATCAACCTTCCTCCATCACCAATTTCATGATGCTCACCATCGTGTGTGAGTAATTCCATTGTAGGCTTGCTGGACGGTGATGGGTTGGATGAGATTTATCATGTCATCGAGTTAGTTTTGTTAGGGTTTGATCCCTAGTATCCATTATGTTCTGAGATTGATGTTGCTATGACTTTGCTATGCTTAATGCTTGTCACTAGGGCCCGAGTGCCATGATTTCAGATCTGAACCTATTATGTTTTCATGAATATACATGTGTTCTTGATCCGATCTTGCAAGTTGTAGACACCTATTACGAGTTATGATCCGCATACCCCAAGGTGACAATAATTGGGATTCTTTTCGGTGATTACCGTAGTTTGAGGAGTTCATGTATTCACTAAGTGCTAATGCTTTGTTCCGGTTCTCTATTAAAAGGAGGCCTTAATATCCCTTAGTTTCCATTAGGACGCCGCTGCCACGGGAGGGTAGGACAAAAGATGTCATGCAAGTTCTTTTCCATAAGCACGTATGACTATATATGGAATACATGCCTACATTATATTGATGAATTGGAGCTAGTTCTGTGTCACCCTAGGTTATAACTACTTCATGATGAATATTATTCGATGCCTATCATTGCCGATCCATTGCCTACGAGTTCGTTTCATATTGATCCTTGCTTTGTTACTTTCGTTACTGTTGTTTTCACCATCACTACAAAACTGCTACTGTTACTTTTGCCACCGTTACCGTTACTTCCATACTACTTTGCTACTAAATACTTTGCTGCAGATATTAAGTCTTTCAGGTGTGGTTGAATTGACAACTCAGCTCCTAATACTTGAGAATATTCTTTGGCTCCCCTTGTGTTGAATCAATAAATTTGGGTTGAATACTTTACCCTCGAAAACTGTTGCGATCCCCTATACTTGTGGGTAATCAAGACCTTTTTCTGGCGCCGTTGCCGGGGAACATAGCTCTATTCTCTGAGTTACTTGGGATATATATCTGCTGATCACTATGAGGCCACTAAAGTATGATAGAACCAAGATCGTTCCCTCTAGAATGAGGGAAGGTAAGGAACTTCCATCTAGCTCTGCACTTGATTCACCTTCTGTTTTGAGTAAGCTTGGAACACCTACACCTGCCATTGATTCTGGTATGTCGCATGTTATTGATGATTCCACTTCTACTATGAATGATGCTTCCGATGCTACTACTCTGCTTGATAAAATTGTGCCACTGGGTGAATTACTTGATAAACATCTTGCTAGAGTAAGAACCACTGAATATGCTGAGGATGATGATATTTCTGAAACTGATGAAATTATTGAAACTGAAAACTTTGAAACACATGTTAGACCTAGCTCTCCTAGATATCAATTGCCTGTTATGCCTGAGGGATATGTTATGGAAGGAGAGGTTGCTAGAGACTTTCTTGCTTGCAAGGATAGGAATGATCTTAAGAAATTATTATGCAAGTGGAAAGAAAAATCTTTGAATGCTAGAATGCATTATGATCTTGAGTTTGCTACTTCACCTATCCATGTTACTGATAAGGATTATGAATTATCTATCGATCCTGAGTTAATTACTTTGGTTGAATCTGATCCTTTCCTTGGTTATGAATCTGAAACTGTTGTGGCACATC
Source organism: Thinopyrum elongatum (assembly GCA_011799875.1). Taxonomy (NCBI): domain Eukaryota; kingdom Viridiplantae; phylum Streptophyta; class Magnoliopsida; order Poales; family Poaceae; genus Thinopyrum; species Thinopyrum elongatum. Next base: position 65,001,840 of record CM022303.1, read on the forward strand.
TTACTAAATTGAATGATATAGCCACCCTATTTGCTCATGAGGAAAAAATTCGCTGTTACTATATTCTTAAGTTGTTTCCTTTCTCATTAAAGGGTGATGCTAAGTATGGTTCAATTCTCTTGCTCCTGGTTGTGTGCGTAGTCCCTAGGATATGATATACTACTTCTCTGCAAAATATTTTCCTGCTCATAAGAAACAAGCTGCCTTACAGGAAATATTTAACTTTGTGCAAATTAAAGAAGAGAGTCTCCCACAAGCTTGGGGGAGGCTTCTCCAATTACTTAATGCCTTGCCTAATCATCCTCTCAAGAAAAATGAAATACTCAATATCTTTTATAATGGACTCACCGATGCTTCTAGGGACCACCTAGATAGTTGTGCTGGTTGTGTTTTCAGGGAACAAACTATTGAGCAAGCTGAAAAACTATTGAATAATATATTGAGCAATGATAATGATTGGACTCTCCCCGAACGACCTCCGAAGCCAACTCCGAAGAAAAGAGGTATTCTATATCTCAGTCATGAAGATATGCAAGAGGCAAAGAAATCTATGAAACAAAAAGGTATTAAAGCAGAAGATGTTAAGAATTTACCGCCTATTGAAAAAATACATGGTCTTGATAACCCGACAAAGGTAGTAGAGGTAAATTCTCTCTATAGATTTGATGAAGGTGATATTCCTCATAATAAGTCTGCTAGTCAATGCTTGGATGAGTTTGATAATTTTATTGTGAAACAAGAAAACTTCAATGCTTATGTTAGTAGACAATTGAAACGTAATGCTTATATGCTAGAACGCTTGGGTGATTGATACGTCTCCAACGTATCTATAATTTTTGATTGTTCCATGCTATTATATTATCCATCTTGGATGTTTTATATGCATTTATATGATTTTTGGGACTAACCTATTAACCTAGAGCCCAATGCCAGTTTCTGTTTTTTCCTTGTTTTTGAGTTTCGCAGAAAAGGAATATCAAACGGAGTCCAATTGACCTGTAAATTTACGGTGATTTTTTATGGATCAAAGAAGCCCACGGAGTGCTGGAGATGGACTAGAAGAGCCACGAGGCCACCACAAGGGTGGAGGGCCTGCCCCCCTACCTTGTCGTCGCTTCGTGGGTCCCCCTGACTTGTCCCGGACGCCAAAAATTCTTATAAATACCGAAACCACCAGAAATAAACCTAGATCGGGAGTTCCGCCGCTACAAGCCTCTGTAGCCACGAAAAACCAATCGGGTGCCCGTTTTGGCACCCTGCCGTAGGGGAAAACCATCACCGGTGGCCATCTTCATCATCCCGGTGCTCTCCATGACAAGGAGGGAGTAGTTTACCCTCGGGGCTGAGGGTATGTACCAGTAGCTATGTGTTTGATCTCTCTCTCTCTCTCTCTCTCTCGTGTTCTTGATATCGCACGATCTTGATGTACCGCGAGCTTTGCTATTATAGTGGGATCTTATGATGTTTCTCCCGCTCTACTGCTTGTAATGGATTGAGTTATCCCTTTGAAGTTATCTTATAAGATTGAGTCTTTAAGGATTTGAGAACACTTGATGTACGTCTTGCATGTGCTTATCTATGGTGACAATGGGATATTCACGTGATCTACTTGATGCATGTTTTGGTGATCAACTTGCGGGTTCTGTGACCTTGTGAACGTATGCATAGGGGTTAGCACACGTTTTCGTCTTGACTTTTCGGTAGAAACTTTGGGGCACTCTTTGAAGTTCTTTGTGTTGGTTTGAATAGATGAATCTGAGATTGTGTGATGCATATCGTATAATCAAACCCGCGGATACTTGTGGTGACATTGGAGTATCTAGGTGACATTAGGGTTTTGGTTGATGTGTGTCTTAAGCTATTATTTTAGTACGAACTCTAGGGCTGTTTGTCACACTTATAGGAATAGCCCAATAGATCGATCAGAAAGAATAACTTTGAGATGGTTTCGTACCCTACAATAATCTCTTCGTTTGTTCTCCGCTATTAGTGACTTTGGAGTGACTCTTTGTTGCATGTTGAGGGATTGTTATATGATCCAATTATGTTATCATTGTTGAGAGAACTTGCACTAGTGAAAGTATGAACCCTAGGCTTTGTTTCCAAGCATTGCAATACCGTTTGTGCTCACTTTTATCATTATTTACCTTGCTGTTTTTATATTTTCAGATTACAAAACCTATATCTACATTCCATATTACACTTGTATCACCATCTCTTCGCCAAACTAGTGCACCTATACAATTTACCGTTGCATTGGGTGTGTTGGGGACACAAGAGACTCTTTGTTATTTGGCTGCAGGGTTGTTTGAGAGAGACCATCTTCATCCTACGCCTCCCACGGACTGATAAACCTTAGGTCATCCACTTGAGGGAAAATTGCTACTGTCCTACAAACCTCTGCGCTTGGAGGCCCAATACGAGTCTAGAAGAAGAAGGTTGTGTAGTAGACATCAAGCTCTTTTCTGGTGCCGTTGCCGGGGAGGTGAGTGCTTGAAGGTATATCTTTAGATCTTGCAATTGAATCTTTTAGTTTCTTGTTTTATCACTAGTTTGTTTTATAAAAAGAAAAATATGAAAAAAATGGAATTGAGTTTGCCTCATATGCTTCATCTTTTTAATGTCTTTCATGAAAATAATGGAAAGGAAAATTGTGCCAAAGTGCTAGAAGAAGAATGCAATAAAATGTTTGGCACTAAATATTTGAATAATGAGCATGATTGCAATGTTGTTAGTATGAATTCTTTGAATATCCACAGTACTAATGATGATTGCACTAGTCATGATAAAAATGTTTCTTATAAGCGTGCCAATTTTTGTGGAGAGCAAAGAGTTTGCAAATACATACCAAAAAGGGAAGATAGATTTTGCAAGAGGCATAAGTATTTAGAAACTAAATGGTTGCAAGAGAGGCTAGATGTTTGTGCTGAAAGATTTAATTTTTCTCACCATCCTTGGGAACTTTGCAATGAACATGGTCATTTAAATCTCCAATGCAAATTGTTTCATGATCAAATCATGTCCAAAAATTGTGATGACTTGATTTCCCTTGCGCACCATAATGAACTTAGTTTGCTTGTGGGATATGAAGAAATGAAACGTATAACTAAGGATATTCCGGCCTATAACCTTGAGAGATTTCTTTGATTTTGATCTAGAGGAAATTTATATGTATTGTGTGGTAAATTGCATCAAGAATCCTTATATTGCCAATTACTTAAAGACAAGAAAACAAATAGAAGATGAAGAGAATACTAATGAAGGGGAAGAGGTTTCCCAATATCCTCCTATATTTTCTTATGATGAATCAGGTAACAAGGAGGAGCTTTTTATTCAACCAATCTCATCAACAAGGAGCTCCAAAAAGGTGATTAAACCCACACATGATGTGAAGAAGAAAAAGAAAAGACGGAGAAGCAAAGGTAAAAAGGTATCACTCCCAAATGATGTTGCTCCTATTATTGTTATGCCTATTACTCATTGTGATGATTATGATTGGGAAAGTAATGATACTTGTTATAATCTTGAAAATCTTTTTGGCACCAACTTAGAAAGTTATGATGATAGTAATTGCTATACTATTGGTGCTATTCATATTATTAATGATGCGAGTGATTATGCTTGTGATATGCAAAGCCACAAGCTTGGGGATGCTATGTTTAATGAAGATAATATTTTCAGTCCCCCAAGTTTTGATGTGCAAATTTATTATGATGATAACATGCCTCCTATTTATGATGATTGCAATATTTATAAAAGTGGATTTGGAGAGGTCATGACTTTATTTAGTAATGATTCCACTATTTCGTAAGAGGTTTCAATTAACTATGATGAGAACAAAGTTGCTACTTATGATGATTATTGTGATGATACTTATGTTATAAGAAGTAGTGATAATTATTGTCATTGTTTTGAATATCCTTTTACTAAACATTACTCTTTCAATATGGAAACAATTTATAGTATTCAAGTTTCGTATGATACTCCCACTATTATGAATGAGAAGAATTTTGCTTATATGGAGAGTAGTAAAATTTCTATGCTTATGCATCATGAAAAGAGTTCTTTATGTGATAGTTATATTGTTGAATTCATTCATGATGCTACTGAAAATTATTATGAGATAGGAACATATGCTTGTAGGTATTGCAATAATATCAAGTTTCCTCTCTATGTGTTGAAAGTTTTGAAGTCATGCTTGTTTTGCCTTCCTATGCTAGTTGATTCTAGTTCCCATAAAATGTTTGCTCACAAAATCCCTATGCATAAGAAGTAGGTTAGACTTAAATGTTCTTGCCATATGATTCATGATGCTCTTTTTGCGTTTCAATTCTTTACTTCTACGTGAGCATCATTGAATTCTTCATGCCTAGCTAAAAAGGCGTTAAAGAAAAGCGCTTGTTGGGAGACAACCCAATACTTTTATCTACTGTTTTTGTGTGTTCACATGATTAAGCTACTGTAGTAATCATGTTTTATAGCTTTTGTTTCAATAAAGTGCCAAGGAAAGCCTTTGGGATAGTGTGGTTGATAGTTGACTTGATTCTGTGCAAAAACAGAAAGTTTTGCGTCCAGTGCAGAAAATCCAATAAATCACTGGAACGTGATAATTAGCTGAAATTTTTACACATGATTGATATGCAAATTTCCTACGATGTCCTAATGTTTCAGGATTTTTAGAGTTCCAGAAGTTCGCGAAGTTTTCGATTTGCTACAGACTGTTCTGTTTTTGACAGATTATGTTTTCTATGTGTTGTTTGCTTATTTTGATGAATCTATGGCTAGTATCGGGAGGTATGAACCATGGAAAAGTGGTAATACAGTAGATATTACACCAATATAAAATAAGAATAAGATCATAACAGTACCTTGAGTGGTTATTTGCTTTGTTTTACTAACAGAGCTCACGAGATTTCTGTTGAGTTTTGTGTTGTGAAGATTTCATGTTTTGGGTAAGGATTTCATAGACTATGGAATAAAGAGTGGCAAGAGCCTAAGCTTGGGGATGCCCAAGGCACCCCAAGGTAATATCCAAGGACAACCAATATGCAGGCCTGGCGCGCCCTGGTGTCTTGTGCCCACCAGGGGACGCTTCCTGGAAGTTTCTTTATTTCCAAAATTCTTAAATATTCCAAAACTGATAAAAAATATTTTTGCCAATTTTTCGGAGTCCGTTTACTTACCGTATCACGTACCTCCTTATTTTCACGATTCTGGAGTATTCCGGAAGGACTCTTTTATGTGTTCTTCCGGTGTCAAAGTTTGGATAATATTACTTTCAACATTGATGGGCGTACCTGAGATATAATGCTTTATTCGTTGCCCATTCACAACCTTCGGGTTAGTACCTTCGGAATTATTCATTTTGATGGTTCTGGACCGATAAACTTCCTCGATGACATAGGGGCCTTCCCATTTTGAGAGGAGTTTTCCTGCAAAGAATCTAAAACGGGAGTTGTACGAAAGAACATATTCCTCAACTTTAAACTCACGCTTTTGGATTCTTTTGTCATGCCATATTTTAACTTTTTCTTTAAATAATTTTGCATTTTCATAAGCTTGGGTTCTCCATTCATCTAATGAGCTAATATCAAATAACCTATTTTCCCCAACAAGTTTGAAATCATAGTTGAGCTCTTTAATTGCCCAATATGCTGTATGTTCTAATTCAAGAGGCAAATGACAAGCTTTTCCATAAACCATTTTATAAGGAGACATACCCATAGGATTTTTATATGCTGTTCTATAAGCCAAAAGTGCATCATCTAATTTCTTAGACCAATTCTTCCTGGACCTATTAACAGTCTTTTGCAAAATTAATTTTATTTCTCTATTGCTAAGTTCCACTTGACCACTAGACTGAGGATGATAAGGTGATGCAATTCTATGGTTAACATCATACTTGGCAAGCATTTTACGGAAAGCACCATGAATAAAGTGTGAACCGCCATCAGTCATTAAATATCTAGGGACTCCAAACCTTGGGAAAGTAACTTCCTTAAGCATTTTAATAGAGGTGTTGTGATCAGCACTACTGGTTGGAATAGCTTCTACCCATTTAGTAACATAATCAACAGCAACCAAAATATGTGTATACCCATTAGAGGAAGGAAGGTCCCATATAATCAAATCCCCAAACATCAAATGGTTCAACAGCAAGTGAATAATTCATATGCATTTCTTGACGCTTACCGATATTACATATTCTTTGACATTCATCACAAGATGAGACGAACTTACGGGCATCCTTGAAGAGAGTAGGCCAATAGAATCTAGACTGCAATACCTTATGAGCAGTTCTATCTCCAGCATGATGCCCTCCATAAGCTTCGGAGTGACATTTCCATAGGATTTGTCCCTGTTCATGCTCAGGTACACAACACCTAATAATACCATCTACTCCTTCTTTATAAACATGTGGGTCATCCCAAAAGTAATGTCTTAAATCATAGAATAATTTTTTCTTTTGTTGGTATGTAAAGCTAGGTGGTAAATATTTAGCAACAATGTAATTAGCATAGTCAGCATACCAAGGAGTACTATTAGTAACATTTATTGCAGCTAACTGCTCATCAGGAAAACTATCATCAATAGGTAGTGGGTCATCAAGCACATTTTCAAGCCTAGACAAGTTATCAGCCACGGGGTTCTCAGCTCCTTTCCTATCAACAATATGTAAATCAAATTCTTGTAACAAAAGAACCCATCTAATAAGTCTAGGTTTAGCATCCTTATTTTCCATAAGATATTTAATAGCAGCATGATCGGTGTGAACAGTTACTTTGGAATCAACAATGTACGACCTAAACTTATCACAAGCAAACACCACTGCTAGAAATTCTTTTTCAGTAGTAGCATAGTTTCGTTGAGCGCTGTCTAGAGTTTTACTAGCATAATGAATAACATTCAATTTCTTATCAACTCTTTGTCCTAGAACAGCACCAACAGCATAATCACTAGCATCACACATAATTTCAAAAGGCAAGTTCCAATCAGGTGGTTGAACAATAGGTACAGAAATTAAGGCTTTGTTGAGTGTTTCAAAGGCTTCAAAACAATCATCATCAAAAACAAAAGGAATATCCTTTTGCAAAAGATTCGTAAGAGGCCTAGAAATTTTAGAAAAGTCTTTGATAAATCTCCTATAGAAACCAGCATGACCAAGGAAACTACGAATACCTTTGATGTCCTTAGGACATGGCATTTTCTCAATTGCATCAACCTTAGCTTTGTCCACTTCACTGCCCTTCTCAGAAATCTTATGACCCAAGACAATACCTTCATTAACCATAAAGTGTCATTTCTCCCAATTCAAGACAAGATTTGTTTGTTCACATCTCTGCAAAACTCGATCAAGATTGCTTAAACAATCATCAAAAGACTTCCCATTAACAGAGAAGTCATCCATGAAAACCTCAACAATCTTTTCACACAAATCAGAGAATATAGCAGTCATACATCTTTGAAAGGTAGCAGGTGCATTACATAAACCAAAAGGCATACGTCTATAAGCATAGGTTCCAAAAGGACAAGTAAAAGTGGTTTTTCTTGATCAGGTTGAGAAACAGGTATTTGTGAAAAACCAGAATATCCATCAAGGAAGCAAAAGTATGTGTGCTTAGATAGTCTTTCAAGCATTTGATCAATAAAAGGCAAAGGGTAATGATCTTTTCTAGTTGCTTTATTTAATTTCCTAAAATCAATTACCATTCTATAGCCTGTAACAATTCTTTGAGGAATAAGTTCTTTCTTATCATTAGGAACAACTGTTATACCTCCTTTCTTAGGGACACAATGAACAGGACTTACCCATCTACTATCAGCTATGGGATAAATTATACCTGCTTCCAGAAGTTTTAATATTTCCGTTCTTACCACTTCTTTCATCTTCGGATTTAGCCGACGTTGGTGATCAACAACGGGTTTAGCATCAGGTTCCATATTAATCTTGTGCTGACATAGAGTGAGACTAATGCCCTTTAAATCATGAAGAGTATATCCAATAGCAGCTCGGTGCTTCCTTATAACTTTCAATAATCTTTCTTCTTCATGTTCTGAAAGGTTAGCACTAATAATAACAGGATATATCTTCTTTTCATCAAGATAAGCATATTTCAAAGCGTCTGGCAATTGTTTTAATTCAAACACAGGATCACCTTTAGGTGGAGGAGGACCTCCCAGAGTTTCAATAGGCAAATTGTGTTTAAGCAGAGGACGCTGTTCAAAGAAAATATCATCTATTTCATTTCTTTCTCGCATATGTAAATCATTTTCATGGTCTAGCAAATATTGTTCTAAAGGATCAGTAGGAGGTACAGCAATAGAAGCAAGACCAATTATCTCATCTTTACTAGGCAATTCTTTTTCATGATGCTTTTTACTAAACTTGGAAAAATTAAACTCATGAGACTTATCACCAAAGCTAACACCGACAGTTTGCTTCTGACAATCTATCTTAGCATTAACGGTGTTCAAGAAAGGTCTACCAAAAATAATGGGACAAAAGTCATCTTTTGGGGAACCAAGAACAAGAAAACCAGTAGGATATTTTATCTTCCCACACAAGACATCCACATCTCTAACAATCCCAAGTGGTGTGATGGTGTCTCTATTAGCAAGTTTAATAGTGGCATCTATTTCTTCTATTTCAGTAGGTGCTATTTCATTCATAATTTCTTGATATAAGGTAAATGGAATAGCACTCACACTAGCACCTATATATGTCACATAAACCATGATAGCAGTGATCGCCTATTTTAACTGAGACAACGAGCATGCCAACCATGGGTCTATGATTATCAGTTTTATCGGGTTTGGCAATTCTAGTGGCCTCATCACATAAGTAAATAACATGCCCATCTATATCCTCTTCCAAGAGATCTTTAACCATAGCAATACTAGGTTCTACTTTGATTTGTTCATCAGGTTTAGGTGTTCTAACATAACTTTTGTTAACCACAGTTGAAACTTTAGCATGTTCCTTTATCCTAACAGGGAAAGGTGGTTTCTCAATATAAGCAGAAGGAACAACTGGATCGACATTATAGACTATAGTTTCTTCTTTAACCGGTACCTGTTCTTTAATTTCTTCTTTAATAGGTGGGTGATATTTAAACCACTTCTCTTTAGGGAGTTCAACATGAGTAGCAAATGATTCACAAAAGGAGGCTACTATCTCAGAGTCAAGACCATATTTAGTGCTAAACTTTTGAAAAGCATCGGTATCCATAAAAGATTTAACACAATCATACTTAAGCTTAATACATGACTCTTTACCTTCGTCGAGTTCCCAATCTTCAGAGTTGCATTTAATTCATTCCAAAAGATCCCACCGGAGGTCAATAGTCTTCTTCATAAAAGAACCAGCACAAGAAGTATCAAGCATGGTTTGATCATTACGAGAAAGCCGAGAATAAAAATTCTGGATAACAATTTCTCTTGAGAACTTATGATTGGGGCATCAATATAACATTGACTTAAGCCTCCCCCAAACTAGAGCGATACTTTCTCCTTCACGAGGCCAAAAATTATATATATAATTCCGATCACGATGAACTAGATGCATAGGATAAATTTTTTGGTGGAACTCCAATTTCAAATGATTCCAATTCCATGATCCAATATCATCGCATAGCCTATACCATGCCAATGCTTTTCCCTTCAAAGATAAAGGGAAAACCTTCTTCATAACCTCATCCACGGGTAAACCGTCAAGCTTGAACAATCCACAAATTTGTTCAACATATATCAAGTGCATATCAGGATGTTCGGTTCCATCTCTTGCATAAGGATTAGCTAGCAGTTGTTCTATCATACCCGAAGGGATTTCATATTCAATATTTTCAGTAGGTGCAGTAGGTTGAGGGGTAACTAATTGTGGTTCCGGACGAGGTGAAGATACCCTGAACAAACCCCTTAAAGGATTGTTTTCCAATAGCAGCTCGGTGCTTCCTTAGAACTTTCAATAATCATTCTTCTTCATGTTCTGAAAGGTTAGCACTAATAATAATTGGATATATCTTCTTTTCATCAAGATATGCATATTTCAAAGTGTCTGGCAATTGTTTTAATTCAAACACAGGATCACCTTTAGGTGGAGGAGGACCTCCTAGAGTTTCAACAGGCAAATTGTGTTTAAGCAGAGGACGTTGTTCAAAGAAAATATCATTTATTTCATTTCTTTCATGCATAAGTAAATCATTTTCATGGTCTAGCAAATATTGTTCTAGAGGATCAGTAGGAGGCACATCAATAGAAGCAAGACCAATTATTTCATCCTTACTAGGCAATTCTTTTTCATGAAGCTTTCTACTAAACTTGGAGAAATTAAATTCATGAGACTCATCACCAAAACTAACACCGACAGTTTGTTTTTCACAATCTATTCTAGCATTAACGGTGTTCAAGAAAGGTCTACCAAAGATAACTGGACAGAAGTCATCTTGTGGGTAACAAAGAACAAGAAAATCAGTATGGTATTTTATTTTCCCACACAAGACTTCAACATCTCTAACAATTCCAATTGGTGATATAGTATCTCTATTAGCAAGTTTAATAGTAACATCTATGTCTTCTATCTCTGCAGGTGCTATGTCATTCATAATTTCTTGGTATAAGGAGTAGGGAATAACTAGCACCTATGTCACATAAACCATGATAACAGTGATCCCCTATTTTAAATGAGACAACGGGCATGCCAACAACAGGTCTGTGTTTATCCTTTTTATCAGGTTTGGCAATTCTAGCAGCTTCTTCACAGAAGTAAATAACATGCCCGTCTACATTTTCTTCCAAGAGATCCTTAACCATAGCAATACTAGGTTCTACTTTAATTTGTTCATCTGGTTTAGGTGTTCTAATATAACTTTTGTTAACCACAGTTGAAACTTTAGCATGTTCCTTTATCCTAACAGGGAAAGGTGGTTTTTCAATATAAGCAGTAGGAACAACTGGATCAACATTATAAAGTATAGTTTCTTCCTTAGCTAGTACCGGCTCTTTAATTTCTTCTTTAATAGGTGGGTGATATTTAAACCACTTCTCTTTAGGGAGATCAACATGAGTAGCAAATGATTCACAAAAGGAGGCTACTATCTCAGAGTCAAGTCCATATTCAGTGCTAAACTTTTGAAAAGCATCGGTATTCATAAAAGATTTAACACAATCATACTTAAGCTTAATACCTGACTCTTTACCTTCATCGAGTTCCCAATCATTAGAGTTGCATTTAATTCTTTCCAAAAGATCCCACCGAAATTTAATAGTCTTCTTCATAAGAGAACCAGCATAAGAAGTATCAAGCATGGATCGATCATTATGAGAAAGCCGAACATAAAAATTCTGAATAATATTTTCTCTTGAGAGCTCATGATTGGGGTATGAATATAACATTGACTTAAGCCTCCCCCAAGCTAGATCAATACTTTCTCCTTCATGAGGCCAAAAATTATAGATGTAATTCTGATCACGATGAACTAGATGCATAGGATAATTTTTTGGTGAAACTCCAATTTCAATCGATTCCAGTTCCAAGCTCCAATATCATCGCATAGCCTATACCATGCTAATGCTTTTACCTTAAAATATAAAGGAAAAACCTTCTTCATAACTTCATCTCCGGGTAAACCTGCAAGCTTAAACAATCCACAAATTTGTTTCACATATATCAAGTGCATATCAGGATGTTCAGTTCCGTCTCCTGCATAAGGATTAGCTAGTAGTTGTTCTATCATACCCGAAGGAATTTCATATTCACTATTTTCAGTAGGTGCAGTAGGTTGAGGGGTAGCTAATTGTGGTTCCGGTCGAGGTGAAGATACCCCGAACAAACCCTTCAAAGGATTGGTCTCCATAGTAACAAGTGACAATAAATTTCAGCACTCTATATGAATGTTTCCTTACCAATTTCCACTTACCAAAGGTGCTTCACTCCCGGGCAACGGCGCCAGAAAATAGCCTTGATGACCCACAATTATAGGGGATCAATTTTAGCTCTTTTCGATAAGTAAGAGTGTCAAACCCAATGAGGAGAAGAAGGAAATGACAAGTGGTTTTCAGCAAGGTAATGTCTGCAAGTGCTGAAATTGTAAGTAACAGAGTAGTTTGATAGCAAGATATTTTTGTAAGGAGCAAGTAATGGTAGTAGTAACAAAAGTGCAGCAAGGTATCCCAATCCTTTTGAGGCAAAGGACAGGCCAAAACAGTCTCTTATAATAAGCAAAGTGTTCTTGAGGGTACACGGGAATTTCATCTAGTCACTTTCACCATGTTGGTTCGATTTGTGTTCGCTACTTTGATAATTTGATATGTGGGTGGGTCGGTGCTTAGGTGCTGTTCTTACTTGAACAAACCTCCTACTTATGATTAACCCTCCCGCAAGCATCCGCAACTACGGGAAAAGTATTAAGAATAAATTCTAACCATAGCATTAAACTTTTGGATCCAATCGCTCCCTTACGGAATAGCGCATAAACTAGGGTTTAAGCTTCTGTCACTCTCGCAACCCATCATCTAATTAATACTCCACAATGCATTCCCTTAGGCCCAAATATGGTGAAGTGTCGTGTAGTCGACGTTCACATGACACCACTAAGAGAATCAAAACATACATACTATCAAAATATCGAACACACATCAAGTTCACATGATGACTTGCAACATGATTTCTCCCGTGACCTCAAGAACAAAAGTAACTACTCACAAATGATAATCATGCTCAAGGTCAGAGGGGTATTAAATAGCATAATGGATCTGAACATATAATCTTCCACCAAATAAACCATAGAGTAATCAACTACAAGATGTAATCAACACTACTAGTCACCCACAAGCACCAATCTATAGTTCCGGTAACAAGATTGAACACAAGAGATGAACTAGGGTTTGAGATGAGATGGTGCTATTGAAGATGTTGATGGAGATAGCCCTCCCCAAGATGGGAGAGTTGTTGGTGATGATGATGGCGATGATTTCCCCCTCCGGGAGGGAAGTTCCCCCGGCGGAATCGCTGCGCCGGAGGGCAAAAGTGCTCCTGCCGAAGTTCTGCCTCGAGACGGCGGCACTCCGTACTGAAAGTCCTCCTTATTTTTTCTAGGTCAAAATGACTTATATACCAGAAGGGGGGCACCGGAGGAGGGCCTGGGTGAGCACAACCCACCAGGGCGCGCCTGTGCTCCCTGGCGCACCCAGGTGGGTTGTGCCCACCTGGTGGGCCCCCTCTGGTACTTATTTGCTCCAATAATCCTCAAATATTCCACAAAAATTCTCCGTGAAGTTTCAACTTGTTTGGAGTTGTGCAAAATAGGTGGCCTGACGTAGCTTCTTCAGGTCCAGATTTCCAACTGCCGGAATTCTCCCTCTTGGTGCATACCTTGCAAATTATGAGCGAAAAGGCATTAGAATTACTCCAAAAAGTATTATTATGCATAAAACATCATAAATAACAGTAAGAAAACATGATGCAAAATGGACGTATCAATCGCCATGACATCTCTAAGCACCCCCAAGGACAAGTTTTTCGCGAAGGTCATCAACCCCTACCTTGCGGAGGTGCTGCAACACCCTTAAACCATTGAAATGCGTGAGGGGGTGCTGCACATCCGCGACGTTGAGGGCCGAAGAAGACCGGAAGCATGGAGACAAGACTCGAAGCAATGGAGCGGCAAGTTTTCAATTGTTAAGAGATGGTGGAGCATGGACTTAACACCAAACATATGATGATCGCGGAATTCACCAGTAATCACAAGCTGGACGCCAAGCACATTAGGGAGATCATCTTCAAGCTTCAAGAGAAAATCGAGCACCTCCAAGCCCAGATCTATGACCTGCAAAACCAAAACTATGAGTATGAATACAGATTTAAGAGGATGAGTTTGGCTGCAGATTTGAGGATCCCGGAGACTCGTTCATCCTTCTATGATGGTGAGCCTATGCCTTGGAAGATGGATGACAAGCCTGCTTCATCAACAACTCCATCAACACCACCTCCGAAGAAAGAAACATAAATACATGGGTATGGGCACTCCCCTTGGCAACTGCCAAGCTTGGGGGAGGTGCCCCGATATCGTATCACCATCACACCTTTATCTTTATCATTTTTCTTAGTTTGATCCTTTTGGTTATATCTTGATCTAGTAGAATAAAGTTTTTAGTATGATTTAGCTTTGAGTTTTGCTTTGATCTCTATCTATGTAATCGAGTCCTCGAGTTATATATATAATAAAGAATAGTTTTGAGTTGAGGGCTCTGCTATGTTGCTATGATCTTGAGGGGTTTATTAAATAAAGAAAAGAAGAGAATAAAAAGAAATAAAGATCATGTGTTGATCTTATGTAAAGTAATGACTTCACATATAAATAGTATGGAGAATAAAAGTTGTTGAGAGTTGACAAACATAGTTTTGGTCATTGTTGCAATTAATAGGAAGTAATAAAGAAAGAGAGGTTCCACATATAAATATACTATCTTGGTTGAAACTTTGAATTCATTAATATCGCATGAGTGTTAGCAATTATGAAAGACTAAATGATGGTTGAATATGTGCACTTGCTGAAAAGCTCTTATATTTGACTCTTTCCGATGTATGATAAATTGCAATTGCTTCAATGACTGAGATCATAGTTTGTTGGCTATCAATGAAGTTTCTGATTCATACTTTACCTTGTGAATGAATTGTTACTTTAACATAAGAACCTATATGACAAGTTATGTTGCTGTCCTAAAGATGATCATGATGCCCTCATGTCCGTATTTTATTTTTATCGACACCTCTATCTCTAAACATGTGGACATATATTTCGATATCGGCTTTTTGCTTGAGGACAAGCGAGGTCTAAGCTTGGGGGAGTTAATACGTCCATTTTGCATCATGCTTTTATATTGATATTTATTGCATTATGGGCTGTTATTACACTTTATATCACAATACTTATGCCTTTTCTCTCTTATTTTACAAGGTTTACAAGAAGAGGGAGAATGCCGGCAGCTGGAATTCTGGACTAGAAAAGGAGCAAATCTGAGACACCTATTCTGCACAACTCCAAAAGTCCTGAAACTTCACGGAGAATTTTTTTGGAATATATAAAAAATATTGGGCAAAGAAAGCACCAGAGGGGGGCCACCAGCCATCCACAAGGGTGGGGGGCGTGCCCTACCCCCTGGGCGCGCCCCCTGCCTTGTGGGCCCCCTGGCAGGCCCCCGACGTCCTTCTTCTGCTATATGGTGTATTTTGACCAGGAAAAAATCATAAGGAGGTGCGCCGCCGTCTCAAGGCGGAACCTGGGTGAAACCAATCTAGAGCTCCGGCAAGGCTGTCCTGCCGGGATGCTTCCCTTCGGGAGGGGTAAATCAAAGCCATCATCATCACCAACGATCCTCTCAACGAGAGGGGGTCAATGTCCATCAACAACTTCACCAGCACCATCTCCTCTCAAACCCTAGTTCATCTCTTGTATCCGATCTTTGTCTCAAAACCTCAGATTGGTACCTGTGGATTGCTAGTAGTGTTGATTACTCCTTGTAATTGATGCTAGTTGGTTTATTCGGTGGAAGATCATATGTTCAGATCCTTAATGCTATTCAATACCCCTCTGATCATGCACATGAATATGCTTTGTGAGTAGTAACTTTTGTTCCCGAGGACATGCACTAGTAGAAAAAGGCCCATTTGTCCCGGTTCTGGAACCGGGACTAAAGGGTCGGGACTAAAGCCCAATACCTTTAGTCCCGGTTCGCCTACGAACCGGGACAGATGGGGCTCCACGTGGCCACTGCGGCTTGCCCAGGCAGGAGGGCCTTTTGTCTCGATTGGTAGCACCAACCGGGACCAAAAAGCATCCACGCGTCAGCAGTTCAGGGGCTAGGGTTTTTGTTTTTGTTTTAAAGGGGGGGTTTGGGGGTTTTGTAGGGTTAATTTAGGGGTTTCATATATTGTGTTAGCTAGCTAATAGAGAAAAGTGTCCTCTCTTATCTCCGTGCTTGGTCGATGCTACGTACTATACGTATAGAGAGGACTCGACACGCTAGCTAGTAAGCAAATGAAGGAAACCATTAAGTACACAAGATCGTCATGAACATATACAGAGAGAAGTGATCGACCTCTCCTTCTCCGAGAGATTGGTCGAACAAGTTTTCGTATATCTATCCGACGCTACTGGCTAAGTATATACAATATAAGATCTCTTACAATTCCCTAACATGTAATGTCAAATTCCACATGGTATTTGTAACACCCCCGGTGGTTAACTACAGTAATCAACCTTTTGATTATGCCATGTCATCATGATCAACAGTGCATGATCATCATTAGCATCATATTGCATTTCAACTCCTAAGTCAAAATCCAAATTTAAATAAAAGGGAAAATAAAAGTTGCTCAAATCAGAAACTAAATTGTTCATTTAATAGCAAGTAAATCAGAGACAATTCTAAAATTGAAACCAACATTATTGAAAATGGGTAAGTGGCCTGAACATCCTCAAACAGTGACTGAAAACCATATTTAATAACCTATTAATAAAGATAAAATAAATCTAAAATGATAAATACCCCAAACAAATTTTTGGTGATAGGGTATGCTACCCTGTGATTTATGGACCAGGTCACAATTTTTGCAAAAGTCATGTGGGTGCCACACATTTTGCAAAACAGGAACTAAAACAGAAAAACAGAAAAAGAAATAAAGAAAAGAAAAAAAAGGCCCACCGCACTGGGCCTGAGTGGCCACAGTGCGGCCCAGCCCACCGCCAGGCGCCGTTCCCTTCCTACTGCTCCTCCCCCTCGCGCGCTGTCGCCTCCGCCGCACTCGCCGCCCTGACCCCCCTTCCCCTGCTCGACAGCGGCCACCGCGCGCCTCTGGAGGGGATAAGGCCCCCCCCCTCGACCCTCTGGACACCCCTCCCTGGCTCTCCCTCATGCCCTCCCTCTCTCTCTCTCTCTCGTCGGTGCCCGAACGTCGCCGCCTCCATTGCCATCGATTCCGCGGCCACCGTCGTCCCCATGTCGTGCCTTCGAGTCCGAGCGATCCGCCGTCGACTACTGCGCCTCCTGGAGCTGCTCGTTGGAGCCGGGAGCCACCGATGCGACCTCCCCGAGCTCGTCTTCCCCGCACGGCCATCTTCGTCTCCGGCACCGATTCGTCGCCGTTGATCTTCCCCGAGCCCTCTATTGCACAACTATAGGGCCACTGTGAGCTGTTGCACCTTCTTCCCCTCTCCCCGTCCTCTTCCCATAGCCGTGGCCGTCGCCTCGCTCGCGCCCGAGCGCGCCGCTGCAGAGCTTGTCGCCGGCAAGCCTCCGATGACCAAATGGTCATGCGCTACTGCTCATTTTGCTCACCACATCGCGTCGAGCCTTCCTAGTCGCTTAGTTCGCTCGCTAGCGCGCCGTAGTGTCGAATCCGTAGCACGCCCGAGAGCCCCGCCGCCCGACGTCGTCGCCGGCGACTATTCTGGCCTCTCCAACTCTGACCACCACCATCACCGGATGCGCCGTGAAGTGGCCAATCCAAAGGACCAAACCCCACCTCGGATGGAGCCCCACAGGCGATTCCCGAGCTCGCCGAAGTTGCGCGTGGCCTCGCCGGAGCACTCCGGTGACCAGCGCTGACTAGGTGTCTGACGTGGCCGACCGGGCCCCACCACTGTGCCGTTGACTGCTGGGCCCCGCGGACCCAGTTGACCCGGTCAGCCCGCTGACTGGGCTGGCTGTGTCACTGACACACGGGCCCCACCGCCTGTTAATTAATTATTTTGATTAAGTTAATTAGTTTAACCTAATTACACACTGACATGTGGGCCAAGTAGCCTAATTAGTTAATTAGTTAAAATAAACTCTGTTTAGACTAATCAGAGGCTTACATGTGGGCCCCACTGGTCAGGTTTGACCCTGGTCAGCCGACCGTTGACTGCTGACGTTAGCATTACGTCACAGTGACGTCACCCTGTACTGTTTTGGATAATGTTGATTTAATAAATTAAATAAATTCCAAAAATTAATAAAAACTTTAGAAAATCATATAAAATAATCCGTAGCTCAGATCGAAAAACTTTGTACATGAAAGTTGCTCAGAACGACGAGACGAATCCGAATACGTGGTCCGTTCGTCTGTCACACGTCCCTAACTATCCGAACATGCAACCGTCCCTCTCCGGTCATCTGTCTGACAAATGTCCGGAACCGGGAAAACATTCCCGGATGGATCCCACCTTCACCAGTATCACCCGGCACTGCGTTAGATCACCTCCGTCACCGCGTATTGCCATGTTATGCTTTTTGCTGCACTTGTTCGCTGAGTATTTACACTGTTTCCTTCCCCCTCTTCTCTCTCGGTAGCCCCTGACACCGACGTCGTCCCCGAGGCCGACGCAGCTCCGGAGCCCGAAGACACCATTGACGACCTTGCCCTTGCCGCCGAGCAACCAGGCAAGCCCCCCCTTTGATCATCCCGATATCGCCCATTCTAATTTCTCATGCTTGCATTAGAATTGATGTTGCTGCTTTACCTATTCTGATGCATAGCCTGTTTATTGTATCCTGCTGTTGATAATAACCTGCATATCCTAAACTGCTTAGTATAGGCTGGGTAGAGACCTATCAGTGACCCCACTTATCCCGACCGCCCCGCTGGATTATCCGAAGACCCGATCAACGGGATTGAAGACCAGGCCCCGACACCGCACATCACCCCCCTTTGTTGTAACGACACTGCAGCGTTACTATCGAGTGCCGAGGGTGAAACCTCTTGTAGCACTTCTGATGTTAACTCTTTAGAGTAGCTATTCGGTCGTGGTCATCGAGGGTGATTCCTCCTTCACCGCTTCCGATAACGACGCTGTCGTACAACACCTCAAGTGTGGACCCAGTGAGGGTGATTCCTCCGAGTTCACCTTGACGGAGACATCGAGTAGGAATCCAACGAGGGTGATACCTCGGATTCCCCTGATGTTATGGACACACGGATACTTGGACTTTACACTGTTACTTGGATAGGCGGGTCGACCCTGAGGGGTACCCGCGTGTGCCTGAGAGGCGAGTGTTGTGAAGACGGGTGCCTGTATGCTGCCCAAGTGATGAATATGAGGCGCGGCCGGGCATTCTTAACCCTTGCAGCAAGTCCTCGAGACGGGGCGACGGGGTCACATCTTTCGTGAGTCTTTGGTCGTTACCGCAAGCCCAAGGAACTAGCGATTTGGATATTTGATTCGAGCAGGCCTCTGGTCTGATAGCACTAACCATCACGTGGGCATAGTATGGGCGTTCTGCATTGTAGCATCAGCCGAAAGCTCTGTCAGACGTCTATTTTAGCCTTGCGGCCGGGACGGACTGGCGCCCTCCGGGTGCCTGGCTTCACCCTGCTCGCAATGACTCGGAGTGCACAGGGCGATGGCCCAAGACCCCTGAGTGCTTAGGATGTAGACCGGCGGGGACCTCTCTGCTGAGCTGTAGGTAGGGTTGCGATGTGTCGTTTGGCCGAGGCCGGGCATGACCCAGGAAAGTGTGTCCGGCCGGAGTTAATCGAGCGTGTTGGGTAAGTTGGTGCACCCCTGCAGGGAAGAACACATCTATCGATAGCCGGTCCTACGGTAAAGGACACTCGGAGTTGTATCCCAATCGATACAGCTAGAAGTTGAGATGAGACCTGGATATGAGGCTCTGGGATTGCTTCTCGCAGGGAGTCGAGAAGGGATCTCAGGACGAGGTTGATGACTGTATGGCTCTGGGATTGCTTTCTCGCAGGGAGTTGAGAAAGGATCTCTGGGTGAGGATGAGACGTAATGATACTACTACTTTATACGGTACTAATCTACACTATTCTAATGCTGCAAGACCTCTGAAGATGCTAGTCTTCGATAGGACTAGGCCTTTTCTCTATTCTGGCTTTTCTGCAGCCCAGTCCACATATACAGCCTCCCTTTGAAAATGTTGCATATGTAGTGTAGATGCTTGCTTGCTGAGTACTTCTGAGTACTCACGGTTGCTTTGTTTTCCTTTTCTCCCCATATCAGTTTGTCGTGACCAGAGGACGGAGCCCCCTGAGACAGATGCCCCGTCGATCGACTACTACTACTACCCCCGAGGATGGATACTGCTACGAGTTGACTGACGACCAGGACTAGGTTCGGAGGGTCCCAGGCAGGAGGCCTGCGCCTTTCGATCGTAGTGTTTTATTTTGCCCCACCATTCTAAAGGCCTTTCTGTTTCTGTTTCATATCTGTACTCAGATATCTGATGCTTCCGCTGACGCTTGTACGCAACCTTATGTATTCGAGCCCTCGAGGCCCCTGGCTTGTAATATAAAGCTTGTATAACTTTATTTATGTTTTAGGGTTGTGTTGTGATATCTTCCCGTGAGTCCTTAGGCTTGATCGTGTGCATTTGCGTGTATGATTAGTGCACGATCTGGCCGGGGGCATCACAAGTTGGTATCAGAGCCAACTGACTGTAGGAACCCCCTTTCCAACTCCTTGGCCGAAGTTAAGTCTAGTGGTCCAAAAACTGTTTTACTAACTTGGTTGTGTGGCTTACGGGCCCACGTCGCCAATTGGGTGGTATTAGGATCTTTTACTTCTCAACCTTTACTCTGGGACTCTGATCTCTCTTCTATTCGGGTTAAATAAATTTTACTAACTCCAACATTAGGTTCTCGTGATCACATCCACCCGGTGTTCTGGAAATATCCCCCCTTCCTTCAAGATTGCGGGCCAGGTTCTGCTTGCAGGATCCTCTTATCGAGGGCACCCTGTGTTGTCACTTGCAGATTCCTTGCTCCAACAGTTTTCTCCGATGTTGATGTAGCCTTTGCTATGTCTCGTTGTGTACTTCCCTACCGCGTGCCTACGCGCCGCCTAGTTTGTCTAGCTACGAGCGTTCCCGTGCGCGTACTATCCGTTTGAATCCAACTCTGTGCATGGATTGGTATGTCTTTGACGACTACTATTATATATCTAATGCCTATCCTATTCTTCCCGTGTTACATCATGAATAACTCCATTGACATGCCGTTTTTCTTGCTAAACTGCCCCTGTTGATTTGGCAGGATGGCTGACGATCCTCCACCTCCACCCTATATGGCCGCAATGATGCAGCAGTTTATGACCGGACTATTGGCTCAGTTCCCAAATCAGAATGCTCAGCAACAGAATGTTCCAATAACTCTGGCAGAATTTGTGCGCCTCAATCGGTCCGTTTTCCGCAACTCCACCAATCCTATGGATGCTGATGATTGGCTTCGTGACATCCTGTTTGAGATGGAGTCAGCTAATGTTGCCCCTGACAGTTACGTCACCTTTGCGACATTCCACTTGAAGGGTCCCGCTGCTCAATGGTGGGAAAGCCACAAGGGTATGTTGCCTGCAGAGACTGTAACCACTTGGCAGGAATTTCAGTCAGCTTTTCATGCACGTTACATTCCTCAAGGTCTGATGGACCAGAAGAAGCAGGAGTTCCGTAAACTCTCTAAGGGTAAAATGACTGTGGATGAATATCATAGGAAAATCCTTGAATTATCCCGCTATGCTGCAGATGACGTCAACACTGACACTCGCAAGTAGGAGAAATTCCGTGAAGGACTGCGTACGGATATAAAACCTGCACTTGCTGTCCATGATTGCACAGAATTCGCAACGCTTGTCAGCAAATCTTTCCAAGTTAAAACAGCTCTGACTGAGTACCAGGAGTCACTCAAGCGCACTCATGAAGCTGGCTCATCCTCGGGTCAGCCTGTTCAGAAGCGTCGAGTCTGGATCCCACACAATGTTCATCATCAACCTGCTCCAACACCAAGGCCGTCTTATGTTGCACCTCGTCTGCCTTCACCGCCAAGACAGTTTACGGTTCATGATGGACCGCCTGATGCTATGGCTTCTCCTCAAGTTGCGCCACGTCCTCCTAATGGTCGTAAGAAGAATTGTCGAAACCGCCGACTCAGAAACCGTAATGTCATACCATCTACTATGGTACTTGGCCATGCCAATAACGTCAATGCTGAAAAGGCTCAGAAGGAACCGACTATCGTGCTGGGAACACTCTCTGTGAATTCAGTGCCAGCTTATGTTCTTTTTGATTCAGGTGCATCACATTCCTTCGTGTCCCAGCAATTTGCACAATTGCATGGGTTAGCTATGAGCTCATTACCCACTCCTTTAGAAATCATCACTCCACGTTCCCGGTGGCAAACCAAAATGGTAAGTCACAACAATCAGATCAAAATTGAAGGGTTGATGTTCTGTGCTTCCCTTATTGCTCTTGGACCTTCCGACATAGACATCATTCTCGGTATGGACTGGTTGACAGCCCATAATGCTTTGATTGACTGTGCCGCTAAGAAAGTCTAACTTACCCATTCTTCGGGCCAGACAGTCAGATACTCAGCCCGAATAGCTCAAGATGCTGAGAGCCAGATATATGTTCTGAATGCATTGAATGCTTCACCTCTTGAAGGCATCGAGAACGTTCCAGTTGTTCGTGATTTTCAAGATGTATTTCTAGAAGAACTTCCAGGGATACCCCCTGCTAGAGCTGTTGAGTTCGTCATCGACTTGAAGCCTGGCACTACCCCTATTGTGAAGCGTCCTTATAAAATGCCTCCGCATCATCTTCTCGAGCTTAAGGAAGAAATCGACACGTCACTTAAGAAAGGTTTCATCCACCCCAGTTCCTCTGCTTGGGGAGCACCTTCACTCTTCGTTAAGAAGAAGGATGGAACTAACCAATTGGTTCAGGATTACCGGCCCATTAACCAAGCTACAATCCAGAATAAATATCCGCTTCCCCGGATCAATGATTTGTATGATCAACTTGCCGGTTCCTTAGTATTAACTAAGCTTGATTTGAGGTTGGGTTACCATCAGATCCGTGTTCGTGAAGAGGATATTCCCAAGACTGCATTTGTTACTCGTAATGGCTCCTACGAGTACACTGTCATGTCATTTGGCTTAACAAATGCTCCAGCCACATTCTCCCGTCTGATGAATTACATCTTCATGGATTACCTCGACAAATTTGTCGTGGTATATCTGGATGATATTCTGGTTTATTCAAAGAATAAGAAAGAACATGCCGAACACCTCCGTCTTGTACTGGAAAGGCTCCGAGAACACCAGTTGTATGCCAAGTATTCCAAATGTGAATTCTGGCTTTTTGAAGTAACGTACCTTGGTCATGTGATTTCGAAAGATGGCATTGCCGTTAACCCAGAACGAGTTCAGGCTATTCTTGACTGGACTCCTCCGAAGAACGTCAAGCAAGTGAGAAGTTTTCTTGGCCTTGCAAGCTATTACCGTCGATTTGTTGAGAATTTTTCTAAGATTGCTAAGCCCCTGACTGATCTACTTCACAAGGGCGTTAAGTTCGAATGGACAGAAAAATGTCAGGAAAGTTTCCAGACACTCAAAGACAAGCTGACATCTGCCAGAGTACTATCTCCTCCACATACCCGCAAAGACTTTGTGATCTATTGTGACGCATCCCGTGAAGGGTTAGGCTGTGTCCTAATGCAAGAGCGTAAAGTGATTGCCTATGGCTCTCATCAGTTGCGCCCACATGAAGAGAATTATCCAGTACATGATTTAGAACTAGCTGCTGTCATCTATGCACTGCAGTTGTGGCGACATTACCTTCTCGGTAATCGTTGCGAGATCTACACGGATCATAAAAGTCTGAAGTACTTGTTCACTCAACCTTCTCTAAACCTCCGTGAGCAAAGATGGATGGAGGCCATTGCGGACTATGATTTGCGTATTTCCTATACCCCTGGCAAGGCTAACGTGATGGCTGATGCCTTAAGCCGCAAGTCCTATTGCGACAACCTCATGGTTAGGCGAGCTCAACCTCGTCTTTTTGAAGAACTGTGCAAGCTGAATCTGTGTATTGTTCCACAGGGTTCTCTTAATAACCTTGTGATACAACCAGATCTTGAGAAAGCTGTTAAGAATGCGCAAGCTAAAGATGCTGAAATTGATCTCATGAAGAAAGACCTTCACCTTGTAAAGTACAGGGATTTCTCGCTGTCTGAAGATGGAACCTTGTACTTCAGAAACCGCATTGTCGTACCTCGATTCGAGCTTATGACCGACAAGGTCATGAAGGAGGCACATGATACCCCGCTGTCTATTCATCCGGGTAGCACCAAGATGTATCGTGATCTCCCTCAAAGGTACTGGTGGTCAAGAATGAAGCAAGACATTGCTTGTTATGTAGCTGAATGTGATGTGTGTCATCGCGTTAAAGCAGAACATCAGAAACCAGCTGGAATTCTGCAACCACTTCCTATTCCTCTATGGAAATGGGATAAGGTTCAGATGGATTTCGTTACTGGACTTCCCAGGTCACAGAAGGGTCACGATGCTATTCCTGTCATCGTCGACCAACTCTCTAAAGTTGCACACTTTCTGCCTGTCAAAGAAACTATCACTGCTAGTCAGTTAGCAGAGTTGTATATCTCCAGAATTGTATCACTCCACGGTATTCCGAAGGAGATCAGTTCGGACCGTGGCGGCCTTTTCACCTCCAAGTTCTGGGAAAGTTTTCAAGAAGCTATGGGAACTCATATCACCTGGAGTTTAGCTTATCACCCCCAATCCCAAGGCCAAGTCGAACAAGTCAATCAAGTGCTTGAAGACATGCTTCGGGCTTGTGTTATTTCATTTGGCAAGAAGTGGGAAGAATCTCTTCCGTATGCCGAGTTCTCTTGTAATAACAGCTATCAAGCCAGCTTGAAGATGGCCCCCTTCGAAGTACTCTATGGACGTAAGTGTCGAACCCCTCTGAATTGGTCAGAAACTGGGGAACGACCGCTCGTGGGTCCGGATATTATCCAACACGCCGAAGAACAAGTTCGTATTGTCTGAGAAAATCTCAAGGCGGCTCAGGACCGCCAGAAGAGCAACTATGATCGCAAACGATGGGGTTTGACTTATCAACCTGGTGATCAGGCTTATCTGCGAGTCACCCCGATGAAAGGCACTCACCGTTTTGGAATCAAGGGCAAGCTAGCTCCACGCTACATTATTGCTAGACGTGGTCAGGTGGCTTATAAATTGGAATTGCCGCCGCAATTCTCTCATATCCACGACATCTTCCATGTGTCGCAACTTCGTCAATGCTTCAAGGAATCTCCGCACCGAGCTGTGGATCACGAGGTGCTCGAATTGCAAGATGACCTATCTTATAAGGAGCATCCGATCCGCATTCTCGATGAATCTGAACGTCGGACCCGTCAGAAGGTTACCAAGTTCCTCAAAGTACAGTGGTCAAATCATACTAAAGATGAAGCCACTTGGGAACGCGAGGATAATCTTCGTGCGGAATACCCCGAACTTTTCCCTTCTACCTCTTAATTCTAGGGACGAGAATTCTTGTTGGTGGAGGAGATTTGTAACACCCCCGGTGGTTAACTACAGTAATCAACCTTTTGATTATGCCATGTCATCATGATCAACAGTGCATGATCATCATTAGCATCATATTGCATTTCAACTCCTAAGTCAAAATCCAAATTTAAATAAAAGGGGAAAATAAAAGTTGCTCAAATCAGAAACTAAATTGTTCATTTAATAGCAAGTAAATCAGAGACAATTCTAAAATTGAAACCAACATTATTGAAAATGGGTAAGTGGCCTGAACATCCTCAAACAGTGACTGAAAACCATATTTAATAACCTATTAATAAAGATAAAATAAATCTGAAATGATAAATACCCCAAACAAATTTTTGGTGATAGGGTATGCTGCCCTGTGATTTATGGAACAGGTCACAATTTTTGCAAAAGTCATGTGGGTGCCACACATTTTGCAAAACAGGAACTAAAACAGAAAAATAGAAAAAGAAGTAAAGAAAAGAAAAAAAAGGCCCACCGCACTGGGCCTGAGTGGCCACAGTGCGGCCCAGCCCACCGCCTGGCACCGTTCCCTTCCTACTGCTCCTCCCCCTCGCGCACTGTCGCCTCCGTCGCACTCGCCGCCCTGGCCCCCCCTTCCCCTGCTCGACAGCGGCCACCGCGCGCCTCTGGAGGGGATAAGGCCCCCCCTCGACACTCTGGACACCCCTCCCTGGTTCTCCCTCACGCCCTCCCTCTCTCTCTCTCTCTCTCTGTCTCTGTCTCTCCCGTCGGTGCCCGAACACCGCCGCCGCCATTGCCATCGATTCCGCGGCCACCGTCGTCCCCGTGTCGTGCCTTCGAGTCCGAGCGCTCCGCCGTCGACTACTGCGCCTCCTGGAGCTGCTCGTTGGAGCCGGGAGCCACCGATGCGACCTCCCCGAGCTCGTCTTCCCCGCACGGCCATCTTCGTCTCCGGCACCGATTCGTCGCCGTTGATCTTCCCCGAGCCCTCTATTGCACAACTACAGGGCCACTGTGAGCTGCTGCACCTTCTTCCCCTCTCCCCGTCCTCTTCCAATAGCCGTGGCCGTCGCCTCGCTCGCGCCCGAGCGCGCCACTGCAGAGCTTGTCGCCGGCAAGCCTCCGATGACCAAATGGTCATGCGCTGCTGCTCATTTTGCTCGCCACAACGCTTCGAGCCTTCCTAGTCACTTAGTTCGCTCGCTAGCGTGCCGTAGTGTCGAATCCGTAGCACGCTCGCGAGCCCCGCCGCCTGACGTCGTCGCCGGCGACTGTTCCTGCCTCTCCAACTCTGACCACCACCATCACCGGATGTGCCGTGAAGTGGCCAATCCAAAGGACCAAACCCCACCTCGGATGGAGCCCCACAGGCGATTCCCGAGCTCGCCGGAGTTGCGCGCCGCCGCGTGGCCTCGCCGGAGCACTCCGGTGACCGGTGCTGACTAGGCGTCCGACGTGGCCGACCGGGCCCCACCGCTGTGCCGCTGACTGCTGGGCCCCGCAGACCCAGTTGACCCGGTCAGCCCACTGACTGGGCTGGGTGTGTCACTGACACACGGGCCCCACCGCCTGTTAATTAATTATTTTAATTAAGTTAATTAGTTTAACCTAATTACACACTGACATGTGGGCCCAGTAGCCTAATTAGTTAATTAGTTAAAATAAACTCTGCTTAGACTAATCAGAGGCTGACATGTGGGCCCCACTGGTCAGGTTTGACCCTGGTCAGCCGACCGTTGACTACTGACGTCAGCATTACGTCACAGTGACGTCACCCTGTACTGTTTTGGATAATTTTGATTTAATAAATTAAATAAATTCCAGAAATTAATAAAAACTTTAGAAAATCATATAAAATAATCTGTAGCTCAGATCGAAAAACATTGTACATGAAAGTTGCTCAGAACGATGAGACGAATCCGAATACGCGGTTCGTTCGTCCGTCACACGTCCCTAACTATCCGAACATGCAACCGTCCCTCTCCGGTCATCTGTCTGACAAATGTCCAGAACCGGGAAAACATTCCCGGATGGATCCCACCTTCGCCAGTATCACCCGGCACTGCGTTAGATCACCTCCGTCATCGCGTATTGCCATGTTATGCTTTGTGCTGCACTTGTTCGCTGAGTATTTATACTATTTCCTCCCCCTCTTATCTCTCGGTAGCCCCCGACACCGACGTCGTCCTCGAGGCCAACGCAGCTCCGGAGCCCGAAGACACCATTGACGACCTTGCCCTTGCCGCTGAGCAACCAGGCAAGCCCCCCCTTTGATCATCCCGATATCGCCCATTCTAATTTCTCATGCTTGCATTAGAATTGCTGCTGCTGCTTTACCTATTCTGATGCATAGCCTGTTTATTGTATCCTGCTGTTGATAATTACATGCATATCCTAAACTGCTTAGTATAGGCTGGGTAGAGACCTATCAGTGACCCCACTTATCCCGACCGCCCCGCTGGATTATCCGAAGACCCGATCAACGGGATTGAAGACCAGGCCCCGACACCGCACATCACCCCCCTTTGTTGTAACGACACTGCAGCGTTACTATCGAGTGCCGAGGGTGAAACCTCTTGTAGCTCTTTTTATGTTAACTCTGTAGAGTAGCTATTCGGTTGTGGTCATCGAGGGTGATTCCTCCTTCACCGCTTCCGATAACGACGCTGTCGTACAACACCTCAAGTGTGGACCCAGTGAGTGTGATTCCTCCGAGTTCACCTTGACGGAGACATCGAGTAGGAATCCAACGAGGGTGATACCTCGGATTCCCCTGATGTCATGGACACACGGATACTTGGACTTTACACTGTTACTTGGATAGGCGGGTCGACACTGAGGGGTACCCGTGTGCGCTTGAGAGGCGAGTGTTGTGAAGACGGGTGCCTGTATGGTGCCCGAGTGATGAATACGAGGCGCGACCAGGCATTCTTAACCCTTGCAGCAAGTCCTCGAGACGGGGCGACGGGGTCACATCTTTGGTGAGTCTCTGCTTGTTACCGCAAGCCCAAGGAACTAGCGATTTGGGTATTTGATCCGAGCAGGCCTCTGGTCTGATAGCACTAACCATCACGTGGGCATAGTATGGGTGTTCTACATCGTAGCATCAGCCGAAAGCTCTGTCAGACGTCTAGTTCAGCCTTGCGGCTGGGACGGACCGGCGCCCTCTGGGTGCCTGGCTTCACCCTGCTCGCAACGACCCGGAGTGCACAGGGCGATGGCCCAAGACCCCTGAGCGCTTAGGATGTAGACCGGCGGGGTCCTCTCTGGTGAGCTGTAGGTAGGGTTGCGATGTGTCGTTTGGCCGAGGTCGGGCATGACCCAGGAAAGTGTGTCCGGCCGGAGTTAATCGAGCGTGTTGGGTAAGTTGGTGCACCCCTGCAGGGAAGAACACATCTATCGATAGCCGGTCCTACGGTAAAGGACACTCGGAGTTGTATCCCGATCGATACAGCTAGAAGTTGAGACGAGACCTGGATATGAGGCTCTGGGATTGCTTCTCGTAGGGAGTCGAGAAGGGATCTCAGGACGAGGTTGATGACTGTATGGCTCTGGGATTGCTTTCTCGCAGGGAGTCGAGAAAGGATCTCTGGGTGAGGATGAGACGTAATGATACTACTACTTTATACGGTACTAATCTACACTATTCTAATGCTGCAAGACCTCTGAAGATGCTAGTCTTCGATAGGACTAGGCCTTTTCTCTATTCTGGCTTTTCTGCAGCCCAGTCCACATATACAGCCTCCCTTTGAAAATGTTGCATATGTAGTGTAGATCCTTGCTTGCTGAGTACTTCTGAGTACTCACGGTTGCTTTGTTTTCCTTTTCTCCCCATATCAGTTTGTCGTGACCAGAGGACGGAGCCCCCTGAGACAGATGCCCCGTCGATCGACTACTACTACTACCCCGAGGATGGATACTGCTACGAGTTGACTGACGACCAGGAGTAGGTTTGGAGGGTCCCAGGCAGGAGGCCTACGCCTTTCGATCGTAGTGTTTTATTTTGCCCCGCCTTTCTAAAGGCCTTTCTGTTTCTGTTTCATATCTGTACTCAGATATCTGATGCTTCCGCTGGCGCTTGTATGCAAGATTATGTATTTGAGCCCTCGAGGCCCCTGGCTTCTAATATAAAGCTTGTATAACTTTATTTATGTTTTAGAGTTGTGTTGTGATATCTTCCCATGAGTCCTTAGGCTTGATCGTGTGCATTTGCGTGTATGATTAGTGCACGATCGGGCCGGGGGCGTCATAGTATTCTCCGGCTTTATTTATGACGTGGTCAAGAAAGAATCCCGCCAATTCCTCTTGAATTGCTCGTATGCGATCTTGTGGTAGGAGTTCATTCCGCATCTGCCACATCTAATTTGAAGAAGTGGGTCAATACATATATATGAATGAAACTCAACACAAATGATGGTAATAAAATAAAATTGTGAATATTATTGCATACGCACTTCATATTGTTTTTTAGAGTAGCACTGATTAGAGGTCATCGCGTTGTAGATGAACTCGCAAACGTAGTATCCACAGGAATCATTCCCGGCTTCCTGCCACAAGCACTTTATGAGAAATAGAGGTCAATCAAACTGATAAGCAAGCATGCTAAATGGTATTGATGAAACTAGCTAGAATCAATAGGAGATGCGCGGAACTAGCTAGTAGTACTTACTTTCGGGTGTGTAAATCGTAGCTCCCCCGGCAGTCCCGGAGCTTTTGCGGTGAACTCTTTCCAAACCCTGCGAGACAAAGAAAATAATTACTTGATATCAGGAAATGAACAAAGTTGCCGATATGGTGCGATAATGATTGATTGAACTTACTTCTGGAGCATTTCAGTCATGTTCGCATACTCCTGGGGATCTTTTCGTCTTGAGTGTAAGACGGTTACTACTCCCAGCTCAAGCTTAATCTCCAGCAGAATAAAGTGGAAGCTGCGCACGCATGCATAACTCATCAATTACATTACTATAACCTCGAGTAATAAGGGAAACCGAATATGCACAAGACAGTAACACTCACTTGAAGTTGTAAGTAAAGAGTATTTTCTCTTTGTTTTGATTTTGAAGCAACAATTGTAGCAAGTTGGCCTCGGTTTCTGTGGCATTATATTTAACCGTCAATTCATCTATGAGATTTGTGTTAATGAACCCAATATCATAGATTTGTGCTTTTCTACATTCGACGATCTTCAATCTGCATTATATAGTGAGGATAATTATATATAGATGCAATGAAAGAGCTGAGCTATATATAGAGTCTTAATTACAGAAGTAGTACTTACAGACAGTAGCAAGTGACGATTATTTTATCGATGGCCTTTTGATTGTAAAATTGGAAGAATTCCTCAAATGGAACAGACAACAGATCAATTCCAACGAGGTCGTGCTCCTCTTTAACTCTCAGCGTCAAAGTATCCTTCCCAGACTCGCTACAGGTGTCCATGTACCACTCATGGAATCTTCGCATCATCGTTGTTAGAGGACGATGACCAGGTTTGACGAGAGACTTCCCGTACTGGTATTTGAATTCGTCCACCTCCAGTGTATCAAAATGTGCATCGTCGGGCAGGTAATCTGCAGGATTGGTACCGGGCACCATCCCCGGATGATTAGCGACGATATCGCTAGACACCTTGAGCGGGGGGCACGATTGGCTAGCTTGTTCGCCGAGCTGTGGAATTTTTTTCCCACTTCTTCGTTCTGCTAACCTTCGATGACTGCAAGTACTTCCCGACCGCTCTGCTTCCTTATATGTCCTTTCAATAATGCGCTCATAGTTGGTTTGCGGTGGAGACGGTGGTGGTTGCTTCAGGGCATCGATAGTGCACTTCGCTTTCACCGGATCTATCGTCTCCTTCGGAGGTGGATTTTTCTTTGCAAAAAAGTCCTTCACTTGGGCTTTACAGATCTTCACGTTTTCCTCCTCTGTCATCTCGTATGGTAACTTCTCTAGAGGCTTGAGAGATGGACAGAATCTGTATTGCCTCCCGCCTCTGCCTGTACTGCTAGACACCGGAGCGGTGGAGTCTCTCTTCCGTTGCTGCTGACGAGTAGTAGAAGGAGGCGGAGTGCTCCGACGCACCGGAGCAGGCGGAGCGGTGGCTTCTGTCTTCCGCCGTTGCTGACGAGGCGGAGGAGGAGGCGGGCTGCTCAGACGCACCGGAGCAGGCGGAGAAGGAGGCGGAGCGCTGCCCTCACGCGCCGGAGCAGCCGGAGAAGGAGGCGGAGTGCCTTGATCACTCGCCGGAGGAGGAGGAAGAGGCGGAGGCGTCCAGTTCAGAAGCTTGATGTGCTCCTTCTGCCATAGACATTGTGTCTTCAGAGCAAGACCCACCTGAGTATCCCCTTCACCAGTAGGGTGGTCAAGCTCGAGCTCCTCGAATCCCTCCGTTACTTCATCCACCATCACAACAGCATAGCCTTGTGGAATCGGACGGCAGTGAAAAGTTGCGTCGGGTTGAGGAGGTGCAACAGAGCCGACAGCCGCCTTGACTTTGAGGTGCTGCCATTGCGTCATAAGCTGGCAATGCTGAGCCTCCGTGATAGCATCCACGGGGTAGCTAGGAGCCGTGAAGTCAGGCTGCTGAACGAGCTCAGTGGAAGCCATGCTGCTTCTCCGCTGAGATGGCGGGGTATCTTCTGGGGTAGCTCCAGCACCTCGCTGGCTCTCAACTTGTTCCTCTAGCTTTTGTACTCTTGCATTCGGCTTCTGCATTTCGGTGAGCTCCAGTTTCCTCTTCCTCTCCCGGGTTTTGTAACCACCCGCGCCGGGAAACCCAACCTTCCACGCAATGGAGCCTGGCGTGCCTCGTGTTCGTCCAGGGCGCTCAGGATTCCCGAGGGCCTCGGTTCTCTCTGTTGGGAATGAACGTCCCTTGCTGCACTGCGGCGATACACTTCTGAAGCTTCTTGACGGGTATTGCAATTTGCTCGTCCGTCCAAACGCACTTCCCTGTTTCAGGGTCCAAGGTTGCCCCAACCCCGAAGAACCAAGTCCTTGAACGGTCTGGCCAGTTCAATGTCTCTGGTTCGACCTCTTTAGCAAGCAGGTCTTGCTCAGCCTTGTCGGGGAGGCAGTATATTGACCCCCCCCCCCTCATGTCGAAGTTATCGGGAAGGGGGTATATCGACAACGACATATACATACATGGAAAAAAATGTTATCGGGGAGGGGGTATATCGACCCCCCTCCCTCATGTCGAAGTTATCAGGGAGGGGCTATATCGACAACGACATATATATAACTTTTTCTTCTTCTTCCTTCTCTTCCTTCTTCCTAGATATATAAAACTTTTCTAAAAATGAAACTCACTTAAAATGCACTAAATCAGAGAACATACATAGATAAAACTTTTCTAAAAATGTAACTTTTGCATATATGAACATATATACACAGAGAACATACATACATATATACATTTTTATAAAAATGCAAAAAACAAATCATCATATATATGAACAAAAAATCTGAAAAAAATAGGACATATAATCATATATACACACATACATATAATCACACATATACATATAATCTGGAAAAAAACATCATATATATATTATATACTAAATATCTCGATATATATATACTAGATATAATATATATATATATTATATATATATATATACAGATGTATAAGGAAGGCCGGCCGAACCGAACGTGGCGGCGGCGTGTGGTCGGGGCAGGCCGGGGGCACGGGGCGGCGTCGGGGCAGGGGCACGGGCCGGGGCGGCGCGTCAGGGCAGGGGCACGGGCCGAGGCGGCGCGTCGGGGCAGGGCAGGGGCGCGGGGCGACGGCGACGAGGAGCGGGCGGCGACGGCAACGACGACCGCGTGGCGGCGACGGCGAGCACGGGCAGCCTGGCGGCGTCGATGATCCAGCTTCTTCGGAAAGTAGGGGACTGGGAAGGGGACGAAAGGAAAGAAGGGGCTAAGGGAGGGGGGGCTCGACGTGGAGAAGCCGGAGGGTGGAATGGGGGGAGAAGGCAGAAGAGGTACTTTTGTGTTGAATTGAGTGAGAGAGTGGGGGGTGTGGGGGGGAGGGGGGGGTGGTAAGCAGGAGGGGTGGGGGGGCAAATTGTCGATGAAACTGAAAAATTTGACAAGTCCTGCTTATATACACAGAGCATTGGTCCCGGTTCGTGGCACCAACCGGGACCAATGCCACCCTTTAGTCCCGGTTGGTGCCACCAACCGGGACCAAAGGTCTCTTTTCAGCAGCCCAAAGGGCGGGAAAAGGAGACCTTTGGTCCTGGTTGGTGGCACCAACCGGGACTAAAGGGTGCATTGGTCCCGGTTGGAGCCACGAACCGGTACCAATGCGCACCTTTCGTCCCGGTTGGTGCTACCA
The DNA here is from genome assembly GCA_011799875.1 of Thinopyrum elongatum. Classification (NCBI taxonomy): domain Eukaryota; kingdom Viridiplantae; phylum Streptophyta; class Magnoliopsida; order Poales; family Poaceae; genus Thinopyrum; species Thinopyrum elongatum. The sequence goes on from CM022303.1 coordinate 65,035,524, forward strand.
ACCGGGACCAAAGGCCTTGTGCTGCCCGCGGCCAAAAGTTTAGTCCCACCTCGCTAGTTGAGAGGAGCTCGGAGTGGTTTATAAGCCCCATTGCGGTTGCCCTCTCGAGCTCCTCTCAAATGCAGACTTACTCGGCCTAATCACACACTATGCTGCCTGTGGGCCTACTGGGCCTTCTGCGGGCCTGAATCCTGGCCCATTGTTGGGCTTCTAGTTGTATTCAGGCCGTGGTGGCCCAGTAGGTGGCATTTTTTATTTTTTTTATTTTTTTCCAGTTTTTTTATTTTCTTTTTTGCTTTATTTATTTTATTTTGTTTCTACTTACAGCAAAATACTTACTGTTTTTCAGTGATTCTTTTTGCTTTTAGGTAATAAAAATTATAAGCTTTCTGTTAGTGCCATTAGTTTTCCAATTTGAATAGTTTAAATTTGAATTTTTTGCAATTTGTGTGAATCACTAGTTTTGAATAACTTTACTATAAAAATAGATTTTTGAGTGATTCTTTTTCCTGCTATTTAATATTACTGTGTTTTATCATTATATTCAATTTGGTAATTTTTAGGTTATTTGAAATATCTGTTTTAATCAAAAACAGATTTTGTTAGTTTTAGTTTGCTATTAAAGTTTCAAAAAAAAAATTTCTTTATGAAAATTATTTGGCTATTAATGTTTTGAACAAAAAATACTTTGATAATTTCAGTTGCATAAATTTAATATAATTTTAGTTTCAAAAATACTAGAGGTTTATAAAAGCTTTTTAGTTGATTCCTTTTGCTATTAGAGTTTCATTAAAGTTTTCTAGTTCATTCTTTTTGGCATTAGAGTTTCATTAAAGTTTTGTAGTTCATTTTTTTAGTTCATTATTTTTGCTATTAGAGTTTCATAAAAGTTTTCTAGTTCATTCTTTTTTATATTAGTTCATTTTTTTAGCTAAATGACCCTGAAATTGAAAAGCACTTCAAATGAACTCTGAAGAGTTTGAAAATTGGCATGGTATCATCATTTCACCCACATAGCATGTGCTAAAGAGTTGAGTGGGTTACGGCAAAAACTGGATGCACTTCGTGTACAAAAGGGACAATCTCTTTCGAAGTATCAGGGTTTCGGACGAAAACTCATCTGTTACAAAAGGCATTTCATTTTTTTGAACTTATTTGAACTCCAGACTTTTTGTGTCTTCAAAATGGACCATTCAAAGCCACATCATCAATTTTCAACCCTTTCTGAATTCATTTGTTATTTTTAATGCATTTATTGATTTTTTTGCGCTAAATGACCCTGAAATTGAAAAACACTACAAATGAACTCTGAAAAGGTTGAAAGTTGGCATGGTATCGTCATTTCACCCACATAGCATGTGCTAAAAAGTTGAGAGGGTTACGGCAAAAACTAGATGCACTTCATGTACAAAATGGACAATCTCTTTCGAAGTATCAGGGTTTCGGACGAAAACTCATCTGTTACAAAAGGCATTTCATTATTTTGAACTTATTTGAACTCCAGACTTTTTGTGTGTTCAAAATGCACCATTCAAAGCCACATCATCAATTTTCAACCCTTTCTGACTTCATTTCTTGTTTTTAATGCATTTACTGATTTTTTTGAGCTATATGACCCTGAAATTGAAAAACACTACAAATGAACTCTGAAAAGGTTGAAAGTTGGCATGGTATCATCATTTCACCAACATAGCATGTGCTAAAAAGTTTAGTGGGTTACGGCAAAAACTGGATGCCCTTCGTGTACAAAATGGACAATCTCTTTCGAAGTATCAGGGTTTCTTACGAAAACTCATCTGTTACAAAAGGCATTTCATTTCTTCACATGTAACTGCAATGATATTCTAGATCAAAGGCATCATCATAATAGTTGTGGAGAGAAAGTCTTCACTTTTTTTTTGCTTCTGTCCTTTGCTTTGCTTATTGCGCCGTAACCATGGATAATCTTCATCGTTTAACAGGGTGCTTGGGTCAGCCTTGACTTTGAAGGGAGGAATTTCATGAAACTTTTCATAATCTTCAGACATGTCTGTCTTGCCCTCCAATCCCACGATGTCTCTTTTTCCTGAAAGAACTATGTGGCGCTTTGGCTCATCGTATGATGTATTCGCTTCCTTATCTTTTCTTTTTCTCGGTTTGGTAGACATGTCCTTCACATAGAAAACCTGCGCCACATCATTGGCTAGGACGAATGGTTCGTCTGTGTACCCAAGATTGTTCAGATCCACTGTTGTCATTCCGTACTGTGGGTCTACCTGTACCCCGCCTCCTGACAGATTGACCCATTTGCACTGAAACAAAGGGACCTTAAAATCATGTCCGTAGTCAAGTTCCCATATGTCCACTATGTAACCATAATATGTGTCCTTTCCCCTCTTGGTTGCTGCATCAAAGCGGACACTGCTGTTTTGCTTGGTGCCCTTTTGATCTTGGGCAATCGTGTAAAATGTATTCCCATTTATCTCGTACCCTTTGTAAGTCAATACAGTTGAAGATGGTCCCCTGGCCAACGAGTACAACTCATCAAAAATAGTGTTGGCACCCATGAGACATGTTTGCAACCAACTGTCGAAATTTTTGATGTGTTCACATGTAATCCAGTCATCACACTGCTCCGGGTGTTTGGAGCACAGAGTGTTCTTGTGTTCATCGACATACGCGGTCACCAAGGTAGAGTTCTGTAGAACTGTGTAGTGTGCTTGAGACGAAGAATGCCCGTCCCTACATATTATTGAGTCCCCTCCTAGCGTGCCTTTTCCAGTCAGTCTCCCCTCATACCGCGATTGAGGGAGACCAATCTTCTTCAGGTCAGGAATGAAGTCAACACAAAACCCAATGACATCCTCTGTTTGATGGCCCATGGAGATGCTTCCTTTTGGCCTAGCGCGGTTACGGACATATTTCTTTAGGACTCCCATGAACCTCTCAAAGGGGAACATATTGTGTAGAAATACGGGGACCAGAACGACAATCTCGTCGACTAGATGAACTAGGACGTTTGTCATGATATTGAAGAAGGATGGTGGGAACACCAGCTCGAAACTGACAAGACATTGCGCCACATCACTCCTTAACCTTGGTAGGATTTCTGGATCGATCACCTTCTGAGAGATTGCATTGAGGAATGAACATAGCTTCACAATGGCAAATCGAATGTTTTCCGGTAGAAGCCCCCTCAAGGAAACCGAAAGCAGTTGCGTCATAATCACATGGCAGTCATGAGACTTTAGGTTCTGGAACTTTTTCTCTGGCATATTTATAATTCCCTTCATATTCGACGAGAAGCCAGATGGGACCTTCATACTGAGCAGGTATTCAAAGAAGATTTCCTTCTCTTCTTTGGTAAGAGCGTAGCTGGCAGGACCTTCATACTGCTTTGGAGGCATGCCGTCTTTTTCGTGCACACGTTGCTGGTCCTCCCGTGCCTTCGGTGTATCTTTTATCTTCCCATACACGCCCAAGAAGCCTAGCAGGTTCACTCAAAGGTTCTTCGTCACGTGCATCACGTCGATTGAAGAGCGGACCTCTAGGTCTTTCCAGTAGGGTAGGTCCCAAAATATAGATTTCTTCTTCCACATGGGTGCGCGTCCCTCAGCGTCATTCAGAACAAATAGTCCGCCGGGACCCTTTCCAAAGATTACCTGTAAATCATTGACCATAGCAAGTATGTGATCACCGGTACGCATGGCGGGCTTCTTCCTGTGATCTGCCTTGCCTTTGAAATGCTTTCCTTTCTTTCGACATTGATGGTTGGTCGGAAGAAATTGACGATGCCCCAGGTACACATTTTTCCTGCATTTGTCCAGGTATATACTTTCGGTGTCAGCTAAACAGTGCGTGCATGCGTGGTATCCCTTGTTTGTCTGTCCTGAAAGTTTACTAAGAGCAGGCCAATCATTGATGGTTACAAACAGCAACGCATGCAGGTCAAATTCCTCCTGTTTGTGCTCATCCCACACACGTACACCGTTTCCATTCCACAGCTGTAAAAGTTCTTCAACTAATGGCCTTAGGTACACATCAATGTTGTTGCCGGGTTGCTTAGGGCCTTGGATGAGAACTGGCATCATAATGAACTTCCGCTTCATGCACAGCCAAGGAGGAAGGTTATGGATACATAAAGTCATGGGCCAGGTGCTGTGATTGCTGCTCTGCTCCCCAAAAGGATTAATGCCATCCGCTCTTAAACCAAACCATACGTTCCTTGCGTCACCTGCAAACTCCTCCCAGTACTTTCTCTCGATTTTTCTCCACTGCGACCCGTCAGCGGGTGCTCTCAACTTCCCGTCTTTCTTACGGTCCTCTTTGTGCCATCACATCAACTTGACATGCTCTTTGTTTTTGAACAGACGTTTCAACTGTGGTATTATAGGAGCATACCACATCACCTTGGCAGGAACCCTCTTCCTGGGGCGCTCACCGTCAACATCACCAGGGTCATCTCGTCTGATCTTATACCGCAATGCACCACATACCGGGCATGCATTCAAATCCTCGTACGCACTGCGGTAGAGGATGCAGTCATTAGGGCATGCATGTATCTTCTGCACCTCCAATCCTAGAGGGCATACAACCTTCTTTGCTGCGTACGTACTGTCGGGCAATTCGTTATCCTTTGGAAGCTTCTTCTTCAATATTTTCAGTAGCTTCTCAAATCCTTTGTCAGGCACACCATTCTCTGCCTTCCACTGCAGAAATTCCAGTACGGTACCAAGCTTTGTGTTGCCATCTTCGCAATTGGGGTACAACCCTTTTTTGTGATCCTCTAACATGCGATCGAACTTCAGCTTCTCCTTTTGACTTTCGCATTGTCTCTTTGCATCAACAATGACCCGGCGAAGATCATCATCGGGCACATCGTCTGGTTCCTCTTGATCTTCAGCTTCCCCCATTGCAGCATCACCGTATTCAGGGGGCACATAGTTGTCATCATCCTCTTCTTCTTCGCTGTCTTCCATCATAACCCCTCTTTCTCCGTGCTTGGTCCAAACAGTATAGTGTGGCATGAAGCCCTTATAAAGCAGGTGGGTGTGAAGGATTTTCTGATCAGAGTAAGACTTCATATTCCCACATATAGGGCATGGACAACACATAAAACCATTCTGCTTGTTTGCCTCAACCACTTCGAGAAAATTATGAATGCCCTTAATGTACTCGGAGGTGCGTTTGTCGCCGTACATCCATTGCCGGTTCATCTGCGTGCATTATATATAATTAAGTGTGTCAAAACCCACTACAGAACATCATGAATACAGAAGTGACCAAATTAATAGAAGTTCATCATCACATTAAAACCAAAGTACATACATAGTTCTCCAGAGCATCTAATTAAACCATACATTAAAACTATGTACAACATTTCGATGCAACAACAAATGCGATCATAATCGCAACCAAGGTAACAATTGATCCAACGGCATAATGATACCAAGCCTCGGTATGAATGGCATATTTTCTAATCTTTCTAATCTTCAAGCGCATTGCATCCATCTTGATCTTGTGATCATCAACGACATCCGCAACATGCAACTGCAATATCATCTTCTCCTCTTCAATTTTTTTTTAATTTTTCCTTCAAGTAATTGTTTTCTTCTTCAACTAAATTTAACCTCTCAACAATAGGGTCGGTTGGAATTTCCGGTTCACATACCTCCTAGATAAATAAAATCTATGTCACGTTGGTTGGCATAATTGTCATAAACAATAAATGAGCCAAATAGTTATAAAATATAATATATATACCACATCCGAATCATAGACAGGACGAGGGCCGACGAGGGCGGATACCAAAACCATCGCACTATATAATAACAAACAATAATAAAAGTAAGAAAAATAAACATCTATCTAAATCATACAAGTAAGAATTTTTTTCTTTTAGAAAGAAGATAAGAACAAGAGGCTCACCATGGTGGTGCCGGAGACGAGATCGGCGCGGGCGATCGACGGCGGTGAAGACGGGGACGGGACGTGACGTACCGCTATACCAAGACAAATCTTGAGGAAAATGGAGCTTGGAGGTCGAGCTTGGCGAGGAGAAAGCTTAAGTAGTGTGGTTCAGGCATTTCATCGAACACCTCATGTGCATAGGAGGTGAGCTAGAGCACCACAAAGCTCTCCCCTCGCTGGCCAGAAAAAACAGAGCAGTGGAGTGCTCTGCTCGCGGGCAAGAGTATATATAGGCACCTCATCGGTCCCAGTTCGTGGCTGGAACCGGGACAGAAGGCCCCCCTTCAGTCCCGATTCCAGCCACGAACTGGGACCAATGGATGTGGGCCAGGAGCGAGGCCCATTGGTCCCGGTTCGTGTCTGGAACCGGGACCAAAGGGTCCAGACGAACGGGGACCAATGCCCCACAAGGCCCGGCCGGCCCCCTGGGCTCACGAACCGGGATCTATTCCCCCATTTGTCCCAGTTCATGACTGAACCAGGACTAATGGGCTGGCCAGGCCTGGACCAAAGCCCTATTTTCTACTAGTGATGGGAGAAGTCTTGTTATAAGTAATCATGTGAATTTGGTATTCGTTCGATATTTTGATGAGATGTATGTTCTCTTTCCTGTAGTGGTGTTATGTGAACGTCGACTACATGACACTTCACCATTATTTGTGCCTAGGGGAAGGCATTGGGAAGTAATAAGTAGATGATGGGTTGCTAGAGTGACAGAAGCTTAAACCCTAGTTTATGTGTTGCTTCGTAAGGGGCTGATTTGGATCCATATGTTTCAAGCTATGGTTAGATTTATCTTAATACTTCTTTCATAGTTGCGGATGCTTGCGAGAGTGGTTAATCATACGTGGGAGGCTTGTCCAAGGAAGGACAGCACCCAAGCACCGGTCCTCCCACATAGCAAATTATCAAAGTAACGAACACGAATCGTATGAGCATGATGAAAACTAGCTTGACAACAATTCCCATGTGTCCTCGGGAGCGCTTTCCTTTATATAAGAGTATGTCCAGGCTTGTCCTTTGCTCCAAAAAGGATTGGGCCACCTTGCTACACCTTAGTTACTTTTGTTACTTGTTACCCATTACGAATTAATTATACTATCACACAACTATCTGTTACCGATAATTTCAGTGCTTGCAGAGAAAACCTTGCTGAAAACCGCTTGTCATTTCCTTCTGCTCCTCGTTGGGTTTGACACTCTTACTTATCGAAAGGACTACGATAGATCACCTACACTTCTGGGTCATCATCTGGGCCAGACGCCAAGGATTGTGGCATCTGGTCCTGGAAGTCCGAGAAGGACTCTTCCTTGCAGGCAAAACCGACTTTGAGGAGGCTCTTTCTCCAAGTTACGCACCTGGAACACATCAAGATTCACCAAGCCATGTGCCGGCAGGCCCGTCCCTCTAGTTTATCCTCCGTCTAGTTTCTGTAGTGCTTAGCGAAGCCCAGTAGAGATTTTTCTTCACCACCAACCGTCACCACGCCGTCGTGCTGCCGGAACTCATCTACTACTTCGCTCGTCTTGCTGGATCAAGAAGGCGAGGACGTCATCGAGCTGAACGTGTGCTGAACGCGGAGGTGCCGTACGTTCGGTACTTGATAGGGACGGATCGTGAAGGTGTACGACTACTTGAACCGCGTTGATAAACACTTCCGCTTAGCGATCTTCAAGGGTATGACGATGCTCTCCCCCTCTCATAGCTATGCATCTCCATGGATAGATCTTGCGTGTGCGTAGAAAATTTTTGTTTGCTATGCAACGTTTCCCAACAGTGGCATCATGAGCCAGGGCTATGCGTAGATGATATGCATGAGTAGAACACAAAGGAGTTGTGGGCGGTGATGTTCATACTGCTTACCACCAACGTCTTATTTTGATTGGGCGGTATTGTAAGATGAAGTGGCCCGGACCAACATTACATGTCCATGTACCGGTTCCACCGTCACGTGCAACTTGTTTGCATAAAGGTGGCTGGCGGGTGTCTGTTTATCCTACTTTAGTTAAATCAAATTTGACTGTGGTCGGTCCTTGTTGAAGGTTAAAACAACAAACTTGATAAATCACCGTTGTGGTTTTGTGCCGTAGGTAAGAACGGTTCTTGCTAGAAGCCCGTAGCAGCCACGTAAAACTTGCAACAACAAAGTAGAGGACGTCTAACTTGTTTTTGCAGGGCATGTTGTGATGTGATATGGTCAAGATGTGATGAGTTATACGTTATTGTTTGAGATGATCATGTTTTGTAAATTATCGGCAACCGACAGGAGCCTTATGGTTGTCTCTTTATTTTATGAAATGCAAACGCCATGTAATTGCTTTACTTTATCGCTATGAGTTAGCAATAGTCGTAGAAGCAATAGTTGGCGAGACGACCACGACGCAATGATGGTTATCAAGGTGTCGAGCCGGTGACGATGGAGATCATGACGATGCTTTGGAGATGGAGATCAAAAGCACAAGATGATGATGGCCATATCATGTCACATATTTTGATTGCATGTGATGTTTATCCTTTACACATCTTATTTTGCTTAGAACGGCGGTAGTATTATAAGATGATCCCTTCACTAAATTTCAAGATAATAGTGTTCTCCCCGAGTATGCACCATTGCTACAGTTCGTCGTTTTGAGACACCACGTGATGATCGGGTGTGATAGACTCTAAGTTCACATACAACGGGTGTAAGACAGTTTTACACATGCGGAATACTTGGGTTAAACTTGACGAGCCTAGAATGTACAGACATGGCCTCGGAACACTGGAGACCGAAATGTCGAACATGAGTCATATAATAGATATGATCAACATGTAGATGTTCACCATTGAAGACTACTCCATCTCACGTGATGATCGGGCATGGTTTAGTTGATTTGGATCATGTGTCACTTAAACCACTTGAGGGATGTTAATTTAAGTGGGAGTTCATTAGTAATTTGATTAATTGAACTTAAATTTATCATGAACTTAGTCTGATAGTATTTGCATATCTATGTTGTAGATCAATAGCTCGTGATTTAGCTCCCCTATTTTTTGATATGGTCCTAGAGAAAACTAAGTTGAAAGATGTAAGTAGCAATGATGCGGACTGAGTCCATGATCTAAGGATTATCCTCTTTGCTGCACAGAAGAATTATGTCCCTTATGCACCGATAGGTGACAGACTTATTGCAGGAGCAGATGCAGACGTTATGAACGTTTGGCAAACTCGATATGATGACTACTTAATAGTTTAGTGCGCCATGCTTTACGGCTTAGAACCGGGACTTCAAAACCGTTTTGAATGCCACTGAGCATATGAGATGTCCCAAGAGCTGAAATTGGTATTTCAGACTCATGCCCATGTCAATAGGTATGAGACCTCTAACGAGTACTTTGCCTACAAGATGGAGGAGAATAGCTCAGCTAGTGAGCATGTTCTCAGAATGTCTGGGTACTACAATCACTTGAAACAAGTGGGAGTTAATCTTCCAGATAAGATAGTGATTGATAGAGTTCTCTAGTCACTATCACCAATCTACTAGAACTTCGTGATGGACTATAATATGCAAGGGATGACGAAAAAAAATTCCCGAGCTCTTCGCGATGCTGAAATCGGTGAAGGAAGAAATCAAGAAAGAGCATCAAGTGTTGATGGTTAACAAGACCACTAGTTTCAAGAAAAAGAGCAAGGGAAAGAAAAGGGAACTTCAAGAAGAATGGCAAGCAAGTTCTCACTCCCGTGAAGAAGCCCAAAGCTGGACCTAAGCCTGAAACTGGGTGCTTCTACTGCAAAGGGAATGGTCACTAGAAGCGGAACTGCCCCAAAAATACTTGGCGGATAAGAAGGATGGCAAAGTGAACAAAAGGTATATTTGATATACATGTTATTGATGTGTACCTTACTAGTATTCGTAGTATCCCCTGGGTATTTGATACTGGTTCAGTTGCTAAGATTAGTAACTCGAAGCAGGAGTTGAAGAATAAACGAAAACTAGTTAAGGGTGAGGTGACGATGTCTGTTGGAAGTGGTTCCAAGATTGATATAATCATCATCGCACACTCCCTATACTTTCAGGAATAGTGTTAAACCTAAATAAATGTTATTTGGTGTTTGCGTTGAGCATGAACAAGATAGGATCGTGTTTATTGCAATACGATTATTCATTTAAGTCAGAGAATAATTGTTATTCTGTTTACATGAATAAAACATTCTATGGTCATACACCCAATGTTAGTGGTTTATTGATTCTCGATCGTAGTGATACACATATTCATAATATAGATGCCAAAAGATGCAAAGTTGATAATGATAGTGCAACATACTTGTGGCACTGCCGTTTAGATCTTATTGGTGTAAAGCGCATGAAGAAACTCCATGCTGATGGACTTTTGGAATCACTTGATTATGAATCATTTGATACTTGCGAACCATGCCTCATGGGAAAGATGACTAAAACTCCGTTCTCCGGAACAATGGAGCGAGCTAAATGACTTATTAGAAATAATACATACCGATGTATGCGGTCCGATGAGTGTTGAAGCACGCGGCGGGTATCGTTATTTTCTCACCTTCACAGATGATTTGAGTAGATATGGGTATATCTACTTGATGAAACACAAGCCTGAAACATTTGACAAGTTCAAAGAATTTCAGAGTGAAGTAGAGAATCGTCGTAACAAGAAAATAAAGTTTCTACGATCCGATCGCGGAGGCGAGTACTTAAGTCACGAGTTTGGTCTTCATTTGGAACAATGTGGAATAGTTTCACAACTCACGCCACCTGGAACACCACAGCATAATGGTGTGTCCGAATGTCCTAATCGTACTCTATTGGATATGGTGCGTTCTATGATGTATCTTACCGATTTTCCTTTATTGTTTTGGGGTTATGCATTAGAGATAGTTTCATTCACGTTAAATAGAGCACCGTCTAAATCCATTGAGACGACACCATATGAACTATGGTTTGACAAAGAAACCAAAGCTGTCATTTCTTCAAGTTTGGAGTTGCGACACTTATGTCAAAAGGCTTCAGCCTGATAAGCTCGAACCCAAATTGACAAAAGTGCATCTTCATAGGATACCCAAAAGAAACTATTGGGTACACCTTCTACCACAGATCCAAAGGCAAGATTTTTGTTCCTAAGAATGGGTCCTTTCTAGAGAAGGAGTTTCTCTCGAAAGAAGTGACTGGGAGCAAAGTAGAACTTGATGAGGTAATTGTACCTTCACTCGAATTGGAAAGTAGATCATCAGAGAAAACCGTTCCCGTGATGCCTACACCAACTAGAAAAGAAGCTAATGATAATGATCATAAAACTTCGGATCAAGTTACTACTGAACCTCGAAGGTCGACCAGAACACGTACCGCACCAGAGTGGTATGGTAACCCTGTCCTGGAAGTCATGTTGTTAGACAACGGCGAACCTTCGAACTATGAAGAAGCTATGATGAGTCCAGATTCCGAAAAATGGCTTGAGGCCATGAAATCTGAGATAGGATCCATGTATGAGAACAAAGTATGGACTTTGGTGGACTTGCCCGATGATCGGCAAGCCATAGAGAATAAATGGATCTTCAAGAAGAAGACTGACGCTGATGGTAATGTTACTGTCTACAAAGCTCGACTTGTCGCAGAAGGTTTTCGACAAGTTCAAGGAGTTGACTACGATGAGACTTTCTCACCCGTAGCGATGCTTTAGTCTGTCCGAATCATGTTAGCAATTGCCGCATTTTATGATTATGAAATCTGGCAAATGGAAGTCAAAACTGCATTCCTTAATCGATTTCTGAAAGAAGAGTTGTATATGATGCAACTAGAAGGTTTTGTCGATTCTAAAGGTGCTAACAAAGTGTGCAAGCTCTAGCGATCCATCCATGGACTGGTGCAAGCATCTCAGAGTTGGAATATACGCTTTGATGAGTTGATCAAAGCATATGGTTTTATACAGACTTACGGTGAAGCCTATATTTATGAAAAAGTGAGTGGGAGCACTACAACATTTTTGATAAGTATATGTGGATGACATGTTGTTGATCGGAAATGATGTAGAATTTTTGGATAGCATAAAAGGATATTTGAATAAGATTTTTTCAAAGAAAGACCTCGGTGAAGCTGCTTACATATTGGGCATCAAGATTTGTAGAGATAGATCAAAACGCTTGATAAGACTTTCGATGAGTACATACCTTGATAAGATTTTGAAGTAGTTCAAAATGGATCAGTCAAAGAAGGAGTTCTTGCCTGAGTTGTAAGGTATGAAGTTGAGTAAGACTCAAAGACCGACAACGGCAGAAAAATAGAGAGAGAATGAAAGTCATTCCCTATGCCTCAGCCATAGGTTCTATAAAGCATGACATGCTGTGTACCAAACCTAATGTGTGCCTTGCCACGTGTCTGGCAAGGGGGTACAAGAGTGATCCAGGAGTGGATCACTGGACAACGGGCAAAATTATCCTTAAAGGAATAATGAAATGTTTCTCGGATATGGAGGTGATAAAGAGTTCATCGTAAAGGGTTACGCCGATGTAATCTTTTACACTAATCCAGCTGACTCTGAGTATCAATCTGTATGCTTATTGAATGTAGGAGCAATTAGCTAGAGTGGCTTTATGCAGAGCATTGTAGACATAGAAATTTGCAAAGTACACACGGATCTGAATGTTGCAGACCTGTTGACTAAAACCTCTCTCACAAGCAAAACATGATCATACCTTAGAGTGCTAATCACATAACAATGTGAAGTAGGTCATTGACTCTAGTAAACTCTTTAGGTGTTAGTCACATGGCGATGTGAACTATGAGTGTTAATCACATGGTGATGTGAACTAGATTATTGACTCTAGTAAACTCTTTGGGTGTTAATCACATGGTGATGTGAACTAGATTATTGACTCTAGTGCAAGTGGAAGACTGATGGAAATATGCCATAGAGGCAATAATAAAATGGTTATTATTATATTTCCTTAATCATGATAAAGGTTTATTATTCATGCTAGAATTGTATTGACTGGAAACCTAAATACATGTGTGAATACATAAACAAATATCATGTCCCTAGTAAGCCTCTACTAGACTAGCTCGTTAATCAAAGATGGTTAAGGTTTCCTAACCATGGACATGAGTTGTCATTTGATAACGGGATCACATCATTGTGAGAATGATGTGATGAAAAATACCCATCCGGTAGCTTAGCATTTGATCGTACAGTTTATTGCTATTGCTTTCATATATGTCAAATACATATTCCTTTGACTATGAGATCATGCAACTCCTGGATACCAGAGGAATGCCTTGTGTGCTATCAAACGTCACAACGTAACTGGGTGATTATAAAGATGCTCTATAGGTATCTCCGAAGGTGTTTTGTTGGGTTGGCGTGAATCAAGACTAGGATTTGTCACTGCGAGTATCGGAGAGGTATCTCTGGGCCCTCTCGGTAATACACATCATAATATGCCTTGCAAGAAAATGACTAATGAGTTAGTCACGGGATGATGTATTACGGAACGAGTAAAGAGACTTGCTAGTAAAGAGACTTGCCAGTAACAAGATTGAACTAGGTATAGAGATACTAACGATCGAATCTCGGACAAGTAACATACCGACGGACAGAGGGAATTGTGTACGTTGTCATAACGGTTTGACCGATAAAGATCTTCGTAGAATATATAGGAGCCAATATGGGCATCCAGGTTCCGCTTTTGGTTATTGACCGGAGAAGTTTCTCGGTCATGTCTACATAGTTCTCGAACCCGTAGGGTCCGCACGCTTAACGTTCGTTGACGATATAATATTATATGAGTTATGTATGATGGTGACCGAATGTTGTTAGGAGTCCCGGATGAGATCACGGACATGACGAGGAGCTCCGTAATGGTCTGGAGGTAAAGATTGATATATAGGATGATATGGTTAGGCCAAGGGGTCAGGCCCACAGGGCATTAAGTCGGTGCAAAAGGAGTTTTGCGGAGGCCAGGTGGCCAAATGCCAGAGACCCTGGCGTCGGGCCCTGGGCCAGACGCCGAGGCCCATGGCGTCTGGGCCAGACACCAAGGATTGTGGCGTCTGGTCCTGAAAGTCCGAGAAGGACTCTTCCTTGCGGGCAAAACCGACTTTGAGGAGGCTCTTTCTCAAAGTTACGCACCTGGAACACATCAAGATTCACCAAGCCGTGTGCCGGCAAGCCCGTCCCTCTAGTTTATCCTCCGTCTAGTTTCTGTAGTGCTTGGCGAAGCTCTGCGGAGATTGTTCTTCACCACCAACCGTCACCACGCCGTCGTGCTGCCGGAACTCATCTACTACTTCGCCCGTCTTGCTGGATCAAGAAGGCAAGGACATCATCAAGCTGAACGTGTGCTGAACGCGGAGGTGCCGTACGTTCGGTACTTGATCGGGACGGATCGTGAAGGTGTACGACTACATCAACCGCGTTGATAAAAGCTTCCGCTTAGCGATCTTCAAGGGTATGAAGATGCTCTCCTCCTCTCGTAGCTATGCATCTCCATGGATAGATCTTGCGTGTGCGTAGAAATTTTTTGTATTCCATGCAACGTTTCCCAACATATGACGTATACGCTCCACCTGCGGGGAAGCCTTGCGGCAGCCCAGTATCGGTCAAGAATTTGTGTGAAACTAGTCTCGCAGAAAACTTGTAGTTCAAGGCATAATCCACTATTCAAGTTGTGATCTAGTCTAGCATAAACCTCTAAGTGGAAGTTCAACTTTATAGTCTCCACTGAGGACCGGTATATAAACAATGATTTGGAACTAAATGATGAGATGTGCCAATGAGACTTTGTGGGGAATTGTTGGAATTTGCTAGTGGGCTTTTGGCCCAAAGCCCAACTAAAATTCTGAAATTCTCTTGGCCCATTCATGTAGACATATGAGTGGTGTGAGTGAGACTAAAGTTTAGTACCAGCCCGGAAGTTGAGAGAGAGTTGCACATCTTTATAAGGTGAGCTCTTCTACCACTTGTATGAGCATGAGAAGAGAAGACCTACACGCGCGCTCCTCCTCCTCGCTCGCCTCGCCACACAATGCCTCATCACGAGGCGCCGCGAGTTGCGGGAATGAGCCGAGCCGAGGACAGAGCTATGCACGTTGTCTATATTTTTGCTGCTCGGGAATAATTAATAAGTCATTAATTAATAATTAATAGACGCGTTAATTACTCAGCCGTTTTCGATCATTTTGGATCATGGGGCTGTTACTTGGACGTGAGGTTTTCTCCACAACCTAACCGGTCCGCATTATATAGTCAGGCAGACGTCTACCCTAGCCGCCACCGCATCGTATGGTTTCGCATCACCGTTCCAGTGCATTGCGCCACCACACAAGTCTTCTCCATCCCTCCTTCCGGCGTGCACCACGAGAAGGGACAGCAGGCCTCCGGAACCCCGCCTCTCATGATCCTGTACGGGAGAGGGGTGATCAGATTTTTGGGGAGCGCACTCGCGCGACTGCTGGCAGCGACGACTTCGCCAACGACGACTTCTTCCCCGACCTCGGCAACCTCATCATCAACGACATGGGCGACAACATCAATGTCGGCGCTCTCGCTGCACCGTATGTGATCTTGTCCTCCTTCATCGAGATCGTGCTAGAATTCTTAGTTCTAGTCTATGCCCTAGATGTGATCTGTTCATCTACTATGCTAGTTCGCATGATTAGTTTAATCTCTGCTATTGCTGTCATGATTTACTTTCTGTTTATTCAGATTACATCTCGTAGTAATTTGCTCATATATTCAACACCAGCTGCACCAGCTGTGTCGCCATTGTTTGATCCGCTTCCTCTCCTGCGATCGGTTGTTGACTTGTTGGGGATTGCTTTTTTTTGCATGGTGCTGGGGATTCCTTTGCCTAGCGTTGTACGCATGCGGTGAGACCTCCTCTTCGGCGTCTTAAGCGCCCGTTCGTTTAGCGGGTGCTCGCGCAGCAGCCTCGCGTGGGCCGGCCTAGCAAACACGCTCACACCTTCCCTTTCTTCGATCGCTAGGTCCTTCGTGCACGTTTCGTTCGTTTTTTTTTTTCGTTCGTCCCTTTCGTTCACAGAAACTGAAAACCACATGGATCTGAAAATTACGAATTTGAAAAACAGTTCATGAATTTGAAAAAATCCATCAATTTTGAAAGAAAAAATTAAAAAAGTTCATTGAATTTGAAAAAACGTTCGCCAAATTTGAGAAAAGTTCACTGAATTTGAAAAAAAGTTCATTGACTTTGAATAAAAATTCATCGATATCAAGAAAAAGTTCATCGAATTTGAAAGACAGTTCATCAATTTTGCAAACATTTTGTCTCCTTTGAAAAAGTTCACGCGTTTATGGGGAAAAAACAAGATAGAAAAAAAGGAAAAGAAAAAAGGAAAGAAAACAGCAAAACAGCTAGCTTTTTTGCATTGTATAAAGAAAATAAAAAGGTATAGTAATTAAGCACATCCCGTCTTCTGATCCAACTGTTTAGTTTGGTCGCTACCAGAAGGAACGAGCGCGGTTCGATTTGCGGCGGACACACAGTTTTTTTTTTGCCTTTTTTTACAGAGAAGCAGGAGGAAGTGGGATGAGCCGGCCGAATTGTAAGGGGGGGTGTGCGCCCCATACGGACTGACCTATATTCGACGCTTAAGGCGCCGAATAGGATTTGGGGTTCTTTTCTTTAGGGTTCTGTATATGTATGTATGCGTGCAGGGGGAGGCCTTACGGGACGAGATGGACGCACCTTCAGTCGAGCCCACTACCAGCCCAATAGAGCACCCATGAATTTATTTATTGTTCATTTTCTTTAAAAGATAGTGTTTTATTTCATGAAGATGGACATGAAAAATAATCAAATCTGCTGCATAAAGGTGCAGACCAGGTGGACCTGAGAATTGAAGTTCGTCGGGGCGAACATTTGAGCTCCAAAAAAATTACGTACAAATGCTAGTCTACTCAATCAAAACTCATAAAGTACCGAAAACATGAAACATGTTTAAAAAAAAGGACTTGGAAGCTGAGAAGTATTCCATTACTTTTTTTTACCTTTTTAACTCCGTCTTCGGGTCGAGATGATGCCAAAAATATATTCATGAACGTCTTTTATGTCATGATGGATAGGATGAAGTCTGATGCATAAAGGTGCAGACAGTAACACTGCTAAAACTTTCATGTATGTCTGTATAATACTGATTAACTAGATCCATCTTAAAGAACCAGAACATATTTGACATTAACAACAAAAAAAAAATCTCATGCATCACGGTATGGTTGTATTGGTGCTGATGCCATCTCGTGCACCACGAGCTTCTCGACCGTAACGGTGGAGCCGGTGGCGTTGTTGAAAACGCACACCCTACCTGCCGCATGGATGGCCTCCATAGGGTACACGCGCGATGTCACCGTCATCCTCCCACCCATCACAAAGCTCTCCACAATCGAATGATCCACCAGCACCCTTGCGGATAGAGCCTCTCCCTGGAGCACCGGCACGGTGCTTCCCACCACGCGCTTCAACAGTTCCTTGGCTTGTGATGACCGTGACTCGTCATGGCAGAACTGGGTCCGTAGCCCCCCATCCAGACCTCTGTACACGTAAAAGTACACTGCCAATTGTTCGCTGCGACTGTTGGCGGTATGGATGAGAAGGCCAAATGGGCCGAGCACGCCTCGGTTGGTGGCACCACCACTGGTACTGCAGTTGTAGCCAACGTCGGCCTCGTTGAGGGCGGTGATGGCGGAAGTGTTGAGGCGGAAGGAGGCCTCAATATCGAGTTGAGCAACTTGGCGGAGAGGGAGGGTGATGACAGAGCTGGTCTCGACGGTGATGCCACTGAAGTTGGTGGCGTTGTAGCGGAGGGTGTCGATCTCCTCCACCGGCCATTGGAGGAGGTTTGTTCGGGTCTTCTCGTCTAGCACTACTTTCCTTGGAATTCCCTGCAGGCTCATCATACATTAGTTAGTTCGGTAGCTCAAGCAAGATAAGTCCTACAACGATGAATGCACATTGACATCGAGAACTAAAAAAAAGACCATATGATTCTTGCCTAAGTAATAAAGGCACGACGTGTATTGTAGTAGGCATGACATGTACTGTAGCAGACATGGAGGAAGGAAACGGTCCTTATTTCGTGTGGTTAGCAAAGCACCAAACAAATTAAGCTCTTGGAAGATGTAAAGGACATTTGGCCGACATGTGCTGATCGATTGAATGATTCATGCATGCATTGATATAATCAACCCCAAGAGGCGATGCGCGATATATCTAATCAATCCCCAAGAGGTGATGAGCGACATATCTATCGAGCATGAATAACGAACGAATGGAACAAACGATAGATGGTAAACACAAGGTAAAACAATAATATTGATCAACAATAAATATACCTGGAGACTTGCCCATCCCTTGGCTATGTCGGTGTTGGGTGAGTCGGTCTCGCCCACAAACCCCCAGCTCACGCGCCGCTGCTTGGCCGGATCATAGAACGATGTAGAGGCGTAAAACTTACCCCAATCGCACCTCATGCCGATCCCCACATCCGCTTCTGGGTCCAATGGAGTCCACCTATTGGCCTCTGCATCAAACCTCCCCAACGCGTAGTAGTCATGCCATTCATCGTTCACACTCGCCTTCATCACGTATATCACCTCCTCTGATGAGTTGCTGCCACCGCTAATGGGGTAGAGGTCGATGCACTCCCACATGCCGGTGCCCTCGACACGGTGGACCGGGTCCGGGATGAGCTCGTACTTGATGAAGTCTTTCGTCTTGTACATGAGAGCAATACCGGCATGACCATGGTCATCCTTGGACCCTATGATGGTGCGCCATGTGTTGTCGGACTTATCAAACCATGCGGCCATGGGGTCGCGGAAGTCCCTGTCGCCAATGCCAGGGGGCGGGTAGATGACGGGGTTGGCAGGGTGCTTGGTCCAGGTACGTAGGAGGGGATCTTCAGGGTCTGCAGGGAGGGCGAGGCACTGGACCTGGGCAAAGGTGTCGCTGTTGCCCGTGTAGAGCAGGATGATCGTGCCATTGGGGAGCATGGTGGCGGATCCCGTCAAGACGCCGTTGATGTCGTACCATTGGTCGGGCACCATGGCAACCGGGAGATGGCGCCAGTGGACCAGGTCCGACGACACGGCGTGGCCCCAGGCGATCTTGTTCCAGACGACCCCCTTGGGATTGTACTGGTAGAAAAAGTGGTACCGTCCACGGTAGTACATCGGAGCTGCACATTGTGTTCCATGTAAGCAACATGCATTCAGACAAACAGACAGCTGGTACACCAGCAAGTGATGAAGTACTACTAACCATTGGGATCTGCATGCATGCATGTCGTGGAGTACGTAGCCACGTCAGTCAGCAAGAAAAAGACAGTCAGTTTGTTTTTCCAGCAAGCAAACAGACAAAACCACAGCTAAAAAGGCAGTTTCTTTGTCCAAATGTGGAAGATGTAATCAAACCATTTATGCAAACATGAAAGCGAAAAGAAACATCTGGATCTGAAAATTCAGCCACTTGAATGAACTAATCGATTGCATACCGTTCATGAAGTTCCCATCCGGCTGGAAATGGAACCCTGTCCGCTGCCACTGGAGCATCTTATTGCTCCACAGGAACCGGTCGGCATCGGCCTTGATGTCCTGCTCCGCTTGGGCCTCCCCGGGAGTCTTCTTGGACAGAACGGCCGCTTTCTCGTCGGTGGCTGCCCGGAGACGGGCTACCGGGTCAGCCACGTCGTCGAGATCGTCGCCCACGTTGAGAAGCGCATGGGTGACGACGAGCACCACCACGGCCGCGGCGCCCAGCACGGCAGCGCACTCGCGCCACCTGGTGCCGCCGCTGCCCCGCTGGTGCTGCTGCGGCGTGTGCCCAGACATGACCGGCGGCGTGTCGGGGACAGCGCTAGCGCCGCGTGACTTCATCGCCAGGGCCGACGCTCCGGAACTGGAAAGGGACTCTCTTGATCGGCTCGTCCTGCGGTCCCGCGGAGGAGCCATGTATGTAGAGCCGCGCGGTCGCGAGCGCCGTATCACGTGTTGAGTCAACCTTGGTCTCCGGATGGTCTACAACATGCATGTAGCGGCACAGCATGCATGTAGCTGTAGCAGTATTTACTTACTAGCTTGTAGTATGCATGTCGGCAGCAACAAAGGCTGCATGCCTTACTAGTGAAGTTTAGTAGGAGTAGTAGTAGAAACGTAGCTTACTTGGTAAGCTAGCTAGTGACGCAAGTGCTTACCTCACTGCTAGCTGATATTTTGCTAAGGTCGGTTTGGCTGTCCAGGCGCGGCCATCCCGGTGAGGTCGTGCTTAGGGAGATCGTGCGCGAAACCGCAGTCAGGGGTAGCGTGCCCATCACCTTCCTGAGGCTCACGCGCTCGAATTACAGCGAGTGGGTGTTGATCATGAAGTGCAGCCTCCATGCGGCGAGCCTCTGGGTTCCCATGGAGGACGACCTGGTCGAGAGAAAGGAGGACAGGAAAGCCGTGGCGGCGCTTATGCGCGCCACACCGCCGGAGATGCATGGCATGCTCGCGGCGAAGGCAAGCGCCAAGGAGGCGTGGGAAGCCATCCGTACCCAGCGCCTCGGCAGCAACCGCGTGCGCGAGGCGAATGCGCAGAAGCTGCTGGCGGACTTCGAGAACATCGCCTTCAAGGAGGGCGAGTGTAACACCCCCGGTGGTTAACTACAGTAATCCCATTTTGATTATGCCACGTCAGCATGATTAACAGTGCATGATCATCATTTGCATCATAATGCATTTCAGCTTCTAACTCAAAATCCAAATTTAAATGAAAGTGGAAAATAAAAGTTGTTCAAACTGGAAAACCAAAATGTGCCTCATGTTGCAAATATTCCCATAGCATTTGTAAAAATGATTGCAACATTAGTTGAAATTGTAAAAGGACTCGAACAACTAGAAACAGCAGCAACATAGCACTATTCAATCCTTTTTCAATTTAAATAAAATCCAAACAAAAAGATATGGACCCCAAACCAATTTCTAGCAGTGAACAAAATAATACACTGTAGATAATGGAGCAAGTCTCATATTTTACAAAAGTCTTTGGACTAAAAATAAAAGACAAAACAGAAAAAGGAATAAAGAAAAACAGAAAAAGAACAAAAGAAAATAAAGCCCCCCCCCCCCCTCGCTGGGCCTCGGCCCAGCTGGCCACTGGGCTAGCCAGGCCGGCCCAGCCGGCGCCCACTCCCCTCCCCCATATCTCCCACCCCCACCCGAAACCCTAGCCGCTACCCCCACCCCCTCGCTCATTTCTCCCCCCCCCCGATCCAGAAATTCTGGATCGGGATCGACCCCCCGTCGCCGTCGCGGACGGCCGTCCCGACCGCCTCCCCGCGCCGATCTGCCTCGCCTGTCGCCTCCCCTACCGCCTCTCCACTCGACCCCCTCCCCTGGATCGGGACCGGGGCAGAGGCGCCCACGATCCCGTCGCCCGTCGCCGCGCTCCCCGCCGCTGCTCGCGCTCGCTTCCGCCTCGCCGCTCGCGCTCGGACGCCGTCGCCGGGACCACGCCTCCCCGTCTCCTCCCCGCCGGACTGCCACGTCCCCTGCGCCGCCTCCTCCGGCCACCCTCCCCGAGCACGCTGCCCGTCCCTGCGCCCCGCTGTGAGGGCCACCTCCTCCCCTCTCTTCCTTCGCCTCCCCGCCTCCGGCCGCCGCCCGGCCCGCGCGTGCTCCGGCCGCGCCCCGCCGCCCGCTCGCCCACGCGCGCCCGTCGCGCGCGACCACGCCCAGGCCGGCCCCGCTCGTCGCCTCTGCCCACGCCCGCTGCTGCAGCCGCGCGCGCAGCTCTGCTGCCCCGGCTCCACCGCGCCGCCGCTCGCCGTCCGACGGGCCACCGCGCCCGGCCGCCCCTGCCCCGCCCGCGCTCGCCTCCCGCCCGCGCGCGGCCCCGCTAACGCCGGCGCCCGTCTCCGCCTCACCCGCTGGCCGCACCCGTGCGCCCGTATGCGCACCGGACATGTCCGGTGCCCAAACGGGCACAACCCGGACATGTCCGGCCGTGCCACTGACCGGTGGGCCCTGCTCCCCCTGAGGCAATGACAGATGGGGCCCAGCCCCTAAAAACGAATTAAAAGAAAATGTAATAAAAAAAATAATTAAAATAAATAAAAATAATTAAATAATTAAATAATTAATTAGTTAATTAATTAAGTTAATTAATCCTGATTAGGTTAATCTAATTAAGTAGTTAGTGTTAATTAAACAGTAATTTAATTAGTTAATCACTAATTAACCTAACAGCCTATGACAGGTGGGACCCACTGGTCCTGACGTCATGCTGACGTCAGCAAAACACTATTCTGGATAATGTTGCAATTAAATAATAAAAATAAATTCAGAAAATTAATAAAACTTTAGAAAATCATATTAAATAATCCGTAACTCGGATCGAAAAACTTTGTACATGAAAGTTGCTCAGAACGACGAGACGAATCTGAATACGCGGTCCGTTCGTCCGCCACACGTCTCTAACTATCCGAACATGCAACCGTTCCCCTCCGGTCATCTGTCTAACAAATGTCCGGAACCGGGAAAACATTCCCGGATGGATTCCTCCTTCCTCGGTGACGTGCAACCATACGTTAGGACACACCCGGCACTGCATATTGTCATGCCGTACTTGCGTTGCTCATGTTTGCTCTATATTTATACTGTTTCCTCCCCCTCTTCTCTCTCGATAGATCCCGACGCAGCTCCGGAGACCGAAGACACCATAGACGACCTTGCCCTTGCCGCCGAGCAACCAGGCAAGCCCCCCCCTTTTGATCATCCCGATATCGCCCATTCTAATTTCTCATGCTTGCATTAGAATTACTGCTGCTGCTGCTTTACCTATTCTGATGCATAGCCTGTTCATTGTAACCTACTGTTGATAATTACCTACATATCCTAAACTGTTTAGTCTAGGCTGGGTAGAGACCTATCAGTGACCCCACTTATCCCGACTGCCGCGCTGGATCGTCAGAAGACCCGATCAATGGGATTGAAGACCAGGACCCGACACCGCACATCACCCCCCTTAGTTGTAACGACACTGCAGCGTTACTATCGAGTGCCGAGGGTGAAACCTCTTGTAGCACTTCTGATGTTAACTCTGTAGAGTAGCTATTCGGTCGTGGTCATCGAGGGTGATTCATCCTTCACCGCTTCCGATAACAACGCTGTCGTACAACACCTCAAGTGTGGACCCAGTGAGGGTGATTCCTCCTAGTTCACTTTGACGGATACATCGAGTGGGAATTCAATGAGGGTGATACCTCGGATTCCCTGATGTTATGGACACACGGATACTTGGACTTTACAATGTTACTTGGAAAGGCGGGTCGACCCTGAGGGGTACCCACGTGTGATGTGAAGGCGGGTTGCCAGTGTGGTGCCCGAGTGGTGAATACGAGGCGCGGCCGGGCATTCTTAACCCTTGCCGCAAGTCCTCGAGACGGGGCGACGGGGTCACATCTTTCGTGAGTCTCTGCTCGTTTCCGCAAGCCCCTAGTCCTAACGATTTGGATATTTGATCTAAGCAGGCCTCTGGTCTGATAGCACTAACCATCACGTGGGCATAGTATGGGCGTTCTGCATCGTATGCATCAGCCGAAAGCTCTGTCAGACGTCCAGTTCAGCATGGCGGCACGGTCGGATCGTGTCGGCCACCCGAGGCGATGCTGGTATCCACCCTGTGCGCAACGACCCGGAGGGCGAGGGGCGATGGCCAAGACCCCCTTGCGCTTAGGACGTAGACCGGCGGGGACCTCTCTGCTGAGCCGTAGGTAGGGTTGCGATGTGTCGTTTGGCCGAGGCCGGGCATGACCCAGGAAAGTGTGTCCGGCCGGAGTTAATCGAGCGTGTTGGGTAAGTTGGTGCACCCCTGCAGGGAAGAACACTTCTATCGATAGCCGGTCCTACGGTAAAGGACACTCGGTGTTGTATCCTGATTGATACAATTTAGAACTGGATACCTGTGATGAGACCTGTATTTATGGCTCTGGGATTGCTTTCTCGCAGGGAGTCGAGAAAGGATCTCTGGGTGAGGTTGATATTATTACTGCTACATTATATGGTATTGTTCTACTCTCTTCTACTGCTGCAAGATCGCTGAAGATGCTAGTCTTCGATAGGACTAGGCCTTCTCTCTATTCTGGCATTTCTGCAGCCCAGTCCACATATACAGGCTCCCTTTGAAAATGTTGCATATGTAGTGTAGATCCTTGCTTGCTGAGTACTTCTGAGTACTCACGGTTGCTTTGTTTTCCTTTTTCTCCCCATATCAGTTTGACGTGACCAGAGGACGGAGCCCCCTGAGACAGATGCCCCGACGATCGCTACTACTACTACCCAGAGGATGGATACTACTACGAGTTGACTGACGACCAGGAGTAGGTTCGGAGGGTCCCAGGCAGGAGGCCTTCGCCTTTCGATCGTAGTGTTTTATTTTGCCCCGCCTTTCTAAAGGCCTTTCTGTTTCTATTTCATATCTGTACTCAGATACCTGATGCTTCCGCTGACGCTTGTTCGCAAGCTTATGAATTCGAGCCCTCGAGGCCCTGGCTTGTAATATAAAGCTTGTATGACTTTATTTATGTTGTAGAGTTGTGTTGTGATATCTTCCCGTGAGTCCTTAGGCTTGATCGTGTGCATGTGCGTGTATGATTAGTGCACGATCGGGCCGGGGGCGTCACAAGTTGGTATCAGAGCCGACTGCCTGTAGGGACCCCCTTTCCAACTCCTTGGCCGAAGTTGAATCTAGAAACCGGAAAACTATTTTACTAACTTGGCTGTGTGGCTTACGG
Organism: Thinopyrum elongatum; assembly: GCA_011799875.1. NCBI lineage: Eukaryota > Viridiplantae > Streptophyta > Magnoliopsida > Poales > Poaceae > Thinopyrum > Thinopyrum elongatum. The sequence continues at coordinate 65,060,261 of CM022303.1, forward strand.
GCCCACGTCGCCAATTGGGAGGTATTAGTATCTTTTATTCCTCATCTTTACTCTGGGACTCTGACCTCTCTTCCTTTCGGGTTAACTAAAGTTTACTAACGCCGACACTTAGGATCTCGTAATTCTCGTCCACCCGGAGAGCTGGATATATGTGCGATTTCCCTGACATTGATCTGATTAGTCTGATAATCATTTTCCTTTCCATTGTTTTGTTTAACTTTTCTCTCCGAGATCGGTTATACTTCTCCTTGTATTTCGACAATCATGAGTTTCCTCTGTTTCAGATGGATCGTTTGTTTCCACCACACCCTGCGACGCAGCTACCAGCTGTTCGAGCAGGGATACATCCAGAGTACATTCTTTATCCACTGGGGCAGATGTCAATCCGTTACAATGCCCCAGTACTTGCTCCTCCAGATTCCCGTAAAGACTTTGTGATCTATTGTGACGCATCCCGTGAAGGATTAGGCTGTGTCCTAATGCAAGAGCGTAAAGTGATTGCTTATGGCTCTCGTCAGTTGCGCCCACATGAAGAGAATTATCCGGTACATGATCTAGAACTAGCTGCTGTGATCTATGCACTGCAGTTGTGGAGACATTACCTCCTCGGTAATCGTTGCGAGATCTACACGGATCATAAAAGTTTGAAGTACTTGTTCACTCAGCCATCTCTGAATCTCCGTCAGCAAAGATGGATGGAGACCATTGCGGACTATGACTTGGGTATTTCTTATACCCCTGGCAAGGCTAACGTAATGGCTGATGCATTGAGCCGTAAATCTTACTGCTCTGAACTTGAGGTTCAGCTACAGCAACCACTTCTGTATGAAGAGCTTCGAAAGCTAAATATCGAGATAGTTCCCTAAGGATACCTAAAAACCTTGGTTGTTGAACCAGACCTTGAGAAAGCTGTTAAGAATGCGCAAGCTAAAGATGCTGAAATTGATTTGATGAAGAAAGACCTTCACCTTGTAAAGTACAGGGATTTCTCGCTGTCTGAAGATGGAACCTTGTATTTCAGAGACCGCGTTGTCGTACCTCGCTTCGAGCTTATGACTGACAAAGTCATGAAGGAGGCACATGATACCCCACTGTCTATTCATCCGGGTAGCACCAAAATGTATCGTGATCTCCGTCAAAGGTACTGGTGGTCTAGAATGAAGCAAGACATTGCTCGATATGTTGCTGAATGTGATGTGTGTCGACGCGTTAAAGCAGAACATCAGAAGCCTGCTGGAATTCTGCAACCACTTCCTATTCCTTTATGGAAATGGGATAAGGTTCAGATGGGTTTCGTTACAGGACTTCCCAGGTCACAGAAGGGTCACGATGCTATTCTTGTCGTCGTCGACCAACTCTCCAAAGTTGCACACTTCCTGCCTGTCAAGGAGACGATCACTGCTAGTCAGTTAGCAGAGTTATATATCTCCAGAATTGTTTCACTCCACGGTATCCCGAAAGAGATCAGTTCAGACCGTGGCAGCATATTCACTGGTCATTTCTGGGAAAGTTTTCAAAAGACTATGGGAACTCATATCACCTGGAGTTCAGCTTATCATCCTCAATCCCAAGGCCAAGTCGAACGAGTCAACCAAGTGCTTGAAGACATGCTACGAGCTTGTGTTGTTTCTTTCGGCAAGAAGTGGGAAGAATCTCTTCCATATGCCGAGTTCTCCTATAACAACAGCTATCAAGCCAGCTTGAAAATGGCCCCCTTCGAAGTTCTCTATGGACGTAAGTGTCGAACCCCTCTGAATTGGTCAGAAACTGGGGAACGACCGCTCGTGGGTCCAGATATTATTCAACACGCCGAAGAACAAGTCCGAATTGTCCGGGAAAATCTCAAGGCGGCTCAGGACCGCCAGAAGAGCAACTATGATCGCAAACGATGGGGTTTGACTTATCAACCTGGTGATCAAGCTTATCTTCGTGTCACTCCTATGAAAGGCACTCACCGTTTTGGAATCAAGGGCAAGTTAGCTCCGCGCTACATTGGTCCTTTCCGCATTGTTGCTAGGCGTGGACAGGTGGCGTATAAATTGGAATTGCCTCCGCAATTCTCTCATATCCACGACGTCTTCCATGTGTCGCAACTTCGTCAATGCTTCAAGGAATCTCCGCACCGATCTGTGGATCACGAGATGCTTGAATTCCAAGATGATCTTTCTTATAAGGAGCATCCGATCCGCATCCTCGATGAAGCTGAACGTCGAACCCGTCAGAAGGTTACCAAGTTCCTCAAAGTGCAGTGGTCAAATCATACTGAAAATGAAGCCACTTGGGAACGCGAGGATAATCTTCGTGCGGAATACCCCGAACTTTTTCCTTCTACTTCTTAATTCTCGGGACGAGAATTCTTGTTAGTAGAGGAGATTTGTAACACCCCCGGTGGTTAACTACAGTAATCCCATTTTGATTATGCCACGTCAGCATGATTAACAGTGCATGATCATCATTTGCATCATAATGCATTTCAGCTTCTAACTCAAAATCCAAATTTAAATGAAAGTGGAAAATAAAAGTTGTTCAAACTGGAAAACCAAAATGTGCCTCATGTTGCAAATATTCCCATAGCATTTGTAAAAATGATTGCAACATTAGTTGAAATTGTAAAAGGACTCGAACAACTAGAAACAGCAGCAACATAGCACTATTCAATCCTTTTTCAATTTAAATAAAATCCAAACAAAAAGATATGGACCCCAAACCAATTTCTAGCAGTGACAAATAATACACTGTAGATAATGGAGCAAGTCTCATATTTTACAAAAGTCTTTTGGACTAAAAATAAAAGACAAAACAGAAAAAGGAATAAATAAAGAAAAATATGAAAAAGAACAAAAGAAAATAAAGCCCCCCCCTCGCTGGGCTCGGCCAGTGGCCACTGGGCTAGCCAGGCCGGCCCAGCCGGGCCCACTCCCCTCCCCCATATCTCCCACCCCCACCCGAAACCCTAGCCGCTACCCCCACCCCTCGCTCATCCCCCCCCCCCGATCCAGAAATTTGGATCGGGATCGACCCCGTCGCCCGTCGCCGGCCGGCCGTCCCCGACGCCTCCCCCGCCGATCAGCCTCGCCTGTCGCCTCCCCTACCGCCTCTCCACTCGACCCCCCTCCCCTGGATCGGACCGGGCAGAGGCGCCCCGATCCGTCGCCGTCGCGCGCTTCCGCCGCTGCTCGCGCTCGCTCCGCCTCGCGCTCGCGCTCGGACGCCGTCGCCGGGAACAACGCCTCCCCGTCTCCTCCCCGCGGACTGCCACGTCCCCTGCGCCGCCTCCTCCGGCCACCCTCCCCGAGCACGCTGCCCGTCCCTGCGCCCCGCTGTGAGGGCCACCTCCTCCCCTCTCTTCCTTCGCCTCCCCGCCTCCGGCCGCCGCCCGGCCCGCGCGTGCTCCGGCCGCGCCCCGCCGCCCGCTCGCCCACGCGCGCCCGTCGCGCGCGACCACGCCCAGGCCGGCCCCGCTCGTCGCCTCTGCCCACGCCCGCTGCTGCAGCCGCGCGCGCAGCTCTGCTGCCCCGGCTCCACCGCGCCGCCGCTCGCCGTCCGACGGGCCACCGCGCCCGGCCGCCCCTGCCCCGCCCGCGCTCGCCTCCCGCCCGCGCGCGGCCCCGCTCACGCCGGCGCCCGTCTCCGCCTCACCCGCTGGCCGCACCCGTGCGCCCGTATGCGCACCGGACATGTCCGGTGCCCAAACGGGCACAACCCGGACATGTCCGGCCGTGCCACTGACCGGTGGGCCCTGCTCCCCCTGAGGCAATGATAGATGGGGCCCAGCCCCTAAAAACGAATTAAAAGAAAATGTAATAAAAAAAATTAAAATAAATAAAAATAATTAATTAATTAAATAATTAATTAGTTAATTAATTAAGTTAATTAATCCTGATTAGGTTAATCTAATTAAGTAGTTAGTGTTAATTAAACAGTAATTTAATTAGTTAATCACTAATTAACCTAACAGCCTATGACAGGTGGGACCCACTGGTCCTGACGTCATGCTGACGTCAGCAAAACACTATTCTGGATAATGTTGCAATTAAATAATAAAAATAAATTCAGAAAATTAATAAAACTTTAGAAAATCATATTAAATAATCCGTAACTCAGATCGAAAAACTTTGTACATGAAAGTTGCTCAGAACGACGAGACGAATCTGAATAAGCGGTCCGTTCGTCCGCCACACGTCTCTAACTATCCGAACATGCAACCGTTCCCCTCCGGTCATCTGTCTAACAAATGTCCGGAACCGGGAAAACATTCCCGGATGGATTCCTCCTTCCTCGGTGACGTGCAACCATACGTTAGGACACACCCGGCACTGCATATTGTCATGCCGTACTTGCGTTGCTCATGTTTGCTCTATATTTATACTGTTTCCTCCCCCTCTTCTCTCTCGATAGATCCCGACGCAGCTCCGGAGACCGAAGACACCATAGACGACCTTGCCCTTGCCGCCGAGCAACCAGGCAAGCCCCCCCTTTTGATCATCCCGATATCGCCCATTCTAATTTCTCATGCTTGCATTAGAATTACTGCTGCTGCTGCTTTACCTATTCTGATGCATAGCCTGTTCATTGTAACCTACTGTTGATAATTACCCACATATCCTAAACTGTTTAGTCTAGGCTGGGTAGAGACCTATCAGTGACCCCACTTATCCCGACTGCCGCGCTGGATCGTCAGAAGACCCGATCAATGGGATTAAAGACCAGGACCCGACACCGCACATCACCCCCCTTAGTTGTAACGACACTGCAGCGTTACTATCGAGTGCCGAGGGTGAAACCTCTTGTAGCACTTCTGATGTTAACTCTGTAGAGTAGCTATTCGGTCGTGGTCATCGAGGGTGATTCCTCCTTCACCGCTTCCGATAACGACACTGTCGTACAACACCTCAAGTGTGGACCCAGTGAGGGTGATTCCTCCTAGTTCACCTTGACGGATACATCGAGTGGGAATTCAATGAGGGTGATATCTCGGATTCCCTGATGTTATGGACACACGGATACTTGGACTTTACAATGTTACTTGGAAAGGCGGGTCGACCCTGAGGGGTACCCGCGTGTGATGTGAAGGCGTGTTGCCAGTGTGGTGCCCTAGTGGTGAATACGAGGCGCGGCCGGGCATTCTTAACCCTTGCCGCAAGTCCTCGAGACGGGGCGACGGGGTCACATCTTTCGTGAGTCTCTGCTCGTTTCCGCAAGCCCCTAGTCCTAACGATTTGGATATTTGATCTGAGCAGGCCTCTGGTCTGATAGCACTAACCATCACGTGGGCATAGTATGGGCGTTCTGCATCGTATGCATCAGCTGAAAGCTCTGTCAGACGTCCAGTTCAGCATGGCGGCACGGTCGGATCGTGTCGGCCACCCGAGGCGATGCTGGTATCCACCCTGTGCGCAACGACCCGGAGGGCGAGGGGCGATGGCCAAGACCCCCTTGCGCTTAGGACGTAGACCGGCGGGGACCTCTCTGCTGAGCCGTAGGTAGGGTTGCGATGTGTCGTTTGGCCGAGGCCGGGCATGACCCAGGAAAGTGTGTCCGGCCGGAGTTAATCGAGCGTGTTGGGTAAGTTGGTGCACCCCTGCAGGGAAGAACACTTCTATCGATAGCCGGTCCTACGGTAAAGGACACTCGGAGTTGTATCCTGATTCATACAATTTAGAACTGGATACCTGTGATGAGACCTGTATTTATGGCTCTGGGATTGCTTTCTCGCAGGGAGTCGAGAAAGGATCTCTGGGTGAGGTTGATATTATTACTGCTACATTATATGGTATTGTTCTACTCTCTTCTACTGCTGCAAGATCGCTGAAGATGCTAGTCTTCGATAGGACTAGGCCTTCTCTCTATTCTGGCATTTCTGCAGCCCAGTCCACATATACAGGCTCCCTTTGAAAATGTTGCATATGTAGTGTAGATCCTTGCTTGCTGAGTACTTCTGAGTACTCACGGTTGCTTTGTTTTCCTTTTTCTCCCCATATCAGTTTGACGTGACCAGAGGACGGAGCCCCCTGAGACAGATGCCCCGACGATCGCTACTACTACTACCCAGAGGATGGATACTACTACGAGTTGACTGACGACCAGGAGTAGGTTCGGAGGGTCCCAGGCAGGAGGCCTTCGCCTTTCGATCGTAGTGTTTTATTTTGCCCCGCCTTTCTAAAGGCCTTTCTGTTTCTATTTCATATCTGTACTCAGATACCTGATGCTTCCGCTGACGCTTGTTCGCAAGCTTATGAATTCGAGCCCTCGAGGCCCTGGCTTGTAATATAAAGCTTGTATGACTTTATTTATGTTGTAGAGTTGTGTTGTGATATCTTCCCGTGAGTCCTTAGGCTTGATCGTGTGCATGTGCGTGTATGATTAGTGCACGATCGGGCCGGGGGCGTCACAGCGAGCTCGTCGACGACTTCGCCATGCGGATCTCCAGCGTTGCGTCACAACTCCGAGCGCTCGGCGACACCATGGACGACGCAAGAGTCGTGCGGAAATTTCTTCGCGTCGTGCCACCTCGCTTCGCTCAGGAGGCAATCTCTGTCGAGACCTTGCTTGACCTGAGTGAGCTCTTCATCGAGGAGCTCACGGGCCGGTTACGGTTGGTCGAGGACCGCCTTGATGATGGCCGCGAGAGCTTCTGCGGAGAACAACTCCTATTCACGAAGAAGTGGGAGGCGAGAAAGCGTCAAGGACGGGTGGAGGTGCCCCTAGAAGCGGAGGTGACGCCGACAGAGGGGGCGGTCGCACCCAGGGCGGAGCCGGACGAGGTGCCGGCAACAACGATCGAGACAAGTGCCGATATTGCAGCATCAAGGGCCACTGGGCCCGTGAGTGCCGCAAGAGGATGGCCGACGAGGATGCCGCGGCGGCAGCGAACCTCATCCAGGCTGAAGAGGACGGTGGGCCAGCAATGATGATGGCTTGCGTCGAGACCATGCAGGAGGGCCCAGCGCCTCCGGCGACCATCGTCCCGACAAGCATCGAAGCCGTGCAGGAGGGCGCAGCACCTCTGGCGACCACGGTGCCGGCAACCGTCAAGTCCGTGCGGGAGGCACGGAGCTCTTCACCTAATCCCGTCCCAACATCGGTAGCACTCTCCCCGGCAACAACATTCTCGGGAGACTACGATTAGGAGGAGATGAAGACCCGGGTGTGGGGGAGCCACACCCTGGCAACCACGTCCCATGTGACGTAGGTCAAGCCCGTGCATGTTGGCACGGCAATCGCGGGCCCGACATCCTCGGGACCCGACAAGCCCATGCAAGTTGGCACGACAAAGGCGTCCCCGACATCCTCGGGACCTGACAAGCCCGTGTTAGGAGGCACGGCAACGACGCATCTGGTGGGCCATGTCCCGACCATGATGCTGGCGACCATTGAGCCCGTGCAAGAGGCATGCCACTCTCAGGTCGGCCACACCCCGACAACCAGGTTCTCGGGGTTCTGCAAGCCTGTGTGGGCGACACAACACTCTTCGACAGGCCTCAACAGCTGGGAGGCGGTGAAGAGACGGTCATGGGGCCGCAAGGCCTCGACCGTGACTATGGTGACCATCGAGGCCGGCCACTCTCTGGTCAGCTATGTTGCGACCCCGACGCGCTCGGGGTCCATCGAGTCCGTGCGGGACGCACATGACTCTCTAGTCGGGCATGACCCGACTACGCTGGTGGCTACCGCCGAGACCGTGCAGGTGGCACGGTGCTCTATGGTCGGCCACACCGCAGCCCCGACGCGCTCGGGGTCCATTGAGTCTGTGCGGGAGGCACGACTCATGACTGTCGGGGAAGACCCGACAAGCAAGTCTGATGGGAAGAGCGAAAAGGACTCCACTGCCCTGAGAGGAGCCACTCCGGTTAGTGCGATGGCCGGCACAACTAGTAGAAAATAGGGCTTTGGTCCAGGCCAAAAAAGGCCATTAATCCCGATTCACTCACGAACCGGGACCAAAGGCGGCATCAGTCCCGGTTCGTGAGGCCAGGGCGCCGTCCGGGCCTCGAGGGCCATTGGTCCCGGTTCGTCTGACCCCTTTGGTCCCGGTTCCAGACACGAACCGGGACCAATGACCCTCGCTCCTGGCCCACCACCTTTATTCCCGGTTGGTGGCTGGAACCGGGACCAAAGGTTGTCCTTTAGTCCCGGTTTTAGCCACAAACCGGGACTAAAGAGAGGCCTATATATACCCCCCGCCCTTGCCCGCGAGTAGAGCCATCGCTCTGTTTTTTTGGCGGGCCGTGGGAGAGCTTTGTGGTGCTCTAGCTCACCTCCTATGCACATGAGGTGTTCGATGAAATGCCCGAGCCACACTTAAGCTTTCTCCTCTCGAAGCTCCTTGTCCAAGCTCCATTTTCCTCAAGATTTGACTAGGTTTGCCGGTCCGTCCTGTCCCGTCCCTGTCCTCACCTCCGTCGATCGCCCACGCCGATCTCGTCGCCAGCACCACCGAGGACAACTTGCTACAATCGTTGCTTAAAAATCAAAACAAAGATAAAATACTCTTTCCTTACAACTTCAATTGAGTGTTATTGTCTTGTGCATATTCGGTTTCCCTTACTCGAGGTTATATATAGTAATGCAATTGATGAGTTACGCATGCGTGCGCAGCTTCCACTTTTTTTTGCTAGAGATTAAGCTTGACCGAGGAGTAGTAACCGTCTTAGGCTCGAGATGAAAAGATTCCCAGGACTATGCGGACATGACTGAAATGCTCCAGAAGTAAGTTCAATCGATCATTATCGCACCATATCGGCAACTTTGTTCATTTCTTGATATCAAGTAATTATTTTCTTTGTCTGGCAGGGTTTGGAAAGAGTTCACCGGATTTGTTCCGGCACTGCCGAGGGAGCTGCGATTTACACACCCGAAAGTAAGTACTACTCCCTAGTTCCGCACATCTCCCATTGATTTTAGTTTCATCAATACCATTTATCATGCTTGATTATCAGTTTGATTGAACTCTATTTCTCGTAAAGTGCTTGTGGCAGGATGCCGGGAATGATTTTTGTGGATACTACGTTTGCGAGTTCATCTACAACGCGACCTCTCTGCAGGGCTACTCTGAAAAACAATATCAAGTACGAAAACAATAATATTCACAATTTTATTTTATTACCATCATTTGTGTTGAGTTTCCTTCATATATATGTATTGACCCCCGTCTTTAAATTAGGTCTGGCAGCTGCGGGATGAACTCCTACCACATGATCGCAAACGAGCAATTCAAGAGGAATTGGCGGGATTTTTTTTACCACGTCATTCATAAAGCCGGAGAATACCATGTGGAAATTGATATAGACATGATATGTTAGGGATTGTAAGAGATCTTATATTGTATATGTGTAGCTAGTAGCGCCGGATAGATATACGAAAACTTGTTGTTCGACTAATCTCTCGGAGAAAGGGAGGTCACTCCTCTTTGTATATGTTCATGACGATCTTGTGTAATTAATGTTTCGTTCATTTGCTTACTAGCTAGCATGTCGAGTTCTCTCTATATGTATATAGTAGCTAGCGTCGACCAAGCACGGAGAAGAGAGAGGACAATTCTCTCTATTAGGTAGCTAACACAATATATGAAACCCCTAAATTAACCCTCCAACCCCCTAAACACCCCCCCCCCCTCTTAAAAAAAACAAAAACCCCAGCTCCTGCTAGCTGCTGACGCGTGGATGCCTTTTGGTCCCGGTTGGTGTTACCAACCGGGACTAAAGGTCCTCCTGCCTGGGCGCCCTGCAGCGGCCACGTGGAGCCCCTTCTGTCCCGGTTCGTAAGCGAACCGGGACTAAAGGTTTTGGGCTTTAGTCCCGACCCTTTAGTCCTGGTTCCATAACCGGGGCTAAAGGGCCTCTGGAACCGGGATAAATGGGCCGTTTTCTACTAGTGCACATCGACCCTGGGAAGGGAGTTCTTGGGCAGTGTGGCGTCTCGCACAACGACCCCAGGAAGGGAGTTCCCGGGTAGTGCGATGTCCGACAAGTGATCCCCGGGAAGGGAGTTCCCGGGTAGCACGACGTTCGACACGACGACCCCAGCAACACTGACGCCCACGAGCGAGGTGGTTCCTCGGCAGTTCATGTCCCCGCTAACAGCACGGTCGGACTTGTTTGATGCCAACAAAAATGGTGGCGATCCACATAGGTTCCAAAGCCTAGGGGGACCTTCTCGAGCCTGCGAGACGATCGCAGCACCCAAGATCAAGAAGCACGAGCAAGGCGTACGGGCCATACAAAGCCTGAGAAGGCGGACATCCCAACGAAGGCACTTGGTCATGTCCGATTCCAGAAGCAGTGCAAGAAGGTCGGCATCATCGACATCAAGCTCCTTCAACAAGGTTGAGGGGGAGATTGTTGAGTCACCCTTGGTCTCTGGATGGTCTACAACATGCATGTAGCGGCACAGCATGCATGTAGCTGTAGCAGTATTTACTTACTAGCTTGTAGTATGCATGTCGGCAGCAACAAAGGCTGCATGCCTTACTAGTGAAGTTTAGTAGTAGTAGAAACGTAGCTTAGTTGGTAAGCTAGCTAGTGACGCAAGTGCTTACCTCACTGCTAGCTGATATTTTGCTAAGGTCGGTTTGGCTGTCCTATATAAGGAACCTCACACCCTGGGTTGTAACTCAGGCCATTCCACTTCAATACAAGGCATTTTCAGTTCCTCTTAGTACCACCGTGTGTGCTCATTTCTCAATTGCAGCTCCATCAGTGCATGCTTCAGTCGTGTGTGTGGTACTAGCCTATAGAGCCTGAGGGTACTAGCACTTAGCTCTTCCACCGGTCGTTTATCAGTGTACTCGAGTGCTAGTGAGTAGTTCTGGGCTAACATCACGTGCTCTTTCTGTTCTCAAGAGAAACGTTACTACTACTTCCATCCCAAGTCCATCGCGAGGCTATCTTGGATCTTGGCGAAGTATGTTAGGCAGGACCCAATTGCAATCTTTTATAGTGATTTCGCGTCCTTACTATAAAATGTTAGGGCCGAGCTGCAATTTCTAGTTTTGTTTGGTCCTTTTTTAAGATATATTTTCATGCTTATCTGTTGGATTTTGGGTCGTGACCCTACTCGTGTTCAAAAAAGTATGTGTGTGTGTGGGTGGGTAGGTGAGGGGGGGGGGGGGGGGTTGAGGGGAGGTAGGTAGAGGGAGACAATAGAGTTATGAAGATGATGCGTGCACCGTAGAAGAAAACAAGAGGGAGTACTAGCCTCGCCGCTCAAGACTAATGAGTGGTTCCGACCTCATTGATCACAACATCCAACTAAAGAGTACAACAAATCCGGTAGGTGTGAACATGAGACAACTGAGATATTACGATGTCTTGTGCACTACATAGAAGAAAAATAAGTTGAGTACCAGCCTAGCTGCTCAACACTAGCGAGTGGTTCCAACCTGATAGATTGCAACATCCAACACTCCCATTGAAGAGTACAACAAAGCCTAAGGATGCAAACAAAGTAGATAGACAGATAGATAGATAGAGAGAGAGAGAGAGAGAGAGAGAGAGAGAGAGAGAGAGAGAGAGAGAGAGAGAGAGAGAGAGAGAGAGAGAGAGAGAGAGAGAGTAATATGGTAGTCTCGCCCTCCAGGATGCATGAGTGATTCCAACCTCACGGGCCATGGAGTAAAGTTCTAGGCAATGAGTCTTCACAATAGGCGCCAGCCACGAGAGCCACTGATATATACTGCAACATAATTTATAGACTAGGCATGTCGTGACATGGACTGGCCACAATGCTTATACACACATAGCATAAATTAACTTCGAAAATTATTATGTGTGCACTATACAAAAGGAAACAACAGATGGCACCAAACTCACTGGCCAGAACTCATGGGTGATAGTATTAAAATTTCTAGTTCTATTGGGTCATTTTATAAATTATACTGGCATGCCTATCTAATGGATTTTGTCTTTCAAGACCGTTCCACTGTTCAGAAAAGTATTGAAGTGGACTAGCCACAATGCTTATATACACATAACACAAACTAACTTATGAAAATTATTATGTGTGCACTATAGAAAAGAAAACAACAGATAGCACCACCCTTTGGCCAGGGCTCATGGGTGATGGTATTGAAATTTACAGTTCCATTGGGTCCTTTTATGAAATATACGGTCATGCTTGTCTAATGCATTTTGGGTCCTTTGATACCCTTCCACTATTCAAAGAAGTATTGGAGGGGGGAGATAGGGTGGGGGAAGGCAGAGACTAGCCTCACCGCTCAAGACTAGCGAGTGTGTCCAACCTCATTGATTACAACATCCAACCTCATGTTAATGAGAACAACAATGCCAACATGTGCAAACAAACTAAAAGTAGTGTATGAGAGAGAGAGAGAGTAGTTGGTTGGCTCGACCTCCAGGATGCATGAGTGGTTCGAGCCTATCGGACCATGGAGTAAAGTTCTAGGTAATGAGACTTCACAATAGACGCCATCCCATGAGAGCCATAGATATAGTGCAACATAATTTATAGACTAGACATGCCATGATGTGGACTAGCATAACACACATAGCACAAACAAACTTATGAAAAATATTATGTGTCAACTATACAAAAGGAAACAACAGATAGCACCAGCTTCATAGGCCATGATCAGGGTGATAATATTGAAATTTCCAGTTCTATTGGGTCCTTTTATAAAATATACGATCATGCTTATCTAATGGATTTTAGGCCCTTCCACTAGTACATGACCCCCCATTAGCAGCGGTCAAATGTACCATCTAGCAGCGTGCATAGGGAACGCTGCTACTCTCACGCGACTCGTAACAGATTACTTGCAGCGTTCGGATTGGACGCTGCTACTATGTCCCATCTAGCAGCGTTCGGATTGGACGCTGCTAGCGAGCACCACCTCAGCGGCGTCTCCATCTGACACGCCGCTAAATTATTCAACTCTAGTAGTGTTCCCTATGGCGGCCTAACGCTGTTAACATGATGCAAAGGTTATCTAATGGATTAGCAGGTACTATTCAACAAAGTTCCTTTTTGTGTGAGATTAAACAGTGTTATTGACCCTTAATTCAAGGGAAAGGCCTAAAATAGGAACCCCCTCCCCTCCAATATTGCCTTCTTAGTGGCAGATGTGTTTTTTCTAGAATTCTTGCTAAAGCTGCTAGTGGTGCGATTATCTCTGAGACAATTCCTAATATCATACTAGATGGTGTCATCAACCTTTAGTATGTTGAAGACACTATCCTTTTCCTAGACCTTGCTTATGATAATGCTAGAAACATTAAATTTTTACTCTTTTGTTTTAACCAGCTTTCTTGTATGAATATTTTACAATAATAAAAGTCATTTTCTCACAGTTCAGGTTGCAGAGGAAGTTTCTAAAATGCTATCTCAAATCTTTTGTTGCTAGAAAACTTATTTTTCCTCTTATGTATTCGTGAGTGCCTTTGCGCAATGCTAAACTTAAAAGAGAATATATCCAAACTATTCATTTAAAGAATTTGTGGATGGAGGGGTAAACTTCTCAGTTATGAGGCCAAACTTGTTTTACTAAGAACATGCATCAAGTATTCCCATGTATTTGATGCTCATCATTAGGTTCCCTAAATGGGATATTAATGCCATTACTTCTCAGATGGCTAACTTTCTTTAGGAAAACATTGGTGATAATCATAGATACCACTTGAAAAAATTGGCGTTGGTGTCTCAGAGAAAAGCTTTTCGCGGATTGGGTGTGCCCAATTTGAGAGAATTTAATTTGCCTTTTGCAAACAGGGTGTTAGTTCTCCATTTGGAAGGAATTTCCATGGGCTTTTGCCACTGTTAAATCTTTTTATAAATGAGTTCTTGTTAATGGAAATTGCATTAGTTTTGGGCATGAAATTTGGGTTTATGATACTACTTTGAAAACTTAGTTTTGGAAAGTTTTTCAGATATATCAAAAACATAATGTTGCGAAATGTTGTAGAAAGTATTTTTTTTGTCCTACGAATCAGACTCACAAGATCAGTATGAAGATGCAAGTAGATTGGGTCTGATATTTACAAACAAGAGTGTGGCGAAAGACAGGCTAGCGTAGATCGTTTGTGTAGATTCCCAAAGTTAGGATTCACAACCTCCCAACCATGATAGTTTCCCCCCTCGAACATGTGACGACCCCGGCTTAATCGTGCACTAACCATAAACGTAAATGCACAAGATCAAGCCTAAAGACTCACTTGAAGATATCACAACACAACTCTAAAACATAAATAATGTCATACAAGCTTAATATTACAAGCCAGGGCCTCGAGGGCTCGAATACATAGCTCGATGGCATACAAGTGTCAGCGGAAGCATTAGATATCTGGGTACAGATATATTACAGAAAGAGAGTTAAGCCTTCAGAGAGGCGGGGCAAAATAAAACTACGATCGAAAAGGCGTGGGCCTCCTGCCCTGGACCCTCCGATCCTACTCCTGGTCGTCAGACGGCTCCTCGTAGTAGTAGTACTCTCCGGGCTGGTAGTAGTAGTGGTCGTCGACGGGGACAACTGGCTCAGGGGCTCCATCGTCTGGTGGCATCAAGTCGATATGGGGGAAAAAGAAAGTAAAGCAAACGTGAGTACTCATCCGAAGTAGTCAGCAAGCAAGGATCTACACTACATATGCAACATTTTCAAAGGGGGCTGTATATGTGGACTGGGCTGCAGAAATGCCAGAATAGAGGGGGAAAGCCTAGTCCTATCGAAGACTAGCATCTTCAGCACCTCCAACGGTCTCGCAGCATTAGAAGAGAGCAGAATAACATAATGTAAATTATAGCAGTAATGTCATCATCCTCGGCCAGAGATTCTTCCTCGACTCCCTGCGAGAAAGCAATCCCAGAGCGGTACTATCCAGTTCTCATCTCATATCATGTTTTAGTTGTACCGATCGGGATACAACTCCGAGTGTCCATTACCGTAGGACAGGCTATCGATAGAAGTTTCTTCCCTGCAGGGGTGCACCAACTTACCCACCACACTCGCTTAACTCCGGCCGGACACACTTTTCTGGGTCATGACCGGCCTCGGCTAAGCAACACGCCGCAACCCAACCTAGGCTTATAAGAGATGTCAGCACGCCGGACTAAACCTATGCCCCCAGGGGACTTGGCCCATCGCCCCAGGAACTCCTGCATGTTACGGGGCCACCGAGAGCAGACCTAGCAACCCCTTATACAAGAGCGGTTGCGTTCCCAGTCCAACTCGGCGTGCGCCGCTCCTTACTGACGTCAAATAAGCTTCGGTTGATGTATACGACGCAGAACGCCCATACTATGCCCACGTGATGGTTAGTGCTATCAGGCCAGAGGCCCCACGGATCAAATATCCAAACCGTAGTGGATTAGGAGCGCGCGGAAACGAGCAGAGACTCACGATCGATGTGACACCGTTGCCCTGTGTTGAGGACTTGCGGCAAGGGCTAAGAATGCCCGGCCACGCCTCGTGTTATCTCGCGGGCACCTTCCAGGTCAACCCGACTCCACATCACTTCGCATTAAGGTCGCGCGGTTACCCCTCAGGGCCGACCCGTCTTTAGTAACATGGTTTAGTGCAAGTCAAATCATCAATAGTATATGTGTGTCAGGCAACAAGGGAACCCTGAGGAATCACCCTCGATGGAATTCCCGCACGATGATATCATCAAGGTGAACGAAGGAGGAATCACCCTCGAGGTCCACACTTGAGAGGTTGCGCGACGGCGTCGGTATCGGGGGTGGTGTAGGAGGAATCACCCTCGCTTACCACGACCGATTAACTAACCTACAAGGTTATCATCAGAAGTGCTGATGAGGTATCACCCTCGGCACTCGATAGTAACCCAGCAGTGTCGAGCAACATAGGAGGAAGTGACGTGCGGTGCCCGGGTCTGATCTTCGATCCCGTTGCTCGGGTCTTCTGAGAGTCCAGCAGGGCAGTCGGAACAAGTGGGTCTCTGATCAGGCTCTACCCATCCTATCTAAATAGTTTAGGATAACAGGCAGGTATCAACAGTAGGCTACAATTAAATAGGCTATGCAACAGATATAGGATGGTAACAGCAGCAGTAACATCTAATGCAAGCATAAGAGGGAAGAGATTAGGTGATATCGGAATGCTCAAAATGGGGGTGCTTGCCTGTCTGCTCGACAGCAAGGGCAGGGTCGTCGGGGACGTAGTCGTACTCCGGATTGGCGTCTGCCTCAGGAGCTACGGCAACGTCGGGGTCTACCGAAAGAGAAGAGGGGAAGGAAACAAGTAAATATAATGCAAACAGATGCAACACAGTGCGTGCGATGCTATGATGCAGTGCAGGGTTGCCTAAATATGCCTCTAAGTCATTTTAGTTATTTTTAGAATTAATCTGGGATTTATTAACCGGTGTATGTGCACTATTCATCTACCGGATTCGGGCCTGGAGTTACGAGTTCTCCTACGTAGGAGGTTCCGACAAGGAAACAGGCGGCACGATCAGACTCGTCTCGTCGTTCTGAGCAACTTTCATGTTTTAAGTTTTTCAATCCGAGCTACGGTTTAAAAGTTATCAATTTTCGAAGTTTAAATGATATTCTGGAATTATTTTTATTTACAGAAAATGAATTATGACGTCGGCATGATGTAATGCTGACATTAGCAAGTCAACATCGGCTGTACAGGTCAAACCTGACATGTGGGTCCAGTGGGACCCACATGTCAGCCTCTGTTAGGCTAACAATGGATTAAACTAAACTAATGGAATAATTAGAGGGGTGGGCCCCTGATGTCAGTGTCTAATCTAATTTCCAGATTAACTTAATTAACCAGAAACAGTAATTATGCGCGTGGGTCCCACATGTCAGTTGCTGGGGCCGGCCCAGTCAGCAATTGGCCTGGTCAACTGGGTCAACTGGGTCCGCGGGGCCCATCTGCAGTGACTCAGGGGGCCCCACCTATCGGGCCACGTCGACGACACGTCGGCGCCGGCGCCGGAATAGTGTCGGCGACCTCTCCAGCGGCAGAAGATCGCCGGAGTGCGTCGGATTTGCGCTATAGTGCACCATTTCGCGCGCGGTTTGCTGCTTTCGAAAGCAGGAAGAGTGCCGTGTCGACTGGTGGCCTTGGACCGACCGGAGGTGAGCTAGATCGACGGTGGCGAGCAGCGAGGCGGGCGCCGGAGTTCGGGACCGAACGGGACCGCGGCTGCGCGGCGCTTTTGCGCATGCTAAGTAGCTAGGAAGAAGCGGCGGACCCCCAAGAGCGCGTTGGCGCCCCTGGCTCGAGTTGCCGGAGCTCGGGAGCACGGCAATGGCTAACGCGGCGGCGGTCGGAGCACGGCTCCGGTGGCAGCTCGTCGGAGGCGTCCAAATCCGCGGGGGAGAAAACAGGGGAAAGGACGGAGCTCACCTAGCGGCTATGAAAAGCCTTCGATGGCTTAGTAGCAGCAGGGGGCTCGGGGTCGACGGGAATCGCCAGTGACAGAGAAGAAGAGGCCGAGGTTGATCCCGTCCGTGCGGTCCTCCCCGAGCTCGATGTCGAGGTGTAGTCGAAGCAGAGGAGCGAGGCGGAGCCGCAGGACGTCTTGGCGAAGCGAATGGGGAACGGTGGCCGCGTCTGCGGGAAGGGGCGCGACGGCGACCGAGTCAGGCGGCGTCGAGAACCTGTGAGGAAGAGCGAGGGGAGAGGGAAGGAGTGGTCGAGGAGGGCAGGGGGGAGGTACTGGCCTTGGCCTTATCCCCTCCTCGTCCCTGTTCCGTCGGTGGCGCCGTCGACGTGTCGGCGCGCGGATGGCGCGCGCGCGCTCGACCAGAGAGAAGACGACAGCGAGAGAGAGAGAGAGGTTGGGCCAGATGGGCCGGCTGTCGGGGCACTGTGCACTAAGGCCCAGTGCAAAGTGCCTCGTTTTTTTTTCTGTTTCTGTTTCTCTTTTTCTTTTATTATTTTCTGTTTTGATTTAGTTAGGGCACTTTTGCTTTTTTGTAAAGTATGGGAGTTGACCCAAATATTGCAATGCAATATTAGCCTTGACCAAAAATTGGTTTGAGACAAATTGGGTTCCATTTGAAATTGAAATGATTTTTAAATGAATTTAATATTGTTGTTTTGATGTTGTTTCAAATTGTTTGAGTCATTTAATTAGTCCAAGTGCTACTGGTGTTATTTTTATGTGTGCTCTTGGAATATTTGCTAATTAGTGAACATTTTTCCAAAGGTGCTTGAGCAAACTTATTTTGCACTTTTGAATTTGAGTTGATTTCCATAATTGAGTTTGAATTGGATACTTAACCCATGTGACTTGGCACTGCAAATGGTATGACTTGGCAATATTAGCAGTTGATCACAGTGGTAGTTACACAGGGGTGTTACAAGTTCTCCTCCTCTAAAAGAAATTCTCGTCCCAAGAATTTAGGAGGTAGAAGGAAAGAGTCCGGGATATTCTTTCCGAAGATGATCCTCGCGTTCCCAAGTGGCTTCATCTTCAGTATGATTCGACCACTGCACTTTCAGGAACTTGGTCGTCTTCTGACGAGTTCGACGTTCAGCTTCATCAAGGATGCGGATCGGATGCTCCTTATAAGATAAGTCGTCTTGCAACTGAAGCATCTCGTGATCCACTGCGCGGTGCGGAGATTCCTTGAAGCATTTGCGAAGTTGCGACACATGGAAGACATCATAAATATGAGGGAATTGTGGCGGCAACTCCAATTTATAAGCCACCTGTCCACGTCTGGCAACAATGCGGAAGGGACCAATATAGCGAGGAGCTAGCTTGCCCTTGATTCCGAAACGACGGGTGCCTTTCATAGGAGTGACACGAAGATAAGCATGATCACCTGGTTGATAAGTCAGACCCCATTGTTTGCGATCATAATTGCTCTTCTTGCGGTCTTGAGCTGCTTTGAGATTCTCCCGGACAATTCTGACTTGTTCTTCGCCATGCTGAATAATGTTCGGTCCAACAAGAGGTCGTTCCCCAGTTTCTGACCAATTCAGTGGGGTTCGACACTTACGTCCATAAAGCACTTCGAAGGGGGCCATTTTCAAGCTAGCTTGATAGCTGTTGTTATAAGAGAACTCGGCATACGGGAGAGATTCCTCCCATTTCTTACCGAAGGATATAACACAGGCTCGAAGCATGTCTTCAAGCACTTGATTAACGCGCTCAACTTGGCCTTGGGATTGGGGATGATAAGCTGAACTCCATGTAATGTGAGTTCCCATAGCTTCTTGGAAACTTTCCCAGAACTTGGACGTGAAAAGACAGCCACGGTCCGAACTGATCTCCTTCGGAATACCGTGGAGTGAAACGATTCTGGAGATATACAGCTCTGCTAGCTGGCTTGCAGTGATAGTCTCCTTGACAGGCAGAAAATGAGCAACCTTGGAAAGTTGATCGACGACGACAAGAATAGCGTCGTGACCTTTCTGGGACTTGGGAAGACCAGTAATGAAATCCATCTGCACTTTATCCCACTTCCATAGAGGAATAGGGAGTGGTTGAAGAATTCCAGCAGGTTTCTAATGTTCTACCTTCACGCGACGACATACGTCACATTTGGCAACGTATCGAGCAATGTCCTGCTTCATTCTGGACCGCCAGTACCTCTGTCGGAGATCGCGATACATCTTGGTGCTACCCGGATGGATAGACAGCAGTGTATCATGAGCCTCCTTCATGACTTTGCCAGTCATAAGCTCGAAGCGAGGTACTACGATGCGGTCTCGGAAATATAATGTTCCATCTTCAGCAACTGAGAAATCCCGATACTTATCTAGGTGAAGCTCTTTCTTCATTAAGTCAATCTCAGCGTCTTTAGCTTGCGCTTCCTTAACAGCCTTTTGAAGGTCTGGCTGTACCACAAGGTTATTAAGAAAACCTTGGGGAACAATTCGCAGATTCAGCTAATTCAATTCTGCGTAGAGACGAGGTTGAGCTCGCCTAACCATGAGGTTGTTACAATATGACTTGCGGCTCAGGGCATCGGCCATCACGTTAGCCTTGCCCGGGGTATATGAAATACCGCAGTCATAGTCTGTAATTGTTTCTAGCCATCATTGCTGGCGGACATTAAGATCCGGTTGAGTGAACAAGTACTTCAGACTTTGGTGATCGGTATAAATCTCACACCGATTACCCAGAAGGTAATGACGCCATAACTTTAATGCATAGATGACTGCAGCAAGTTCAAGATCATGCACTGGATAATTTTCTTCATGCAGTCGCAATTGACGTGAAGCATATGCAATCACTCTTCGTTCTTGCATTAGGACACAGCCTAATCCCTGATGAGAGGCGTTGCAGTATATGACAAAGTCCTTGCGGGAATTAGGAGGAGCAAGCACTGGAGCAGAAGTAAGCTTGTCCTTGAGGGTCTGGAAACTTTCCTAACATTTATCTGTCCACTCAAACTTAACGCCTTTGTGGAGCAGATTAGTCAGGGGCTTGGCGATCTTGGAGAAGTTCTTGACGAATCGTCGACAATAACTGGATAGACCGAGGAAGCTTCGGACTTGCTTGGCATTCTTCGGAGGAGTCCAGTCAAGGATAGCCTGAACACGCTCCGGGTTAACGGCAATACCGTCCTTGGAAATCACATGTCCAAGGTAGGTCACTTCGGAAAGCCAGAATTCACATTTGGAGTACTTGGCATATAACTTGTGCTCTCGAAGCCTCTCCAGAACAAGGCGAAGATGCTCGGCATGTTCTTCCTTATTCTTCGAATATACAAGGATATCGTCCAGATATACCACGACGAACTTGTCGAGGTAGTCCATGAATATGTAATTCATTAAGCGGGAGAACGTAGCTGGAGCATTCGTCAGGCCAAATGACATGATAGTGTATTCATAGGAGCCATATCGAGTAACGAATGCAGTCTTTGGAATATCCTCTTCACGGACACGGATCTGGTGATAACCCAACCTCAAGTCGAGTTTAGAGAACACCGAAGATCCAGCAAGTTGATCATATAAGTCATTGATCCGGGGAAGCGGATATTTATTCTGAATGGTTGCCTGGTTGATAGGACGGTAATCTTGGACCAACCTATTCGTTCCATCTTTCTTCTTGACGAAAAGAGACGGTGCTCCCCAGGCAGAGGAACTATGGCGAATGAAACCCTTCCTTAAGGACTTATCGATTTCTTCCTTGAGCTCGATAAGATGGTGCGGAGGCATCTTGTAGGGACGCTTCGCAATAGGAGTGGTGCCAGGCTTCAAGTCAATGACGAACTCGACAGCTCTAGCAGGGGGTATTCCTGGAAGTTCTTCTGGAAAAACATCCGGGAAGTCACAGACAACTGGGATGTTCTCGATCCCCTCAAGTGGAGAAGCGTTCAATGCATTCAAGGCATAAATCTGAGCCTCGGCGTTCTGAGTGATATGAGCTTGATAATTCACCATCTCATTTGATGGGTGCAGAAGGTGTACCACTTTAGTGGCACAATTGATTGAGGCGTAATGAGCCTTCAACCAATCCATTCCCAGAATAAGGTCAAACTTGGAAGATTTGAGGATAAAGGGGGACGCGCGGAACTCCAATCCTTCAATTTCAATGGGAACATTATAACTAACCACGGAGGTTCGACATCCACCCGTGGGAGTATGTACCACTAAAGGTGTGCTCATGTACTCACACTTAACGTCATGCATGCATGCAAAATGCTCTGACATGAATGAATGAGATGCTCCTGAATCAAATAAAACAGAAGCTGGTGCTAAATTAACAAGTAGAGTACCCATGACTGTAGCTGGTTGGTCTGGGTCTTCACTCATATTGACATGATAGGCCTGCCCACGACCATAAGAAGGTCTGGCATTGTTGTAGCGAGGCTGAGAATTCCCACGGCCATTACCACGGCCAGCAGAAGGAAGAGCCAATTGAATCTGACTCTGTGAGCAGTCTCTGGCACGGTGACCTGGCTGGCCACACTTGAAGCAGAGTCCATTGTCAGGACGTGGTGTAGGAGCTCGGGGTGCTGGAGCTTGCAAAGGCTATCTTGGTGGTGGAGGAGGCAGACGAGGTGCAACATAGGAAGGCCTGTGTGCTGGTGCTGCTGGACGGTACATGCTCTGAGGGATCCAGATACGGCGCTTCTGGGAAGACGAGCCCGAAGATGAGCCCGTCTCACGAGTGTGTCTGGTAGCTTCCTTGTGCTTCTTCAATCCAGTCTCGACCATAATAGCCTTATTCACCAAGGTGGCGAAATCAGGATAGTCTTGAACAAGCAGGGCTAACTGAATGTCATGGTGCAGCCCTTCGCGGAATTTCTCCTGTCTTCGTTCATCAGTGGGAACGTCCTCTTCAGCGTAGCGAGACAAGTCCAGAAACTCGCGCTGATAAACTTCCACAGATTTGTTGCCCTGAACGAGACTGCGAAACTCAGCCTTCTTCCGAGGTATGACAGCTTGAGGAATGTAGCGGGCACGGAAAGCAATATTGAATTCAGCCCAGGTGACGACGGTACCAGGTGGTAAGGTCTGACGGTGAGTAGCCCACCACTGTGATGCGGGACCCTTCAGAAGGTATGTCGCAAAGGTGACATAGTTGACCTGGGCGACACCAGCAGACTCCATCTCATGGGAGATGTCACGCAGCCAGTCATCTGCATCCAATGGGTTGACTGTGTTGCGGAAAAACGACGGATTAAGTCGCATAAACTCTGGCAAGGTGATGGAAGGTGGCGGCTGGTCGGCATTGGGACGGGGGAATTGCTGCATAATCCCCGTCATGAATTGGTGGTTAAGTTCGAACTGTTGCATCATCGCAGCCATATAGTCAGGTGGCGGCGGCGGAGGTGGATTGTTGTCAGCCATCCTGCTAAATCGACAGGGGTAGTTTAGCAGAAGGCAATGCGAGTGTAAAGCGCCATGCATGATGTAACGTGACGGAATTTAAATAGTACAGCAGATGCTTAATTGTAGTCATTAAGTCATACAGATCCATACAGCGTCGGTTACATTCGGGCAGCATAACGGCGCAAATTCAAAAGCTAGACATGCTAGGCGGCGCGCAGGCATGCGGTAAGGAAGTACACAACGAGACATAGCAAAGGCTACATCAACGTCGGAGAAAACCACTGAAACGGGGTAGCTGCAAGTGTGGACGACGGACGTTCGTCGCAGAAGGATCCTGCGCTCCATGTGCACTCTGATGCAGAACCCGGTCTCGAACTGTAAGAAGAGGTCCACGTGCAGGCGTGTGACCTCCCACAGTAGGCCAATCGATCCCTGATGGCATCTCGGTCCTGCTCGGGTAAAGAATGTGCTCCGGGTGTATCCCTGCACGAACAGCTAGTAACAACTGCGTCATAGCCTCGTAGAGTCGTGCTCGAGTGGCGAACAACTCGACAGCAAGAGCGCGAACCGTGTGATCCAGAGCCTAAGTACAGTGAATCAGAACTCGCTGATCGTAGCGACGAGGCTCGTAAGGGGCACAGACAACTATGTAGAATCCAGAAGCATCTCCAGCAGGGGCATACAGAATATAACGATACTCTGAGGCATCCAAGTCAGCACTGAACTGTCCTCGAAGACGTGCGACAGCAGAGTAGGCGGCATCATGGACTGCCATCTCAATCGTCACGCCGACACCGTGAAAACGGTGTAGCTCAGTGTCTGAGTCATCCTGCTGATCGTAGATGCGAACTTCAGCATAGTACTGTTCCTGGTTGAACTCACGGTAAACCTCGTAGACCATGTACTCGGGGCACAAGCGGTATCCCAGCCTGATCAAGAGGGCGATCAGAACAGCTGGAAACCTAGGGACGTCTCGAGCACAGGTGCGAAGCACAAGCTGTGTCGCAGGGCGAGGTGGAAACAAACGGTCCATCTGAAATAAGAAGATTCAGGATTGTCATTCGACGACGAGAAACATAACAGATGTCGAATGGAAAGTTTAAACAAAACAATGGAAAGGAAATGATTATCAGACTAATCAGATCAAAGATAGGGAAATCGCACTGAATCCAGCTCTCCGGGTGGATAGAATTACGAGATCCTAAGTGTCGGTGTTAGTAAAAAAAATTAACCCGAATAGAAGAGAGATTAGAGTCCCAGAGTAAGGATCGAGGAGTAAAAGATCCTAGTACCACCCAGTTGGCGACGTGGGCCCGTAAGCCACACATCCAAGTTAGTAAAACACTTTTCGACCACTAGACTCAACTTCGGCCAAAGAGTTGGATAGGGGGACTCCTAGAGGCAGTCGGCTCTGATACCAACCTGTGACGACCCCGGCTTATTCGTGCACTAACCATACACGCAAATGCACACGATCAAGCCTAAGGACTCACTTGAAGATATCACAACACAACTCTAAAACATAAATAAAGTCATACAAGCTTAATATTACAAGTCAGGGCCTCGAGGGCTCGAATACATAGCTCGATGTCATACAAGTGTCAGCGGAAGCATTAGATATCTGGGTACAAATATATTACAGAAAGAGAGTTAAGCCTTCACAAAGGCGGGGCAAAATAAAACTACGATCGAAAAGGCGTGGGCCTCCTGCCCTGGACCGTCCGATCCTACTCCTGGTCGTCAGACGGCTCCTCGTAGTAGTAGTACTCTCCGGGCTGGTAGTAGTAGTGGTCGCCGACGGGGACAACTGGCTCAGGGGCTCCATCGTCTGGTGGCATCAAGTGGATATGGGGGAAAAAGAAAGTAAAGCAAACGTGAGTACTCATCCGAAGTACTCAGGAAGCAAGGATCTACACTACATATGCAACATTTTCAAAGGGGGCTGTATATGTGGACTGGGCTGCCGAAATGCCAGAATAGAGGGGGAAAGCCTAGTCCTATCGAAGACTAGCATCTTCAGCACCTCCAACGGTCTCGCAGCATTAGAAGAGAGCAGAATAACATAATGTAAATTATAGCAGTAATGTCATCATCCTCGGCCAGAGATTCTTCCTCGACTCCCTGCGAGAAAGCAATCCCAGAGCCGTACTATCCAGTTCTCATCTCATATCATGTTCTAGTTGTACCGATCGGGATACAACTCCGAGTGTCCGTTACCGTAGGATAGGCTATCGATAGAAGTTTCTTCCCTGCAGGGGTGCACCAACCTACCCACCACGCTCGCTTAACTCCGGTCGGACACACTTTTCTGGGTCATGCCCGGCCTCGGCTAAGCAACACGCCGCAACCCGACCTAGGCTTATAAGAGAGGTCAGCACGCCAGACTAAACCAATGCCCCCAGGGGTCTTGGGCCATCGCCCCGGGAACTCCTGCATGTTACGGGGCAACCGAGAGCAGACCTAGCAACCCCTTATACAAGCGCGGTTGCGTTCCCAGTCCAACTCGGCGTGCGCCGCTCCTTACTGACGTCAAATAAGCTTCGGCTGATGTATACGACGTAGAACGCCCATACTATGCCCACGTGATGGTTAGTGCTATCAGGCCAGAGGCCCCTCGGATCAAATATCCAAACCGTAGTGGATTAGGAGCGCGCGGAAACGAGCAGAGACTCACGATCGATGTTACCCCGTTGCCCCGTCTCGAGGACTTGCGGCAAGGGCTAAGAATGCCCGGCCACGCCTCGTGTTATCTCGCAGGCACCTTCCAGGTCAACCCGACTCCACATCACTTTGCATTAAGCTCGCGCGGGTACCCCTCAGGGCCGACCCGTCTTTAGTAACATGGTTTAGTGCAAGTCAAATCATCAACAGTATCTGTGTGTCAGGCAACAAGGGAACCCTGAGGAATCACCCTCGATGGAATTCCCGCTCGATGATATCATCAAGGTGAACGAAGGAGGAATCACCCTCGAGGTCCACACTTGAGAGGTTGCGCGACGGCGTCGGTATCGGGGGTGGTGTAGGAGGAATCACCCTCGCTTACCATGACCGATTAACTAACCTACAAGGTTATCATCAGAAGTGCTGACAAGGTATCACCCTCGGCACTCGATAGTAACCCAGCAGTGTCGAGCAACATAGGGGGAAGTGACGTGCGGTGCCCGGGTCTGATCTTCGATCCCGTTGCTCGGGTCTTCTGAGAGTCCAGCGGGGCAGTCGGAACAAGTGGGTCTCTGATCAGGCTCTACCCATCCTATCTAAACAGTTTAGGATAACAGGCAGGTATCAACAGTAGGCTACAATTAAACAGGCTATGCAACAAATATAGGATGGTAACAGCAGCAGTAACATCTAATGCAAGCATAAGAGGGAAGAGATTAGGTGATATCAGAATGCTCAAAATGGGGGTGCTTGCCTGTCTGCTCGACGGCATGGGCAGGGTCGTCGGGGACGTAGTCGTACTCCGGAGTGGCATCTGCCTCAGGAGCTACGGCAACGTTGGGGTCTACCGAAAGAGAAGAGGGGGAGGAAACAAGTAAATATAATGCAACACAGTGCGTGCAATGCTATGATGCAGTGCAGGGTTGCCTAAATATGCCTCTAAGTCATTTTAGTTATTTTTAGAATTAATCTGGATTTATTAACCGGTGTATGTGCACTATTCATCTACCGGATTCAGGCCTGGAGTTACGAGTTCTCCTACGTAGGAGGTTCCGACAAGGAAACAGACGGCATGATCAGACTCGTCTCGTCGTTCTGAGCAACTTTCATGTTTTAAGTTTTTCAATCCGAGCTACGGTTTAAAAGTTATTAATTTTCGAAGTTTAAATGATTTTTTGGAATTATTTTTATTTACAGAAAATGAATTATGATGTCAGCATGATGTAATGCTGACATCAGCAAGTCAACAGCGGCTGTACAGGTCAAACCTGACATGTGGGTCCACTGGGACCCACAGGTCAGCCTCTGTTAGGCTAATAGTGGATTAAACTAAACTAATGGAATAATTAGAGGGGTGGGCCCCTGATGTCAGTGTCTAATCTAGTTTCCAGATTAACTTAATTAACCAGAAACAATAATTATGCGCGTAGGTCCCGCATGTCAGTTGCTGGGGCCGGCCCAGTCAGCAGTTGACCTGGTCAACTGGGTCCGCGGGGCCCATCTGCCAGTGACTCAGGGGGCCCCACCTGTCGGGCCACGTCGGCGACACGTCGGCGCCGCCGCCGGAATAGCGTCGGCGACCTCTCCAGCGGCGGAAGATCGCCGGAGTGCGTCGGATTTGCGCTATAGTGCACCATTTCGCGCGCGGTTGGCAGCTTTCGAAAGCTGGAAGAGTGCCGCGTCGACTGGTGGCCTTGGACCGACCGGAGGTGAGCTAGATCGACGGCGGTGAGCAGCGGGGCGGGCGCCGGAGTTCGGGACCGAACGGGACCGAGGCTGCGCGGCGCTTTCGCGCATGCTAACTAGCTAGGAAGAAGCGGCGGACCCCCAGGAACGCGTTGGCGCCCCTAGCTCGAGCTGTTGGAGCTCGGGAGCACGGCAATGGCTAACGCGGCGGCGGCCGGAGCACGGCTACGGTGGCAGCTCGTCGGAGGCGTCCAAATACGCGGTGGAGAAAATAGGGGAAAGGACGGAGCTCACCTAGCGGCTATGAAAAGCCTTCGATGGCTTAGTAGCAGCAGGGGGCTCGGGGTCGACGGGAATCGCCGGCGACAGAGAAGAAGAGGCCGAGGTCGATCCCGTCCGTGCGGTCCTCCCCGAGTTCGATGTCGAGGTGTAGTCGAAGCAGAGGAGCGAGGCGGAGCCGCAGGACGTCTTGGCGAAGCGAATGGGGAACGGTGGCCGCGTCTGCGGGCAGGGACGCGACGGCGACCGAGTCGGGCGGCGTCGAGAACCTGAAGGGAAGAGCGAGGGGAGAGGGGAGGAGTGGTCGAGGAGGGCAGGGGGGAGGTACTGGCCTCGGCCTTATCCCCTCCTCGCCCCTGTTCCGTCGGTGGCGCCGTCGGCGTGTCGGCGCGCGGATGGCGCGCGCGCGCTCGACCAGAGAGAAGACGACAGCGAGAGAGAGAGAGAGGTTGGGCCAGATGGGCCGGCTGTCGGGGCACTGTGCACTAAGGCCCAGTGCACAGTGCCTCGGTTTTATTTTTCTGTTTCTGTTTCTCTTTTTCTTTTATTCTTTTCTGTTTTGATTTAGTTAGGGCACTTTTCCATTTTTGTAAAGTATGGGAGTTGACCCAAATATTGCAATGCAATATTAGCCTTGACCAAAAATTGGTTTGAGACAAATTGGGTTCCATTTGAAATTGAAATGATTTTTAAATGAATTTAATATTGCTGTTTTGATGCTGTTTCAAATTTTTTGAGTCATTTAATTAGTCCAAGTGCTACTGGTGTTATTTTTATGTGTGCTCTTGGAATATTTGCTAATTAGTGAACATTTTTCCAAAGGTGCTTGAGCAAACTTATTTTGCACTTTTGAATTTGAGTTGATTTCCATAATTGAGTTTGAATTGGATACTTAACTCGTGTGACTTGGCACTGCAAATGGTATGACTTGGCAATATTAGCAGTTGATCATAGTGATAGTTACACAGGGGTGTTACAGAACAAAGATCAAAAGCGTGATATCTCTGTCGGTATCAAGTATCAACACATACGGAATTTACAGTTCAATAGAGCTTCACCGTCCAAAGCTAAGCTATGCCGAAGAAACAGAGAGGGAGCGGGATCCCTTGAGCTACATTGGATGCAATTTAGGGTCTGCATTGGAGGAGGCACCTCCTCATAGGGTCGGTGAACCAAGAGGTCAGCGCCCCACCAAAGCCTAGCCGCCCAAGTGGCTTTGCCCTCAAGCAAAAAGGGGCGCCCACTATTTGGGCATTTTAGGCCCATGTGCCCCCCACTTGGGCTTCCCAAGTTGGCAACCCCATGATACCATATATATTTTTCTAGGAGGTTCCAGAAAACTTTGAAACCCGCCTTGATTTTCCGGTGATTTTTCAGTCTTCCAGGACTTTCCCGGTTTTTCTAAATTCTCTGGTTTTCTTTGAAACACTTTTGGTTTTCTTGAGACATTTTTGGTTCTTCACCGAAAGATTTTTATCTGCTCGAAACTTTTTCGGTGAATTGCTCAAGAAGTTAACACTTCTAGTACTAACAAACTAGTGAACCTTAAGCAGGTGACCCTGCAGGTTTCGTAAAGTGCATAAATGACTTGAAACTCCTTTGGTCAATGATCAATAGAGAAACCTTGGACATCCATATTGAGCCCCTACACTTGTACGAATTATTATTCGAGTGAACCATAGTTTCCCGTACAAAATTCCTTTGCTTCGTGATACTTTACAAAACTCGATGCGAGACGTATCGGTATCCATGTGAAGCAAGTCTTGATCATTAAACCAAGTAATCCTCATTACCAATTTTGTTTTGTTTTCTTGTTTTTGTATTCTAGCATCCCCGTGATCATATCACATTGTGTCTAGACTGCTGGTGATAGATAACATAATACAGAGAGGGCACGAAAAAAATATCTCTCCATCGTCGGAGGAGCAAATCTCAATTTTTAGCTATCAAGTCCTTGACATACTTTTCCAATGTACCCCAAAGTTGCCGTTATAATCACCCTATTACCGGTAACGTTGCACGAACCCCAAAATACACCGTCCGACACGAAGGTACATTGGTATTATCATGGTCTAAGTAAGTGAGTATACATAAACATTTGCATGATTATACTTATAAAAATATGACGATGTGATCTTGAAGTATATCATTAAGTTGGGTCTGTCAACACCATTGTTCCGCTAAAAATGTGTTTACATTATTCCCATCATCCATTCTTACTTTAACAATGCCCATGATCAGGAAAACATGATCGTCAACAATACATGGTCTAGTTTTAAAGCCGAGACTAGGGATCTACTTGGTGTTTAATATTTCACACATGCCAATGAGTTTTCCTCAGAATCTCATATTTATAGAAGGACCATTGCAACTATATCATAGAAACATAAACGGTAATTATGAACATGAAAATAAATAAAAACATTGTTATTGCCTCTAGGGTATATTTCCTTCACATAATTGGACTGTCTCAGATGTTTGGGATGGTCAGGTGCTCAAACTCATATTGCAGAGAAGTGTTGGCTCTGAATTCTTGCCCAAATGGAATGAGTGTTTGCTTACGGTGAAACTTTTTGTTCCCAATTCTAATGCTGACCAACTTATATGGCTGGTGGAATCATCTAGAACATATACGACCAAATCCTTCTAGATATGATTAATTTTGGTGGGGTTTCTGCCCCTTTTTGGAACTGTCTCTGGAAGATTTATATTCCTCCCAATTTTCATGTTTGAATTGCTTGTTGCTAATTATAAAATTTTGACTAGAGGTAAATTAGGTAAGAGACATCATATTGAGGAGCTAACCTCTTTATTTTGTGGTGAAATGGTGAATGTTCACCACTTGGCTTTTTATATATACTAATATCTATGTATGATTTTTCAAATTTTCAACCCAAACTAAAACTTATTTTTTTAGTGAAAAAAGAATTTTGAAATTTTGACAACCATGTTCAAAAAGTGACATATTTATGATACAGAGGGAGTATTGCTGATGATAAGGTAGATAGCAAGGAAAAAGGCAAATCTGAATTCAGCATGGTCATCACAGAAAAAATAGACACTGCAGGTTTAAACATGCACAAAAAATGTTTAACAAAGCCAAAAGGTAACGATTGAAGGTGCAAGTTGGGTTGCATACATAAGTTTAGATGCCTCAAAAAATTCTGCAACTGAAGCAAGTTGTATCATTCTTTTGGAGGAAAATTTCAGTGATCGATATTTCCGCGTGTCTCGTATAATGTAGACACCTAAAATTAGAAATTCCGATCAGAATCTGGGCCACAAATTTCCAAGTGATGTGTTATGGTATATGTATACTTCAATTTTTAATATGTATGCAAAATAATATACCTCTTATATGTCATATTGATCTGCAGGTTGTAGGTACTGAAATAATCACAGAGATCTTGCAGAAAAGCCCACTTGAGTTACACATGAGTAAACCTCTAGCTCAGAAACTGTTCGGAAGAGAAATGAGAAAGGATTGACATACAGGTGAGAGGCTCCACTTCAGCTTGTGCCAGGCCAATGTGTCGAGTCTCGTTTTGTTTTTTGAGAACATCATCAGGTCTAGCTACCAGGTTACATACGAGCTAATGGAGTTTCCGGCCTCACCCTATGGGATGAACTCGTGTACTGTCCAGCTTGCTACTCACTGGACACTGCAAAATATTATGATCTGCTCCATAAACGAGCAGACAGTAACAATGTGTGATTTTTCCGTCCCATGCATGTGCTACTGACTAGATCCGTCTGACAGAACTAGAAAAAAACCAGACACCGAACTTCGTAAAAAGAAACCGGTTGGAAGTTAATCTCGTGCAAAAAGATCTAGTTGCATCGGTTTTGAATGCATCTCATGCACCACGAGCTTATCGACGATGACAGTGGAGCCGGTAGCATTGTTGAAAACGTACACCCCAGCCGCCTCATAGATGGCCTCAGTCGGGTACACCCGGGACGTCGCCGTCAATCTCCCGCCCATAACGAAGCTCTCCACAATGGAATGATCCACAAGAATCCTAGCGGATAAGGCCTCTCCGTTGAGCACCGGAACGGTGCTGCCCACGACACGCTTCACAACATTCCTGGCCAGCGATGACTGTGACTCGTCATGGCAGAAGTGGGTCCGGAGGCCCCCGTCAAGGCTCCTAGACATGTAGAAGTACATTGCCATTTGTTCACTGTGTGACCATTGGTGAGGAGGAGGTCGAAGGGACCTAGCGCACCCCGGTTGGTGGCACCACCGCTATTGCTGCAGTTGTAGCCGATGTCGGCCTCGTTGTGGGCTGCGATGTCAGAAGTGTTGAGGCGGAAGGAGGCCTCTATGTCGAGCTGAGCGGCTTGCCGGAGATGCAGGGGGAAGACGGAGCCAGTGCCGATGGTGATGCCACTTAGGTCAGCTGCATTATGACAGAGGGTCTCAATCTCCTCCACCGGCCATTGGAGGAGGTTCGTCCGGGTCTTCTCGTCCAGCGCTACCGTCCTCGGAATCGCCTACATCATACACCATTAATAAGAGAGTTCATTAATTCAAGCTAGGTAATTCCCGTGATCATGATGGCACTTTGATATCAAGAACCACTACCTTTTCTTCTAGCTAATAAGATGTTTCTGGTTGTCAGATTATCTCTTGCCTGCTCATGGATTCAGCAGGCAACTTAAAAGGTTCTCTTATGTGCGAAAAAGTACAAGCTGGCTTATAACACAAACGTGATGGAAATGCTCAATCTGAACCTTTTTGAGTTAGATTCGATCTTCTGAGAGAGCCTAATAGTGAAATGAGTCAGAGAAAAAGCATAGCCAAAATATTTTTGAAGTCACAAATACAAAGAATTACTACCTGTGTTCACTATTATACGATGTTTTGGATATTTTATTAAATATACTACATATGGACCGAAATAAGTGAACAAACACACTAACACATGTCTATATACATCCGAATCAGGAATTTTTTTGAACATCTTATAATAATGAACGGAGGGAGAATTTATCTATCAAGCATGCACAATGAATGAATGCAAGATAACAATGCTTGTCATATCTATATATATCGAGCATGCATAAAAAACGAATGGAACTGATGATAGATGGTAAACACGTGGTAAATATCAAATTGATGTACAATAAAGATACCTGGAGGTTTGCCCATCCCTTGGCGAGGTCGGTCCGGTTGGAGTCTGTCTCACTAACATACGCTCACATCACACGTCGCCACTTTGCCGGATCTTAGAATGTCGTGGACGCAAAGAACTTTCCCCAATTGTACCTCAGTCCGATTCCCACATCTGCTTCCGGGTCCAGCAGTGTCCATGTGTTGGTCAGTGCGTCATACCTTCCCAATGCGTAGTAGTCATGTCGTTCATCGTCCATGCTCGCCTTCAGGACGTACAACTCTTCCTGTGATGAGTTGCTGTTGCCCCCAACAGGGTAGAAGTCGACGCACTCCCACATGCCGGTGCCCTCGACACGGTGGACCGGACACGGGATGAGCTTGAACTTGATGAAGTCTTTTGTCTTGTACATGAGGGCGATGCCAGCATGCCCGTTGTTGTCCTTGGACCCAATCATGGTGAGCCATGTGTTGTCGGACTTGTCAAACCATGCGGTCATGGGGTCACGGAAGTCCTTTTTGTATGTCCCGGGGGGCGGGAAGAGGACCGGGTTGGCGGGGTGCTTGATCCAGGTGCGGAGGAGAGGGTCATTAGGGTCTGCAGGTTCGGCAACGCACTGTACCTGGGCGAGGGTGTCGGTGTTCCCTGTGTAGAGAAGGACGACCTTGCCATCGGGAAGTATGGTGGCGGAGCCCGTCAAAACGCCGTTAATGTCGTACCATCGGTCAGGCACCATGGCGAGGGGTAGGTGGTGCCAGTGGACCATGTCTCGCGACACGGCGTGGCCCCACGAGATGTTTCCCCACGTGACACCCTCCGGGTTGTACTGGTAAAAGAAGTGGTACCATCCACGGTAGTACATTGGAGCTGCACGTTATTCGTGTTTCAATTAATCAGTACTCCTAGTTCCTTGCCAATGGATAGACATTAGACATAGAGAGCAATGTTTTAAATAGCAGGCTATGGAAAATAGCGGCGGGCCTCCAAATCAGCTATAGCGGGCTAAAGCGAGCTATAGCGGGCTATTTATGAAGACGACCATTTAGCGGCACCCTGCTAAAAAGGCTATAGCGGACTATAGCGGAGCTATAGCCGGCTATTTAAAAACTATGATAGAGAGAGACGACAGCTGGTCAGGATTAAAAGTGATGAGGATCCTACTCGCTCACCGTTTGGATCTGCATGCATACATGCATGCATGTCGCCGGAGCACGTAAGCAAAAGGTGGTCAGTTTCTTTCTCCGCCAAACAAACAAACAAAAAGACAGCAAAAAAGGCAGCTAGCCATTGCCAGTCAGTTTCTTCCTCCAAACATAGAGCAAGGCGAGGAGAAAGAACACAGGAGGATTTGCATCTAAAAATTCCATCATCGGAAGTAATGGATTCCATACCGTTCATGTAGTTCTTCTCCGGCTGGAAATGGTAACCGGTGCGCTGCCACTGCAGCATGGCGTTGCTCCACGGGAAGCCATCGGCCTCATCGCCGATTTCCCCCACCGTCTTCTCCGACGACGGCATGGCAGCCTCCTCCCGCCTGGCTCTCCGGAGACGGAGCACCGGGCTAACCACGTCGCCCAGATCCCACACCCTGGCCCCTGGGAGGAGCGAGTGGGTGACGACGAACGCCACCATGGCCGCGGCGCCCAGCACGGCAACGCACTCGCGCCACTTCATGCCGCCGCCGCTCCGCTGCTGCATCGACGCGTACGAGTACAGGACGGGCGGCGTGCCGGCGCGTGACTTCATCGCGACGGCCGCGGCTACAAAACTGAAGAGGAAAGTTTTCGACCGGGGTCTTTCTTGAGCTTAGAGAGCGCAATTTATAGCTGCGCCGAGGCTAGGGAAAGTTAGTACTAAATCACTAATTTAGACCCATCTTTACACTAACGCCCACACGTGTGAGCGTTTGCATCTCGTCTACATGCATAGATCAACGTCCGTTTGTATTTACATGAAACTTGGCATGTTTTGTTAGGTTTTTTATGCTACGTAGGACTAGGCTGGTGTGTGGGCATACATCCGGTCGTCCACACGTTCGTTTCACCACGCGGAGAGGCTGGTGTGTGGGCGTTTAGCAGTTCGCCCACACGCCGGTTTTCACGCACGCAGAGGGGCTGGTGTGTGGGTGTTTATCAGTTCACCCGCACGTCCGTCTCCTCTCCCACACCCAAAGCTGTCAGTTGCCATGTGTTTTGCAGGGTACATGGCAACTGCCCTAGTGTGCTTGTAAGCAGATGGCAACTCTCTCTTTACCCGAACATTTTATTTTTGCCGTGTCTTTTTTAGTGTTATATGACAACTGCCTAGTGTTAGTAGGTGGCAACTCCTAAAGATACCACCGTCGCCCACACACCCGTCTTCTCTTACACACCCAAGCTGTCAGTTGGCATGTGTTTTGCAGGATACATGAAAACTGCTCTAGTGTGCTTGTAAGCAGATGACAACTCTCTCTTTACCCGAACATATTATTTTGCCATGTCTTTTTGTAGTGCTACATGGCAACTTCCTAGTGTTAGTAGGTAGCAACTCCTAAAGTTTTCAAATGATGGCAACTGTAGTAGACCAGACCATACATGGCAACATCTGCAGTTGTCCAAAAATGGCATCTGGCACTTGACCTGAGATGGCAACTGCAGTTGAGCAACCATGGCAACTGTAGTTGTCAGACATGGCAACTGTAGCTCAGCAATATGCCAACTGCAGTTAAACGAACATGGAAGAGGGTTCGGACCATGGCAACTGCGGGGACGCGGGGTGACTGTCACGCGGGGCGTGTGGCTCGCAGGCGGGGAGGGGCGACGGCCGAGAGAGGTCGTGCAGGCCGAGGGGTCGCTCGCCCGGACGTGTGGGCGAACGCGCCGCACACCGAACGTGCGGGCTGTGGCGGGGTGCGCCCGGACGCGCTGGTGCAGGCGAGCCTGTGTCGATGCCAGACGGGGCGTGCGGCACGTACCCCCTAAATGCCACACATGTGTTGGATATCGGCGTCCATATTGCGAATGAATTTAGACCCATCTTAATCCAAAAGATATATACGTACCCTATTAATTAATTTAGACACGTGCATACAACAGACTTTAGTGAGTACCCTGATGTCAAAAAAAAAGAGACTTTAGTGAGTACCAATTTTAGGCATAACATTAAATGCTCCAAATTAACAGTGCAGACAGATCCAAACAAAATACAGTTGAGGAGAGCAGGCACAACCAAAATACAGTTGAAGGAAACAATACAGAGTACTAGCCTCGCCGGCCAGGACGAACGAGTGGTTTCGGCCTCGCCGATCAAGGAAAAAGGGTAACAATCCTTATCATAAGTGTCAGGAATAAGATGCATCAACCATTAAATAGACTAGACATGTCATGACGTGGTGTGGTTACATTGTTCATACGCACTTAGCTCAAACTGACTTACGAAGATAGTGTGTGCATCTTCAGTCTGAATAAATAAAACGATATTCGTATTCAAAGTCTACAAGTTTGAGTACAACATGCGTAAAAGGTCACTTATTTCTGATATGAAGGGCTCGATGATGGTATGATAAATGGCAATTAGTCAAAAGTTACCTCAACATGGTCATCACACAGTAAAATAGACACTATAGATTGAAGACCTTTTGCAAAACCAAAACTTACCGATCGAAAGCTGCAAGTTGATCTGCATACAAAACTTACCTTGTGGTAAAAGGGGTCCACGCCATA
The DNA here is from genome assembly GCA_011799875.1 of Thinopyrum elongatum. Classification (NCBI taxonomy): domain Eukaryota; kingdom Viridiplantae; phylum Streptophyta; class Magnoliopsida; order Poales; family Poaceae; genus Thinopyrum; species Thinopyrum elongatum. The sequence continues at coordinate 65,096,431 of CM022303.1, forward strand.
CCCACAATTTTTTAGATGAACAGGGAGGCCTCTCCCCGGTTCCATTAGCTAGAATGAAACCATCCGAATACAGCCCACTTGTGTCGGAGGGTTCCTTATTAGAAGCACACACGCGCGCAATAGCTAAGCTGATGCTAAACGGTAGAAAAGGGAAAACATGGGAAGATCAAGTTATTACCCTCGAGCAGTCCAACGATCTGCCAGAGAGTGATACAGAGACATGAGGGCCAGGGTACAGCGAGCACCCGCCCGTTATCACAGCGCGATCATGTCTTCACTCCTTCCGAACTTGAATGGCGGCACCAGTGCAGCTTGGGGTGACCAGCAGATGGCGAGGCTGGACACCTGGCTGGTCATGGCGACCTTGTCATTTGTCTCGCTTCGTGACAGGAGATTGGAAGCATCCTTTTTCTTCTGAGATCCTGAGGTTACTCCAGCCAGAATCAACTTCAAATCTTGTGGCCTTCATCTTTAGCCACTCAAGATCCTCAAGGGTTGTTGGAGAAGTTTTGTCAGGGCACTCATGAACGCCTCAATCTTGGGTTTGCCGGCCTCTGGGGTCAAAATCATCTAGAATTTGAGCATTCCGAGGATCAGACTCGACACCTGAATAATAGAGGTCCAACTGGTGTTGTTAAAATTCATAGAGTTACTATATTTCCGCAAACACCATAGGATAGCAGAGCTAATAATGTTCAAAGCCAAGTTCTTTTTGTTAGAAACCCAAAATCGAGCAACAGACTCAAAGTTTGCGCCTATCTCGATTTGGAAATGATGGCTAACAAAGGACCATACATTCCTGGCAACTACACAATCAAAGAATAAATGATGATTTGACTCATTATCAGCACAGAACACACAATCTAGGGATTTGATTATGTGCCTTTTCCTCAGGTAATCCCTGGTCATCAGCTTATTTTGGGAAAACAACCAGAGAAACACATGAATCTTGGGGGGCACTGCCAGTTTCCACACAGCTGGCGGAAACAAAGGCTGCACACCCCTAAAATTGATCACATGATATAAAGAACTAGGAGAATAAACCCCTTTTGTTTTCTAGTTGCCAGATGAGGGCATCTGGGTCATTGCTGAAGGTGATCCCCCCAGCAATCTCTACAATTTGGTACCATTGCTCCATGAGCCTGTCATCAATGTTTCTCCTAAATGTAAGTTTAAGGACCTCACCATCCCAGACCTCACTAATACTTTTAGGAGATAAACGCATCATTGGTCATTGAACTCTTGTGAGATGAGTACATTGATCATTCTTCTCTCAAAATGTGATGAACCGGTAACAACACTCAATTTTATGAGCAAACTGGTCACTCTGCCGTTTTCAGCCATAACGGGTGCTAAGGTGGCATGCTGACTCAGCGTTGGACCCACGCCCGTGGCACATGCGCATATCAGAGGGCGGGATATTGCTACTTCTTGAGCTTGCGTTGGTTTTTCTCTTGAAGAGGAAAGGGTGATGCAACAAAGTAGAGATAAGTATTTCCCTCAATTGAGAACCAAGGTATCAATCCAGTAGGAGAAGAACGCGCAAATCACCAATACCTACACAAACAATCAAACACTTGCACCCAACACTATAAAGGGGTTATCAATCCCTTCACGGTTACTTGCAAAAGTGAGATCTGATAGAGATAGATAAATAAAAGTAAAATATTTTTGGGTTTTTGATTTATAGAACTGAAAGTAAAAGATTGCAAAATAGTAGATCGGAAACTTATATGATAAAAAATAGACCCGGGGGGCATAGGTTTCACTAGAGGCTTCTCTCATGATAGCAAATAATATGGTGGGTGAACAAATTACTGTCGAGCAATTGATAGAAAAGCACAAAGTTATGACGATATCCAGGGCAATGATTATGTAATATAGGCATCACATCCGTGTCAAGTAGACCGACTCCTGCCTGCATCTAGAGTATTAAGTTCATAAAGAACAGAGTAACGCCTTAAGTAAGATGACATGATGTAGAGGAATAAACTCAAGCAATATGATGAAAACCCCATCTTTTTATCCTCGAAGGCAACAATACAATACGTGCCTCGCTACCCCTACTTTGTCACTGGGTGAGGACACCGCAAGATTGAACCCAAAGCCAAGCACTTCTCCCATTGCAAGAAAAACCAATCTAGTTGGCCAAAGCAAACCGATAATTCGAAGAGAATTACAAGGATATCAAATCATGCATATAAGAATTCAGAGAAGATTCAAATAATATTCGTAGATAAGCTGATCATAAATCCACAATTCATCGGATCTCGACAAACACACCACAAAATAAGATTACATCGGATAGATCCCCATCGTGAAGCGGTTTTGGCTGAGGTTAGACGTGTTTTGTTTGATGATCATGGTGCACATACTATCGATGTGGAGCTTTATCCGTTCTGTGTGGGTTTAATCTGATTCCATGATAGTTTAGTGCGTGATATTATGGTTAATAGAGGAGATCAGCCTTTAGATGAGCACACCAATTTCTATCTGTTGCGTCATGATGAGGGACCGAATATGCGTAGGCCTGTGATTGAGAGAGATGCTTGGATTTCCTTTGAATTACCAAACTGAGCACTACATTATCAAAGCGGTCTCGTGTTTTGGTAGATGCATTTACTGGCACCGCCCGGGTTACAAGAAATCGAGAGTGCTTGTCCGTGTGCTGATCAATGAACTTGCCTTAGTACCTTTCTGTCTGATAGTCAAGAGATTTACAGATATTAGCGGACTTGGTACATCCTGGACAGTACCTATGTACGTGCTGAATGGCAGAAACCCCAGTCCAGGGATGCAAGGGAATGAAGAAGCACCTCCTCCAATGGGTGCCTAGCCTCATCTGGAGCAGCTTCCGTTTCTGAATGCTATGCAACAACAGCAGCACAATGCACAAGTCTGGCACCTTCAGAATGCTGCAAACGCCTGGGAGTCGGCACCCCCCTCCTCCTCCACAGCAAGGATGGGGTGTGTGGCCTGAATTGCCCCCTGTTCCACCGGTTTATCAAGGGTTCAGTTACAGACAGTACACAAGCTATGATGAGCCTTCCATGATGGATGGTATTCAAACTGCAGAATCGGGATTTGATGATGGTCTCAGAGTTTGGAATGAGCATGTGGCGTTGATCGAGGAAGTGGCTGAAGATTTCATCCAAGGTCATGCTGGAGGAGACTTGATTTTTATTCCAGTCAACTCACATGACATCACAATTGAGGTCTCTGCTGAAGATAATTGGCTGTCCTTCATGATTCACTTGTATTGCACTATTTTTACACCAAGACTGGGCTGGGAAACTGCAGAGGTTGGAAATGAAGCAGCTTGGAAAAGTTTTGCTGATGGCCTACAAGATACTCTGCATAGTCTAGTTGGAATGCCATGCTTTTCTGTCTTCCCATTTTCACCATTTTTGCCTGGAACTACAATCATTAGTTTCTCTGAGGAAGCTTGGAACATCTGCTGCAACTTCATTTCATGCAATCTGAGGGGTTTATTGGTAGCTAATTCCCTGGAAGCGATGGAAACGGAAAGCTACGCTGTTTCTGAAGAAGTTAACAGCCAGGATAGTAATCAGACTCTGATGGAGGTAGATGAGGCCACTTCCAGGAAGAGGCGCAAAGTGATCACACCTCTTGATGTATCTGAAGTGAGGCGCAGTGTCAGAGCGACAAGATACAAGGGTTTTAAGGCACCTTCAATGGCAGATGGCAAGAAAAAACAATCTTATGTTAAGCCACGACGCACACCAGACATTTTAGAGCAGCAACTTGGTTCTGCTTCTGCAGCTGAGAAGCAGGCCCCCTCCTACGCCAACTGAAACGCTCCAGTATGTTGGAACCACGGCTTGTGCTATACCCCAGGAAGAACTCACCAAGGAAAAGCTTTTGGCTGCGCTCAAGGGCAAGGGAAAAGACGCGGCTTCATCTCAGTAAAGCTTGCGAGTCGTTCGGTTTTATCTTTTGCTTCACTTTGAAAATATTTACTTTGTTCTCAACTCTATTTGCTTCAAACCTAAATGTCGTCCCTTTTGTGGAATGTCCTCTGTTGGAATGTGCGTGGCTTAAATGCTAGTACTAAATGTGATGCACTGCGTAACAAAATTGATGAGTCGAACTGCTCAATTGTATGCTTGCAAGAAACGAAAAAATCAGAGTTCAATCATTCGTTTATTAGAAAATGTTGTCCGAGACGGTTTGACAAGTTTGAATTTGTCCCTTCGGTGGGTGCGTCCGGTGGTCTCATCATTATTTGGTGCAGTAGTCAATTCTCAGGCCAAGTTGTGCATAAACTCTCTTTTGCTATCACTATCAGACTGACTTCAGTGCAAACAAACGATACTTTGTTACTCTCAAATATATATGGACCATGTGAAGGACCCGAGAGGGATTTATTTACTCAGTGGATGGAAGGTTCAAATGTTGAAGTGAATGATTTATGGCTTTTCATGGGAGACTTTAACTTCATGAGATCTTTAGACAACAGAAATCTACCAGGTGGAAATGTGGATGATATCATTAAATTTAATGAAATTATTAGTGCTTTGGCGCTATTGGAAATTCCAATTAAAAGGAGGAAGTATACATGGAGTAATATGCAGCAAACACCATTGTTGGAGCAATTGGATTGGTTTTTCTCCTCCCCGGAATGGATTTTGAAATTCCCAAACACTGTGGTAAAACCTCTTGCTCGACCAATTTCAGACCATATTCCTTGTGTTTTATCGGTGGATACAGCTATTCCTAGGTGTAAACTTTTCAGATTTGAAATTTTTTGGCCTTCACATCCGGGTTTCATGCAAGTGGTTCAAGACTCTTGGTCAGCACCTATTAAAGCAACATCTAGTGCCACTAGGATCTCTGCTAAGTTGAAAAGACTGAGATATGCTCTAAAGAGGTGGAGTAAATCAATATGTAAACTCAAACTATTAATTGAGAACTACAATAAAATCTTATTACAGCTTGATAATTTGGAGGAAATCAGAAGTTTATCCATTCCTGAGGCAAACTTCAGACTCATTCTTAAAGCACATTTGCTAAGGCTGTTAAAATACCAAAGTGAGTATTGGAAAAAGAGATGAACTTTTCACTGGGCAGTTCAAGGGGAGGAAAACACTAAGTATTTCCAAGCTCGTGCCACTGAGAGATTGCGCAGGAACTCAATCAGAAACCTACTGTTGCCTGATGGCCATCTAATTGAAAATCATGAGGAAAAGGCGGCTACTTTTTATGAATGTTTTAAAAATCGAATGGGTGTTTCTAATCAACTTGAGTATGACTTCGATCTTTCTGAACTAGTGCACAAATGTCAAGGTCTGGAAGAACTCTCGGTCCCTTTCACCAAGGAGGAGATAGATCATGTCATAAAATTGATTCCTGCTGACCGGGCACTAGGACCGGATGGATTTAACGGTCTTTTTTTAAAAGTTTGTTGGGGCATTATTAAAGAGGATTTCTACCAACTTTGCCAAGACTTCTGGGAAGGTAAAGTTAACCTGAACTGTTTAAACACCTCTCTCATTACCCTGATCCCGAAGAAACTGACTCCAGAAACGGTGAACGACTATAGATCGATATCCCTATTAAATTGTGTGCTCAAAGTCATTACAAAGATATTAGCTGAAAGACTCCAATGTTGGATTCTAAAAATGGTTCACCGAAACCAATATGTCTTTATAAAGACTAGGACAATTCAAGATTGCCTTGGTTGGGCATTCAAATATCTGCATCAATGCAAGCACTCTGGCAATGAGATTGTCATTTTGAAACTTGACTTCGAAAAAGCGTTCAACACGATGGAACATGAGTTCATTTTAAAAATACTTAAATGCAAAGGGTTTGATGATAGATGGTGTATGTGGATTAAAATGCTACTTGAATCGGACTCCTCATCAATTCTTCTTAACGGTATACCTGGCAAGGAATTTAAATGCAAGCGGGGAGTGAGACAAGGGGATCCGATATCACCTTTATTATTTGTGCTGGCGGCAGATCTGCTCCAATCCCTAATCAATAAAGCCTGGTCTGAAGGACTAATTAATTTTCCTATTAATTAGCCTGCTTTGGAAAACTTCCCAGTTATCCAATACGCTGACGACACCTTAATTGTTCTCCCTGCCAATGGTGAAGATCTTGTCACAATTAAAGCGATTCTTATGCCCGAGCTAACGATCTGAAAATTAATTACTCCAAGTCCCAACTAGTGCCAATAAATGTGGAGGAGCAAAAAGTTTCTGAATTAGCCAGGGTGTTTGGGTGTCAGGTGGGATCAATGTCGTTCACGTATCTTGGTCTCTCGCTCGGGACAACTAAACCCACAGTAAAGGATCTAATGCCATTAGTGGACACAATTGAGAGAAGATTTACAGGAACTGCCATTTGGTTGTCATATGGAGAACGTGTGCAACTTATCAACTCAGCGCTATCTTCGCTACTCTCATTTGCAATGTGTGTCCTAAAGCTACTTTCAAGCTGATTGAAATCTTCGACAGAGCTAGAAGGCATTGTTTATGGAGAAAGGAAATTGACAGAGATGCCAAAACTCATTCGCTCGCGGCTTGGGATCTAGTATGCCGTCCTAAGAAAAAAGGAGGGCTTGGTGTCATCAACCTACAAATTCAAAACAATGCCCTGCTGATTAAATACCTCCATAAATTTATGCACAAGCATGACACTCTATGGGTGATGATTCTATGGGATGCTTACTACTCTAATGAAATCCCTCCACACGCCAAACCAAACTATGGATCTTTCTGGTGGCGTGATGTGTTCTCTCTGATGGATGTGTATCGTGGGATTACCACTTGTGTACCGGCGGTGGGAGACACAATTCTTTTGTGGAAGGATGTATGTCTGAATGAACAACCTCTAATGAACACTCATGAGCACCTGTTCTCTTTCGCTAAGAATGAGGATATTTCTTTGGCACAGTTCTACAACAACGGTTTGCCAGAAGAAAACTTCATGCTGCCATTATCTTTGGAAGCCAGGGCAGAATTGAATGATCTACAGGCAACAATGACTGGAATATCTCTGGAGCAGATGGCCACAGACGAATGGATACAATGTTGGGGAGACACAAAATACAAACCAAAAAAATTCTATGATTTCATGTTCAGGAATGTACAAGCACCTCAAGTTATAACATCGATCTGGAAGTCCAAGTGCATCATGAGACACAAGGTTTTTGCGTGGCTAATGCTCCTTGACAGAGTAAACACCAGAGATTTACTGTGTAGACGACACTTTAATATTGGTGATGACCATAACTATCCTCTCTGTGAGCATGGTGTACTTGAAACAAACAACCACCTCTTTTACGAATGTCCCTTTGCAGTCAGATGCTGGGAGATATTGGGTATTGACTGGGGTAACCAGATGGATATGCAAGCAAGACATGAGCAAGCCAAAGAGAGCTGGCAGAGACCACTTTTTAAGGAAATCACCACCCTAGCTTCCTGGAATATATGGAAATAGAGAAACAAAGTGATTTTTGAAGGGGAGGTGGCCACACATCTAGACTGGCTGTGGAAACTTAAAGAGGACTTTGTGATCTTAGGATATAGAATAAATCCCCAAAGCTTGACCTTCTTGGAAGGTTACAAGGAGTCTCTCACAACAGTAGTACACTCCTTTGTATAATTGTCTCTGTTCATTTTTCCTCTCTTTAGGGTGCTATCCAAAGTGGCTGGCCCCAACCCTTGTGTAATGCATTTTGTAAAACCCCCCTGATGTGTTCATGTTAACCCTCGGTTAACATTTAATAAAAGCAACAGTAGGAGCCTCTCCTGCTGTTTTCCATTGTCAAAAAAAAGAACATGGTATTGAGAATCAAAGACAGAGAAGAAGCCATCTAGCTACTAGCTATGGACCCGTATGTCTTTGGTAAACTACTCACGCTTCATCGGAACGGCAATAGAGTTGATGTAGATGCCGTCCGTGATCGAATGCCCCTCCAGCAGGATGCTGGAAAAGGCCCCAAGATGGGATCTCACGGGTACAGAAGGTTGCGGCGGCGGAAAAGTGTTTTCGTGGATGCTTCTGAGGGTTTCGGAATATTTCTGAATTTATAGGACGAAGAAGTAGGTCGGTGGAGTCACGGGAGGGCCCACAAGTCAGGGGGAAGAGCCCACCCCCTAGGGAGCGCCCTCCACCCTTGTCGCCGCCTCGTGGCTCTTCTGACTTGGATCTCAAGTCCCCTGGGTGTCGTCTGGTCCAAGAAAAATCATTGTAAAGTTTCATTCCGTTTGGACTCCGTTTGATATTTCTTTTCTGCGAAACTCAAAAACAAGGAAAAAACAGAAACTGGCACTAGGCTCTAGATTAATAAGTTAGTCCCAAAAATAATATAAAATAACATATTAATGCATATAAAACATCCAAAACAGATAATATAATAGCATGGAACAATCAAAAATTATAGATACGTTGGAGACGTATCATGCATCCCCAAGCTTAATTCCTGCTCGTCCTCGAGTAGGTAAATGATAAAAACAGAATTTTTGATGTGGAATGCTACCTAACATATTTATCAATGTAATTCTTCTTTATTGTGGCATGAATGTTCAGATCCATAAGATTCAAAACAAAAGTTTATCAATATCAAAACAATAATACTTCAATCATACTAAAAAGCAAATTATGAAGCTTCAAAAATAACATGGCTAAAGAAAGTTATCCCTACAAAATCATATAGTCTTGTTATGCTCCCTCTTCTAAACACAAAGTATAAATCATGCCCATCCCGGTGTCAGCCAAGCAATTATTTCATACTTTTTAACGTGCTTCAACTTTTTCAACTCTTCACGCAATACATGAGCGTGAGCCATGGACAATGCACTATGGGTGGAATAGAGGATGGTAGTGGACAAAAGGAGGGAGAAAATCTCACATCAACTAGGAAAATTAATGGACTATGGAGATGTCCATCAATTGATATCAATGTGAGTGAGTAGGGATTGCCATGTAACGGATGCACTAGAGCTATAAGTGTATGAAAGCTCAAAAGAAAACTAAGTGGGTGTGCATCCAACTTGCTTGCTCATGAAGACCTAGGGCAATTTGAGGAAGCCCATCATCGGAATACACAAGCCAGGTTATATAATGAAAAATTCCCACTAGTATATGAAAGTGACAACATAGGAGACTCTTTATCATGAAGATCATGGTGCTACTTTGAAGCACAAGTGTGGAAAAAAGATGGTAACATTATCCCTTCTCTCTTTTTTCTCTCATTTTTTTATTTTTTTATTTTATTTCTTTTGGGCTCTTTGTCCTCTTTTTTTGTGTGGGCTTCTTTGGCCTTTTTTTATATAATCTCACATGGGACAATGTTCTAATAATGATGATCATCACACTTTTATTTACTTACAACTCGATACTAGAAGAAAATTATGAATCTATATGAATGCCTTCGGCGGTGTACCAGGATGTGCAATGATCTAGCGTAGCAATGACATCAAAAACATCATAATAGCTATCTTACGATCATGCAAAGCAATATGCCAATGATGATGCGTGTCATAATAAACGGAACGGTGGAGTTACATGACAATATATCTCGGAATGGCTATGGAAATGCCATAATTGGTAGGTATGGTGGCTGTTTTGAGGAAGGGTGTAAGGTGGTTTGATGCACCTGCGATAGTTCCGCGGTAGTAGAGTGGCTAGCAATGGTGGAAGGGTGAGAGTGTGTATAATCCATGGACTCAACATTAGTCATAAAGAATTTACATACTTATTGTAAAACAATTATTAGCCCTCGAAGCAAAGTACTACTACGCATGCTCCTAGGGGGGAGGTCTGTAGGAGTTAACCTCGCGCGCCCCCGACCTGCACACAAAGATGAAGAATCAAGACACCATGCGGTTCAATTTGGTTACATAGTTAGGAAACCATACGTGCATTCTACAGGAATCACAAACCTTAACACTATTATTTCTTTGACCTCACAAATTACCACTAGCATGACTCTAATATTACCATCTTAATATCTCAAAATAATTGCAAGGAATCAAACTTCTCATAGTATTCAATACTCTATATATGAAAGTTTTTATTATATCTCCCTTGGATGCCCATCATATTAGGATTAAATTCATAACCCAAGCAAATTACCATGCTGTTTCAAACACTCTCAAAATAATATAAGTGAAGCAAGAGAGTTCAATAATTTCTATAAAATAAATCCACCGCTGTGCTCTAAAAAGATATTAGTGAAGCACTAGAGCAAAATTGCCTAGCTCAAAAGATATAAGTGAAGCACATAGAGTATGCTGATAAATCATGATTCAATCGTGTCCCTCTCAAAAGGTGTGTACAGCAAGGTTGATTGTGGCAAACTAAAAATCAAAGACTCATATCATACAGGATGCTCCAAGAAAAACACATATCATGTGGTGAATAAAAATATAGCCTCAAGTAAAGTTACCGATAGATGAAGACGAAAGAGGGGATGCCATCCGGGGCATCCCCAAGCTTAGGCTCTTGGTTGTCCTTGAATATTAACTTGGGGTGCCTTGGGAATCCCCAAGATTAGGCTCTTGCCACTCCTTATTCCATAGTCCATCAAAATCTTTACTCAAAACTTGAAAACTTCACAACACAAAACTCAACAGAAAACTCATGAGATCCGTTAGTATAAGAAAGCAAATAACCACTTAAGGTACTGTTGTGAACTCATTCTTATTTTATATTGATGTAATATCTATTGTACTCCAACTTCTCCATGGTTCATACCCCCCGATACTAGCCATAGATGCATCAAAATAAGCAAACAACACAAAGAAAACAGAATCTGTCAAAAACAGAACAGTCTGTAGCAATCTGAAAACTTCGCATAGTTATGCAACTCTAAAAATTCTGAAACATTAGGAAAACGTGGGGAATTTGTATATAAATTTGGTGTAAAAGTTTCAGAAAATTATAACACTCCAGTGAATTATTGAATTTTCTGCACTGGACGCAAAAGTTTCTGTTTTCAGCAAAATCAAATCAACAATCACCGTAAGCCATCCCAAAGGTCTTACTTGGTTGAAACACTAATTAAAACACCAAAACACAAGTACTACAAAAGTAATAAGGTTTATTTGTTGAAAAACAGAACCAAAAAAGCAAAATAAAAAATAAAATTGGGTTGCCTCCCAACAAGCGCTATTGTTTAACTCCCCTAGCTAGGCATAAAACATAGATCTATGTATTGTCATCTTTGGTATGAAATTCTTCGATTGCATACTTATGAACCTTAAGAGATTCTTTGGTTTTATCTATGATCCAACTCCTAGGTAAGAAATCAAGAAATTCGCTCGTAGCAATGGGTTCCTTAATAATATCAAAAAGGTTTGGGGTGAACACTTATTGTTTTGAGATCTTCGTTTCCTTTCCTAGAAGATTCACCCTTATTCAATAAACTTGGTACCCTTAGTAGGAGGGAAATTTTGAGTAGTTTTAATGGAGGAAAAATCAGAACCCAAATTGGTGATAATATCTTCTAGTTTGCCAATTCTAGTAGAATCATGGTCTATCTTTTCATTGACTATGGGTTCCTTTTCTCTAAGATTCTTTGAAGTAACTCCTACCTTAGATCCATATTGAGTAATATGGTTATGAATCTTTTTATCCAAGTTTTAAATCAGTTCTACGATAGCAATTTTATTCTCAATAATATAAAGCCTTTGCATCACATGTTCCAAAGTTAAAATAGTTTCATTAACCATAAGAGGTGGTGGGCCTAACAAGTCTATCATAGCATTATAAGCATCAAAAGTATGGCTTCCCAAGAAATTTTCCCTGGTAATGGTATCTAAAACATATCTATTCCAAGGAGTAATGCCTACATAAAAATTACGAAGAAGAACGGTAGTAGATTGTTTTCGAGTAGATCTATTCTGAGCATTGCAAATTCGATACCAAGCATCCTTAAGATTTTCTCCCTCCCTTTGTTTAAAATTGAGGACCTCATTCTTGGGAATGCTAATATGGATAGAAGGACTAGCCATGAAAGCAAGATAAGCAGTCTAACACATGAGCAAACAGAAAGCAGTCAAAAAGACGAACGGAAGAAAGGCGAATAAAAAGATAAATCATTTTGTTTTTTTCTGAAAACGTTTTAGAAGTGGGGGAGAGGAAAACGAGAGGCGAATGGAAAATAATGTAAATGGAAGAGATGAGAGTTTATGACAAGTACTTGGTAGGCTTGATGTAGATCTTGACTTGGCGTCGATCTCCCTGGCAACGGCGCCAGAAATTCTTCCTGCTACTTCTTGAGCTTGTGTTGGTTTTTTCCTTGAGTAGGAAAGGGTGATGCAGCAAAGTAGAGATACGTATTTCCCTCAGTTGAGAACCAAGGTATCAATCCAGTAGGAGAAGAATGCGCAAATCACCAATACCTGCACAAACAATCAAACACTTGCACCCAACGCTATAAAAGGGTTGTCAATCCCTTCACGGTTACATGCAAAAGTGAGATCAGATAGAGATAGATAAATAAAAGATAAAATATTTTTGGGTTTTTTATTTACAGAACTGAAAGTAAAAGATTGCGAAATAGTAGATCATAAACTAATATGATGGAAAATAGATCCGGGGGCCATAGGTTTCACTAGAGGCTTCTCTCATGATAGCAAATAATATGGTGGGTGAACAAATTACTTTCGAGCAATTGATCGAAAAGCGCAAAGTTATGACGATATCCAAGGAAATGATTATGTAATATAGGCATCACGTCCGTCTCAAGTAGACCGACTCCTGCCTGCATCTAACTACTATTACTCCACACATCGACCGACTCCTGCCTGCATCCAGAGTATTAAGTTCATAAAGAACATAGTAACGCCTTAAGTAAGATGACATGATGTAGAGGAATAAACTCAAGCAATATGATGAAAACCCCATCTTTTTATCCTCGATGGCAACAATACAATACGTGCCTCGCTACCCCTACTTTGTCACTGGGTGAGGACACCGCAAGATTGAACCCAAAGCCAAGCACTTCTCCCATTGCAATAAAAACCAAACTAGTTGGCCAAACCAAACCGATAATTCGAAGAGAATTACAAGGATATCAAATCATGCATATAAGAATTCAGAGAAGATTCAAATAATATTCATAGATAAGCTGATCGTGAATCCAAAATTCATCGGATCTCGACAAACACACCGCAAAAGAAGATTACATCGGATAGATCTCCAAGAACATCGAGGAGAACATAGAATTGAGAATCAAAGAGAGAGAAGAAGCCATCTAGCTACTAGCTATGGATCCGTAGGTCTGTGGTAAACTACTCACGTTTCATCGGAAGGGCAATAGAGTTGATGTAGATGCCCTCCGTGATCGAATCCCCCTCCGGCAGGATGCCCGAAAAGGACCCAAGATGGGATCTCACGGGTACAGAAGGTTGCGGCGGCGGGAAAGTGTTTTTGTGGATGCTTCTGAGGGTTTCAGAATATTTCTGAATTTACAGGACGAAGAAGTAGGACGGTGAAGTCACGGGGGGCCCACAAGGCAGGGGCACGCCCACCCCCCTAGGGCACGCCCTCCACCCTTGTAGCCGCCTCATGGCTCTTCTGACTTGGATCTCAAGTCCCCTGGGTGTCTTCTGGTCCAAGAAAAATCATCGTAAAGTTTCATTCCGTTTGGACTCCGTTTGATATTCTTTTTCCGCGAAACTCAAAAACAAGGAAAAATATAAACTAGCATTGGGCTCTAGATTAATAAGTGAGTCCCAAAAATAATATAAAATAGCATATTAATGCATATAAAACATCCAAAACAGATAATATAATAGCATGGAACAATAAAAAATTATAGATACGTTGGAGACGTGTCAGATATCTTGCAGAAAGGACCCTGAAAAGATGTGGAGCATCAGTTTGGACACTGGGAGGATTGTTTGCTCATGTTGCTCATTCTTGACAGGAACTCGACGTGCGCCAAGCTACCAAGCCATGGGATCTCGTTGGGATCCAGGAACACCGCCGCCGACCGCCGACGCGCCATTGACATAGGCGGGGTCGCGCATGCTGAGCTGGAACACGCTGTGCCATGCCTTGACGCCATTGTTGCCGCACGCCACCTGCATCGTTGCTAGCCTGCAACTGCCGCCGACGAACGTGGTTGTGAGCCCATGGCATCTTTCCCTCTGTGACCACGCCTGGTGCAGCGTGGTGCTCCATCAGTTAGGGACGATGTTCCTTCCTCCGCTAGCCTGCTGCACCGCGCTACCTCATGCACTCCATTGCCACCCGCTACGGCCGAGCGATCCGACTAGAGAAAAAGGGCTCACTGTGTCCAGCTAAAACCGCCGTAGATTTGCTGGAGCCAGGACGTAGTAGCCTAGAGCCGTAGCCGCCATGTATTTGTCTGAATTTGTGGCCGTGACATTGTAACCTGTATGTCTTGCCGTCTGTCCGCATCCGCGGGATGCGCGGTGTAGCACTATGCCAGCCTGGAGCACCGCCTCGCGTTACTTGCACTCGACCGCCGGCTCCATGCCGACGTCATTCGACCACGCCTCCATGGCACTGTTGATCAATTCCTCTCCGTGGTAAGCTAGAGGACAATTTCTCTCGCCAGAAGGTCATCCTCCATGTATCACTAATTCACTATCATCTGACTGTAATAACAACAACATCACCGTCCAGGCACCTGCACTCAAGCTCATGGCATCCATGGCGCTCGCGGTAGGCATCCAATGTCTGCCGTCTTGTCCATAGGCTTCACCGAGATTCCCAGTAAATTTTTGCCAAAGGAATCAAACTCGAGTCCATGTATCACCTACGCCAGACTATTCTTCTCCCCCTCCGGCGGAAGATTGCCGCGCATCGATCTACCCTCCTCTTATTCTCGGCTTGGTAGGCCCCATGGGGATCGTCTGTAGCTTATGGCGACATCCTTGCCCTCTGATATGTGCACATGCTGCAACTATGGGCCTAACGCTGAGTCAGCATGCCAGCTGGGCTGCCGTTACGGCTCGTAACGCCAGAGCGACCAATTTGCTCTTAAAATTGAGTGTTGTGACTGTTTCATCACATTTTGAGAGAAGGGTGACCAATGTGCTCATCTCGTAAGAGTTCAGTGACCAATGGTGTGTTTATCTCTACTTTTAGTTTTCTCATTACAAAGCACATAAATTGGCCAGATTTGTACTGCCAGTGGGGAGGTACCAAACCAAGTATCCTCCCAAAACCTGATTTTATCCCCTACTCCTACCTTCCACCTATATCCAAATTTCAAAGTTTGGATGATGGATTTAACCCCCTTCCAAAATCTATAAACTTTTATGTTAGTGCTGGGAGCAAATAAATTGACTTTGCCTCTCATGTACTTCTGATCTATCATCATTTTCCATGGTTTCCCTTCCTCTTCATAGTATCTCTTGACCCAAGATCCTAGGAGTACTAGATTCACATCTTGGGGGTTGGGGATACCTAGTCCAACAAATTCCTTTTTCATACACACCATTTTCTGATCGCCCAAATGAAGCTTTTTGTGACCCTCAAAGTCATTCCACAAACAGTTAGTCATCTGAGAGTTTATAAGATCAATGGCCCACTTAGGAAATTTAAAGAAAGATAGCAGGTAAATAGGGATGCTAGCAAGGCAGGTCTGAATGCAGATTAACCTGCCCTTGTAAGAGAGCAGTTTCCCTCTCCACCAAACAATTATTTTCATAATCTTGTCAATAAGAGGTTGGATATCCTCTCTTCTAAAGTGCAGAGGGATTCCAAGATACTTACTGGGGAAAGAGCCACTAGTGCATTCTAATGTTTCTAGGAAACTTCTAAATTCATCATCTTCTATATTGAGGGGAATGAGTTCACTTTTACTATAGTTAATTCTCATCCCAGAAATATGCTCAAAGCAAGATAGTATCATCTTCAGGTTCTTAGCATGCTCTAAATGTTTGTCTAGGAAGAAAATGGTGTCATCAGCATATTGCAAATAGATAATCCCCCCAGGACAGACTTCGAGATACAGCCCTTCAATCAGTTTTTGGTTTGCTGCTTGATCAACATCCTAGTAAGTACATCTACCAGTAGATTGAAAAGCAGTGGGGAGATGGGGTCTCCTTGCGTGAGACCTTTACCAGTAATGAAAAAATCACTTTCAGTGTTGTACAATTTGACCCCACTGAACCTCCCTTAGTGATTTGTAGAATCCAGTGAAATCCATTTTTCTCCAAAGCCCCTCCTCCTAAGTAGTTCTTCAAGGAAATCTAAATTAACTTTATCAAAAGCTTTTTCATAATCTACTTTAAGGACTAGGCCGTGTCTCTTACTAGAGTGGATGGAGTGTAGCACCTCATGGGTTGTGACCACACTTTCAAAAATATATCTCCCTTTCAAGAAAGCAGATTGGTTGCTAGCTATGAGTCTTTGGAGAATCATAGATAGTCTATTTGTAGGGACTTTGGTAAAGATATTAAAACTACAGTTTAGTAGACTGATGGGTCTAAATTTCCTCATACAGGAAGCATCTGCTTCTTTTGGTATGAGGGTGAACATGGCAAAATTAAGCATGTGAATAGCAAGCCCTCCTTTATGGAAGTCTTCAAACATGGCCATTATATAGATCCTTCTTAACTATATCCCAGAAGTGCCGGTAAAAGAAAAAAGGAATACCATCAGGGCCAGGAGCTCCATCAGAGAAGGATTCAAAGACACCTCTCTTAATTAGTTTATTCTTCAGAAAAAGGAGCTTCTAGGATCTCATGCTCTGGGGTGTTGACTTTTTCCTCATCAGAAAAGAAGGAGGGGTTTAGATGAAATCCTCCTCCATCTTCTAATTTGAAAATGTCCTTATAGAAACTACTAGCAATGTCTAGCATCACCTTTGTGTCAGTGACTGGCCCATGTGGGCCATCTAAGGAGTGGAAAATAGTCTTCCTTCTCCTCTGATTGTCTACTGCATGAAAGTACTCTGTGTTCCTATCCCCTTCCTTAATATCCCTATCTCTAGATCTTTGTTTTGCCTTAATCTCCTCCTGTAGCCAAATTTTCTGAAGCTCGGCATGAGTGAATTTGAGCCTTGAGAATTCAGCCTCAGAGAGGGTCATAGTTTCAGATTTAATGTCTAACGTATCATATTCTTCTAGGAGGATTTTCTTATACATCCTACGTTGGGCTTCCTCATTGGAGCTCTAGCCTTTAGTAATCCTCTTAAGTTTCCTAATTTTATCTTGCCATTTATCCATAGGGGTGGCCCCTGAAGTGGGTTCATTCCAGATCGTGGCTACTAGTTTGGAGAAGTCCTCCCTTAATAGTCATCATTTTTCCATCTTGTAACTACTACTTTTTGGTGTCTGCCCTAGCCCAGAGTCCCAATTTATTGGTGCATGGTCACTACCACACCTTGGCAGTGCGTTGCAGGAAGGTAAATGAAAGATTTTATCAAACTCAGTATTACAGAAAAGCCTATCTATTGTGGGCATTATCAGGTCCACTTGATCGTTAGCCCAAGTATATTTTCTGCAAGAAAGCCTAATTTCTAGCGGACTCCAGATTTCAATCCAGGCATTGAAGTTATCACACCATCTATGATTGACTACTCCATTACTTTTTTCTCTAGCATATCTAACTAAGTTAAAGTCCCCACCTATCATGGTGGGGAAAGGGTTTTGCATAAACAGAGAGTGGAGCTCTGAAATGAAGGCCTCCTTCCCTTCCTCATATGTGGACCCATACACTGTAATGACCCTAAAAGTGGTATCCCCACTTTTTGGCTTGAGGACACAACTGACAGAAAAATCAAGGTGAGACCAAGAGACGTCCTCAAAGATGTCTGTATCTACCCCCATTAGGATGCCACTAGTAGAGCCTTTTGATGGGAGATGGTTCCATGAGAAATCCTCCTAACTAATGATTTAAGGTATGATTCAGAGAAATCCTCTTTCTTGATTTCTTGGAACCCATGGATAGAGGCATGACTTTTATTAATAGTATCTATAACGAGTGTTTTTCTCCCCTGGGCAGCTATCCCTCTAACATTCCAAAAAATTGCATTCATGATAACAGCAAAGTCCTAGGGTGCTTGCCCCATTTGTTTTTGCATACTAGGTTCCACAATCCTTCAGAATCTAAACTACTGTGATGATCTATTCCTCCTTTACTACTACATCTAACAGGAGTGGTGAAGTCTGAAGCAGAACCAATAGTCCTGTCAGAAATCAGGGAATTAAAAGTTGAGATACTATCTTTGTCTACTACATCAGACAACACATCAATCCCTATTTTTGAAGCAACTGTAAGAAAGGCATGATTATTGGAAAGGGAGAAAGGATTTGGTTTCATACCATGCCCTTTGAGTGCTGCTGTATTCTGAGTTTCTTTGAGTTGTTCAGCTTTCTGTAGAATTGTTCTAGTATCCCCAGCATTCCTGGCACTCGCTCTAGGTGCTTGAGTGGGGCCCCACTTCTCTGTTTTTCCAACCACTTTTGCTTGGAGGGGTGGGCAGTCTCTCTTATATTGTTGGTTCTGGGTAGTCTCATCTTGGTTCTCAAAATCCTTAGACATCTGGACTTGCAACTCCTCTTGCAGGCCATCCCATTCATTCTCAGTTTCAATGTCATCTTCATTCCTTCCTTCCATTTCCCTCAACAACCCAAAGCCATCCACAGATGCATTGTCTTTACTCAAAATGAAGTCAAGAGCCTTAGACCTGGCTTGCTGCAGGTTTTTTAGACCTGGCTTGCTGCAGGTTTTCCGGGGCCTGGGATTTCAGGAGTGAAGTAGGGGTTGGTGGTTCTGGGGCTACTGCCATCAGGTTGAGATTAGAGGCTCTAGGTGTAGGAGATATGCCCTAGAGGCAATAATAAATGTTATTGATTATCTCCCTGTTCATAATTAGGTTTATGTTCCATGCTATAACTGCTATGGTTCTCGAGTCTG
Source organism: Thinopyrum elongatum (assembly GCA_011799875.1). Lineage (NCBI taxonomy): Eukaryota > Viridiplantae > Streptophyta > Magnoliopsida > Poales > Poaceae > Thinopyrum > Thinopyrum elongatum. Next base: position 65,115,310 of record CM022303.1, read on the forward strand.
CAAATAAAACGAGGCTCGGAGGAAGACTCATATGCACGTGTGGAATAATAAACGGTAATATGTATTCCTAGTCTGGCCTCTAAGACTAGCTCAAGTATTGCATGATGGTTCTGTTTTCCTGATCATGGGCATGTCTATGCCAGCAATTTTGAGGGCACAGTGTTAGAAGAACATTTGTGTTGAATCGACCCAAATTGATGTTATGCTATGAGTTACATTCGTCACATATTAATGGTTAATAACACAGAGATGGTTAATGTTTGCAAAATTCCTTAGACCATGAGAGTGTCGAGTTTCTTCATACTTGCTTCATGAACTTTGGGGTTTGTTAAACGTCATCCGTAAATGGGTGGCTATTACAGCGGCTTACGGGTTCATGGAAAAGTGTGTCAAGTAACTTGATAGCTCGAGATTGGGATTTGCTCCTCCGACGATGGAGAGATATCTCTGGGCCCTCTCGGTGTTACGGTATCCATCATCGTCTGGCCAGACACTTTGTGATTTGATCACAGGGATGCCGGAACACGGTAACGAGAAAAGAGAACAATACCGGTAACGAGGTAACTGGCATAGTGGACAAGTTGTTGATCCACGGAAATGCCTACATGTCTAACCTCGGGTATTTGTAACATATCGTGAAGCAACAGGAATAGCACACGGCAACTGGAGGTTCACTCGAATATTCATTCGTGTGGGTATAGGGGTCAATATGGGTGTCCACGGCTACGATGTTGATCATTGATCGGAAGGTGTTCCGTGTCATGTCTATACTTCACCGAACCTATAGGGTCACACGCTTAAGGGTCATCTATCTGCTGAATACTAGACAGGGAGTCTGAGAGAAAATCACCGAAAAGTTTCGGAGACAACGGAAGAGTTCCGGAGAGAGAACACTGAAAAAGTTTCGGTAAAACCGAAAAGTTGTTTCGGATAAAACCATTGATCCAAAAAGGTTTCGGCAAGCACCGGGAATGTTTTGGAGGTTGCCAGATTGGTCTGGTAATTTCTGGAATTTTTCTGGAGAAAAAACCGAAAAAAAAGTTTCGGAGCTGCCGGATTTGTTTACCGGGTAAACAAAGATGGTTTTAAATTAAACCACCATACTGGAAATGTTCCAGAGCGCGTCCAGATAATTTTAGAGGGTGCCGGAAATGTTCTGGGACCTTCTGGAATTTTTCAGAAATAATAGTGCGGAAAACCTCTTGTCCCAGCGTGAGGGGACAAGATCCCACGGATCGTGGGGGCTGTTTTTGGGCTGTTTTTGGGGGGGCCCCCTTTGGGAGCAGCCCCCTTGTGGCTGGACAAAATGTTGGGGGGGGCCCCATGGTGGGGGGTAGCCCCCACAAATGGTGGAGAGTGTTGGGAGGAAGGTGGGGCCCCATGGGGGAACACCATGGACAAGGGAACATGTTTTTCCCTTGTTTGGTGGGAACATGTTCTTCTTGTTTTGTGGGAACATGTTTTCCCCATGTTTAGTGGGCTGAATTTTCAGCCCCCTCCACCCCTTCCACCACTATATAAGGAGGAGGAGAGGTGCTCTCCAACTCCACTCCAACTCTCTCACACAAGCCATGCATGATCTGGCATTCTCTCTCCCTCCCACGAAATAGTTTTGTCGTGCCGAAAGGCTGTCTGGGTTCCGGTGGGAACTAGTTCTGGACGGCGAAGCCCTGCCGGATAGATGGCACCGTATGTGTGCAACCCCGTAGAGAGGTCGTAGTTTCGTCCTTTTGCCCGAGGGGCTGTTCGAGTGTCCTCCCGAAGGGCTGTTCGAGTGACGGTCCGAGTTCTGTGAGTCCTCCCGAAGGGCTGTCCACGACACCGTCCGGGGGACTGTCCGACCGCCTCCCGGAGGGCTGTCCGAGTGGCGGATGAGGGAGTACATCCTCGCGGTTGGGAGGTTGTAAATCCTAGCTGCGGGGATCTGCACCGACGATCGTCATCGACTCTACTTCCGCTGCGCTACGAGTCGGTAACGAAAATGATCAAACCTTGTATGCAGTCTCCATAGTAGTCCTGGGCTGGTGCGTAGGTCGGAAAATTTTTGTTTTCTACTGCGTTCCCCAACAGTGGCATCAAGAGCCGTGCTATGCGTAGATGCAGGTTGCGATCTAGAATACATAGTGATGTATGGGTGTTGCACAATATAATTAGGTAGTAGATGAGTTCTATTACTGAAAATTATTTGTGCGGGTAGCAGATGAAATCTGTTACCCGATATTCTTGTTGCTTCCCTGGAATTTGCATATTTCTGATCTTGATAACAGCATGGTGGAGTTTCAAAGTTCTGGCAATCTGCGATCCTGATTGATCAACGAAGTGCTAACAGTTCATTGAATTCCACCGTAGTTAAAAGGAAAGATGAAATTTCGCAGACAAAAGGGCAATGCAGATATGATCTGCACGGGGGTCATGCGTATGACGAAGTTTAGTATGGGGCTCGAGATTTTATTATCTCGGTTTTCATACACCCTGGAAAGTTAATCTAGCACTTGAATTATCATACTTGATGATGGACGTTGGTAGCTTCGGTTTGTTTCAAAACCTTAGAAGCCACGAAAAACTAGTTTTTTTTGCATGAACCAATTAGAGGCGTCTAACTTGGTTTTGCAGGAGGGTTTACATGTGCATGTGATGTGGTATAGCGGTGCTCATAATAATTTGATTATGTATGAGATGACTATATAATGCAAATTGATTAACATGACCTGCGTGTCATGATTCGGCATGATGGCTGGAGCCATATGATTGCACTTTAAATGACCTGTGTGTCAACCTTGTGTAATGCATTATTTTATTTGCTATAGAGATAGCAATATTATCTGCTGCATCGATAAGGTGGTGGCAATCTTCGCGAAGGTGATCACCGACGTGAATGCCGAAGACGAAGGAATACAAGACTTCTCCGTCAGAAAGGGCTATACCATATCATGCTATTATGAATTGCCTGAGATGTTTATCCCTTATGTTGCACCCTTCTTGATTGCGCGGTAGTCGCTTTTATATGGGTGATCTCTCACAAAAATATCAAGTAGTTAATGTTCTCCCAAGTTTAGCACCGTCACGGCACCTATCTTTTCGGGGTATCACATGCTAACATGGGTACGAACGATTAGGGATGTGTGAGGCGGGTGAGTTGAGACCTCGCAGCGAGATCACTTGGTTGTCTTGACGTTCAGGCATGAAAGTCATGAGCTCGGAACACACGCATCGAAAGATGAACAAGAGTGACATAGAGATGTGATTGGCAAGTTTGCCTACCGATTGAGATTTTCGTCATCAGTGATGCTACCATCAATGGCGTTGAATTGAAATGCGGATCTTGAATCACTCACAATCAATTATGAGAGATATTGATTTGAGTGGGAGCGCACTGTAGAATTAATTCTTTTAATTCTCAGTGCAATTAATTTTGAACACTGTCTAAGTGTGATTTGCATAATAGTTGTAGAATAATGGCTCGCATTTCCACCTTCCCTATTAAAATTGAATAGCTGTTAAATATCTGGTTAAAACTTTACGGTTGGTAACGTAATGTGAGGATTGTCCTCAAGAGTGCCGAGAAGGACTTTGTCCTATTGCATACTTTCGGTATTCTCTCGCTTATGCTATGGATCATGTGACTCTCGTCCGTTGATCCAAAAGCTAGAATTCCATTTCAGTCAAGCGCAATATGTTTGTTTCCATGAGACCCAAACTTCGAAAGTTTGGATAGTTATGTGATATTCATGGAATCTAAAAATTATTTTCAGAGACAGACAAAGGCTAAAAGATATGAGATATCCAAAGCAATGTTTGTTTGCAAACTATTAGTAAAGGAGTTTACTATGCATTAGACTGATAAGAGAGGGATCCAGAAGAACGCCTGTCATATGATGAAAGGTGAATAAAACAACAACTTAAAGAGAAAGGAAGTGTCCGAAGGGTGTCAGTGAAACTTTCACGCCTAGGAAGTCCAGGGCTGATGCCACTCTTAAGTTGTGTGCTTCTTTTGAGAGTAGGAGAAATACTAAAAGTTAAACTGTTAGAAGTATAAAGGCAATGAGAAAGAAGACTGGAATATCCAGCTCATGTATGAATGTCATACAAGTTTTTGATGTATAGAAGGCTGGTCAAAGATATAGTTCTTGGGAATTATGATTAAATTGTTAATCACTGATTCTTGGGTATTGTGAGTTAATCACAAAGATACCCGCTCGATTGCATTCTGTTGCAACTCGATGTAAGAACTACTATGGCCTGAAAGACTAGCCAGGAATGAGGTTTAGGTATACACAGGGAACATAGTAAATGTTACTGTACCTTCCATCGGTGTATTACCGTCTGTGTTTATTTTCCTAATTCAATTAGAGTTTTACACACTCTAGCCCATTGCATAAGTTATCTTGCAAGAATGTTGTTCATAAGAGAACTTTTGATGTTCGGTGTTATGAATAACATAAGGGCCATACTTTCATTATGAATGAGATGTATGTTATGAATATTGATAATAATACATTACCTCAGTATTAACTTTGATAATTCATTTTAGAGTTTTACACACTCTAGCCCATTGCACAATGTTTGTTGCAAAAGGGTTGTTCATAGAAGAACAATTGCTGTTCAGTATTATGAATAACATGAGGGCCATACTTCCATCATCGATGGGACGTATGTTATGAATATTGATGGTAATATGATACATCCATAACACTGACGCTAAATGTCATAAGACTAAAAGAATACCACACAAGTGTGGCACTGCATTTGGTCACATTGGAGAAACCCGCATGGAAAATTCCATTATGATGGATTTTGAAGTCGTTTGATTTTGAATCACCTGACACTTGCAACTTTCCTCCGAAAAGTGAAGTGACTGAAATACCGTTCACAGGCCATAAGGAACGAGCAAAGAACTTATTGGTGATCATACATTTTGATGTATGTAGTCCGATAAATGTTGTTGCAAGTAGTGGATTTATCTATCTTCAGAAATGACTCAAGTAGATATATGGATATTTACTTGATGAGACGTTAGTCTGGATCTTTTGAAATCATTCGAAAGGTTTTCAAATATGAAGTAGAAGTTATTGTAACAAGAAAATTATGTTTCTACAATTTGATTGCAGAAAGAAATATTTGAGTTACAAGTTTAGCGAATGTCTGATGAGTTGTGAAAGGGGTTTCATAACTTGCACCTCCCGGAACACCACTGCAAGTGGAAAGTCCGTGAAGATGTAATCGAACCATTTATGACATGGTAAGATCAAAGATGACATAAATAAATTTGCCATTATCCCTTTTAAAAGGTGATGCTTTAGAGACTGCGGCTTTTACACTGAAAAGAGCTCCATTAGGTCTGTTGAAATGACACCATGGTATGGTACGCCCAACCCTGTTATATCTTTTCTTAACATTTGGAATATGGGGCTTGTGTAAAAGGTTACAAACCTATTCCAAATCAGACAAGTGCTACTTTGTAGGTTATCCCAAGTCATTGGGTATTCCCCCACCACTATACCGAGGCAAAAGTTTTTGCCACAAAATGGTATGCTTTTTGAAGAAAATGGTTCTTTGAAAAAGGTGAGTGGGAGAATAGTGCAACTCGACGAGATAAACAGTATCTTCGCCATCAGATCAAAGGAAAGAGACCTTGGAAGTAATTCCGGAGTTTCCTACTGCGACTGATACAGAAGTCTCTACAATAAAATGTATGGACTTCAGTCAAACTTGCAGCTGAACCACGTAGGCAAGGCTCGTGCAAACCTCTCAGGTGCGCAAACGAGATATTGTTGTTAGACAACAGTATACCTACGATACACAAGGAAGCGTTGATGGGCCCTAACTCCGGAATTGGCTAAATGCCAATACAATCCGAGATAGTTTCCATATAAGTGATTCAAGATTAAAACCTTGATACACCTTTCGGAAGACTTAGAGTCTGGCGAATATTTATGGAACTATAACTGATGTGAATAAAAATGTTTTATCCATAAAGCTCGACTTGTTGCAATATACAAGTTCAAGGAGTTGACTACGATGAGGTTGCTTCATCGTAGCGATGCTTAAATTCGGTTCGGGTTGAACTAGCAATTAATACATATTTCATATCATGAGATATAAAACAATGGATGACAAAAGGATTTCCATCTGATGGAAATGAAACCAAGGACCTGCATGTGTTACAGTCCAAGGTATTTTGTCAATCCAGAGGATGCTAGAAAGGGTGCAAACTTCAGAGTTCCAGCGATGGACAGAAGAGAGCAAAGTGGAGTTGGAATCTTTGTGTTTTGATGAAATGGTCAAAGGAGTTTTGACTTCATCAATGGATAACGAAGATGCTTGTAATTCAAGAAAGTAAGTGGGAGCCTAATAACATTTCTAAAAACCTTGTGTGCTTGACACATTGTTAATTGGAAATAAAATTCTTGACACGAATTAGGACTTCATTTGAAAATAGTTTTTTGATGAAGTGCTTGGGCTAAATAGCCTTAATATTAGGCATGATGATCTATGAAGATAGATTTACCTAATGGGGCTAAGCAATAAATACATATTGACAAGATGCTAAAACTTTTTAGCATTTAAAACGCCAAGGAGTGATTCTTGCCGAAGTCACATGGAAAGAGTTTTTGCAAGACTCGGTGTCCCAAAAACACTGATGAGCAAAATACATGATGGGGATTCCATACACTCTTGTGTTTGGATTAATCATGTATTCCATGGTATGTATAACAACCAGATATGTCCAATACTCCCAAAGTTGTTGCGAGTATAGATACCAAAGTGATCAAAAGTATTGATCAAGGGACAACAGTGAAAAAGGGTCATTGAGTACTATAGTAGCATTGATGACAAGTTTTCTCGCAAGTAGAGATCATGAAGAGTTCGTTGTAAAAGGTTACATCGATACAGTCTTCATCATTTCTCCATGCGATTTTCGATTTAAATTGACGGTTTTGTGTAACACACAATATGGTGGCACAGTTAGTTGGAATTTGTTCAAACAAGTTACTGTGGCGAATTCTATAACAGAGGCAAAGTATGTTGCCGCTTTTAAAGCGACAAAGAAGATGTTGAATCATATAGTTCATTCATGAACTTAGTATGGTTCCAAGATGGCTTTTGTCAATGGGACACTACTGCAAGTAGTTGCTCCATAACTCAGTCTGAGGAATCCAGGTTCGACCTGTGATTCGCATACATATCAAGCCAAGTCCACACAAAATATGACTTTTGTGAAAGCGTGAAAACGCGAGGATATGCAAAGATACACACGGAGCTGAAGTCGTCAGATCCGTTGAACATTCAGGCTATACCACAAGCGAAGCATATTTACACCGGTGTGCCACAGGTGTAAAGTGCATTAGCATTAACTAGATTATTGACTCTAGTGCAAGTGGGAGTCTGTAGGAGATATGCCCTAGAGGCAATAATAAATGTTATTTATCTCCCTGTTCATAATTAGGTTTATGTTCCATGCTATAACTGCTATGGTTCTTGAGTCTGCAAATAAAACGAGGCTCGGAGGAAGACTCATATGCACGTGTGGAATAATAAACGGTAATATGTATTCCTAGTCTGGCCTCTAAGACTAGCTCAAGTATTGCATGATGGTTCTGTTTTCCTGATCATGGGCATGTCTATGCCAGCAATTTTGAGGGCACAGTGTTAGAAGAACATTTGTGTTGAATCGACCCAAATTGATGTTATGCTATGAGTTACATTCGTCACATATTAATGGTTAATAACACAGAGATGGTTAATGTTTGCAAAATTCCTTAGACCATGAGAGTGTCGAGTTTCTTCATACTTGCTTCATGAACTTTGGGGTTTGTTAAACGTCATCCGTAAATGGGTGGCTATTACGGCGGCTTACGGGTTCATGGAAAAGTGTGTCAAGTAACTTGATAGCTCGAGATTGGGATTTGCTCCTCCAACGATGGAGAGATATCTCTGGGCCCTCTCGGTGTTACGGTATCCATCATCGTCTGGCCAGACACTTTGTGATTTGATCACAGGGATGCCGGAACACGGTAACGAGAAAAGAGAACAATACCGGTAACGAGGTAACTGGCATAGTGGACAAGTTGTTGATCCACGGAAATGCCTACATGTCTAACCTCGAGTATTTGTAACATATCGTGAAGCAACAGGAATAGCACACGGCAACTGGAGGTTCACTTGAATATTCATTCGTGTGGGTATAGGGGTCAATATGGGTGTCCACGGCTCCGATGTTGATCATTGATCGGAAGGTGTTCCGTGTCATGTCTATACTTCACCGAACCTATAGGGTCACACGCTTAAGGGTCATCTATCTGCTGAATACTAGACAGGGAGTCTGAGAGAAAATCACCGAAAAGTTTCGGAGACAACGGAAGAGTTCCGGAGAGAGAACACTGAAAAAGTTTCGGTAAAACCGAAAAGTTGTTTCGGATAAAACCATTGATCCAAAAAGGTTTCGGCAAGCACCGGGAATGTTTTGGAGGTTGCCAGATTGGTCTGGTAATTTCTGGAATTTTTCTGGAGAAAAAACCGAAAAAAAAGTTTCGGAGCTGCCGGATTTGTTTACCGGGTAAACAAAGATGGTTTTAAATTAAACCACCATACTGGAAATGTTCCAGAGCGCGTCCAGATAATTTTAGAGGGTGCCGGAAATGTTCTGGGACCTTCTGGAATTTTTCAGAAATAATAGTCGCGGAAAACATCTTGTCCCAGCGTGAGGGGACAAGATCCCACGGATCGTGGGGGCTGTTTTTGGGCTGTTTTTGGGGGGGGCCCCCTTTGGGAGCAGCCCCCTTGTGGCTGGACAAAATGTTGGGGGGGGCCCCCATGGTGGGGGGCAGCCCCCACAAATGGTGGAGAGTGTTGGGAGGAAGGTGGGGCCCCATGGGGGAACACCATGGACAAGGGAACATGTTTTTCCCTTGTTTGGTGGGAACATGTTCTCCTTGTTTTGTGGGAACATGTTTTCCCCATGTTTAGTGGGCTGAATTTTCAGCCCCCTCCACCCCTTCCACCACTATATAAGGAGGAGGATAGGTGCTCTCCAACTCCACTCCAACTCTCTCACACAAGCCATGCATGATCTGGCATTCTCTCTCCCTCCCACGAAATAGTTTCGTAGTGCCGAAAGGCTGTCTGGGTTCCGGTGGGAACTAGTTCTGGACGGCGAAGCCCTGCCGGATAGATGGCACCGTATGTGTGCAACCCCGTAGAGACGTCGTAGTTTCGTCCTTTTGCCCGAGGGGCTGTTCGAGTGTCCTGCCGAAGGGCTGTCCGAGTGACGGTCCGAGTTCTGTGAGTCCTCCCGAAGGGCTGTCCACGACACCGTCCGGGGGACTGTCCGACCGCCTCCCGGAGGGCTGATCGAGTGGCGGATGAGGGAGTACATCCTCGCGGTTGGGAGGTTGTAAATCCTAGCTGCGGGGATCTGCACCGACGATCGTCATCGACTCTACTTCCGCTGCGCTACGAGTCGGTAACGAAAATGATCAAACCTTGTATGCAGTCTCCATAGTGGTCCTGGGCTGGTGCGTAGGTCGGAAAATTTTTGTTTTCTACTGCGTTCCCCAACACTAGGGTCTCCTCCACCAGTCCCAGTGGTGGAACCACTATCTGAGCCAGATTTTGTGCTTTAATGAGATCCTGCATTACTTGTGGTCACATTTGCTCCCTTATCTGTATCCATGGAGACATGGGTACTTGCATTTGGAGGTTCTTGCACAACCATTTCATCATCAACCTGGGGTGGCTCCACTTCCACCTGAATCCTGTAAAGCTTCCCTTGGATCCCAAACACTCTTTCTTGTGGTATTCTTTTGTAGTCTTTGCAAGAGATCTTGACTCTGTTTCATAAAACTTTTGGAAGTTGTGTTGCTAGTTAACATCAAGCAAAACTCCAAATGTTTATGTGATTTGGTCTAAGACTGTCCATTCACACCATTTGGGGTTGAGTTTCTTGAGCTTCAGCCAGACCTCTTGGAGCTCATCTTCAGCAGTAATATCACCAAGCCACACTTCTACTTTCACTATGGTATTCTCCTTGGTCAGTCCAAAACATGGATATCCAGCCACCTGCTCCACATCAATTTCTAGGGGAAATTTGACCAAGACAGTCCATTCATCTAGCTTGTTGATAGGCCATGGCCACTTTGTCTTGTTGATGCTTGCAAATTCCTTAGCTAGCTCTTGTTTTGTGACTTCACCTGATTCCACAAAGACTATTCCAACATTTTTTAGCCAGCCTAGGTGTTGAGCATTCACATCTGGCAAATCAAGGTGATAGAAACCTAGCCCTTGTGTAGCACCTTCCACATACTTTGCGGAAGAATGGGGTTTCTTCCTGGCAGGGCAATCTTCCACCTTGTGATTAACCATCTTGTATATGACGCAACATCTGGGTTTGATGCATTTGTCCTTATGGTGTCCTGGATCTCCACAATTAAAGCAAGTAACTGTAGCATAGGACATCAGACCTGGATTTGTCTACTGCTTCTGAACGAGTTCTTGCTACTTTATCTGCTGAGTTTTCCCTTGGCTCTTTCCCTGCTGCGATTTCCCCCCTTGGCTATCTCCTGGATCCGCCGATTGGCCACCAGTTTGCCCTTGCATCTGCTAAGGGGGGCCATCCCACTGCTGCTGCATCCCCCCCTCCCCACTGCTGCTATGGGAATTGGCCAGGGAATGCCCACGGCGGAGGTGGCCCTTGGAAGCCAAAGCCAAAGAACGATGGTTGTTGAGCCCCTCCCATGCCCGGACCTGTTCGCATCTGATCTTGGGGCCAGTTGTTGGGAAACGTTGCATGGAAAACAAAAAAAATTCTATGCACACGCAATGATCTATCCATGGAGATGCATAGCAACAAAGTGGAGAGTGTGTCTACGTACCCTCGTAGACCGTAAGCCGAAGCGTTTCACAATGCGGTTGATGTAGTCAAACTTCTCGCGCTTCAACCGATCAAGTACCGAACGCACGGCACCTCCGTGTTCTGCACACGTTTAGCTCGGTGACGTCCCTCGCCTTCTTGATCCAGCAAGACGTCGAGGTAGTAGATGAGTTCCGTCAGCACGATGGCGTGGTGACGGTGATGGTGATGTGATCTCCGCAAGGCTTCGCCTATGCACTACGAAAATATGACCGGGTGTGTAAACGGTAGAGGGGGGCGCCGCACACGGCTAAGCAATTGTCTTGGGTGTGCTAGGGTGCCCCCCCACACACATATATAGGTGGGAGGGAGAGGGGAGTCTGCCATGGGGTGCCCCAAGTAGGCGAATCCTAATTGGGGTCCTCCTTGGCCGCACCCCCCTTCCATGTTTGTCGAAGGGGGAAGAAAAGAGGAGGAGGGGGAAAGGAAGGGGGAATCCTATTCCCTTTCTTTCCTTTCCTTCTTCCCCTTTCCTTCTCCACCTTGGCCAGCCCATATGGGGGGCGCACCAGCCCCTTGTGGCTGGTGCGTTTCACCTCTTGGCCCATAAGGCCCATATCTTTTGCCGCGGGTGCCCGGAACTCCTTCCGGTGACCCGATAAGTACCCGATACCCTCCGGAATACTTCCGGTGTCCGAATACCATCATCCTATATATCAATCTTTACCTCTTGACCATTTCGAGAATCCTTGTCATGTCCATGATCTCATCCAGGACTCCGAACAACATCCGGTCACCAAATCACAAAACTCATATAATACTATATCATCAATGAACGTTAAGCGTGCGGACCCTACGGGTTCGAGAACTATGTAGACATGACCGAGACACCTCTCTGGGCAATAACCAATAGGGAACCTAGATGCCCATATTGGCTCCTACATATTCTATGAAGATCTTTATCGGTCAAACTGTTATGACAAGATACATAATTCCCTTTGTCCGTCGGTATGTTACTTGCACGAGATTCGATCGTCATTATCTCTATACCTAGTTCAATCTCGATACCGGAAAGTCTCTTTACTCGTTCCATAATACATCACCTTGTGACTAACTCCTTAGTCATTTTCTTGCAAGCTTATGATGTGCATTACCGAGAGGGCCCAGAGATACCTCTCCGATACTCAGAGTGACAAATCCTAATCTCGATCTATGCCAACTCAACAAAAACCTTCGGAGATACCTGTAGAGCATATTTATAATCACCCAGTTACATTGTGATGTTTGATAGCACACAAGGCATTCCTCCGGTATCCGAGAGTTGCATAATCTCATAGTCGAAGGAATCTGTATTTGGCATGAAGAAAGCAGTAGCAATAAAACTGAACGATCATATGCTAAGCTAACGGATGAGTCTTGTCCATCACATCATTCTCACAATGATGTCATCCTGTTCTCAAATGACAACTCATGTCCATGGTTAGGAAACCTTAACCATCTTTGATTAACGAGCTAGTCTAGTAGAGGCTTACTAGGGACATGTTATTTGCTTATGTATTCACACATGTATTTAGGTTTCCGGTTAATACAATTCTAGCATGAATAATAAACCTTTATCATGAATAAGGAAATATAAAATAATAACAACTTTATTATTGCCTCTAGGGCATATTTCCATCAGTCTCCCACTTGCACTAGAGTCTATAATCTAGTTCACATTGTAATGAATCTAACACCCATGGAGTCTTGGTGCTGATCATGTTTTACTCGTGGAAGAGGCTTAGTCAACGGGTCTGCAACATTCAGATCCGTATGTACTTTGCAAATTTCTATGTCTCCATACTTGACCAATTCATGAAAGGAGTTGAAGCGTCTCTTGATGTGTTTTGTTCTCTTGTGAAATCTGGATTCCTTCGCCAAAGCAATTGCACCAGTGTTGTCACAAAAAATTGTCATTGGACCCGATGCACTAGGTATTACACCTAGATCGGATATGAACTCCTTCATCCAAACTCCTTCATGTGCTGCTTTCGAAGCAGCTATGTACTCCGCTTCACAGGTAGATCCCGCCATGCCGCTTTGCTTAGAACTGCACCAACTGACAGCTCCACCATTGAAAATAAATACGTATCTGGTCCGTGACTTAGAGTCATCCAGATCTGTGTCGAAGCTAGCATCAGCGTAACCATTTACGACGAGCTCTTCGTCACCTTCATAGAGAAGAAACATACCCTTTGTCCTTTTCAGGTACTTCAGGATGTTCTTGAGCGCTGTCCAGTGATCCACTCCTGGATAACTTTGGTACCTCCCTGCCAAACTTATGGCAAGGCACACATCAGGTCTGGTACACAGCATAGCATACATGATAGAACCTATGGATGAGGCATACGGAATGACTTTCATTTTCTCACTATCTTCTGCAGTGGTCAGGCATTGAGCCAGACTCAATTTCACACCTTGTAATAGAGGCAAGAACCCTTTCTTTGACTGGTCCATTTTGAACTTCTTCAAAACTTTGTCATGGTATATGCTTTGTGAAAGTCCAATTAAGCGTCTTGATCTATCTCTATAGATCTTGATGCCTAATATGTAAGTAGCTTCACCGAGGTCTTTCATTGAAAAAATTCTTATTCAAGTATCCTTTTATGCTATCCAGAAATTCTACATCATTTCCAATCAATAATATGTCATCCACATATAATATCAGAAATGCTACAGAGCTCCCACTCACTTTCTTGTAAATACAGGCTTCACCGTAAGTCTGTATAAAACCATATGCTTTGATCACCTCATCAAAGCGTATATTCCAACTCTGAGATGCTTGCACCAGTCCATAGATGGATCGCTGGAGCTTGCACACTTTGTTAGCACCTTCAGGATCGACAAAACCTTCTGGTTGCATCATATATAACTCTTCTTTCAGAAATCCATTAAGGAATGCAGTTTTGACATCCATTTGCCAAATTTCATAATCATAAAATGCGACAATTACTAACATGATTCGGACAGACTTAAGCATCGCTATGGGTGAGAAATTCTCATCGTAGTCAACTCCTTGAACTTGTCAAAAACCTTTCGTAGAAGTCGAGCTTTGTAGACTGTGATATTACCATCAGCATTTGTCTTCCTCTTGAAGATCCATTTATTCTCAATGGCTTGCCGATCATCGAGAAAATCCACCAAAGTCCACACTTTGATCTCATACATGGATCCTATCTCAGATTTCATGGCCTCAAGCCCTTTATCAGAATCTGGGCTCATCATAGCCTCTTCATAGTTCGAAGGTTCACCGTTGTCAAACAACATGACTTCCAGGACAGGGTTACCGTACCACTCTGGTGCGGTACGTGTTCTGGTCGACCTTCGAGGTTCGGTAGTAACTTGATCCGAAGTTTCATGATCATTATCATTAGCTTCTTCACTAGTTGGTGTAGGCATGACGGGAACGGTTTTCTCTGATGATCTACTTTCCAATTTGTCAGGGGTTTCGTGCGACATATGCCAAAGGATGGCTTATCATGGTGGGGGAGAGTAATACGTGGCCGGCGCCTGGAAATGGGATAAGGTGTAAACACGCACACAGACGCATCTTACCCAGGTTTGGGGCTCTCCTAGGAGATAACACCCCTAGTCCTGCTCTGCGGGGTCTCCGCATGATCACTATCTCGGCAACTAGCTACAAGCTTGCTCCTTGAGCCGTTTGGCTAGAGGAGGAAGAAGGGCAAGGCTAGCTCCACTCCGCTCTCTCTATGTGTGTGTGTAGTAACTTGGGCGCTCGACCAAGGTCTCAACCCCTTGCATGGGGTGACCTGGGGGTTTAGATAGGCCTACCCCCCAGGGGTACAATGGTAATCCGGCCGGGCGTAGGACCCGGCCGTCAGTGTCTCTGGTCGCCGGCTTCTCCGCCGACTGCGGGGGCCCGCCGCCTGGTGGGTCCCGCCGGCTGTCTCGTACTTGGCCGACAGGCCGGGCCCGCCGCTTGCGGGTCCTGCCGGCTGCGTAGCACTGTAGCCGTGCCACTGATGATGCATGCTTTGTCGGGGAGAGCGTGGCTACAGTCTTGCTGCCTGGCGGGCATTCACTGTAGCCACTCCCCGTCTCTTCTGGTTAATGGCGCACAAACTTCAAGGAAGGGGGAGGGCCACCTGCTAGGAGCCGGCCTCTCCCTGAGCCGACTGGTGAGGGCTCGCCGCCTTCTGGCTTCTCACGGACAGGTAGGGCCCGCCGCCTGCGGGACGTACCGATGGCCCGTCGTGGGAGCATGGCTTCCTCTGCCATGGGTGATGTCAAGAGCAGCATGGCAACAGTGCCGCGCCGGGCGTGGGATGTCCGCTTGGTACGCTGCACTGTGGCCACGCCCCGTCTCGTCATGTTTATGTAGGTGCTAACTTTGAGGGCACGAGGGGCCGCCTGCTAGGAGACGGCTTCCCTGGAAGCCGCCTGCTAGGAGTCGGCCCACTTCATGGCCGTCTTCTGGATTCCGCCGGCTCCTGGCAGCCGGCCGATCGGACCAACCCGCCCCAAGAAGGTGGTCCTTTGTCTTTGATGCTTGAGGGGCGCAGCTTGCCCCGATGTCTTGAAATACCATGGGGAGCTGATGAGGCTACCCGTGGTCATTTACTCCGACAGTAGTCCCTGAAGCTGGTGGCGCGCTGCGGCTGAAGGGGCGAGAAGCCTCAGCAGCTTCCTACTCTGGGTTGTCTAGTATTCTGCTTCGTCCGTCTTCCGAAGTACCAACTGGTAGGAGTCGGCCGTGACCAGGCAGGCCGCCTGGCGATTCGAAACGTCGTGGTGGGGGCCAGGTGGCATGCTAGCCAGACGTCAGACTCGCCGCCCGTGCCCGCCGGCCACACGGCGCCAGCAGGCCAAGCCGGCCTGCCAGCCCACGCGCGCGACGGGACGTCGCCGCAGGCCGGGGCCCGCCACTATAGTGCCTCGGTATGCGCATGGATCCGCTGCGGCCGAGGTGGACGGTTGGGCTTCTGTGGTAATTAATACACGCCTTTACTGGCGCTGCAATCGTGCGATCATGGGGGAGTGGGCGCAGTTAATCCCATGATCCCCCACGTTCTCGCCCCCTCGGCTCCGCCGCCTGGGGCTATAAGTAGGGGAGGAGGGGGCGGCAGACGCACGCGTGCCCTCTTGATCCCTCGCCATTCTTCTTCTCTGCTGCCGCAGCGCCTCTTCCTCTTGCCGAAGCACTGCCGCAGCCCACCGTCATCGAGCTTCTTCTCACAACGGCTTCCTCGCTCCGCCGCGGCTTTGCCCACTCGCCACCGCGCCGCGCCTACGACGAGCTCCTTCGTCCATGGCGCGCTTACGGGCCGGCGACTGGGACGGTTCCAACATCCATGAAGATCACCTCTGTTTCCTTCATAAAACACGGTGGCTGCCCCGGGAGACGAACATGAAGGTACGTGTCCCCCCCGAGGCAGAAATCTCTCCGATGCCGGAGGACGACGAACGCGTCGTCTTCCGGTCCCATTTCCTTCGCGGCTTCGGCCTTCCGGCGAGCGACTTCCTCCGCTCCTTCCTCAATTTCTACCGAGTCCAGCCGCACCACCTCACGCCAAACACGGTGGTGCTGCTGGCCGCCTTCGTCACCATGTGCGAAGGTTACCTCGGCACTCTCCCCACCCTCGAGCTCTGGGGGGAGTGCTTTTATCTCAAACTCGGCACCGCCACCAAGGGCCAGGCGGCTCAATGCGGAGCCTGCGTGGTGGTGCGGCGCCCGGGCACCGGGAACCGCTTCCCGCCCATCTCCCTGCTCCAGTCGGCCAAGCTGTGGCAGAAGTCCTACTTCTATGTCAGGAATATCCACCCGACGAGCGACTACATCAAGTTGCCGGCTTACGTAGCCGGCCTGCCAGCTGAGCCACGCGTCAACTGGCAGTACAAGCCGAACTCCCTATCGGCCGCCTCCTCTACCGCCCTCGCCCGACTTCAGGTGATGACGGAGTCGAAGGGCCTGAAGGGTTCGGACCTGCTGGCCGCCTACGTGACGCGCCGAGTGCTTCCCCTCCAAGCCCGGCCTCACATCATCAGCTGCATGAGCGGGCACCGGGACCCATGCCGGATGTGCACATGGGAGTTGACGGACATGGAGGTGGCCCGGCTGGTCAACTACTTCTCCAACTGCAAGCTGTCGTAGAAGGATTGGCAAATCGGCAAGCGGCCGTACGACCGCGCACATCCGCCGCCTGCGGTGAGTCTTGTAGTTCTTTTTCTTCTTTACTCGTCCGAGTTCTTGTATTGCCGCCTGACCAGTCGGCCATGGTGCAGGTATTCCCGGCCCAGTCGGCCGCCGGTGCTCTGGATCCAGGTCAGCAGTATATGCCGGACCGAACGAGGAGCGACATGGACGACCCCGACTTGAGGGCCGCCGCCATGGAGGAGGACGATGCCACAGGTGGCGGCGGTGGAGCAGGCGGCTCTAGAGGAGGAGGCGGCCTCGAGGACTGGCCGGATGACGACGAGGAGGCGAACGAGCCACGCCGCACGCACGACACCGACAAGGCGGGCGCGAGCTCTTCAGCCGCGCCAACTGCACCGGGCGGCGCACCAAAGCGCCGGGCTGGCTCGTTGCTGTTCGGCAGCCGGCCGAAGAAGCCCAAGAACACAGCCGCCGCGACCAAGCGGCATAGTTCCCGAAGACCCCGAAGCAGCCCCCGATGGTGTCCGCGTAAGTGCTTGGTTTCTCTTGCGTTTTCTTTTCTTCTTTCTTGCAAACTCTTTCTGAGTTTCCTCTTGTCTTGCTTGAACAGGGCCCCGCTCTCTCTTGAGCGGTCCACCTCTGCTTCAGTGATTGGGGCAGCGGAAGGCTCCGCCAACACCCGCCGTGTGGACCCGGTCGCCGACCTCCAGGAGGCGACGGAAAGGAACACGCGGGAGGCGCGCGAGGAGCGGGAAGAGGCGGAACGGCAGAAGGCGGAGACGGCCAAAGCGGCGCAGGCAGACGCGGACGCAGCGGCCAAGGCCCAAGTCGACGCCGCGACCAAGGTCCAGGCGGACACCGCAGCCAAGGCCCAGGCGGTCGCGGCCGCCAAGGCGCAAGGGGAAGAGGCCGCACGCGGCCGGACTCCGCAACTCGTCATCCCGCTGCGCGTAGTGCCACCAGCGCCAGAGATCCCGGCGCCGACTGGAGGAGCCGGCAACGATCAGCCGGTCGCGGAGAGGAGAGGGGGTGACGCCATCGTCTCGGGGGCGGAGGTGCCCCCGCAAGCGCCGACTGCCGAGGCCCGAGGCAGTCGGCCTGACGTGCCACTGGCGCCGCCGGTCAATGGCAAGCTGGTGGTGGGGGCGACCCCCGTGGTCCGTCCTCCGGGGCGCCGGCGTGCGGCGAAGGCGGCATCGGCGCCACGGGCGCAAGAGACTGGGGCCGCAAGCTCGTCGGCCCCAGATGCAGAGGCCACTAGTGCCGCCCCACCAGAATGGACGCCTGGGGGCGGGACGAGCGTCTTGAATAGGGTCGCGCACGACGTTCAGACCCAGCTTCATGCCCAAGGCACCGCCCTCCAGAATTACATGAAGGCATTCTTGGCGACACGAGCGGCCGTCCGGGTATGCTTCTTGTGCATTGTTTTTTATTCTTGTGATCTTTCGTGGGGGCGCGTCAGCGCACCCACTGGGTGTAGCCCCCGAGTTCCGGGCCGGCTGCTTAGCAGGCGGCTTGGAACTTAAAGGTAAGCTCCGAGTGCTGACCCTTTCTTTCCTTCTGTTGTCTTTGTTGCAGGATTACCACAACATCCGCGCGGCCGCCTTCAACTCTGAGGTCCAGGAGCTGGCCAAGCGGACTGCTAACTTGTCCGACAGCCGGAGTAAGCCTTCATCTTTTCTATCTTGCGGGGGCGCATCAGCGCACCCGCTGGGTGTAGCCCCCGAGATTTGGGCCGACTGCAGAGCAGTCGGGCCGGATCTGCCGGCAACCACTTTTCTTCTTTGTTGATTATTGATTGTCTTTTCTTTCTTGTCCTTGTAGGAGCCAACGCCACATTGCAGCAGCACCTGGGTGAAGCCCAAACCGCGCTGCGCGCCAAGGAGGAGGAGTGCAGCAAGGCGGCCCAGGAGCGCGACCGTCTAGCCAAGAAGCTGGAGGACCAAGCGGACCGGCACAAGGCGGAGCTTCAGAAGGCGAATGATAGCGAGGCCATCCTCCAGGCTGAGTTCGAGACTGAACGCTCGGCCTGGGCAGAGAAGGAGAAAGCGCTAAACGACGGCTACAGCGAGATCGAAGACATGATCGATGGTGAGTTTTCTTTCCTTCCTTTCAGCCGCCGACTGTTGTATGAGCCGGCCTCTGGCTTCAGAAATCTTCTTTCTGCTTGCACAGACTTCTTTCCTAGCTATGCCATTGCCGCCAGCCAGGCCATCGAGGCTCATCGCGACGAGCGGAGACAGGCTGGTGCAGAGATCACACCCAACGCCCCTCGGTCCCTCGGCGAGCAGCTTCTCGCCATTCAAGCTCATCTCCTGCCAGCTCACTAGATGCTCCGCCGCCTGCAGCATGTCGGGGCCCAGGTGATCTCCGCCCTCTGGCCAGGCGTCCAAGCTCCGCGCACCCCCAGTCGGACCGCCGACTGGTTGGAGGTGGCTGTCGGCCGCTTCGAGGCGTGGAAGGGTTCCTCGGCCCGGGCAGGCGCACGGCGGGCCTTGGAATTCGTCAAGGCGTGGTATCCTGGGCTAAACCTAGCCCAGTTGGCCATGTTCCGACAGGAGGCCAGCGACGAGTTGGTGGCGGTGGGGCATGAGTTCACTCAACGCGCAGCAGCGATCGCCGAGTACACCGAGACCGGTGTCTTCCTCCCCGAGCTGGACGAGGAGGGTGCCGAGGTGCCGCCGAACTGGTTTGGGCTGAACCCGGACGACGGCGAAGAATCGATGGAGGAGATCGCCTCCAGTGACGAGGGCGAGGACGAGGAGGGCAAGGATGGTGAGGACGACGCGCCAGATGATGGAGCGGATGGCCAGCCTCAGCTCGTTCGAGCCTCGAGCAACGAGCCGCACATGACTGCACCGACTGCCACCGATGCTGACCAGGCCAAGACTCGCCAGACGGCCACTCCATCAGCCGGCGTCACCAACTCCACCAGCCTGCCAGACCTGCCTGCTGCTTCTTTGGCCTAGGCAGCCAATTTTATCTTAACTTTTCCTACTTTGTAGTTTCTCAAAGAAAACTTGTTAAATTTGCACAGTTCCACCTGCTGGGTGTGTATTCAAACTTTGTTGAATACTGGCCGAGGGCCTTTTGCTATGTAAATTAATTCTCGCACAAGTTGTGCTTTGCCGAGTTATGACTTGTCTTGCTTTCTGTTCTTTTGGCTTTTTCCTTTGCTGCCCTCCCTTGGCTGCCGCCTTGCCAGCCGGACAGCCGCTTTGCGGTCTGTGGCCTGGTCAAGTACTTAGCCATTTGGGAGGACAAGTACTTTGGCCGCTTAGAACGTAGCAAGTTAAGTAAGAAACCGGCCGGCCGGCTGCTCAGCAGCCGATCGGCTAGGCGAGGAGCCGGCTTGGCCTATGTGAGTGCTTTCGCCCTTAGCCATTTTTCATGTGGGCACCATTTCCTGCCTTTAACTCTTAACAGCCAGACAGTCACTCTGCGAGCTGCGGCTTATGGCAAGAGAGGGCTTAGATGCCGGCACACTACTTGTCCGACTGCAGGTAGCGCCGACATAGTACAAGGCGGCAAGCCCCCGGGCCGACTGGTCGGACCCGGTGCCAGGCGGAGGAATGAAATAACACATTCACAGGCATAAAACTTTTCATATAGATAAGAAGGGTAGCCCCCGAGTGCTCCTCGAGGGACCCGGTGTATTTGCACTTAATACAAAAGGTAGCATGGTACATACTGCATTAACTGTAAAATCTTCGGAGGAGATTTGCATTCCATGGGCGCTCTGTTTCCTTGCCGAAATCATCCCTCTTGCGCGCCCTGGGCTTCTGCGCGTCGATCAGGTAATAGGAGTCATTGCCCAAGGCTTTGCTGATGATGAAGGGGCCTTCCCAAGGGGCCGAGAGCTTGTTCTGTCCGGCTGTTCGCTGGATCAGTCGGAGCACAAGGTCTCCCTCTTGAAAGGATCAAGGATTGACCTTCCGACTATGGTAGCGGCGCACACCCTGCTGGTAGATGGCGGACCAGCTGAGTGCTAACAGCCGGCCCTCTTCCAGCAGATCGACGCCGTCTTCTCGTGCTTCCTTCACCTCCGCCTCCGTGTACATGGTGACGCGAGGTGAGTCAAACTCGATGTCAGTTGGGATGACGGCCTCGGCCTCGTACACAAGGAAGAAGGGAGTGAAGCATGTTGACTTGTTCGGAGTGGTGCGGAGACTCCACAGGACGGCCGGTAGCTCTTCGATCTAGCAGCCGGCCGAGCGCTCCAGTGGCTCGACCAGTTGGGGCTTGATGCCGGATAATATGAGGCCGTTTACTCGCTCGACTTGGCCGTTTGACTGCGGATGGGCAACGAACGCTAAGTCCAGTCGGATGCCCTGTGTCACGCAGAAATGGGCCAAGGCGCCTTTGGCAAAGTTTGTGCCATTGTCGGTGATGATGCTGTGTGGTACACCGTACCGGACGGTGATATCTGCGATGAAGGTCACAGCAGTCGGACCATTCAACTTCTTGATTGGCTTCACTTCAATCCACTTGGTGAATTTATCCACGGCGACAAGCAGATGAGTCATGCCGCCGCGCGCTGTCTTGAATGGGCCCACCATGTCCAGCCCCCACACGGCAAAGGGCCAAGTGAGAGGGACGGTCTTGAGTGCAAAAGCCGGCAGATGTTGCTTGGAGCTGAATTTCTGGCACCCCTTGCATTTCTTGACCAGATCCTTCACGTCCTCCAAAGCAGTCGGCCAGAAGAAACTATGGCGGAAAGCTTTGGCGACAAGGGATCTGGAGGCCGCGTGGTGGCCGCACTCGCATTCGTGTATATCTCTGAGGATTGCCTTGCCTTTCTCTGGTTCGACGCTGCGTTGGAAGACATCGGTCACGCTGCGCCTGACAAGCACTCTATTTACTATCATGTATGCTCCTGCCCGGCGTTGCACCTGCTGGGCCGAGATCTCATCAGCGGGCAGCTCTCCGCTCACCAGAAAGTTGAGGATGGGCTGCGCCCATGATGGTGCTTTGACTTCATCCACTGTCATCACGGCCACTGAAACTAGGGCGGTTGGGTTGGGAGGTGGCCGGGTGGAGTCGGCCGCTGCTTGCTGTGTTGTTGAAGTCCCCGGGCCGACTGCTGCAGTCCCCGGGCCGGGTTGTGGAGTCCCGGGGCCGGGTGCGACTGCTGCGGTCCCCGAGCCGCTTGGTGAAGTCCCCGGGCCGGCTGCTGCAGCCCCCGGGACGGGTTGCGAAGTCCCCGGGCTGGGTGCGACTGCTGTAGTCCCCGTGCCGCCTGCAGAAGTCCCCGCGCCGGCTGCTGCAGCCCTCGAGTCGGATCCGACTGCTTCGGGAGCAGTCGGCACGAAGATGGATTCTGATTCCGGGGAAGGCTTGATAGACGGCTTGCGGAGGCACTGAAGGGACATGCCGGCTGGTATGGCTTGCCGGGTGGAGCCGATCCGTGCCAGGGCATCTGCTTGCTTGTTGTCGGCCCGTGGTACGTAAAGGAACTCACACCCGTCAAAATATCCGCTGATTTGCTGGACGAGGAAGCGGTAGCTTGCCATATTTGCATCCTTGGTGTCCCAGCCACCAGACGACTGTTGGACCACCAAGTCTGAGTCGCCATAGCACAGGATCTGACAGATGCCGATCTCTTTGGCCAGCCGGAGTCCGTGTACTCGCGCCTCATATTCGGCCAAGTTGTTGGAGGCGGCGAAGTGGATTTGCAATGTGTATCTGAGCTTGTCACCTTTGGGAGAGGTAAGAACGACGCCGGCTCCCAAACCAGTGCGCATCTTTGAGCCATCAAAGTGCATCCGCCAATGAGTGGAGTCCGGAGCTGGCGGCAGGTACTGGTTCTCGGCCCAGTCGACGAGGAAGTCGGCCAGTGCTTGGGACTTGATGGCGGTGCGAGGCTGGTAGAAGATGGTGTAGGGGGCCAGCTCGATGGCCCACTTGGCCACCCGGCCCGATGCGTCTCTGCTGCATATGATCTCAGCAAGCGGGGAGGTGCAGACAACCGTGATGGGGTGC
Organism: Thinopyrum elongatum; assembly: GCA_011799875.1. Classification (NCBI taxonomy): domain Eukaryota; kingdom Viridiplantae; phylum Streptophyta; class Magnoliopsida; order Poales; family Poaceae; genus Thinopyrum; species Thinopyrum elongatum. The sequence continues at coordinate 65,138,295 of CM022303.1, forward strand.
TCTTGGAAGTACGGCTTGAGCTTCTTGGCGGCAAAGTGCACGCCGTAGCACATCTTCTGGTAGTGGGGGTAGTTCTGCTTGGAGGCTGACAGCACTTCACTCAAGTAATACACAGGCCTCTGGACCGGCTGTGCCTTGCCGTCTTCTGGGCGCTCTACCACAATGACAGTGCTGACCACCCGGCTGGTGGCGGCGATGTAGAGGAGCATGGGCTCCTTAGCAGCCAGAGCCGGCAGGACAGGCGGCGTGGTCAACATCTTCTTGAGCTGGAGGAAGGCCTCGTCCGCTTTGTCGTTCCACTCGAAATGAGTGGTTTTCTTCATCAACTAGTACAGGGGAAGAGCCTTCTCACCCAGCCGACTGATGAAGCGGCTGATGGATGCCAAACACCTAGTGAATTTCTGGACGTCTCGCAGTCGGGCAGGTCTCTCCATCCTCTCGATGGCCTTGATCTTCATAGGGTTGCATTCGATGCCGTGTTCTGAGACAAGAAAGCCAAGGAGCTGGCCGGCTGGGACTCCTAATACACACTTTTCTAGGTTGAGCTTGATTTGAAAACGGCGCAGATTATCAAAAGTCTCCTTGAGATCTTCCAAGAGGGTACCGCGCTTCTCCGTCTTCATCACAATATCGTCTACATAGACATGGGCATTTCTGCTGAGTTGCTTGAGGAGGCACTTCTGCATGCAACGCTGAAACGTGGCACCGGCATTTCTCAAGCCGAATGTCATGGTCAGGTAGCAGAAGGCTCCGAATGGTGTGATGAAGGCGGTCTTCAGGCGGTCGGCCGGGTTCAGCTTGATCTGGTGGTAGCCGGAGTAGGCATCAAGGAAAGACAGCAGCTCGCATCCGGCTGTGGAGTCTATCACTTGATCTATCCGAGGCAGAGCAAATGGATCTTTGGGGCAGGCTTTGTTGAGGCTGTTGTAATCAATGCACATGCGCCACTTGTTGTTCTTCTTCAGTACCAGGACTGGGTTGGCTAGCCACTCTGCGAAAAACACTTCCATAATGAAGCCGGTTGCTAGAAGCCGGGCTATCTCTTCACCAACAATACTTCTCTTCTCCTCTGACAGGCGGCGGAGGGGTTGCTCGACTGGTTTTGCACCTGCTCTGACATGTAGCTTGTGCTCAGCGAAATCCGTCGGAACACCTGGCATGTCCTTTGGAGACCATGCAAAGATGTCCCGATTCTCACGGAGGAAATCGATGAGCTCGCTTTCCTATTTGCTGTCAAGGTGAGCTCCTATGACAGCGAACTTCTCCAGGTGCTCCGGGTCCAAGGGTATCTTCTTGGTTTCTTTGGCCGGCTGGAAAGAGCCCTGAGCTTCTGACTCCTTGGGATCTGGCGACTGGTCCGGCTGCTTGCCGGCCATAGCCACAACCCGGTCAAGGAGCCGCTTCTCGGTAGCAATCACAAGGGACTCGGTCAGCCGACTGCTGGAAGCGGCACAGGCGGCCGACTTCTCATAGTCGTTGGCTATGGTGATAATGCCCTTGGTACCCGGTATCTTCATCTTGAGGTAGGTGTAGTACGGTACCGCCATGAACTTGGCCAGAGCAGGTCGGCCAAGCAGTGCGTGGTAGGGGCTCTCAAGGTCAACCACCTCGAACTAGATTGGATCTCGGCGGAAGTGATTCTTGTCTCCGAAGAGGACGTCTATCTTGATCTAGCCGATTGGTGAGCAGGAAAGGCCAGGTACAATGCCATGGAAGATAGTCCGGCTGGGCTGGAGCTATTTCTCTTTGATGCACAACTTCTCCATGGTATCGTGGTAGAGGATGTTGATGCTGCTACCGTCGTCTATCAGAATTCGGGAGAAACGAGCAGCTCGCCTCTCTGTTGCAAAGGTTGCATCCAAGACTAGGGCATAGGAACTCGGAGAAGGCATCACCTCCGGGTGGTCAGCTTAGCCCCAACTGATCGGCTTCTCAGACCAGTGCATGAACTCTGGGGCTTCAGAGGCGACAACATTCACCTCTCAGTGCTGCTGACGTCGGCTGTGCCTATCATCCGCCACGCTGCTGAAGACGACGTAGGCTCCGTGTGCTTCAGGGAATTCGTCTTGAATCACGCCGACTGGCCGCACCGCCGGCTGCTGGGGAGGAGGCTGTGGGCCAGCAGGCGGAGGAGGCAGTCCTTCGCCCTTGGCGATGCGGGTGAGCCAGTGGCACTTCCGGGTGATGTGGTTGGATGGCTTCGCGCCGCTGTGGAACTTGCAGGGAGCATCGAGGGTTTGCTCGAATGAAAAGGCGGGCAACCAAGCAGGCTTGCCGCCCTTCGGACGCTTGGGGTCGGGCTGCCCTTCCGGCTGCTGGTCTTCAATGGTTGCCACCTACCGGTTGGCGGAAGTTGAATGCTGGGCCTTGCGCTTGTTGTCATTCGAATGCTGGCGCCGACTGGAGTCGCCAGTCGGCGTCTGAGGGGCCGGGGGGAGCACTTTTCCCGATGCGTCCACTCGAAGTTCTGACTTCATGGAGGAGTCGGTAGTGGCGTACTTGTCTGCTATGATCAGCAGCTCGTCGAGGGTGGCCGGCTCGTCACAGAGGAGTCGGTGCTTGAGTAGGGTGCCCTCTGGGCACCCGGCAGTGAAGTATTCTATGGCTTGCACCTCATGCACCCCTTCGCAGGAGTTGCGCAGTTCAGCCCACCGCGTCAAGTACTCACGGGTGGACTGGGATGGGCCTTGGACGCATAGGGAGAGCTGGCGGGGCTTGGGCGGCCGCTTGTAGGTGCTGGTGAAGTTGTGGATGAAAACTTCGGTGAAGTCCAGCCAGCTGTTGACGCTGTAGGGCTTGAGGCTGTTCAGCCATGTCCGGGCTGTGCCCTGGAGCATGAGCGGAATGTACTTCACGGCAACGCGCTTGTTGCCGCTTGCTATGCTGACTGTGGTGGAGTAGTCGACCAGCCAATCTTCCGGCTTCACATAGCCGTTGTACTTGGGAGTGTCTCGAGGGAGCGAGAACCCTTTGGGGAAGGGCTCGTCGCGAATGCGGGGGCCAAAACAAGGCGGGCCGATCGCATCTTCTTCTTCTAGCGCCAAGGATCGAGCCAGGCGATCGATCCGACGGCGGGTGTCGTTCTCTCCGACTCCTTCACGGGGGCCCAGCCGGCCTCCGAGAGTCGGATGCTCAACAGGCGGAGGGGAGGTGCGCCTTTCCCTACGCGGGGGAGGCGGACGATCGTCCCGCCATTCCACTGCTCGTGGGCGGCCGTGTTGGTCGAACTCGATGGTGACGCGTGTGCGGCTGCGGCTAGCAGCCGGCTCTTGGTCTCTTCGGTCGCGGGCGCCGCCTGTCGGCGTCCGGGAGGTCGCGTCATGATCTCGACGGGCGGGGGGGGGGGGGTGTAGGGTAACGCACAGAAACAAAAAAATTTCCGCCCTAGCACCAGCCCAGGACCACTATAGACTGCATACAAGGTTTGATCATGTTCGTTACCGACTCGTAGCGCAGCGGAAGTAATTCGATGACGATCGGCGGTGCAGATCCCCGCAGCTAGGATTTACAACCTCCCACACGCGAGGATGTTACCCTCGTCTTCCCTTCGACAGCCCTCCGGGAGGCGGTCGAACAGTCCCCCGGACGATGTCGCGGACAGCCCTTCGGGAGACCTTCGAAACTCGAATGGTCACTCGGACAGCCCTTCGGGAGGACTCACAAACTCGGACCGCACTTGGACAGCCCTTCGGAGCACTCTCGAACGCCCCTCGGCACAAGTCGAAACTACGACCTCTCTACAGAGTTGCACCATACGTTTCACCTATCCGGCAGGGCTTCGCCGTCCAGAACTAGTTCCTGCCGGAACCCAGACAGCCTTTCGGCTCTACGAACTCTTTTCGGGAGCGAGAGAGAAGCCAGATAACATCTTGGCATGTGTATGAGAGCAAGGGATGGGGAGAATGGCAGCCCCTTCTCCTCCTTTTATAGGCCAAGGCAAGGGGTGGGGTGGGTTTTTAAATACCAAAATACCCAAGCTTCATGTCACACTGAAAGGGCATAATGGTAACACAAGGGGGCACCAAGGGGACACCAACATGGCAGCCCTTGGGCCGGCCCACACCTTGTCTCCCCATGGGGGGGGGGGGGGCCCAACAAGCCACCAACATGTCTCCATGAAACATGCATGCTCCCTAGACAAAAAGCCACCAAACATGCAACCCCGATTCGTGGATCTTGTCCCCTCGCGCTGAACAAGTGTTTTCCAGAAACTTTTTCGAAAAATTCCAGAAGGTCCCAGAACATTTCCGGCACCCTCTAAAATTATTCTGGGCATGATCCAAACATTTTCGGTGCGGTGGTTTTCATCAGCGGAAAGCATTACACGCGGTTTACGGCAGTTTCGGAACATTTCCGGTTTTTCTCTCCGAAAATTCCCAGAAGTTCCCAGACCATTCTGGCATCCTCTGAAAATTTCCAGGCGGTGCCGAACCCTTTTTGACCAAATAATATATTCTGAAACAACTTTTCGGTTTTAACCGAACACTCTTTCGTGTTTCTCTCTCTCGGAACTCTTCCGTTGTCTCCGAAACATTTTCGGTGACTTTCTCCAGACTCCCTGTCTAGCGTTCAACAGATAGATGACCCTTAAGCGTGTGACCCTATAGGTTCGGTGAGTATAGACATGACCGGAACACTTTCCGATCAATGATCAGCATCGAGCCGTGGACACCCTATTGACCCCTATACCCACACGAATGAATATTCGAGTGAACCTCCCAGTTGCCGTGTGCTATTCCTGTTGCTTCGCGATATGTTACAAATACCCGAGGTGAGACATGTGGCATTCCCGTGATCAACAACTTGTCCACTATGCTAGTTACCTCGTTACCGGTATTGTTCTCTTTTCTCGTTACCCGTGTTTCCGGCATCCCCGTGATCAAATCACAAAGTTTCTGGCCAGACGATGATGGATACCGTAACACCGAGAGGGCCCAGAGATATCTCTCCATCGTTGGAGGAGCAAATCCCAATCTTGAGCTATCAAGTTACTTGACATACTTTCCCATGAACCCGTAAGCCGCCGTAATAGCCATCCAGTTACGGATGACGTTTAACAAACCCCAAAGTTCATGAATCAAGCATGAAGAAACTCGATACTCTCATGGTCTGAGGAATTATGCAAACGTTAACCATCTCTGTGTTATTAACCATTAACTTGTGACGAATGAATCTCATAGCATAACATCAATCGGGTCGATTCAACACAAATGTTCTTCTAACATTGTGCCCTCAAAGTTGCTGGCATAGACATGCCCATGATTGGGAAAACATAATCATCATGCAACACTTGAGCTAGCCTTAGAGGCATGACTAGGAATACATTTTACCGTTTATTATTCCACACGTGCACATGGGTTTTCCCCAGAGCCTTTATGGATATACAGGCTCGGGAACCACAGCAGTTATAGCATGGAACATAAACATAATAATGAGCATGGAGATAAATAATAACATTTATTATTGCCTCTAGGGCATATCTCCTACAGACTCTCACTTGCACTAGATTCAATAATCTAGTTAATGCTAATGCACTTTACACCTGTGGCACACCGGTGTAAATATGCTTCACATGTGGTATAGCCTGATGTCCAACGGATCTGACGACTTCAGCTCCGTGTGTATCTTTGCGTATCCTCGCGTTTTTACGCTTTCACAAAATTCATATTTTGTGTGGACTTGGCTTTGTATGTATGTGAATCACAGGTCGAACCTGGATTCCTCAGACTGAGTTATGGAGCAACTACCTGCAGTAGTGTCCCATTGACAAAAGCCATCTTGGAACCATACCAAGTTCATGAATGAACTATATGATTCAACATTTTCTTTGTCGCTTCGAAAGCGGTAACATACTTAGCCTCTATTATAGAATTCGCCACAGTAATTTTTTTGGAAACCTTTTCCAACTAACTGTGCCACCACATTGTGTGTTACACAAAACCCTTAACTTAAATCGAAAATCGCTTCGAGCATGGCTGAAGACTGTATCGATGTAACCTTTTACAACGAACTCTTCATGATCTCCGCTTGCGAGAAAACATGTCATCAGTGCTACTATAGTACTCAATGACCCTTTTTCACTGTTGTCCCATGATCAGTACTTTTGATCACATTGGTATCTATACTCGCAACAACTTTGGGAGTATTGGACATATCTGGTTGTTTTTACATACCATGGAATACATGATTAATCCAAACACAAGAGTGTATGGAATCTCCATCATGTATTTTGCTCATCAGTGTTTTGGGACACCGAGTCTTGCAAAAACTCTTTCCATGTGACTTCGGCAAGAATCACTCCTTGACATTTTTAATGCTAAAAGGTTTTAGCATCTTGTCAATATGTATCTTTGCTCAGCCCTATTAGGTAAATCTATCTCCATAGATCATCATGCCTAATATAAAGGCTATTTAGCCCAAGCACTTCATTGAAAAACTATTTCCAAATGAAGTCCTAATTCGTGTCAAGAAATTTAATTCCAATTACCAATGTGTCAAGCACACAAGGTTTTTAGAAATATTATTATGCTCCCACTTACTTTCTTGAATTATAAGCATCTTCGTTATCCATTGATGAAGTCAAAACTCCTTTGACCATTTCATCAAAACATGAAGATTCCAACTCCACTTTGCTCTCTTCTGTCCATCGCTAGAACTCTGAAGTTTGCACCCTTACTAGCATCCTCTGGATTGACAAAATACCTTGGACTGTAACACATGCAAGTCCTTGGTTTCATTTCCATCAGATGGAAATCCTTTTGTCTTCCATTGTTTTATATCTCATGATATGAAATATGTATTAATTGCTAGTTCAACCCGAACCGACTTTAAGCATCGCTACGGTGAAGCAACCTCATCGTAGTCAACTCCTTGAACTTGTATATTGCAACAAGTCGAGCTTTATGGATAAAACATTTTTATTCGTATCAGTTATAGTTCCATAAATATTCGTCAGACTCTAAGTCTTCCGAAAGGTGTATCAAGGTTTTAATCTTGAATCACTTATATGGAAACTATCTCGGATTGTATTGGCATTTAGCCAATTCCGGAGTCAGGGCCCATCAACGCTTCCTTGTGTATCGTAGGTATACTGTTGTCTAACAACAATATCTCATTTGCGCACCTGAGAGGTTTGCACGAGCCTTGCCCACGTGGTTCAGCTGCAAGTTCGATCGAAGTCCATACATTTTATTGTAGAGACTTTCGTATCAGTCGCAGTAGGAAACTCTGGAATTACTTCCAAGGTCTCTTTCCTTTGACCTGATGACGAAGATACTGTTTATCTCGTCGAGTTGCACTATTCTCCCACTCACCTTTTGAAAGAACCATTTTCTTCAAAAAGCATACCGTTCTTTGTGGCAAACCTATTTGCCTCGGTATAGTGAGGGAGGAATACCCAATTACTTGGGATAACCTACAAAGTAGCACTTGTCTGATTTGGAATAGGTTTGTAACCTTTTACACAAGCCCCATATTCCAAATGTTAAGAAAAGATACAACATGGTTGGGCGTACCATACCATGGCGTCATCTCAACAGACCTGATGGAGCTCTTTTCAGTGTAAAAGCCGCAGTCTCTAAAGCATCACTTTAAAAGGGATAATGGCAAATTTATTTATGTCATATTTGATCTTACCATGTCATAAATGGTTCGATTACATCTTCACGGACTTTCCACTTGCAGTGGTGTTCCGGGAGGTGCAAGTTATGAAACCCCTTTCACAACTCATCAGACATTCGCTAAACTTGTAACTCAAATATTCCTTTCTGCAATCCAATTGTAGAAACATAATTTTCTCGTTACAATAACTTCTACTTCATTGTCGAAAACCTTTTGACTGAATTCAAAAGATCTAGACTTACGTCTCATCAAGTAAATATCCATATATCTACTTGAGTCATTTCTGAAGATAGATAAATCCACTACTTGCAACAACATTTATTGGACTACATACATCATGATGCATGATCACCAATACGTTCTTTGTTCGTTCCTTATGGCCTGTGAACGGTATTTTAGTCACTTCACTTTTCGGAGAAAAGTTGCAAGTGTCAGATGATTCAAAATCAAATGACTTCAAAATCCATCATAATGGAATTTTCCGTGCGGGTTTCTCCAATGTGACCAAATGCAGTGCCACACTTGTGTGGTATTCTTTTAGTCTTGCGACATTTAGTGTCAGTGTTATGGATGTATCATATTACCATCAATATTCATAATTTACGTCCCATCTGGATGGAAGCATGGCCCTTCATGTTATTCATAATACTGAACAACAATTGTTCTTTTATGAACAACCCTTTTGCAACAAACATTTTGCAATGGGCTAGAGTGTATGAAACTCTAAAATGAATTATTAAAGTAAATCCAGAGGTAATATATTAATATCATTATTCATAACATACATCTCATTCTCAATGAAAGTATGGCCCTTATGTTATTCATAACTTCGAACATCAAAAGTTCTCTTATGAACAACCTTCTTGCAAGATACCTTATGCAATGGGCTAGAGTTTGTGAAACTCTAAATGAATTATGAAAATAAATACAGACGGTAATACACCGATGGAAGGTATAGTAACATTTTACTATGTTCCCTGTGTATACCAAAACCTCATTCTTGGCTAGTCTTTCAGGCCATAGTAGTTCTTACATCGAGTTGCAACAGAATGCAATCGAGCGGGTATATGTGTGATTAACTCACAATACCCAAGAATTAGTGATTAACAATTTAATCATAATTCCCAAGAACTATATCTTTGACCAGCCTTCTATACATCAAAAACTTGTATGACATTCATACTTGAGCTGGATATTCCAGTCTTCTCTCTTTTTGCCTTTATACTTCTAACAGTTTAACTTTTAGTATTTCTCCTACTCTCAGAAGCACCCAACTTAAGAGTGGCATTAGCCCTGGACTTCCTAGGCGTGAAAGTTTCACTAACACCCTTCGGACACTTCCATTATCTTTAAGTTGTTGTTTTATTCACCTTTCATCATATGACAGGCGTTCTACTGGATCCCTCTCTTATCAGTCTAATGCATAGTAAACTCCTTTACTAATAGTTTGCAAACAAACATTGCTTTGGATATCTCATATCTTTTAGCCTTTGTCTGTCTCTGAAAATGATTTTCAGATTCCATGAATATCACATAACTATCCAAACTTTCGAAGTTCAGGTCTATGGAAGCAAATGTATTGCACTTGACTGAAACGGAATTCTAGCTTTTGGATCGAAGGACGAGAGTCACATGATCCATAGCATAAGCGAGAGAATACCAAAGTATGCGATAGGACAAAGTCCTTCTCGGCACTCTTGAGGACAATCCTCACATTACGTTACCAACCGTAAAGTTTTAACCAGATATTTAACAGCTATTCAATTTTAATAGGGAAGGTGGACACGCGAGCCATTATTCTACAACTATTATGCAAATCACACTTTAGACACTGTTCAAAATTAATTGCACCGAGAATTAAACAAGTTAATTCAACAGTGCTCTCCCACTCAAATCAATATCTCTCATAATTGATTGTGAGCGATTCAAGATCCATATTACAATTCAACGCCAAGGATGTGTCCATCTCAAGTGACGAAAATTGCAATCGGTAGGCTAACTTGCCAATCACATCTCTATGTGACTCTTGTTCATCTTTCGATGGGCGTGTTCCGAGCTCAGGACGCTCCTCCAGAACGTCAAGACAACCAAGTGATCTTGCTGCGAGGTCTCAACTCACCCGCCTCACACTTCCCTAATCGTTCGCACCCATGTGTCCATGTGATGCCCCGAAAAGTTAGGTGCCGTGACGGTGCTACACTTGGGATAACACTAACTACTTGATATTTTTGTGAGAGATCACCCTAATAAAAGCGACTACCGCGCAATCAAAAAGGGTGCATCATAAGGGATAAACATCTCAGGCAATTCATAATAGCATGATATGGTATAGCCCTTTCTGACGGAGAAGTCTTGTATTTCTTCGTCTTCGGCATTCGCGTCGGTGTTCACCTTCGCGAAGATTGCCACCACCATGTCGATGCACCAGATAATATTGCTATCTTTATAGCTAATAAAATAATGCATTACAACAAGGTTGACACGCAGGTCATTAAAGTGCAATCATATGGCTCCAGCCATCATGCCGAATCATGACACGCAGGTCATGTTAATAAATTTACATTATATAGTCATCTCATACATAATCAAATTATTATGAGCACTGCTATACCACATCATATGCACATGCAAACCCTCCTGCAAAACCAAGTTAGACGCCTCTAATTGGATCATGCAAAAACTTGTTTTACGTGGCTTCTAAGGTTTCGAAACAAACCGAAGCTACCAACGTCCATCATCAAGTATGATAATTCAAGTCGCTAGATTAACAATGCGGGGTGTATGAAACATGAGATAATAAAATCTTGAGCCCCATACTGAACTTCGTCATACGCATGACCCCCGTGCAGATCATATCTACATTGCCCTTTCGTCTGCGAAACATCCATCTTTCTTTAACTAAAGTGGAACCCAAAGAACTGTTAGCACTTCGTTGATCTGTCAATCAGCATACTCAGGAGCAGCATGAAAGGATCGCGGATTGCCAGAACTTTGTGAGATTCCACAATGCTGTCAAGATCAGGACTACGCAAATTCAAGGGAAGCAACAAGAACATCGGGTAACAGATTTCATCTGCTACCCGCACAAATAATTTTCAGTAATAGAACTCATCTACTACCTAATTATATTGTGCAACACCCATACATCTCTATGTATTCTAGATCGCAACCTGCATCTACGCATAGCACGGCTCATGATGCCACTGTAGGGTAACGCAGCAGAAAACAAAAAATTTCCGCCCTACGCACCAGCCCAGGACCACTATGGAGACTGCATACAAGGTTTGATCATGTTCGTTACCGACTCGTAGCGCAGCGGAAGTAGAGTCGACGACGATCGGCGGTGCAGATCCCTGCAGCTAGGATTTACAACCTCCCAACCGCGAGGATGTATACCCTCGTCTTCCCTTCGGACAGCCCTCCGGGAGGCGGTCGAACAGTCCCCCGGACGATGTCGCGGACAGCCCTTCGGGAGGACCTTCGAAACTCGAATGGTCACTCGGACAGCCCTTCGGGAGGACTCACAGAACTCGGACCGTCACTTGGACAGCCCTTCGGGAGGCACTCTCGAACAGCCCCTCGGGCACTAAGATCGAAACTACGACCTCTCTACAGAGTTGCACACATACGGTGTCACCTATCCGGCAGGGCTTCGCCGTCCAGAACTAGTTCCTGCCGGAACCCAGACAGCCTTTCGGCTCTACGAAACTCTTTTCGTGGGAGGGAGAGAGAAGCCAGATAACATCTTGGCATGTGTATGAGAGCAAGGGATGGGGAGAATGGCAGCCCCTTCTCCTCCTTTTATAGGCCAAGGCAAGGGGTGGGGTGGGATGTTGAAATACCAAAATACCCAAGCTTCATGTCACACATGAAAGGGCATAATGGTAACACAAGGGGGGCACCAAGGGGACACCACCATGGCAGCCCTTGGGCCGGCCCACACCTTGTCTCCCCATGGGGGGGCCCCCCCCCAACAAGCCACCAACATGTCTCCATGAAACATGCATGCTCCCTAGACAAAAAGCCACCAAACATGCAACCCCCGATTCGTGGGATCTTGTCCCCTCGCGCTGAGACAAGATGTTTTCCGCGAAAATTTTTCTGAAAAATTCCAGAAGGTCCCAGAACATTTCCGGCACCCTCTAAAATTATTCTGGGCATGATCCGAAACATTTTCGGTGCGGTGGTTTTCATCAGCGGAAAGCATTAACAGCGGTTACGGCAGTTTCGGAACATTTCCGGTTTTTCTCTCTGAAAATTCCCAGAAGTTCCCAGACCAATTCTGGCATCCTCTGAAAATTTCCAGGCGGTGCCGAAAGCCTTTTTGACCAAATAATATATTCCGAAACAACTTTTCGGTTTTACCGAAACTCTTTCGGTGTTCTCTCTCTCGGAACTCTTCCGTTGTCTCCGAAACATTTTCGGTGACTTTCTCTCAGACTCCCTGTCTAGCGTTCAACAGATAGATGACCCTTAAGCGTGTGACCCTATAGGTTCGGTGAAGTATAGACATGACCGAAACACTTTCCGATCAATGATCAGCATCGGAGCCGTGGACACCCATATTGACCCCTATACCCACACGAATGAATATTCGAGTGAACCTCCAGTTGCCGTGTGCTATTCCTGTTGCTTCGCGATATGTTACAAATACCCGAGGTGAGACATGTTGGCATTCCCGTGGATCAACAACTTGTCCACTATGCTAGTTACCTCGTTACCGGTATTGTTCTCTTTTCTCGTTACCGTGTTCCGGCATCCCCGTGATCAAATCACAAAGTGTCTGGCCAGACGATGATGGATACCGTAACACCGAGAGGGCCCAGAGATATCTCTCCATCGTTGGAGGAGCAAATCCCAATCTTGAGCTATCAAGTTACTTGACATACTTTCCCATGAACCCATAAGCCGCCGTAATAGCCATCCAGTTACGGATGACGTTTAACAAACCCCAAAGCTCATGAATCAAGCATGAAGAAACTCGATACTCTCATGGTCTGAGGAATTATGCAAACGTTAACCATCTCTGTGTTATTAACCATTAACTTGTGACGAATGAATCTCATAGCATAACATCAATCGGGTCGATTCAACACAAATGTTCTTCTAACATTGTGCCCTCAAAGTTGCTGGCATAGACATGCCCATGATTGGGAAAACATAATCATCATGCAACACTTGAGCTAGCCTTAGAGGCATGACTAGGAATACATTTTACCGTTTATTATTCCACACGTGCACATGGGTTTTCCCCAGAGCCTTTATGGATATACAGGCTCGGGAACCACAGCAGTTATAGCATGGAACATAAACATAATAATGAGCATGGAGATAAATAATAACATTTATTATTGCCTCTAGGGCATATCTCCTACAGGGGGACGATTCTCGGCTTGCACGTCGGGTTCCACCACGAGGCGGCCGGCTTCTTGCTGCGCGGCGGCCGTGCCGATGAGCAGCTGGACGCGCTCCGTCATGCAGCGACGCTCGTCGCCCTCTGGGTGGTCCAGCTCGTCCGCTGCCGCCTGGGCAGCACGTAGGTTCTCCATGGGCGTGGCGTAGACCGGTCACTCCGCCCCCAGCATGCTGGCGATGGCCGCGCCGCGCTGGCAGACCGTGCCCGCACGGCTGGGTTCACCAGTAGCCGGCGTGCCACCGACAGCGCGGTCGATCTCGCACTGGTAGGCTTCAGTGAGGCGCGTCATGGCCCTTAGCTTGGTGGCGCTGTCGAGGAGCACGATGTGGCACGCTTCCAGCATTTCACCATTGGCCCCAGGTGCTATGGTTGCAGATAGGTCCCGCATTGCCACCTACAATGGATCCCATGCGGGCTCGTTGGAGGCCCCATCGTGGCTGATGACCAGCACCTCCGTGACGGTGCTGGCACTGCAGTCCGCGCGAGGGAGAGGATCATGGATGATCACCACGTCGTCGGGGAAGGCATCAGAAGGCGCGGCGTTGGCGTCGATGACCACGTCGACGGGCGGATCGGTGGAGCCAATGGACTTCAGGTCAGAGGCCGGCTCGCCGGCGATGTGAAACTCGCCGAGGAGATCGACAAGGCAGCTCTCGGAGCTAGCCGCGCCTGCGTCGAGTGCGGGCTCGTCGGAGAGGCGGATCCCGCCGATGAGATCAGCGAGGCTGCTCACGGTGCAAGCAACTTCCACGCCGCGCAGCGTGTTGGCGCAAATGCCGTAGGGCGTGCCGGGCTGGCTGCGCTTGCCAGGGAGGAAGAGGGTTCCCATCCAGAACGTGTTTCCGGATGACGGTGCACCTGGCCCCACGGTGGGCGCCAAATGTCGGGGGTTTCGTGCGACATATGCCAAAGGATGGCTTATCATGATGGGGGATAGTAATACGTCGCCGGTGCCTGGAAACGGGATAAGGCGTAAACACGCACGCAGACGCATCTTACCCTAGTTCGGGGCTCTCCTAGGAGATAACACCCTGAGTCCTGATCTGCGGGGTCTCCGCATGATCACAATCTCGACAAGTAGCTACAAGCTTGCTCCTTGAGCCGTTTGGCTAGAGGAGGAAGAAGGGCAAGGCTAGCTCCACTCCGCTCTCTCTATGTGTGTGTTTAGTAACTTGGGCGCTCGACCAAGGTCTCAACCCCTTGCATGGGGTGACCTGGGGGGTTTATATAGGCCTACCCCCAGGGGTACAATGGTAATCCGGCCGGGCGTAGGACCTGGCCGTCAGTGTCTCTGGTCGCCGGCTTCTCCGCCGACTGCGGGGGCCCGCCGCCTGGTGGGTCCCGCCGGCTGTCTCGTACTTGGCCGATAGGCCGGGCCCACCGCTTGCGGGTCCTGCCGGCTGTGTAGCACTGTAGCCGTGCCACTGATGATGCATGCTTTGTCGGGGAGAGCGTGGCTACAGTCCCGCCGCCTGGCGGGCGTTCACTGTAGCCACTCCCCGTCTCTTCTGGTTAATGGCGCATGAACTTCAAGGAAGGGGGAGGGCCACCTGCTAGGAGCCGGCCCTCCCCCTGAGCCGACTGGTCAGGGCTCGCCGCCTTCTGGCTTCTCATGGACAGGTAGGGCCCACCGCCTGCGGGCCGTACCGACAGCACGTCGTGGGAGCATGGCTTCCTCTGCCATGGTTGATGTCACAAGCAGCATGGCAACAGTGCCGCGCCGGGCGTGGGATGTCCACTTGGTACGCTGCACTGTGGCCACGTTTCGCCCTGGATTCGGGGGTGGCAGGCTTACACTGTAGCCACGCCCCGTCTCGTCAAGTTTATGTAGGTGCTAACTTTGAGGGCACGAGGGGCCGCCTGCTAGGAGCCGGCTTCCCTGGAAGCCGCCTGCTAGGAGTCGGCCCACTTCATGGCCGTCTTCTGGATTCCGCCGCCTCCTGGCAGCCGGCCGATCGTACCAGCCGGCCCCAAGAAGGCAGTCCTTTGTCTTTGATGCTTGAGGGGTGCAGCCTGCCCCGATGTCTTGAAATACCATGGGGAGCTGATGAGGCTACCCATGGTCATTTACTCCGACAAAATTCGAGCGAAGGTATAATTACCTCCTCAAGTTCTACTTTCCTCCCACTCACTTCTTTCGAGAGAAACTCCTTCTCTAGAAAGGACCCATTTTTAGCAACAAAAGTCTTGCCTTCGGATCTGTGGTAGAAGGTGTACCCAACTGTTTCTTTTGGGTATCCTATGAAGACGCACTTCTCCGATTTGGGTGCGAGCTTATCAGGCTGAAGCTTTTTGACATAAGCATCGCAACCCCAAACTTTAAGAAACGACAGCTTTGGTTTCTTGCCAAACCATAGTTCATACGGTGTCGTCTCAACGGATTTAGACAGTGCCCTATTTAACGTGAATGCAGCTGTCTCTAATTCATAACCCCAAAACGATAAATGCAAATCGGTAAGAGACATCATAGAACGCACCATATCCAATAGAGTACGGTTACGACGTTCGGACACACCATATCGCTGTGGTGTTCTAGGTGGCGTGAGCTGTGAAACTATTCCACATTGTTTCAAATGAAAACCAAACCTGTAACTCAAATATTCGCCTCCGCGATCAGGTCGTAGAAACTTTATTTTCTTGTCACGATGATTCTCTACTTCACTCTGAAATTCTTTGAAATTTTCAAATATTTCAGACTTGTGTTTCATTAAGTAGATATACCCATATCTACTCTAATCATCTGTGAAGGTGAGAAAATAACGATGCCCGCCGCGTACTTCAACACTCATCGGACCGCATACATCGGTATGTATTATTTCCAATAAGTCATTAGCTCGCTCCATTATTCCGGAGAATGGAGTTTTAGTCATCTTGCCCATGAGGCATGGTTCGAAAGTATCAAATGATTCATAATCAAGTGATTCCAAATGTCCATCAACATGGAGTTTCTTCATGCGCTTTACACCAATATGACCTAAACGGCAGTGCCACAAGTATATTGCACTATCATTATCAACTCTGCATCTTTTGGCATCAATATTATGAATATGTGTATTACTACAATCAAGATTCAACAAGAATAGACCATTCCTCAAGGGTGCATGACCATAAAAGATATTACTCATATAAATAGAACAATCATTATTCTCTGATTGAAATGAATAACCGTCTCACATTAAACAAGATCCAGATATAATATTCATGCTCAACGCAGGCACCAAATAACAATTATTTAGGTCTAAAAATAATCCCGAAGGTAGATGTAGAGGTAGCGTACCGACGGCGATCACATCGACCTTGAAACCATTCCCGATGCGCATCGTCACCTCGTCCTTAGCCAATCTTCGTTTAATCCGCAGCTCTTGTTTTGAGTTACAAATATGAGCAACCGAACCAATATCAAATACCCAGGCGCTCCTACGAGCACTAGTAAGGAACACATCAATAACATGTATATCAAATATGCCTTTGTTCACTTTGCCATCCTTCTTATCCGCCAAATACTTGGGGCAATTTCGCTTCCAGTGACCACTCCCTTTGCAGTAGAAGCACTCAGTTTCAGGCTTAGGACCAGCTTTGGGTTTCTTCGTGGGAGCGGCAACCTGTTTGTCGTTCTTCTTGAAGTTTCCCATCTTTTCCTTGCCCTTTTTCTTGAAACTAGTGGTCTTGTTAACCATCAACACTTGATGCTCCTTCTTGATTTCTACCTCCGCCGATTTCAGCATCGCGAAGAGCTCGGGAATAGTTTTCTCCATCCCTTGCATATTATAGTTCATCACGAAGCCTTTGTAGCTTGGTGGCAGTGATTGAAGAACTCTGTCAATAACACTCTTAGGTGGAAGTGAGATTCCCAACTGAGTCAAGTGGTTATGATACCAAGACATTTTGAGTATGTGTTCACTGACAGAACTATTCTCCTCCATCTTGCAGATATAGTACTTTTTGGAGACTTCATATCTCTCAACCCGGGCATTAGCTTGAAATATCAACTTCAGCTCTTGGAACATGTCATATGCTCCATGACGTTCAAAACGTCTTTGAAGTTCTGGTTCTAAGCCGTAAAGCATGGCACACTGAGCTATAGAGTAGTCATCAGATGGAGCTTGTCAGACATTCATAACATCTGCTTGAGCTGCTGCAGCAGCTGCATCAACTAGCGGTGCATCAAGGACATAATTTTTCTGTGCAGCAATGAGGATAATCCTTAAGTTATGGACCCAGACTGTGTAGTCACTACTAGGGAAAAGCTTACTAGTAGCGCGGGTTTAATGCCTACTAGTAAAGCGCTACAGCTATTTCTTAGCAGTAGCGCCGGTAACACGCGCTACTGCTAAGACGTATAGGCGTAGCGTGTATTGTATCCAGCGCTAACTATTAGTAGCGTGCTTCCAATCCGGCGCTACTAGTATTCTGTTTTTCATTTTTTTTTATTTTTAGTGTATTTATACGCCGTTATACAAACTAGCAAAGTGGCCCGCTCATCACGCGGGCTAGTATTTAATATAGTTTGGTTGAAATAAGTTCATGTTTACCAGCTCTTTGGGCTGGTCGTGAAGTGGCGATTTTAGGGATGTAAGAGTTGCCCATTTAATGTTTCAGGGAAATATCTAGAGGCTATTCTGTTGCTGAACTTTTTTAGTGCTACGTGCACGAATCCACAAATTTGCCTAATGCAGTTGCAGTGATGTGTACGTGGTGTGTGGCTGGCTTGACAATCCCATTGAGGCGTCTTAGAGTTTCTTATTTTTAGTATATAGTGTTTTCATGAGAAGTATCACATGCATCAAATTTGAGTCAATATGGGTGATTTTTTAATGATTATATTTTATTGTTCATATTCCCATGAAGTATATGTTAGTCTGGACTTTTTTTATAGTTGTCGTCCACATTATCTAGGGAAAATGTATTGTTCATATTCCCATGAATTATATGTTAGTATGGATTTTATTGTTGCCGTCCATATACATCTACTGCCGTAGGATCCAAAACCTCCTGATGTGCCTACTCCGACGGCAGCAACATTGCAACCAAGATCAAGGAAGTTGGTGGATCGAAGGCAGAACCGGGCAGCCAGGATTGATGAAGCTAGTGGATCGAAAGCTCAGACATGGAGTGAGAATAGTGGTCGGGAGAAGAGTTTTTTTTACCCTGGAGAAGGAGATCGGGAATTGATGCCTTCAACATAGGATTCCATTTGCTCTCCTTAACTTAAGAACGAAGGACATCGATCCGAGCTTGTCTTAATGTAGTAGCTATAATTGTCACCGTGGGAAGGCAAGTCATCAATAATAATGCTTATGTGGGCAGCATGGTGACCACATGTGAGGACTCCCGGTGTAGTTCTTATGCTACTACAACCTGACAATCGTGTCTGACAAATTAGTATCAACGAAACTGTAAGAATTACCCACTTTGATCAATTATATCCCCGTCGATCAATTCATCATATGGAGGGCAATGCATATTCTTTTACAATATTCTTACAAAAGTCTGTCCGTGAAGCCAACATTCACATGGACACCCCATCCATACATATGCTGCCACATGTGCTCCTCATCCAAATATTTGAGTTAGTTCAACCTTCCATAGGCTTGAATGTTATTTTCTCTGCTCGTCTCGCTTGGAAACCATGTACAATGATCCTGATGTAGGAAGGGTATGATGATATTTTGCTGATTAGCAATTAAACGACCAGATATCATGTCCTTTATCTCATGCTCTGTGGGAGGTTGTTGCACATTAGTTGCCTGCAGTGTCGTCCAGATATTTTGCAAGTTTTTCAACTTGGAGATATCTCTACATTACGCAGCTTCATCCTTTTCATCAATATGAAGCCTAATGACCACGCGAGCCGCGTGGGAGGAGCCAAAGCAAGCTCGTGGATGGATTCCGGTGCATGCAAACATGTGAAGCTGTTTTTTTGTCATGTACGTGAAGCTAAATTCAAATATGTGAAGCTGTTTTTTTACATGTACGTGAAGCTAGCTTGAAAGGACTACGGGCTGATTGATCTATTTTTTACTTGGCCGATCTATTTATTTTTACCTGGCAGATCTATCTTTTTTTTTAAAGGGTGTGATGACAGATTGATCTATTTTTAGGGGGTCGGGGTCGATCCATTTAGCAGTTTTTTTTTACATATACGTGAAGAGGTTTGATCAGTATACTTACATGTATGTGAAGCTAATTTGATTTTTTTTGGGGGCTGATGCACCTTTTTTTAACTTGGAGGCTGGTCGGTCCTATTTTTTATGGAGGGAGTGGGGGCTGATTGATCTAGCACAACGCTTGTAGTTTTTTTAATCTTTATTTAGGATTGAGCCACCGCAGGTACAGGCTAAAGAAAGTTGTAGTTTTTTTTTTAGATGGAGCGCTCTTAGATCTAATCCATTAATTCTGTCTTTTAAGTTATGGGTCCATCAAATCAACGACCAGATGTTTCTAATTATTGTGGTAATTTCTAGATTATTTATCTTTTTTATGATTAACCCATCAAGCACTTTTTATATATAAATAGATTTTGATACAGTACCAATTAAGAGGTTGTTATATCATTATGTCCATGATGAATTAATATATCATTGTGAGGAAGAAACATGGATTAGATTCATTTGGATGAATCAAAAGTTGAATTAGGACGATGATCGTACTAATTCAACTTCTGGTCACTTTTGATCCATCCACATGAATCTAATCCGCGTTCGTTCTACCAATGATATAATAACTAATCATGTATAGCAGTAGCGCGTGTTACCGGCGCTATTGCTAATGTAAATATTAGTAGCGTGCTTCTAATCCGGCGCTACTAGTATTCTGTTTTTCATTTTTTTAGTGTATTTATACGCCGTTATACAAATTTTGATACAGTACCAATTAAGAGGTTGTTATATCATTATGTCCATGATGAATTAATATATCATTGTGAGGAAGAAACATGGATTAGATTCATTTGGATGAATCAAAAGTTAAATTATGACGATGATCGTACTAATTCAACTTTTGGTCACTTTTGATCCATCCACATGAATCTAATCCGCGTTCGTTCCACCAATGATATAATAACTAATCATGATCATAATAACAAATTATCATGATAATCATGATCAACATCATCATCATATTAATATAAAAACTCTTGCATCATATCATCACCAACAACAGTAGCTAATAATCATCATAGTCATTACCACCAACACTATTTAATCATCATAGTCATTGTGTAGCTATCTAATCATCACCAACACTAGCCAATAATAATCATCATAGTCATTACCACCAACACTAGCTATTTAATCTTCAAACTCATTCTAGCTAGCTAATCACTCCTGCCGCTCTCTCACAGGTAAAATAGCATAAAACATGTGTAGCACTCCTGCTTCATCATATTGGAGAATGCAGATGAACCTTTCTCCTAATTGTGGGCCGTGCTTCTGATTGCTGCCCCCTAGTACTTCTCTGCTGCGATCCTTCACAATTTTGCTCCAGTCTTTGACTATTAAGGCTTGATCCCTTTGAGAAATCATGAATGCACTCATGTGCAATGTAGGATGTCTTGGCCGTAAGCTAATCATCATCATGCGACCTTTAGGCTCGATCCAACGAGGCACAACATTCATCGGGAGTCCCTGTTGAAGAACATCGTAGTAACATACTTAGCAATGAAGTTTAGCTCAAAAAATAATGTATGCAAAACATGCACTGAGGACAAATAGTAAAAATCTTAACATCTTTCCTAAATAGATGTGACCGTAGTTCAGTACGCACACTAGTGGTCGCTCGTATCGAGTACTAATATTTCGAAGTCCATGAAAATAACCTGTCTTGACAGTATCAAGATCCTCAAGCCATGAAACATAATGACTTATCTCCATGCAGTTTAGTTCAGCCCCGGGACAGTCGTAGGTGTTGTCTACCAAGAGCCGGACATGTTTGCTTGAATGGAAATAAGTTGTCAATAGAAATTAGTTCTCAACTATTTTTAAATAAACAATATAAATTCCTTAATAAATATGGTTGAGAAACTCACATATAGGTAGAACTGGAGGCGTCTGCACATCGACCCAGATGTCGATATTATCTTCAATTTCATCTTCCGGACGAATATCAAAGGTGATAAGCATATTAGGCTCAAATGCATACGCCTTGCATAGTGCTTTCCAATTTGAGCATTCAAAATAGGAGTAGGTCTCTGCATTGTATAATTTTACGGCAAAAGTATAACCATGCTCGGTCCTCAACTGAACTCTCTTTACCTCCATACTGTTCATAGTTCTGAAACCAATCTTATCCAAGACATAAAATTATGCATGGCAGGGGATACGCTAGTAGAATTGTAAAAAATTAAAATTATAAGTTGAAGCAAAAGAAGCAGAAGTCATGCTTAATTATGAAAAAAGACTTGTCGTTGTGACTTACAGTATCCACTTCGAAGGTCTCATCCAGCATGATGCTGAAGCGCCTACCACCAACTAGGTGAGGCCTGTCGCATAGGCCGCGCTCATCTTCGCAGTATTCGGACATAACGAATTCCCTTTCGTCGTCAGACATTTCCTATGTTCATAGTTGAAACGTTGAAAATCGATCGAAGGCAACTACCAGGAAACTCAAAATACAAAAATTCGGCAGGACCTTTGCTAAAGACAGGACATATCGAGCGCCTGAAATTTTCCGGAACGGAAACGAATCAACATTTCGGCAAAACATAGGCCACTCGGAGGTACATTGCAAACAAGAACACCAAGACATCCTCTATATTGAGAATGCATCATCATCGACATCAATGACATGGCGACTAGCACTAGCATTTTCATTATCGACATTTACAACACATTATCATCTATATCAACAACATGGGGATTTGGCTATTCTCACCTAGAGGTATTAAGGGGTCAGCGACGGGGACGACTGCGGGGATGAGACAGGGGCAAATACTTGATTTCTGCATAAAAAAAAACAAAATATATTCTATCAACATGTATCTGAGTAGTCTTTAATCACTTATGTTCTGAAGCATAACTAAATTTGCCTGCTTACTGCTTACTTCTATTCATAATACCTACAAATTTTCTATTCTTAATACCTACATATGTCATGGCATTGCGATACATTTCTATATTGAAAATTTTGTATACCTAAACAATTTCTATTACTAAAATTTCTATTCAAAAGACCTAAAATTTCTATTACTAAATTTGTATACCTACATTCTACAAGAACGAGAACAGAGAAGGGATGGATGGAGGGAGGGAGAGGAGGGGGGAGGAAGGAGGGAGGGAGGGAGGGAGAGGAGGGGGGAGGGAGGAGGGAGGGAGGGAGGACGGGTCAGGGAGTCCTGGATTTAGGGGTCCTCGGGCGTCCGAACTACTGAAGGTGGGCCGGACTGATGGGCCGTAAAGATAAAAGCAGAAGGTCATCCCCCGTGTCCAGATAGGACTCCTATGTATGTAAAAAGGCAAGATAGATGTCCGGATGTAATGATTCCTTCTTCCCCAAGTCATCCCTGTACAACCCTAGGCCCCCTCCGGCGTGTATATAAGACGGAGGGTTAAGTCCATATAAGCTAGCAGAATCATATTAATCATAGGCTAGGCTGCTAGGGTTTAGCCATTACAATCTCGAGGTAGATCAACTCTTGTAACCCTATATTGATCTAGATCAATCAAGCAGGAAGTAGGGTATTACCTCGATAGAGAGGGCCTGAACCTGGGTAAATATCATGTCCCCAGTCCCTTGTTACCATCAATCCTTAGACGCACAGCTTGGGCACCCCTACCCGAGATCTGCTTGTTTTGACACTGACAATGGTGCTTTCATTGTGAGCTCCGCTGTGTATTCGCGAGAAACGGTCGGTGGCTCGTCTCGTCATCAACGACGACATCACCTTCGGAAAAAGCCTGGCCCCTGGCCAGGTCCTCCAGCTCGGCGGGTTCACCATATGCGCCCGCGTGGCCGTCAAGCCGACCGCATCCCCCGCAGTCATCGAGCATCACTCCTACATCGGCCTCGAACACTCCGAAAACGCGAATCCGGCAGTTACCTCATCCTTAAACGAGGTGCTAGATCGCATGGCGGCCCTGGGGCACTCAGCAACCAATGATCGGATCAGGCTTAAAGCCGGCCAGGGGGAAGACAATTCCACCCCGATCACTCACCTGGTGGCGGCCGTCGAGGAACGGGCCGAAGACACTTCTCCTCGTGAACCGAAGACCGGCTGTGTTCGGACCTCCGAACCCTTTGAGCCAAAAATCCTTCCTTCGGGCGGGACTCTACATCTTTCGAGCTTAGGGACAGTCACAGAGCCCGGGGAACGCTCAGATCCTGCCGGGCCCGAGTTGTCTACACCGGAGGCTTTGCAAACCCCGGATACTATATTGGGTCGTTACTCAAATTATACCAAACCCAGCCACCACAATCAATACTCTCCAAGTAACTCTGGCCCTCCAAACATATGTGACTTAATGTACATGCGGTAGCAACCCCAGGAGACGGCCCATCACTTCTGGGCCAGGTTCCTACTTGTTAAAAACAAGATTAAGGTCTGCTGCGATGACGACGTGGTTCTAGTCTTTCACCGCAATTGCACGGACGAGGGAGTCCTGAACGCCCTCAACCGCCGTCGCGTACAAAGTTTCACAGAGTTGTCGCACTTAGTACGAAAGTACTGCGCCATGGAAAGTACTTGGAAGGCCCAGAATACTCACCTGGAACAGCCTGTCTTCGGACAATTTGCCGCTAAAGCAAAACAGACATACCCTAGCGGGGCATCCGATCATATGCCCGTCGGCAAGAAAAATAAACCTTTTACGGGATACAGGTCCGTTCTGGATGAACTCCTAGATAAACTTTGCCCGATACATGCGACCCCTGGCATGATCCCAACTCACAGCCATCGAGCATGTTGGGTACTCCGGCATGTAGCTAAAAGTGGTGAAGCCATCCTCGCCACCGCAACTCTAGAGGAGGACAATTTTAACGTCCTCACGGTCTTCGAGACCTTCTCTTCCAATAACCAGTGCAAGAGAGCACTTCGCGAACTCACTGAGGTTCATCAAATAACCGCCGTAAGCCCATGGAACGACGCGGCAATTACTTTTACTGCCGATGACGAACCACGGGTCCGATCAGTCCGAGCCCCAGCCGCTCTTGTACTAAACCCAATAGTAGACGGCTTTAGCCTTACCAAAGTGCTCATGGACGGCGGCAGTTGACTTAACCTCATATACGAGGACACGCTCGAAATAATGCAGGTCGATAAAACCTGCATTAAACAAAGTAACACAACCTTTCGAGGAATCATCCTTAGCCAGGAAGCCCGGTGTTCGGGAAGTATTAAATTCGACGTAGTATTCGGCACGCCTGAGAACTACAGGTCAGAAGAACTGCTCTTCCACATTG
Organism: Thinopyrum elongatum; assembly: GCA_011799875.1. NCBI lineage: Eukaryota > Viridiplantae > Streptophyta > Magnoliopsida > Poales > Poaceae > Thinopyrum > Thinopyrum elongatum. The sequence goes on from CM022303.1 coordinate 65,162,725, forward strand.
TCCCCTTCAACAGCGGATATCACGCCCTCCTTGGGCGAGACGCTTTCTCATGCTTTCAGGCTGTACCCCATTACGGGTGCATGAAGCTTAAAATGGCAGGGCCCAATGGAATAATCACAGTCATAAGTGATCCGGACAGAGCACTCCGTGCCGAAAACAAAACCGCATCCTTGGCCCTAGAGGCACTATCCGAAGCCTTTGCGGCTGAAGAATAAACCACCTTACGATCCACGGTGGACAAGGATGATGTAGTCCTTGATAAAAGATCTAAATCTACCTCCTTCAAGCCAGCAGATGAAATTATCAAATTTCAGGTGCATCCGACGGACCCTAATAAAACAGCATCCACTGCCACACAGCTGGACCCGATGGTAGACACAGCTTTGCACGCATTCCTACGAGAAAACTGGGATATATTCGCCTGGCATCCTTCAGACATGCCTGGGATCCCACGCAGGCTGGCCGAACACAGCCTCAACATCATCAAAGGGTTCAAACCGGTCAAGCAATCATTGCGACGATTTTTCGAACCCAAAAGACAACCTATGGCGGAGGAGCTAGCCAAACTACTGGAAGCCGGATTCATTAGAGAAATTAAACACCCGGATTGGCTAGCCAATTTGGTCATGCTACCGAAGAAGGACAAATCCTGGCACCTCTCTGTCGATTTTAAAGACCTAAACAAGGCTTGCCCTAAGGATTCATCAGATCATCGACGCAACAGTAGGACATGACTCATTATGCTTCCTCGACGCTTACTCCGGATACCATCAGATAAAAATGAAGGAATCCGACCAGGCCGCGACGACGTTTATCACTCCGTATGGGCCCTTCTGCTTCAACACTATGCCCTTTGGGCTCAAAAACGCTGGTGCCACGTATCAACGCATGATTCAAACATGCTTAGAGAAATAAATTTGCAAGACAATGGAGGCATACGTGGACGATGTAGTCATCAAGACTAAACGCATCAAAACACCGGTGGACGATCTCCGCCTCATGTTCGATAACCTCCGAACATATGACATACGGCTCAATCCAGAAAAAATAGTCTTCGGCGTTCCGGCCGGAAAGATGTTAGGGTTTATCATCTCCCATAGAGGAATTGAAGCGAACCCAGCTAAAATCCGAGCCCTGTCACAGCTGGCCACGCCAACCGATCTAAAACAAGTCCAAAAGCTAGCAGGGTGCGTAGCGGCCTTAAGTCGCTTCATCTCCAGACTGGGAGAGAAAGCATTACCACTTTATAGACTGCTAAGGCGCACGGACAACTTTGAATGGACGGATGCGGCCACATCCAGACTTGAAGAAATAAAGACCCTATTAGCGGGCAATCCAATCCTAGCCGCTCCAAGTGGTGGCGAGCCAATGTTGCTTTATATCTCAGCGACTCACCAAGTCGTAAGTGCTATGCTCGTCATCGAACAAGAGGAAGAGGGACATAAATTCCCTCTCCAAAAACCAGTCTACTATGTATCAGAGGTTCTCACACCGTGCAAGTCACGATACCCCCATTATCAAAAAATTGCCTATGCGGTGTTCATGGCATCTCGGAAGCTCTGACACTACTTTAAAGAGTGTTCGATTACAGTGGCATATGAAGTACCACTTAATGATATTATAAACAACAAGGACGCCACGGGCCGCATAGCCAAATGGGCCATCGAGCTCTTGCCATTCGAAATAACATACAAACCACGCCGGGCTATTAAATTTCAGGTGTTGGCTGACTTCGTCGCAGAATGGACAGAAGCCGAACTCCCTAAAGAGTACGGGGCATATTCCCACTGGACCATGTATTTCGATGGCTCAAAAATGCTAGCCGGACTGGGGGCTGGCATCATCTCGACATCTCCCACAGGGGATATAGTCCGCTACGTACTACAAATCATGTATACGGACTCAAACAATGCTGCCGAATATGAGGCGCTACTGCATGGTCTCCGCATGGCCGTATCCATGGGCATACAATGCCTAGAGGTGCGCGGAGACTCAAACCTCGCAATATCTCAGGTAAATGGAGAATTCGATGCGAAAGATCCAAAAATGGTGGCTTATCAAAACGCCATATTAAAAATATCGGCTCGGTTTGAGGGGCTCGAATTTCACCATGTGGCTCGGGACAGTAATCAGGTAGCGGACATACTCGCTCGCATGGGCGCCAAGCGCGACCCGGTCCCGCCTAACACCTTTGTAGAAAGGCTGTTCAAGCCATCCGTAATATGGCAGGACGAGAGCAGAGACGCTAATTCAGACCCGATAACACCCCCACCAGCCGAACTTAATACAAATGTCATCGGGGATTCGGATATGGAAATAACACCTGCGGTTCATGAGATCATGGCCGTCATCGCTCCTTGGACTGAACCCTTCCTGGCCTACCTTAATAGGCAAGAGCTCCCCGATGATCAAAATGAGGCCCGTCGCATAGTTCGGCGTTCTAAAGCCTATAAAGTTCACGAAGGTGAACTATACAAGAAAAGCACTACTGGTGTTCTCCAACGGTGCATCTCTGAAGAGGAGGGACGGCAACTTTTAGCTGAAATACACGCTGGTATGGGTGGCCATCATGCCGCAGCTCAGGCTCTCGTAAGCAAGGCTTTCCGAATAGGTTTCTTCTGGCCAATAGCCCGAGCAGATGCACAAGCCCTAGTCCAACATTGTGTTGGATGCCAGCTTTTTGCCAATCAAAGTCATATGCCTCCCACCGCCCTGAGAACCATCCCCATTACTTGGCCTTTTGCGGTCTGGGGGCCGGATATGGTCGGACCCCTTAAAGGGGGAAGCCACAAAAAGAAATATTTACTGGTCATGGTGGATAAATTCACTAAATGGATAGAAGCCAAACCAGTAAAAACGGCTGAAGCAGGGCCAGTGATAGACTTTATATCCGGCGTAGTACACCGTTATGGTGTCCCACATAGTATTATCACAGATAATGGCTCCAACTTTACAGCCGACTAGGTGAAAAACTGGTGCACCAAGTTAGGCATTAAACTTGATTATGCCTCCGTGTACCACCCTCAAACAAATGGTCAAGTCGAACGGGCCAATGGCTTAATAATGAGCGGCAATAAACCCCGACTGGTGCGCTCCCTACGGGAGTCAGATAAACACTGGGTTGAGGAGCTTGACTCCGTACTCTGGGGGCTGCGGACCACAACTAACCGGACAACCGGATACACACCTTTTTTTCATGGTGTACATCGCAGAGGCTGATTTGCCCTACGACATTATTCATGACTCACCTCGAGTGCGAATGTACGAAGAGCGAGAGGCCGAGCTCGATCGGCAAGATGACCTAGAAGGCCTTGAAGAGGAGCGTGATATCGCACAAGCTCGTTCCGCATTCTATCAGCAACAGGCTAGGCGATACCAGAGCAGAGAAGTGCGGGCCAAAACATACAATGTTGCCGAACTTGTTTTACGCCTCCCGGAGAAGAAAAAGGATAAGCTCAAACCAAGATGGGAGGCCCCCTTCATCATTGACGAAGTTCTCACCGGAGGAGCCTATCACCTTCAAAATGCATCAGACAATCGCCTTGAGCCGAATCCATGTAACACTGCTAGGCTCCGACGATTCTATGGATAGTTCGGTAGCACCTTTTATTTCTCTTTCCGTCTAGGTTTCTTCCTTTGTTTTTCTTCTTCTTCATTTTTTGTTTTTTCCTTCCCAGAAAGTGTTTGGCTATACCGAACTATTAGGGGTGAACATCTTTAAATGTATATACCTCAAGATACCTGGGGGCTTCTATAATGAAGCTTAGAGCTTATTGCTTACAGTACTCATGTCGTCTATTTCATACAGTCTCTTCGCCATTATATGCACCTCTATGACTTAAGATTTTGCCAAGCTGGGTTGCTATGCTCCTGTGTTTATACCCTATGTTCCCGATTGTTTGGCTAGGGTGTAAAGGGAGCACCTCTGCGATTGTTACAACCGGGTAATCCGGACCTGTACCTCAGACGGGTGAAACCAAAAGCTAGCGTTCTTAAGGGAATCATTGGTCGGCGGACAAACGATGAATTGCTTTTTTGCACATAATATTTCAATATCAAAGGATAAGATTCCTGTAATCCTATTTTTTAGGATCAAAGCCTAGGCATGCATAAATACGCATGCTGACCCAGGGAAAGGAACACTTAATGGAACTATTCTCCCTGGAAGATGTTTCTTATGTTAAATAGTAATATAACATAACTCCCTGAACAAAACTTGTCTGTTCAAGCAAAATGACCGGATTGCCTGGTTTCCGAACATACTGAGTGTTTGTAACAAGTATAGTATCCGGAAACACTCCAACCCTCGGGTTCTGGAGGTTGAAGCCGAAGGCCTGCCATGACATATTTTTAACAAGTTCGGTCGGAGATAAGTTTGATGATAAAGTACATTGCTACATAGAATCAAATGCCTATTCTTTATCTATGCCATCTATAAGACTGTCAAAACTACAGTCTTCTTGCGAAAACTTTGCGGCTATCATTACTTGGTCATACACCAAGCTCACGGGAATTTCCTTTCCATCCGGTCCCCGAGGTCCAACCCGGGCCATATGATTCGGATCAAGTCCGGTATAGCGCATTTTCACCATGGCCCAGGCCTCCCGTGCACCTTCTTGGCATGCTGACGCCTTCCATAGTTCAAAGCGATGCCGAGCTCCTTTGAATAATTAAGTTTGCTAGATCCTCCGTAATTTCTGGAGGAGAACCGGATGGCCATAAGGCTTTAGCCATGTTCTTCATGGCTTTCCGAACTCGCTCATGCACTTTGGAGAGCTCTTGCAGCACGTCGCCTTGAAATCCGGATACTTCTCCTTCGGGCCGCCCAGTTAACAATCCTGCAAGAATAGCATTGTGAAGCTCTGAATCATTGGATAATATGAAAGCTAGTTTAAAGGTCATACCGAATATGCCACCTTTTAACTTTCTATTTTCCTTCAAGGCATCCGATAGTTGGGCCCTTAAGTCCTTTAGCTCTTCGGCTTGCTTGACATTTTCATCCAGCAGTTTGTTCTTTTGCTCAATGGTCTGTGTTAATACACGCTGACCAGCTGCTTCTTGCCCTTCGGCATGTGTTTTGTCCTCTTGAGCAGCCCTTACTTTCTCCTCCAGTTGATCTGTCGATTCCGCCACTGAAACTAAAACAATGTATGCTTAAACATCATTGACGGCGCAAAATCATATTTTCCGGACACTATTCGTCCTTACCATTAGATCCCTTTTTGGATTTCTTCAAGTCTTCCAGCTCGGTGGTGACGGCATTAAGCTTGATCCGGTTTTCTTCAAGCTCCTTGGACAACGCATCATTCTTTTCCTTGAGAACGTGCGGTCATAACGATCCTTAAATCAGTTGGGCCAACTGCTTCAAGTCTTGGGGGCTACTAGCATATGCTTATTAAATTTACAAAAATTCTTACCCGCATATCCTTTGAATGCAGGTGAGTGGCTCCAGCAAGCCCGTCCCGAGCAGCTCGGATATACGCATCCACAGAGCTGAGGGCGTTGAACGCCTCCTCGGTACATACTAGATCACGCACGGCCTCTTTTCGCCGCTGATGATTCATCGCGCTCTCCACTTCGGAATTTGTGACTGATACATTATCCGAATCCTCCTGAAGTGGACAATCTGGCGTTACGCCTGTATCGGCTCTTGTCCTTGTAGATGGGCCCGGGGCCAGATTGGTTTTGCTCGTCCAGCGGGGTCCTCGGACACAGTTCGGCGTATGCTCCTTTTGGAATAAGATGAAAGGAAAGAATGTGACAATACGGCCTTGCTACCGGGCACATATTGAAAACTATACCTCTTCGATGAAGGAGGGAGATCGACGGTGCCCCCCATTTCCTTTCGCTTCGAAGACTCGCCCTGCGTAGGCATCGTCCTCTTAGGAGATGCCCTTTATACAGTGCGGCGAGACGAGCGCTGCCCCTTTGGAGCATGAGACAGTGCGGTGGGTGAGGCGCGAAGGGAAGGCTCTCTTTGAGGGGATGTCTCCTGGGTACTTACATTGGAGGAGGGAAGAAGGCCAGGATAATCGGCTACAATGGCCACTTCTGTACCATCGTGGCTCGCTTGATAGAAAACTCCTTCAGTGAGTTCTATGAATATATCCGGGTCCTCTTCAAATCTGGGATCTTTGTCGCGAACATGGTCCTCTGGCTGCGGGGCAGGGCAATAAACCCCCTCGATCACCTTCCTCCATACCTGTTGAAAAACAGCCGAATTTAATTCGGTTAGCATATCTCAGTAAATAGGTTGTATAAAGCTAGCAATCGAAGAAACTCACCCGGTCGATGGGGTTATACATGGAAAAACCTTCCCGACACTTCAAGCGGACAAAGTCTTCTTTCTCCCTCTTATAAAGATCAGCTAAGATGGCGGCCAAGGCGGCTGGGGTATCCGGACCCTCGCGTAGGCAGCGAGATGCATCGTCCTGCCCATTGTAATGCCACATGGGAAAACCTCTGGACTGAAGTGGCTGAACGCATCGCTTTATCGCAATGGCCATTACTTCAATTATCGAAAGTTCGGAGTGGGCAAGTACTCTGATCTTGCTGACTAGCCTCTTAATCTCCGCACTGTCTTCTTCCTTGAGGCTTCGAGGGTGCCAGTTGAAGCGTTTCTTCAAAGGAGCGCTGGAGAATTCGGGAAGACAACGCCGAATTGGGTCTGGTAGAACAACTTCTTCGATGTAAAACCACTCCGAGGGCCACTCTTCGGGTCCCTTCTTGGGAGTACCGGATAGGTAACCTGTCCCTGCTATGTGCCACACTTCGGTGCCGCCCACCTCGAATATGGATACCTTTTGGGAGCGAGGGACGAGGCAAAAGAATTTCCTCCATAGCTCGAAATGGGCCTCACAGCCTAAAAATAGCTCGCAAAGAGCAACGAAACCCGCAATATGCAAGATAGAGCCTGGCGTGAGATTGTGCAGTTGGAACCCATAAAACTCCAGGAAACCTCTGAGGAAAGGATGGATTGGAAATCCTACGCCTCTCAAGAGGAAGGAAACAAAGCACACCCGCTCCTCTTTACTGGGGTTGGGAAAGTTTTCCGCCAAGGCTTCGCCGTCGATCGAAGCTAATCCAGCCCGGACGGAGACTAGATCCGCGGGAGGGAGATATCCCTCCGTCTGAAGTCTATTCAGATGGGCGTGAGATACCGAGCAGCTTCCCCAATCGCCTGCTTGGGGGCTATGGGGGCGCGAGGAAGAGCCGGGGGCGCTTGCCATATTTGGAGGGTTTTTCATGGCTGGCTCTAAGGGTTTCTGCGTGGTGTGGAATGGCATCTGAGATCCAATCTCTTTAAATAGACGCCATCCTCACGCGGCCAAGGGTTTATTTGTAAAAAGTACATGGACTATTCGCATTCGTTTGACACGTGGAAGCCGAGGCGACGATGGGAAGGAATCATCAAGGCGGGGCATCGAAGTCAGAACCGAACTGTCATTGTTCTGAAGAAGAACCTGCCTTGCAAGACTGAAGACATGAAGTCGATTACGACCTCGTCATTGAAGGCAAGTTCGGGGGCTACTGAGGGAGTCCTGGATTTAGGGGTCCTCGGGCATCCGGATTACTGAAGGTGGGCCGGACTGATTGGCCGTAAAGATAAAAGCAGAAGGTCATCCCCCGTGTCTGGATAGGACTCCTATGTATGTAAAAAGTCAAGATAGATGTCCGGATGTAATGATTCCTTCTTCCCCAAGTCATCTCTGCACAACCCTAGGCCCCCTCCAGCGTGTATATAAGCCGGAGGGTATAGTCCGTAGAAGCTAGCAGAATCATATTAATCATAGGCTAGGCTGCTAGGGTTTAGCCATTACGATCTCGAGGTAGATCAACTCGTGTAACCCTATATTCACCAAGATCAATCAAGCAGGAAGTAGGGTATGACCTCGATAGAGAGGGCCTGAACCTGGGTAAACATCATGTCCCCAGTCCCTTGTTACCATCGATCCTTAGACGCACAGCTTGGGCACCCCTACCAGAGTTCTGCCGGTTTTGACACCGACCAGGGTGGAGGAAGAGGTGCCTCACTGGCGGTGGCGCGCCGGCTATGGACGACGGTGGCGGGCGACGGTGATGGTCGGGTGGTGCAGCACCGGCGATGGTGGGGGGTGGTGGCGCGCGGGCGGCGGCGGCGGGCGACGGTGACGGGGACGGCGACCAGACAGTGTGAGTGAGAGTGTGTGGTGAGGGAGAGGGGAATGGGCGGGACGGCCAGGGACCATAGGATAAATAGATAAGATTGCAATTTAATGGTATCGTCAGGAAATGAAAATTCAACATCTGTAAATGTTTGGTTATGTAAGAGCAGAAACCATGATAAATAAAAACACACATCTTATTGTGGAAATTGAAGCTCAGATAATTTGTGGACAAACCTGTCCTGTAAGAAGAGGTGTATCCACACTGAGCTTTGATGCAGCAGGTATTCTGTGCGCGCATGCCATATCTGCAGCTGAATAAGTTCAAAACATTAAGCTAGTAATTTAGTCCTCAAAAAGTTATACAAAATAACTTCTTTAATTGAAGCATAGTAAATTACTTCTTGATGCCCTGAAATTCCAGCTCTAGAAATGTATCCTGCATACATAGCAACAGCAGTTTTTCAAACAAAGTTAAGCAATGGTAGAACGAATGTGAATAAATAAAAATGTGATAAAGTGATAGAGTCCACATAACCTGTAGGCTGTATTGACCCGCTGGAGCAATGTAATTTACTTTCCCCTGGAACCAAGTGAAAGGGCGACATGGTGGTTCATCAAATTATTCTAAAAAACAATCTGTCAGAGTCAGGAAACATTAGAATGTGCATCCGCAAAAAAAAAGGAAACATTAGAATGTGCACACGGGTTAATAATGAAAATCTGACTTGTTTTTATTTTATTTTAAAAGCTCTCATTTCAATACCTTAATCAAGTAGGTGCGCATACAGCTAGGTGCACAAAATCAGCTCTTACGGACTTTGTTTTTATCTATGTATGAGATAAAAAATACTGAGTGGTACCTTATGCAATGTTGTACTAAGTAGGTCAAGAGTAATATCCGTACCTGGTGATTATTTCCTAGACATTATGTCCCATAATGTATATAGGAGTGTGGTTTTCAGATGACAAATGATATAATTAACCATAGTTTCAGCAAAGAAAGATGTGTCATAGACTCATAGTTCTTGCCACTAAAAATATTAGAGCTTGGGGAACCTATCTTGAGCAGAAGGCAGACACATTCAATCAAGTGAACGAATTTATGGGTCATCTTCATCCAATATGGTTAGATGATTCCTTACACTCGGTTTTTAGTTTTTCAAGGCAACAATCATGAGCACTATTTCAAATAAGAAATAGTGTCACACCAGTGTGAAAGACCTTTCTGACTAATTGTTGCAGGAATAAAAGAGATACATGCACAAATTCATTCAACAGATAACAACTTCTACGTTTGCGTACTTCTGAACAAAATTTCATTGCCACGGCTACAAAGTTTGTCTGAACTAAGACTAATTGCCACACCAACCCAACAAATCTATTGGGAGATTAGATAAGGTATATGCAAGAAAGACAAGCAAGCCCAGGACAGAACAGCGCACCATGTTATTACACTTAAATCAGCAATTACTACTGCTGCTATCATCAACCCTTGCTGTCTTAGAATTCTGTTTACTTGGATCGCTTGTGTAATGTTACTGTAATGCTTCTAGAAATTGGCTGCGAGAAACAATCACCAAACAATTAAAAATGAACTATTTTTATATAAGTCTACAGATATATTTTAGTGGCTCTTGCAAGTTTAATACTTTCAATATATCTATTGAGAAGCTTACAAAGATAATAATCATATCATACTAACTTCACTAAATTGGTTCACAAGATTGTATGGTGAGAAGAGAACTAATAGGATTTATTTTACCTGGTTGAAGGCTTGAAGCACGCAACAAAATACTCCATGCATTTTCTTCAGGCAATTCATCAAACATTTGGTGTGTGCTCTGCCTATCATGAAACCGTAACTCGCATGTAGTAAAAGTCTCCCTAGTAATCAAACCTCCAATCTGCACATCATGTAACTTTGATGATTATGTAACAAACTACAAATTTCCTATTTTGTAGAAGACAAATCACAAGATTTGATTGGCAGGCTTTCATGTTGGAGCTGTAGTTACGAAATCAGCAAGCTCGCTCTCTCCCTGCGCACGCGCACGAAAGCACGGCCGGACCAACAGATCGGACCACGCGCTCTCCAAACCCAAGGGGCAGAGTCCGACATTGTTGTGCGAGACAGAAGCTGCGTCACAGAATCAGGTAGAGGACCTTGGGCTGGTCGTGCGGGATAGCAGCAGCATCTGCCGCCTCAGGGCACTCCACTGGGGCGCCATAGCAATGGGAGGGCTCGGCGCTGTCGCGCGCCTAGCCGTCCACGGTGACATCGTCCTGAGCGTGGTGCGAGAAGACGGGCGGCTCGCCGTGCTCCATCCCCGCGACCTTAAGCCTAGACGAGCAACACCAGGGCGAGGGGGCCCGAGACGCTACGTGCGCAGCGTTAACCAAAGCCAAACTTTCCATCCATGGATCTGAACCGGGCAAAACAGAGCGAGTCATGGGCACGGGGAAGGGAATAGCAACGGTGCTGGGCACAGGGCGGCCGCGGCGGCCATGAGAGAAGGAGAATTTTTTATGAGCACGGGAGGAGATGAAGTTCCTTTTTTTAGACTGGGAGAAGGAGTTATTTTTGAGATATACAGGGAGAAGGAGACGAAGTGCGTCCATGGCCACCGGACGTGTAGGTTACACGGCGCAAGCCCAATACAACGCACGGGGGTGGTGGCATGGTTCGTGGCCCACGAAACCGAACGCTATCTGGCGAAACATTATCTCTGCGTACTTGGGTAGATCTCAGCCGTAAATCTTTATTGTAACATAAAATCAACGGATATAAAAGGGTGACTTATGAAGAACTATGAAAGCCTCTGTCCTTTATTATTAGGTAAAGATATTGATATATGGTTTAACAAATTGGTTCGAGCAATGTTGCCTTGATCCTTATGATTCGTATTTGAATTTATCCAGAGTTTTGATGATCCCGCCTGGCTTTGGACGATAAGTCGCCAGTGAGTCTTGATTATAAGCTTGGAGTTCTGCGCTCTAAATCTTTGGGCTGTTACCCTCACTGCATATGACGTTCTAAGCCGGCAGTATGAACCGATTTCACAGGCCACGTAGCCTTGATTATATGACTCATCATTGAGCATCTTTGGGTTTGATAACCCGTCCTGATAGCGGACGTTAAGTCGCTGGGATATCTTTGCCTTGAGGAATCAAAATCATGATATTGCATGCCTACGGGTCAATACCCATGACGGATTATAATTATTGAGGTATCACCATGATCTCAAATTTCCAGGTATGTTTTGTACTAGTTATATGAAGATGCGAGGTTTGATAACCCGCCCTGGCTTTGGACGTTAAGTTGCTAGTATATTTTGGATTGCGCCATTGGTATCATGCGCTTATAAATCATTGGATTGTTACCCTCACTGGATGTGGCGATGTAAGCCAGCAATTTGAGCCAATTTTCCAGGTATGTTTTTAAATTGTTGGATGAATATGCGAGGTTTGATAAGCCGCCCTGACTTTTGATTTTAAGTCGCCAGTATGTTTAGGCTTGAATGGCCTTAATTCTAATCTTTTCCATAATTGCATAAGACTATATTATGTTTGGGTGTTACCCGCCCTGGCTTTTGACGTTAAGTCGCCAGGGCATATGTTGTTTAAACTTTGTGCAGGACATGCAGAGCTTTACACATAAAGATACTACTATTGCTCATATGAAAAATTGCGTTTAAGCCCATCATCTCGCTATCTAAAAATATTGCCGAGTTATATTGCTCTGGGTTATATTGCTACATATTGAGTTTATTGAGGCTACAAGACGCCAAAGTGATCTTTTCAAAAACTGGATATGACTATGAGCCGCCATGGATGGGTTATCAATTATTGATTTTTACAAAGGCTATAAGCCACGGGTTACAAAAATCCCGGATTACAATGGATGCGTATTAAGTCGCCATTGGCCAAGAGCCGTCGGGTATTTAAACTCTGGATTTATTTGACAACAGATAAGGTATTCAAATCTTTAATAGCCAAACTTGGCTGGATTTTCATTATAATATTGAATGATTGAGGTTTTCATACCGGATTATATTATTCAAATCTTGAATAGCCAACATGGCTGGATTTTTATTATGGTTATCAATAACCAGTATTATGATTGAGGATTTCAAAGTCGCTTCAGCGCAATGGTTATTATTACTTTATCAATAGATATGATTTATTCTACAATGGAAGGAATAGTCTCGAGTCGCTGCAAGCACACAACCCGGCACTTGGGGGCTACATTATTCAAATCATGATTATATCAAGTACGCAAGTCCCATGTCGCTGCAAGCATGCACCATGACACTTGGGGGCTAATGCAAGGTCATTTTTAACTTGCCTTATTGAAGACCCGACCCGTCACATTGTGATGAGCCGGCCCTTGGGGGCTACTAATTGCTCTTGTCAAAGGTAACCCAAAAATTGGGAGCTACATCATTTGGTGTTATTAATTACTGCTCAAATCTACATGATCATATCCACAAAGTCCCTGCTCATTATTGCATAATGACCCGCCCCTTGGGGGCTATACTGGTTGAAGTTTTTATGAGCATAAGGCAATTACAAGTCCCAGGTTGCTGCAAGCATGACAACCCGGCACTTGGGGGCTACATATGTGGAATATTCAGTTTATGACTAGTGACTGAGATGAACAACCCGGATTTCTTCAAGGTTGCGACATTTATATTGAAGCAAATCTTAAGCTGGCGCTCCCTTCTTAAGACTTGGGGGCTACAAGTGATATGCATATAAGGGAGGTACATTTTCAAGCTTGATGTTAGCAACAATTATGACCCGGTGCCATCAATATTTACAAACCGGCAGTTTTGGCAATCATAACTTGCCAAGCTCTACATCTTTAAGCATGCTGAAAATCAGATGAGTATTTCAAGACCAATATTTTTGTCAAGCTAGAGTATTGGAAGCCGAATCAAATGGATTATTATTTATAATATTTTTCTGCAAGAAGCTAATGTCAGCAAATTGACTATGAAGCTGGCCTATTGAACCGGACTTTTCAAAAGAAGTGCCCGGATGTTTTGCATTGGCAAAGTTTGAACATATCTGCTAAAGGAGATTTGCTATGAGATCATGGACACGTATCAAGCAGAAAATGACAAGGACTTAAGGATGATCAGGTGCCGGTTCAGAAAAAACTTTTAACCCGGAGCACAACCTGTCAAATATGTTCTTGTGTTTATTTTGCAGGATGAGTTTAACATGGGTAAATCCAAATTAAACTGGGGGCTAATGTCGGGGATATACCCCGTGGTATGACCCGGCCGGATATATGACCCGGCTGAGACTTGGCGGTTCATCGGTAACCCGCCTGAAGGCTGGCGACTCACTGGTCTGGCGATTCACCGGTCTAGCGACTCACTGATGACCCCGATGGCGGGTCAAATAGATGACAAGGCCCAAGGCCCAGAAGGCCGGCTCATGCTATGGTGGGCCGGCTTAAGAGGAAAGGCATAAGGAGTTTTCCCTTAAAGGGGCAAGACTACGATTCCGCTTGTTATAGAATAGTCCTAGTCCTACTAGGACTCCACATGTAACCCGCCCCTTCAACTTATATAAGGAGGGGCAGGGCACCCCAAGGGGGACAAGTTTCACGAGTTGGACAAGTTAGGGTTAGACTGACAAGTCTATAGCTCTCGAGATAGAGCACCCTTGAAATCATGATGATCATCATCAATATCAATGAAGTAGGAGTAGGCTTTTACCTCCGCCGTGAGGGGCCGAACCTGGGTAAAAAAAACCTCGTGTCTCTCGTCCCACTCAACCCCTCTCAAGCTACTACATAGATGCGTTGGCCTCACGACTAAGTCCTCACTCTAGGACATCTGCCGTGACAAATCCACGACAGCCGCCATGAGCTCTCCCATGTCATTACAATGATGTTTAAGCCGCCCAAGCTTCTGCTTATGGGGTGTAAAGTGATAATTCTTCTCCAAGACCAGAACAGCTGAACCTGCTGCAATGCTATCTGATGAATGAATAATAGCTGAGACCCGGCGGACCCAATGGTGGGCCGACTCATCCTCCCGCTGCACACAGTTATCGAGATCAATAATCGTCAGAGGCTGCTTACACATTCCTTTAAAGTTCTGAATGAAGCGCGCCTTTAACTCAGCCGATGAATTGATCGAATTCACGGGTAATCCTTTCAACCAGGTACGAGCCGGTCCATCCAACATCATGGTGAAGTACTTGGCACATACAACATCATTAACGTCTAGCATCTCCATAGCTAGCTCATAGCTCTCAATCCAAGCCTCAAGTGGCAGATTAGCTGTGTAATTACGCACCTTACGAGGGCCCTTAAAATCCTTGGGCAAACATTCATTGCGTAGAGCTGGTACTAGACATGTCACACCAACTGTCCTGGAAGTCGTTCCAGCTTCAATGGATGCCGAAGGGTTTATTGGAAATTGCTGATGAGCCCCCAATTAGGCCACCAATTCCGCCTCACAACGAGCTCTAGCTTGATCCACAAGTGCCTGAGCATTGTTCAGCATATTTTCATCTCGGGCGGGTTTGGTCCATGGGGCAGGTCATCATTTCGAGGCGGGTTACGACGCCGCTCACTGCTAGAAACAACCGACGACTCAACACGCCGGCTGTAGCTTCGTCTTGGGCGGGGAGTTGAGTGAACACGCTCACGACTGTATGAATAAGCCGCCTGTTGTGCCACCGCTGTCTGAAGAAGCTCTACCGCGTTCCGGGTCTCAATCATTGCTAGAGACTCACCTTCGATCAGGATAGCCGCCAGCCGTGTAGCTGTTGTTATCATGTTATCCACTGGGTTGGAATAATGGCCAGAGGGTGTTGGAACCCATTGAGGTGGGGTTAGATCCCTACGAGGCGGGTCTGGCACACGAGGTTGGGTCGCCGCTCCGGTCCCTGGCGCCTCAGCAGCCCGGGTTACCACGGGCTGGTTACTCATTCCTGCCCCGGGCGTGTTAAAAAGATTTCGCCCCTCAAACGGCGAAGACAGGCGGCTCTGGTGCCTCCTTAAAAAAACAGCATTGGATGCATTCTAATCTAGACTTAGGGGGAAAGCTTCTACTCTTATCCGTTGTGCCTCGTCCTCCAGTGAAGCTCGCTCCGTCGCCATCCTGGCGTTCTCTGCATTAAGATCCTCTTGGGCTTTGGCCACCTCATCTCGCACCATTGCAACTTCTACATTATGATGTGCTTGATTCGCTGGAGTCACCATCGTGGCTAATAGAGTCGCCAGGGTGCCCAAGAGCTTAGGTAAAACCTGAGTCGGCGGCCGAACAGAGCCACCCGCCCCAGCTGTTGTAGCTGCAGTTGAACCGGATGTCATAGCAACAGTTGTTGATGAGTTTACCATCGGTTGCGTACCAGCCATAAAAATAGCAGCCCTGCTTGGCGGCTCATAAGGGTCCGAAATACTATCACCATCGGAATAGCCCCCAAGCCTGCCATCCTGAAGCTGATAGATTGATTCGGTTTCTCCGGTTGATGACTCATCACCTGAATAGACGGCCGTCTCTTCAACGGATGCAGAACCTTCCTCAAGATCCGCCCCATGAACAAAGCCAACGAAAACATGCTTCCATGTAGGTTGACCCCTGGCAGGTCGCGCGCGCTGAGTGATGTCGCTTGAAGCTACGTCGGTATTTCCCCAAAGAGGAAGGGATGATGCAGCACAGCGGCGGTAGGTATTTCCCTCAGTGAAGAAACCAAGGTTATCAAACCAGTAGGAGAACCAAGCAACACAACATAAATAGCCCCAGCACACAGATAACAAATCCTCGCAACCCGACGTGTAAAAGGGGTTGTCAATCCCTTTCGGGTAGCGACGCCCCAAGATGGGCAAACGGACGTGAAGAAAATTGTAGTAGAATGATAGATCGAACGCCAAACAAAATAAATAAGAATAAATTGCAGCAAGGTATTTTTGTATTTTTGGTTTAATAGATCTGAAAATAAATGCAAAGGGAAAGTAGATCACAAAGGCAAATATATTGAGAAGAGACCCGGGGGTCGTAGGTTTCACTAGTGGCTTCTCTCGAAAAAAATAGCAAACGGTGGGTGAACGAATTACTGTTGGGCAATTGATAGAACTTCAAATAATCATGATGATATCCAGGCAATGATCATTATATAGGCATCACGTCCAAGATTAGTAGACCGACTCCTGCCTGCATCTACTACTATTACTCCACACATCGACTACTATCCAGCATGCATCTAGTGTATTAAGTTCATGGAGAAACGGAGTAATGCAATAAGAACGATGACATGATGTAGACAAGATCTATCTATGTAGAGATAGACCCCATTGTTTTATCCTTAGTAGCAACGATACATACGTGTCGGTTCCCTTTCTGTCACTGGGATCAAGCACCGTAAGATCGAACCCACTACAAAGCACCTCTTCCCATTGCAAGATAAATAGATCAAGTTGGCCAAACAAAACCCAAATATCGGAGAAAGAAATATGAGGCTATAAGCAATCATGCATATAAGAGATCAAAGAAACTCAAATAACTTTCATGGATATAAAAAGATAGATCTGATCATAAACTCAAAGTTCATCGGATCCCAACAAACACACCGCAAAAAGAATTACATCATATGGATCTCCACGAGACCATTGTATTGAGAATCATCCGAGAGAGAGGAAGCCATCTAGCTACTAACTACGGACCCGTAGGTCTACAAGGAACTACTCACGCATCATCGGAGAGGCACCAATGAACATGATGAACCCCTCCGTGATGGTATCTAGATTGGATCTGGTGGTTCTGGACTCTGCGGCCGCTAGATGAAAATTTCGTCGACTCCCCTAGGGTTTCTGGAATATTGGGGTATTTATAGAGCAAAGAGGCGGTCCGGGGGGCACCCGAGGTGGGCACAACCCACGAGGGCACGCTTGGGCCTCCTGCCGCGCCTTGGTGGGTTGTGCTCCCCTCAGAGCACCCCCAGGCGCTGCCTTGTCCCATTGGGTGTCTTCTGGTCCAGAAAAAATCTCCGTAAAGTTTCGTTGCATTTGGACTCCGTTTGATATTGATTTCCTGCGATGTAGAAAACATGTAGAAAACAGCTACTGGCACTTGGCACTATGTCAATAGGTTAGTACCAAAAAATGATATAAAATGACTATAAAATGGTTATAAAACATCCAAGATTGATAATATAATAGCATGGAACAATCAAAAATTATAGATACGTTGGAGACGTATCAGCATCCCCAAGCTTAACTCCTGCTCGTCCTCGAGTAGGTAAGTGATAAAAACAGAATTTTTGATGTGGAATGCTGCCTATCATGTCATATCATAATATTTTCTTTATAGCATGGACATTTGGAATTTTATGTGATTCAAAGCAATAGTCTAGTTTTCACATGATGACTTAAATACTCAAGCATATCAACAAGCAACCAAGTCTTTCAAAATATCAACGCTCAAATGAGTTATCCCTAGCCCATCATGCTCAATCATTGATCCATTCATGAAACACACTGGCATATTAGCTACACCCAATACTCAAGTACGATCATATTGCCTCCTAGTTGGTGCTTTTATAAGAGAGATGGAGACTCAAATTCAAAAATAAAAACTGCCAGAGGGAAGTAGGGATTTGTAGAGGTGCCAGAGCTCAAAGTGAAAAACTTAGAGATAAAACATTTTGGGAGGTATACTTTTCCCACCAACGAAAATGACTTAGAGTTCCCCACACCTTCCATGCTTAGATATGTCAGAGGCGATTCCCAAACAGAAAATAAAAGATATTCCTTTTTCCACCAAACTTTCACTTTCCATGGCTAACCGTATCCACGGGTGCCCTCCATGCCAACACTTTCCAAGGAATTTATTATTTGACAACATAAAGTAAATTTCCTTTTCATTTTGGGACTGGGCAGCCCTAATACCTTTGCCTTTCTCTCGTGCAATGACAAGTGAATAAACACTAATTATGGGAATAACACATCTTAGCATGGAAAATATAGTCAACCCCTCACCGCCTCGCGAGCGGTACGAGCACACAAAAAGGGAAATTTATTTTGAAATTAAAGATGGCACATACAAATTTGCTTAGAACGGCACGAAAATACCGCATATAGGTAGGTATAGTGGACTCATGTGGCAAAAACTGGTTTAAAGGATTTGGATGCAGAAGTAGAGCTCATACTTAGTGCAAAATGAAGGCTAGCAAAAAACTGGGAAGCGACCAACCAAGAAACAAATAATCTCATAAGCGAGCATTAAGCATAATTAACACCGAATAATGCACCACAAGTAGGATATAACTTCATTGCATAATTATTGACTTTCATGCTTGCATAGGGAATCACAAACCTTAACACCAATATTTTTATTAAAGCATAATTACTCATCAACATGACTCACATATCACATCATCATATCTCAAAACTATTACAAGGAATCAAGTTTATTTTGTCCAATGATCTTCATGAAAGTTTTTATTATATCCTTCTTGGATATCTATCACTTTGGAACTAATTTTCATGTGTTGCTTTTGATAAGCTCAAACAAATATAAGTGAAGATCATGAGCATAATATTTCTTTCTCTCAAATTAATTTAAGTGAAGCAAGAGAGAATTTCTTCAAAAATACTAAAGCACACCGTGCTCAAAAAGATATAATTGAAGCACTAGAGCAAGTCCATAGCTCATAAAAATTTAAGTGAAGCATAGAGAGCAATTCTAACAAGTCATGACATAATTTTGGCTCTCTCAAATAGGTGTGTCCAGCAAGGATTGATGACTTAAAACAAAAAGCAAAAAAAGCAAAGACTCGTATCATACAAGACGCTCCAAGCAAAATTCATAGTATGTGATGAATAAAAATATAGCTTCGAGTAAAATACCGATGGTCGTTAGAAGAAAGAGGGGATGCCACTCGGGGGCATCCCCAAGCTTAGTTGGTTGCTCATCTTTAGATAATAGCTTGGGATGCCGGGGCATCCCCAAGCTTAGGCTCTTTTATCCTTCCTTCATCCATCGTAAGATAACCCAAAACTTGAAAACTTCAATCACACAAAACTCAACAAAGCCTTCGTGAGATCCGTTAGTATAAGAAAATAAATCACTACTATAAGTACTGTATCAAACAAATTCATATTTTGTTTTTGCATTATATCTACTGTATTACAACTTTTCTATGGCAAAAACACATCAAAGAAAACCATAGAGCCATCAGAACAAGCACACAACGCAAAGAAAACAGAATCTGTCAAAACAGAACAGTCTGTAGCAATTTGAAAATTTCGAATAATTATCTAACTCCAAAAATTCTTAAAAATTAGGAAATCATAGGCAATTTGTATATCAATCTTGTGTCAAAAATTCAGATCAAAATCACGTTTCTGTGATTACTAAAATTATTTTCGTGAGCACATAAGTTTCTTTTTTTCAGCAAGATCAAACAACTATCACCCAAGAAGATCCTAAAGGCTTTACTTGGCACAAACACTAACTAAAACATAAAAAACACAATCATAAGAGTAGAATAATTGTGTTAACACTCAAGAACAGAAAGCAAAAGATAAAAATAAATTTTATTCATTGGGTTGCCTCCCAACAAGCGCTATAGTTTTACGCCCTTAGCTAGGCATAAAGCAAGGATCTAAGTTTTGTCATCTTTGTCCAACTCTTCAATCAAACACTTAGAATCCTTCAAAGATTTAGCATAAAGATCTTCAATAACAATACTCCTAGGAATAAATTTAAAGATTTCATTCTTGCAAAAAGGATCTCTTATCACTTCAACAAAATCCGGGTGAATACTAATCATCTTAAGATCTTCTTTATTACTATTGCTAGAAGTTGCACCCTTGTTCTTGGTAGCTTGAGTAACTTTTCCAATCTTTATAGGAGTTTTTTCGATAGTTTTAGCGGAAGCAAAAGCCATACTTATATTACTAAAGATTTCTTCTAGTTTATCAATCCGAGACGGGCTTTCTTCTATTCTTTCATGGATTATGATCCCCTTTTCTTTTAACAACTTAAAAATTTCTCCCGCTTTTGACCCAATCTTGGTGGCAAAATTATGCATCTTTTTATCTATAATTTCCATATGATTTTCGGTGAGCATTTTCTTTTCAATAGCATCTAGTCTTTCCATAACATGCTCAAGAGTCAAAGTTGTTTCATTAATCATGAGAGGTGGTGAGCCCACTAAATTTCCCATAGCATTAAAAGCATCAAGAGAAGGACACATCAAGAAATTTCCACCGGTAATGTATCAAGGACGAATCTATACCAAGTGGTGATGCCAACATAAAAACAACGAAGAAGAACAACGGTAGATTGCTTATGGATAGATCTATTATGAGCATTGCAAATTCTATACCAAGCATCCTTTAAATTTTCTCCTCCCCTTTGTTTAAAGTTGAGAACTTCATTCTCGGGAGTGCACGCAATAGTGGAAGAACTATCCATAATAATGGCAGACAAGATTGCACTCAAAAATAGATCCGGCAAGAAAACGGCGAACGAAAAAGAGGGGCGAATAAAACGGCAAATTTTTTGTGAAGTGGGGGAGAGGAAAACGAGAGGCAAATGGCAAATAATGTAATTGCGAGGAGATGAGATTTGTGATTAGGAACCTGGTATATGTTGATGATGTCTCCCCGGCAACGATGCCAGAAATTCCTTTTGATGTCGCTTGAAGCTACGTCGGTATTTCCCCAAAGAGGAAGGGATGATGCAGCACAGCGGCGGTAGGTATTTCCCTCAGTGAAGAAACCAAGGTTATCGAACCAGTAGGAGAACCAAGCAACACAACGTAAATAGCCCCTACACACAGATAACAAATCCTCGCAACCCGAGGTGTAAAAGGGGTTGTCAATCCCTTTCGGGTAGCGGCGCCCCAAGATGGGCAAACGGACGTGAAGAAAATTGTAGTAGATTGATAGATCGAACGCCATACAAAATCAATAAGAATAAATTCCAGCAAGGTATTTTTGTATTTTTGGTTTAATAGATCTGAAAATAAATGCAAAGGAAAAGTAGATCGCAAAGGCAAATATATTGAGAAGAGACCCGGGGGTCGTAGGTTTCACTAGTGGCTTCTCTCGAGAAAAATAGCAAACGGTGGGTGAATGAATTACTATTGGCAATTTATAGAACTTCAAATAATCATGACGATATCTAGGCAATGATCATTATATAGGCATCATGTCCCAGATTAGTAGACCGACTCCTGCCTGCATCTACTACTATTACTCCACACATCGACCGCTATCCAGCATGCATCTAGTGTATTAAGTTCTTGGATAAACGGAGTAATGCAATAAGAATGATGACATGATATAGACAAGATCTATCTATGTAGAGATAGACCCCATTGTTTTATCCTTAGTAGCAACGATACATACGTGTCGGTTCCCTTTCTGTCACTGGGATCAAGCACCGTAAGATCGAACCCACTACAAAGCACCTCTTCCCATTGCAAGATAAATAGATCAAGTTGGCCAAACAAAACCCAAATATCGGAGAAAGAAATACGAGTCTATAAGCAATCATGCATATAAGAGATCAAAGAAACTCAAATAACTTTCATGGATATAAAAAGATAGATCTGATCATAAACTCAAAGTCCATCGGATCCCAACAAACACACTGCAAAAAGAATTACATCATATGGATCTCCACGAGACCATTGTATTGAGAATCATCCGAGAGAAAGGAAGCCATCTAGCTACTAACTACGGACCCGTAGGTCTACAAGGAACTACTCACGCATCATCGGAGAGGCACCAATGAACATGATGAACCCCTCCGTGATGGTGTCTAGATTGGATCTGGTGGTTCTGGACTCTGTGGCGGCTGGATGAAAATTTCGTCGACTCTCCTAGGGTTTCTGGAATATTGGGGTATTTATAAAGCAAAGAGGCGGTCCGGGGGGCACCTGAGGTGGGCACAACCCACCAGGGCGCGCCTGGGCCTCCTGGCGCGCCCTGGTGTGTTGTGCTTCCCTCGAAGCACCCCCCTAGGCGCTGCCTTGGCCCATTGGGTGTCTTCTGGTCCAGAAAAAATCTCCGTAAAGTTTCGTTGCATTTGGACTCCGTTTGATATTGATTTCCTGCGATGTAAAAAACATGCAGAAAACAGCAACTGGCACTTGGCACTATGTCAATAGGTTAGTACCAAAAAAATGATATAAAATGACTATAAAATGATTATAAAACATCCAAGATTGATAATATAACAGCATGGAACAATCAAAAATTAGAGATACGTTGGATATGTATCACTAAGCCGTCTCGATGATGTTGGTGTAGGTGTCCGGCTCAAGCTCTGACTCGCTGATCTTGCCGATGAAGACTTGAATTCCGCCAAAGGGAACCCGGTACCCGTACTCAATTGAGTCGGCCTCAGGGCCCCAGCCAGTGTCGTCGATGTACATCTTGCCGCGGCGACTCTTAGTCATCCAGCCCATGGCGTATCCTTCGATCCCTGAGAAGTTTCCCTTCAAGAACTTGAAACCATCATGCTCTGGCCCCACGGTGGGTGCCAACTGTCGTGGATTTACCTCGGCAGATGCCCTTGTGAAAGGACTTAGGTGTGGAGCCATCGCAGCGTAGGTTAGCTCGAAGGGGTTGAACAGGACAAAGGACACAGAGATTTGCCCAGGTTCGACCCCTCATAACGAGGTAAAAGCCTACGTCTTGCTTCTAGTTGTATTGTTTGAGTTTCGATTACAAGGGAGCGATCACGCTTGACCTAGCTATCTATGAATTGTTTCTTAGTCCTAACCCGCCGCAAGGTCTCACCTTTATATACACAGGTCGAGACCCTGAGGCTTACAAGAGTCCTAGTCGGATCACACAACGTGACCAACCCGATTTCTAAGTCGCCTTGCCTTGCACGACAAGTCGCCATTGTGGTGGCTCACACCTTCTAGGTCTTGGTAAACCGCCGAGTCTTGGGCCTTCAATAAGCCCACCTTGTAAGCCGCCACCAACCATCACATCCCATCTTGGTTTCACCTGGGCTTTCTTCATATTGAGTCGCCAATGGTGTGACCCTACCCCTCCTGGGCGGGTCATACCTCGGGGTTATATCCCCAACAAATTCTGTATGATAATTTCTCTTGAGAGCTCATGATTGGGGCATGTGTACATCATGTACTTAAGCCTCTCCCATGCTTGAGTGATACTTTATCCTTCAGGAGGCCAAAAATTATATATATAATTCTATGATAATTCTTTTTGATGAAATTCCAATTTCAATCGATTCCAATCCCAAGCTCCAATATCACCACATAGCCTATACCATATCAATGTCTTTCCTCCCAAAGATAAAGGGAAAACCTCCTTCTTAACTTCATCTCCGGTTAAACCTACAAACTTAAATAATCCACAAATTTCATCCACATAGATTAGATGCATATCAAGATGGAGTGTTCGATCTCTTGCATAAGGATTAGCTAGCATTTTCTCTATCATACCCAAAGGAATCTCATAATAAATATTTTTAGTAGGTGTAGTAGGTTGAGGGGAAACTCTTTGTGCTTCTGGTCGAGGTGAAGATACCCTGAACAAACCCCTCAAAGGATTGTTTTCCATAGTAACAAGTAACAGTAAATTTTAGCATGTAATATAAATGTTTCCTTACAAAATTCCACTCACCAAAAGTGCTTCACTCCCTGGCAACGGCGCCAGAAAACAACCTTGATGACCCACGAGTATAGGGGATCAATCATAGTCCTTTTGATAAGTAAGAGTGTCAAACCCAACGAGGAGCAGAAGAAAATGACAAGCGGTTTTCAGCAAGGTATTTTTTGCAAGCACTGAAATTGTCAGTAACAGGTAGCACTAGTGCAGAACCGGGCTGTATCACCGGTTCGTAAGGCCCTTTAGTGCCGGTTCTGTAACCCGCACTAAAGGGTGGGGACAAAAGGTCCCCCCTTTAGTACCGGTTCAACACGAACCGCCACTAAAGGGCCACCACGTGACACGAGCCAGCGCCGGGGGCTGGGAAACCTTTAGTACCGGTTGGTAACACCAACCGGTACTAAAAGGTTTAGTGGGTTTTGGGTTTATGATTTCTTTTTCCTTTAATTTTGTGTTTTCCATTTAATTCTTTTTCATTTGCTGGTATTTTACGATACTACATATTGTACATGTTATGAATATATATAAATAGAATTTCTCGTAGAACCGATCATATATATATATATATATCATCGAATGTCTCGCAACACCATTCACACATACACATGTATATATACAATTTGGTATATACAATTTCTCCTACATGGAGGCATTACTGCGGTAGCGGGTAATGGTATTCTCCTTTGGGATCTATGACCTGGTCGAGCAAAATTCCCGCTATTTCCTCTTGAATTGCTCGTACGCGATCCTCTGGTAGGAGCTTATCCCGCACCTCATCAAACTTTTAAGAAGGAGATCAATATGCATGTATTAGTTGTGTGATTAGATATCGATAATGATGTAAAAATTGTGAATAGTGTTTTGGCAAACGTACCCATAGCTGTCTAGCAGATTTGGTCCTTTCGGACGCCATCATGCGAATGTTCTTGCAAACATAGTATGCACATAAATCAGTCCCCGACGCCTGCTTCATGGCCTTTACGAGAATAGAATTCAATCAGATAATAATTAATCAAGCATGATAATTAATGGTATTGAAACTAGAACTAAAGAGATGGTAGCTAGCTAGTACTAATTAATTACTTACCCTGGGTCGATACCAATACAGCTTTTGTTTCCATTCGCCTGGAACCTCTTTGATGAACTTTTGCCAAGCCCTGCCCGCCGGCAAAGAAAATGAATAAAGGAGTTATTAAATAATTGATATCAGGAAATGACGTACTAAAGAGGCCGACATATAGGTCAATAATGATTGAAATTACCTGTTGACTATCCCCTTCACGATTTCGTACTGAGTAGCTGGTTTAAGTAGTGAGTCCAGTACTTCAACTTTTCCTTCTTCAACTTGAATGATTAACAAGATCCAGTGGTAACTGCATGCGCACACGTTTGCATGTATAAATTAAGCGGGCATGTGCATAACACTCATCAACTACCCTAAACCATATACACTTATTAACATATCGCTAGTAAGCAAAAACAGAATTTGTAGTACAAGACAGTGTGACTCACCCGAAGTTGTAAGGAAGAAGTATATCTCGATTGGTATTGAGGCGCTTCAAGAACCCTAGCATGTTTTTCTCTGTGTCTGCTTGATACCATTAAATTGTCCATGTCTCTTGATTAATGGTATTTGGGTCAATGAACCCAATGCCATAGCGTCCAACTTTTTTCATTTCATAGATCTTCATCCTGCATAATACCACAGAAAAGAATATAGTGAGGATAATTACAGGTAATGATCAACGAGCACTACAGCTAGCTTGAGACTTAAATTATAGAAAGAAATCACTTATAGACAATAGCAACTGACGATAGATTTGTCGAGTGTGTCTTGATTGAATAACTGAAATAGTTCTGTAAACTCAACATACAGAGGCATCTCATTGAAGTAATGCTCTGCCTTGACTTTCACCATGAGGGACTCTCCATTGGTAGTCTTGGCAATTTTCATGTACCATTCATGCAATTCATACATTCTCGTTGGGAGCTTCTTGACCTCCTCGGGCTTGACCAAAGGTTCGCCGCGGGCATATTTCCGTTTTATGTCCACCTCTCTAAGCGTATGCATGGGTTCAATCTCTAGGAGTTGATAAATAGTGATACCGAGCTCTGCAGCCTGCCTTCTATGCTTGTTGGTTATTACCAGCTGATCGGCGCCGGTACTCGCATGTGTTGGTACAATGAGCGGGGGGATCGATTGCACCGCCTGTTCTCCCAGCTGGGGAACATTTTTCTTGCTTTTTTTGGCAGCTGCTTGGCTCGAGCTCGAGCTCGACTCCTTCTTTTGTTGTGCTCGATGTGCCTTCCTGATTTGGCACTCATAGTTTGAGTCCCTAGGCTTGGGAGCTGGTGCTCAAGCCATATGAATGAAGTGGTCAACGACATCCTCAGGCACTTTCTCTTTTGGCGGCGGTGGCGGTTTCGGTCCAAAATGGGCGTCCAATTGGGCCCTGCATTCGGCATCGTTTTCCTCATTGGTCATGTCGTAAGGCCTCTTTGGAAGAGGCGCGAGGCTGCTTGGACCATATTGAAATCGCTTGCCTCCTGTACCTTTACTTGTACTGCTAGCCACCACAGTTGCGGCGGCTCTCTTTCGCTGTTGCTTAGGCGGCTGAGCCCGCTGAGGCGGCGGAGATGGCTGACGTGCCTGACTTGGAGGAGGAGGAGTGGGCTGACGCGTTACCAGACTTGGAGGAGGAGGAGTGGCCTGACGCGGTGCCGGACTTGGAGGAGGAGGAGTGGCCTGACGAGTTGGCGGACTTGAAGGAGCAGGACTCTGCTGAGGCGGTGGCTGATGACTTGGAGGAGCGAGAGTCTGCTGACGCGGTGGCGGACTTCGAGGAGGAGTCGGCTGACATGTTGTCGATGGCCTTGGAAAGATGATGCAATCCTTTCTCCATACGATGATACGATGTATGGCCTCTCCCAGTGTGTGCTCGTCGTCACCTCCAGGAATGTCAAGCTCTAGCCCCGAATATTGTGCCACCACTTCATTAACCATGACACGAGCATAGCCAGCTGGAATTGGGTTGCAATGGAAGGTTGCTTCAGGGGGATTTGTATAAGCAACGGCGTCCGCCACCTTCATGGATATGTTCTTCATTTTGAAGTGTAGCTCACAATTAGTGTTATCCATGATGTCATCCACAGGGCATCTATCCAGCAGTAGTGACTCATCGCCCGGGGCGGAACCCATGCTGCTTCTCGGCATGGATGGGACAGTGCTATCCAATGTTGGATCCGCTAGCTACTACTGCTGCTGAGACCCCCTTTCCTGGCTAAGTGAGTCGATCTGCTGCTGCTGCCGCTGGAATTGGAGTGCCAACTCCGCGTGGGCTGATTCTAGGACTATAAGGCGTTCTGCTTCCTACTTCCTCTGCTCCTCCTCTAGCTTCCTCTTCTTCTCCTCCTCCATCTTCTTTCTCGCACGGCTTCTGTAGTTGGCGTTCCAGTCCTCAAACCCCTCATACCACGGAACAACGCCTTTGCCTCGTGTTCTTCCCGGGTGTTCAGGATTTTCCAGGGCGTGCGTAAGCTCGTCGTTCTCTCTGTTGGGCGTGAACACCCCCGTTCGAGCCTCTTCTATTGCAACAAGTATTTTGTCCTCGACTCCTTTAAGACTTGCCTTCTTCAAAACGTGGCATGTCTTTGGGTCGAACGCCCCCCCCCCCCCCCCCCCATGCGCATAGAACCAAGTCCTAACCCTTTCGGGCCAAGTTGATGTAACTGGAATGACCCCTGCATCCACCATCTCTTGCTCAGCCTTATCCCACTTAGGCCGGGCCACCGCTTAGCCACCTGGCCCCAGCATATGGTAATGCTCCTTTTTCGCGGCATTGATCTTGTTTATTCTCGACAGTTCCTTAACTGATTCTGATTCCTTGAATTTCACGAAAGCGGGCCAGTGATGTCTTTGCTTCTCCAGTGTTCCCATGAATTTTGGAGTCTTCTTTCCTCCTTCTACGTACTTGGCCCATATACTTTTCTTGTGGTTGTTGAATGCAACTGCCATCTTCCTAAGAGCAGCATCCTTGACTTTCTGCACATCTGCATCTGTGAAATGATCTAGTAGGGTGAAATGTGACATGAGAGATTCCCAAAGCAGATATTTTGCTCTTTGGTCAACAAAAGTAAGATCTGGATGTTCCTTTGCTGGCTTTTTCCATTCTTGAATGGAGATCGGGATTTGGTCCTTCACAAGAACTCCGCACTGACGAACGAACTTGCCCGCATTCTTCTTAGGCTCGCTTGGTTCGCCACATGGTTTGATGGCATCGATGTTGTACTTTACGCCATCCTTCAACTTTTTGGACAGGCCTCGCACTGTCCTGCTGCCTGTAGAAGATTTGCTCGATCCGGAGGGCTGAAAGAAGAAAGATCGATTCATTAATATATCTTCAAATCATTTAAAACATGTGATGATCACCAGATGCCTGCTTATATAAATATACCTCGCCGGTCTCTGTTATTTCAAGCTCAACATTTTCTTCGTCATCATAATCATAGTTCTGGACTTCATCAATTCGGTCGTCTTGATCGAATATCATATCACCCTCCCCGGTATTGTTCAGATATTGGGAGGCATCATCTTCTTCATTCTGATCATCTGGCCAGCGAGGGGAGCGTATGATCTCGAACAGGGCCTCTTCTCCTTCTCTGCCGGTATTGTCCGCCATAGCTTTTATTTAACTAATCCAGAAGAAATAAAAAAAATATTAGTACGCATCTCAAATAATAGTAGATAATTGATAGGCATCTTGAATAATAGTAGATAATATATATGCATCTCGAAAGATAAAACTGAATCATAGTAGATAATATGCATCATCGAATATAATCTCAAATACATCGTCTCGAATATTATCGAATAATATATATAATCTCGAATACATCGTCTCAAATATTATCGAATACATCACTAGCTAGCTAATCTAGATCGAATACTATCGAATAATCTAGTTCACTCGCGGTTCCTGAGGCGCGGGCAGTGGACACCCAAAGAGAAGGAACCATCACAGGATCATAGCTCGGGTGAGATGCCCGAAGAACCTGCCAGGTATTGGAGAACCTGACGTCCATAGCAGCCATGTAGCGACGGACATGCTTGTCCTCCTCCCTGACACGGCGACGAACCACCTCCGGCGGGGCCGGCTCCCTCCGCACCGAAAGTGGCCCATGCGAACGCCACCAAAGGAGCTCCGGGTCGACGACGGGACCCGGGGTCGGGTTCCTCACCAAGCGGTGCGCCCCTGAAGGTAGCACCTCCCAGTGCCAGCCCAGCGGAGCCCAGTCCCGGACATGGCTCCTCTGAAGCAGGACGTCGTCGCGAACGGGTCGACGGTGAGGATGCGGGCCGGGCATCGTTCACGTATAAAAAACTAAAAATATAACATTTCTAATTAACATTTATATATCTAATTAACATTTATATATCTAAAATGCATCTAACATTTCTATAACTAAAAGTATAAAAAAATAAAAAAAAAACATGCATCTAACATTTATATATCTAATTCATCTAACATTTATATATATATATAACTAAAAGTATCAAATTCCTTAACTTTTCATCTAACTAACATTTCTATATCTAAAATTCATCTAACATTTCTATAACTAAAACTATAAATTAAAAACTAAAATGCATGTGTGTGTGTGTGTGCGGGCTTGATCTAGCTATGGGAGGGCGGCCATGGCGGCAGGGGCTCACAGCGGGGCGTCGGGGGCGGCAACGGCGACGGCGACGGCGACGGCGTGCGAGCTCGAGGGAGGGGTGGCGCGCGACGGGGGCGGTGGGCGGCGGCGTACGGGGCGGCGGCGAGACGGCGACGACGGGGACGGCGATGACGGGCCGGGGCGTCGACGGGTACGGGGGCGGCGGCGACGGGGGCGGCGATGGCGCGCGGCGGGGGCGGCGACGGGGACGGCGACGGGCGACGGCGCGGGACGGGGCGGTGGCGATGTCGAAGCAGAGAGAGGAGAAGTGGGAGATGAAACTGACGAAATTCGTAAGTGCTGCTTATATAGAAGGCACCTTTAGTACCGGTTGGAGCCACCAACCGGTACTAAAGGCCTGTTTTGGGCAGGCGGAGCGGCGGGAAGGGCACCCCTTTAGTATCGGGTGGTGGCTCCAACCGGTACTAAAGACCCCCCCCCCCCCTTTAGTACCGGTTGGAGCCACGACCCGGTACTAAAGGGGTGCGCTGGCGCAGGTGCGGTGCGGCAAGTTTAGTCCCACCTCGCTAGCCGAGGGGCGTCCGCACTGGTTTATAAGCCCCAGTGCGGTAGCTCTCTCGAGCTCCTCTCTAAGCAGGCCCTTGTGGCCTATTGAACCTATGCTGCCCTGTTGGGCCTACTGGGCTAGCGGGCCTGCATCCTGGCCCAACTACAGGTTGGGTTTCTAGTCGTATGCAGGCCGCTGTGGCCGAGTAGGTGGGCTTTTTTTATTTATTTTTTTCTTTTTTTTTCTTTTCTGCTTTATTTATTTATTTTTATTTATCTCTGAGTTGTTTTTTGCTGTATTTAGAATTTCTTTATAAATATTTTTGCTTTAGGTACAAAAAATTACAAACTTTCTGTTAGTGCCAGTAGTTTTCAAATTTGAATAGTTTAAATTTGAATTATTTGAAATTTGTGTGAATCACTAGTTTGTGAATAACTTTACTTTAAGAATAGATTTTTCAGTGATTATTTTTTCGTATGTTTAATATTAGTGTGTTTTATCATTATATTTAATTTGGTAATACTTAGGTTAATTAAAAAAATGAAATACCTTTGTAACAGATGAGTTTTTGTCTGAAACCCTGATACTTCGAAAGAGATTGTCCATTTTGTACACGAAGTGCATCAAGTTTTTACGTAACCCTCTCAACTTTTTTGCACATGCTATGTGGGTAAAATGATGATACCATGCCAACTTTCAACCTTTTCAGAGTTCATTTGTAGTGCTTTTAAATTTCAGGTTCATTTAGCTCAAAAAAATTAGTAAATGCATGAAAAATAGCAAATGAAGTCAGAAAGGGTTGAAAGTTGATTGAATGGTGCATACTGAATGCACAAAAAGTCTGGAGTCTAATAAGTTCAAAAAAATGAATTGCCTTTGTAACAGATGAGTTTTCGTCCGAAACCCTCATACTTTGAAAGAGATTGTCCATTTTGTACACAAAGTGCATCATGTTTTTGCCGTAACCCTCTCAACTTTTTTGCACATGCTATGTGGGTGAAATGATGATACCATGCCAACTTTCAACCTTTTCAGAGTTCATTTCTAGTGTTTTTCAATTTCAGGGTCATTTAGCTCAAAAAATCAGTAAATGCATGAAAAATAGCAAATGAAGTCAGAAAGGATTGAAAGTTGATGATGTGGCTTTGAATGGTGCATACTGAACACCCAAAAAGTCTGGAGTTGTAATAAGATCAAAAAAAGGAAATGCCTTTGTAACAGATGAGTTTTCGTCCGAAATCCTGATACTTCGAAAGAGATTGTCCATTTTGTATACAAAGTGCATCAAGTTTTTGCCGTAATCCTCTCAACTTTTTTGCACATGCTATGTGGGTGAAATGATGATACCATGCCAACTTTCAACCTTTTAAGAGTTCATTTGTTGTGCTTTTCAATTTCAGGGTCATTTAGCTCAAAAAAATCAGTAAATGCATGAAAAATAGCAAATGAAGTCAGAAAGGGTTGAAAGTTGATGACGTGGCTTTGAATGGTGTATACTGAACGCACAAAAGTACACGTTTCAAATGCAAAACACATAAGCACCCTAACTATTACAAAGATTCCCTACTGTCTTTGGGTGTGAAACTTTTTCTTCGCGTGTGTCCCTTTGCGTCGTAACCATGGACAATCTTCATCATTTAACTGGATGCTCGGGTCAATATTCACTGTGAATGGAGCAATTTCATCAAACTTTTCATAATCTTCTGACATGTCTGTCTTGTCATCCACTCCCATGATGTTTCTTTTCCCTGAAAGAACTATGTGGCGCTTTGGCTCATCGTATGATGTATTCGCTTCCTTATCTTTTCTTTTTCTCGGCTTGGTAGACATGTGCTTCACATAGAAAACCTGCGCCACATCATCGGCTAGGACGAATGATTCGTCTGCGTACGCAAGATTGTTGAGATCCACTGTTGGTATTCCGTACTGCGGGTCTTCTGTTACCCCGCCTTGTGTCATATTGACCCATTTGCACAGAAACAAAGGGACCTTCAAACCACGTCCATAGTCAAGTTCCCATATGTTCTCTATGTAACCATAATATGTGTCCTTTCCCCTCTTGGTTGCTGCATCAAAGCGGACACCACTGTTTTGGTTGGTGCTCTTCTTATCTTGGGCGATCGTGTAAAATGTATTCCCATTTATCTCGTACCCTTTGAAAGTCATTATATGCGAAGATGGTAACTGGAACAGCAAGTACAGGTCATCTTCAACAGCGGCTTCATGCATGGCACCTGTCTGCAACCAACCGGCGAAAGTCCCCATTTGTTCACGTGTAATCCAGTAGTCAGACTGCTCCGGGTGTTTGGAGCGTAGAAAATTCTTGTGTTCCTCCATATACGGAGCCACGAAGGCGGAATTTTGTAGAACTGTGTAGTGTGCTTGAGTGAGAGAATGCCCGTCCATACATATTATTTGTTCCGGTCCTAGGGTGCCATTTCCACCCAGTCTGCCCTTATGACGCGATTCAGGAACACCAATCGGCTTAAGGTCAGGAATAAACTCAATACAAAACTCAATGACTTCCTCATTTTCATGGCCCTTGGAGATGCTTCCTTCTGGCCTAGCACGGTTATGAACATATTTCTTTAAGACTCCCATGAACCTCTCAAAGGGGAACATATTGTGTAGAAATATAGGACCCAGAACGTTAATCTCTTCGCATAGGTGAACTAGGACGTGCGTCATGATGTTGAAGAAGGATGGTGGGAACACCAACTCGAAACTGACAAGACATTGCACCAAATCATTCTCTAACCTTGGTATGATTTCTGGATCGATTACCTTCTAAGAGATTGCATTGAGGAATGCACATAGCTTCACAATGGCTAATCAAACGTTTTTCGGTAGAAGCCCCCTCAATGCAACCGGAAGCAGTTGCGTCATAATCACGTGGCAGTCATGAGACTTTAGGTTCTGGAACTTTTTCTCTGCCATATTTATTATTCCCTTTATATTCGACGAGAAGCCAGTCGGGACCTTCATACTGAGCAGGCTTTCAAAGAAGATTTCCTTCTCTTCTTTGGTAAGAGCGTAGCTGGCTTGACCCTGATGTATGCCGTCTTTTTCGTGCATACGTTGCTGGTCCTCCCGTGCCTCCGGTGTATCTTTTGTCTTCCCATAGACGCCCAAGAAGCCAAGCAGGGTCACACAAAGATACTTCGTCATGTGGATCACGTCGATTGCAGAGCGGACCTCTAGGTCTTTCCAATAGGGCAGGTCCCAAAATATAGATTTCTTCTTCCACATGGGTGCGCGTCCATCAGCATCATTCGGAACAGATTGTCTGCCAGGACCCTTTCCAAAGATTACCTTCAAATCCTTGACCATATCATGTACATCATCACCAGTACGGTGGCGAGGCTTCGTCCGGTGATCTGCCTCACCTTTGAAATGGTTGCCTTTCTTTCTTACGGGATGCCTGCTCGGAAGAAATCGACGATGTCCCAGGTACACATTCTTCCTACAGTTATCCAAATATATACTGTCGGTATCATCCAAACAGTGCGTGCATGCGCGGTATCCCTTGTTTGTCTGTCCTGAAAGGTTACTGAGAGCAGGCCAATCATTGATGGTCACAAACAGCAACGCCTATAGGTCAAATTCTTCCTGTTTGTGCTCATCCCACGCACGTACACCTTTTCCATTCCACAGCTGTAAGAGTTCTTCAACTAATGGCCTTAGGTACACATCAATGTCGTTGCCGGGTTGCTTAGGGCCTTGGATGAGCACTGGCAACATAATGAACTTCCGCTTCATGCACAACCAAGGAGGAAGGTTATACATACATAGAGTCACAGGCCAGGTGATATGGTTGCTGCTCTGCTCCCCAAAAGGATTAATGCCATCTGCGCTTAGACCAAACCATACATTCCTTGCATCACCTGCAAAGTCCTCCCAGTACTTTCTCTCGATTTTTCTCCACTGCGACCCATCAGCGGGTACTCTCAACTTCCCGTATTTCTTACGGTCTTCTCTGTGTCATCGCATCAACTTGGCATGCTCTTTGTTTTGGAACAAACGTTTCAACCGTGGTATTATAGGAGCATACCACATCACCTCGGCAGGAATCTTCTTCCTGGGGCGCTCGCCCTCGACATCACCAGGGTCATCGCGGCTGATCTTATAGCGCAATGCACCGTATACCGGGAACGCGTTCAAATCCTCGTACTCACCGCGGTAGAGGATGCAGTCATTAGGGCATGCATGTATCTTCTGCACCTCTAACCCTAGAGGGCAGACAACCTTCTTTGCTTCGTATGTACTCTCGGGCAATTCATTGTCCTTTGGAAGCATCTTCTTTAACATTATCAGCAACTTTCCAAATCCCTTGTCAGATACACCATTCTATGCCTTCCATTGCAGCAATTCCAGTGTGGTGCCCAGCTTTTTCTTGTCAGCTTCGCAATTCGGGTACAACAATTTCTTGTGATCCTATAACATGCGCTGCAACTTCTTCTTCTCCTTTTCACTTGTGCAGTTTCTCTTTGCATCGGCAATGGCCCGGCCTAGATCATCAGCGGGCTCATCTGATGCCTCTTCTTCAGCTTCTTCCCGCATTGCCGGCTCAGCTTCTTCCCCCATTGTTGTACCATCATATTCAGGGAACCCATGGCCAGGATAGCTGTCATCATCCTCTTCTTCTTCATTGTCTTCCATCATAACCCCTCTTTCTCCGTGCTTGGTCCAAACATTATAGTGGGGCATGAAACCGGACTCAAACAAATGGACGTGAATGGTTTTTAACTTAGAGTAATTCTGATCATTCTTACAGCCAGCACATGGACAAGGCATAAAACCATCCGCCCGCTTGTTTGCCTCAGCCACAAGCAGAAAAGTATGCACGCCATTAACGAACTGGGGAGAGCATCGGTCATCATACATCCATTGCCGGCTCATCTTCATTACACAGCACCGAATAGACCAAATTAATACAAGTTCATACATAAAGTTTATACAACACTTATTCTCATAAAACAAACATACAAATAACTCTCTAGCTAAAGCATTTAAATGCAACAACAAATGCGATCAAGATCGCAACTAAGGTAACAATTGATCCAACAGCATAATGATACCAAGCCTCACTATCAATGGCATATTTTCTAATCTTTCTATTCTTCAAGCGCATTTTCTCCAACTTGATCTTGTGATCATCGACAACATTAGCAACATGCAACTCCAATTCCATCTTCTCCCCCTCAATTCTTTTCAATTTTTCTTTCAAATACTCATTTTCTCTTTCAACTAAATTTAACCTCTCGACAATAGGGTCGGTTGGAATTTCCGGTTCACATACCTCCTAGATAAAAATATCTATGTCAACTTGATAGGCATAATTTGTCATAAACACGAAATGCAACAAATAGTTTTAAAAGAAAATATACCACATCCGAATCATAACCCGGACGAGGGCCGACGGGGATGGATATCAAAACCATGGCACTATGTATAACAAACAACGTACGGGTAAGATAATTATACAAGTAACTATATATCTAAATCACACAAACATAATTTTTTTATATAAAAAAGATAAGAACAAGAGGGTCACCACAAGGTGGTGCCGGTGACGGGACGGTGCGGACGATCGACGGTGGTTAGGACGGAGACGGGAAGGCACTAAGTAAACCACACCTACATATGCAAACTAAGAGTTATTTTGAGCTCAAATTGCATATAAATCAAATAAACTACCACATATAATTCCTCCCAAATTACTAAAACCCACAAATTAATCACTATATAAAGCATTGCAAGAGCTAATCTAGCAATGAGAGATGAAAGGACAAAGTTGCTAACCTTTGTGATCACTTGAATGGATGGGGGCCTTCAAATCTTGACAAAATTTGGGCAAAATGTGTGATGAGCTCGAGGAAGAGGGGAAGAACAGAGAGGAGAGGGGAAAGGGGAAGAATAGAGCGAGCTCGATCGCGGGTGGACGAAGGGTTTATATAGGAATACCTGTAGTCCCGGTTCAGGGCACAAACCGGGACTAAAGCTCAGCCTCTAGTACCGGTTCGTGCCACGAACTAGGACTAAAGGTGTTGGTGGGGCCGCAGCCTGACACCAGCCTGCCACCACCTCTTTCGTACCGGTTCGTGGCATGAACCGGTACTAAAGGTTCGCCACGAACCGGTACTAATGATCGCCGCCCGCCTATCCATTAGGCCCTTTTTCTACGAACCGGTACTAAAGGTTCGCCACGAACTGGTACAAACCGGGACTAATGTGCTTCACATTAGGCCCTTTTTCTACTAGTGTAGTTTCATAGGAAGATAACTTATAATAAGTGACAAGTAACAAAAGTAGCAATAGTTGCAGCAAGGTAGCCCAATCTTTTTTGTTGCAAAGGACATGCCGGAATGGTCTCTTATAATAAGCAAAGTGTTCTTGAGGACACACGGGAATTTCATTTAGTCACTTTCATCAT
Organism: Thinopyrum elongatum; assembly: GCA_011799875.1. Classification (NCBI taxonomy): domain Eukaryota; kingdom Viridiplantae; phylum Streptophyta; class Magnoliopsida; order Poales; family Poaceae; genus Thinopyrum; species Thinopyrum elongatum. The sequence continues at coordinate 65,199,153 of CM022303.1, forward strand.
GTTTGTTTGATTCATGTTCGCTACTTTGATAATTTGATATGTGGGTGGACCAGTGCTTGGGTGTAGTCCTTACTTGAAGAAACCTCCCACTTATGATTAACCCCTCTCGCAAGCATCCGCAACTACGAAAGAAGAATTAAGATAAATCTAACCATAGCATTAAACATATGGATCCAAATCATGATGGAAATATGTCCTAGAGGCAATAATAAAATGGTTATTATTATATTTCCTTAATCCTGATAAAGGTTTATTACTCATGCATGCTAGAATTGTATTGACCAGAAATTAAATACATGTGTGGATACATAAACAAATACCATGTCCCTAGTGAGCCTCTACTAGACTAGCTCGTTGATCAAAGATGGTTAAGGTTTCCTAACCATAGACATGAGTTGTCATTTGATAATGGGATTACATCATTAGGAGAATGATGTGATGGACTAGACCCATCCGTTAGCTTACCATATGATCGTTCAGTTTATTGCTATTGCTTTCTTAATGTCAAATGCATATTCCTTTGACTATGAGATCATGCAACTCCCGGATACCGTAGGAATACCTTGTGTGCTATCAAACATCACAACATAACTGTGTGATTATAAAGATGCTCTATAGGTATCTCTGAAGGTGTCTGTTAAGTTGGTATGGATCGAGATTGGGATTTGTCACTCCGACTATCGGAGAGGTATCTCTAGGCTCTCTCGGTAATACACATCATAAGAAGGTTGTGAGAAAAATGACTAAGGAGTTAGTTACGAGATGATGTATTACGGAACGATTAAAGAGACTTGCCAGTAACGAGATTGAACCAGGCATGAAGATACCGACAATCGAATCTCGGGCAAGTAACATACCGACAGGCAAAGGGAATTACGTATGTTGTCATAAGGTTCGACCGATAAAGATCTTCATAGAATATGTAGGAACCAATATGGACATCCAAGTTCTGCTATTGATTATTGGCCAGAGAGGTGTCTCGGTCATGTCTACATAGTTCTCGAACCCGTAGGATCCGCACGCTTAACATTCATTGTAGGTATAATGTTATATGAGTTATGTGATTTGGTGACCGAATGTTGTTCGGAGTCTCGGATGAGATCATGGACATGACGAGGAGCTCCGAAATGGTCTGGAGGTAAAGATTGATATATAGGACGATACTATTTGGGCACCAGAAGAGTTTTGGGAGGTACGGGGTAGTCATCGAATCACCGGAAGAGGTTCCGGGAAGCCCCAGGAGGCTATATGGGCTTAATGGGCCAAAGGGGGGAACACACCAGCCCACAAGGGGCTGGTGCGCCCCTCTCCCTGGCCGCCGGCCCTAGGGGAAGGAAAGGGGGAGGGTTGGCCCCTCCTGCCTTTCCCTCCTCATGATAGAAAGGAAAGGGGGCGCACCTCCCCCTGCCTTCCTCCCGCGCACAAATAAGGAAGGGGGGCGCGGCTAGGGCAGGAGCCCAAGGAGGATTCTGCCTCCTCTCTCCCCCCACCTATATATATGTGGGAGGGGGCGCCACACAAACCCACGACAATCTCTTAGCCTTGTGTGGTGCCCCTCTACACAGTTTCGTCCCTCGGTCATATGTTCGTAGTGCTTAGGCGAAGCCCTGCGGAGATAGCATCACCACCACCGTCACCACGCCGTCGTGTTGCCAGAACTCATCCACTACTTTGCCTGTCTTGCTGGATCAAGAAGGCGAGGACATCACTGAGCTGAGCGTGTGCTGAACGCGGAGGTGCCGTATGTTCGGTACTTGATCGGTTGAATCGCGAAGAAGTTCTACTACATCAACTACGTTAATAAATGCTTCCGCTTATGGTCTATGAGGGTACGTAGACACACTCTCCCCTCTCGTTTCAATGCATCTCCATGGATAGATCTTGCGTGTGCGAATAAAAAAAAATTGTTTTCCATGCAACGTTCCCCAACAGTGGCATCCAAGCTAGGTCTATGTGTAGATGATATGCATGAGTAGAACGCAAAGAGTTGTGGGCGGTGATAGTCATACTGCTTACCACCAACGTCTTATATTTAATCGGCAGTATTGTGGGATGAAGCAGCCCGGACCAACCTTACATGTCCACGCACATGAGACCGGTTCCACCGACTGACATGCAACTTGTTTTGCATAAAGGTGGCTGGCGGGTGTCTGTTTCTCCTACTTTAGTTGAATCTAATTTGACTACAGCCGGTCCTTGAAGAAGGTTAAAACAACAAACTTGATAAATCACCGTTTTGGTTTTTGCATAGGTAAGAACAGTTCTTGCTAGAAGCCCGTAGCAGCCAAGTAAAACTTGCTACAACAAAGTAGATGACGTCTAACTTGTTTTTGCAGGGCATGTTGTGATGTGATATGGTTAAGACATGATGTGATATATGTTATTGTATGAGATGATAATGTTTTGTAATATTGACAACAGGCAGGAGCCTTAGTGTTGTCTCTTAATTTTAGTATGAAATGGAAGCGTCATGTAATTGCTTTACCTTATCGCTATGCATTAGCAATAGATGGCGAGACGACCCCGACGCAACGATGGAGATCAAGGTGTCGAGCCGGTGACGATGGAGATCATGACGATGCTTTGGAGATGGAGATCAAAAGCACAAGATGATGATGTCCATATCATTTCACATATTTTGATTGCATATGATGTTTATCCTTTATGCATCTTATTTTGCTTAGAACGGTGGTAGCATCATAAGATGATGCCTTCACAAAATTTCAAGATAAAAGTGCTCTCCCCGAGTATGCACCATTGCCAAAGTTCCTTGTTTCGAAGAACCTCGTGATGATCGGGTGTGATAGACTCTATGTTCACATACAACGGGTGTAAGACAGTCTTGCACATGCAGAATACATGGGTTAAACTTGACGAGCCTAGCATGTACAGACATGGTCTCGGAACACTGGAGACCGAAAGGTCGAATGTGAGTCATATAGTAGATATGATCAACATAGAGATGTTCACCATTGATGACTACCCCATCTCATGTGATGATCGAACATGGGTTAGTTAATTTGGATCATGTATCACTTAGATAACTTGAGGGATGTTTATTTAAGTGGGAGTTCATTAGTAAGTTGATTAATTAAACTTAATTTATCATGAACTTAGTATTAATAGTTTTCCATATCTATGTTGTAGATCAATGGCCCGTCCTACCGTTCCCCTGAATTTTACTGCGTTCCTAGAGAAAACTAAGTTGAAAGATGATGGTAGCAATAATGCGGACTGGGTCCTTGATCTGAGGATTATTCTCATTGCTACATAGAAGAATTATGTCCTTGATGCACCGCTAGGTGACAGACCTGTTGCAGGAGCTGATGCAGATGTTATGAACGTTTGACAAGCTCAATCTGATGACTACTTGATAGTTTAGTGCGCCATGCATTACGGCTTCGAATCAGGGCTCCAAAGACGTTTTGAACGCCATGGAACATATGAGATGTTCCATGAGCTGAAATTGGTATTTCAGGCTCATGCCCGTGTTGAGAGGCATGAAACCGCTGACAAGTACTTTTCCTGCAAGATGGAGGAGAATAGCTCAGCCAGTGAGCATGTGCTCAGAATGTCTGGGTACTACAATCACTTGAATTAAGATGGAGTTAATCTTCCAGATAAGATTGACAGAGTTCTCCAGTCACCATCACCAAGCTATTGGAGCTTCGTGATGAACTATAATATGCAAGGGATGAAAAAAACGATTCCCAAGCTCTTTGCGATGCTGAAATCGGCGAAGGTAGAAATCAAGAAAGAGCCTCAAGTATTGATGGTTAACAAGACCACCAGTTTTAAGAAAAGGTTAAGGGAAAGAAAGGGAAGTTCAAAAAGAACAGCAACCAAGTAGCCGCTCCCGTGAAGAAGCCCAAAGCTGGACCAAAGCCTGAAACTGAGTGCTTCTACTGCAAAGGAAATGGTCACTGGAAGCGGAACTGCCCCAAATATTTGGCGGATAAGAAGGATGGCAAAGTGATCAAAGGTATATTTGATATACATGTTATTGATGTGTACCTTACTGGTGCTCGTAGCAGCCCCTGGTTTTTTTATACCGGTTCAGTTGCTAAGATTAGTGACTCGAAGCAGGACTTGCAGAATAAACGGAGACTAGTTAAGGGCGAGGTGACGATGTGTGTTAGAAGTGTTTCCAAGATTGAGATGATCAGCATCGCACACTCGCTCTACCTTCGGGATTGGTGTTGAGCCTAATAAAATGTTATTTGGTGTTTGCGTTGAGCATGAACATGATTAGATCGTGTTTATTGCAATACAGTTATTCATTTAAGTCAGAAAATAAATTGTTATTCTGTTTACATGAATAAAACCTTCTATGGTCATACACCCAATGTGAATGGTTTATTGAATATCGATCGTAGTGATACGCATATTCATAATATTGACGCCAAAAGATGCAAAGTTGATAATAATAGTGCAACATACTTGTGGCACCGCCGTTTAGGTCATATTGGTGTAAAGCTCATGAAGAAACTCCATGTGGATGGACTTTTGGAATCACTTGATTATGAATCATTTGATACTTGTGAACCATGCCTCATGGGCAAGATGACTAAAACCATGTTCTCTGAAACAATGCAGCGAGCTAATGACTTATTGGAAATAATACATTCTGATGTATGCGGTCCCATGAGTATTGAAGCATGTGGCGGGTATCGTTATTTTCTAACCTTACAGATGATTTAAGTAGATATGGGTATATCTACTTGATGAAACATAAGTCTGAAACATTTGAAAAGTTCAAAGAATTTCAGAGTGAAGTAGAGAATCATCGTAACAATAAAATAATGTTTCTACGATCTGATCATGGAGGTGAATATTTGAGTTACGAGTTTGGCCTTCATTTAAAACAATGTGGAATTATTTCACAACTCACGCCACCTGGAACACCACAATGTAATGGTGTGTCAGAACATCGTAACCGTACTTTACCAAATATGGTGCATTCTATGATGTCTCTTACCGATTTGCCACTAACATTTTGGGGTTATGCACTAGAGACAGCCGCATTCACATTAAATAGGGCACCGTCTAAATCCATTGAGATGACACTGTATGAACTGCGGTTTGGCAAGAAACCTAAGCTATCATTTCTTAAAGTTTGGGGATGCGACGCTTATGTCAAAAGGCTTCAGCCTGATAAGCTCGAACCCAAATCGGAGAAGTGCGTCTTCATAGGATACCCTAAAGAAACTATTGGGTACACCTTCTACCATAGATCCGAAGGCAAGATCTTTGTTGCTAAGAATGGGTCCTTTCTAGAGAAGGAGTTTTTCTCAAAATAAGTGAGTGGGAGGAAAGTAGAACTTTGATAAGGTAATTATACCTTCTCTCGAATTGGAAAGTAGCACATCAAAGAAAACCATTCCCGTGATGCCTACACCAACTAGAGAGGAAGCAAATGATGATGAACATGAAACTTCAGATCAAGTTACTACTGAACCTCGTACGTCGACCAGAGCATGTTCCGTACCAGAGTGGTACGGTAATCTTGTCCTGGAAGTCATGTTATTAGACCATGGCGAACCTACGAACTATGAAGAAGCTATGATGAGCCCAAATTCCGGTAAATGGCTTGAGGCCATGAAATCTGAGATAGGATCCATGTATGAGAACAAAGTGTGGACTTCGGTGGACTTGCCCGATGATCGGCAAGCCATTGAAAATAAATGGATCTTCAAGAAGAAGACATACGCTGATGGTAATATCAATGTCTACAAAGCTCGAATTTCACAAAAGGTTGTCAACAAGTTCAAGGGGTTGACTACGATGAGACTTTCTCACCAGTAGCGATGCGTAAGTTTGTCCGAATCATGTTAGCAATTGCTGCATTTAATAATTATGAAATCTAGCAAATGGATGTCAAAACTGCATTCCTTAATGGATTTCTTAAAGAAGAGTTGTATATGATGCAACCAGAAGGTTTTGTCGATCTTAAAGGTGCTAACAAGGTGTGCAAGCTCCAGCGATCCATCTATGGACTGGTGAAAGCATCTCAGAGTTGGAATATACGCTTTGATGAGGTGATCAAAGCATATGGTTTTATACAGACTTACGGTGAAGCCTGTATTTACAACAATGTGAGTGGGAGCTCTGTAGCATTTCTAATTTTATATCTGGATGACATATTGTTGATTGGAAATGATATAGAATTTCTGGATAGCATAAAAGGATACCATAATAGGAATTTTTCAATGAAAGACCTCGGTGAAGCTGCTTGTATATTGGGCATCAAGATCTATAGGGATAGATCGAGACGCTTAATAGGACTTTCACAAAACACATACCTTGACAAAGTTTTCAAGAAGTTCAAAATGGATCAGTCAAAGAAAGGGTTCTTACCAGTATTGCAAGGTGTGAAGTTGAGTAAGACTCAAAGCCCGACCATGGCAGAAGATAGAGAGAGAATGAAAGTCATGCCCTATACCTCAGCCATAGGTTCTATACAATATGCCATGTTGTGTACCACACATGATGTGTGCCTTGCCACTTGTCTGGCAAAGGCGGTACAAGAGTGATCCAGAAGTGGATCACCGGACAGCGGTCAAAATTATCCTTAGGTACCTAAAGAGGACTAAGGAAATGTTTCTCAGTTATGGAGGTGATAAATAGTTCGTCGTAAAGGGTTACGTCGATGCAAGCTTTAACCCCGATCCGGATGACTCTGAGTCTCAATCTGGATACGTATTGAACGTGGGAGCAATTAGCTAGATTAGCTACATGCAGAGCATTGTAGACAGATAAATTTGGAAAATACATACAGCTCTGAATGTGGCAGACCCGTTGACTAAACTTCTCTCACAAGCAAAACATGAACACACCTTAGTACTCTTTGGGTGTTATCACATGGCGACGTGAACTAGATTATTGACTCTAGTAAACTCTTTGGGTGTTGGTCACATGGCAATGTGAACTATGGGTGTTAATCGCATGGCAATGTTAACTAGATTATTGACTCTAGTGCAAGTGGGAGACTGATGGAAAATAACCCTAGAGGCAATAATAAAATGGTTATTATTATATTTCCTTAATCATGATAAAGGTTTATTATTCATGCTAGAATTGTATTAACCGGAAACTTAAATACATGTGTGGGTACATAAACAAATACCGTGTCCCTAGTGAGCCTCGGCTAGACTAGCTCGTCGATCAAAGATGGTTAAGGTTTCCTAACCATAGACATGAGTTGTCATTTGATAACGGGATCACATCATTAGGAGAATGATGTGATGGACTAGACCCATCTGTTAGCTTAGCATATGATCATTCAGTTTACTGCTATTGCTTTCTTAATGTCAAATACATATTCCTTCGACTATGAGATCATGCAACTCCCGGATACCGGAGGAATACCTTGTGTGCTATCAAACATCACAATGTGACTGGGTGATCATAAAGATGCTCTACAGGTATCTCCGAAGGTGTCTGTTGAGTTAGCATGGATCGAGATTGGGATTTGTCACTTCGAGTATCGGAGAGGTATCTCTGGGCCCTCTCGATAATACACATCATAAGAAGCCTGCAAGCAAAATGACTAAGGAGTTAGTTACGAGATGATGTATTATGGAACGAGTAAAGGGACTTGCCGGTAACGATATTGAACAAGGTATGAAGATACCGATGATCGAATCTCGGGCAAGTAACATACCGACAGACAAAGGGAATTACGTATGTTGTCATAAGGTTTGACCGATAAAGATCTACGTAGAATATGTAGGAACCAATATGGGCATCCAGGTTCCGCTATTGGTTATTGACCGGAGAGGTGTCTCGATCAGGTCTACATATTTCTCAAACCTGTAGGGTCCGCACGCTTAACGTTCGTTGACGATATAGTGTTATATGAGTTATGTGATTTGGTGACCGAATGTTGTTCGGAGTCCCGGATGAGATCACGGACATGACGAGGAGCTCTGGAATGCTCTGGAAGTAAAGATTAATATATAGGACAATTCTATTTGGACATCGGAAGAGTTTCAAGAGGTACCGGGTAGTCATGAGATCACCAGAAGAGGTTCCGGGAAGCCCCGGGAGGCTATATGGGCTTAATGGGCCAAAGGGGGAACACACCAGCCCACAAGGGGCTGGTGTGCCCCTCTCCCTGGCCGCCGGCCCTAGGTTAAGGAAAGGGGGAGGGTTGGCCCCTCCTGCCTTTCCCTCCTCATGAGAGAATGGAAAAGGGGGGGCGCCACCACCCCCTGCCTTCCTCCCACGCACAAATAAGGAAGGGGGCGCAGCTAGGGTAGGAGCCCAAGGAGGATTTGGCCTCCTTGTGGGTGCCTCCTGGTTGCCTCCTCTCTCCCCCCACCTATATATATGTGGGAGGGGGCGCCACACAAACCCACGACAATCTCTTAGCCATGTGCGGCGCCCCTCTACACAGTTTCGTCCCTCGGTCAAATTTTCATAGTGCTTAGGCGAAGCCCTGCGGAGATAGCATCACCACCACCGTCACCACGCCGTCGTGCTGCTGGAACTCATCCACTACTTCGCCTGTCTTGCTAGATCAAGAAGGCGAGGACGTCGCCGAGCTGAACGTGTGCTGAACGCAGAGGTGCTGTACGTTCGGTACTAGATCGGTTGAATCGCGAAGAAGTTCGACTACATCAATCGCGTTAATAAATGCTTCCGCTTATGGTCTACAAGGGTACGTATACACACTCTCCCCTCTCGTTGTTATGCATCTCCATGGATAGATCTTGCGTGTGCGTACAATTTTTTTTTCCAAGCAACGTTCCCCAACAAATCAGCCCTTACTGAATAGCGCATAAACTAGGGTTTAAGCTTCTATCACACTAGCAACCCATCATCTAATTACTACTCCACAATGCATTCCCTTAGGCCCAAAGATGGTGAAGTGTCATATAGTCGACATTCACATAACACCACTAAGGGAATCACAACATACACATCATCAAAATATCGAACGAATACCAAATTCACATGATTACTTATGACAAGACTTCTCCCATGTCCTCAAGAACAAAAGAAACTACTCAAAAATCATATTCGTGTTCAAGATCAGCGGGATATTAAATAGCATAATGGATCTGAACATATAATCTTCCACCAAATAAACTAACTAGCATCAACTACAAGATGTAATCAACACTACTAGTCACCCATAGGTACCAATCTGAGGTTTTGATACAAAGATTGAACACAAGAGATGAACTAGGGTTTGAGATGAGATGGTGCTGGTGAAGATGGTGATGAAGATTGATCCTCCCACGATGAGAGGGTGTTGTTGGTGATGGCGATAGCGATAGCTTCGATTTCCCCCTCCTGGAGGGAAGTATCACCAGCGAATCGCTCCGCTGGAGAGCAAAAGTGCTCCTACCCAAGTTCCGCCTCGAGACGGCGGTGCTCCGTCCCGAATGCCCTCCCCTTATTTTTTTTCTAGGGTAAATGGGCTTATATACCAGAAGATGGGCACCGGAGGCTGGCCAGGGGCCCCACTACCCACCAGGGGGCGTCCAGGGGGTAGGCGCGCCCTGGTGCCTAATGGGCACCTGGGTGGCCCCCTCTGATACTTCTTTTCTCTAATAATTTTTATTTATTCCAAAATAAATCTCCGTAAAATTTCAGCTCATTTGGAGATGTGCAGAATAGGTATCTCTGACATAGCTTTTTCAGGTCCAGAATTCCAGCTGTCGGCAATCTCCCTCTTCACTTAAACCTTGCATATTAACAGAGAAAGGACATTAGAATTGCTCCACAAAGTGTTATAATGATTAAAAATACTATAAATAACAGTAGGAAAACATGATGCAAAATGGACGTATCAGCGGTGCAGGAGCTGAAGGTGGCGATGAAGGAGAGGAAGGTGGCCATGGAATAAATAATCCAAGCAATGGGATTATAGCAAAAGTTAATGTGCATGGACACAAAGTGGTCTCAGTACGAAGAAGAAAAACATATGTTGAGCTTTGTCGTGACCAAGAGTTGGTGATGAAGTTGATGGGCATGATCGGGGGATTCTTGGGAGGAGGCATGGGTGCCATGGGTGGCGGCATGGGAGGATGCATGAGTGTCATGGGAGGCAACATGGATTTGCAAGACTCATGGGTGCCATGGGAGGCGGCATGGAAGGAGGTATGGGTGCCATGGGAGGAGTCTCAGGTGCCAATGCTGCGAATGAAGAGGAAAGAAACCATGGAGATGCAAGCACAAGTGATGGTAATGGAGGCAAAGAAATTTGAGTGGAGATGCGTTTTTCTATGATTGTGGTGTGTTTGTATGAACTATGCTTTTGTCTGCGTTTGTGTTGCACGGCGCTATCTTCAATTTCGAATTTGATATGTGGATTTGAAGTACAATTTGATATGATGTTGATATGTGTGTGGTGATCTTGCAAAGTTTTAGTTGTATCCATAACTCATGTTTTATTTCCATATGTATGCAATAGTGGAGAATAAAAACATAGTTGACGCCCTATTTTACACCATCTGCTGGAACAGAAATCCTTCTGGTGCCATATTTTACATCATCCGACATGGCAGAAAAATTTTGGTGCCCTAAAACCTATATTTTGGTCCCCAAAAACTTTTATTTCAAAACAGAGGCAAAAGATTTGACTCATCTATTAATTAAGTACAACAATTGCTCAATTAATTAGTGGAAAGATGGGCAAAACCATGACAAACCGCTAAGCGACACACACAGGATACCCCACACACACTTCTCCAAAGAGGGACTCATCGAGACAGCACGCATGCGTCATCATCATCACTTCTCCCTTAGAAGGCATCATCGACATCCCTGAACCCTAAGGAAAAGACTCTGACTCGGACATAGACAATCATCGACCAAACCCATACAGTAGAGGTCGTGTGGAGTCAAATGAAGATTCGCGCTAGAGCTCAGTGGAATACGATAGGACAGTGCAACTTTGTCTTTGACGGATAATTTGGACGGAGAACTAGGAAAGACTAGGGCCATGAAAGATCACCGAATGAACAATCCCACCTCGCAGCAAAACAACGAAGAAGCACCAAAATCCGCCGCAACTAATCACACCTTGCGGAGATAACCAGTGGCCAAAACCCACCACGAGGAGCCAGATCCATCAACGGCCAACAAGACAAAACAAAGCCGCCATGCCCTGTCGAGCACCATGCCAGCGGTGAACAAGGGAGCGCTGCTCGAGGCCAGGAACCACCATGGATCTAGGCTGTAACGAAACATCTGAATGGCCGATGTGCGCCATGCATGCCACCGCACCAATGGAGACTGATAACCCACAAGTATAGGGGATCGCAACAGTTTTTGAGGGTAGAGTTTTCAACCCAAATTTATTGATTCGACACAAGGGGAGCCAAAGAATATTCTCAAGTATTAGCAGTTGAGTTGTCAATTCAATCACACCTGGAAAACTTAATATCTGCAGCAAAGTATTCAGTAGCAAAGTAGTATGGAAGTAACGGTAACGGTGGCAAAAGTAACAGTAGCAGTTTTGTAGTGATGGTGACAGCAGCAGTAACGAAAGTAACAAAGCAAGTATCAATATGGAACGAACTCGTAGGCAATGGATCGGCAATGATAGGTGTCGGATAATATTCATCATGTAGCAGTTATAACCTAGGGTGACACAGAACTAGCTCCAATTCATCAATGTAATGTAGGCGTGTATTCCGAATATAGTCATACGTGCTTATGGAAAAGAACTTGCATGACATCTTTTGTCCTACCCTCCCGTGGCAACGGGGTCCTAATAGAAACTAAGGGATATTAAGGCCTCCTTTTAATAGAGTACCGGACCAAAGCATTAGCACTTAGTGAATACATGAACTCCTCAAACTATGGTCATCACCGGGAAGTGTTCCGGCTATTGTCACTCCGGGGTTGCCGGATCATAACACATAGTAGATGACTATTGACTTGCAAGATAGGATCAAGAACACAAATATATTCATGAAAACATAATAGGTTCAGATCTGAAATCCTGGCACTCAGGCCATAGTGACAAGCATTAAGCATAGCAAAGTCATAGCAACATCAATCTCAGAACATAGTGGATACTAGGGATCAAACCCTAACAAAACTAACTCGATTACATGATAAATCTCATCCAACCCATCACCGTCCGGCAAGCCTATGATGGGATTACTCACACACGGCGGTGAGCATCATGAAATTGGTGATGACGACGGCGATGATCTCCACTCTCTGGAGCCCCGAACGGACTCCAGATCAGGTCTCCCGATGAAGAACAGGAGGTGGCGGCGGCTCCGTATCATAAAACGTGATGGGATCTTCTCCTGGTGCATTCTCCGTGCCAAAAATCTTAAAATATTCTAGAAAAAATCATATTAAATTTTCAGGGCATTTGGAGAACTTTTATTTTCGGGATATTTTTTATTGCACGGATAATTCAGAAAACAGACAGATAATACTATTTTTGCTTTGTTTAATCTAAATAACAGAAAGTAAAAGTTGTGTACATAAGGTGGTGTTCTCTAAATTCATCCATCTCATGCTCATCAAAAGGAATCCGTCAACAAGGTTGATCAAATCTCATTAACAAACTTCTTTTGAATAACATAAAACCGGAGAATTTTCGAATAACACTAGGTTACCTCAATGGGGATATGCATGTCCCCAACAATAAGAATATCATATTTCTTTTTGACAGTAGGAATAGGGAATTCGAAACCTCCAATGGCAATAGTTGAATTTTTTCCAAAAGAATTGATGCTATTAACTTGAGGTAGTTTCTTTGGAAAGTGTACTGTGTGCTCATTACCGTTTACATGAAAAGTGACATTGCCTTTGGTGCAATCAATAACAGCCCCTGCAGTATTCAAAAAAGGTCTACCAAGGATAATCGACATACTCTCGTCCCCGGGAATATCAAGAATAACAAAGTCCGTTAAGATAGTAACGTTTGCAACCACAACAGGCACATCCTCCCAAATACCAATAGGTATAGCAGTTCATTTATCAGCCATTTGCAAAGAAATTTCAGTAGGTGTCAACTTATTCAAATCAAGTCTACGATACAAAGAGAAAGGCATAACAGTAACACCGGCTCCAAGATCACATAAAGCAGTTTTAACATAGTTTCCTTTAATGGAGCATGGTATAGTAGGTATTCCTAGATCTCCAAGTTTCTTTGGTATTCCACCCTTAAAAGTGTAATTAGCAAGCATGGTGGAAATTTCAGCTTCCGGTATCTTTCTTTTATTAGTAACAATTTCTTTCATATACTTAGCATAGGGAGGCATTTTAAGCATATCAGTCAAACACATACGCAAAAAGATAGGTCTAATCATCTCACAAAAGCGTTCAAAATCCTCATCATCCTTTTTCTTGGATGATTTAGGAGGAATGGACATGGGTTTCTGAACCCATGGTTCCCTTTCTTTACCATGTTTCCTAGCAATGAAATCTCTCTTATCATAATGTTGATTCTTTGATTGTGGGTTATCAAGATCAACAGCAGGTTCAATCTCTACATCATTATCATTACTAGGTTGAGCATCGGTATGAACATCATCATTAACATTATCAGTAGGTTCATGTTCATTACCAAATTGTGTCTCAGCATCAGAAATAGAAATATTATTGGGATTTGATGTCTACTACGCAACTTTATTCTTGTAGACATGTGTTGGGCCTCCAAGCGCAGAGTTTTGTAGGACAGTAGCAATTTTCCCTCAAGTGGATGACCTAAGGTTTATCAATCCGTGAGAGGTGCAGGATGAAGATGGTCACTCTCGAATGACCCTGCAACCAAATACAAGAAATCTCTTGTGTCCCCAACACACCCAATACAATGGCAAATTGTATAGGTGCACTAGTTCGGCGAAGAGATGGTGATACAAGTGTAATAATGATAGTAGATATTGATTTTTGTAATAGGAACAATAAAAAACAGCAAGGTAACAAGTAACAAAAGTGAGCACAAACGGTATTGCAATGCTTAAAAAAAAGGCCTAGGGTCCGTACTTTCGCTAGTGCAATCTCTCAACAATGCTAACATAGCTGAATCATATGATTATCCCTCAAAGTGCAATAAAGAATCACTCCCGAGTTCCTATTAGCGGAGAACAAAAGATAGAAATTGTTTGTAGGGTACGAAACCACCTCAAAGCTATTCTTTCCGATCAATCTATCCTAGAATTCGTACTAAAATAATGCGAAGCTATTCTTTCTGATCAATCTAACCAAGAGTTTGTACTAAAATAACACCATATGACACACATCAACCAACTCTAATGTCACCTAGATACTCCAATGTCACCACAAGTATCCGTGAGTTAATTCTACGATATGCATCAAATAACTTCATGATCATAATATTCAATCCACACAAAGAACTACAAGGAGACCCCAAAGTTTCTATCCGAGAAAAGATAATAAAAACATGCATCAACCCCTATGCATAGATTACCCCAATGTCACCTCGGGAATCCGCAAGTTGAGTGCCATAACATACATCAAGTGAATCAATATGATACCCCATTGTCACCTCAAGTATTCATACCGCAAGACATACATCATGTGTTCCCAAATCTGAATATTCAATCCGACAAGACAAAACTTCAAAGGGTAAAGATTGAATTCATCACAACAAGAGTAGAGAGGGGAGAAACATCATATGATCCATCTATGTTAACAAAGCCCATGATATATCAAGATTGTGACATCTCAAGATCACGAGAGAGAGAGATTAAACACATAGCTACTGGTACAAACCCTCAGCCCCGAGGATGGACTACTCCCTCCTCATTGTGGTGGCCGCCAGGATGATGAAGATGGCCACCGGAGATGATTTCCCCCTCCGGCAGGGTGCCGGAACGGGGTCTAGATTGGTTTTCGGTGGCTACAGAGCCTTGCGGCGGCAGAACTTCTGATCTAGGTTAACCCCGAAGGGTTTCGGAATATTGGGAATTTACAGTGCAAAGAAGGGGTACGGGAGGCCACCGAGGTGAGCACAACCCACCATGGCGCGCCTGGGGGCCCAGGCGTACCCTGGTGGGTTGTGCCCCCCTCGGGGAACCCCCCAGGTGCAGCTCTGGCCCATTGGGTGTCTTCTGGTCCATAAAAATTCTCCAAAAAGTTTCGCAATGTTTTGACTCCGTTTGATATTGATTTCCTGCGATGTAAAAAACAAGCAAAAACTAGCAACTGGCACTGGGCACTGGGTCAATAGGTTAGTCCCAAAAAATGATATAAAGTTGCTATAAAATGATTGTAAAACATCCAAGAATGATAATATAATAGCATGAATACTTCATAAATAATAGATACGTTGGAGACGTATCAGCATCCCCAAGCTTAATTCCTATTCGTCCTCGAGTAGGTGAATGATAAAAGAAATAATTTATGAAGTGTGAATGCTAGCAAAGTGCATAAGTTTGATCAATGATAATTTCAATCACTTTTCCAAGCATCATAACAGCAATTTTTTCTTATAAAACTTCTCATGTTAAAGTGGCAACCAATTCACATGTTAAGGTTCAAACAATGAATTCTCTTGAAACTCAACAACCTATGTTCTCAGCCACCAAGCAATTGTAATTCAACTTATTCAACAGAGTTTAAGTAAGAGCTCCACATACTCAACCATCATATAGTCTTCTATGATTGCTAACACTCACCGCATACACATGAGCAAAACATTTCAACCGGACACATAGAAAGATAGGGGCTTATTGTTTCGCCTCCCAATGCATTCACCTCAAGGGTGATGTCAACAATAATAACTCATGCTACCCATATCCAACTGGATATATGTGCCTATATCTTTCCTCACCACATGATGCTTGCCAAAGGAGAAAAATAAAAAGGAATAGAGAGAAAAACTTTGACTCTTTGCATAAAAGTAAAAGATAGGCCCTTCGCAGAGGGAAGCAGAGGTTGTCATGCGCTTATTTGTTTGTATGCTCAATCCCTTAGTGCAAAAGAACGTCACGTTGTATTGCCCCTTAAGATGGCAACCTTTATTATGCAGTCTGTCGCTTTTATTCTTTGCCATCCAAGTTCATACAACGCTCAATTTTCTCTTACACTAAATGATCTCACTTTTAGAACAATTTTTATTGCCTTACTGCACCGATGACAACTTACTTGAAGGATCTGGCTCAATCCTTAGGTAGGTATGGTGGACTCTTGAAAATAAGATTTGGGTTTAGGGGTTTTTGGATGCACAAGTAGTATCTCTACTTGGTGCGGAATTTTTGGCTAGCAAAGATGGGGGGCAAGCACCACATGTTGAAGGATCTATGACAATATAACTTCTATGTGAATATGAACAAACATAAATCATTACGTTGTCTTCCTTGTCCAACATCAAAAAATTTGGCATATAATATTTTGAAGGGGGCTCACAATCACAAAAGATTTCCAAGATAGTGTATTTGCATGTGAAAGTTCTCTTCCTTATACTAATTATTCGTGAATTGCTTGTATGACCAATATTGTGATTGTCAAGCCTCAAAAGATTTCACTTTCTAAACCCAATGTGAAGCTACCACTAGGCATTATATGATTTCAACTTCATGACATTCAATTTATTCAACAATTTACTCATAGGATATAAATGAAGCACAAGAGTAAATGACATAGAAAAGAGCTTCGTTGACGGGATGTGAATGCGGCTTACTTAGCCTCCCTGGCAACTATTTGAAGACTCTATTTCATTTAAAAACTTTCAGTTGTAAGTATTTTATTAAAACAGCAAGCAAAACAAAATGAAATGGCAATCCAGGAATAGCACAACTCATGTGAAGAAGCAAAAACTTAGTCTCAACCGATACTAACCGATAATTGTTGAAGAAAAAAGGTGGGATGCCAACCGGGGCATCCCCAAGCTTAGATGCTTGAGACTTCTTGAAATATTATCTTGGGATGCCTTGGGCATCCCAAAGCTTGAGCTTTTATGTCTCCTTAATTCCTTTTATATCATGGTTTCCCTAAATCTTAAAAACTTCATCCACACAAAACTCAACAAGAACTCGTGAGATAAGTTAGTATAAACCAATGCAAAAACCTTATCATTCTCTACTGTAGCAATTCACTAAAATTATTATTCAACATTGCATACTAAATGCCTCTGCATATTTAATAGTCCTATCCTCAAATAGAATCATTAAACAAGCAAACATATGCAAACAATGCAAACATAACAGCAATCTGCCAAAACAGTACAGTCTGTAAGGAATGCAAGAGTATCAATACTTACTCAACTCCAAAAATTATGAAAATTTAGCACACTGTAGAAAATTTATCAGAGCTTATTTTTAAAAAAGTTTCAACCTTTTATCACATTCTGACTTTTCTGGGAAATTTTTCCAACAGCGATAAACTTTCTGTTTTTAAACAGCAACATGTAGACTTGCAAAACAAGCATGGCAAAGGCTACCCTTGCCACTTTTATTGAAATAAAAGATGAAAAACATTATTCTAAATAACAGCAAGCAAATCAACACAAAATAAATTTACGCTCCAAGCAAAACACATATCATGTGACGAATAAAAATGTAGCTCCAAGTGAGGTTACCGATAATGTTGGAGACGAAAGAGGGGATGCCTTCCGGGGCATCCCCAAGCTTAGTTGCTTGGATATTCCTTGAATATTACCTTGGGGTGCCTTGGGCATCCCCAAACTTAGGGTCTTGTCACTCCTTATTCTCCTCATATCGACATCTCACCCAAAACTTGAAAACTTCAATCACACAAAACATAACGGAACTTCGTGAGATAGGTTAGTATGATAAAGAGCAAACCATTTCACTTTGGTACATTCAAAGACAAGATTCATAATTGTTTCCACACAATTACTACTGTAGCATATCATTTCTACAATTTATATTGAGCAATATAAGCCATAGAAACTAGAAAACAAGCAAACCATGCATTGAAAACAGAAGCTGTAAAAAACAGAACAGTCTGTAGTAATATGCACTCCAACCATACTTCTGCTACTCCAAACATTATGAAAAATTAGGATCACGTGAGACATTTGTATATTAATCTTCTGAAAAAAGAATCAACTCAAAATCGCTCTTCTGTTAAAAATAAGAATTATTTTCGTGAGCGCATAAGTTTCTGTTTTTCAGCAAGATCAAATCAACTATCATCCAGGCTATCCCAAAGGCTTTACTTGACACTTTATTGAAACAAAAGCAATAAAACATGATTAATACAGTAGCATAATCATGTGAGCACACAAAAACAGTAGGTAAAAGTGTTGGGTTGTCTCCCAACAAGCGCTTTTCTTTAATGCTTTTTAGCTAGGCATGATGATTTCAATGATGCTCGCATAAAAGATAAGAATTGCAACATGAAAAAGAGCATCATGAATCACATGACAAGAACATTTAAGCCTAACCCACTTCCTATGCATAGGGATTTTGTGAGCAAACAAATTATGGGAGCAAGAATCAACTAGCATAGGAAGGCAAAACAAGCATGACATCAAAACTTTCAACATAAAGAGAGGAAACTTGATATTATTGCAATACCTACAAGCATATGTTCCTCTCTCATAATAATTTTCAGTAGCATCATGAATGAATTCAATAATATAGCTATCACATAAAGCATTTTTTTTCATGATGCATAAGCATAGGAATTTTATTACTCTCCCCATTAGCAAATTTATTCTCATGAATAGTAGTGGGAGCAAACTCAACAAAATAACTATCATGAGAGTGAAAATTAAAATCATGATGACAAGTTTCTTGGTTATCATTACTCTTTATAGCATACATGTAATCACCATAATCATCATAAATAGGAGGCATGCAATCATCATAATAAACTTTCTCATCAAAACTTGGGGGACTAAAAATATCATCTTCATCAAACATAGCATCCCCAAGCTTATGGCTTTGCATATCATTAGCATCATGGATACTCAAATAGTTCATACCAACAACATTGCAATCATGCTCATCATTCAAATATTTTGTGCCAAACATTTTATTGACTTCTTCTTCCAACAATTGAGCACAACTTTCTGATCCATCATTTTCAAGAAAGATATTATAAAGATGATCAATAATATGATGCAACCTCAATTCCATTTTTTTAGTTTTCTTTTACAAAACCAAACTAGTGATAAAACAAGAAACTAAAAGATTTGATTGCAAGATCTAAAGATATACCTTCAAGCACTCACCTCCCCGGCAACAGCGCCAGAAAAGAGCTTGATGTCTACTACGCAACTTTATTCTTGTAGACACGTGTTGGGCCTCCAAGCGCAGAGTTTTGTAGGATAGTAGCAATTTTCCCTCAAGTGGATGACCTAAGGTTTATCAATCCATGAGAGGTGTAGGATGAAGATGGTCTCTCTCAAACGACCCTGCAACCAAATACAAGAAATCTCTTGTGTCCCCAACACACCCAATACAATGGCAAATTGTATAGGTGCACTAGTTCGGCGAAGAGATGGTGATACAAGTGTAATAATGATAGTAGATATTAATTTTTGTAATAGGAACAATAAAAACAGCAAGGTAACAAGTAACAAAACTGAGCACAAACGGTAGTGCAATGCTTAAAAACAAGGCCTAGGGTCCGTACTTTTGCTAGTGCAATCTCTCAACAATGCTAACATAGTTGGATCATATGATTATCCTTCAAAGTGCAATAAAGAATCACTCCCGAGTTCCTATTAGCGGAGAACAAAAGATAGAAATTGTTTGTAGGGTACGAAACCACCTCAAAGCTATTCTTTTCGATCAATCTATCCTAGAGTTCGTACTAAAATAACGCGAAGCTATTTTTTCCGATCAATCTAACAAAGAGTTTGTACTAAAATAACACCATATGACACACTTCAACCAACTCTAATGTCACCTAGATACTCCAATGTCACCACAAGTATCTGTGAGTTAATTCTACGATATGCATCAAACAACTTCATGATCATAATATTCAATCCACACAAAGAACTACAAGGAGACCCCAAAGTTTCTATCGGAGAAAAGATAATAAAAACATGCATCAACCCCTATGCATAGATTACCACAATGTCACCTCGGGAATCCACAAGTTGAGTGCCATAACATACATCAAGTGAATCAATATGATACCCCATTGTCACCTCAAGTATTCATACCGCAAGACATACATCATGTGTTCTCAAATTTGAACATTCAATCCGACAAGACAAAACTTCAAAGGGTAAAGATTGAATTCATCACAACAAGAGTAGAGAGGGGAGAAACATCATATGATCCATCTATGTTAACAAAGTCCATGATATATCAAGATCGTGACATCTCAAGATCACGAGAGAGAGAGAGAGATTAAACACATAGCTACTGGTACAAACCCTCAGCCCCGAGGATGGACTACTCCCTCCTCATCGTGGTGGCCGCCGGGATGATGAAGATGGCCACCGGAGATGATTTCCCCCTCCGGCAGGGTGCCGGAACGGGGTCTAGATTGGTTTTTGGTGGCTACAGAGCCTTGCGGCGGTGGAACTTCTGATCTAGGTTAACCCCGAAGGGTTTCGGAATATTTGGGAATTTATAGTGCAAAGAAGGGGTACGGGAGGCCACCAAGGTGAGCACAACCCACCAGGGCGCGCCTGGGGGCCTAGGCGCTCCCTAGTGGGTTGTGCCCCCCTCGTGGCTCCCCCTAGGTGTAGCTCTGGCCCATTGGGTGTCTTCTGTTCCATAAAAATTCTCCAAAAAGTTTCGCGGTGTTTGGACTCCGTTCGATATTGATTTCCTGCGATGTAAAAAACAAGCAAAAAACAGCAATTGGCACTGGGCACTGGGTCAATAGGTTAGTCCCAAAAAATGATATAAAGTTGCTATAAAATGATTGTAAAACATCCAAGAATGATAATATAACAGCATGAATACTTCATAAATTATAGATACGTTGGAGACGTATCAGGATTCTCATGTGTGTCTATTAGAGGTTCACTAGAAGCATGCAAAGTCCTATCAGTTTTCTATTTCTTTTTATTACTAGGACTAGGTTTATCAATATTAATTCTCTGAGAATCTTGCTCAATTCTCTTAGGATGGCCCTCAGGATACAAAGGTTCTTGAGTTACTTTACCACCTCTAGTTGCAACCATAACAGCATTATCATTATTCTTACTATTCAACTCATTAAGCAAATTATTTTGTGCCTTAAGTACTAGTTCTACTTGAGTGGTAACCATGGAAGCATGTTTACTAATAAGTTTAAGATCATTAGAAGTTCTAGTCACAAGATCACCCAAGCGTTCAAGCATATAAGCATTACGTTTCAGTTGTCTACTAACATAAGCAATGAAGTTTTCTTGTTTAACAATAAAATTATCAAACTCATCTAAGCATTGGCTAGCAGACTTATTATCAGGAATATCACGTTCATCAAATCTATAGAGAGAATTTACCTCTACTACCTGTGTCGGGTTATCAAGACCATGTATTTCTTCAATAGGCGGTAAATTCTTAACATCTTCAGCTTTAATACCTTTTTCTTTCATAGATTTCTTTGCCCCTTGCATATCTTCGGGACTAAGAAATAGAATACCTCTTTTCTTTGGAGTTGGCTTCGGAGTTGGTTCGGGAAGAGTCCAATCATTATCATTACTCAAAATATTATTCAATAACTTTTCAGCTTGTTCAACTGTTCGTTCCCTGAAAACACAACCAGCACAACTATCTACGTGGTCCCTAGAAGCATCGGTTAGTCCATTATAAAAGATATCAAGTATTTAATTCTTCTTGAGAGGATGATCAGGCAAAGCATTAAGTAATTGGAGAAGCCTCCCTCAAGCTTGTGGGAGACTCTCTTCTTCAAATTGCACAAAATTAAATATTTCCTGTAAGGCAGCTTGTTTCTTATGAGCAGGAAATTATTTTGCAGAGGAGTAGTAAATCATATCCTGGGGACTATGCACACAACCAGGAGCAAGAGAATTAAACCATAACTTAGCATCACCCTTTAATGAGAAAGGAAACAATTTAAGAATATAATAATAGCAATTTTTTTCCTCATGAGCAAATAGGGTGGCTATATCATTTAATTTAGTAAGATGTGCCACAACGGTTTCAGATTCATAACCATGAAAAGGATCAGATTCAACCAAGGTAATTAACTCAGGATCAACAGAGAATTCATAATCCTTATCAGTGACACGGATAGGCGAAGCAGCAAATTCAGGATCATATTGCATTCTAGTATTCAAAGATTTTTCTTTCCACTTGCGTACTAATTTCTTAAGATCATTCCTATCCTTACAAGCAAGAAAGTCTCTAGCTACTTCTCCTTCCATAACATATCCCTCAGGAACAATAGGCAATTCAGATCTAGGGGAAGTAGGTCTAGCAGGTGTTTCAAAGTTTTCAGTATCAATAATTTCATCAGTTTCAGAAATGTCATCATCTTCAGCATAATAAATAGTACTAGCTCTAACAAGATGTTTATCAAGTAATTCACCCAATGGCACAGTTTCATCAAGCATAGTTGTAGCATCACAAGCATCATTCATAATAGAAGTGGCATCATCAATAATGTGTGACATATCAGAATCAATAGCAGGTGTAGGTGTCGCAAGTTTACTCAAAACATATGGTGAATCAAATGCAGAGCTAGATGGCAGTTCCTTACCTCCCCTCGTTCTAGAGGGAACGATTTTGGTTCTATCATCCTTCAGATTCTTCATAGTGATCAGCAGATATAAACCCCAAGTGACTCAGAGAATAGAGCTATGCTCCCCTGCAACGGCGCCAGAAAAAGGTCTTGATAACCTACAAGTATAGAGGATCGCAACAGTTTTCGAGGGTAGAGTATTCAATCCAAATTTATTGATTCGACACAAGGGGAGCCAAAGAATATTCTCAAGTATTAGCAGCTGAGTTGTCAATTCAACCACACCTGGAAAACTTAATATCTGCAGCAAAGTATTCAGTAGCAAAATAGTATGGAAGTAACGGTAACGGTGGCAAAAGTAACAGTAGCAGTTTTGTAGTGATGGTGATAGTAGCAGTAACGAAAGTAACAAAAGCAAGTATCAATATGGAACAAACTCATAGGCAATGGATCGGCAATGATAGGAGTCGGATAATATTCATCATGTAGCAGTTATAACCTAGGGTGACCTAGAACTAGCTCCAATTCATCAAAGTAATGTAGGCATGTATTTCGAATATAGTCATACGTGCTTATGGAAAAGAACTTGCATGACATCTTTTGTCCTATCCTCCCGTGGCAGCGGGGTCCTAATGGAAACTAAGGGATATTAAGACCTCCTTTTAATAGAGTACCGGACCAAAGCATTAGCACTTAGTGAATACATGAACTCCTCAAACTATGGTCATCACCGGGAAGTGTTCCGGCTATTGTCACTCCGGGGTTGCCGGATCATAACACATAGTAGGTGACTATTGACTTGCAAGATAGGATCAAGAACACAAATATATTCATGAAGACATAATAGGTTTAGATCTGAAATCATGGGACTCGGGCCCTAGTGACAAGCATTAAGCATAGCAAAGTCATAGCAACATCAATCTCAGAACATAGTGGATACTAGGGATAAAACCCTAACAAAACTAACTCGATTACATGATAAATCTCATCCAACCCATCACCGTCCAGCAAGCCTACGATGGGATTACTCACGCACGGCGGTGAGCATCATGAAATTGGTGATGGAGGATGGTTGGTGATGACGACGGTGATGATCTCCACTCTCCGGAGCATCGAACGGACTCCAGATCAGGTCTCCCGATGAAGAACATGAGGTGGTGGTGGCTCCATATCGTAAAACGTGATGGGATCTTCTCTCTGATTTTTTTCTCCCCGAAAGAGAATATATGGAGTTGGAGTTGGCGTCGGTGGAGGTCCAGGGGGCCGACAAGGTAGGGGGGCGCGCCCTAGGGGGGCGCGCCCCCCACCCTTGTGGCCAGGGTGTGGGCCCCCTCCGGTATTTCTTTTCACCAGTATTTTTTATTAATTCCAAAAATAATCTCCGTTAAGTTTTAGGTCATTCCGAGAATTTTATTTCTGGACAAAAATAACACCAAGGCAATTCTGCTGAAAACTGCATCAGTCCGGGTTAGTTCCATTCAAATCATGCAAATTAGAGTCCAAAACAAGGGCAAAATAGTTTAGAAAAGTAGATACGATGGAGACGTATCAGAGACCAGATCCATTTTACCCGCAGCGTAGAGGCGCTCTTCCTTGCCGGTCTGGACCACCAAGCTACGCAACCCAAGTTGTAGCTCCACCCCATGCCACTTCGCGGCCGCTCGACACTAGATCCACAACGCCCGAGCCCCTTGTGCATCCGCATCGCTCCCCTGCGACTTGCCCTCGCCGTGTCATCCTAGTTCCACCGTGACCGAGCCCCCTACACGCTCGTATCGCACATCTGCGAAGCACCCCTGTCATGCCTCCATCCACAAACGTGTGCCACCTCGCTCCACTGCGCCCTCTGGAGGGAAATATGTGTGGAGAGGAGACCGCTACCGATCTGGGTTTTGGCCAAGCCGCTCCTGGGAGAGCGAAGCGGGGGGCTCCTAAGTTTAGCTTTTGTAGTGCCTTATTATGCATCATCTATTGGAGATGCTCTTATATGTACCTGGCATAATTAAAATGCGTTTGGGGCTCCCTTAATAAAATGCTAATGCTATTCATGGAGTTCACTGGGGGAGTATGTCAATCATTCTGAGTATATTGACATACTCTCGACAACATTTTTTACGGCAATTTATGTTGTCAGGAGTATGTTAGTTCCTTCAGGAGAACACATCAACTTTACCTTTCTGCGTGGGAACCACCTATAATGTGTCTAGCATGGAAGATAGTGAGATCTCTTGGTCGTTATGTTGACAATGAAAGCATACCTCTCAAAATTATATTCATCTTTGTTTTAAAAGCTTTGAGCTCTGGCACCTCTACAAATCCCTGCTTCCCTCTGCGAAGGGCCTATCCATTTACTTTTATCGTTGAGTCATCGTCTTCTTATTAAAAGCACCAATTAGAGAGCACTATATTCTTTGTTATGAGTGTGACTGGACCTATTTTGCGATGAATTACAATGTCTAGTCAGTTCTTGAACTTTAGGGGTGCTCTGCATTTATGTTTTGCGGTCTCAGAAAGGGCTAGTGAGATACCATTATATCATATTGTATCATGATTGTTTCGAAAAAGTGTTGTCATCCGAGATATTCTTATTATTACTCGCTAGTTGGTTATGCTATTGCTATGAGTAAATGTGAGACCTAAGTGTTATTGTGAATATGGTTAGTTCATAATCTTTGCTGAAAACATGAACATTGGCTAGACATATTTGCAACAACAAAATCAAACAGAGTTTGTAAAAAAATTTCTTTGTCACTTTCAGTTTGTCAACTGAATTGCTTGAGGACAAGCAATGGGTTAAGCTTGGGGGAGTTGATACATCTCCATCGTATCTACTTTTCCAAACTCTTTTGCCCTTGTTTTGGACTCTAATTTGCATGATTTGAATGGAACTAACCTGGACTAACGTTGTTTTCAGCAGAATTGCCATGGTGTTGTTTTTGTGCAGAAATCAAAGTTCTCGGATTGACCTGAAAATATACGAAGAATTTTTGTGGAATATATAAAAATACTAGCGGAAAAAGATACCAGAGGGGGGCCAACCAGAGGCCACAAGCCCTAGGGGCACGCCTACCCCCCAGGGCGCGCCCTGCAGGCTTGTGGGCCGCCTGGAGCTCTCACAATCCTAAGTCCAACTGCATATATACCTATTCGCGGATAAAAAACCAAGAATAAGGATTCGTCGCGTTTTACGATACGGAACAGCCGTCGCCTCTTGTTCTTCATCGGGAGGGTTGATCTGGAGTCCGTTCGGGGCTCCGGAGGGTGTAATTTGTCGCCATCATCATCACCAACCTTCCTCCATCACCAATTTCATGATGTTCACCACCGGGAGTGAGTAATTCCATCATAGGCTTGCTGGACGGTGATGGGTTGGATGAGATTTATCATGTAATCGAGTTAGTTTTGTTAGGGTTTGATCCCTTGTATCCACTATGTTCTGAGATTGATGTTGCTATCACTTTGCCATGCTTAATGCTTGTCACTGGGCCCGAGTGCCATGATTTCAGATCTGAACCTATTATGTTTTCATGCATATATATGTGTTCTTTATCCTCTCTTGCAAGTTGTAGACACCTATTACGAGTTATGATCCGCATACCCCAAGGTGACAATAATTGGGATTCTTTCCGGTGATTACCGTAGTTTGAGAAGTTCATGTATTCACTAAGTGCTAATGCTTTGTTCTGGTTCTCTATTAAAAGGAGGCCTTAATATCCCTTAGTTTCCTGATGGACCCCGCTGCCACGGGAGGGTAGGACAAAAGATGTCATGCAAGTTCTTTTTCATAAGCACGTATGACTATATACAGAATACATGCCTACATTACATTGATGAATTGGAGTGATGGAAATATGCCCTAGAGGCAATAATAAAATGGATATTATTATATTTCCTTAATCATGATAAAGGTTTATTATTCATGCTAGAATTGTATTGACCGGAAACCTAAATACATGTCTGAATACATAAACAAATACCGTGTCCTTAGTAAGCCTCTACTAGACTAGCTCGTTAATCAAAGATGGTTAAGGTTTCCTAACCATGGACATGAGTTGTCATTTGATAATGGGATCAGATCATTATGTGAATGATGTGATGGACAAGACCCATCCGTTAGCTTAGCATTTGATCGTACAGTTTATTGCTACTGCTTTCATGTATGTCAAATACATATTCCTTTGACTATGAGATCATTCAACTCCCGGATACCGGAGGAATACCTTGTGTGCTATCAAACGTCACAACGTAACTGGGTGATTATAAAGATGCTCTACAGGTATCTCCGAAGGTGTTTTGTTGGGTTGGCGTGAATCGAGATTAGGATTTGTCACTCCGAGTATCGGAGAGGTGTCTCTAGGCCCTCTCGGTAATGCACATCATAATAAGCCTTGCAAGGAAATGACTAATGAGTTAGTCATGGGATGATGTATTACGGAACAACTAAAGAGACTTGCCGGTAATGAGATTGAACTGGGTATAGAGATACCGACGATCGAATCTCGGGCATGTAACATACCGACGGACAAAGGGAATTGTGTATGTTGTCATAACGGTTCAACCGATAAAGATATTCGTAGAATATGTAGGAGCCAATATGGGCATCTAGGTTCCACTGTTGGTTATTGACCGGAGAGGTGTCTCGGTCATGTCTACATAGTTCTCGAACCCATAGGGTCCGCACGCTTAATGTTTGTTGACGATATAGTATTATATGAGTTATGTGATTTGGTGACCGAATGTTAATCGGAGTCCCGGATGAGATCACGGACATGACGAGGAGTCTCGAAATGGTCGAGAGGTAAAGATTGATACATATAGGACGATGGTATTCAGACGCCGGAACTGTTCCGGAGGACATCGGGTACTCATCGGGTCACCGGAAGGAGTTCCGGGCACCCCGGGCAAAAAGATATGGGCCTTATGGGCCAAGAGGGGAAACGCACCAGCCACATGGGGCTGGTGCGCCCCCCATATGGGCCGGGCTAAAGAGGAGAAGGAAAGGGGAGAAGGGAAAGGAAGTTGAGGAATAGGATTCACACTTCCTTCCCTCAACCCCCCTCTTTCCTTCCCTCTCGAATAAATATGGCAAGGGGGCGCAGGGCAAGGCAAGCCCCTAGGGGGCCGGCGGCCAGCCCTAGGGTGCGCCCTGGCCTCTCCCCTCCCCCTCCCACCTATATATATGAGGGAGAGGGGGCGCCTAGAACACACAACATCAATTGTTAGCCGTGTGCGGCGCCCCCTTCCATCGTTTACACCCCGGTCATACTTTCGTAGTGCTTAGGCGAAGCCCTATGAAGATCACTTCACCATCACCGTCACCACGCCGTCGTGCTGACGGAACTCATCTACTACCGCGACATCTTGCTGGATCAAGAAGGCGAGGGACGTCACCGAGTTAAACGTGTGTAGAACACGGAGGTGCCGTGCGTTCGGTACTTGATCGGTTGAAGCGCGAAGAAGTTCAACTACATCAACCGCGTTGTGAGGTTCCGCTTAAGGTCTACGAGGGTATGTAGACACACTCTTCCCCTCGTTGCAATGCATCTCCATAGATTGATCATTGCGTGTGCGTAGAAAATTTTTGTTTTCCATGCAACATTTCTCAATATGGAGCTAGTTCTGTGTCGCCCTAGGTTATAACTGCTACATGATGAATGTTATCCAACACAATTATCCATCGCTGATCCAGTGCCTATGAGCTTTTCACATATTTATCTTTGCTAAGTTAATTTTGTCGTTGCTACTGCTATAATCACTACAAAACTGATACTGCTACGACCACTGTTACCGTTACTATCATACTACTTTGCTACTAAATACTTTGCTGCGGATATTAAGTCTTTCAGGTGTGGTTGAACTGACAACTCAATTCCTAATACTCGTGAATATTCTTTGGCTCTCCTTGTGTCGAATCAATAAATTTGGGTTGAATACTCTACCCTCGAAAACTATTGCGATCCCCTATACTTGTGAGTTATCAAGACCTTTTTCTGGCGCCGTTGCCGAGGAGTATAGCTATATTTGCTGAGTCACTTGGGATTTATATCTGTTGAACACTATGAGGAATATGAAAGATACCGAAACCAAGATTTTTCCTCTACAACGAGGGGTGGTAAGGAACTGTCATCTAGCTCTGCACTTGATTCACCTTCTGTTTTGAGTAACCTTGCGGCACCACCACCTGGTATTAATCCTGATATGTCGCAAATAATTGATGATGCTACTTCTACTATGAATGATGATTATGATGATACTAGTACATTGCTTGATAATACTGTGTCACTGGGTGAATTTCTTGATAAACAACTTGCTAGGGCTAAAGATATTGAGAATGTTGAAACTGATGATATTTCTGAAACTGATGAAATTATTGAAACTGAAAACTTTGAAACACCTATTAGACCTAGCACTTCTACATATGAATTCCCTGATATACCTGAGGGTTATGTTATGAATGGAGATGTAGCTAGGGACTTTCTTGCTTGTAAGGATAGAGATGATCTTAAAAAATTGTTAGTCAAGTTGAAAGAAAAGTCTTTGAATCCTAGAATGAAATATGATCCCCAGTTTACTACTTCACCTATCTTTGCTACTAATAAGGATTATGAATTCTCTGTCGATCATATCTCTCAAAAAAGTCTCTGGCCGTCAAAGCTGACACTAACCCCTCCCACCCGCTGCTCTTGCATTCTGACCCCCTTGCTCATCACGGTCTCGATCTGTCGGCCCTGCGTACAGGTTCCCCCATGGCGGTGCATCCACCCAGAACCTCTTCCGCCTCCGTCCTCCCACTGGCGTACATCACCAGCTCGGATCAGATTTTTTTTGTGTCCGACCATGGGTGCCTGGTTGCCTGCCCTTCTTTTCCCCAAAAAAAAAAGCTCGATCCGTCAACGAATCCCGGACTCAATACGAAATCGAATTGCCATGCCTTTTGAAATTCTCGGTCGAATGTTGTCACCGAGGTAGTGCCTTGGGCTGAAGCCCAGTACCATACTATCATCTAATATGTCGTGGACTTCGATTTGGGGGAGGGGCGATCTTGGGCATACAACCTCACCGACAAGCATAAGAAGCTTCAAGACCCCTCACGGGGCGGCGCTGGGATGCGGCAGTTGGGTGTGCAGGCGACAGGGAAGAGAAGTTGGTGCATCACTGCGGCTTCCACCACCGCATGGTCTGTCCCTTCGCCTATAAATCGCTAACGAATGATAGATATACCCGGGGATGCCCAAATTGACGCATGCGGCTCTAGGACGTGACTGCTGGATGCACGAGTGATGGGGGAGAAGTTGGTACATCAATGTAAGATGGCGGCGCAGGGTAGTGTTGCAGCGATACGCGAGCACCGGCGGTAGAGAGAGGGAGGCGAGCAGGGATGGGGTGAGGTGGTGAAGAGAGAGGACGGTTGAGAAGGTGTGTAGCTGTGTGTTTGGGCGGCGAGAGGTGTGGCCATGTTGGAGTCGTTGGGTGCAGGGGCCGACGTTGCATGCAGGGGTGCTGCTGTCGAGAGAGAAACTGAGGATGCTGCTCTTGCATACGTTGCTGTTGCTGCGTGTTGTCTCGGGAGAGCAGAGAGAGAAGTAGAGAGAAAGTGAGAGGGTGTGCTTCTGATTATATTTGGATTGTCGTAGCAGTTTATAATTTATACATGGTTGATTGCTTAATGCTACTGCTGATTATTGATTGTTAGATTTTGTTTAATATAACTGCTCTTTGCTAGAGAGAACAGAGAGGTGTCCATACAGTATTCCCATCGTTTAATGCCCCTAGATGTGAATGCTGCTGCTGAAAATGTGATTGGTTGTGTTGTTTCGTATTGTTATATAAAAAATGTAAAATTTTCATTTTTTTTGTTTTATGATAGTTTCACATTGTAGTTTACTGAAAATGCATAGGGTATTACAATGATGAACATATGAATTTGATAGTTAAATAATATTATTAAATATAGAATGTTAAAATATAGGGGTTGAGATTTTGGAGTGCTACTGGTGTTAAGCAAATTTTAGGGAAAATATTTTTAAGGAAGTCCCCTAGATAGAAAATTAGGGGTGAGATTTTAGGAAAAATGTTGGACTTGCTCCTGTCCCACCTCAACCATACCCGTGTGACATGCTCAACATCCATGTATGTCCGCTCTGACATCGGCAAGGAGTTAGAGAGGGTGCGGGGAGGAAGACAGAGCGTGGGAAAGTGGAGAGAGGGAGATATGGGGAGGGGCGGAAGAACGAGATAGAGAGAGGTTTACATGACAATTTTTTAAAAGTTTTATAAACATTCCCTTGCATGGTTCAATGGCAAGTGTGTCGTGCGTTGGCTCAGTTGTCGCTTTAGATTGATCACGTTAGACACATTGTGATCAGGTGCACACTAGGACCATCGTCGAGAAGGGCGTGAAAGAGGATAAGCATTGCCATAGATTTCGTGACGTGTTGAAATAGACGACGTCGACCTGTAGGGACTTGAACCTTGTTTACTGGGCTAGAGATGTGTGTGTTTTCTCACGTTGCAAAATATTTGTGTGTTTAGTCATTAGTGAAGCACGGCCCGCATGTCGAACAATGCATACATACATGCATCCATTTGTTAGACTTTTTGCAAAGATGCTCCGCTTCAAAGAACAATTCTTGTTCATGTTAGGGGTATTTCATTATACTTATTGCTCTTTAGAGAAACTCTAATAATTGGATTAGGAGTGTTGGAGTGCGATAACTATTTATCGGGTGCCAATGCACCATGTAATTTATATTACTTCGGATGCTCTTTATACTGCCATGATGATTGATAAATAGATGAAAGTTTTTCCATAAAAAACATTGTCAATCGGATCAATTTATTCGGAATCATACCCCGTCCGTGCTCCCATCCGTGCTCGGCAGCCATCCGACGGTGTACATCTTTCCCTCAAAAACACATCTTTTTTCTGGCCAAAAGGACACCGCGCAGCTCCGTATTCCCGTATCATCCCGTACGTATTCTCGTCCTTCCCCGGCCTTTGGATTTCTCTTTCTACAGTCGGCCCTCCCTCAACCTCGAGTGAGATGATACCCTATGAAGGCCAGTACTGAATCGGACCTGGGCCGTGGCCGCAGGAGGTCGGCGTGAAGGAGTACGGCAAGCCGGAATTCGGCTTGAAGCTTCTGCTCGCTCCCCTGTGGCGCCGCCCCCGTCGCGGCGGCGCCGCCCCCGTCCCAGATCGGAGGTAGCGACCACGGACAACCAGCCTCGCCGATGTTTTTATCGCCGCAGGCTCGTGTCCAAGTGCTTCAAGCCGAGGAAACAAACCGAACAAATCCTGCCGCGTCGAGAGCCACACAATTCACCGAGCTCTAAATGCCGCCGGTTTGAAAGTTTTCTAGCCTGGATCGTTTCAGCTAGCAGCAAAAAAGCGCAAGGCTAGACTGAAGAATCTTGATCAATTTACTAGCAGCTGCAGAATACATACGTGACTTGCCTGGATCTAGCTTTGCTCTAGATCGATTCTTTGGCACGTCCTTCACGCCGTTGCCGTCGTGGCGTACGTCATGCACGCCCCATCACCCAAACTCTGCGGGGGAACGCCATGTTCATCAGTCATGACGGTGTCTACGCATGTTCATGATGGTGTCTACCGCATGCTCTCGAGCTGCTGGTACATGCCAACAAAGGAGGATAAGCCGACATGGCGGTGTTCAAGTACCGGCCGGTTGAAGCTGTTGCTCGTGCCAGGCGCTGGTGGAACCACGTTGTTTCCCCTGCTGCTGACTGCGTCCGTGCGCGCCCGCGACGAGGCGCGTGGAGCTCCGGTGAAGGAGGGTGGAGAGCTGGCAACTACTCCCGGCACGGCGGTGCGATGCTCGCGGCGACGGTGGCCAGGCTCTCGTTGCTACCCGTGGGAGAGGACAAGGAATGGCCTGCAGTTCCGATTATACGTATGGCAAACTAAGGAAATACAATGATTCTTAGCTTTTTTCTGAAAAGGGGACACGGGCCGTTGGATGAGATCTATTGAGCGGGGAGCACGGATGGGAGCACTGGGAGGGAGCAGGCAAGCCCCGTCCGCATTGATAGTTACGAAGAGTAACCACGGCCCACCACATGTGTGCTTTAAAAAAAAAACTCTGTGCATTCGGTTTAGATGGTTCAGTTTATACGGTTTGTCAGTTTGTCTAATATTGACACTCTGATATATACGGTATGAAATTAAAATATGATTCAGTTTTGATATATATATTTGCAATAGACAGTGTTCAGCTGTGGATCTGACACTGCTGGACGACAAGTGCAAAAGAGCTACGGTTCGAACAATACTCTAAATGAAAGATATTCTACAGATAATTCCTGAATACATTGAAACAGAAGGATATACAGTAACACAGAATTAGGGAAGGTTACTATCAGGTACAGGCATAGGTCCAAGGTAAACGATAATAGGAAAGATCATCTCTGAGTTAGTTACATCGTCATGCTAGACAACTTAAGTTCCTCAAAACATAGACAAAACAAGAAATAGCTTGTGCCAATAATGATTCCAAAATTCAGCAGCCATAACACATAACAGCTAAATTCATGTAGTCAGTACATATTGATTTATTTTTTCTACACAGAGCCTGCGCAACAAAGAACCAGTACTCTTAGAACGCTGATGAAAACACACCTGGAATAATGGCTCGTTCTCATCGGTAGTACCAAGCATTTCAATAGTTAGAATCTGGCGCTATTAGTTCAGAACATATAATGGTAACTATGTATAGCAAGTTAACATGAGAAAATGCAATATGGAAGTATACCACCCAAAATGCATTAGTACGACAGTGTTGCGCAAACTTGTACAAAAGAAACACCACCAGATTTCCAGTATCTTGTAATGTAGAAAAGGCAAACAAATAATTCATCTTGGCCATATAGATAGTATGCATATGACAAATCATATGTATATTCTGCAAACCAAAGCAAACAAAAGCTGCTAATAATACATGGGATTTCAGGAGAACAAAGCAGCTCATTCTACAAAGAATAAGCAATGTGCAGCTCAATATGAGCAGCATTACTCTTCAACTTCCTTCTTTATTTCTGCCATTAGTTCATCCTTGTAATCCTCAAACGAGCCATCATATTTAATTACCGTGCCATCCTCCACAACCCATATCTGGATCTTCTCCTCATCGTCACAAACTCGAGATATCAACCGCGAGTCATGGCTAACCAAGACCACACCTCCAGTGAATTCATCCAGAGCGTCTGCCAAAGCATCAATACTTTGCATATCCAAGTGATTTGTAGGCTCATCGAATGTGAGGATTCGACATTGATATCGAAGTGAACACAACACGGGCCTTCTGACCACCAGATAATTTAACAATGGGAGTAAGATGGTTGTGACCTGGCAAGCCAAATTTTCCAAGCTTGCCACGGACAACCTCCGCTTTGCTCATTCCCCCCTGGTCTGGGTGGAGCCTGAGCAAATACTGAACTGCATTTTCCTCCATCGTCAACAAGTCAACAAAATGCTGCGAGTATCGTCCAATCCTCAGCTTCTGGCTCCTTCTTGCCTCTCTTTCGGATGGGTTAAGATCACCAGCAAGTAAATTTAGAATAGTAGACTTTCCTGCTCCATTGGGCCCAACAATGGCAACACGTGTTCCCATGTCAATGCCAACATCAACATCTGATAACTTGAAGTCCGGACGGTTGGGGTAGCCGAAACCCACATCAATGAGCTGAAGGAGTGGTGGTGTGAGCAAAGTGGGTTCTGGGAAGTGGAACTCAACTTTGTAGTCATGCCACTTTTGTGGCAGATCCGCTGGCTTCACGTTATCATCATCATTTGCCACATTCTTTCCCTTCCCCTTCCCCTTGGCAACTTCTTTATGGGCCTTTGACATTGCTTGGTCTTTAACCTTATCTTGTGCAGCCTTGCTCCCAGTCTTCCTTGCTGCTTTCATCTGCTTTTCATACACCTCAAACTTCTTGTTCATCTCCTTCCTCTTCTGCTCATACCCGCTCTCGAAGTCATCAAAATTACCACGGCAAACATGCAGACTCTTATCGTGCAAATGAAATATCATTGCACACTGTGTTCAAGAAGTCCCGGTCATGGGAAACCAAAATAAGGGTCTTCTTCCACTGCGAGCACAAGTACTGCTCCAACCAAAGCACAGCTCGGAGGTCCAAATGGTTGGTAGGCTCATCAAGGAGCAGCAATGTTGGCTGCATGAAGAGAGCACGGGCAAGCGAGATGCGCATCCTCCAGCCACCACTGAAGGACTTTGTGGACCTTGCCTGCATCGCCTGATCAAACCCCAGCCCCGCGAGGATTTTGGACGCACCCGTGCGTGCAGCATCAGAGTCGCATAGATTTAGCTTCTCGTATACCTCGGCAAGCTTGTCGTTGTCATCGGGGTCGTTAGAGGCCTCAAGCTTTGCCTGCTCAGCCCGGAGCGCCGTGAGCTCCTCATTGGCTGCAACCACCGCCTCGGTTGCCGAGCGGTCATCACCAACAATCTGCTGCTCCACAAGCAGGACATCAATGTTCTTGGGCACAGGCACCTGCCGCCAAGAGAGCAGCTTCAGGAGGGTAGATTTGCCCATGCCATTGGGCCCCACGAGACCGTAGCGGCGACCATGCGAGATCCGGAGGGAGGCGCCCTTGAGCAGCTCCTTTCCTCGCGCAGAGACAGAGAAGTTGTCCAGCACGATGTCCTTGATGTTTCCATCGGCTGCATCGCCCTCAGCGGCGGATCCGGGGACGCGCGCTCCTATGACGACGGAGAAGGCGTCGCGGTCGTCGCGGAGCGCCTCCCGCTTGGCAGCCTCGGCGACGGCCGCCGCCATCATCTCCCGCTTTTCCTTCTTCTTCGCGTCCTTGTCCGAGGGCCCGAGGGCGTTGAGGTCGACGGTGGCGCGAGCCGGCTTGAACTGGAAGACTTCGTAGAAAAAAAATCAATGTAGTTGATCATAACCTCTTCGACAAAATCTTATGCGACGACAAAATCGGAAACAGACCCACACTAATGTCCACCCATTCTCTCGCTTTGGCCTATTGCCTTGACTATAGGATTGTCCAACACTACTGCCGCAGATTTTCGAACCGGCCAACAGAGAGGACAATATGACGTTGTCACCTTTTGCATCTACGCACACTCCCTTCTACAAGCAACCATTATTTCCTTCTTAACGAACTTCGCGATAATCCCTGGGACAAACAATCTCCAAAAGGCAGATGAGTCGGCAAATCTTATAAAAAGGACCCTAATAAGTGTCACATGTGTAGCACGAACACATGGCAACTCCGCACATTTTTCATGGCCAGTTTAGTGATACAAGGATGGCAACATTAGTTGTCAAGCATGACAACTTTCTTTTTGAATGGTAAGTTTCAGTTTTTTTTTCTTTTCGGGTGACAACAAAAGCGTGAGGGCCGGAGTGCTTTGTGCCACACGTGTGGCACGTATCATTTGGGTATAAAAAAAATTAGGTTTATGTTCAAAAATAAAATAAAATATTAGAGCATGGAACTTGCTTTGTAACACATCGCACAAAAGTTGGTTTCTTTCCTTGGTTTATTTCCTTCCTTGACTTAAAGCCAATGTGATCCTGCCGTCGTCTTGTTTCTAAATTTATTTTTTCTGAAAAACCGGCGGGCCCAAGAACAATCCCTTCTCAACCGCGTGGAGCGCTAAAACCTTTTTATAGCGTGGAAATAGCAATTTTTTTTTTGCGCGCAGCAGGGCGCTGGCTCCAACGACTGCTGTAAAATATGGCGCGCACGAGCAGCTTCAGCAGGCGCGCTAACTTACAGCGCGCGCGAGCAGCCGGCGCTTGCGAATAAGATTTTACATGTCCATTTTGACAATATGATGATGTTTCAAATATTAAACAAATGTGCAAAATAAAGACATAGCATAGTTCAATTGCACAGCACATCAATCATTTGGGAGCTTCGAGAGGGGGGCACGTGGCTTCACGGCGGGCGCCAGCGCGACGCCACCCGCGGAGGTCGTCCGTGGCGCCATGAAAAGGTCGCGCGCGAGACCGATGTTTGTAGGAGCACCGTCGGAGGCGAAGACAAAACTCCCCGGGCTAGGGTTTGCGCCGCCGGCGACGGCGGCGGAGGGGTCACGGGTGTAGGGAGGGGGGATGTCAGCGCGGCTGTCCATCGGACGAATTTGCCGGCGGCGGCGCGGGACGGGGCGAAGGCGGGGCGGCCGGAGAGGGTGGCGGCAGTGCGGCGCGGCGCTCGAGTGTGCAGCGCGCAAGAGCGGGTACATGAAATAAGCGGCGCGTGATGTCGTTTCGCTCCGCGCGCTGAACCAATTATACCGCGCGCGTATTTTACCGAAAAAGGCTTCCACCCCGCTTTATATATAAAGCACACAGCCAAACCGATACAAGGTGATGAGGAGAACCTCTTACAAAGCAGATCAAAGGAAAATACAAGAAACTAGGAGAGATCACACCCTACCACAAAGCCACCTAGACTACCAACAAGGACGGAGACTCGCCGCCAAGGGAAACCATCGGACCTCGTTTCGCCACTCACTCCAAGTTTCCGCCGAAGGGGGCCTCCTGCTCTCCTGCTCCGGATCGTGGAGCCCGAACCTGTCTGCGGAAAACACGGGATGCGAGAGGAACCAACAAGGACCCTTCCCCCCTCCTCTCTGCTCCCTCTCCCGCGTCGCTCCCGCGAGCGACCGGGGGGGCCAAACCCTAGCCGCCGCCGGCCTCGGCTTCTCCTCCCCTCACACTCTCCTCGCCGCCGCCTG
Organism: Thinopyrum elongatum; assembly: GCA_011799875.1. Taxonomy (NCBI): domain Eukaryota; kingdom Viridiplantae; phylum Streptophyta; class Magnoliopsida; order Poales; family Poaceae; genus Thinopyrum; species Thinopyrum elongatum. Next base: position 65,236,466 of record CM022303.1, read on the forward strand.
GTGCGCCGCCGGGCAAAGCCCGGCCGGTGTGGGCGGCGGCGGGGCTTTTCTCCCCCTGCTCGACGTCGGTGTTCGCAGGATCTGGCGTGGGGCGGCGGCGGCGGGATGGCAGACGTTGGCGGTGGGGTCGTGGACGTCGAGATCCGGCGCGGAGGGCTGCGTGGTTGGGTCTCCTGCGGCGGCGATGGCTCTGCTTCTGGGAGCCGTCGGCTGCAGGCGGCTGGGGCGCCGGCGGCGGGGCTTCCTCCGCTACTCCAAGGAGCTGGCCACCTCGGGTGTTGGCGTTTGCGGCTGGGTTTGCCGGCGCTCGCCTCACCAGGACCTGAGGTCTCCCATGTGCGAGTCTGCTGCGGCCAAGATCTGTTGCCCAGCGGGGCTCTCAGGCCCGATTCCTGTCCAGTGCTTGGGCTAGGTGGTGGCAGTTGAGCGGGACTGGTGGCCGTGGCAAGGCCATGGACGCCAGCCTCTCCACGGTGGTGAGTCCGTCGTCGGATTTCTTCCCGGGTTTGACCTCTTGGCTGACGGATGGGAGGCGCTGAAGGGGGTTGGGGTGCGTCTTCTCTGTCGGATGTTACCATGTCGGCCGGCGGCGTGCAAGATGTGTGCTTAATGGTAGGTTCTTATGGACGCCGAGGCGGCAGCCTCGGGTGGTGGACCGCCAGTTCGGCTTTCAACAGGCGGCTTGGCGGCGGTGATGGCTGCATCTTTTGGTCGTGTGGGCGACAACGGATGCGGCTTTGGGTGACTGTGGTCTCGGCGGTGCCTCGGCAGTGTTGGTTCCCAGATCGTGCTCTGGAGGTTTGTTTGGTGGCGGCATGTCTTCCCTTGGGTTGGACAGGGGCTCAAGATTCCTCGGTGTGGCGAGGTTGAGAGGATCCGGGCGAAAGCCTTGTGCTTTGGCACTGGCGACGATGATGCTCATGGGCATCACATCCCTCTTGGGGGCGTCGTTGAGGGTCCTCCCACCGAGCCAGGGCTTCGGGTGAAAACCCTTGACCGGTCTTTCGGTCTCGACGGCGGCGGCATGGTGTGTCGTCTCCCTCTTGAGGGCGTTGTCGTCGAGTCCAAGTTACTTCTAGTGCACCATGTTGTCATTGACTAACATGCTCAGATCCTGTCTTGGAGCTACCTCGACTCTAGCGTAGGAGGATTCACTTACCTCCTATCTTTTACCGCGCGCGTATTTTGCACGTTCACTGGAGCGTCCGGAACGACTGCGCGCGCAAAAAAAATAATTTTTCCAGCGTGGCGTTAATATCACGTGCCTGATGGAGATGCTCTAAGCGTGAGGTGTTTTCCCACTAAAATTCTCATCTTTACACCCGCAAAAAAAAATTCTCATCTTTACCCCCAAACCCCTTTTTTTTTTTTGCATGGTTACCCCCAAACCCCTGCTATAAATCTCCCTCTTGTCTGAGAAGTACTCCTGTATAAGTCACCCTCGCTACCCCACTGAACCCACCACCCATCCGCCGGTGAGAAAGAACCCACCAAATTCCCACGGGATTCTCCTGGAGAGCGCCGGCGCCATGGAGTCGTCACGCGGCACCCTCATCCCCGGCACGCCGCCGCTGCCCTCCTCCTTAACCGACGTCAACGGCCAGGAGGGCAGGCGGACCAGGACCAGCGGCGGCGTGAGGTGGCGCGCGTGGGCCGCCGTGCTGGCCGTGGTGGCGCTCGTCGTCGCCGCCGCGGTCTTTGGGGCCAGCAGGGTCCACCGGGACGCGGTGGCGTCCTCCTCCGTACGGGCTATGGCAGAACACGGCGTGTCGGAGAAGACGTCCGAGGCATACTCCGCCAGCGGCGGCTTCCCGTGGAGCAGCGCCATGCTGCAATGGCAGCGCACCGGCTTCCATTTCCAGCCGGACAAGAACTACATGAACGGTACGTACTGACCGAGTTCATCCGTGCGATTAGATTTTCAGATTCAGATTCCGTTTAATTTTCTCCGGCGTGGTTTGATCCAGAAACTGACCTCCCTGCCTTATTTGTTTCCTGTTTGCTCGCCGGCGGTGGCATTCTCCGGCGACATCCATCCGTGCAGATCCCAACGGTTAGTATTACACTATTACTACGCTCCACCTAACGAATCTTCTCAATCGGGTATTCCTATTCAGAAGTTTTGTGACCTGTGCGGAATATAATTGCACCATCACGAACAGTATTTTTTTTTAAAGTTAAAAAATCAACAAATTCTGAATTTTTTTATGAACATTGATAAATTTTTACCTCCGCAACAATTTCGTGGTGCATTTTCTTTTGTCAGGCCTTCATAAATGTCATTTCATCATGAAAATTTTCATATAGGTAAAACATTCATCGATGTTTATTAAAAAAAAATCAGTTTTTTGTTGTTTTTTTTATTTTTTGGATTCGATTGTTCACCCGGGTGCATATAACCTCGGGATTAGAAGAGCACTTTCTCTGAAATGCATTGTCCACTGCAGGTCCGGTGTACTATAGAGGATGGTACCATTTCTTCTACCAACACAACCCCGGAGGCACTGGGTGGGGCAACATCTCATGGGGGCACGCCGTGTCGCGGGACATGGTCCACTGGCGCCACCTACCGCTCGCCATGGTGCCTGACCACTGGTACGATATCGAGGGCGTCTTCACCGGATCCATCACCGTGCTCCCCGATGGCAGGGTCATCGTGCTCTACACGGGGTACACCGAGACGTTCGCGCAGGTGACCTGCCTCGCGGAGGCCGCCGACCCGAGCGACCCCCTCCTCCGCGAGTGGGTGAAGCACCCCGCCAACCCCGTCGTGTACCCGCCCCCTGGCATCGGCATGAAGGACTACCGTGACCCAACCACGGCGTGGTTCGACAACTCCGACAACACATGGCGCATCATCATTGGCTCCAAGAACGACACGGACCACTCCGGCATCGTCTTCACGTACAAGACCAAGGACTTCGTCAGCTACGAGCTGATACCGGGATACTTGTACCGCGGCCCCGCCGGCACCGGCATGTACGAGTGCATCGACATGTTTGCCGTTGGCGGTGGCCGCAAGGCCAGCGACATGTACAATTCGACGGCCAAGGACGTGCTGTACGTGCTCAAGGAGAGCGGCGACGACGACCGGCGCGACTATTACGCGCTCGGGAGGTTCGACGCAGCGGCCAACAAATGGACGCCGATCGACACCGAGCGGGAACTCGGCGTCGCGCTGCGGTACGACTATGGCAGGTACGACGCGTCCAAGTCCTTCTACGACCCCGTGAAGAAGCGGCGGATCGTCTGGGGGTACGTCGTCGAGACCGACTCCTGGAGCGCCGACGCCGCCAAGGGGTGGGCCAACCTCCAGGTGACCATCATCGTCATCAACATGACTGTTTTACCTTACACTTATCAACATCGGTCATCATTGCTACTCTTAGACTTAACTATATTGAATTATTGAACCAAACTGGATTAATGTTGTGTGTTGTGCGTGCAGTCGATTCCGAGAACAGTGGAGCTTGACGAGAAGACCCGGACGAACCTCATCCAATGGCCAGTGGAGGAGCTCGATACCCTCCGCATCAACACCACCGATCTCAGCGGCATCACTGTCGGTGCCGGATCCTTCATCTCCCTCCCCCTCCACCAAACCTCCCAACTCGACATCGAGGCATCCTTCCGCATCAACACCTCCGCCATTGAGGCCCTCAATGACGTCGACGTCGGCTACAACTGCACCATGACAAGCGGCGCTGCCACCCGCGGCGCACTTGGCCCCTTCGGCATTCTCGTCCTCGCCAACGTCGCCCTGACAGAACAGACGGCGGTGTACTTTTATGTGTCCAAGGGCGTCGACGGCAGTCTTCGGACCCATTTCTGCCACGATGAGTTGCGGTCAACACATGCTACCGATGTGGCGAAGGAGGTGGTGGGTAGCACGGTGCCGGTGCTCGACGGCGAGGATTTTTCCGTTAGGGTGCTTGTGGACCACTCCATCGTGCAAAGCTTCGTGATGGGCGGGAGGTTGACGGTGACGTCGAGGGCCTACCCGACGGAGGCCATTTACGCAGCGGTGGTCTACCTGTTCAACAATGCCACCAGCGCCAGCGTCACAGCTGAGAAGCTCGTCGTGCACGACATGGATTCGTCGTACAACAAGATATTCACGGACGACGACTTGCTAGTCCTCGATTAGACTGATCACCTACAACAAGTTATGGATTTTTTGCTCGGTCGGTGGCTTCCTTTTCTCTTGGACAGATAGCGGTGGAGTACCAGCTACTCTACGTATCGTCTTGATTTATGTTCCTTGTTCTAGTTTTGGTTTAGTAAGATGAATTAGATGATGTTGGTCACATGTAAATCAATTACGGGTAAATTAAAAGGACATGGATGCCTGCCACCAAATATAAGTCAAGGACTGGTAAACATGGTTACCACGGTTACCGGGAAATACTGAGAAATACCGAGAATATTTCGAACGAATTTTATAGTTGAATTTTGAATTCAAATAAATGAATGAACGAACATTCGAACCAGAGACCTGTCAAAACAGGAACTAGGTTGTTATGAACACGTCAGAATCAACTCTCATGGCATTAATTAGATCCTACGCACTTTACTACAAATCAAGCGTTTAAATTCAAAAATTTCAAAAAATAGTATTTTTTGCTCGGTATGAGGATTTACCGAGGGGCACGGAAATACGCGGTAACCATGGGAAGTTTTGAAATTTCGACCGGTAACCAAAACCTTGCTTCAAGTTCAAGTTCTCTCATTTCTTATTCATTTATATGCAATCTTTGTATTTCGTATTTTTAGGGAAAGCAAACATGGTGTATCTATACCAATATAAAAAGACCTAAAAGGAGAGATTCAACAAATCCCGGCCGTCAAATCAGGTCAATCCAACGACTCAGGCTGCTATAATGGTGAGCGCTCAACATGTTTAGTGTGCATTTAATATCATACCAAATATCAACACCAATGCTAATCATTATTAATACGCAAATAATATCCTAACTAATATTTACGTGTATCTATCTATACTAATATAAAAAGACCCAACGGGGCAGATCCAACAAATCCTGGTCGTCAAGTCAGGTCAACCAAACGACTCAGGCTGCCATAATGGTGAACGCTCAACATGTTTAGTGTGCAGTTAATATCATACCAAATATCAACACCAATGCTAATCACATAATTAATACGTGAATAATATCCTACCTAATATTTACGTGTAATTAATATATTATCTAATATCAACGTGCATTGCACGTACACATTTACTAGTTAAATCTGTCCTGGTGCGTACACATTTACTAGTTAAATCTGTCCTGGTGTTTGCATGTAGAGTAAAATCGGGATTCTAGAAGCATGTCTTTTGAACGTTTATAGATAGAAATGCGAGCATGGGAGCACCAGAATGTATCCGTTGCCGCATCATCTTTCCCTGATAATAAACCGGCTATTGCTTCTGCCGATCACCGCCGTCGCGGCGCTTTTGTGAAAAGATCCCTGTTGTTTTTGAAAATTGAACCCGCGGTCCCTATTTAAGTGGATATGGGAAAACTATTCGATTTCACAAATTAACCCCCGCAGTTTGTAAGAACTACGCCCGCGCTCCTTTCTTCATCTTATCCAGTACTCGAGCTCCCCTACCACCCCGGCTGCTACGGCGGCTTCCTGGAATGGACGCGCCGCCGCCGCGCAGGGCAGTCGCGCCCTCCGCCCCCAACGGGGTCAACGAGGTCCGGCCCCTCCGGAGCCGGCGTGGCGCCTCGGGTGACCGCTCGGGGTCGCCGTACAACCCGGTCATTGTGCTTCCGCGCTCCGCCTCCCCTCCCTGAGACGAGGCCCCCGGCGCCACCAGCAGCTTCGAGCTCTTCTACGACGACGGCGCCGGATCCGGCCTCCGCCCGCTGCCCGAGAGCATGTCCGACTGCCTCATGGGGCCCGGATTCGAGCGGCTCCTCGAGCAGCTCGCCAAGATCGAGGCCGGCGGCTTCGGCGCCGTCCGCCCCTGCGACAACCCGCCGGCCTGCAAGGCCGCCGTCGATTCCATCCCCACCGTCGTCGTCGCCGCCTGCCCTGGCCACGTCGGCGTCGACTCCCACGGCGGCGTCTGCAAGGAGGCCTTCGAGCTGGGCGACTAGGCCAGGGAGATGCCCTGCAGCCACATGTACCACGAGGACTGCATCCTGCCGTGGCTCGCGCTGCGTAACTCGTGTCCCGTATGCCGGCACGAGCTGCCCACAGATGTGGCGCGACCTGCTCCGGCGAGTGACCTCGGCGCCGCCGACGACCAGGGCAGCAACACCGGGGCTGAGGCTGGCAGTGAGGAGGAGACGACGGTCCGGTTGACGATTTGGCGGCTCCCAGGTGGAGGCTTTGCTGTTGGGAGGTTCGCTGGTGACAGGAGGGCCGGCGAGAGGGAGCTCCCCTCCCAGTTGTCTACACTGAGGTGGATGGGGGTTTCAACAATGGCGGTGCACCGAGGAGGATCGCATGGTCATTGAGAGGGAGCCGTTCGTCGCAGAGGGGAGTTATCAGACGCGTGTTCGACAACATGTTTGCTTGATTTGGGCACACCCATTCGACCAATGCCACTCGAGCCTCGTCCTCCAGGTCGGAGTGGAGCTCGGTTTTCACCCGTGGTCTGAGGAGCCGGAGCACAAGCTGGAGATCCCAGGATAGCCACGCCGATGCAATCGCCAGGTGATGACTGCATCACCCATTGGGCAATATGACAATTGGATGTTGGAGAGCCGCAGATGTTCGCTTCCATTTGATGTTTTCTATATATCAGTTGAGAGATAAAGAGGATTTGTACGTAGAGCGCAAATTGCGTGCTGTTTTGTACATAGAGGAGCAGAACTAGAGATGTTGCCATGGAAATTTCCTCCAGTTTGCGCATTCAGGATGATCTTCCTGTTGCATTTTGGAGTACCATTCAGCAAGACATGTTTTATTACTGATGCACGCATCTGGATAGTGAGCACTTAAACTGTTGGCAGCACTCAATTGTTTCTTCGAATTCCATCTCGCCCAATGCGAAGGGGGTTCCTCCATTGTAACCATGACTTGTTGGAAGGTTCAGACCGTAACAAAGATTCAATAAAGCATCACTCAAGATATTTTCTGCTCTTCAATTGGAAAATACGCGGCAAGGAGCAATGGCAAGCAGCAGCAGCGGTGGCAAGCAGAGGCAGCGGGCAGCAGCAGCAGAGGGCTGCTGCCGTGTCGTGATTGAGGTTAAGTGTAGAGGGAGATGCAGGGTGGGGTGGGGTCCTAATCATCTGTATTATCAATGCTCCGGCTATCGCCTCACCATTATCAATTGGTGCTCCCGCCTCATCTGTGTTGGTCAGTGGCTACGTTAGCAGATTACTAATCATATGAGATTCAGACAAAGTGTAGACTACCGATTCCATGGGCGGGAGGACACACACGGCTGCAAGATGCAGAAGAAAGGGAGAATAGCTGCAGATTACTAATCAAGAATTCAAAGTGCAGACCACGTTGGCAGATTAGTAATACACACTGAAATTACTAACTACAATTTATCACGAGGCAATTTTTTATTGTGTGTGCACTACTTCTGCTTATAGGGAATAGAGAATAGAGATAATGTTGCCGATTATATATCAATGAGAATTTTTAATTCTTGCAGTTGCTAATGCACTGGTATTTTAAGTTTGCTTTGGATATTTCACAAATAATGTTCAATTCAGAGAGACGAACATAGCTAAGGCATCGACGCAGTATCCAAGGTGAGATCCCACTTCATTCAAATTCCTTCTCACTATGATACATAGATGGACCTAATCTTTTCAAATTTTAATTATTATCTTGCATAAGTGTGGCTCATTGACAGGTGTGCGCAACCGAAATCACTGCCTCAGGATTGATAACGTTCGAACGCATTGTGATCAGAGGAGAACCTGACCATCGAAAACTGTGAGCTGTCCGCCACTGCAGGGTGAGCCCGGAGGCGGCAGGGTGAGCACGCGCCACTGTGAGCTGTCCGCCACTGCCAGTCGTCTCCGACCTGCACCGTAGTAGGCTTCTGAATCTCTGACGGACATCCTGCTCCCGTGTCCTTCTCCAACAGATAAATCAATTGAGTCCCGACCCGGATTGAAGTTCGCTGCTATAAGAAGGAAGTGTTCTTGGCCGGAATCTCCATCAGAAAATCCATCAAATTCCGGAGTTCTTGGTCCAGAGAAGCATCATGTCGCCTTTGAGTTCGCCGGAGGAAGAAGCACCGAGTTCGCCGGAGGTAGAAGAACGTTTGTTGAGCCATCCAATATCGCCCACGGTGGCTACACCAGAGGTATGTGATGCCTCGACCACCCTCAAAAACAGCCTTGCTGTTCCCCCTTCCCATTCTTCTTGAGATTGGTTGTAGCTAACTGAGTGCCCTCAGTCAGTCCCTCAAGCTTTTGTGTGTTCAGAGATTTATTTAGAGATGGTAACTGAGCACTATGTTGTTATCTGTGTTGTTTGATTTTTTCCATGCACTGTGGCTGGACATGATGTTGGCAAATACACTAGAGATCATGGGCTGAGACAGTACAATAGAGATCATGTCGAGGCTGGAAAATTTGCTGAACTTGTGGTGCCTGTGTTCCTTCTCACAGTAGTTGTTTTATGTGGTGAAAGTTTTAGAGGCCAAATAACAGTTATGCTGTTCCAGGATTTTCAGTCCAAGCAGATTTATGTTTTGCAAGAATTAGTGTACTTACATGCAGAACCAGTTTTTCGTAGATAATTGCTTACAAGATTTATGTGGTTAATATTTCTGCAGAGTTTACAAACAAGAGTGGAACCTATAATGATGAGTGATGATTATGGTATGATTACTGGGTCAATAATTCATAGCAAGGAAGCTATTTTACTGGACAAAGTAAATCCAGTATTAAACTTAGTAAATCGTTGGGTGGATCAGAATAGATGTGGCTTAAACCTTCGCCATTCCCTGCCATTTAGTACTGGTTGGAGTCTGAGCTGACCAATGTGGAGCAGAGTGGCAATGGAGATACCCAGTCTCACATGCTTTATTCTTCTTCATGTAGTATAACAGAGCTTGGTTGTAGCTAACTGTGCCCTCAGTCAGTCCCTCAAGCTTTTGTGTGTTCAGAGATTTATTTAGAGATGGTAAAATGAAGATCTTGATGTATCGACGGTTTGTGGTCGTGGGGCTGTTCTGTTACAGTTCAGGATACTTACGGTTGAAATCTGTTAGTTTAAGAGAATATCATAGCTTCGTGCCAAAAGAGGCATGGCGAAGAGCAAAGAAACCAAAAAACAACGTACATATATTTAAGCAGTGTAACTACACCGAAGTAGCCCCACAATGAATGCATAGTATAATAATAATCAATCAAGTTTTTTTATAAGTTGTGCCCAAACCATACTCAGCGCCCACCTACTTCAATCACATGTGAGTTTGGAGAATCAAACAAAGTAATACCATAAAATTAGGTTTGTTTTTTTTAAGGCGGAAGGAAAAGGGATAAGTAGAAGAAAAGCATACCAAAGACTAAACCTACAACTGTGGCATAGTGATAGGTACAGTTGAAATATGTCTGTTTAAGAGAATATCATAGCTTCGTGGCAAAAGAGGCATGGCGAAGAGCAAAGAAGCCAAGAAACAACGTATATATATATTTAAGCAGTGTAACTACACCGAAGTAGCCCCTGAATGAATACATTGCGGCAATATTAAATTATTAGTTATACATGTGCTTTTCTTTTCAAAATATCATACTTAAATTTCCAATTTGCAATTATCATAACACAATCTATGGCCCATAATTGTTGAACCAACTTTTAGTGGCAGGCAACTAATCAACATTTTATGGTATACTATGTTGGTTGCACTACGTAGAAAAACCAATACTCAAATGCCAACAAATAGTTGTCTAAAATACATTAATAGTAAATAATAAGGATCTAGCCGCGCAAATGCGCATCTTTCCACCACCACCAGGTCGTTGGAATCAGCAGGAGAGCAAACTCATTAGTCCATGAATTGGCGGCCAAAGCTTAGGAGGGAACTCAATCTCTTTCTGATTGCTAATGCCCCGTTGGAGCTTCAGTCCATTGTGACTGCTGAAGCTCTCACTAATGAAATCAAATTGCATACTGAAATCATTCATCTATTCTCAATGTTCAGTCATAGTTGCCTCACTGCTTCAGTTTATAGGTCTAGCTAAGAATTTGTTTTCTGCTAATGGTTTAACATGGCTGAGTGATATGTGTTTACTTCACTAATTCATAAGAATTATTTTCTCTTGCCAGATTCAGCTCGAGCAGCGTCTTGTCTGCATCATATATTTTGTATCATGTTGTTGTGGTCATTCTGATACTGAATTTTGGCATCAATGGATAGAATTCCGTGCAAACTACAATGTTGTTGTTCAACTGTAGGATAATTGGTTTTGATGTCTCTGTTGTGTGTGCACGTGCAGGTGCCAAAGACATCTGATAGAACTCAGGTGAAGGCCAAGGAGGTTCGGCTCTCGGACATGCCACCAGTAACACTTGATGATAGCAACATGCACACTGTAAGTTTCCCCATGCAAATTGCATATTTTATACATGCTGCTGCTGTGAACATTTGCTGCTGTTAAATAGAACAAGTCAATTTAGTTCAACACTCACCAACTGCATCTACCTTTATGTTTAAACCTTTTTCCATGTTTGTTATAATGATCTTTTCATTTTCCTTTGTATATTAAACTTGAGAATATCATTTTGCATTACTTCAACCGTTACTTTTTATGTGTTTGCAGTATGACTGTATGGTTCTCACTCAAGGTAGAGGACCAACAAACTTTTTTGAAGTGGGAGTCAAAAAATACAAATCCATCTATTCCTAGAATGGAGCTGGTTGGAGTTGAGCCTACAATTGAGCGGGTAGTTCGGTGGCACCTACATCCAGCTGAAAGTTTATAGGAGGGTTAGTAAAGCAAATTTGTTCATGAGGAAATGTGCCAGCAAAACATTGAGTCAGAGTTCAAGTCAAATGCTCTTAACAATTTTTTTTTGTCGCTTTTCTTTAATTACAATTCTTATTATTTTTAGTTGGCATTGATATACAAAAGAAAATCCTGTGGCTTTTTTGCCCTCTCATCGACCATTGTATTTTTGAGTCATATCAGTCTATGTAATTTGAACCACCAAATAATAGAAGTTGTTTGATTGGTAAAGTATTTTACAGGTTTCTAAGCACACGCTTATTTATTTTGTATTCGCTGTAACGTATGGTCTTTTATGCTTTTACAAAATGTCGAACCATTAGAAAACCACTAAAATTTGTATGCCCCGTTGCAATGCACGGGCCTTGTGCCAGTAACAAATAAAAATAAAAATCCGTGTGACAAGATCTACTGACAACCACTGAAAAGGTACTGAAGACACCCTTTTACGTACCTGACGTAATCAAAGTACAGTTGGGTGGCTCCCATAACTAAATATCTTACCTCGTGAATTCCAAAAAGAAAATACTTAAGAAATGAATTTTTTGTGGACATGCATTGTCTTCACAGGGAGCAAATTGCAAAAAACCACCACATTTTAAGTTCATGTTTAAATTTGTCACCACATTTCTTGGGCGCCCCAAAAATCAATCGATTTCCTTGCTAATTTTCTCAATAAACACCGATGGTTCATTTGGGGCAAATTAATTCAATTTCTGACATACCGGACCCACTGATCAGGTCCACATGACACTAAATGATCAACACTGTTTGTTTTCACTGTTAAAACAAATCACCATGCATCCATTATGTTCCACCTCCTGTCGCTTATGGCCGACGCCGCCCCTCTCTCCCGCGCCACCCCGCATCCTCTTTCCCGTCGACCACTACACCTTCCTCCATCTCTCCTCCCTCCCGGTGCGGGCGAGATCAACAGCACTGCATCCCGTCACGCGCCGCCCCACACTGGATCGGGTGGATCCCTGACGCGGCTCCTCCCCCTGTCATGCCTCGACGAGCTCCATCCCCACCTCTGGCGTGTGACGAGACTGATGAATGGGACGACGCAGGGCGAGCGACCAGAGCACCACGCAGTGGCTACGCATGAGGAACACGAGCACGTCCTCGTTAGCGCGCGTCGTCGGCGCCACGCGCCACTAGCATGGACACGGCATGCCGCCGACACCGGAGCCCATGACCACGTCGAAGAAGCTCACCAGCCACGCCATGGGGTTCCCCAGGGCCACGGCTCAGCCATAGCGCACACCGCCATAGCCGGCTCACGCCACCGCGTCGGCCTTCTCTAGCCAGGAAAGATTGCGCCACCGGCCGCCTCGCCTCCTCCTTCTTCTGGTGTCGACCCTGGCAACCCAGTTGATCTGCAGACCATCACCTCTGCGCCCTCTCATCCATCCCTGCGCATTCACGCGAGGTGTTTGTTGGTATGCCCCCAAGGAGGATAAGAAGGTTTGAGAGAGATGACGATGCTGACAGGTGGGCCCTCCGTTCAACTTAACGGTCAACAAGCGGTGTCGACCATTTAGTGCCATGTGGACCTGATCAGTGGGTCCGGTATGTTAGAAATTGAATTAATTTGTCCCAAATCGATCATCAGTGTTTATTGAGAAAATTAGCAAGAAAATCGGTAGATTTTTGGGACACCCAAGAAATGTGGTGGCAAATCCAAACAAGATCTTGAAATGTGGTTGTTTTTTGCAATTTACTCTTTCACATGTCAATTTGGGTATGAAGAGTGTGGTCACTTGATGCCATAATGTCGAGGTCAAGCTACAGATACCCCTGTCGTCCATGGAGCCGTCGTCCAGGGAGGGTCTCCAGCACAATCATGAAGACGCAGATGTCTCCGCAACCAATACCAATGCGGTAGACAATCAAATCAACCGGTCGTCTTTTATTATATTTCATTTAAACCAATATAAAAAGACCCAAAGGAGCAGATCCAACAAATCCAGGTCATCAAATCAAGTCAATCCTACCTAGTATTTACGTGTAATAAATATATTACCTAATATCAACGTGCATTGCACGTACACATTTACTAGTTTTAGAAGGGAAACACATTCGGAATCTGTCCTGGTGTTTTCATGCAGAGTAAAATCAGGATTCTAGAAGCATGTCTTTTGAACGTTCATAGATAGAAATGCGAGCATGGGAGCACCTGAATGTATCCGTTGCCGCATCATAACAAATGAAAATAAAAATCGGTGTGACAAAATCTACCGGTAACCACCGAAAAGGTACTGCAGACACCCTTTTACGTACCTCGTGCAATCAAAGTACAGTTGGATGGCACCCATAACTAAATGTCTTACCTCATGAATTCCGAAAAGAAAATACTTAACAAATGAATTTTTTGTGGACGTGCATTGCCTTCACATGGACCAAATTGCAAAAGACCACCACATTTTAAGTTCATGCTTAGATTTGCCACCACATTTCTTGGGCGCCCCAAAAATCAATCGATTTCCTTACTAATTTTCTCAATAAACACCGATGATTCATTTGGGACGAATTAATTCAATTTCTAACATACCAGGCCCACTGATCATGTCCACATGACACTAAATGGTCAACACCGTTTGTCTTGACTGTTAAAACAAATCACCATGCATCCATTATGCTCCACCTCCTCTCGCTTATGGCCGGCGCCGCCCCTCTCTTCCGCACCACCCCGCATCCTCTCTCCCGTCGACCCCTCCACCTTCCTCCATCTCTCCTCCCTCCCGGTGCGGGCGAGATCAACAACACTGCATCCCGTCACGCGCCGCCCCACACTGGATCGGGTGGATCCGTGACACGGCTCCTCCCCCTGTCATGCCTCGACGAGCTCCATCCCCACCTCTGGCGTGCGACGAGCCTGATAAATGGAACGACACAGGACGAGCGACCGGAGCACCACGCGGAGGCTACGCATGAGAAACACGAGCACGTCCTCATCAGCGCGCGTCGTCGACGCCGCGCGCCACCAGCATGGACACGGCATGCCGCCGACACCGGAGCCCATGACCACGTCGAAGAAGCTCGCCAGCCACGCCGTGGGGTTCCCGATGGCCACGGCTCGGCCATAGCGCACACCGCCATAGCCGACTCACGCCACCGCGTCGGCCTTCTCTAGCCAGGGAATATTGCGCCATCGGCCGCCTCGCCTCCTGCTTCTTCTGGTGTCGACCTCGGCAACCCAGTTGATCTGCAGACCATCACCTCTGCACCCTCTCATCCATCCCTGCGCATGCATGCGAGGTGTTTGTTGGAATGCCCCCAAGGAGGATAATAAGGTTTCAGAGAGATGACAATGCTGACAGGTGGGCCCTCCGTTCAACTTAACGGTCAACAAGCGGTGTTGACCATTTAGTGCCATGTGGACCAGATCAGTGGGTCAGGTATGTCAGAAATTGAATTAATTTGTCCCAAATCGATCATCAGTGTTTATTGAAAAAATTAGCAAGAAAATCTGTAGATTTTTGGGAAACCCAAGAAATGTGGTGGCAAATCCAAACAAGAACTTGAAATGTGGTTGTTTTTTTGCAATTTACTCTTTCACATGTCAATTTGTGTATGAAGAGTGTGGTCACTGCCATAATATCGAGGTCAAGCTACAGATACCCCTGTCGTCCATGGAGCCATCGTCCAGGGAAGGTCTCCAGCTCAATCATGCAGATGCAGATGTCTTCGCTACTAATACCAATGCAGTAGACAAGAAAATCAACCGGCCGTCTTATATTATATTCCATCTTTACCAGTATAAAAAGATCTAAACGGGCAGATCCAACAAATCCCGGTTGTCAAATCAGGTCAATCCAACGACTTAGGCTGCTATAATGGTGAGCGCTCAACATGTTTAGTGCGCAGTTAATATCGTACAAAATATCAAAACCAATGCTAATCACATAATTAATACGCAAATAATATCCTGCCTAATATTTACGTGTATCTATACCAATATAAAAAGACCCAAAGGGACAGATTCAACAAATTCTGGTCGTCAAATCAGACCAATCCAACGACTCAGACTACTATAATGGTGAGCGCTCAACATGTTCAGTGTGCAGTTAATACCATACTAAATATCAACACCAATGCTAATCATATAATTAATATGCGAATAATATCCTACCTAATATTTACGTGTAATTAATATATTACCTAATATCAACATGCATTGCATGTACGCATTTACTACTTTTAGAAGGGAAACACATTGGGAATCTATCCTGGTGGTTCCATGTAGAGTAAAATCGGGATTCTAGAAGCATGTCTTTTGAACGTTCATAGATAGAAATGCGAGCATGGGAGCACCTGAATGTATCCGTTGTCGCACCATAACATATAAAAATAAAAATCTGTGTGACAAAATCTACCGGCAACCATCGAAAAGGTACTGCAGACACCCTTTTACGTACCTGACGTAATCAAAGTACAGTTGGGTCGCTCCCATAACTAAATGTCTTACCTCGTGAATTCCGAAAAGAAAATACTTAACAAATGAATTTTTTGTGGACGCGCATTGTCTTCACAGGGACCAAATTGCAAAAAACCGCCATATTTTAAGTTCATGTTTAGATTTGCCACCACATTTCTTGGGCGCCCCAAAAATCAATCGATTTCCTTGCTAATTTTTTCAATAAACACCGATGATTCTTTTGGGGCGAATTAATTCAATTTCTGACATACCGGACCCACTTATCATGTCCACATGACACTATTTGGTCAACACAGTTTGTTTTGACTGTTAAAACAAATCACCATGCATCCATTATGCTCCACCTCCTCTCGCTTATGGCCGGCACCGCCCCTCTCTCCCGCGCCACCCCGCATCCTCTCTCCCGTCGACCCCTCCACCTTCCTCCATCTCTCCTCCCTCCCGGTGCGGGCGAGATCAGCAGCACGGCTTCCCGTCACGCGCAGCCCCACACTAGATCGGGTGGATCCGTGACGCGGCTCCTCCCCCTGTCATGCCTCGACGAGCTCCATCCCCACCTCTGGCGTGCGACGAGCCTGATAAATGGGACAACGCGGGACGAGCGACCGGAGCATCACGCGGAGGCTACACATGAGGAACACGAGCACGTCCTCGTCGGAGCCCTTCGTTGGCGCCGCGCGCCACCAGCATGGACACGGCATGCCGTTGACACAGGAGCCCATGACCACGTCGAAGAAGCTCGCAGCCACGCCATGGGGTTCCCGATGGCCACGGCTCGGCCATAGCGCACACCGCCATAGCCGGCTCACGCCAGGGAAGATTGCGCCACCGGCCGCCTCGCCTCCTGCTTCTTCTGGTGTCGACCTCGGCAGCCCAGTTGATCTGCAGACCATCACCTATGCGCCCTCTCATCCATCCCTACGCATGCACGTGAGGTGTTTGTTGGAATGCCCCCAAGGAGGATAAGAAGGTTTGAGAGAGATGACGATGCTGATAGGTGGGCCCTTCGTTCAACTTAACGGTCGACAAGCGGTGTTGACCATTTAGTGCCATGCGGACCTGATCAGTGGGTCTGGTATGTCATAAATTGAATTAATTTGTCCCAAATCAATCATCAGTGTTTATTGAGAAAATTAGCAAGAAAATCGGTAGATTTTTGGGACACCCAAGAAATGCGGTGGCAAATCCAAACAAGAACTTGAAATGTGGTTGTATTTTGCAATTTACTCTTTCACATTTCAATTTGTGTATGAAGAGTCTGGTCACTTGATGCCATAATACCGAGGTCAAGCTACAGATACCCCTGTCGTCCACGGAGCCATCGTCCAGGGAGGGTCTCCAGCTCAATCATGCGCCCCGCTACCAATACCAATGCAGTAGACAAGCAAATCAAGCGGCCGTCTTATATTATATTCCATATATACCAATATAAAAAACTCAAAGGGGCAGATCCAACAAATCCTGACCGTCAAATCAGGTCAATCCAATGACTCAGGCTACTATAATGGTGAGCGTTCAACATGTTTAGTGTGCAGTTAATATCATACCAAATATCAATACCAATGCTAATCACATAATTAATACGCAAATAATATCCTACCTAATATTTACGTGTATCTATATCAATATAAAAAGACCCGAAGGGGCAGATCCAACAAATCCCGGTCGTCAAATCAGGTTAATCCAACGACTCAGGCTGCTATAATGGTGAACGCTCAACATGTTTAGTGTGCAGTTAATATCATATCAAATGTCAACACCAATGCTAATCACATAATTAATACGCAAATAATATCCTACCTAATATTTACGTGTAATTAATATATTACCTAATATCAGCGTGCAATGCACGTACACATTTACTAGTTTTAGAAGGGAAACACATTGGGAATCTGTCCTGGTGTTTCCATGTAGAGTAAAATCGGGATTCTAGAAGCATGTCTTTTGAACGTTCATAGATAGAAATGCTAGCATGGAAGCACCTGAATGTATCTGTTGCCGCATCATAACAAATAAAAATAAAAATCCGTGTGACAAAATCTACCGGCAACCACCGAAAAGGTACTGCAGAGACCCTTTTATGTACTTGACGTAATCAAAGTACAGTTGGGTGGCTCCCATAACTAAATGTCTTACCTCGTGAATTCCGAAAAGAAAATACTTAACAAATGGTTTTTTTGTGGACGCGCATTGTCTTCACAGGGAGCAAATTGCAAAAAACCATCACATTTTAAGTTCATGTTTAGATTCGCCATCACATTTCTTGGGCGCCCCAAGAATCAATTGATTTCCTTGCTAATTTTCTCAATAAACACCGATGATTCATTTGGGGCGAATTAATTCAATTTCTGACATACCAGGCCCACTGATCAGGTCCACATGACACTAAATGGCCCCCTCCCTGGCCGTCGAGCGAGGCTAGTGAAAGCAGAGTCAGTCATGATGTGGCAGACAGCATGGTGACGGGTGAGCTCACGGCGCCCGTCGATCCCATTCCATGGCTGGCTTCTCCCCTGTATTGTGGCAGCATTATCAGTGATAGAGTTTACCTTGTTGTCTAGGTATTCATCATGTTTATTTCGTCGCATTAGTTTCGTTCATGCATGTAGTTAAGTTAAAGGCTTGAGGCTGCGGCAGTGAGCGTGCTCGTAGAAGTGTGGAGACGAGTACACATGCAAGCTAATAGTGCCTAGCTAGTTAGTTGAGTTAGCATCAGCTGATCAGTACCATGCACGTCGTGTAGTTTGCATGGATGTGGTTGTTAGCAACATGTGCGTACAGCTCCGTGGAGTCAGAGCAGCCAAGTCCGGTGGCAGATCAGCGTGGAGCTAGAAGCGGATGCAATCAGTTGAGGCGTGCGTCAAGTGTGCCGTTGTGGGCAAGCTCAAGTCTGTTGCAAACTTGGATTTGACTCAAGCCTGTACATGCAGAAATAATCGGATCAAGCAGCTGGCTTGGCCGTCGCGTCTGCATGCAACGTAGTGGGGTTAGTGGGTGCGTGTGTGTTGTGTAGGTCTGGTACTTAAACACATGTACTCAGTTCTGGGTCAATAGCTCCTGTGCGACATCTTTAAGGTGCAATAGAAGGAGTGCGACGTAGTTGACAAAAATAGCTCTGGTGCTACGTTTCTGAAGCCCAAATAGCCAAGGCCCACTTGGGCGATTAAACTGGTCGTCAACGGGAGTGAGGTTATGTTTAAGACATGTGGGTCCCACTTGGCAGTGCATCAGGTGAAACGTGTCCCCGTGCCTGTCTGAACGTGTACCCCTGTCTGAATCCCACCGCCCTCTTCGAGCCGGCGACGGCGGCGGAGATTTTGTTCTCGGTGATAGCAGCGCGGCGGAGCTTTCGTTCTCGGCGACGGCGGCGGCTGTGGTGAGTGAATCCGGAACGCTGTCCCGTTCCCCCACCCCCCCCCCCCTCCCCGTTCCCCTCCGTGTCGAGCTAGATCTCATCGCATCGCCTCTGTTTTCCCTCTGTTTTTGGTCGATTTGATCCAGATTTGGGTGGGTGG
Organism: Thinopyrum elongatum; assembly: GCA_011799875.1. Classification (NCBI taxonomy): domain Eukaryota; kingdom Viridiplantae; phylum Streptophyta; class Magnoliopsida; order Poales; family Poaceae; genus Thinopyrum; species Thinopyrum elongatum. Next base: position 65,255,359 of record CM022303.1, read on the forward strand.
GAGGGGGGCTGACTGCGATGGAGCTGCCAGAGATTTGTGCCTCGTCTGCTTCCGCTAGCTCACCTCACACTGCCCCGCCATTGACAAACAGGGGGGATGGTGCTCGGACGTTCGAATTCACTGCGGAATTCTTTCCTTCTAAGGCGAAGCTAGGTGATGGTAGCATGCGGGACATAGAGAGAGATACAATTGTGAAGTGGGAGATTGATTTTGCAGAGATTGATCCACAAGAACTACAAAGCATGGAAGAGAAGGCCGTGAAGAATGTGGTGGAAAAAATTTGGGAAAGCATTATTTGGGGTCCAGAGCAAGAGGTAGCATTGTTACGGTTTGATAATTGGAAAGAAGAGTATGTGCGAATTGAGGATGGTTGATGAAATCGATCGACAAGATGGCTGGACAACCAAACAGACTATGTTTCATGCAGAGCTTGTTGATCTGAAATCAGATTCTAAGGTTGGATATGTGCCCTCAAAGTTAGGTTCACAGATGGTAGATGATGATTGGGCTTCAGAGAGGCAGATAATGCCCATTTGTACAGGTGAAGTGACAGTAGTACCTGATGGGGGCGATGCAGAAGAGGGCTCTGATGGTATTGCAAGGGTTGTTTCTGTTGATTGGAATTCAGTAGAATTAAATGACCCAACTGATTTAGTCATTGCACCAATGGATGACACTAAGATGGCCAAATTTTTTGGCATTCCAGTAGCTGATGAAGATAAGGAGGAGAAGGATGGTGAATCTAGTATGCCTACTGATACTGATGCTAACAGAGATAGAACTGAAGATGTGGATGGACAGCTGATGGAAGATGCTGCAGATGATGTAGATGATGCACATGATGATGAGTTGGTAAATGTGTATGACAAGGAAAACCCTGTTATTGCAGTGGGAAAGTTGTTCCCAAACATGGATGAGTTTAGGATGTGTTTCAAGACTAATGCAGTCAAACATGAGTTTGATGCCAAGACTAAGTGGATTGATAGAAAGAAGTTTTATGCAAGATGTAGAGGTTTTGATGGAAGTGTCAAGCCTTGCAAGTGGTACGTATCTGCTAGACGCCAACCTGATGGAAGTACCATTAGAGTGAATCAAATCCCACACCAACATACTTGTATTACAAGTTCACAGAGAGTATCAACCATGACATCACAGCTTTGGATTGCAGAAAAGATCACTCCTATTTTAGCCAAGAAACCAAACACTACTGCAAAGAAACTTAAAGTAGACTTGGAAAAGCAATACCCCATTAAGGTGAAGTATAACACGGTGTGGAAGGCAAAACAAAGGGCAATGAAACAATTATATGGTGACTGGGCAAATACTTTTAGGATGCTTTATAATTTCAAAGCAGAGGTGGAGAAGAGGTCACCTGGCAGTGTTGTGGAGATAGATACTGAGGTAACAGAGGATGGAAGAGTCCTTTTCTCTAAGTTTTTTATGGCTTTAAAGCCTTGCATTGATGGCTTCAAGGCAGGGTGTCGTCCATATTTGAGCATAGACTCATCATTTTTTACTGGCAAGTGGAATGGTCAATTGGCAGCTTGCAACGCTTTGGATGGACACAACTGGATGTTCCCTGTTGCTATTGGCTTATTTCAGTCAGAGACAGAGGTCTCATGGACATGGTTCATGATGCAGTTGAAAAGATGCATAGGACCAGTGTCACCTTTGGCAGTCCACACAGATGCATGCAAAGCGCTAGAAAACACAGTGAAGAATGTTTTCCCCCATTGTGAGCAGAGGGAGTGCTTCAGCCATATGTGGATGAATTTGATCAAAAAATTCAGAGGTGAAGAATTTGGTCGCATGTGGCCAGCAGCAAGATCTTACACTAAACAGACACATTCATATCATCTTGGTAAGATAATGACAGCATGCCCTGAGTTTGGTCCATGGGTGAACACCTACCATTCTCTATTATGGTATAGGTCAGGATTTAACACTGCCATCAAGTGTGATCATATCAACAATAACTTGGCAGAAAGTTTTAACAACAAGGTGAAGCAGTTAAAAAACTTGCCTGTGCATGACATGGTTGACCAAATCAGGATCATGATCATGCGCTTGTGGGAATTGAGAAGAAGGATTGGTGATTGTCTACAAGGGAATAAGCTTCCTGCAATGGTACAACAGGTGATCAACAAGAGCAGAAATCTTACACATTTATCTGTTGAAAAATCTTCTGTGTGGGGTGCTGAAGTTAGAGATACCAAAACTGGTAGAAGGCATGTTGTTAACACTGAAATGCATGATTGCACTTGCTTGGAGTGGCAACACACTGGGAAACCATGTGATCATGCCATACTTTTCTTGGCCTCCCGACCTACGATAAACATGCACCCATATTTGCACGAATATTACTCAGTAGCAAGATTCAAGGCTGCATATGCAACTCCAATTCCAGCACTTACAGATCAGTCTCAGTGGCCTGAAGTGGAAATTGAATTCTCCATGTGCCCTCCCCTAACAAAAAGAAAGGCTGGCAGGCCTAAAGGGAGTAGATTCAAGGCATGGTTTGAGAAAGGTGGGAGTAGTAAAAAGGGCAAGGGAAAGGAGGATGGAAAGCCAAAAAGGTCCCAAAAAGGTAACAAAAATAGATGCAAGTTGTGCCAGGAACTTGGGCACCGAGTTGGATCTCCCAAATGTTGTTACACTCCTGAAAGGCCAAAGTATGTGGGCATATGTTTGCATTGTTTACTATTTTGTTGCATTTTTCAATTACTAACCAGTTGACATGCTTTATCTTTTTAGGAGGAAGCGTACAGGTGAGCCCCTTGTTGTTGAAGAGTGCTGGCCAAAGAAAAAGGCAAGAGGCAATGGCTGTAGAAGAAAGAGAAGTTTTGGTGAAACAATACACATTCAACCAGACTTGGATGGTGTGCTGCAAAATGAGCAAGACTTGGATGTGCTGCTGCAAGATGAGCAACATTTTGATGTTCTGGTGCCAACTGAAGATATGGGTACCTCTGAAGATATTCCAGCTGATGTTGTGCAAGCTGAGCCTATGTTGGAAGTTGAGTTGCCAACTGAAGATATTCCAGCTGATCTGGTGCCAACTGAGCCTATATTGGAAGTTGTGTTGCCAACTCAAGATATTCCAGCTGATGTGGTGCCAACTGCTGTTCCAGGCTGGCCAGTGAAGAAAATCAAGACCTTGAGTGAACTGGGTGTTGTACAATCAAAAACAAGCATTGGTAAAAAGAAGAAGAAGAAATTGAGTGGTAGGAAGAAGCAGAAGTGAAAACTTGTGTATTGCTACTATGCTGTAGTAATAAAACCTTGCCTGAATTTGTGTAATGGTATTTTTACTTTGATATGATGTGTATTTGTGTAATAATATTCAAGTTTGAGTCAAAATTCAAATTTGAGCCAAAATTCAAATTTGAAGTTATTTGGTCTGTGATATTGGTGTTACAATGATTTCTCGACTATTATGCATGTTAGTTGATTAATCGGAGCACTTTTATTATGTGAAACTCTGGACATGAAAAATGTGCTCCACATGAGCTCCAAAACCCCTCCAAAGCTAGGGAAAACAAACCCATTTGTACGGAAGTTTTTTTTCGACCTTCCCTAAATGAGCCAAAAAAGGAAACTTGACATCTAGTGTGTGTATATAAGAGTCCTTCCTGATATTGGATCGTTTCGATCAAGTATGATATGTTTAACACTAAACCCTAGCTCACTTCTCTTCAAAACCCTACAACCTCGTTCTTGATAGCCATCTTTTGTGAAGGTTTTTTCAAGAAAATATCCGTAGTCCAAGTTTCTTATTTTTCCTAGATACTTAGTCACATAGAACGATGATCGGCACAAGTTTTATATTTTTTTGATTTTTTTTAATTAGTTATGCTCAACCCTAACCGTTGAAAACCTCTCAAAACCCCACAAAACCCCATCAAAACCCCGCACTCCTCTGGGCCATTGGATCGCTGTGAATGGACGCTCTGGATCAGGCACTAGGGCTACGTCAGCGATCCGCGGGCTGCGCTCTGATTGGCTTGTCGTTTTAGCCCATTTTTTTACGTTTTTTTTAGACAAAGACTGAGCTGAGCAGGCCTGCCATGTGTTGTTGGGCTTCATTAAAGCGGCCCACCCGTTGAACCGATGGACAACAGCACGCTGCATTTCACCAGGCCTGAAAAGCATGCACGCGCGCAGCCCTCACAGCGTTCGACGTTGCATGCATGGCATCGAGCGGGAGCACGCTCGCCGACACCCTCGTCGCATTATGGCTATTACGCATCCTACATGGGTCTAGATGCTTGACCATCGCTAGCCGCTGCATGCATGGCATGGAGCTCATCTCTCGACGCGTTTTAATTGCTAGAGTGCTACGCGGGGGCCGTTGGCATTACTACCACAATGCATGCGCGTGTACACACGTGTTGGCTCGGGTGCGATGCCACACTTGCCCGTTTCCCATTCCATTACGAGGGAGAGGAAAACAAAACGTTGAAACGGTGCACCTCGGCTATTTAAGCACACCCAAGCCTACATCTTCCTCTCACTCTCCTTCATCTCCCATCTTCACCACAAGCCGTCCGAGCCGTCCCAAGATCCACTCGAAGCAAGCCAAGCAAGCAAGATGTAGTACACCGGGGCTACCTACCGTGTGCCGCCCACCTTCCCCGAGAGGCTCTACCCCGCCGGAGTCCGGGTGGAGAACACCCTATGGGTGTGGGCGATCTCGAGGTGGAGGGGGGCAAGGGGGCTGACCGAGTTCTTCCTCTCCGCCGGCTACCGCTGAAGGAAATATGCCCTAGAGGCAATAATAAAGTTATTATTTTATTTCCTTATGTCATGATAAATGTTTATTATTCATGCTAGAATTGTATTAACCGGAAACTTGATACATGTGTGAATACATAGACAAAATAGAGTGTCACTAGTATGCCTCTACTTGACTAGCTCGTTAATCAAAGATGGTTATGTTTCCTAACCATAGACATGAGTTGTCATTTGATTAACGGGATCACATCATTAGGAGAATGATGTGATTGACTTGATCCATTCCGTTAGCTTAGCACTTGATCGTTTAGTATGTTGCTATTGCTTTCTTCATGACTTATACATGTTCCTATGACTATGAGATTATGCAACTCCCGTTTACCAGAGCAAACCAAATGTCACAACGTAACTGGGTGATTATAAAGGTGCTCTACAGGTGTCTCCGAAGGTACTTGTTGAGTTGGCGTATTTCGAGATTAGGATTTGTCACTCCGATTGTCGGAGAGGTATCTCTGGGCCCACTCGGTAATGCACATCACTATAAGCCTTGCAAGCATTGTAACTAATGAGTTAGTTGCGGGATGATGTATTACGGAACGAGTAAAGAGACTTGCCGGTAACGAGATTGAACTAGGTATTGAGATACCGACGATCGAATCTCGGGCAAGTAACATACCGATGACAAAGGGAACAACGTATGTTGTTATGCGGTTTGACCGATAAAGATCTTCGTAGAATATGTGGGAGCCAATATGAGCATCCAGGTTCCGCTATTGGTTATTGACCGGAGACGTGTCTCGGTCATGTCTACATAGTTCTCGAACGCGTAGGGTCCGCACGCTTAAAGTTCGGTGACGATCGGTATTATGAGTTTATGTGATTTGATGACCGAAGTTTGTTCGGAGTCCCGGATGAGATCGGGGACATGACGAGGAGTCTCAAAATGGTCGAGAGGTAAAGATTGATATATTGGAAGGCTATATTCGGACATCGGAAAGGTTCCGAGTGATTCGGGTATTTTTCGGAGTACCGGAGAGTTACGGGAATTCGTATTGGGCCTTAATGGGCCATACGGGAAAGGAGAAAAAGGCCTCAAGGGTGGCTGCGCCCCTTCCCCATGGACTGGTCCGAATTGGACTAGGGAAAGGGGGCGCCCTTCCTTCCTTCTCCTTCTCCCTTCCCCTTTTCCTATTCCATGTGGGAGGTGGAATCCTACTAGGACTAGGGAGTCCTAGTAGGACTCCACACCTTGGGCGCGCCCTGTGAGGGCCGGCCTCCTCCTCCCTCCATCCTTTATATACGTGGCCAGGGGGCACCCCATAGACACAACAATTGATCATTGATCTCTTAGCCGTGTGCGGTGCCCCCCTCCACCATAATCCACCTCGATCATATCGCAGCGGTGCTTAGGCGAAGCCCTGCGTCGGTAGCATCATCATCACCGTCACCACGCCATCGTGCTGACGAAACTCTCCTGCGAAGCTTTGCTGGATCGGAGCTCGCGGGACATCATCGAGTTGAACGTGTGCTGAACTCGGAGGTGCCGTGCGTTCGGTACTTGGATCGGTCGGATCGTGAAGGCGTACGACTACATCAACCGCGTTGTGCTAACGCTTCCGCTTTCGGTCTACGAGGGTACGTGGACACACTCTCCCCTCTCGTTGCTATGCATCACCATGATCCTGTATGTGCGTAGGAAATTTTTGAAATTACTACGTTACCCAACAACCGCCACCTCCACCTCCCGAGGGGCTCTCCGGCCATGTTTCGTGTCGAAGAGGTCAGTAACAATGGCTTTCCGGTCAGGCTCATCGTGACGTTCACCAACCCCTTCGATGCCCACTACCTCCTCGGCCGTGTTTTTTGGTGTGGATGCGAGTTTATTGCATTCACCATGTACAACATCTTCACCGACTTCAACAGCGCCTTCCCCGCCGATGAGCGCATGCACACCCTCCCATACCCCACCGACGACGACGAGTGAAGGAGTTGGCCATGGAGGAGAGGAGTTGGCCATGGAGGAGTTGGCCTTGGAGCAAGCAAGCAAGCCGGTGGTGTTTTATCTTATCTTTTTATTATTGTCGTGTTGGGTTGAACTATGAACTATCTATATAAGTTGTAATGATACTATGTATGTCGTGCTTGGGACTCGTTTATCTATCTTAGTTGTAATGTGGTACTATCTAGCTCATGCAATGCTACTACTTATGCTACTATATTGTGATGTGTTCTGTCTGTTTTTTTTTCTATCTTGTTGATATTGGTCAGTTGATATATATCGTGCTTGATGTTCTATCTAGTTGATCTATGTGTTACTAATAAAAGGGGTAGATTCCACTATGGACATGCAAGTGTACGGGTACCCAATTTTTTTTGCAAAAACAAAATCATATCTTGGTGTGCTGCATGTGTGCATGCATGTATCTAGGCCCTGGCTAATAGGGTCACCCTAGCTAGTAGGTGTAGGGTGCAAATTTTTGTGCAACCATGGACATGCAACTAATTTAGTTCATGCAAATAATTATTGGATTAACTGAAATGCCCAAAAGAAATATTTCTGTGCTGCTAAAAATATTGGTTTGAATTTTACCTCTGACCAATATTTTTAGAGCAAAACATGAACATTTTCTTGGACCTATTTGAAGTGAATTTTAACTTGATCATTTCCAAAAATGATTTCTGAGGCTTTCACATATGTGACGACCCCGGCTTAATCGTGCACTAATCATACACGCAAATGCGCACGATCAAGCCTAAGGACTCACTTGAAGATATCACAACACAACTCTAAAACATAAATAAAGTCATACAAGCTTTATATTACAAGCCAGGGCCTCGAGGGCTCGAATACATAGCTCGATGGCATACAAGCGTCAGCGGAAGCATTAGATATCTGGGTACAGATATATTACATAGAGAGAATTAGGCCTTCACAGAGGCGGGGTAAAATAAAATACTACGATCGAAAGGTGTAGGCCTCCTGCCCTGGACCCTCCGATCCTACTCCTGGTCGTCAGTCGGCTCCTCGTAGTAGTAGTACTCGCCAGGCGGGTAGTAGTACTGGTCGTCGGCTGGGGCGTCTGGCTCAGGGGCTCCGTCGTCTGGTGGCATCAAATGGAATAGGGGAAAAAAGAAAATAAAGCAAACGTGAGTACTCATCCGAAGTACTCAGCAAGCAAGGATCTACACTACATATGCATCATTTTCAAAGGGGGCTGTATATGTGGACTGGGCTGCAGAAATGCCAGAATAGAGGGGGAAGCCTAGTCCTATCGAAGACTAGCATCTTCAACAATCTTCGACAGTCTTACAACAATAGAAGAGATCAGATGAACATAATGTAAAGTAGTAGTAGTAGTATCATCAACCTCGACCGGAGATCCTTTCTCGACTCCCTGCGAGAAAGCAATCCCAGAGCCGTACTATCCAGTTCTCATCACATGTTCTAGTTGTACCGATCGGGATACAACTCCGAGCGTCCGTTACCGTAGGACAGGCTATCGATAGAAATTTCTTCCCTGCAGGGGTGCACCAACTTACCCACCATGCTTGCTTAACTCCGGCCGGACACACTTTACTGGGTCATGCCCGGCCTCGGCCAAACAACACGCCGCAACCCGACCAAATACTTAATAGAGAGGTCAGCACGCCGGACTAACCTATGCCCCCAAGGGTCTTGGGCCATCGCCCCGGACGCTCCTGCACGTTGCGTACACCGCCGGTGAGCAGACCTAGCAACCCCTTAATACAAGCGCGGTTGCGTTCCCAGTCCAACCCAGCGTGTGCCGCTCAGTTGCTGACGTCTATTAAGCTTCGGCTGAAGTATACGACGCAGAACGCCCATACTATGCCCACGTGATGGTTAGTGCTATCGGGCCAAAGGCCCCTCGGATCAAATATCCAAACTGTAGTGGATTAGGAGTGCGCGGAAACGAGCAGAGACTCACGATCGATGTGACCCCGTCGCCCCGTCTCGAGGACTTGCGGCAAGGGCTAAGAATGCCCGGCCACGCCTCGTAGTTATCTCGCGGGCACCATCCAGGTCAACCCGACTCCACATCACTTCGCGTTAAGCTCACGCGGGTACCCCTCAGGGCCGACCCGTCTTTAGTATCAAGGTTTAGTGCAAGTTCACTCATCAATAGTAACTGTGTGTCTGACACCAGGGGAGCCCTGAGGAATCACCCTCGATGGAACCCCACCTGATGTTATCACCAAGGTGAACGAAGGAGGAATCACCCTCGAGGTCCACACTTGAGAGGTTGCGCGACGATGTCGTTATCGGGGGTGGTGTAGGAGGAATCACCCTCGCTGACCACGACCGATTAACTAACCTACAAGGTTATTATCAGAAGTGCTAACGAGGTATCACCCTCGGCACTCGACGGTAACCCAGCAGTGTCGGCAACTAAGGGGGAAGTGATGTGCTGTGCCCGGGTCTAGTCTTCAATCCCGATGATCGGGTCTTCTGATGTCCAGCAGGGCAGTCGGGATCAAGTGGGGGTCTCTGTCGTGTCTCTACCCAGCCTATACTAAGCAGTCTAGGATAACCAGAAAGGTAACAAGACAGGGTACAATAATCAGGCTATGCAGCAGATATAGGAAAATAGTAGCAGTAGCAGTTCTAATGCAAGCATAAGAGAGAAAGGAATATGCGATATAGGCATGCTCAAAATGGGGGTGCTTGCCTGTTTGCTCTGGGGAAAGGACAAGGTCTTCAGTGGTACCATCAGGGACGGAGTCGTACTCCTGTGCGGCGTCTGCCTCGGGAGCTACGTCAACGTCGGGGTCTACCGAGAGAGAAGAGGGGGAAGAAACAGGTAAACATAATGCAAACAAATGCAATACGGTGCGTGTGATGCTATGATGCAGTGCAGGGTTGACTAATTATGCATCTAAGTCATTTTAGTTATTTTTAGAATTAATCTGGGATTTAATATCCGACGTGTGTGCACTATTCATCTGCCGGATTCGGGTCTGGAGTTACGAGTTCTTCTACGTAGGGGGTTCCGATGGAGAAACAGACGGCATGATCAGACTCGTCTCGTCGTTCTGAGCAACTTTCAGGTTTTCACTTTTTCGATCCGAGCTACGGTTTAAAAGTTATTAATTTTTAAAGATTATATGAATTTCTGGAATTTATTTTTATTTAATAAATTCAACATTATCCAGAATAGTGCCTGATGACGTCAGCATTGCGTGAGGATGACGTCAGCATGCAACAGTGGCGCTGACTGGTCAAATATGACATGTGGGTCCAGTGGGACCCACATGTCAGCCTCTGTTTCTCTAACCAGTGAATTAATTTAATTACCAGGGTTAATTAGGGGGTGGACCCCACATGTCAGTGAGACATTAGGTTAACCTAATTAATTTTAGTTAATTAAATGCTTAATTAGGTTAATTAACTGCAGGGCCCACTGGTCAGTGGCGGAGAGTGAACAGTGACGCGTTGACCGCGGTCAACGTGGTCAACTGAGGCGCTGGGGCCCACAGTCAGCCTCACAGGAGGTGGGCCCCTCACGTGCCAGGTCAGCGGGGCCGGCGACTCGCCGGCGGCGACGCCAGATCGCGGCGGAGGCCTCGGGCCTCGTCGGATCTCGCCTACGGGCGTCTATTTTGCGCGCGGAAGGGCGCGTTCGAACGAGTCGGACGCGCCACGTCGTTTGGTGGCGGAGGCATGGCCGGACTCGGCCGGAAACGGCACCGGCGACGAGCGAAGGCGGCGACGCATTCGGGAGCTCGATGGAATCGAGGCTGTGGTGCACTGCGGCTCGAACCAGAGGGATGGTCGTGTTCCACGCGTCGCTGCGAATGTGATGGACATGGCCTCGTGTCCGCTGGGTCAACGGAGACTTGCCGGTGACGAGCTTCACGGAGGTGAGCTCGGGCGTGCGTGGAGTGGTGGCTACGGCCTTCTAGCGGCGGCAAGAGAGGGCATGGAAGAAGCAGCAGCTCACCTCGTGGCTATGAAAAGCCTTCGACAGCTTTGTAGCAGCAGGCGGTGGCCGGAGATGATGGAGATCGCCGGCGACCGAACGGAGGGGACGGAGAAACCCTGGCGCTGCGATGCCTCCCCGCTCCTGCTGCTGGCTCCAGTCGATGAGGCAGTCAGCGGCGTGCGTTTATGACATCGAGGCGGAGCGGAAGATCCACGGTGGCCGCGGCAAACAGCGAAGCACGGCGGCGGTGGCGCTCTGTGGTCGGATCTGGGAAGGGGGCGAGGCGACGGAGCGAGCTGGGAGAGGTGAGGAATGATGATGGGGACCAGGGGAGCTGGACGGGGCTCCTCCTTATCCCTCCCCCGTTCCTGTTTCGTCGGTGGCGTCGTCGTGTCGCCCTGTCGCCGGCGCGCGCGCGCTCAGCCACGGGCGTGGCGACACGACGAAGGAGAGAGGTGAGGTGGGCCGGCTAGGCTGGTCCAGTGCACTGTGCACTTGGTCCAGTCCAGCTTTAGCCTTTTTCTTTTCTTATTTTCTATTTTTCTTTTCTTTTCTGTTTTGTTAATAGTTAGGCCTCTTTTATTATTTTGTAAAATATGGGAGTTGACCCAAATAACACCATGCAGCATTGCCTTTCACCAAAAATTGGTTTGGGAAATGTTGGAACTCTTTTGAATTCGAAATGATTTTAAATGGATTTAAATATTCTATTTTGGTGCTGTTTCAAATGGTTTGAGCCAATTATCTAACTCCAAATATTTTAAGGTTGATTTTAGAAATGTTCCTGGATTATTTGCCATTTAATGAACATTTTCCCAACAGTGTTTGATCAACTTTATAATTCACTTTTGAATTTGAGTTGATTTTCAGATGTGAATTTGAATTGGAGCATTAACCCATATGACTTGGCACTGCAAATGATCATGACTTGGCAGTTTTAACAGAGTGTCACAGAGCTTATTACAAGGGGGTGTTACAAGTTCTCCTCCTCTAAAAGAAATTCTCGTCCCGAGAATTTAGGAGGTAGAAGGAAAGAGTCCGGGATATTCTTCCCGAAGATGCTCCTCGCGTTCCCAAGTGGCTTCGTCTTCAGTGTGATTCGACCACTGCACTTTCAGGAACTTGGTCGTCTTCTGACGAGTTCGACGTTCAGTTTCGTCGAGGATGCGAATTGGATGCTCCTTATAGGAAAGATCATCTTGTAGCTCGAGCATCTCATGATCCACTGCACGGTGCGGGGATTCCTTGAAGCACTTACGGAGTTGCGACACGTGGAAGACATCATGGATATGGGAGAATTGCGGTGGCAACTCCAATTGATATGCCACCTGTCCACGTCTAGCCACGATGCGGAAAGGACCAATATAGCGAGGAGCTAGCTTGCCCTTAATTCCGATACGACGGGTGCCCTTCATTGGAGTGACACGAAGATAGGCTTGATCACCAGGTTGATAGATCACACCCATCGCTTGTGATCATAATTACTCTTCTGACGGTCTTGAGCTGCTTTGAGATTCTCCCGGACAATTCGGACTTGTTCTTCGGCATGCTGAATAATGTCCGGTCCAACAAGAGGCCGTTCCCCAGTTTCTGACCAATTCAGTGGGGTTCGACATTTACGACCATAAAGAACCTCAAAGGGGGCCATCTTCAAGCTGGCTTGATAGCTGTTGTTATAAGAGAACTCGGCATACGGAAGAGATTCCTCCCACTTCTTACCGAAGGATATAACACAGGCTCGAAGCATATCTTCAAGAACTTGATTAACGCGCTCAACTTGGCCTTGGGATTGGGGATGATAAGCTGAACTCCAGGTAATATGAGTTCCCATTGCTTTCTGGAAACTTTCCCAGAAATGGCCAGTGAAAATGCTGCCACGGTCTGAACTGATTTCTTTGGGAATACCATGAAGTGAAACAATTCTGGAGATATATAGCTCTGCTAACTGACTAGCAGTAATAGTCTCCTTAACTGGCAGAAAGTGCGCAACCTTGGAGAGTTGATCGACGACGACAAGAATAGCATCGTGACCCTTCTGAGACTTGGGAAGACCAGTAATGAAGTCCATTTGCACTTTATCCCACTTCCATAGAGGAATAGGGAGCGGTTGCAGAATTCCAGCAGGTTTTTGATGTTCTGCCTTCACGCGACGACAAACGTCACACTCGGCAACATAACAAGCAATATCTTGCTTCATTCTAGACCACCAGTACCTTTGACGAAGATATCGATACATTTTGGTACTACCCGGATGGATAGATAGCGGTGTATCATGGGCCTCCTTCATGACTTTGTCAGTCATCAGCTCGAAGCGAGGTACTACAATGCGGTCTCGGAAGTACAAGGTTCCATCTTCAGCAATCGAGAAATCCCTGTACTTTTGAAGGTGAAGCTCTTTCTTCATTAGATCAATTTCAGCATCCTTAGATTGCGCAATCTTGACAGCTTTCTCAAGATCTGACTATATCACAAGGTTATTAAGAGAACCTTGCAGAATAATGCAGAGATTCAGCTTGCGCAATTCTTCATATAGCTGGGGTTGAGCTTGTTTTACCATGTGGTTACTACAGTATGACTTGCGGCTCAAGGCATCAGCCATCACATTAGCTTTTCCGGGAGTGTATGAAATTCCACAGTCATAATCGGTGATTGTTTCCAACCAACGCTGCTGACGAAGATTAAGTTCCGGTTGAGTGAATAAGTACTTCAAGCTCTGATGATCGGTGTAAATCTCACACCGATTACCAAGGAGGTAATGACGCCACTGCTTCAAAGCATAAATGACAGCAGCAAGTTCGAGGTCATGCACTGGGCAATTCTCTTCATGTGGACGCAGTTGTCGCGAAGCATAAGCAATAACTCTTCGCTCTTGCATTAGGGCACAACCTAGTCCTTGGCGAGATGCGTCGGAGAAGATCACGAAATCTTTGCGGGAGTCTGGAGGAGCAAGGACTGGAGTAGAAGTCAGCTTGTCCTTGAGGGTCTGGAAGCTTTCCTGACATTTGTCTGTCCACTCAAACTTAACGCCTTTGTGAAGCAGATTAGTCAGGGGCTTGGCAATCTTGGAGAAATTCTCAATGAAACGGCGACAATAACTTGCAAGCCCGAGAAAACTTCTGACTTGTTTGACATTCTTCGGAGGGGTCCAGTCAAGAATAGCCTGAACTCGCTCCGGGTTAACTGCGATACCATCCTTGGAGATGACATGTCCAAGGTAGGTTACCTCAGAAAGCCAGAATTCGCACTTAGAATACTTGGCGTATAATTGGTGCTCTCGAAGTCTCTCCAGAACTAGGCGAAGATGCTCAGCATGTTCTTCTTTGTTCTTCGAATAAACCAGAATATCATCCAGATATACCACGACAAATTTGTCGAGGTAATCCATGAATATGTAATTCATTAGGCGGGAGAATGTAGCTGGAGCGTTTGTTAAGCCAAACGACATGACTGTGTACTCGTAAGAGCCATAACGAGTAACGAATAAAGTCTTCGGAATATCCTCTTCGCGGACACGGATCTGGTGATAACCCAACCTCAAGTCGAGTTTAGAAAACACCGAAGATCCTGCGAGTTGGTCATATAAATCGTTGATCCGGGGAAGTGGATATTTATTTTGAATGGTTGCCTGGTTGATTGGACGATAATCTTGGACCAACCTATTCGTTCCATCTTTCTTCTTGACGAAAAGAGACGGTGCTCCCCATGCAGAGGAACTGGGGCGAATGAAACCCTTCCTTAAGGATTTATCAATTTCCTCCTTAAGTTCGATGAGGTGGTGCGGCGGCATCTTGTAAGGACGCTTCGCAATAGGAGTGGTGCCAGGCTTCAAGTCGATGACGAACTCGACAGCCCTAGCAGGGGGTATTCCTGGAAGTTCTTCTGGAAAAACATCCGGGAAGTCACAGACCACTGGGATATTCTCGATCCCATCAAGCGGAGAAGCATTCAACGCATTTAAGGCATAAATTTGAGCCTCAGCGTTCTGGGTGAGATAAGCTTGATAATTCACTATCTCATTCGATGGGTGCAGGAGATGCACGACTTTAGTGGCACAATTGATTGAGGCGTAATGAGCCTTCAACCAATCCATTCCCAAGATAAGATCAATCTTGGAAGATTTCAGAATAATGGGGAAAGCTGGAAAATTTCTCTCTTCAATCATAATATTGACTTCGGGGCTGAATATGGTGGCTTGACACCGACCCGCGGGAGTGTTCACTACTAAAGGGTGGTGTAGTGTTTCACATTTAACGTCATGCAATAGTGCAAAATGCTCTGACATGAATGAATGCGATGCTCCTGAATCAAATAAAACAGATGCAGGTACTGAATTAACGAGAAGTGTACCCATCACAGTATCTGGTTGATCTGGAGCTTCAGACATGTTGACATGATAACTCTGCCCACGACCATAAGAAGGTCTGGCATTATAGTTGCGCTGTTGAGGAATACCACGGCCAATTCCACGGCCAGCAGAAGGAAGAGCTAGTTGATTCTGATTCTGAGAACAATCTCTAGCATGGTGACCTGGCTTGCCACACTTGAAGCATAGTCTGCTGTCAGGACGAGGTGCTGGAGTTGGCAGAGGCTGCCTTGGTGGTGGAGGTGGCAGGCGTGGTGCAGCATAAGAGGGCCTGTTTGCAGGGGCTGCTGAACGGAACATGCCTTGGGGAAACCAGATGCGTCGCTTCTGGGATGACGAGCCCGAAGATGAGCCCGATTCACGGGTGCGTCTGGACGCTTCCTTGTGCTTCTTAAGTCCAGTTTCAACCATGATGGCCTTATTCACCAAGGTGGCGAAATCAGGGTAATCTTGAACAAGAAGGGCTAACTGAATGTCATGGTGCAGTCCTTCACGAAACTTCTCCTGTCTGCGTTCATCAGTAGGAATGTCCTCTTCAGGGTAACGAGATAAGTCTAGAAACTCGCGCTGATAGACTTCCACAGTCTTGTTTCCTTGGACAAGGCTACGGAATTCAGCCTTCTTCCTAGCTATGACAGCTACAGGAATGTAGCGGGCACGGAAAGCAATCTTGAACTCTGTCCAAGTGACGACAGTACCAGGCGGCAGAGTCTGTCGGTGAGTGGCCCACCATTGGGCTGCGGGGCCCTTAAGAAGATATGTCGCAAAAGTGACATAGTTAATTTCGGCGACACCAGCAGACTCCATCTCATGAGAGATATCATGCAGCCAGTCATCTACATCCAGTGGGTTGACTGTGTTGCAGAAAAACGATGGACTGAGCCTCATGAACTCCGGCAAGGTAATGGATGGTTGCTGCTGATTAGCATCAGGACGAGGAAATTGCTGCATAATCCCCGTCATAAACTGGCGGTTGAGTTCAAACTGTTGCATCATCGCTGCCATGTAATCAGGTGGTGGCGGCGGTGGCGGGTGGTTGTCAGCCATCCTGCTATTCCAACAGGGGTATTTCAGCGATAGCTTATGCAAGTGTTTAACAGTAAACATGATGTAACTCGACATTATTGAAAGAGTGCAATAGATGCTTAAAGTAGTCATTAAGACATACAGATCCATACACAGTCGGTTAAAATCGGGCAGCATAACGGCGCAAATTAAAAAACTAGAGACACACTAGGCGGCACGCAGGCACGCGGTAAGGAAGTACACAACGTGACATAGCAAAGGCTACATCAGCGTCGGAGAAAACCACGGAAACGGGGTAACTGCAAGTGCGGACGACGAATGTTCGTCGCGGCAGGATCCTGTGCTCCATGTGCACTCTGATGCAGAACCCGGTCTCGAACTGTAAGAAGAGGTCCACGTGCAGGCGTGTGACCTCCCACTGCAGGCCAATCAATACGTGGCGGCATCTCGGTCCTGCGTGGGTAAAGAATATCCTCCGGATGTATCCCTGCACGAACAGCTGGTAGCAACTGTGTCATTTCCTCGTAGTAGCGTGCTCGAGTGGCGAATAACTCGACGGCAAGAGCCCGAACAGTGCGATCCAGAGCCTGAGTTTACTGAATCAGAACCTGCGGGTCGTAGCGTCGAGACTCGTACGGGGCACAGATAGCTGTGTAAAATCCAGTAGCATCTCCAACAGGTGCATACAGAATGTACCGAAACACAGTATCATCCAAGTTACCATTGTGCTCCCCTCGGAGACGTGCGACAGCAGAGTAGGCGGCATCATGTACTGCCATCTCAATCGTCACGCCTAATCCATGAAAAAGGTGTAGCTCGGTGTCTGAGTTGTTCTGCTGATCATAAATCCGAACTTCAGCATAGTACTGTTCCTGGTTGAACTCGCGGTAAACCTCATAGACCATGTACTCGGGATACCAGCGGTAACCCAGTCTACTCAGGAGGGCGATCAGAACAGCTGGAAATCCAGGGGCATCACGAGCCCAAGTGCGAAGCACAAGCTGGGTCGTAGGCCGCGGTGGAAACAGTCGATCCATCTGAAACAGAGAGGTTCAGGGTTGTCATAAGACAATGAGAAATATAACCGATCTCGGAAGGAAAGGTTAAACAAAACAATCGAAAGGAAAATGATTATCAGACTAATCAGATCAACGTCAGGGAAATCGCACTGAATCCAGCTCTCTGGGTGGATAGAATTAACGAGATCCTAAATGTCGGTGTTAGTAAATTTTATTAAACCCGAATAGATGAGAGATTAGAATCCCAGAGTAAAGACGAGGAATAAAAGATCCTAATTCCACCCAGTTGGCGACGTGGGCCCGTAAGCCACACAGCCAAGTTAGTAAAATCAGTTTTTGACTTCTAGACTCAACTTCGGCCAAGGAATTGGGAAGGGGGATACCTAGAGGCAGTCGGCTCTGATACCAACCTGTGGCGACCCCGGCTTAATCGTGCACTAATCATACACGCAAATGCGCACGATCAAGCCTAAGGACTCACTTGAAGATATCACAACACAACTCTAAAACATAAATAAAGTCATACAAGCTTTATATTACAAGCCAGGGCCTCGAAGGCTCGAATACATAGCTCGATGGCATACAAGCGTCAGCGGAAGCATTAGATATCTGGGTACAGATATATTACATAGAGAGAATTAGGCCTTCACAGAGGCGGGGTAAAATAAAATACTACGATCGAAAGGCGTGCCTCCTGCCCTGGACCCTCCGATCCTACTCCTGGTCGTCAGCCGGCTCCTCGTAGTAGTAGTACTCGCCAGGCGGGTAGTAGTACTGGTCGTCGGCTGGGGCGTCTGGCTCAGGGGCTCCGTCGTGTGGTGGCATCAAATGGAATATGGGGAAAAAGAAAATAAAGCAAACGTGAGTACTCATCCGAAGTACTCAGCAAGCAAGGATCTACACTACATATGCATCATTTTCAAAGGGGGCTGTATATGTGGACTGGGCTGCAGAAATGCCAGAATAGAGGGGGAAGCCTAGTCCTATCGAAGACTAGCATCTTCAACAATCTTCGACAGTCTTACAGCAATAGAAGAGATCAGATGAACATAATGTAAAGTAGTAGTAGTAGTATCATCAACCTCGACCGGAGATCCTTTCTCGACTCCCTGCGAGAAAGCAATTCCAGAGCCGTACTATCCAGTTCTCATCACATGTTCTAGTTGTACCGATCGGGATACAACTCCGAGTGTCCGTTACCGTAGGACAGGCTATCGATAGAAGTTTCTTCCCTGCAGGGGTGCACCAACTTACCCACCACGCTTGCTTAACTCCGGCCGGACACACTTTACTGGGTCATGCCCGGCCTCGGCCAAACAACACGCCGCAACCCGACCAAATACTTAACAGAGAGGTCAGCACGCCGGACTAACCTATGCCCCCAGGGGTCTTGGGCCATCGCCCCGGACGCTCCTGCACGTTGCGTACACCGCCGGTGAGCAGACCTAGCAACCCCTTAATACAAGCGCGGTTGCGTTCCCAGTCCAACCCAGCGTGTGCCTCTCAGTTGCTGACGTCTATTAAGCTTCGGCTGAAGTATACGACGCAGAACGCCCATACTATGCCCACGTGATGGTTAGTGCTATCGGGCCAAAGGCCCCTCGGATCAAATATCCAAACCGTAGTGGATTAGGAGCGCGCGGAAACGAGCAGAGACTCACGATCGATGTGACCCCGTCGCCCCGTCTCGAGGACTTGCGGCAAGGGCTAAGAATGCCCGGCCACGCCTCGTAGTTATCTCGCGGGCACAATCCAGGTCAACCCGACTCCACATCACTTCGCGTTAAGCTCGCGCGGGTACCCCTCAGGGCCGACCCGTCTTTAGTATCAAGGTTTAGTGCAAGTTCACTCATCAATAGTAACTGTGTGTCTGACACCAGGGGAGCCCTGAGGAATCACCCTCGATGGAACCCCACCTGATGTTATCACCAAGGTGAACGAAGGAGGAATCACCCTCGAGGTCCACACTTGAGAGGTTGCGCGACGATGTCGTTATCGGGGGTGGTGTAGGAGGAATCACCCTCGCTGACCACGACCGATTAACTAACCTACAAGGTTATCATCAGAAGTGCTAACGAGGTATCACCCTCGGCACTCGACGGTAACCCAGCAGTGTCGGCAACTAAGGGGGAAGTGATGTGCTGTGCCCGGGTCTAGTCTTCAATCCCGATGATCGGGTCTTCTGATGTCCAGCAGGGCAGTCGGGATCAAGTGGGGGTCTCTGTCGTGTCTCTACCCAGCCTATACTAAGCAGTCTAGGATAACCAGAAAGGTAACAAGACAGGGTACAATAATCAGGCTATGCAGCAGATATAGGAAAACAGTAGCAGTAGCAGTTCTAATGCAAGCATAAGAGAGAAAGGAATAGGCGATATAGGCATGCTCAAAATGGGGGTGCTTGCCTGTTTGCTCTTGGGCAAGGACAAGGTCTTCAGTGGTACCGTCGGGGACGTAGTCGTACTCCTGTGCGGCGTCTGCCTCGGGAGCTACGTCAACGTCGGGGTCTACCGAGAGAGAAGAGGGGGAAGAAACAGGTAAACATAATGCAAACAAATGCAATACGGTGCGTGTGATGCTATGATGCAGTGCAGGGTTGACTAATTATGCATCTAAGTCATTTTAGTTATTTTTAGAATTAATCTGAGATTTAATATCCGACGTGTGTGCACTATTCATCTGCCGGATTCGGGTCCGGAGTTACGAGTTCTTCTACGTAGGGGGTTCCAATGGAGAAACAGACGGCACGATCAGACTCGTCTCGTCGTTCTGAGCAACTTTCATGTTTTAACTTTTTCGATCCGAGCTACGGTTTAAAAGTTATTAATTTTTAAAGATTATATGAATTTCTGGAATTTATTTTTATTTAATAAATTCAACATTATCCAGAATAGTGCCTGATGACGTCAGCATTGCGTGAGGATGACGTCAGCATGCAACAGTGGCGCTGACTGGTCAAATATGACATGTGGGTCCAGTGGGACCCACATGTCAGCCTCTGTTTCTCTAACCAGTGAATTAATTTAATTACCAGGGTTAATTAGGGGGTGGACCCCACATGTCAGTGAGACATTAGGTTAACCTAATTAATTTTAGTTAATTAAATGCTTAATAAGGTTAATTAACTGCAGGGCCCACTGGTCAGTGGCGGAGAGTGAACAGTGACGCGTTGACCGCGGTCAACGCGGTCAACTGAGGCGCTGGGGCCCACAGTCAGCCTCACAGGAGGTGGGCCCCTCACGTGCCAGGTCAGCGGGGCCGGCGACTCGGTGGCGGTGACGCCAGATCGCGGCGGAGGCCTCGGGCCTCGTCGGATCTCGCCTACGGGCATCTATTTTGCGCGCGGAAGGGCGCGTTCGAACGAGTCGGACACGCCGCGTCGTTTGGTGGCGGAGGCATGGCCGGACTCGGCCGGAAACGGCACCGGCGACGAGCGAAGGCAGCGACGCATTCGGGAGCTCGATGGAATCGAGGCTGTGGTGCACTGCGGCTCGAACCAGAGGGATGGTCGTGTTCCACGCGTCGCTGCGAATGTGATGGACATGGCCTCGTGTCCGCTGGGTCACCGGAGACTTGCCGGCGACGAGCTTCACGGAGGTGAGCTCGGGCGTGCGTGGAGTGGTGGCTACGGCCTTCTAGCGGCGGCAAGAGAGGGCATGGAAGAAGCAGCAGCTCACCTCGTGGCTATGAAAAGCCTTCGACAGCTTTGTAGCAGCAGGCGGTGGCCGGAGATGATGGAGATCGCCGGCGACCGAACGGAGGGGACGGAGAAACCCTGGCGCTGCGATGCCTCCCCGCTCCTGCTGCTGGCTCCAGTCGACGAGGCAGTCAGCGGCGTGCGTTTATGACATCGAGGCGGAGCGGAAGATCCATGGTGGCCGCGGCAAACGGCGAAGGACGGCGGCGGTGGCGCTCTGTGGTCGGATCTGGGAAGGGGGCGAGGCGACGGAGCGAGCTGGGAGAGGTGAGGAATGATGATGGGAACCAGGGGAGCTGGACGGGGCTCCTCCTTATCCCTCCCCCGTTCCTGTTTCGTCGGTGGCGTCGTCGTGTCGCCCTGTCGCCGGCGCGCGCGCTCAGCCACGGGCGTGGCGACACGACGAAGGAGAGAGGTGAGGTGGGCCGGCTGGGCTGGGCCAGTGCACTGTGCACTTGGTCCAGTCCAGCTTTAGCCTTTTTCTTTTCTTATTTTCTATTTTTCTTTTCTTTTCTGTTTTGTTAATAGTTAGGCCTCTTTTACTATTTTGTAAAATATGGGAGTTGACCCAAATAACACCATGCAGCATTGCCTTTCACCAAAAATTGGTTTGGGAAATGTTGGAACTCTTTTGAATTCGAAATGATTTTAAATGGATTTAAATATTCTGTTTTGGTGCTGTTTCAAATGGTTTGAGCCAATTATCTAACTCCAAATATTTTGAGGTTGATTTTAGAAATGTTCCTGGATTATTTGCCATTTAATGAACATTTTCCCAACAGTGTTTGATCAACTTTATAATTCACTTTTGAATTTGATTTGATTTTCAGATGTGAATTTGAATTGGAGCATTAACCCATATGACTTGGCACTGCAAATGATCATGACTTGGCAGTTTTAACAGAGTGTCACAGAGCTTATTACAAGGGGGTGTTACAACATATCCCCATCAAATTTGGGTTTCATGGAACCATAGACATGCATAAAAAGAATCACAAAACAATAGTGGACAAGCAACAAATATGTAAAGAAAAACAAAAAAGTGCAATACATACAGTGGCCATGCATGGGAAAAAACAAGTAAAGAAGTATATGTTTGTTAAAGGTTTATTTGCCGAAGCAATATTTTATTTTGAGGTTTTAGTCGAAGCATTTTTTTTAAACATGGGTGCTATAAAACTGGGCTGGTGCCCCTACGCGGGTGGGCTTGTCTCAATTTGGGCCTGATTATTTTCTCACGGCCCAACATCTATTCGGCAGAGGTTTGTTTTTCTGAATTTGGGGGGTGTGCACTATGTTAACTGAAGAACAAGAACAGAGCATGAACACTGAAAATTTCTGCTTCGATTCAGTTACAAGAACTTGGCATGGCGCACATATCACATCCTATGCCCTGACAGACCTAAATGCGCACTCTAATGACGGATGAATAGCAAGTAAAACATAAACAGAGCAATGACACAACAATAAAACCCCCCTGCCATGATATTTGCTTGCTTCTTCAAATCGATCATCTCCATTTGATTTTTCTTGATCTTCTTCAGTTCCTCGGTCAGTTCAGACTCCAAGTGCGGTTCAACATTGCGCGCATACCTCGCCATCGGCACGACTCTGCCCGCCCCTCTGTCCGAGCTCCCCAAATTCTCCATCTGCGGCACCCCGCCCAAATTGAGCTCCCAGGTTGCGGCCCCGCTCGAATCAATGTAGCCCTCGAACTGAATCCTCTCAACATAATCATCCATCCACTCGAAATGTATGCATTTCTTCAGGATCTGAAAACAACAACATGAACTCTAGATTCAAAATTCGAGGGGAAAAAAATGGGTATGGAGAAATCAAAGCAAATGACAGCGAAAGAACGGGCTAAGAACTGAGATCTAACCTTGCCATCTCTTCCTGCCATTGTTTTGCTCAAGCACTTCACAAATTCCCGCCCAAGATTTCCATTCTCATCAGTCCTACTCACCCACCGTTTCAGAGGCTCTGGGCGTGGGCAGTCAGGGCACCTTGTGAGCGGCATTGGACCATACTGACGCCATTTTGATTGCGTGGCGGAGGAGGTGGACATCTACACTAGGTCGCCGGAGAAGAGGAAGAATGGGGAAAGGGGAAAAGCAATGGGCGGCGGCGGGCGGACGGGCACGGGCGGAATCTCTTCTAGCTGCGAAGAGGTGGGTCCCGCGCTTACTGGACAAGTGGTGGGTCCCACTCTTACGTGGATAAGTTGTGGGTCCAGCCCATAACAGCTAATGAGGGCATCAGTTCAACTTAAAGGCCATGTCGTGTGTGGGCTATTTACTCGCTCAAAAGTGTCGCCCCCAAGCCATTCTGTCGAACAACGTCTCACTCCATCCAATTCCCACGAAAGATGTCGCATAGGAGCTATTGACCCCTCAGGTTCTATTTGTGCGAGAAAGAACAAGAGAAAAGGCAGAAGTGTGTCGCCACAAAACTCTGTGTGTTCTTGTGTCCAGTGTGTGCTCGTGTGAGTGTGTCCTCTTCGACCTCCAGCTCGTGCTCGTGTGTGTATTCTTCCTTCTTCCTCCTCGGGCTGCTCCAACAATCAGTGCAGATTCTGTGTGGATCTCCCGGCCGGCAATACTGTTGCACTGCTGCCATGGCCGTCGATCACCGTGTGCTGTTGTCGGCAACGACGGCCCACACGCGTGCGTGCTTTCCATGGCTCGACTTCTCCATCGTGTTCAGTGATTGTCTTTACAGTTTTTACCGGGCTGGATTTCTTCCACCCATGTTTGCTGTTGCACTATTGCTGTTGCTTCACTGGAGTGGAAGACCGGGATCTCGCCAGTTGATTCGGTTCCGGGTGACTGGTGGCGGTCGACATGCATCGATGGGTACATGCATGTCTGCCTTTTCGCCAGCATGTTTCCATGTTTCCGATCACGGTCATGTGATGATGCCATGATGGTGCATCGTTTTCATGGCCAGCTACTGTCTTGAGAGTCCCAAAAAGTTTTGTTTGTGTGTGAGCCATAAGGCCTCACTGATTAATCGACATCAGGATTACAATCAAGTCAAATATAAGGCAACTCAAAAGTGCCTTACGGGCATATAATTTTTTTTTTGAGGCAATTACTGGCATATAAATGAGCAGGTACGTTAAAGCATCTCCAACAGGTAAGCCTGGGCATTCTCAGGTCCAGGCTTGGTTCGGGCCGACCTTTGTAAAGCCCGACCGAAAAATCCCAAGCCCAAGCCCAGCCTGGCCCAGTCCAAAACACATCAACAGTGCCTTTTTTATTAAAATGATAATTTTTGGGATATTAAATATATACAGTATATTGTACCTAAATTTCTAATAAAATAATGATTTATGTCATTTTTGGGCTTATTTTTGATATTTCTGGACGGGCTTCACGCAGAAAAGCTGGGCCTGAGCCCAGGCCGGGCTGTCCATGCCCGGGGTCTACCAACAGGTGATGTAAAATAGAGTAGCCCAGCTGTTGCCCTATATATATAATTGTGCTGCAAAAATTTTGGGGCAGGTCCAAGATTCACCACCTCATGCTGCAAAATATAGAATACATGTGGTTGCCGCAAAACGCCCAACCAGCATCCGAACGCCCCCCCCCCCCCCCCCCACGCAGCCGCCCGCAGCAGTGGCGGAGCCAGGAAAATTAGATCAGGGGGGCCAAGTGTTGTTAAAACATATTGGGGACGGCCAAAGCATAGAATAATAGACTTTTAGCAAGTTTTTTTTTACTAATCATGCACTGTTCATCAATAAATTTGCTGCAAATTACTAATGTTAGGGGGGGCAGGGTCCCCGCTGTCTCCGCCACTGGCCCGCGCGCGGTCCCCAACCCGCTCGTGCTAGTCGCTACCGAATCCAGCCACTGCCGCCGGATCCACCACTCCTCAATCTCAAAATGATGTGCCAACTCAGCCTCTCAGAGGTGCTCATAGAGGTAGGCGTGCATTCGTGGGTTCATATGGTCGAATGTAAGTGTGTATGTATGAGCATGCATTTTTTTTCTTTCATTTATTTTCTTCTTTTTATTATTATAGATTTTTTTATTTTGACATATTGTAATACATATATTTCTAAATTTAATTAACTTCAATTTTTATAATCATTCAATGCGCATTTAAGAACGTTAATGAAATGTAATATATTTATTCACGTACTTTTAAAAATTATTCACAAAATTCAATATCGTTCACATGTTTAGAAAATTGTTCATGACATTTGATAAAATTGTTTGTGAAAAATATAAAATTGTGTTCATGTGATTCATAATAACTGTTATGAAATGTAAAGGTTATTTGACAAATTTTGAAAAAAATGTTCGTGACACATAAAAAACCTTCACCGTGTATTAAAAAATTGTATTCATACAATTTTCCCAACTATTTAATAAAATAATCAACATGTATTAAAAATGTTCAACATGCACTAAAACAATGTTCAATCTGTATATGTAAAATGTAACATATCTTTATGTTTACCTACTAATAAAGCACGCATTGCTTCTTCCGTCGGGTTCACCGTCGCGACATTTTTGCGAAAAAGCCATATTCAAGGTGGTACTAATTTTTGCTTCGGTAATTTTCGGTTTCATCCGCTCCTACGTCTACGTCGCCCCGTACGTCCTAAATCTGCTTTGTCTTGCCTGCAAACGAAGCGGCCCATATGTTCTTTGCCGATGCACGCCTTCCAGCCCGCATCAGGCACCTAGCTCGCTTTCTTCCATCACATGCATTGAGACTCTTTCTTCCATCAAATAATCCCACCTCACTACTTTACATCTGACCTCACCAGTTCATATACGTACGCCCTAGAAAATCAACAAGCGGCCTCCAAAATCAAGAAGGAAGCAAATCAAAAAGGAAATGAAGGAATTAATTACTGTGCATATACATACACACCCTTGAGAATCAACAAGTGGCCCTTCAAATCGGGAAGGGAATGAATGGAATGAAGCAGCCTCCAGAAATTAGGAAGGGAACGAACCCTTGAAATCCGGAATGGAATGAAGCGGCCTCGAAAATTAAAAAGGGAACGAAGAAATCACCCCAAGGAACGGGGCCAAACAAAGAACAAGTCAGATTTGACACCCCACCGTGAGCTTGACCTTGAGCGTCGCCGTGCTCCTGGAAACACCGACGGGCTATCGGCAACGCCCCGCAGATTCATATCGGCTCTCTTCCGTGTACCAAATCCGGCCGCAACGGAGCGTCATGGCACCGGAAGAAACGGGCCCCCTGCACCAAACACCAATCCCAGCCACGACTGCATATCGGGTGAAGGAAGCGATATGGATAAGCTTTGATGCGGTTCGCTAGATTTTTAATCCTTGGTGGCTGTTACGTGGTGGCCACATGACCTGCGGGCGGTCGGTTGTTTATGGCAGATTTTTTAATCCTTTTTCACTTTGAAAAACATGAAGACATGCACGATACATTTAGGTGCGTGTGATTGTCTCTAATTAAACAAAAATTTAAACTGTACAATATAGATTCAGATTGTGAGGTTAGTGGTCACAGTGCATGCATCGTATTTTTTTTACACAATACAGATGCAGGCACTCATAGATATGCACATACATTCATTCATATGAATATACATACACACCTTATCAACATGAGCACCTCCAAGAGGCTGAGCCGACACGTCGTTTTGAGATTGATGAAATCACCACAGACGTCTTCGTAGTCGACCGGAACGTTTTCTCCCACTAAATACACATCGTCGAAAGTCCTGTAATAAATCCAGAAGGCAAGCTGGGGATACCATGGACACATATTATCTTTTGTTGCAACGCATGTGCTGATTGACTACAAGTAAACAAGATTGTGGGCACTGCATGATAGAGTGTGTTTGGCTCTTTAACTAAACGTAATTGTGAACTACATGATAGCGCATTAGAGTATTTAACCTGGATTTCGTGGAATATGCACTCCAACATTTTTCTAAAATATGTACGACGAGCACACCATCGTTTTTCTAAAATATATAGCTTGAGGTTGTATATCATAAATGCTCCTTACCACCGAAGCTTGAGATAGAATGCACGCGAGGGAGTATAACATAAGTGTGAAGTATAATACATGCATTCCCTCCTTTTAGGTTTGTTGGCCTTATCTCACTATCTTTTTGTGTGTTAGTCCTATTTTCATTTCTCTTTTTCACCTATTTAGATTTTAAGGTGCATTAATTTGTTGCATGCAAAGGTTAAAAGAAAACTTACAAATGTATGTGACCATTTTTACTCATTCCATGGCCATGAATGCATGCATCACATTTTATGGAGATCTGTATTTTTATTGACATCGGGATGCACCTCCCTACCTTTGAGGATATTGTCTTGCCACGTTGATGCATGCATTAGTGGACGCATCATAAAGAAGTTCCTGTTGCAACGCACGGGCATATGTGCTAGTATTTATAAAAATCAAAATATGTTGAAAAAGTTCAGTGTTAGATGAAAAAATGATTAACATGCATTCAAAAAATGTTAAATGTGTGTCTGAAAAATGTTTTAAAATGTATTAAAAAAACTAAAGTGTATTAACAAATTGTTCATACACAAAAAAATCTCACCATGCATTAAAAATGGTAATGTAATGTAAAACAATTGTTCACGTAGTTTTTAGAAAAAATGATATCATTCAAAAAAAATGGTGCATCACACCTAAAAAATGTTCACTCGTTTCAAAAGTATGGTTGTGAATTTTTTTCCAAAAGTTTATAAAATGTAATAAAAATCATATAATTTTGTGGAAAATGCTTTGTATCATTCAAAAAGTTGTGGCATTTAAAAATTTGTTTGTAACGCTTTAAAATGGTTTTGCAAATTTTTAAATAATCTTCATGACATTTATTGAAATGGTCAATTGTGTTTAAAAAAAATGCTCACCACGTATTTTAGAAGGTGAGAACTACGCGCCGGCAGACCGGCGCAAGGGTTCGGCCGGTCGTGCGCAGACCGTCAGATTTGGCCTCCCGTAGCCACTCGATCTCCTTACCCCAGGACATCCTATCTTCTTCCCCAAACCGTTTCATCCTGAATCAAAACAAGGCCTTTGTGAGTCCTTCCGCTGCGCTGGCCGCATCCATCTTACGCGCTCCCGTGACTCGCCGCAGCTGCCACTGCCCTCTACTCGTCACGTGCAACCAACGCCGCGAGCAGGACCGCCGCTCCCGCAGCCGATGGCGGTTGAAACATATCCTTCTTGGGTTTGCAAAAAAAGCTTTTCCTGCCAAGATTGCAACTCTGCTGTTGCTTGGTTCCAGCACGCAGGAACGGTGATAGCAGCGGCGCCAGTCCCAAAACTCCCCACGCACCGATGGTCACCGACACCATGGATCAGCCCGTCGCAGCTCCGGTGACACGGTTGTAGCATCGCCAAAATAGTTGCAACTCTGGCATACGAGTATGTAGCTTCTGCGGTGTGTGGTTGAAGCATTTTGCGATGACGGCGTCCCCGGTTGCACCTCCGGCGACACGGTTGTGGCATCACCACAAAACGGTTGCAACTCTAGCACACATGGATGTGGCTTCTTCAGTACACAGTTGAAGCCTTTTGTGATGACGGCATCGCGGTTACAGCTCCGGCGACATGGTTGTAGCATCGCCAAAACAGTTGTAGCTTTGACGCACGTTGATGTAGCTTATGTCGTACACGGTTGAAGCATTTGCCGACAACGGCGTCGCCTGTTGTAGCTCGCGTGTGCATGGTTGTAGGCTTGTAGCATCGCCGAGAGCTGGTTGTAGCTCCCACGATACACGGTTATAACATTTTCACCGATGACGACGTCGGCGTGGTGTAGCCCCTGCTTGTACGGGTGTAGCTCCCGGTGCGCAAGGTTCCAGCATGCGGTCACCGCGGTTGCAGCTCCCAGTGTGCATGGTTCCAGCACGTGGTGATTGTGGTCGCAGCTCCGCCGTCAGGTGGTTCCAGCATACGGTCACCATGGTCGTAGCTTTTCCCATCACCACTTGTAGCTTTCTCTACGTCGGTTGCAGCTTCTGTCGGTGCCGGTTGTAGGCTTGTAGCTTCCGCCGTAGCCGTCGTAGCATTGGCCAACCCCCGTTCACGGTGCCGGCGGTCCGGCGAGGCGCGTTCTCCTGCGGTGAGGCCGTGCAACGCTAGCTTTGCCAGCACCGGTCCCTTGCGCGCAGCACTCCTCTTGTTTGCACCAGCGGCGCCAACGCCTTGAGAGCTCATCCCATGGCGTCTCTTGGTTCTCAACACCGGCCCCTGCAGTAGGCTATGAGGAAGGGCTCACCGGTTGAGAAAGGTGGGGCAGGAGGTGTTCATCCATGGGCGCGGGAAAGAGAAAGCAAGAGAAAGATGTGCATGGATGGAGGCATGGAGCGTTCCGATGGATTAAGGAAGACGATGATTGAGTGGCTAGGAGCGGCTGGGGAAAAGATAAGATTGGGTGTGTTGTGGCCGCATGATTTCCCTTCATCGAACGAAGCGCGAGGGACCGGCGCAAGCTTCAGCCGGTCGTCCGGGTCAAAACGTTTCCCATTTTAGAATGGTCAATGTGCATTGGACAAAATGTTCAGCAAGTATTCAGCTAAATGTTCCACATGCATTTAATAAATGTTCCACGTGTATCTAAAAAATATTCGACCTAGAAAAAAAATCTCAACGTGCAAACACTGGTAGAAAAAGGCCCATTTGTCCCGGTTCATAAAGCCCATTTGTCCCGGTTCAGGAATCGGGACTAAAGCCCAACACCTTTAGTCCCGGTTCTTATACGAACCTGGACAGATGGGGCTCCACGTGGCCGCTGCGGCGAGCCCCCAGAGAGGAGGGTATTTAGTCCCGGTTGGTAACACCAACCGGGACCAAAGATCATCCACGTGTCAGCAGCTCAGGAGCTGGAGTTTTTTTTTTAAAGGGGGGGGGGGGGTGTTTGGTGGTTTTGTAGGCTTAATTTAGGGGTTTCATATATTGTGTTAGCTAGCTAATAGCTAGAGAGAAGTGTCCTCTCTTATCTCCGTGCTTGGTCGACGCTACGTACTATACGTATAGAGAGGACTCGACACGCTAGCTAGTAAGCAAATGAAGGAAACCATTAAGTACACAAGATCGCCATGAACATATACAGAGAGAAGTGATCGACCTCCTCCTTCTCCGAGAGATTGGTCGAACAACAAGTTTTCGTATATCTATCCGACGCTACTAGCTATATATATACAATATAAGATCTCTTACAATCCCTAACATTTGATGTCAAGTTCCACATAGTATTCTCCGGCTGGATTGATGACATGGTCAAGAAAGAATCCCGCTAATTCCTCTTGAATTGCTTTTATGCGATCTTGTGGTAGGAGTTCATCCCGCATCTGCCAAATCTAATTTAAAAGAAAGGGGACAATACATATATATGAATGAAACTCAACACAAATGATGGTAATAAAATAAAATTATGAATATTATTGCTTACGCACTTCATATTGTTTTTCAGAGTAGCCCCGCTTAAAGGTCGTCGCGTTGTAGATGTACTCGCAAATGTAGTATCCACAAAAATTATTCCTGCCTTCCTGTCACAACCACTTTACGAGAAATAAAGGTCAATCAAACTGATAATCAAGCATTATAAATGGTATTGATGAAACTAGTTAGAATCAATGGGAGATGCGCGGAACTAGCTAGTAGTACTTACTTTCGGGTGTGTAAATCGTAGCTCCCCCGGCAGTCCCGGAGCTTCTGTGGTGAACACTTTCCGAACCCTGCGAGACAAAGAAAATAATTACTTGATATTAGGAAATGACGAAATTTTCCGATATGGTGCGATAATGATCAATTGAACTTACTTCTGGAGCATTTCAGTCATGGCCGCATACTCCTTGGGATCTTTTCGTCTTGAGTCTAAGACGGTTACTAGTCCCTGCTCAAGCTTAATCTCTAGGAGAATAAAGTGGAAGCTGCGCACGCATGCATAACTCATCAATTACATTACTATAACCTCGAGTAATAAGGGAAACCGAATATGCAGAAGACAGTAACACTCATTTGAAGTTGTAAGGAAAGAGTATTTTATCTTTGTTTTGATTTTTAAGCAACGATTGTAGCATGTTGGCCTCGGTTTCTTTCACATGATATGTAACCGTCCATTCATCTATGAGATTTGTGTTAATGAACCCAATATCATAGATTTGTGCATTTATGCATTCGACGATCTTCAATCTGCATAATATAGTGAGGATAATTATATATACATGCAATGAAAGAGTTGAGCTATATATAGAGACTTAATTACAGAAGTATAGTACTTACAGACAGTAGCAAGTGATGATTATTTTATCGAGGTCCTTTTGATTGAAAAACTGGAAGAACTCCTCAA
Organism: Thinopyrum elongatum; assembly: GCA_011799875.1. Classification (NCBI taxonomy): domain Eukaryota; kingdom Viridiplantae; phylum Streptophyta; class Magnoliopsida; order Poales; family Poaceae; genus Thinopyrum; species Thinopyrum elongatum. Next base: position 65,286,464 of record CM022303.1, read on the forward strand.
ATGGAACAGACAACAGATCAATTCCAATGAGGTCGTGCTCCTCTTTAACTCTCAGCGTCAAAATATCCTTCCCGGACTTGCAGGTGTCCATGTACCACTTATGGAATCTTTGCATCATCGTTGTTAGAGAAGGATCACCAGGTCTGACGAGAGGCTTCTCGTACTGGTATTTGTGTTCGTCCACCTTCATTGTATCAAAATGTGCATCGTCGGGCAGGTAATCACCAGGATTGGTACCGGGCAGCATCCCTGGCAGATTTGCTACGATATCGCTAGACACCTTGAGCGGGGGGCACGATTGGTTTGCCTGTTCGCCGAGCTGTTCAATTTTTTTCCCTCTTCTTCGTTGTTGTAACCTTTTGTCACTTGAAGTAGTTCCCGACCGACGCGCTCCTTCCACTGCCTTTTTTAGAGCGCGGACATGGTTGTCATCCGGCGGAGGCGGTGGTGGTCGCTTCAGGTTCTTCAAAGTTCGCTTCAATTTCACCGGATCCATCTTCTCCTCCAGAGGTGGATTTTTCTTTGCAAAAAAGTCCTTCACTTGGGCTTGACAGATCTCCTCGTTTTCCTCCTCGGTCATCTCGTATGGTAATCTATCTAGAGGCTTGATAGATGGACCGAATTTGTATTGCCTCCCGCCTCTGGCTGTACTGCTAGACGCCGGCCGAGCAGCCGGAGCGGCTGCGGCTGTCTTCCTTCGTTGCTTACGAGGCGGAGAAGGAGGCGGAGCGCTACGACGCGCCGGAGCAGCCGGAGCAGTGGCGGCTGTCTTCCGCTGTTGTTGACGAGGCGGAGAAGGAGGCGGGCTGCTCGGACGCGCCGGCGCAGGCGGAGAAGGAGGCGGAGTGCCGCCACGCGCCGGAGCAGCTGGAGAAGGAGGCGGAGCGCCGCCACGCGCCGGAGCAGCCGGAGAAAGAGGCGGAGTGCCCTGATCACTCGCCAGAGGAGGAGGCGGAGGAGGAGGTGGAGTGCCCTGACTCGCAGGAGGCGTCCAGTTCGGAAGGTTGATGAGCTCCTTCCGCCATAGACATGGAGTCTTCAGAGCAAGACCCAGCTGAGTCTCCCCTTCACCGATAGGGTGGTCAAGCTCGAGCTCCTCAAATCCCTCCGTTATTTCATCGACCATCACAACAGCATAGCCTTCTGGAATCGGAAGGCAGTGAAAAGTTGCGCCGGGTCCAGAAGGTGGAACAGAGCCGACAGCCGCCTTGACTTTGAGGTGCTGCCATTGCGCCATAAGGTGGCAATCTTGAGCCTCCGTGATAGCATCCACGGGGTAGCTGGGAGCCGTGAAGTGAGGCTGCTGAAGGAGCTCAGTGGAAGCCACGCTGCTTCTACGCTGAGATGGCGGGGTAGCTTCTGGGGTAGCTTCGGCAGGTCACTGCCTCTGAACTAGTGCTTGTTCCTCTAGCGCTCGTACCCTTGCATTCAGCTTCTGCAGTTCGGTCTGCTCCACTTTCCTCCTCCTCTCCCGGGTTTTGTAACCGCCTGCGCTGGGAAACCATTCCTTCCACGCAACGGAGTCTGCCGTGCCTCGTGTTCGTCCTGGGTGCTCAGGATTCCCGAGGGCCTGTGTGAGCTCGTCGTTCTCTCTGTCGGGAACGAACGTCCCTTGCTGCGCTGCGGCGATATACTTTTGAAGCTTCTTGACGGGTATTTCAAGTTGCTCCTTCGAACAACGGCACTTCCCTGTTTCAGGGTCCAAGGTTCCCCCAACCCCGAAGAACCAAGTCCTTGAACGGTCTGGCCAGTTCAATGTCTCTGGTTCGACCCCTTTATCAAGTAGGTCCTTCTTAGCCTTGTCCCACAACGGCCGGGCTTTGAGGTAGCCACCTGACCCCGTGCGATGGTGATACTCCTTCTTTGCAGCATTTTTCTTGTTTGTCGCTGACATCTTATTACTCTTCTCCGAAGTCTTGTGGGCCACAAATGCGGGCCAGTGATCTCTTATCTTCTCAAATCGGCCGGTGAATTCTGGAGTCTTCCCTTTGTCGAGAAACGTTGATTTCAACTCATTCTTCCACCTCCTGAATAGATCTGCCATCTTCTTAAGAGCATGAGCCTTGACCTATGGCCCTATAACTGGCTTATCCGGATCCTCCTCTGGCGGTAGGGTGAAATTTGCCTTCAGCGCGGTCCAAAGATCATATTTCTGTCTGTAACACCCCCAGTGGTTAACCACAGTAATCACCCTTTTGATTATGCCATGTCATCTTGTTTAACAGTGCATGATCATCATTTGCATCATATTGCATTTCAACTCCTAACTCCAATTCAAATTTAAATGAAAGTGAAATATAAAAGTTGTCCAACATAGAAACTAAATTGTTCATTAAATAGCAGATAAATCAGAGGCTATGTTAAAATTGTAAACAACATTATTAAAATTGGATAAGTGACTCAAACAACTTAAAACAGTGGCTAAAAATAACATTTAGTAACCTTTTAATTTATTTAAAACAAATATGAAATGATGTTTCGCCCAAACTAGTTTTTGGTGTTAGGGTATAAAGCACTGGTATTTATGGACTAGGTCTCCCTTTTTACAAAAACCATTTGGGGCCTAAACAATTAACAGAATAGAAAAGAAAAGAATCAGAAAAAGAAAAAAGGAAAAAGGCCTAAAGGATCTACTGTGCACTAGGCCTACTGCTACAGCGCGGCCCAGCCCACCCCCGCGCCGTCCCTCACCTCGCACTGCTCACGCGCGCGCTGTCGAGCACCTGCCGCGCGCGGCCAGGCCCCCCCTCACCGCTGCTCGACAGCACGCCGCGCCCACGCCAGCGCCTACAAGGCCCCCTCCTCGACCCCCCTGGCACTCCCTTGCCTCACTTCCCCCTCTTCCTGCCTCATCCCTCTCCTCTCCCACCTCACCCGACGCCGCCATGGATGGCCGCGGCTGAGCTGCGCGGCAACCGTCGCCCGTTCGCCGCCCCAACAAGTCCAGCAGCTCCGCCTCGCTCCTCTGCTTCGTCTACGCTGCCGGATCGAGCCCCGGAGCCCCTCACGTCACCGCATTCTTCCTCGCCTCCGCCTCGGCCACCGCATCGACCTCGCCGTCGATTCACCGCCGTCGAGCCTCCCCCGAGCCCACGTTGCACACCTGCAGGAGCGCTGTAAGCTGCCGCGCCTTCTCCCTCTCCTCCCGTCGTCGTTTGCGGCCCCTAGCGAGCTCCTCCGCCGTAGCCGAACGCGCCGCCGCCCGCCTCGTCGCCGGCGTGGCTCCGACGACCAAATGGTCTCGGGCTCGTGCCCGTTAGCATCGCCGTGTCGCGTAGGCCACCCCTAGCTGTTTTGTTCGCTCACTAGCGCACCGCAACGCCGAACCCGTCGCATGTCCGAAACGGCCGCCGCCAACATGCTCGCCGCCGTCGCTCCGGTGCATCTCCGGCGACGCCACCGCCCCCACTAGATGCGGCCCGTCGCCCGCTTTCGAATGTGACCGGCCGTGCTCAAAACCGAGCACCACAGGAGAATCCCGAGCTCGCCGGAGCTCGACCGCCGCGCGCGGGCTCGCCGGAGCGCTCTCCGGCGGCCGGTCCGACGTGGCACCGGTGGGTCCCACCCCCAGTGCCACTGCCAGTGGGCCAGGCCGGCCCCAGTTGACCAGTTGACTTGGTCAACTGGCTGACTGGGCACTGCCCAGTCACTGACTGGTGGGGCCACTCTCCCTGTGTCTATGACAAATGGGCCCCCCCGGTCTGGTGCCTAATTAACTAATTAGGTTAATAAAAATATTTAAAATCCTAATCAGTCACTGATTGCTGGGCCCCACTTGTTAATTAACTCAATAAATTAAATTAACCCCTCTGGTTAAGCCATAGTGTATGACATGTGGGTCCCACCTGTCAGTTTGACTCTGGTCAGCCAGAGTTGACTGCTGATGTCAGCTTTGCGTCATGATGACGTCATCTTTTACTGTTCTGGATAATGTTGATTTAAATAATTAAATAAATTCCAGAAAATCAATAAAAACTTTAGAAAATCATATCTTTTAATCCGTAACTCCGATCGAAAAACTTTATACATGAAAATAGCTCAGAACGACAAGACGAATCCGAATACGCGGTTCGTTCATCCGTCACGCGTCTCTAACTATCCGAACATGCAACCGTCCCCCTCCGGATCCTCTGTCCGATAATTCCAAAGACCCGGGAAATATCGTCAGATATTCTCCCGCTCCGTCTGATACGTGTAATGATGCGTTAGACTACCCCTAGCACCGTGTATCGTATTTGTCATGCTCATGTTTGCTCTATATTTATACTGTTTCCTCCTTCTCTTCTCTCTCGATAGAGCCGGTACCGATGCAGCTCCGGAGTTCGACGACCCCTAAAGACCTTGCCCTTGCCGCAGAGCAACTAGGCAAGCCCCCCCCACTTGAGCATACCGATATCGCCCATTCTATTTCTCATGCTTGCATTAGAATTGCTGCTGCTACCGCTTTACCTATTCTGATGCATAGCCTGTTCATTGTAACCTGCTGTTTATAATTACCTGCATATCCTAAACTGTTTAGTATAGGCTGGGTAGAGACCTATCAGTGACCCCACTTATCCCGACTGCCGCGCTGGATCGTCAGAAGACCCGATCAACGGGATTGAAGACCAGGCCCCGACACCGCACATCACCCCCCTTAGTTGTAACGACACTGCAGCGTTACTATCGAGTGCCGAGGGTGAAACCTCTTGTAGCACTTCTGATGTTAACTCTATAGAGTAGCTATTCGGTCGTGGTCATCGAGGGTGATTCCTCCTTCACCACTTCCGGTAACGACGCTGTCGTACAACACCTTAAGTGTGAACCCAGTGAGGGTGATTCCTCCGAGTTCACCTTGACGGATACATCGAGTGGGAAATCAAACGAGGGTGATACCTCAGATTCCCCTGATGTTATGGACACACGGATACTTGGACTTTACACTGTTACTTGGATAGGCGGGTCGACCCTGAGGGTACCCGCGTGCGCCTGAGAGGCGAGTGTTGTGAAGACGGGTTGCCTGTATGGTGCCCGAGTGGTGATTAGGAGGCGCGGCCGGGCATTCTTAACCCTTGCAGCAAGTCCTCGAGACGGGGCGACGGGTCACATCTTTCGTGAGTCTCTGCTCGTTACCGCAAGCCCCTAGTCCTAACGATTTGGATATTTGATCCGAGCAGGCCTCTGGTCTGATAGCACTAACCATCACGTGGGCATAGTATGGGCGTTCTGCATCGTATGCATCAGCTGAAAGCTCTGTCAGACGTCCAGTTCAGCAGTACGGCATGGAGTGATTGGCGTCATTGCGGTGGTGCTTGGATCTGAGCCATGTGCGCAACGACCTGGAGGGCGAGGGGCGATGGACAAGACCCCCTTGCGCTTAGGATGTAGACCGGCGGGGACCTCTCTGCTGAGCTCTAGGTAGGGCTGCGGTGTATCGTTTGGCCGAGGCCGGTCATGACCCAGGAAAGTGTGTCCGGCCGGAGTTAATCGAGCGTGTTGGGTAAGTTGGTGCACCCCTGCAGGGAAGAAAACTTCTATCGATAGCCTTTCCTACGGTAAAGGACACTCGGAGTTGTATCCCGATCGATACAACTAGAACTGGATACCTGTGATGAGACCTGTATGTATGGCTCAGGGATTGCTTCTCGCAGGGAGTCGAGAAGGGATCTCCGAACGAGGTTGATGACTGTATGGCTCTGGGATTGCTTTCTCGCAGGGAGTCGAGAAAGGATCTCTGGATGAGGTTGAGACTTAATGATACTGCTACATTATATTGTATTGTTCTACCCTCTTCTATTTCTGCAAGACCGCTGAAGATGCTAGTCTTTGATAGGACTGGGCCTTCTCTCTATTCTGGCATTTCTGCAGCCCAGTCCACATAGACAGCCTCCCCTTGAAAATGTTGCATATGTAGTGTAGATCCTTGCTTGCTGAGTACTTCTGAGTACTCACGGTTGCTTTGTTTTCCATTTCTCCCCATATCAGTTTGTCGAGACCAAGAGGACGGCACCCCTGAGACAGCTGTCCCCGCCGTCGATCGACTACTACTACTACCCAGAGGATGGATACTACTACAAGTTGACTGACGACCAGGAGTAGGATCGGAGAGTCCCAGGCAGGAGGCCTTCGCCTTTCGATCGTAGTGTTTTATTTTGCCCCGCCTTTCTAAAGGCCTTTCTATTTCTGTTTCATATCTGTACTCAGATATCTGATGCTTCCGCTGACGCTTGTACGCAAGCTTTTGTATTCGAGCCCTCGAGGCCCCTGGCTTGTAATATAAAGCTTGTATGACTTTATTTATGTTTTAGAGTTGTGTTGTGATATCTTCCCGTGAGTCCTTAGGCTTGATCGTGTGCATTTGCGTGTATGATTAGTGCACGATTGGGCCGGGGCGTCACAAGTTGGTATCAGAGCCGACTGCCTGTAGGAATCCCCCTTTCCAACTCCTTGGCCGAAGTTGAGTGTAGTAACCGAAAACTGTTTTACTAACTTGGCTGTGTGGCTTACGGGCCCACGTCGCCAATTGGGTGGTATTAGTATCTTTTATTCCTCGTCTATACTCTGGGACTCTGATCTCTCTTCCTTTCGGGTTAACTAAAGTTTACTAACGCCGACACTTAGGATCTTGTAATTCTCGTCCACCCGGAGAGCTGGATATCTATGCGATTTCCCTGACATTGATCTGATTAGTCTGATAATCATTTTCCTTTCCATTGTTTTGTTTAACCTTTCTCTCCGAGATCGGTTATACTTCTCCTTGTCTTTTGACAATCATCAGTTTCCTCTGTTCCAGATGGATCGTTTGTTTCCACCACACCCTGCGACGCAGCTACCAGCTGTTCGAGCAGGGATACATCCAGAGTACATTCTTTATCCACTGGGGCAGATGTCAATCCGTTACAATACCCCAGTACTGTCTCCTCCAGATACCCGCAAAGACTTTGTGATTTATTGTGACGCATCCTGTGAAGGATTAGGCTGTGTCCTAATGCAAGAGCGTAAAGTGATTGCTTACGGCTCTCGTCAGTTGCGCCCACATGAAGAGAACTATTCGGTACATGATCTAGAACTAGCTGCTGTGATCTATGCATTGCAGTTGTGGCGACATTACCTCCTCAGTAATCGTTGCGAGATATACACGGATCATAAAAGTCTGAAGTACTTGTTTACTCAACCTTCTCTAAACCTCCATCAGCAAAGATGGATGGAGGCCATTGCAGACTATGATTTGGGTATATCCTATACCCCTGGCAAGGCTAACGTGATGGCTGATACCTTAAGCCGCAAGTCCTATTGCGACAACCTTATGGTTAGGCGAGCTCAACCTCGTCTTTTTGAAGAACTGCGCAAGCTGAATCTCCGTATTATCCCACAGGGTTCTCTTAATAACCTTGTGATACAACCAGATCTTGAGAAAGCTGTTAAGAATGCGCAAGCTAAAGATGCTGAAATTGATCTCATAAAGAAAAATCTTCACCTTGTAAAGTACAGGGATTTCTCGCTGTCTGAAGATGGAACCTTGTATTTCAGAAACCGCATTGTCGTACCTCGCTTCGAGCTTATGACCGACAAGGTCATGAAGGAGGCACATGATACCCCGCTGTCTATTCATCCGGGTAGCACCAAGATGTATCGTGATCTCCGTCAAAGGTACTGGTGGTCTAAAATGAAGCAGGACATTGCTCGATATATTGCTGAATGTGATGTTTGTCGTCGCGTTAAAGCAGAACATCAGAAACCAGCTGGAATTCTGCAACCACTTCCTATTCTTCTATGGAAATGGGATAAAGTTCAGATGGATTTCGTTACAGGACTTCCCAGGTCACAGAAGGGTCACGATGCTATTCTTGTCGTCGTCGACCAACTCTCTAAAGTTGCACACTTTCTGCCTATCAAAGAAACTATCACTGCTAGTCAGTTAGCAGAGTTGTATATCTCCAGAATTGTATCACTCCACGGTATTCCGAAGGAGATCAGTTCGGACCGTGGCGGCCTTTTCACTTCCAAATTCTGGGAAAGTTTCCAAACAGCTATGGGAACTCATATTACCTGGAGTTCAGCTTATCATCCCCAATCCCAAGGCCAAGTCGAACGAGTCAATCAGGTTCTTGAAGACATGCTTCGGGCTTGTGTTATTTCATTCGGCAAGAAGTGGGAAGAATCTCTTCCATATGTCGAATTCTCTTACAACAACAGCTATCAAGCCAGTTTGAAAATGGCTCCCTTCGAAGTTCTATATGGACGTAAGTGTCGAACCCCTCTGAATTGGTCAGAAACTGGGGAACGACCGCTCGTGGGTCCGGATATTATTCAACACGCCGAAGAACAAGTCCGTATTGTCCGGGAAAACCTCAAGGCGGATCAGGACCGCCAGAAGAGCAACTACGATCGCAAACGATGGGGTTTGACTTATCAACCTCGTGATCAAGCTTATCTACGTGTCACCCCTATGAAAGGCACTCACCGTTTTGGAATCAAGGGCAAGTTAGCTCCATGCTACATTGGTCGTTTCCGCATAATTGCTAGACGTGGTCAAGTGGCGTATAAATTGGAATTGCCGCTGCAATTCTCCCATATCCACGACGTCTTCCATGTGTCGCAACTTCGTCAATGCTTCAAAGAATCTCCACACCGAGCAGTGGATCACGAGATGCTCGAATTGCATGATGATCTTTCTTATAAGGAACATCCGATCCGCATTCTCGATGAAGCTGAACGTCGGACCCGTCAGAAGGTTACCAAGTTCCTCAAAGTGCAGTGGTCAAATCATACTGAAGATGAAGCCACTTGGGAACGCGAGGATAATCTTCATGCGGAATACCCCGAACTTTTTTCTTCTACCTCTTAATTCTCGGGACGAGAATTCTTTTTAGTAGAGGAGATTTGTAACACCCCAGTGGTTAACCACAGTAATCACCCTTTTGATTATGCCATGTCATCTTGTTTAACAGTGCATGATCATCATTTGCATCATATTGCATTTCAACTCCTAACTCCAATTCAAATTTAAATGAAAGTGAAATATAAAAGTTGTCCAACATAGAAACTAAATTGTTCATTAAATAGCAGATAAATTAGAGGCTATGTTAAAATTGTAAACAACATTATTAAAATTGGATAAGTGACTCAAACAACTTAAAACAGTGGCTGAAAATAACATTTAGTAACCTTTTAATTTATTTAAAACAAATATGAAATGATGTTTTGCCCAAAGCAGTTTTTGGTGTTAGGGTATAAAGCACTGGTATTTATGGACTAGGTCTCCCTTTTTACAAAAACCATTTGGGGCCTAAACAATTAACAGAATAGAAAAGAAAAGAATCAGAAAAAGAAAAAAGGAAAAAGGCCTAAAGGATCTACTGTGCACTAGGCCTACTGCTACAGCGCGGCCCAGCCCACCCCCGCGCCGTCCCTCACCTCGCACTGCTCACGCACGCGCTGTCGAGCACCTGCCGCGCGCGGCCAGGCCCCCCCTCACCGCTGCTCGACAGCACGCCGCGCCCACGCCAGCGCCTACAAGGCCCCCTCCTCGACCCCCCTGGCACTCCCTTGCCTCACTTCCCCCTCTCCCTGCCTCGTCCCTCTCCTCTCCCACCTCACCCGACGCCGCCATGGACGGCCGCGGCTGAGCTGCGCGGCAACCGTCGCCCGTTCGCCGCCCCGACAAGTCCAGCAGCTCCGCCTCGCTCCTCTGCTTCGTCTACGCTGCCGGATCGAGCCCCGGAGCCCCTCACGTCGCCGCATTCTTCCTCGCCTCCGCCTCGGCCACCGCATCGACCTCGCCGTCGATTCACCGCCGTCGAGCCTCCCTCGAGCCCACGTTGCACACCTGCAGGAGCGCTGTAAGCTGCCGCGCCTTCTCCCTCTCCTCCCGCCATCGTTTGCGGCCCCTAGCGAGCTCCTCCGCCGTAGCCGAACGCGCCGCCGCCCGCCTCGTCGCCGGCGTGGCTCCGACGACCAAATGGTCTCGGGCTCGTGCCCGTTAGCATCGCCGCGTCGCGTAGGCCACCCCTAGCTGTTTTGTTCGCTCGCTAGCGCACCGCAACGCCGAACCCGTCGCATGTCCAAAACGGCCGCCGCCGACATGCTCGCCGCCGTCGCTCCGGTGCATCTCCGGCGACGCCACCGCTCCCACTAGATGCGGCCCGTCGCCTGCTTTCGAACGTGACCGGCCGCGCTCAAAACCGAGCACCACAGGAGAATCCCGAGCTCACCGGAGCTCGACCGCCGCGCTCGGGCTCGCCGGAGCGCTCTCCGGCGGCCGGTCCGACGTGGCACCGGTGGGTCCCACCCCCAGTGCCACTGCCAGTGGGCCAGGCCGGCCCCAGTTGACCAGTTGACTTGGTCAACTGGCTGACTGGGCACTGCCCAGTCACTGACTGGTGGGGCCACTCTCCCTGTGTCTATGACAAATGGGCCCCCCCTGTCAGGTGCCTAATTAACTAATTAGGTTAATAAAAATATTTAAAATCCTAATCAGTCACTGATTGCTGGGCCCCACTTGTTAATTAACTCAATAAATTAAATTAACCCCTCTGGTTAAGCCATAGTGTATGACATGTGGGTCCCACCTGTCAGTTTGACTCTGGTCAGCCAGAGTTGACTGCTGATGTCAGCTTTGCGTCATCATGACGTCATCTTTTACTGTTCTGGATAATGTTGATTTAAATAATTAAATAAATTCCAGAAAATCAATAAAAACTTTAGAAAATCATATCTTTTAATCCGTAACTCCGATCGAAAAACTTTATACATGAAAGTTGCTCAGAACGACGAGACGAATCCGAATACGCGCTCCGTTCGTCCGTCACGCGTCTCTAACTATCCGAACATGCAACCGTCCCCCTCCGGATCCTCTGTCCGATAATTCCAAAGACCCGGGAAATATCGTCAGATATTCTCCCGCTCCGTCTGATACGTGTAATGATGCGTTAGACTACCCCTAGCACCGTGTATCGTATTTGTCATGCTCATGTTTGCTCTATATTTATACTGTTTCCTCCTCCTCTTCTCTCTCGATAGAGCCGGTACCGACGCAGCTCCGGAGTTCGACGACCCCTGAAGACCTTGGACTTGCCGCCGAGCAACCAGGCAAGCCCCCCCCCTTGAGCATACCGATATCGCCCATTCTATTTCTCATGCTTGCATTAGAATTGCTGCTGCTACCGCTTTACCTATTCTGATGCATAGCCTGTTCATTGTAACCTGCTGTTGATAATTACCTGCATATCCTAAACTGTTTAGTATAGGCTGGGTAGAGACCTATCAGTGACCCCACTTATCCCGACTGCCGCGCTGGATCGTCAGAAGACCCGATCAACGGGATTGAAGACCAGGCCCCGACACCGCACATCACCCCCCTTAGTTGTAACGACACTGCAGCGTTACTATCGAGTGCCGAGGGTGAAACCTCTTGTAGCACTTCTGATGTTAACTCTATAGAGTAGCTATTCGGTCGTGGTCATCGAGGGTGATTCCTCCTTCACCACTTCCGGTAACGACGCTGTCGTACAACACCTTAAGTGTGAACCCAGTGAGGGTGATTCCTCCGAGTTCACCTTGACGGATACATCGAGTGGGAAATCAAACGAGGGTGATACCTCAGATTCCCCTGATGTTATGGACACACGGATACTTGGACTTTACACTGTTACTTGGATAGGCGGGTCGACCCTGAGGGTACCCGCGTGCGCCTGAGAGGCGAGTGTTGTGAAGACGGGTTGCCTGTATGGTGCCCGAGTGGTGATTACGAGGCGCGGCCGGGCATTCTTAACCCTTGCAGCAAGTCCTCGAGACGGGGCGACGGGGTCACATCTTTCGTGAGTCTCTGCTCGTTACCGCAAGCCCCTAGTCCTAACAATTTGGATATTTAATCCGAGCAGGCCTCTGGTCTGATAGCACTAACCATCACGTGGGCATAGTATGGGCGTTCTGCATCGTATGCATCAGCCGAAAGCTCTGTCAGACGTCCAGTTCAGCAGTACGGCATGGAGTGATTGGCGTCATTGCGGTGGTGCTTGGATCTGAGCCATGTGCGCAACGACCTGGAGGGCGAGGGGCGATGGACAAGACCCCCTTGCGCTTAGGATGTAGACCGGCGGGGACCTCTCTGCTGAGCTCTAGGTAGGGCTGCGGTGTATCGTTTGGCCGAGGCCGGGCATGACCCAGGAAAGTGTGTCCGGCCGGAGTTAATCGAGCGTGTTGGGTAAGTTGGTGCACCCCTGCAGGGAAGAAAACTTCTATCGATAGCCTTTCCTACGGTAAAGGACACTCGGAGTTGTATCCCGATCGATACAACTAGAACTGGATACCTGTGATGAGACATGTATGTATGGCTCTGGGATTGCTTCTCGCAGGGAGTCGAGAAGGGATCTCCGGACGAGGTTGATGACTGTATGGCTCTGGGATTGCTTGCTCGCAGGGAGTCGAGAAAGGATCTCTGGGTGAGGTTGAGACTTAATGATACTGCTACATTATATTGTATTGTTCTACCCTCTTCTATTTCTGCAAGACCGCTGAAGATGCTAGTCTTCGATAGGACTGGGCCTTCTCTCTATTCTGGCATTTCTGCAGCCCAGTCCACATAGACAGCCTCCCCTTGAAAATGTTGCATATGTAGTGTAGATCCTTGCTTGCTGAGTACTTCTGAGTACTCACGGTTGCTTTGTTTTCCATTTCTCCCCATATCAGTTTGTCGAGACCAAGAGGACGGCACCCCTGAGACAGCTGTCCCCGCCGTCGATCGACTACTACTACTACCCAGAGGATGGATACTACTACAAGTTGACTGACGACCAGGAGTAGGATCGGAGAGTCCCAGGCAGGAGGCCTTCGCCTTTCGATCGTAGTGTTTTATTTTGCCTCGCCTTTCTAAAGGCCTTTCTGTTTCTGTTTCATATCTGTACTCAGATATCTGATGCTTCCGCTGACGCTTGTACGCAAGCTTTTGTATTCGAGCCCTCGAGGCCCCTGGCTTGTAATATAAAGCTTGTATGACTTTATTTATGTTTTAGAGTTGTGTTGTGATATCTTCCCGTGAGTCCTTAGGCTTGATCATGTGCATTTGCGTGTATGATTAGTGCACGATTGGGCCGGGGGCGTCACACTGTCTATCGTTGACAAAAGACACTTGAGGGTCTTCGCTCTTAGGCTTATTCCATTGGTGGATGCTGATCGGGATCATGTCCCTAACAAGAACCCCGCACTGAGCAGAAAATGCTTCCTTGGTCCGGCTGGGTTCAATCGGTTGGCCATCGCCCTTGATTGCTGTGATCGTGAACCTTTCATCCTGCCGCAACCTTTTCTTTGGGCCTCGTCTCATTACCGAAGTTTGGCTCGATCCGGAGGGATAGAAAAGAAGAAAGAAGAGAGTTAATATGTGTACATACCAAAAAAATTAATGCATGAATTAGCTAGTCAGCACAGGCTTAATTAATATATATACCTCCCTGGACTTTGCAACAGCTCCTTCCTCCGTTCGCTCACCGGAGCAGTCATCACGGTCTCCTTCCACCGGCATTCCGTCACCGGAGCCATCATAATCAAGTCCTTCCACCTCCATTGTTCGATCACCGGAGCCTGCTTCACCCTCTCCTTCCAGACCATCAGTGTCGTTGAGATACGACAAGACATCACCTCCGCCGAGGATTATGTCCCCCAACAACTGTTCTGCTTCGACGTCTCGGTGCTCCATTGTTTATGCAAATATTACAACATGGCAATTAATATACAAACATGACAGATGGATATATTAGTGCAAACATAGACCTAGCTAGCTCGACGCTTCTACGGTTTGGGGTGGCCTCGACAACGCTTCTAGGGTTTGGGGTGGCCTAGGCAACGCTTCTAGGGTTTGGGGTGGCCTCGACAATGCTTCTAGGGTTTGGGCCGGACCGCCTCTCTCATAAATGTCCGACGTCCGGACCGACAAGGGATTTAACAAAATGACGCCATTCTGGATGTGCAGAAAATGGTCCATATTTTTCCTGATCTCATCTACCCTTCTATATGTCACGTTGTCTAGTGTCAAAGAATTCAAGAAAACCATGACTTCATCATTAGCCGGAAATGACAGGCGTATAATGGTACGAAGCTCTTCAAAGTTGTTTTGGAACGGAGTTCCCGATAGAATAATTCGCTTTTTGGTACAAAGTTCAGCAAGAGCCTTCCGAATATCGCTATTTGAAAGGCCTTTGCTGAAATTTGTACCAAAAGGAGAATTATTCAATCCGGAACTCCGTTCCAAAACAACTTTGAAGAGCTTCGTAGCATCATACGCCTGTTACTTTCGACTAATGATGAAGCCATGGATTTCTTCAATACTTTGACACACAACGTGACATATAGAAGAATATATATATAGATGAGATCAGAAAAAAAATGGATCAACTTGTGCACATCCATAATGGGGGCATTCTTGATAAATCCATATTGGATCGACGTCCCCCCTCATGTCGAAGTTACCGGAGTTATCTTCTAGTGGTTTGGGTGGCCTCGAGAGTTTGTCGGGTATGGGCGGGAGGGGGTAGGAGATCGACAACGCTTTTTTTCTAGGGTTTGGGTGGCCTCGAGAGTTGGTCGCCCGGTATATCGAGAGGGGGGTGAACATTTTACCATAGTAACTTAGAAAAAAAATGTTATCGGGGCGGGGGTATATCGACCCCCCCCCTCATGTCGAAGTTATCGGGGAGGGGCTATATCAACAACGACATACATATAGCCACATACATATAAAAAAAATCTATGAACATCCATACATACATATAGCCACATACATATATATGGCTATGAAAAAAAATCATCATATAAAAAAAATGTTATCGGGGAGGGGGTATATCACAAACTTTGACATATGATCAAACTTTGATATATGATCAAATGTTGCATATGTCAAAATTCAAACTTTGACATATGATCAAACTTTGATATATGTCCACCGCGATATAAAATAATACATAGACTTGTTCGGGCGAGAGGGGGTTGATCGATGTCCCCCCTCATGTCGAAGTTACCGGAGTTATCTTCTAGTGGTTTGGGTGGCCTCGAGAGTTTGTCGGGTAGGGGCGGGAGGGGGTAGGAGATTCCCCCCCCCCCCATCATGTCGAAGTTATCGGGGAGGGGTATATCGACCCCCCCCCCTCATGTCGGTTTGGGAGGGGCTATATCGACAACGACATACATATAGCCACATACTATAAAAAAAATTATATGAACTCCATACATACATATAGCCACATACATATATATGGCTATGAAAAAAATTCATCATATAAAAAAAATGTTATTGGGGAGGGGGTATTCGACCCCCACCCCCCCTCATCATGCATATATAGCTACCACATACATATATACATTGAAAAAAATTACATTATATATATATATATACATATGTACATCGACCCCCACCCCCCTCATCATGAACAAAAACATGCTCTGAACAAAAAAATTAATACATTATGAACATCTACATACATATAGGCACATACATAAATATATACATTATATATATATATGAACAAAAAATTAATCTAATAAAAAAAACAGAGACGGGGCGGCGTGGCGGCTCACAGCGGGGGCGGCTGGCGACGGCGACGGCGACGGCGATGGCGATGGCGACGACGACGGCGACGGCGGGGGCGGCGAGGGCGCCGGCGCGGGGCAGGGGCCGGCACGGCGACGGCGTGGTCGGGGGCAGGGGCGCTGGGCGACGACGACGAGGAGCGGGGAGCGGGCGGCGACGGCGTCGAGGGCTCGGGGCAGGGGCGGCACGGCGACGACGTCGGAGGCAGGGGCGACAACGGCGACGGCGACGGCGACGAGGAGCAGCGCTGGGGCGTCGGGCACGAACTGGCGATGGAAATCTGAAAATTTCCTAAGTGCTGGCTTATATAGCAAAGGCTTTGGTCCCGGTTAGTGGCACCAACCGGGACCAATGCCCCCCTTTAGTCCCGGTTGGTGTCACCAACCGGGACCAAAGGTCTCTTTTCAGCAGCCCAAAGGGCGGGAAACTGAGACCTTTGGTCCCGGTTCGTGGCACCAACCGGGACTAAAGGGGGGCATTGGTCCCGGTAGGTGCCAAGAACCGGGACCAAAGGTGGGCATTGGTCCCGGTTCGAGCCACCAACCGGGACCAATAGCCTGTGCCTGGCACAGCCGCGGTGGATGTTTAGTCCCACCTCGCTAGCTGAGAGAGAGCCGCACCTGTTTATAAGGTGCGGTGCGCCTGAGCTGTCGAGCTCCTCTCAAAAGCAGGCTTACGGGCCTAACCTCTTCGTGCATGCCTGTGGGCCTATTGGGCCTTCTGCGGGCCTAAATCCTGGCCCACCTGGATGGCTGGGTTTCTAGTTGTATTCAGGTCGTGGTGGCCCAGTAGGTGGCATTTTTTTTATTTTTTGACCTTTTTTTTGTTTTTTTCATTATTTATTTTCTTTTGTTTTTTGCTTTATTTTTTTAATTCTTTTTGCTTTTAGGTCAGAAAAATTATAAACTTTCTGTTAGTGCCATTAGTTTTCAAATTTGAATTCTTTGAAATTTGTGTGCATTTTTTTTATTTTTTCCAGTTTTTTGTTTTGTTTATTGCATTATTTATTTTCTTTTTTTTTGCTTTATTTTTTAATTCTTTTTGCTTTTAGGTCAGAAAAAATATAAACTTTCTGTTATGCCATTAGTTTTCAAATTTGAATAGTTTAAATTTGAATTCTTTGAAATTTGTGTGAATCACTAGTTTGTGATTAACTTTACTATAAAATAGATTTTGGAGTCATTCTTTTTCCTGCTATTTAATATTACTGTGTTTCATTATATTCAAAACAGTTTTTGTTATTTTGTTTCTAACAAAAAAATATTTATGATAATTCTTTTTGCTATTAAAGTTTCTAACAAAAATAGTTATTTATGAAAATTCTTTTTGCTTTTAATGTTTTGAACAGAAAATACTTTGATAATTTTAGTTGCATAAATTTTAGTTTATTATTTTTGC
Source organism: Thinopyrum elongatum (assembly GCA_011799875.1). Lineage (NCBI taxonomy): Eukaryota > Viridiplantae > Streptophyta > Magnoliopsida > Poales > Poaceae > Thinopyrum > Thinopyrum elongatum. Next base: position 65,303,421 of record CM022303.1, read on the forward strand.
TATTAGAGTTTCATAAAAGTTTTCCAGTTCATTCTTTTTTATATTAGTTCATTCTTTGAGGTAAATGACCCTGAAATTGAAAAGCACTTCAGATGAACTCTGAAGAGGTTGAAAATTGGCATGGTATCATCATTTCACCCACATAGCATGTGCTAAAAAGTTGAGAGGGTTACGGAAAAAACTGGATGCACTTCGTGTACAAAATGGACAATCTCTTTCGAAGTATCAGGGTTTCAGACAAAAACTCATCTGTTACAAAGGGATTTCATTTTTTTGAACTTATTTGAACTCCAGACTTTTTGTGTGTTTAAAATAAACCATTCAAAGCCACATAATCAATTTTCAACCCTTTCTGACTTCATCTGTTATTTTTCATGCATTTACTGATTTTTTTGAGCTAAATGACCCTGGAATTGAAAAGCACTTCAAATGAACTTTGAAGAGGTTGAAAATTGGCATGATATCATCATTTCACCCACATAGCATGTGCTAAAAAGTTGAGAGGGTTACGGCAAAAACTAGATGCACTTCATGTACAAAATGGACAATCTCTTTTGAAGTATCACGGTTTCGGACGAAAACTCATCTGTTACAAAAGGGATTTCATTTTTTTGAACTTATTTGAACTCCAGACTTTTTGTGTGTTCAAAACGAACCATTCAAAGCCACATCATCAATTTTCAACCCTTTCTGACTTCATCTGTTATTTTTCATGCATTTACTGATTTTTTTGAGCTAAATGACCCTGAAATTGAAAAGCACTTCACATGAACTCTGAAGAGGTTGAAAATTGGCATGATATCATCATTTCACCCACATAGCATGTGCTAAAAAGTTGAGAGGGTTACGGCAAAAACTGGATGCACTTCGTGTACAAAATGGACAATCTCTTTCGAAGTATCACGGTTTCGGACAAAAACTCATCTGTTACAAAGGGATTTCATTTTTTGAACTTATTTGAAGTCCAGACTTTTTCTGTGTTCAAAATGAACCATTCAAAGCCACATCATCAATTTTCAACCCTTTCTGACTTCATCTGTTATTTTCATGCATTAATGATTTTTTTGAGCTAAATGACCCTGAAATTGAAAAGACACTTCACATGAACTTGAAGAGGTTGAAAATTGGCATGATATCATCATTTCACCCACATAGCATGTGCTAAAGTTGAGAGGGTTACGGCAAAAACTGGATGCACTTCTGTACAAAATGGACAATCTCTTTGAAGTATCAGGTTTCGGACAAAAACTCATCTGTTACAAAGGGATTTCATTTTTTTAAACTTATTTGAACTCCAGACTTTTTGTGTGTTCAAAATGAACCATTCAAAGCCACATCATCAATTTTCAACCCTTTCTGACTTCATCTGTTATTGTCAGCTTTACTGATTTTTTTGAGCTAAATGACCCTGAAATTGAAAAGCACTTCACATGAACTCTGAAGAGGTTGAAAATTGGCATGATATAATCATTTCACCCACATAGCATGTGCTAAAAAGTTGATAGGGTTACGGAAAAAACTGGATGCACTTCATGTACAAAATGGACAATCTCTTTCGAAGTATCAGGGTTTCGGACAAAAACTCATCTGTTACAAAGGGATTTCATTTTTTTGAACTTATTTGAACTCCAGACTTTTTGTGTGCTCAAAATGAACCATTCAAAGCCATATCATCAATTTTCAACCCTTTCTGACTTCATCTGTCTTCACTTTTTCTTCGCTTGTGTCCTTTGCTTATTGCGCCGTAACCATGGATATTCTTCATCGCTTAACAGGGTGCTTGGGTCAGCCTTGACTTTAAAGGGAGGAATTTCATGAAACTTTTCATAATCTTCAGACATGTCTGTCTTACCCTCCACTCCCACGATGTCTCTTTTCCCTGAAAGAACTATGTGGCGCTTTGGCTCATCGTATGATGTATTCGCTTCCTTATCTTTTCTTTTTCACGGTTTGGTAGACATGTCCTTCACATAGAAAACCTGCGCCACATCATTGGCTAGGACGAATGCTTCGTCTGTGTACCCAAGATTGTTTAGATCCACCGTTGTCATTCCTTAATGTGGCTCTACCTATACCCCGCCTCCTGACAGATTGACCCATTTGCACTTAAACAAAGGGACCTTAAAATCATGTCCGTAGTCAAGTTCCCATATGTCCACTATGTAATCATAATATGTGTCCTTTCCCCTCTTGGTTGCTGCATCAAAGCGGACACCGCTGTTTTGGTTGGTGCTCTTTTGATCTTGGGCGATCGTGTAAAATGTATTCCCATTTATCTCGTATCCTTTGTAAGTCAATACAGTCGAAGATGGTCCCCTGGACAATGAGTACAGCTCATCAGAAACAGTGTTGTCACCTCTGAGACGTGTTTCCAACCAACTGCCGAAAGTCCTGATGTGTTCACATGTAATCCAGTCGTCACACTGCTCCGGGTGTTTGGAGCGCAGAATGTTCTTGTGTTCATCGACATACGGGGTCATCAAGGTAGAGTTCTGTAGAACTGTGTAGTGTGCTTGAGACCAAGAATGCCCGTCCCTGCATATTATTGAGTCCCCTCCTAGCGTGCCTTTTCCAGTCAGTCTCCCCTCATACCGCGATTGAGGGAGACCAATCTTCTTAAGGTCAGGAATGAAGTCAACACAAAACCCAATCACATCCTCTGTTTGATGGCCCATGGAGATGCTTCCTTCAGGCCTAGCGCGGTTACGGACATATTTCTTTAGGACTCCCATGAACCTCTCAAATGGGAACATATTGTGTAGAAATACGGGGCGCAGAACGACAATCTCGTCGACTAGATGAACTAGGACGTGCGTCATGATATTGAAGAAGGATGGTGGGAACACCAGCTCGAAACTGACAAGACATTGCGCCACATCACTCCTTAGCCTTGGTATGATTTCTGGATCGATCACCTTCTGAGAGATTGCATTGAGGAATGCACATAGCTTCACAATGGCTAATCGAACGTTTTCTGGTAGAAGCCCCCTCAATGCAACCGGAAGCAGTTGCGTCATAATCACGTGGAAGTCATGAGACTTTAGGTTCTGGAACTTTTTCTCTGCCATATTTATTATTCCCTTTATATTCGACGAGAAGCCAGACGGGACCTTCATACTGAGCAGGCATTCAAAGAAGATTTCCTTCTCTTCTCTGGGAAGAGCGTAGCTGGCAGGACCTTCATACTGCTTTGGAGGCATGCCGTCTTTTTCGTGCCAACGTTGCAGGTCCTCCCATGCCTCCGGTGTATCTTTTGTCTTTCCATACACGCCCAAGAAGCCTAGCAGGTTCACGCAAAGGTTCTTTGTCACGTGCATCACGTCGATTGAAGAGCGGACCTCTAGGTCTTTCCAGTAGGGTAGGTCCCAAAATATAGATTTCTTCTTCCACATGGGAGCGCGTTCCTCAGCGTCATTCGGAACAGATAGTCCGCCGGGACCCTTTCCAAAGATTACATGTAAATCATTGACCATAGCAAGTACGTGATCACCGGTACGCATGGCGGGCTTCTTCCGGTGATCTGCCTCGCCTTTGAAATGCTTGCCTTTCTTTCGACATTGATGGTTGGTCGGAAGAAATCGATGATGCCCCAGGTACACATTCTTCCTGCATTTGTCCAGGTATATACTTTCGGTGTCAGCTAAACAGTGCGTGCATGCGTGGTATCCCTTGTTTGTCTGTCCTGAAAGGTTACTGAGAGCAGGCCAATCATTGATGGTTACAAACAGCAACGCATACAGGTCAAATTCCTCCTGTCTGTGCTCATCCCACACACGTACACCGTTTCCATTCCACAGCTGTAAAAGTTCTTCAACTAATGGCCTTAGGTACACATCAATGTCGTTACCGGGTTGCTTAGGGCCTTGGATGAGTACTGGCATCATAATGAACTTCCGCTTCATGCATAGCCAAGGAGGAAGGTTATAGATACATAGAGTCACGGGCCAGGTGCTGTGATTGCTGCTATGCTCCTCGAAAGGATTAATGCCATCCGCGCTTAAACCAAACCATACGTTCCTTGCGTCACCTGCAAACTCCTCCTGGTACTTTGTCTCGATTTTTCTCCACTGCGACCCGTCAGCGGGTGCTCTCAACTTCCCGTCTTTCTTACGGTCCTCTCTGTGCCATCGCATCAACTTGGCATGCTCTTTATTTCTGAACAGACGTTTCAACCGTGGTATTATAGGAGCATACCACATCACCTTCGCAGGAACCCTCTTCCTGGGGGGGGCTCGCCGTCAACATCACCAGGGTCATCTCGTCTGATCTTATACCGCAATGCACCGCATACCGGGCATGCGTTCAAATCCTCGTACGCACCGCGGTACATGATGCAGTCATTAGGGCATGCATGTATCTTCTGCACCTCCAATCCTAGAGGGCATACGACCTTCTTTGTTGCGTACGTACTGTCGGGCAATTTGTTATCCTTTGGAAGCTTCTTCTTCAATATTTTCAGTAGCTTCTCAAATCCTTTGTCAGGCACAGCATTCTCTGCCTTCCACTGCAGCAATTCCAGTACGGTACCGAGCTTTGTGTTGCCATCTTCGCAATTGGGGTACAACCCTTTTTGGTGATCCTCTAAAATGCGATCGAATTTCAGCTTCTCCTTTTCACTTTCGCACTGTCTCCTTGCATCAACAATGACCCGGCGGAGATCATCATCGGGCACATCGTCTGGTTCCTCTTGATCTTCAGCTTCCCCCATTGCAGCATCACCGTATTCAGGGGGCACATAGTTGTCATCGTCCTCTTCTTCTTCGCTGTCTTCCATCATAACCCCTATTTCTCCGTGCCTGGTCCAAACATTATAGTGTGGCATGAAACCCTTCTCAAGCAGGTGGGTGTGAAGGATTTTTCGGTCAGAGTAAGACTTCGTATTCCCACATATAGGGCATGGACAACACATAAAGCCATTCTGCTTGTTCGCCTCAGCCACTTCGAGAAAATTATGCACGCCCTTAATGTACTCGGAGGTGCGTCTGTCACCGTACATCCATTGCCGGTTCATCTGCGTGCATTATATATAATTAAGTGTGTAAAAAACCGGCGATGAGAATTTTTTTCTTTTAGAAAGAAGATAAGAACAAGAGGCTCACCACGGTTATGCCGGCGACAAGATCGGCGCGGGCGATCGACGGCGGTGAAGACGGGGACGGGACGTGACGGACCGCTAAACCTAGACAAATCTTGAGGAAAATGGAGCTTGAAGGTCGAGCTTCGAGAGGAGAAAGCTTAACTAGTGTGGCTCGGGCATTTCATCAAACACCTCATGTGAATAGGAGGTGAGCTAGAGCACCACAAAGCTCTCCCCTCGCCGGCCAGAAAAAACAGAGCAGTGTGGAGTGCTCTGCTCGCCGGTGATGGGGTATATATAGCCACCTCATTGGTCCCGGTTCGTGCGTGGAACCGGGACTAAAGGCCCCCCTTCTGTACCGGTTCCAGCCACGAACCGGGACCAATGGATGTGGGCCAGGAGCGAGGCCCATTGGTCCCGGTTCGTGCCAGGAACCGGGACAAATGGGTCCAGACGAACCGAGACCAATGCCCATGAGGCCCCGGCCGGCCCCCTGGGCGCATGAACCGGGACGTATGCCCCCCATGAGTCCCGGTTCGTGACTGAACCGGGACTAATGGGCTGGGCTGGCCCGAACCAAAACCCTGTTTTCTACTAGTGAAATGTTCAACATGTATTACAATAACAATTTCAACACATTATTTACCCGCAAAAGGGTTCAACATGTTTTTGAAAAATGTTCAAAGAGAAAAAGCTTCAACGTGTATATGGGTCGACATGTCTTTGACAAAAAGAAGAAAAAATAATAAAAGAGCAAACAAAAATACCAAAAAAATTCTGAATAAAGTTGATGCAGAAACACACAGAACAAAAGAAAAAACGTGGAAATTTCAAAAATCGTTCCAGACCAGTCCATAGAAGCTTTCCCAAATCTGCTTGTAGGAAGTGATGGTACGCATGTTATTCGGCAGGCCTTCTTGTGGGCGCACTAGAGGAGAGTTGTCTTTCAGGAGCTCCTCTTTAGCGCTTCGGGTGCCGCTGCCGTGCAATGCTCGCGCGGACGTTCTTAGGCCAAAGCCCTAATGCGAGTTCATCGCACACTGGTCGACGTACGGTCGCTCGCTTGATCTTTTCCTTTGTCGCTCGTTGGTTTAGAAGGAACAGCTACTATTTTCTAATGAATTTGAATCAATCACGAATTTTAGAAAATTCTTCACTGGTTTGAAGAATGTTTATGGATTCAAAAAACAATAAAAAATAAAATATTTACAAAATACCAAAAAATGATGAAATTAAAAAAATGACGAATTGGAAAATTTGTTCATAAATTTAAAAAGGTTCACAGATTTGAAAAATGTCCTTGAATTAAAAAATATATTCATGAATTTCTCAATAACATTCGTGGATTTGAATAATATTCATGCATTTACAAAAAATGTTCACATTCGAAGAAAAGAATTGCAGATTTGCAAAAAAAAAGTTGGTTCAATTTATTTCAGCCCTAAACTTGAACCCACAACTTAGCTATGCCACTAATTTCAAAGACTGCTCAAATTTACCCCTCTGCCATTTGGTTCCATTATATAAATGCCCTTCCGTGACATTTCCATCTGGCCAAAGGGGTTTGATTGTCTATGAGACGTTTTGTGCATAATTTCCCCCCTCCGTGTATGGGTCTATCTGTCTCTATGTGCTTTACCTCTTTTTTTATTGAGAAATCTCTATGTGCTTAACTGGAACACAAACATGCATGCAGCTCCATGTACTACCGTGGACGGTACCACTGCTTCTACCAGAACAACCCCACCGGAGCCATCTGGGGCAACATCACGTGGGGCCACGATGTATCGCGGGACATGGTCCACTGGCGCCACCTCCCGCTCGCCATGGTGCCCGACCAGTGGTACGACATCCACGGTGTCTTGACCGGCTCCGCCACGATACTCCCCAACGGCATGGTCATCGTGCTCTACACGGGCAAAACTGACACCTCTGCTCAAGTCCAGTGCCTCGCCCTTCCCGCCGACCCAGATGACCCCCTCCTTGTCAACCGGACCAAGCATCCTGCCAACCCGGTCATCCTCCCACCCCCGGGATCGGCCTCCAGGACTTCCGTGACCCCACCACCGCCTGGTTTGACCAGTCTGACCAGACATGGCGCACCCTCATCGGCTCCAAGGACGACAACGGCCACGCCGGCATCGCCTTGATGTACAAGACCAAGGACTTCCTCAGGTACGAGCTCATCCCGCGGGTGCTCCACCGTGTCGAGGGCACTGGCATGTGGGAGTGTGTCGACTTCTACCCGGTCGACGGGAGCAACAACTCCTCGGAGGAGGCGTTGTACATGTTGAAGGCGAGCATGGACGATGAACGACATGACTACTACGCATTGGGGACGTATGATGCGGCGACCAACATGTGGATGCCATTGGACCCCGAGCTGGATGTGGGAATCGGGCTGAGGTACGACTGGGGAAAGTTCTTTGCTGCCACCTCTTTCTACGACCCGGTGAAACGGCGGTGCGTGATGTGGGCATATGTCTGCGAGACCTATTAGAGTATATTCGGCCGGTTCAGTTTTTGGTAGTTTTGAATTGTAATCTATCTCTTCTATACTTGGACTCCAAGACTTTGTACTTATATAAACAGCCCTTTGAGGCATAGATCAATACACAATTATTATCAATCTTAATGGTATCAGACGCCTAGGTTTCCGCCCTCGGCATGGCCTCGCCGCCAACTCCTCCCCCGCTGCCGCGGCGGCGGCTCTACACTATCACCGAGTTTCGCGCCGCCGGCGCTGCTCCTCTATCTTCTTCAACCCCTACCCAAAACCCTACCCCACCCCCACCACCTCAGCTCTCCCTCGCCGATACTATCGCCGATGTCTCACCTTTCATCCCGATAACCCTAGACCTCGCCACCCACAACTTCTACCACTGGCGCCACCTCTTCCATGTCCACCTCGGCCGCTACGGTCTCCGCCATCACATCAATCCAGCCGCTCCGCCACGGCTGACCGACCCTCGCTGGATCAAGGATGACCTCACCGTCATCCAATGGATATATACCCACATCTCCACCGAGCTCTTCAACCTCGTCTCCAACGATGACGCCACCGCCGCTGAACTTTGGTCCTCTCTTCAGCAGCTCTTCCAGGATAACTCCGATGCGCGTGTTAACGCGCTACACATCGAGCTCCGCATCAGCATCCAAGGCGACTCTCCGGTCACCGTCTATTGCCAACGCATCAAGGCGATCGGCGACGAACTCCGTGAGCTCGGTGATCACGTTGACGATCGGACCCTCATCAACGCTCTCCTCGTCGGCCATGGGGAACAGTTCGAGAAGCAGGTCGCCTTCATCCCTATGTTGCGACCCTACCCCTCTTCGCGGAGGTCCACTCCATCTTGCAGCTCGAGGCACAGAACCAGGCGCGCAAGGCGACGCGTCCTCCCTAGGTGTTTCACGTCGCCCGGCCCTCTGCACCATCTGCGCCGCCTCCATCGTCTGCTCCACCGACGCCTTCATCCTCGGCTCCTCCAGGCTGGCGCTCGAGCCCTAACTATCGGGGCAAAAGCCCCATCTACCGGCCGCCGCAGCCTCGACCTGCTGCTCCACCACCACCGGTTGCACCACCGGCGCCTCCTCCATCGGCCGCTGCTCCCGTGTCTTCGCATCCTCAGCAAGACCACTGGACTGGTCTTGTTCAGGTGTGGCCCATGCCCTGGTCTGCACCGTCCCCATACGGCGCTCCTCCCGCGTACACCGGCAACTGGAGCCCGGGCCATCGCCCTGCTACCGGTGCTCCCGGCCTCCTTGGTCCGCGACCACCGCCTCATGTCTACACTGCCACGACCTCTCCATCGCCAGCCATCCAAGGATCACCTTACGGCTACCTGACGGTACCCTATGCGCCCTACGCCTACAGCCCTGCTTCACCCATGCCGTACGCGCACGCGCCTGCGCCCGGACCGCCAGCTACTCCAGCATAGCCAGCCTGGGATTAAGCTGCCTTCATCGCCGCCATGAACAACTTTACACTCAACAACCAAGGTACGGATTGGATTTTCGATTCCGGTGCATCCTCGCATATGTCTTCAAATATGGATATTCTGTCAGCTTGTTTTCCTTCCGCTTATTCTTCCATCACCGTAGGCGACGGCTCCCTTGTTCCCGTCTCTTGCACCGGTCACTCTTCTATACAAACAGATCATGCCAATTTTCAACTCCGCAATATTCTTGTTGTTCCTTCTTTAATCAAAAATCTTATTTCTGTTCGCCAATTTACCATCGATAATCTTGTCATTCTAGCATTTGATCCTTTTGGTTTATCTGTGAAGGATCTGAGAACGGGGACACTTCTCGCTCGCTACAATAGCACGGACGATCTCTATCCACTTCATGGCGCGCCTGCATCCTCTCCTCGTGCCATGCTGGCTTCAGTTGACCTGTGGCATCGTCGGCTCGGTCACCCCAATAATTCAACGCTGTCATCCCTACTACAAGAATTTTCTATCCCTAGCACTAGTGTGTCACATGATTCCTCTCTTTGTAAGGCATGCCAAAGCGGCAAACATGTTCGGCTTACTTTTGGAACATCATCTACTGTTAGCACTTTTCCCTTTGAGCTTTTACACTGTGATATATGGACCTCTCCTATTCCTAGTGTCTCTGGCTATAAATATTATCTTGTGATTTTAGATGATTATTCTCACTACGTATGGATGTTCCCTCTACGTGCTAAATCTGATGTCCATCAACTTTTTCTCACCTTTCGCACCTACGTCCACACACACTTTGGCCTACCTATTCTCTTTATCCAATGTGACAACGGGCGCGAGTTCGACAACGTCACCAACCGCACATTTTTCCTCTCCCATGGCATTCTTCTCGGCTTTTCTTGTCCCTATACCTCCTCTCAAAACGGGAAGGCCGAGCGCTCTCTTCGTTCCATCAACGATATCCTACGCACTCTACTTATCCAAGCATCTCTTCCTCCCCGTTTTTGGGTCGAAGCTCTGCGCACTGCTACCCTTCTTCTTAACATCCACCCCACCAAAACGTGTCGTCGCTATACACCCTTTCAATCCCTTCTTCTATCTGATCCTGACTACCTTTCTCTTCGGGTCTTTGGTTGCCTATGCTTTCCTAACATCACATCCATCACAGCTCACAAACTAGCCCTACGATCTCTACCCTGCATTTATCTTGGCCTTTCCGACGATCACAAAGGGCATCGCTGTTTCGATCGTGTGTTTATCTCGAGACATGTCACCTTTGATGAGCACGTTTTTCCCTTTGCCGTTGCCACCACTGCCTCTTCCTCTCCCTCAACATCTTCCACCACCCATCCACCTTCTCTTCTTCCCATCATCTCGGCCGCAGAACCTTCCCCACCTGCCACCGCATCAACTAGCACCACTACCACCCCGTCCACGGCCGATACTACACAAGCCAGTCCGCCTTCCACTTGTAACACCCCTGGTGATTAGCAACAGTAATCACTTTTGATAATGACATGTTAGCATGATTAACAGTGCATAATCATCATTTGCATCATATTGCATTTCAACTCCTAAGTCAAATTCAAATTTAAATGAAAGTGAAATATAAAAGTTGTCCAACATAAAAACTAAAATGTTTGATAAATAACAAATATGGCAGAGGCTAGTCTAAAATTGAAAAAACTAATAAATAATAAAATAATTCGGTGGCTCTAACATAATTAAAACAGTGAGGATTAATGCATATTAAATATTATAAAAATTGTGGGAGCTCCAATTGTCTCCAAACTAATTTTTGGTAGTGCTAGGTAATACCTAGTATTTGTTAGAGCAATTGTTGTGTTTTACAAAAACCATTAGGAGGCCTGACTATTTACTAAACTGAGAAAGGAGAATAAAGAAAAAGATAAAAGAAAAATGAAACAGAAAAGAAGAAAAAGGACCTCCCCCTTCCCCCCCGGCCCAACTGGGCCAAGGCCCAGCCGGCCGGCCCAGCTCCCGGCCCACCCCCGCACCTACTTGGCCTCCCCCTGGAGACCCCGAACCCTAATCCCCTCCCCACCCCCTCGCTCACTTCCCCCCTCCCGATCCAGAACCGGATCAGGCCAGCCCCGCGCTCGCCCCCGATCGCCCCGAGCCGCGCGCTCGCCTCGCCCTCGCTCGACGCGCCGACCGCGCGCTCGCCCTCGACGCCGCTGGACCGTGCCGCTGCCCGGAGCCCGCGCCACCTCGCCGGTCTACCTCCTCCGACGCCGTCGCCTCTCCGCCACGCCTCACCGGACCCCGTCGCCATCCCCCTCGAGCTCGAGCCCACTGCCCCGTGCCCTACTGCTCGCGGTGAGCTCCGGCCCCGTCGCCCCCCCCTCTCCCCTCGCTCGCGCGCGCCTCGCAACGCCTCTGCCGCCGGCTGCGCTCGCCCCTGCTGCTGTTGCCGCGCCGCGCATCGGCCACTCCTCCCGCCGGCTTGCGCAGCCCCGCACCCGCGCGCGCGCGCCTGCCGTTCCTCCCGCTCGCCCCTGCTGCTGTTGCCGCGCCGCGCATCGGCCGAGCCCCGTCGCCAGCGCCTCGCCCACGCCCGCTCCGGCCCCTGCCACGCCTCTGCGCGCCCTGCACCGCGCGCCGCGCCGCCCGCCTCCGGCCGCCGCCCCGCCTCCGGCCCCGCTTGCGCTCGCCTGCGCCCGCGCCCGGCGCCCAACGCCCGCCGCGCCCTGCGCCCGCTATGGCCCAGGGCCACTGACGGCCGGCCCCCACCCCCCAGGGCCTATGACAAAGGGGGCCCACCCCAAAAACGTTTTAAAAATAAAAATAAAAATAAAAATAAACATAATTAAATTAATTAATTAGTTAATTAATCCTGATTAGGTTAATCTAATTAACTAATTAGTGTTAATTAAACAGTAATTAGTAATTAACTTAATTAACCGCTGACATCAGCATGATGTCATGCTGATGTCATCATCAGCACTGTTTCGGATAATGTTGAATTAAATAATTAATTAAATTCCAGAAATTAATAAAAACTTTAGAAAATCATATTAAATAATCTGTAACTCCGATGAAAATATTTTATACATGAAACTTGCTCAGAACGACGATACGAACCCGAGTACGCCCTCCGTTTTCCTGTCAGACGCCCGCAGCTATAAGAACGTTGAACTTTTAGACCGATTTCAGTAAATGAATAGTGCCCAACTTTAATTAAATAAATCCGAACAAATTCCTAAATTAACTAAATCATTTAGTTAGGCAGTAGAACACCCCGACATATCATTTACACATGTCATACATGTTGTTTGCATTATTGCCGTGAATTTATTGTTTCTCTCCCCCTCCTTCTCTCTCTCGATAGACGCTGAGACCGACGGCGCTGCACCTGGATACGACTACACTACCGACAAGCAGCCCGTTGACGACCTTCCCCTCTTGCCAGAGCAACCAGGCAAGCCCCCCCCTTGAGCATTCGAGATATCGCCCATTCCTTTCTCCTGCTTGCATTAGATTTTGCTACTGTTAATGTATGCTTCTATTCTGATGCATAGCCTGCTGTTGTAACCTGTTCATTGCTACCTTACCTGCCTATGATAAACTGTTTAGTATAGGTTGGTGATGAACCATCAGTGACCCCACCACTTTTCCCTTGTTGCCCCTGCTTGATCATCGACGACCCGATCAACGTGATCGTCGACCAGAGACCGACACACCACTTCACACCCCCTTAGTTGTACGACTCTGCATAGTTACTATCGAGTGCCGAGGGTGATACCTCGTAACGCACTCCTGATGAATACTCTGCAGTGTAGCTGTTCGGTCGTGGTCATCGAGGGTGATTCCTCCTTCTCCACTTCCGATACGACTCTGTCGTGCAACCCTCAGCGTGAACCTCGAGGGTGATACCTCATACGTTCACCCTGATGATTTCGTCAAGTGGAATCCGCCGAGGGTGATTCCTCGGGTTTCCCCCTTGATGTTATGACCACACGATTACTTGACCTCTGTTACAGGCGGGTCCACCCTGGTGGGTACCCGCTGGGGATCTATGATTTTCGGGTGTGCCGGAAGGGCACTCGAGTGTGACATTGTGGCGGAGCATCAGAGACTCTGATTGTCTCCGCTTGATACTAATTGAGCCTATTGGATTTGGGTGTGTGATCTGAGTGGGTCGACGTGCCCTATACGCACTACCACCACGCGGGATAATGGTTATGGGACCCTCTGCGAAGTACGTTTCTCCGAAAGCTCGTCTGACGTCACGATTCACCGTGCGGGCTGATTGTCGGGTTTGGGCTGGATACTTCACTGACGAGTTCAGTGTCGCGCCTGCACCCCGGCCAGTCTCGCAACGTGCAGGGTGCCCAGGGCGATGGCCCGAGACCTCTGGGTGCATAGGTTAGTCCGGCGTGCTGACCTCTCTGCCGAGCCTAGGTAGGGCGCTGCTTGTGTTGATCTTCCGAGGACGGGCATTACCCAGCAAGTGTGTCCGGCCAGAGTGGATCGAGCGTGTTGGTTAACAGTAGTGCACCCCTGCAGGGATGAATCTTCTATCGATAGCCGGTCCTACGGTAAAGGACGCTCAGTTTGTGTATCCCGATCTACTACTTGAACTGGATACTTATTACTTAATGGAAGCTTCGGGATCGCTTTCTCGCTTGGGAGTCGAGGAAGGATCTTTAAGCTGTACTTCAACATGTTTGCTAAATAAAATGCTATTCTACTCTCTTCTACTGCTGCAAGATGATGGCCTTGTGAAGATGTTTGAAGATGCTAGTCTTCGATAGGACTAGGCCTTCTTTCTATTCTGGTATTTCTGCAGCCTAGTCCACATATACAGCCTTTCTCCATTGATAATGTTGCATATGTAGTATAGATCCTTGCTTGCTGAGTACTTCGGATGAGTACTCACGGTTGCTTTATTTTCTCTTTTCCCCATATACCCCACATTGATGATACAAACAGACGATGGAGTCCAGGAGTCAGATGCCACCACCGGAGCCTACTACCAGGAGGGTCCAGAGGGTACTTACTACTGGATCGAGCCAGATGACCAGGAGTAGGATCGGAGGCTCCCAGGCAGGAGGCCAACGCCTTTCGATCTAGTGTCGCTGTTTGTGCTAGCCTTCTTAAGGCAAAACTTGTCTAACTATGTCTGTACTCAGATAATATTTGTATGACTGACTTATGTATTCGGATCTTCGGATCCCTGGTCTGTAATATTGTGGACCTCCGTTTAAATTGTGTTAGAGTTGTGTTGTGATATCTTCCCGTGAGTCCCTGTGCTTGATCGTACACGTTTGTGTGTATGATTAGTGTACGATTGAGCAGGGGGCGCCATAAGTTGGTATCAGAGCCGACTGCCTGTAGGAAGCCCCCTTCAAATTCCTTGGCCGAAGTTGAGTCTAGACATCGAAGAAACTAATTTACTAACTTGGCTGTGTGGCTTACGGGCCCACGTCGCCAACTGGGTGGTATTAGGATCTTTTATTCCTTGTCTATACTCTGGGACTCTGATCTCTCTCCTACTCGGGTTAAATAAATTTTACTAACGCCGACACTTAGGATCTCGTAAATCTCGTCTACCCGGAGAGCTGGATATCTGTGCGATTTCCCTGTCATTGATCTGCTTAGTCTGATAATCATTTTCCTTTCCATTGTTTTGTTTAACCTTTCTCTCCGAGTTGTGTTAAACTTCTCATTGTCATTTGACAAATCTGAATTTCCTCTGTTTCAGATGGACCGTTTGTTTGCACCGCGTCCTACGACACAGCTTGTGCTTCGCACTTGGGCTCGTAATACCCCTGGGTTTCCAGCTGTCCTGATCGCTCTCTTGACCAGACTTGGCTACCATTGGTATCCTGAGTACTTGGTTTATGAGGTTTACCGCGAGTTCAACCAGGAACAGTACTATGCTGAAGTTCGGATTTATGATCAGCAGAACAACTCAGACACCGAGCTACACCTTTTTCATGGATTAGGCGTGACGATTGAGATGGCAGTCCATGATGCCGCCTACTCTGCTGTCGTACGTCTCCGAGGGGAGCACAATGCTAACTTGGATGATACTGTGTTTCGGTATATTCCGTATGCACCTGTTGGAGATGCTACTGGATACAACACAGCTATCTGTGCCCCGTTCGAGCCTCGTCGCTATGACCCGCGCGTTCTGATTCAGTGCACTCAGGCTCTGGATCGCACTGTTCGGGCTCTTGCCGTCGAGCTGTTCGCCACTCGAGCACGCTACTACGAGGCTATGACACAGTTGCTACCAGCTGTTCGTGCAGGGATACATCCGGAGTATATTCTTTACCCACGCAGGACCGAGATGCCGCCAGGTATTGATTGCCCTGCTGTGGGAGGTCACACGCCTGCACGTGGACCTCTTCTTACAGTTCGAGACCGGATTCTGCATCAGAGTGCACACGGAGAGTAGGATCCAGCAAGTTGATCGATCATCGGTGTTCTCTAAACTCGACCTGAGGTTGGGTTATCACCAGATCCGTGTCCGTGAAGAGGATATTCCCAAGACTGCATTCGTCACTCGTTATGGCTCCTATGAATACACCGTCATGTCATTTGGCCTAACGAATGCTCCAGCAACTTTCTCCCGTCTGATGAATTATATATTCATGGATTACCTCGACAAATTCGTCGTGGTTTATTTGGATGATATCCTGATATATTCTAAGAATAAAGAAGAACATGCTGAACACCTCCGTTTGGTACTAGAAAGGCTTCGAGAACACCAGTTGTATGCCAAGTATTCCAAATGTGAATTTTGGCTTTCTGAAGTAACTTACCTTGGACATGTGATTTCCAAGGATGGAATTGCTGTTAACCCCGAACGAGTTCAGGCTATTCTTGACTGGACTCCCCCGAAGAATGTCAAGCAAGTCAGAAGTTTTCTCGGACTTGCTAGTTATTGCCGTCGATTCGTTGAGAATTTTTCCAAGATTGCAAAACCATTGACATATCTGCTTCACAAAGGTGTTAAATTTGAGTGGACAGAAAAATGTCAAGAAAGCTTTCAGACACTAAAAGATAAATTGACATCTGCCCCAGTATTAGCACCCCCGGATTCCCAAAAGGATTTCGTGATATACTGCGATGCCTCCCGTCAAGGATTAGGCTGTGTCCTAATGCAAGAACGCAAGGTGATTGCTTATGCCTCCCGACAATTGCGTCCTCACGAAGAAAATTACCCAGTGCACGATCTCGAACTTTCTGCGGTTATTTATGCCCTGAAGCTATGGCGACATTACCTTCTCGGTAACCGTTGCGAGATATATACGGATCATCAAAGTTTGAAGTATTTATATACTCAACCGGATCTGAACCTTCGTCAACAAAGATGGCTCGACACAATAGCCGATTATGATATGAATATCTCATACACCCCTGGCAAGGCAAATGTAATGGCCGATGCTTTGAGCCGTAAGGCTTATTGCAGCAACCATATGGTTCAGGAATCACAACCTCTTCTTTATGAAGAGTTTCGTAAATTGAACCTCCACATTGTTCCACAGGGTTATCTCAATACCCTCGTTTTCGAACCAGATTTAGAACACAACATCAAAACTATGCAACGGTATGACTCTGAAGTTGAAAGGATCAAGCAGTACCTTGAAAAAGGAAAACCGTCGGAGTTCCATCTTGATAATGATGGGATCCTATTTTTCCAACACCGTCTCTTCGTACCTAAGTTCAAAGATGAGAGAGAACACGTTATGATGGAAGCTCATGACACTCCTTTGTCAATTCATCCTGGTAGCACAAAGATGTACCGTGACATTTGCCAGAGATACTGGTGGCCCAATATGAAGCGAGATATTGCTCGTTATGTTATTGAGTGTGACGTTTGCCGCCGCGTTAAAGCTCAACATCAAAGGCCCGCAGGAACTCTGCAACCCCTTACAATTCCTGAATGGAAATGGGACAAGGTCCAAATGGATTTCATTACTGGTTTTCCCAAATCCCAGAAGTGTAATGATGCTATATTTGTCGTCATTGACCGATTCTCTAAGGTTGCCCACTTTCTGCCAGTTAAAGAGACAATCACTGCTAGCCAGTTAGCAGACTTGTATGTTTCCTGAATTGTGTCACTCCATGGTGTTCCGTTGGAGATCAGTTCTGATCGTGGCAGCCTCTTCACCTCCAGATTCTGGAATAGTTTCCAAGAAGCTCTGGGAACACACCTGTCTTTTAGCACCGCTTTTCACCCTCAGTCACAGGGTCAAGTTGAACGAGTTAATCAAGTGCTCGAAGATATGCTTCGAGCTTGCGTCATCTCCTTCGGTAAGAAATGGGAGGAATCTCTCCCGTATGCCGAATTCTCTTACAACAATAGCTATCAGGCTAGTCTGAAGATGGCACCGTTTGAAGTTCTATACGGTCGTAAGTGTCGAACCCCTCTGAATTGGTCAGAAACTGGGGAACGCTCACTCGTCGGACCGGACATTATTCAGCAAGCAGAAGACCAAGTCCGCGTTGTCCGTGAACATTTGAAAGTTGCTCAGTCTCGTCAGAAGAGCAACTATGACCGAAAGCACCAGGAAATGGTCTATCAACCTGGCGAGCAAGCTTACCTCCGCGTCACTCCGTTGAAAGGCACTCATAGGTTCGGAATCAAAGGCAAGTTAGCTCCTCGCTACATTGGCCCGTTCCGTATTCTTGCCCGTCGAGGAGAAGTGGCATATCAATTGTAGTTGCCGCCTAATCTTTCTCAAGTACATGATGTTTTTCATGTATCCCAACTCCGTCGCTGCTTCAAGGATCCTATTCGAGCTGTGGATCACGAAGTGCTTGAATTACGGGAAGATCTGTCTTATCCAGAATATCCCATCCGTGTTCTTGATGAAACTGAACGTCGGACTCGTCAAAAGTCAATCAAATTCCTCAAGGTTCAGTGGTCAAATCATTCTGAAGATGAGGCCACTTGGGAACGCGAGGATCGTCTTCGCGAAGAATACCCCTCTTTCTTTCAGTCTTCCTCTTAATTCTCGGGACGAGAATTCTTAATAGATGAGGAGAATTGTAACACCCCCGGTGATTAGCAACAGTAATCACTTTTGATAATGACATGTTAGCATGATTAACAGTGCATAATCATCATTTGCATCATATTGCATTTCAACTCCTAAGTCAAATTCAAATTTAAATGAAAGTGAAATATAAAAGTTGTCCAACATAAAAACTAAAATATTCGATAAATAACAAATATGGCAGAGTCTAGTCTAAAAATGAAACAAATAAATAATAAAATAATTAGGTGGCTCTAACATAATTAAAACAGTGAGGATTAATGCATATTAAATATTATAAAAATTGTGGGAGCTCCAATTGTCTCCAAACTAATTTTTGGTAGTGCTAGGTAATACCTAGTATTTGTTAGAGCAATTGTTGTGTTTTACAAAAACCATTAGGAGGCCTGACTATTTACTAAACTGAGAAAGGAGAATAAAGAAAAAGATAAAAGAAAAATGAAACAGAAAAGAAGAAAAAGGACCCCCCCCTTCCCCCCCCGGTCCAACTGGGCCAAGGCCCAGCCGGCCGGCCCAGCTCCCGGCCCACCCCCGCACCTACTTGGCTCCCCCTGGAGACCCCGAACCTTAATCCCCTCCCCACCCCCTCGCTCACTTCCCCCCCTCCCGATCCAGAACCGGATCGGGCCAGCCCCGCGCTCGCCCCCGATCGCCCCGAGCCGCGCGCTCGCCTCGCCCTCGCTCGACGCGCCGACCGCGCGCTCGCCCTCGACGCCGCTGGACCGCGCCGCTGCCCGGAGCCCGCGCCACCTCGCCGGTCTGCCTTCTCCAACGCCGTCGCCTCTCCGCCACGCCTCGCCGGACCCCGTCGCCGTCCCCCTCGAGCTCGAGCCCACTGCCCCGTGCCCTACTGCTCGCGGTGAGCTCCGGCCCCGTCGCCCCCCCCCTCTCCCCTCGCTCGCGCGCGCCTCGCAACGCCTCTGCCGCCGGCTGCGCTCGCCCCGCTCCGCGCCCGTCGCCGCGCTCCGCCCGCTGCTCGCGCTCCGCGCCCCGGCCACTCCTCCCGCCGGCTTGCGCAGCCCAGCACCCGCGCGCGCGCGCTTGCCATTCCTCCCGCTCGCCCCTGCTGCTGTTGCCGCGCCGCGCATCGGCCGAGCCCCGTCGCCAGCGCCTCGCCCACGCCCGCTCCGGCCCCTGCCTCGCCTCAGCGCGCCCTGCACCGCGCGCCGCCACCCGCTGCCGCTCCGGCCACTGCGCCGCGCCGCCCGCCTCCGGCCCCGCTTGCGCTCGCCTGCGCCCGCGCCCGGCGCCCAGCGCCCGCCGCGCCCTGCGCCCGCTATGGCCCAGGGCCACTGACGGCCGGCCCCCACCCCCCAGGGCCTATGACAAAGGGGGCCCACCCCAAAAACGTTTTAATAATAAAAATAAAAATAATTAGTTAATTAATCCTGATTAGGTTAATCTAATTAACTAATTAGTGTTAATTAAACAATAATTAGTAATTAACTTAATTAACCGCTGACATCAGCATGATGTCATGCTGATGTCATCATCAGCACTGTTTCGGATAATGTTGAATTAAATAATTAATTAAATTCCAGAAATTAATAAAAACTTTAGAAAATCATATTAAATAATCCGTAACTCCGATGAAAATATTTTATACATGAAACTTGCTCAGAACGACGATACGAACCCGAGTACGCCCTCCGTATTCCCGTCAGACGCCCGCAGCTATAAGAACGTTGAACTTTTAGACCGATTTCAGTAAATGAATAGTGCCCAACTTTAATTAAATAAATCCGAACAAATTCCTAAATTAACTAAATCATTTAGTTAGGCAGTAGAACACCCTGGCATATCATTTAGACATGTCATACATGTTGTTTGCATTATTGCCGTGAATTTATTGTTTCTCTCCCCCTCCTTCTCTCTCTCGATAGACGCTGAGACCGACGGCGCTGCACCTGGATACGACTACACTACCGACGAGCAGCCCGTTGACGACCTTCCCCTCTTGCCAGAGCAACCAGGCAAGCCCCCCCCTTGAGCATTCCAGATATTGCCCATTCTTTTCTCCTGCTTGCATTAGATTTTGCTACTGTTAATGTATGCTCCTATTCTGATGCATAGCCTGCTGTTGTAACATGTTCATTGCTACCTTACCTGCCTATGATAAACTGTTTAGTATAGGTTGGTGATGAACCATCAGTGACCCCACCACTTTTCCCTTGTTGCCCCTGCTTGATCATCGACGACCCGATCAACGTGATCGTCGACCAGAGACCGACACCTCACTTCACACCCCCTTAGTTGTACGACTCTGCATAGTTACTATCGAGTGCCGAGGGTGATACCTCGTAACGCACTCCTGATGAATACTCTGCAGTGTTGCTGTTCGGTCGTGGTCATCGAGGGTGATTCCTCCTTCTCCACTTCCGATACGACTCTGTCGTGCAACCCTCAGCATGAACCTCAAGGGTGATACCTCATACGTTCACCCTGATGATTTCGTCGAGTGGAATCCGCCGAGGGTGATTCCTCGGGTTTCCCCCTTGATGTTATGACCACACGATTACTTGACCTCTGTTACAGGCGGGTCCACCCTGGTGGGTACCCGCTGGGGATCTATGATTTTCGGGTGTGCCGGAAGGGCACTCGAGTGTGACATTGTGGCGGAGCATCAGAGACTCTGATTGTCTCCGCTTGATACTAATTGAGCCTATTGGATTTGGGTGTGTGATCTGAGTGGGTCGACGTGCCCTATACGCACTACCACCACGCGGGATAATGGTTATGGGACCCTCTGCGAAGTACGTTTCTCCGAAAGCTCGTCTGACGTCACGATTCACCGTGCGGGCTGATTGTCGGGTTTGGGCTGGATACTTCACTGACGAGTTCAGTGTCGCGCCTGCACCCCGGCCAGTCTCGCAACGCGCAGGGTGCCCAGGGCGATGGCCCGAGACCTCTGGGTGCATAGGTTAGTCCGGCGTGCTGACCTCTCTGCCGAGCCTAGGTAGGGCGCTGCTTGTGTTGATCTTCCGAGGACGGGCATTACCCAGCAAGTGTGTCCGGCCAGAGTGGATCGAGCGTGTTGGGTAACAGTAGTGCACCCCTGCAGGGATGAATCTTCTATCGATGGCCGGTCCTACGGTAAAGGACGCTCAGTTTGTGTATCCCGATCTACTACTTGAACTGGATACTTATTACTTAATGGAAGCTTCGGGATCGCTTTCTCGCTTGGGAGTCGAGGAAGGATCTTTAAGCTGTACTTCAACATGTTTGCTAAATAAAATGCTATTCTACTCTCTTCTACTGCTGCAAGATGATGGCCTTGTGAAGATGTTTGAAGATGCTAGTCTTCGATAGGACTAGGCCTTCTCTCTATTCTGGCATTTCTGCAGCCCAGTCCACATATACAGCCTTTCTCCATTGATAATGTTGCATATGTAGTATAGATCCTTGCTTGCTGAGTACTTCGGATGAGTACTCACGGTTGCTTTATTTTCTCTTTTCCCCATATACCCCACATTGATGATACAAACAGACGATGGAGTCCAGGAGTCAGATGCCACCACCGGAGCCTACTACCAGGAGGGTCCAGAGGGTACTTACTACTGGATCGAGCCAGATGACCAGGAGTAGGATCGGAGGCTCCCAGGCAGGAGGCCAACGCCTTTCGATCTAGTGTCGCTGTTTGTGCTAGCCTTCTTAAGGCAAAACTTGTCTAACTATGTCTGTACTCAGATAATATTTGTATGACTGACTTATGTATTCGGATCTTCGGATCCCTGGTCTGTAATATTCTGGACCTCCGTTTAAATTGTGTTAGAGTTGTGTTGTGATATCTTCCCGTGAGTCCCTGTGCTTGATCGTACACGTTTGCGTATATGATTAGTGTACGATTGAGCAGGGGGCGCCACACCACTCCTGTTACAGACAACCTTTCCCCTTCCTCATCCCTCGACCCATCTTCTACACCTCCTACTTCATCTTCTTCCCCTATAACTCCCAGTCCGTCACCACCCATTCCTCCTCATGCCGTACCCATTCAAGCTCCCACCAACGATCATTTCATGTGTACTCGTGGCAAATGCGGTTTTCATCTCCCTACTCGCCGTCTTAATCTCACGGCCACACCGACTGTCTCCCCTATTCCCACTTCATATAAACGGGCTCTTCTTGATCCTGTTTGGTTTTATGCTATGCGAGACGAATTCGATGCTCTACAGCAAAACAACACATGGACTTTAGTTCCAAAACCACCTGGTGTTAATATTGTCTCTGGCAAGTGGGTTTTTCGCTACAAGTTTCATGCCGATGGTTCTCTTGCTCGCTACAAAGCTCGCTGGGTTTGTCGTGGTTTTTCCCAGCAGCACGGCATTGATTTTGATGAGACATTTTCTCCTGTGGTAAAACGTAGCACCATTCGTGTTGTTCTTAGTCTTGCGGTTTCCTCTTCATGGCCTATTCACCAACTAGATGTCAAAAATGCTTTTCTCCATGGAACACTAAATGAAACTGTGTACTGCCAGCAACCCTCTGGCTTCGAAAATCCCTCCTCACCAACTCTTGTCTGTCTCCTTAACAAATCATTGTATGGTCTCAAACAGGCTCCTCGAGCCTAGTTCCAGCGCTTTGCTACCTTTGTTCAAACTATCGGCTTTGTTCCTTCTAAATCCGATTCCTCTCTCTTCATTTTTCATTCCTCTAATCACACCGCCTATCTCTTATTATATGTAGATGACATTATTCTCACCGCTTCTTCCGATACTTTTCTCCACCAAATAATCTCTTCTCTCAATCATGAATTCTCTATGACTGATCTTGGTCCGCTACATCACTTTCTTGGCATTAATGTTTCTCGTACTTCCTCTACTCTTTTTTCTCTCACAATGCCAATATGTTATAGATTTGCTCTCACGTGCTGGCATGTCTGACTGTCAACCCTATCGCACACCTGCTGACACCGGTGCCAAATTGTCGGCTGATGGTGAACCCGTTTCCGATCCTACTTTTTATCGCAGCATCACCGGAGCTCTTCAATATGCTACCCTCACTCGTCCTGATATTTCCTACTCTGTTCAACAAGCCTGTCTTTATATGCATGACCCTCGTGCTCCTCATCTTGCTCATGTTTGACGCATTCTTCGTTATCTCAAAGGTACTCTTGATCATGGCCTCCTTATTAATTCTTCCTCTCCAACAAGCTTGACAGTATATTCTGATGCAGACTGGGCGGGTTGTCCCGACACTCGACGATCCACATCCGGCTATTGTGTTTATTTGGGTGATAATGTTGTTTCTTGGTCTTCGAAAAGGCAGGATACAGTTTCCAGGTCCTCCGCTGAATCTGAGTATCGGGCCGTTGCTCATGCTGTCGCCGAGGCCGTCTGGCTCCGGCAACTCCTCGTGGAGCTTCATCGACCACTCTAGCGTGCTACCATTGTTTACTGTGACAATATTTCAGCAGTCTATATGGCATCTAATCCAGTTCAGCATCGTCGTACGAAGCACATTGAGATAGATATCCACTTTGTTCGTGAGAAAGTGGCTCTTGGCGAGGTTCATGTTCTCCATGTTCCAACAAGTGCGCAATTTGCTGACATCTTCACCAAAGGGCTTCCCAATGCATCCTTCACCGACATACGCTCCAGTCTCAACATCGTCACGCCCGACGTTGACACTGCGGGGGGATATTAGAGTATATTCGGCCGGTTCAGTTTTTGGTAGTTTTGAATTGTAATCTATCTCTTCTATACTTGGACTCCAAGAATTTGTACTTATATAAACAGCCCTTTGAGGCATAGATCAATACACAATTATTATCAATCCTCAAGACCGACTCCTTGAGTGCCAACGTTGCCAAGGGATGGGCTTCGGTCCAGGTACAGTTAATCTGCATCGATATGATTCCTTTTTACTTGTGTTTACCATCAACCATTAGTTTCATTCCTTCATTAGGCATGCTCATACTCCCTCCATCATGTTTGTTCGGCATGCACAGGTATTTAGATCCTTATTATCTGACTATAACGAAGCTTGTGTTATATACCTCGGTCCAGGTTGATTTGTATTCGAACGAAGTTTCTTTTTCTTTTTTTTTGCGGGAATTCAAACGAAGTTTCTAAACATATACTTTCAGCGTTGTAGGCCACATATTTGTTAGTCAAAATGAAAAATAAAAAACATGGGCTCGCCCTACAAAGCTAGATAAATGGAGTAGATAGACCATGGATCTCCTCTTGGATACTAAAATGCTTTTGTTATACATGAGTGTAATCGGTCTTCTCTGGTGTGCAATGCAACCTGCTTAAGATGCTAGTACGTGCTTGATGCTAAATTATTACTTCCTCCGTACCAAAATTCTTGTCTTAGATTTGTCTAGATACAGATGTATCTAATACTAAAACGTGACTTGATACATTCGTATTTAGACAAATCTAAGACAAGAATTTTGGGACGGAGGGAATACTATTTACTTATTCATCACTTTCATCATCCTTTTGCATCTTCTTTTGGTGAGTCCTGATCAATGTCCGTT
Organism: Thinopyrum elongatum; assembly: GCA_011799875.1. Classification (NCBI taxonomy): domain Eukaryota; kingdom Viridiplantae; phylum Streptophyta; class Magnoliopsida; order Poales; family Poaceae; genus Thinopyrum; species Thinopyrum elongatum. The sequence goes on from CM022303.1 coordinate 65,327,964, forward strand.
TCCTTGTGTGATGGCTAATTAAGAAGTTTAGCTTAATGTGGAACCATCAGCCTATGGCTCAAATTGTCATGTACTGAACTTTTTTATAATGTGTTGTAGGAAAGTAGCTTTAAAAACAGAGAAAGTCGGTTTAACTAACCAGAAAAAGAATTAAATTTTGCTTGGAAAGCTAGATTAACATAATCCATAGCAATGCCAAACGTGCCCGGCATAAATATGGTGGCCGTAGTGACTGAGGCACGGGTTAGCTTAATTTCTCCGGTCCTAACTAAACACACCAATCAGGACTTTCTTCATTCATTCCTATTTTGTTTGTGTGGTCACTTTTTGTATGGAATGGAGACTGCAAGACCCTTTATTACCAATAATTTATACCCTTTTCTTAAGTTATTAGTGTCAATGTGCATTCATAATCAGAGGACTTGCCTATCTTACATGTGTGCAGACGATTCTGAGGACGGTAGTGTTGGATGAGAAGACCCGGACGAACCTCCTCCAATGGCCGGTAGAGGAGATTGAGACCCTCCGCTTCAACAGCACCGACTTTGGGGTCATCACTATCCACACTGGATCCATCATCCCTCTCTGCCTCCACCAAGCCACTCAGCTTGATATCGAGGCCTCCTTTCGCCTAGACGCTTCCGCTATTGCCATCATCAATGAGGCTGACGTCAACTACAACTGTAGCACCAGTGGCGAAGCCTCAACCATGGGCACACTTGGTCCCTTCGGCCTCCTCATCCACGCCGCCGGCAACAGTGGCAGCGAACAACTCGCGGTTTACTTCTATGTGTCGAGGGGCCTCGACGGGGCACTCCGAATCCACTTCTGCCATGACGAGTTACTGTCGTCCCGGGCGAATGATGTCATGAAGCGCGTGGTGGGTAGCACCGTGCCGGTGCTCGATGGCGAGGCTCTATCTGTGAGGGTGATCGTGGACCATTCGATCGTGGAGAGCTTCGCGATGGGCGGGAGGTTGACGGCGACGTCGCGGGTGTACCCGATGGAAGCCATCCATACGGCGGCGGGGGTATACCTTTTCAACAACGCCACCAGCTCCTCCATCACTGTCGAGAAGCTTGTAGTTCATGAGATGGCCTCGGCATCTTACAACCAGACTTTCGTGGCCGACCACCACTGGTAGCTTCAGTAAGCTATATACTAATTTGGTAATGGGGTTAGGATCCTCTGCAGTAGTCCACCATCCAGTACGGTCACTGCCGGGTGGACCCGGCCCCACATGTCATCCGCACTACAGCACCATACAGTACTGCAGAGGATCTCAACCCCTGACAATGAGGGTCACTTGCCTCCAAACTATGACTCCTATGATAATAACGACGGCTAGTACCTATACTGGAGCGTTATGCGCGCCTTGCTGTGCGGTTTTTTCTGTTAGGTGTGTTTGTCCTTTTTTTTTATCGATTATTATGCTAGGTTGGTTCATTTTGGGCTCTATTTGTGTTGGCTTGCTTACAGTTTTATTGGGTTGGATGTCGTGCTTTATCGCTGCGGCTGTTGTGGGGGACATGCACTTAGCCGGTGTGTTGTGGGTCACATCGCACGTCTTAGCAAACATCATGATGTGCAGCGAGAAGCACGTCCATGTATACAACAATGCCCACCCAGCCACCACGAGTACCTGTGGATGAACCCAAGGGGCAAAACCAACAATGCAGACACATACATGTGGGCCCCTCTACGCATCACACACCCAGATTCACCATTAGGCTTTGTTGCGAGGGAGCATAGTGTTAAAAGGAGATTCATGTAAAAATACACATCTAGAGTGTTAGTTTGTTTTAGAACTCGCTGCCTTCGTAAGTTCATAATGTTTATAGACATAAAAAGACCATCAAGTGTTGCATGTGCCACACGTGATTTATAAATGAGAGAGAAACATAACATCGACTTTAAGTGTTTTTCTTTTTTCAGAATACATCGAAGTAAGTTATGAGCCTCTATCGCAAAAAGAGGTCATAATGTTTGGTGCGTGAATATATCGCTTACACAGAGAGAGAGAGAGAGAGAGAGAGAGAGAGAGAGTGTGTTATTTTTGCTCTCAGGCTCCATGGAGTCTGAAATTTTCAAAAAATTAAAAAACAACTTATTAGTTTTCTAAAACGCTGCAAATAAATAAACAAGTACATATAGATGTATACAAGGCGTGTGTGGAATTTCATCACAAAATATGTTTCGATGTGATCTGTACAAAAAAAATAAATCATGTACTTTTATAGTGAATAGTACATGTGTTAGAAATACATGATTTTGTCATTTTTGTGGAGCTCTGACAAAAATGTATTTTTACATGAAATTTGCAGACAAGTAGTATACAACATCCATATGTACATGTGTAACTATTTTAGATATTTTTTTAACTTAAATTTTGATTTTCGAATTTTTAGAATTAAGGGCTCCATGGAGCTGGAGCTCCATGAGCAATTTCCTTTTTTTAGGCTATCCATTAGCAACTTCGGTTAAAGCCATATCTATGAACACATCCTCTGGGCCAGGCCAAATAAGCGACACAAGCGGGACTAGTACTCCCATGAGCTAGTGCACGTACACAGGTTTTTCTTTTGTTCTTTTATTTTATTTTCCATTTTTACTTCTGTTTATATATTGAAATGTTGAATATATATATATATATATATATATATATATATATATTTCAGAAATTAATTAAGATAAATTTTGAACAAACATTTGCCGCGCGTTTAAAAATGGTAATGGAGCGTAAATATATGTTTTTGAGATAAAAATAATTTGCTTAATATTTTTAGAAAATTTCATGACTTATAAAAAATGTTCATACAATGTTAAAAATTGTCCATGTTATTTGTAAAGAAATTCATACCGGCTCCCGCGAGGAAGCGCGATCACGGCGGCCCGCCTTCGGCTCGCTTCAGTGCCTATAATCGTCACTAGGTGGTCTGCGGATCTGGATGTATTTTTTAATATTTTTTTATGTTCACTCTACTATCCTGATTAAAGATGAATATATTGGAATTATTTCTCCAAAAAAAATGGTTCATCACATAAGAAAATATTCACTTGTTTCAAAAGTATATTCGTGATTCTTTTAAATGTTTATACCACGTAAAAAACGCGTAATTTTGGAAAATGTTTCGTATCATTCAAAATATATCATGCACGTAAAACAACCATTGACTGGGTTCTTTTCATTTATGCTACCGGTTGTGTCCCACTACTCAGTTTTGCCACTAGGAATTTTAACCGCTCAAAAATGCCATCGCTTCGTTAGACACATGCTAAAAAATATCACTAGACATCATTATTGTGATCTCAAATCTCTTTTGCCATGTTATAATGACATAAATACCTATGGACCAACATGCCAGCTCTCCCTCTATCTCGCTACAATAAAGTGTGGGGCCTAATTGATCCAACATCGTTCTTATTTTCCTGTAAAATTATTCGCTATTATTGAAACTGTTCAAACATTTTGAAGAAAATGCTCACCTTGTATTTGAAAATGTTCAGTGTGCATTGTCAAAATGTTCAACATGTATTCAAAAAAATAGTTCCATGTGTATATGTCCAGTGTACATTTTATCCAAATACTTGTTGAACATTTGCAAAATCCGGGCCCTGTGCGAAACTAAAAAATGGGGCCATATTTCACTAGAAAAAATGAAATAACGAGCAATTATAATGTGTATGATATAATGTCAAACTCACCTAGATCTTTAACCAAGGAGGCAAGAACCGATCCCTAACGAAGTAATGATCCCTGTCAAAAGTTAATTAGGATTTAGAAATTAGAAGTAGGACGGTAGGAGCCGAAGTTAATCAGGAGGGCAAGCCAGCGGCAGCCGGCTACCTGTTTTGGCGAGAGGAACATGTCGATCAGACGAAGTTAATCGGAAGCGGCAGGCTCGTTGCCCCACCTATCGCCGTGTCACCCGTCGCCAGCTCTGAATGCGATCGATTTTGACCTGGTCTACATGCGCCATACCACCTGCTCTGGATGCGATCGATATCTGCTGCCGTCTCGATGCGCCTACATGGTTTCCGATCGAGGCGCCCACACAGTTGCCACATATATGAATCAACAAACACAATCAAGATATCGAAAATTGGATGTACAGTTCCCTGTATATAAGATGAGGGTTGAGAGATGCTATACCTTGAACAGTTGGCTTGACCATCAGAGAATTGGAGTGCGTATGAAGGATTTCCCAACGCGGAGCCGGTGTCCCTAGTTTTATCGGACTAAATCTAATCAGGAGTAGTGAGGCAAGAAGCAGCAGCAGCGGCCGGCAGCCTCCAATAACGTGTTAATCACGCCGGGGCTAAGCTATTCTTTTAGGGTAACGTCGTGGCCTCATGGGCTTTTTTTTCTTTGAGAAAGAGAAGGCCTCATGGGCTAGTGGTTAATGCATCGAGAGCAGAGCATGCGGCGTGGGAGACTGTTGATGCTCGGACTCAGCGCCCATGAGGACCAGCGGCCCAGCGCCCAGGAATATACACATAGGCTCAAAAAAAATTGAGGCCCCAAAAATTTATAGGCCTTGTGTGGGCCGCACATTCTGCGCAATTATGGCCCCGGCCCTGATTCATAATAAGAGGACTTAGAGTATCTACAGCCGCACCTCCCTAATTTGATCTCTAGTACACCCGCGGACACGCCGGTCAGTGCACGGGCGTGTCCGTTTTGACTCCTCATTTTTCCTGCAAAATAATCACAACTCCTACTTTGAACCCTCACTTTTGTTTCTACGTGCAAACATTTGATCGAACACTCTATGTGCGGCACTGCCGGAGCATGCGGAGAGCACGTACAGCAGCAACATCACCTCAAAAGCAGACTGCAGCTCACGCACTTCCGGCCAGAGAACGCATCACGGAAGCACACGCTGCCTGGCCGGAGCGCCCACAGAGGCCACGGGTGCGAGCGGCCTCGGTCAGCACACGCGCAGCGCACAGGCAGAGCATGTACAGCCGGATTCAAAGCTAGCCAGACAGCCACCGATCGATACACGGGCAAGATGCCTCGGTCAGCCAGCCAGCCACACATGCCACGGACGCGAGATGCCTCGGATACGGACACGGGCGCGAGCTGCCTTAGCCAGCTCACCCGCAGCGCTCGGCCCGCTCGAGGTCAGCACGCAAGCGATGGCGGCTGCCAGCGCACGGCTGTTGGAACCAAAACCCTAAACCCTAGCTCACTCTCTCTGCGTAGCTCTCTCACTATCTGCGCGCGAACGACAGAAGAAGGAGGAAGAAGAAGATCAGAGGAGACAGTGGACACAGGAGATTTCCGGCGCACGAACGCCCCTTTCCTTTCCCTCAAGCACGAACTCGATGTGTCAACCCGTTACAACGTCATCATGCGGCTTTATAGCCCCGAGCCGGCGCCCTGGGCACGCACCCACGCCTCCACTCGCCCGTGATCTCTTACACGCTCCGCCCGCTCTGGCCGCGTCCGCTACGCGCTCGCACACGCGCGTGTCTTGCGGTGAGCACCAACAGAACGTGCCCGATCGCTCCGCATGGCTCGCCAACAGACAACACACACACACCTACGGTGTACCAGCCCCGTGCACTCCACACGCATGCACACACTCGACCCGCCACGGACCCGACGCGTCCAACTCGTCCGGCGCGCGCCCATACACGCGCCCGACGCATTTGATGCATCGCCGTGGCTTATTGCCCAACACTTCACCTCCTAAGCCACGGCTCAGAGCAGGCCGGCGTCCTCGACGTCGCCGTCTACCAGCAGTGCGCGCTTCGCCGCCGGCGCCTTCCGTAGCTGAGGGCACTCCCTCTTGAAGTGGCCACGCTCGCCGCACTTGTAACAGCGCCCGCGTCGGTTGCCGTCGTTGCCTGACGCCACGCTCCTGCCGTCGTCGTCGTTGTCCCGAGCCCCGCCGTGCTGCCACTCCTGCACCCGCCACTGCGCCGCCGTGTACATGAGCTGGCCATCAGCCCGCTCGCCGCCCGCCTGACCACGCCTTCGCAGCCGCTCGTTGAACGCATTCAGACGGCCCAGCGCTTCCTTGAATGCCATCGTCGACACGTCGCAGAACTGGTCGATCCCGGCCACCGCCGCATATAGGCGGTCCGGCACGGAGTCGAGCAGTTTCTTCACCAGCGCGGCGTCCTCCAGCGTTGATCCGAGCCCCGTGAAGCGCGCCGCCATGCCACCGAGCTTGCTGGCGAACCCATCCAGTGTGTCGCCCTCCGCCATGCGCAGCAGCTCGAACTCCCCGCGGAGAGTGCCCAGCCGCGCCGCCCGAACTCAATCCGCGCCGACGAACCGCGCCTTCAAACTGGCCTAGACCTCCGTCGCCGTCTTCTTGGACGCCACCTGCAGCACGAGATCCTCCGCCAGCGCCCCGAGCAGATACGCCCGCGCCGGCTTGTCCTTCTTGGCGATCACCGCCGCCGCCGCGTCCTCCGGCACCACCACCGCCTCCCATAGCCCAGCCGCATCGAGATTGGCCTCGACTTTGATGGCCCACGTGGTGTAGTTCTCACCGGTGATCGAGCATCGGCACCGGCTGCGGCAGCGAGCTACCCGATCCGCCAGCGTACAGGACGAGGGACATCGCCGGCGAACTCCTCCCTCCGCGTGGCTCTGATGCCAATTGTTGGAACCAAAACCCTAAACCTAGCTCTCTCTCTCTGCGTAGCTCTCTCACTCTCTGCGCACGAACGACAGAAGAAGGAGGAAGAAGAAGATCAGAGGAGACAGTGGACACAGGAGATTTCCGGCGCACGAACGCCCCTTTCCTTTCCCTCGAGCACGAACTCGATGTGTCAACCCGTTACAACGTCATCACGCGGCTTTATAGCCCCGAGCTGGTGCCCTGGGCACGCACCCACGCCTCCACTCGCCCGTGATCTCTTACACGCTCCGCACGCTCTGGCCGCGTCCGCTATGCGCTCGCACACGCGCGCGTCTTGCGGTGACCACCAACAGAACATGCCCGATCGCTCCGCATGGCTCGCCAACAGACAACACACACACACACACCTACGGTGTACCAGCCCACGGACACGCCCGTGCACTCCACACGCATGCACACACTCGACCCGCCGCGGACCCGACGCGTCCAACTCGTCCGGCGCGCGCCCATACACGCGCCCGACGCATTCGATGCATCGCCGCGGCCTATTGCCCAACACGTCACCTCCTAAGCCGCGGCTCAGAGCAGGCCGGCGTCCTCGACGTCGCCGTCAACCAACAGTGTGCGCTTCGCCGCCGGCGCCTTCCGCAGCTGAGGGCACTCCCTCTTGAAGTGGCCACACTCGCCGCACTTGTAACAGCGCCCGCGTCGATTGCCGTCGTTGCCTGACGCCACGCTCCTGCCGTCGTCGTCGTCATCCCGAGTCCCGTCGGGCTGCCGCTCCCGCGCCCGCCACTGCGCCACCATGTACATGAGCTGGCCATCGGCCCGCTCGCCGCCCGCCTGTCCACGCCGTCGCAGCCGCTCGTCGAACGCCTTCAGACGGCCCAGCGCTTCCTCGAACGCCATCGTCGACACATCGCAGAACTGCTCGATCCTGGCCACCGCCGCATATAGGCTGTCCGGCACGGAGTCGAGCAGTTTCTTCACCAGCGCGGCATCCTCCAGCGTTGATCCGAGCCCCGCGAAGCGTGCCGCCATGCCACCGAGCTTGCTTGCGAACCCATCCAGCGTGTCGCCCTCTGCCATGCGCAGCAGCTCGAACTCCCCGCGGAGAGTGCCCAGCCGCGCCGCCCGAACTCAATCCGTGCCGATGAACCGCGTCTTCAGAATGGCCTAGACCTCCGCCGCCGTCTTCTTGGACGCCACCTGCAGCAGGAGATCCTCCGCCAGCGCCCCGAGCAGATACGCCCGCGCCGGTTTGTCCTTCCTGGCGATCACCGCCGCCGCCGCGTCCTCCGGCACCACCACCGCCTCCCATAGACCAGCTGCATCGAGATTGGCCTCGACTTTGATTGCCCATGTGGTGTAGTTCTCACCGCTGATCGAGCATCGGCATCGGCTGCGGCAGTGAGCTACCCGATCCGCCAGCATACGGGACGAGGGACATCGCCGGCGAACTCCTCCCTCCACGTGGCTCTGATGCCAATTGTTGGAACCAAAACCCTAAACCTAGCTCTGTCTCTCTCTCTGCGTAGCTCTCTCACTCTTTGCGCGCGAACGACAGAAGAAGGAGGAAGAAGAAGATCAGAGGAGACAGTGGACACAGGAGATTTCCGGCGCACGAACGCCCCTTTCCTTTCCCTCGAGCACGAACTCGATGTGTCAACCCGTTACAACGTCACCACGCGGCTTTATAGCCCCGAGCCGGTGCCCTGGGCACGCACCCACGCCTCCACTCGCCCGCGATCTCTTACAGCTCCGCACGCTCTGGCCGCGTCCGCTACGCGCTCGCACACGCGCGCGTCTTGCGGTGAGCACCAATAGAACGTGCCCGATCGCCCCGCATGGCTCGCCAACAAACAACACACACCTACGGTGTACCAGCCCACGGACATGCCCGTGCACTCCACACGCATGCACACACTCGACCCGCCGCGGACCCGACGCGTCCAACTCGTCCGGCGCGCGCCCATAGAAGCGCCCGACGCGTTCGATGCATCACCGCGGCTTATTGCCCAACACTTCACCTCCTAAGCCGCGGCTCAGAGCAGGCCGGCGTCCTCGCCGTCGCCGTCTACCAGCAGTGTGTGCTCCTCCGCCGGCGCCTTCCGTAGCTGAGGGCACTCCCTCTTGAAGTGGCCATGCTCGCCGCACTTGTAACAGCGCCCCGCGTTGCTTGCCGTCGTTGCCTGACTCCACGATCCTGCCGTCGTCGTCGTCGTCCCGAGAACCACCGTGCTGCCGCTCCTGCACCCGCCACTGCGCTGCCGTGTACATGAGCTGGCCATCAGCTCGCTCGCCGCCTGCCTGTCCACGCCGTCGCAGCCGCTCGTCGAACGCCTTCAGACGGCCCAGCGCTTCCTCGAACGCCATCGTCGACACGTCACAAAACTGCTCGATCCCGGCCACCGTCGCGTACAGGCGGTTTGATACGTCCATTTTGCATCATGTTTTCTTACTGTTATTTATGATATTTTTATCCATAATAATGCTTTTTGGGGTAATTCTAATGTCTTTTCTCTCATAATTTGCAAGGTACACACCAAGAGGGAGAATTCCGGCAGCTGGAAGCCTGGACCTGGAAAAGCTACGTCAGGCCACCTATTCTGCACAACTCCAAACAAGTTGAAACTTCACGGAGAATTTTTATGGAATATTTAAGAAATACTGGAGCAAATAAGTACCAGAGGGGGCCCACCAGATGGGCACAACCCACCTGGGCACGCCAGGGAGCCCAGGCGCGCCCTAGTGGGTTGTGCTCACCCAGGGCCACCTCCGGTGTCCATCTTCTGGTATATAAGTCATTTTGATATAGAAAAAATAAAGGGAGGACTTTCGGGACGGAGCGCCGCCGTCTCGAGGAGGAACTTGGGCAGGAGCACTTTTGCCCTCCGGCGGAGCAATTTCGCCGGGGGAACTTCCCTCTCGGAGGGGGAAATCATCGTCATCGTCATCGCCAACAACTCTCACATCTTGGGGAGGGCAATCTCCATCAATATCTTCAACAGCACCATCTCATCTCAAACCCTAGTTCATCTCTTGTGTTCAATCTTGTTACCGGAACTATAGATTGGTGCTTGTGGATGACTAGTAGTGTTGATTACATCTTGTAGTTGATTACTATAAGGTTTATTTGGTGGAAGATTATATGTTCAGATCCATTATGCTATTTAATACTCCTCTGATCTTGAGCATGTTTATCACTTGTGAGTAGTCACTTTTGTTCTTGATGTCATGGGAGAAATCATGTTGCAAGTAATCATGTGAATGTGATATGTGTTCGATATTTTGATAGTATGTATGTTGTTATTCCCTTAGTGGTGTCATGTGAACATCGACTACATGGCACTTCACCATATTTGGGCCTAAGGGAATGCATTGTGGAGTAGCAATTAGAAGATGGGTTGCTAGAGTGACAGAAGCTTAAACCCCAGTTTATGCGCTATTTCGTAAGGGACCGATTGGATCCAGAAGTTTAATGCTATGGTTAGAATTTATTCTTAATACTTTTCTCGTAATTGCGGATGCTTGCGGGAGGGTTAATCATAAGTAGGAGGTTTGTTCAAGTAAGAACAACACCTAAGCACCGGTCCACCCACATATCAAATTATCAAAGTAGCGAACACGAATTAAACCAACATGATGAAAGTGACTAGATGAAATTCCCGTGTACCCTCAAAAACGCTTTGCTCACTATTAGAAACCGTTTTGGCCTGTCCTTTGCCTTAAAAGGATTGGGCTATCTTGCTGCACCTTTGCTACTACTATCGTTACTTGCTTGTTACAAATTACCTTGCTATCAAACTACTCCGTTACTTACAATTTCAGCACTTGCAGGCATTACCTTACTGAAAACTACTTGTCATTTCCTTCTGCTCCTCATTGGGTTCGACACTCTTACTTATCGAAAAGAGCTACAATTGATCCCCTATACTTGTGGGTCATCAAGGCGATTTTCTGGCGCCGTTGCCGGGGAGTGAAGCGCTTTTGGTAAGTGGAATTTGGTAAGGAAACATTTATATAGTGTGCTGAAATTTATTATCACTTGTTACTATGGAAAACAATCCTTTGAGGGGTTTGTTCGGGGTATCTTCACCTCGACCGGAACCACAATTAGTTACCCCTCAACCTACTGCACTTACTGAAAATATTGAATATGAAATCCCTTCGGGTATGATAGAACAACTGCTAGCTAATCCTTATGCAGGAGATGGAACCAAACATCCTGATATGCACTTGATATATGTTGAACAAATTTGTGGATTGTTCAAGCTTGCAGGTTTACCCGTGGATGAGGTTATGAAGAAGGTTTTCCCTTTATCTTTGAAGGGAAAAGCATTGGCATGGTATAGGCTATGCGATGATATTGGATCATGGAATTGGATTCGTTTGAAATTGGAGTTCCACCAAAAAATTTATCCTATGCATCTAGTTCATCGTGATCGGAATTATATATATAATTTTTGGCCTCGTGAAGGAGAAAGTACCGCTCTAGCTTGGGGGAGGCTAAGTTAATGTTATATTCATGCCCCAATCATGAGCTCTCAAGAGAAATTATTATCCAGAATTTTTATGCTCGGCTTTCTCGTAATGATCAAACCATGCTTGATACTTCTTGTGCTGGTTCTTTTATGAAGAAGACTATTGAACTCCGGTGTGATCTTTTGGAATGAATTAAACGCAACTCTGAAGATTGGGAACTCGACGAAGGTAAAGAGTCAGGTATTAAGCTTAAGTATGATTGTGTTAAATCTTTTATGGATACCGATGCTTTTCAAAAGTTTAGCACTAAATATGGACTTGACTCTGAGATAGTAGCCTCCTTTTGTGAATCATTTGCTACTCATGTTGAACTCCCTAAAGAGAAGTGGTTTAAATATCACCCACCTATTAAAGAAGAAATTAAAGAACCGGTACCGGTTAAAGAAGAAACTATAGTCTATAATGTTGATCCAGTTGTTCCTTCTGCTTATATTGAGAAATCACCCTTCCCTGTTAGGATAAAGGAACATGCTAAAGTTTCAACTGTGGTTAACAAAAGTTATGTTAGAACTTCTAAACCTGATGAACAAATCAAAGTAGAACCTAGTATTGCTATGGTTAAAGATCTATTGGAAGAAGATATGGATGGGCATGTTATTTACTTCTGTGATGAGGCCACTAGAATTGCCAAACCAGATAAAACTGATAATCATAGACCCGTGGTTGGCATGCCCGTTGTCTCAGTTAAAATAGGAGATCACTGCTATCATGGTTTATGTGACATGGGTGCTAGTGTGAGTGCTATTCCCTTTACCTTATATCAAGAAATTATGAAGGAAATAGCACCTGCTGAAATAGAAGAAATAGATGCCACTATTAAACTTGCTAATAGAGACACCATCACACCACTTGGGATTGTTAGAGATGTGGAAGTCTTGTGTGGGAAAATAAAATATCCTACTGATTTTCTTGTTCTTGGTTCCCCACAAGATGACTTTTGTCCCATTATTTTTGGGAAACCTTTCTTGAACACCGTTAATGCTAAGATAGATTGTCAGAAGCAAACTGTCGGTGTTAGCTTTGGTGATAAGTCTCATGAGTTTAATTTTTCCAAGTTTAGTAAAAAGCATCATGAAAAATAATTGCCTAGTAATGACGAGATAATTGGTCTTGCTTCTATTGCTGTACCTCCTACTGATCCTTTAGAACAATATTTGCTAGACCATGAAAATGATTTACATATGCGAGAAAGAAATGAAATAGATGATATTTTCTTTGAACAACGTCCTCTGCTTAAACACAATTTGCCTATTGAAACTCTGGGAGGTCCTCCTCCACCTAAAGGTGATCCTGTGTTTGAATTAAAACAATTGCCAGACACTTTGAAATATGCTTATCTTGATGAAAAGAAGATATATCATGTTATTATTAGTGCTAACCTTTCAGAACATGAAGAAGAAAGATTATCGAAAGTTCTAAGGAAGCACCGAGCTGCTATTGGATATACTCTTGATGATTTAAAGGGCATTTGTCCCACTCTATATCAGCACAAGATTAATATGGAACCTAATGCTAAACCCGTTGTTGATCACCAACGTCGGCTAAATCCAAAGATGAAAGAAGTGGTAAGAACGGAAATATTAAAACTTCTGGAAGCAGGTATAATTTATCCCATAGCTGATAGTAGATAGGTAAGTCCTGTTCACTGTGTCCCTAAGAAAGGAGGTATAATTGTTGTTCCTAATGATAAGAATGAACTTATTCCTCAAAGAATTGTTACTGGCTATAGAATGGTAATTGATTTAAATTAAATAAAGAAACTAGAAAAGATCATTGCCCTTTGCCTTTTATTGATCAAATGCTTGAAAGACTATCTAAGCACACACACTTTTGCTTCCTTGATGGATATTCTGGGTTTTTACAAATACCTGTTTCTCAACCTGATCAAGAAAAGACCACTTTTACTTGTCCTTTTGGAACCTATGCTTATAGACGTATGCCTTTTGGTTTATGTAATGCACCTACTACCTTTCAAAGATTTATGACTGCTATATTCTCTGATTTTTGTGAAAATATTGTTGACGTTTTCATGGATGACTTCTCTGTTTATGGGAAGCCTTTTCATGATTGTTTAAGGAATCTTGATCGAGTTTTGCAGAGATGTGAAGAAACAAATCTTGTCTTGAATTGGGAGAAGTGCCACCTTATGGTTAATGAAGGTATTGTCTTGGGTCATAAGATTTCTGAGAAGGGCATTGAAGTGGAAAAAGCTAAGGTTGATGCAATTGAGAAAATGCCATGTCCTAAGGACATCAAAGGTATTCGTAGTTTCCTTGGTCACGCTGGTTTCTATAGGAGATTTATCAAAGACTTTTCTAAAATTTCTAGGCCTCTTACGAATCTTTTGCAGAAGGATATTCCTTCTGTTTTTGATGATGATTGTTTTGAAGCTTTTGAACACTCAAGAAAGCCTTAATTTCTGCACCTATTGTTCAACCACCTGATTGGAACTTGCCTTTTGAAATTATGTGTGATGCTAGTGATAATGCTGTTGGTGCTGTTCTAGGACAACGAGTTGATAAGAAATTGAATGTTATTCATTATGATAGTAAACTCTAGACAGTGCTTAACGAAACTATGCTACTACTGAAAAAGAATTTCTAGCAGTGGTGTTTGCTTTTGATAAGTTTAGGTCTTACATTGTTGATTCCAAAGTAACTGTTCACACCGATCATGCTGCTATTAAATATCTTATGGAAAAGAAGGATGCTAAACCTAGACTTATTAGATGGGTTCTTTTGTTACAAGAGTTTGATTTACATATTGTTGATAGGAAAGGAGCTGAGAACCCCGTGGCTGATAACTTGTCTAGGCTTGAAAATGTGCTTGATGACCCACTACCTATTGATGATAGTTTTCCTGATGAGCAGTTAGCTGCAATAAATGTTGCTAATAGTACTCCTTGGTATGCTGACTATGCTAATTACATTGCTGCTAAATATTTACCACCTAGCTTTACATACCAACAAAAGAAAAAATTCTTCTATGATTTAAGACATTGCTTTTGGGATGACCCACATCTTTATAAAGAAGGAGTAGATAGTATTATTAGGCGTTGTGTACATGAGCATGAACAGGGACAAATCCTATGGAAATGTCACTCCGATGCTTATGGAGGGCATCATGCTGGAGATAGAACTGCTCATAAGGTATTGCAGTCTGGATTCTATTGGCCTACTCTCTTCAAGGATACCCGTAAGTTCGTCTCATCTTGTGATGAATGTCAAAGAATAGGTAATATCGGTAAGCGTCAAGAAATGCCTATGAATTATTCACTTGCTGTTGAACCATTTGATGTTTGGGAATTTGATTATATGGGACCTTTCCTTCCTCTAATGGGTATACACATATTTTGGTTGCTGTTGATTATGTTACTAAATGGGTAGAAGCTATTCCAACCAGTAGTGCTGATCACAACACCTCTATTAAAATGCTTAAGGAAGTTATTTTCCCAAGGTTTGGAGTCCCTAGATATTTAATGACTGATGGTGGTTCACACTTTATTCATGGTGCTTTCCGTAAAATGCTTGCCAAGTATGATGTTAACCATAGAATTGCATCACCTTATCATCCTCAGTCTAGTGGTCAAGTGGAACTTAGCAATAGAGAAATAAAATTAATTTTGCAAAAGACTGTTAATAGGTTCAGGAAGAATTGGTCTAAGAAATTAGATGATGCACTTTGGGCTTACAGAACAACATACAAAAATCCTATGGGTATATCTCCTTATAAAATGGTTTATGGAAAGGCTTGTCATTTGCCTCTAGAGTTAGAACATAAAGCATATTGGGCAGTTAAAGAACTCAACTATGATTTCAAACATGCTTGTGAAAAGAGGTTATTTGATATTAGCTCATTAGATGAATGGAGAACCCAAGCTTATGAAAATGCAAAATTATTTAAAGAAAAAGTTAAAAGGTGGCATGACAAAAGAATCCAAAAGTGTGAGTTTAAAGTTGGGGAATATGTTCTTTTGTACAACTCTCGTTTTAGATTCTTTGCAGGAAAACTCCTCTCAAAATGGGAAGGCCCCTATGTCATCGAGGAAGTTTATCGGTCCGGAGCCATCGAAATAAATAATTCCGAAGGTACTAACCCGAAGGTTGTAAATGGGCAACGAATAAAGCATTATATCTCAGGTACGCCCATTAATGTTGAAAGTGATATTCTCCAAACTTTGACACCGGAAGAACACATAAAAGAGTCCTTCCGGAACACTCCAGAATCGTGAAAGTAAGGAGGTACGTGATACGGTAAGTAAACGAACTCCAAAAAATCCGCAAAAATATTTTTTATCAGTTTTGGAATATTTAAGAATTTTGGAAATAAAGAAACTTCCAGGAAGCGTCCTGATGTCGCTTGAAGCTACGTCGGTATTTCCCCAAAGAGGAAGGGATGATGCAGCACATCGGCGGTAGGTATTTCCCTCAGTGAAGAAACCAATGTTATCGAACCAGTAGGAGAACCAAGCAACACAACGTAAACAGCCCCGGCACGCAGATAACAAATCCTCGCAACCCGACGAGTAAAAGGGGTTGTCAATCCCCTTCGGGTAGCGGCGCCCCAAGATGGGCAAACGGACATGAAGAAAATTGTAGTAGATTGATAGATCGAACGCCAAACAAAATAAATAAGAATAAATTGCGGCAAGGTATTTTTGTATTTTTGGTTTAATAGATCTGAAAATAAATGCAAAGGAAAAGTAGATCGCAAAGGCAAATATATAAGAAAGATACCCGGGGGCCGTAGGTTTCACTAGTGGCTTCTCTCGAGAAATAGCAAACGGTGGGTGAACAAATTACTGTTGGCCAATTGATAGAACTTCAAATAATCATGACGATATCCAGGCAATGATCCTTATATAGGCATCATGTCCAAGATTAGTAGACCGACTCCTGCCTGCATCTACTACTATTACTCCACACATCGACCGCTATCCAGCATGCATCTAGTGTATTAAGTTCATGGAGAAACGGAGTAATGCAATAAGAACGATGACATGATGTAGACAAGATCTATCTATGTAGAGACAGACCCCATCGTTTTGTCCTTAGTAGCAACGATACATACGTGTCGGTTCCCTTTCTGTCACTGGGATCAAGCACCGTAAGATCGAACCCACTACAAAGCCCCTCTTCCCATTGCAAGATAAATAGATCAATTTGACCAAACAAAACCCAAATATCGGAGAATAAATACGAGGCTATAAGCAATCATGCATATAAGAGATCAAAGAAACTCAAATAACTTTCATGGATATAAAAAGATACATCTGATCTTAAACTGAAAGTTCATCGGATCCCAACAAACACACCGCAAAAAGAATTACATCATATGGATCTCCAAGAGACCATTATATTGAGAATCATCCGAGAGAGAGGAAGCCATCTAGCTACTAACTATGGACCCGTAGGTCTACAAGGAACTACTCATGCATCATCGGAGAGGCACCAATGAACATGATGAACCCCTCCGTGATGGTGTCTAGATTGGATCTGGTGGTTCTGGACTCTGCGGCGGCTGGATTAAAATTTCTTCGACTCCCCTAGGGTTTCTGGAATATTGGGGTATTTACAAAGCAAAGAGGCGGTCCGGGGGGCACCCGAGGTGGGCACAACCCACCAGGGCGCACCTGGGCCTCCTGGCGCGCCCTGGTGGGTTGTGCTCCCCTTGGAGCACCCCCAGGCGCTGCCTTGGCCCATTGGGTGTCTTCTGGTCTAGAAAAATCTCCGTAAAGTTTCATTGCATTTGGACTCCGTTTGATATTGATTTCCTGCGATGTAAAAAACATGCAGAAAATAGCAACTGGCACTTGGCACTATGTCAATAGGTTAGTACCAAAAAATGACTACAAAATGATTATAAAACATGCAAGATTGATAATATAACAGCATGGAACAATCAAAAATTTTAGATACGTTGGAGACGTATCAGCATCCCCAAGCTTAACTCCTACTCGTCCTCGAGTAGGTAAGTGATAAAAATAGAATTTTTTATGCGGAATGCTGCCTATCATGTCATATCATAATCTTTTCTTTATAGCATGGACATTTGGACTTTTATGTGATTCAAAGGAATAGTCTAGTTTTGACATGATGACTTAAATAGTCAAGCATATCAACAAGCAACCAAGTCTTTCAAAATAACAACGCTAAAATGAGTTATCCCTAGCCCATCATGCTCAATCATTGATCCATTCATGAAACACACTCGCATATTAGCTACACCCAATACTCAAGTACGATCATATTGCCTCCTAGTTGGTGCTTTTATAAGAGAAGATGGAGACTCAAATTCAAAACTGAAAATTGCATAAAGTAAAAGAAAGGCCCTTCGCAGAGGGAAGTAGGGATTTGTAGAGGTGCCAGAGCTCAAAGCGAAAAACTTAGAGATAAAAACATTTTGGGAGGTATACTTTTCCCACCAACGAAAACGACTTAGAGTTCCCCACACCTTCCATGCTTAGATATGTCATAGGCGGTTCCCAAACAGAAAATAAAAGTTATTCCTTTTTCCACCAAACTTTCACTTTCCATGGCTAACCATATCCACGGGTGCCCTCCATACCAACAATTTCCAAGGAATTTATTATTTGACAACATAAAGTAAATTTCTTTTTCATTTCAGGACTGGGCATCCCTAATACCTTTGACTTTCTCTCGTGCAATAACAAGTGAATAAACACTCATCGTGAGAATAACACATCTTAGCATGGAAAATATAGGCCACCCCTCACCGCCTCGCGAGGGGTACGAGCACACAAAAAGGGAAATTTATTTTGAAATTAGAGATGGCACATACAAATTTGCTTAGAACGGCACGGAAATACCGCATATAGGTAGGTATAGTGGACTCATGTGGCAAAAACTGGTTTAAAGGATTTGGATGCACAAGTAGAGCTCATACTTAGTGCAAAATGAAGGCTAGCAAAAGACTGGGAACCGACCAACCAAGAAACAAATAATCTCATAAGCGAGCATTAAGCATAATTAACACCGAATAATGCACCACAAGTAGGATATAACTTCATTGCATAATTATTGACTTTCGTGCTTGCATAGGGAATCACAAACCTTAACACCAATATTCTTACTAAAGCATAATTACTCATCAACATGACTCACATATCACATCATCATATCTCAAAACTATTACAAGGAATCAAGTTTATTTTGTCCAATGATCTTCATGAAAGTTTTTATTATATCCTTCTTGGATATCTATCACTTTGGAACTAATTTTCATGTGTTGCTTTTGATAAGCTCAAACAAATATAAGTGAAGATCATGAGCATAATATTTCTTTCTCTCAAATTAAATTAAGTGAAGCAAGAGAGAATTTCTTGAAAATTTTACTAACTCTCAAATAAATCTAAGTGAAGCAAGAGAGCATTTCTTCAAAAATACTAAAGCACACCATGCTCAAAAACATATAAGTGAAGCACTAGAGCAAGTCCATAGCTCATAAAAATTTAAGTGAAGCATAGAGAGCAATTCTAACAAGTCATGACATAATTTTGGCTCTCTCAAATCGGTGTGTCCAGCAAGGATCTATGACTTAAAACGAAAAGCAAAACAAGCAAAGATTCGTATCATACAAGACGCTCCAAGCAAAACTCGTAGTATGTGACGAATAAAAATATAGCTTCGAGTAAAATACCGATGGTCGTTAGAAGAAAGAGGGGATGCCACTCGGGGGCAACCCCAAGCTTAGTTGGTTGCTCATCTTTGGATAATAGCTTGGGATTCCGGGGCATCCCCAAGCTTAGGCTCTTCTATCCTTCCTTCATCCATCGTAAGATAACCCAAAACTTGAAAACTTCAATCACACAAAACTCAACAAACCTTCGTGGGATCCGTTAGTATAAGAAAATAAATCACTACTATAAGTACTGTATCAAACCAATTCATATTTTGTTTTTGCATTATATCTACTGTATTCCAACTTTTCTATGGCAAAAACTCATCAAATAAAACCATAGAGCCATCAGAACAAGCACACAACGCAAAGAAAACAGAATCTGTCAAAACAGAACAGTCTGTAGAAATCTGAAAATTTTGAATACTTCTGTAACTCAAAAAATTCTGAAAAATTAGGAAGTCCTAGGAAATTTATATATCAATCTTGTGTAAAAAATTCAGATCAAAATCACGTTTCTGTGATTTACTAAAATTATTTTTGTGAGCGCATATGTTTCTGTTTTTTTCAGCAAGATCAAACAACTATCACCCAGAAGATCCTAAAGGCTTTACTTGGGACAAACACTAATTAAAACACAAAAAAGACAATCATAACAGTAGAATAATTGTGTTAAAACTCAAGAACAGAAAGCAAAAGATAAAAATAAATTTTATTCATTGGGTTGCCCCTTGCTAGGCATAAGATTTCAACGATGCTCACACGAAAGATAAGAATTGAAACACAAAGAGAGCATCATGAAAAATATGAAAAAAAAACATTTAACTCTAACATACTTCCTATGCATAGGAATTTTATAAGTAAACAAATTATCAAGACAAGAAACATCCAACATATGCAAAGAAGAGGAATAAAACATTAACGATCTCAACATAACAAGAGGTAATTTAGTAACATGAAAATTTCTACAACCATATTTTCCTCTCTCATAATAATTACATGTAGGATAATAATCAAACTCAACAATATAGCTATCATATAAAATTTTCTCTTCATGATCCACATGCATGCAAAGTTGACACTCTTCCAAAATAGTGGGTTTAACATCAACTAAAGTCATGACCTCTCCAAGCCCACTTTTATAAAAAAAAGCATAAGATTGAACACTCTCCAAATACGTGGGATTATTTTTAGCTAAAGTTGACACTCTTCAAACCCACTTTTTCTATTATCACAAGCATATTCATCATGAGGTTCAAATAAATTTTCAAGATCATAAGAATCATTATCACCCCAATCATGATCATTGCAATAAGTAGTGGACATAGCAAAACAAGCATCCCCAAGCTTGGGGTTTTGCATATCACTGACACAATTGACATTAATAGAATTTATGATAACATCATTGCAATCATGCTTTTCATTCAAGGAGCTATCATGAATCACCTTATAAATTTATTTGTTTAACACTTCATCATAATTTTCAGATTCATAAATCTCAAGCAAAACTTCGTAAAGATAATCTAGTGAACTCAATTCACTATTGATTCATTCATCATAATTGGATATTTTGAAAAGATTAGCAAGTGGATGAGGATCCATATCAAGAGATTTTTAGCAAGCGAGGATGCAAGCAAATAGAAGACACATGGCACACAAGCAAAGAAGAGCTCTAACGAGAAAACGGCGAACGAAAAAGGGGCGAATAAAATGGCAATTTTTTTGTGAATTGGGGGAGAGGAAAATGAGAGGCAAATGGCAAATAATGTAATTGCGAGGAGATGAGATTTGTGATTAGGAACCTGGTATATGTTGATGATGTCTCCCCGGCAACGGCGCCAGAAATTCCTTTTGATGTCGCTTGAAGCTACGTCGGTATTTCCCCAAAGAGGAAGGGATGATGCAGCACAGTGGCGGTAGGTATTTCCCTCAGTGAAGAAACCAAAGTTATCAAACTAGTAGGAGAACCAAGCAACACAACGTAAACAGCCCCTGCACACAGGTAACAAATCCTTGCAGCCCGACGTGTAAAAGGGGTTGTCAATCCCCTTCGGGTAGCGGCGCCCCAAGACGGGCAAACGAACGTGAAGAAAATTGTAGTAGATTCATAGATCGAACGCCAAACAAAATAAATAAGAATAAATTGCAGCAAGGTATTTTTGTATTTTTGGTTTAATAGATCTCAAAATAAATGCAAAGGAAGAGTAGATCGCAAAGGCAAATATATGAGAAAGAGACCCGGGGGCCGTAGGTTTCACTAGTGGCTTCTCTCGAGAAAAATAGCAAACGGTGGGTGAACAAATTACTATTGGGCAATTGATAGAACTTCAAATAATCATGACGATATCCAGGCAATGATCATTATATAGGCATCACGTCCAAGATTAGTAGACCGACTCCTGCCTGCATCTACTACTATTACTCCACACATCGACCGCTATCCAGCATGCATCTAGTGTATTAGGTTCATGGAGAAACGGAGTAATGCAATAAGAACGATGACATGATGTAGACAAGATCTATCTATGTAGAGATAGACCCCATCGTTTTATCCTTAGTAGCAACGATACATACGTGTCGGTTCCCTTTCTGTCACTGGGATCAAGCACCGTAAGATCGAACCTACTACAAAGCACCTCTTCCCATTGCAAGATAAATAGATCAAGTTGGCCAAACAAAACCCAAATATCGAAGAAGAACTACGAGGCTATAAGCAATCATGCATATAAGAGATCAAAGATACTCAAATAACTTTCATGGATATAAAAAGATAGATCTGATCATAAACTCAACGTTCAACGGATCCCAACAAACACACCGCAAAAAGAATTACATCATATGGATCTCCAAGAGACCATTGTATTGAGAATCATCCGAGAGAGAGGAAGCCATCTAGCTACTAACTACGGACCCGTAGGTCTACAAGGAACTACTCACGCATCATCGAAGAGGCACCAATGAACATGATGAACCCCTCCGTGATGGTGCCTAGATTGGATCTGGTGGTTCTAGACTCTGCGGCGGCTGGATGAAAATTTCGTTGACTCCCCTAGGGTTTCTGGAATATTGGGGTATTTATAGAGCAAAGAGGCGGTCCCGGGGGCACCCGAGGTGGGCACAACCCACCAGGGCGCGCCTGGGCCTCCTGGCGCGCCCTGGTGGGTTGTGCTCCCCTCAGAGCACCCCCCAGGCGCGGCCTTGGCCCATTGGGTGTCTTCTGGTCCAGATAAAATCTCTGTAAAGTTTTGTTGCATTTGGACTCCGTTTGATACTGATTTCCTGCAATGTAAAAAACATGCAGAAAGCAGCAACTGGCACTTGGCACTATGTCAATAGGTTAGTACCAAAAAATGATATAAAATGACTATAAAATGATTATAAAACATCCAAGATTGATAGTATAACAGCATGGAACAATAAAAAATTATAGATACGTTGGACACGTCTCACGTCCCCTGGTGGGCACAAGACACTAGGGCGCGCCAGGCTTGCCTGGCGTGCCCAGGTGGGTTATGCCCTCCTGGGACACCTTCCGGAATCCATTTTCCTTCCGTATACTTGTCCTCCAAGATAAAAAAATCTATATATACTCCCCGAACCTGTTGATCACCGTATCACGGAGAAATCTTCTGTTTTCTTTTCCATGCTGTTTTCTGTCAGATCCCATCTATCATGGCTGCTTCAAGCTCCTCGAAGGACAAGTTCTTCAAGAACGTCATCAACTCATATCTGCGGGAGGTGGTGCAGCACCCTCAGGTCATTGAGATGCATGAGGGGGTGCTTCACCTTCGCGATGTGCCATGTCCCAAGGGGATAGGAACCGCGGAGGTGATAACCCACAAGTACAGGGGATCTCATCAGTTTTCGAGGGTAGAGTATTCAACCCAAATTTATAGATTCGACACAAGGGGAGCCAAAGAATATTTGCAAGTATTAGCAACTGAGTTGTCAATTCAGTCACACCTGGAGATTAATTATCTGCAGCAAGAGTGATCAGTAGCACAGTAATATGATAGTTTTGATAGCAGTAACAGCGTCAATAGTAACGGTAACAGTGACAGCAATAGTTTTATAGCAGTGATGATGGTAATAGTAGCAGCAGTAACTTAGCAAGAACAATATAAGATAAATTCGTAGGCATTGGATCGGTGACTTGTTGGATGATATTCATCATGAGACAGTTATAACCTAGGGTGATACGGCACTAGCTAAAGTTCGTCAATATAATGTAGGCATGTATTCCGTAAATAGTCATACGTGCTTATGGAAAGAACTTGCATGACATCTTTTGTCCTACCCTCCCGTGGCAGCGGGGTCCATATTGGAAACTAAGGGATATTAAGGCCTCCTTTTAATAGAGAACCGGAACAAAGCATTAACACACGGTGAATACATGAACTCCTCAAACTACGGTCATCACCGGGAGTGGTCCCGACTATTGTCACTCCGGGGTTGCCAGATCATAACACGTAGTAGGTGACTATAACTTGCAATATCGGATCTAGAACATGGATATAATGGTGACAACTTAAATGGTTCAGATCTGAAATCATGGCACCCGGGCCCAAAGTGACAAGCATTAAGCATAGCAAAGTCATAGCAACATCAATCTAAGAACATAGTGGATACTAGGGATCAAGCCCTAACAAAACTGACTCGATTACATGATGAATCTCATCCAACTCCTCACCGACCAGCGAGCCTACAAAGGAATTACTCACTCCCGATGGGGAGCATCATGGAATTGGCGATGGAGAAGGGTTGGTGATGATGAAGAACGAAGATCCCCCTCTCTGGATCCCCAAACGGACTCCAGATCTGGCCTCCCGATGAAGAACAGGAGGTGGCGGTGGCTCCGTCTCGTGGATCGCGATAATTCTTTCTCCCTGATTTTTTTCTGGAAAAATAGGATTTTATAGTATCCGGGGGATCGTCTACGGGGCCACCAGGTGGGGACAACCCACCTGGGCGCGCTAGGAGAGGGGGGCGCGCCCTGGTGGATTGTGCCCACCCAGGTGTGCCCCTCTCCGGTAGGTCTTGGCTCCAGAAATTCTTGTTTATTGTATAAAAAATCCTCAGAAAGTTTCGTGCCATTCCGAGAACTTTTATTTCTGCACAAAAATAACACCATGGTAGTTCTGCTGAAAACAGCGTCAGTCCGGGGTTAGTTTCATTCAAATAATGCAAATTAGAGTCCAAAACAAGAGAAAAAGTGTTAGGAAAAGTAGATACATTGGAGATGTATCAACTCCCCCAAGCTTAAACCTTTGCTTGTCCTCAAGCATTTCAGTTGATAAACTAAAAGTGAAAAAGAAAACTTTTATGAACTCTTTTGCTCTTGTTTGCATAAATAAGCTTAAACAGCACCCAAGTTTTCAGCCATCATTATAACTAACCATGCCAACAATAACTCTTAAAGATTATATTGACTCATATCAATGACATGATCAGCTAGTGAGCAATAATAAGATATCTCAAACAGCAACATGTTGTCAAAACAACCATGATATAATATGACAATAGTGGTATCTCGCTAGCCCTTTCTGAGAACGCAAAACATAAATGCAGAGCACCTCCAAAGTTCAAGCAGCGACTAAACATTGTAATTCATGGTAGAAAATATCCAGTCATGATGCACCCAAAATTAGCTACACACAATGCATACATCATGACAGCTGTGCTCTCAGGTAATGGCGCTTGTTTTAGAAGGTGATGACACAACATAAAAATAAATAGATAGTCCCTTAGCAAAGGGAAGTAGTGATTTGCAGAGGTGCCAGAGCTCAAGTTTTTAAAACAGAGGTAAATGATATTTTGAGACATGCACCCTTCATATTCACTTCACAACCATCAGTTATCAATATCTTCCATGCTAAGCACACTAGTGGCGGTTCCCAAGCGATAAAAGTAAAGGTTTACTCCCCCTCCACCAACAATCACACTCCACGGCTTATCCGAAACAACAGGTGCCGTCCATACCAACAACAGTCCTGGGGGACTTTTGTTTAATTATTTGCATTTTTTTGAGTTCGGGACTGGGAATCCCTATTACCGCCCTTTTCTCGTGCGATGGCGAGTGAATAAACACTCGACCTGAGAATAACCCGCTTAGCATGAAAGATACCGACCACCTCCTGTCGTTCCATGAACGATCCAGGCACACAAAAAGGATATTTATTTGAAGTTTTTAGAGGTGGCACATGCAAATTTACTTAGGATGGCAGGGTAATACCGCATATAGGTAGGTATGGTGGACTCATCTGGAATAACTTTGGGTTCAAGGTTTTTGATGTACAAGCAGAATTCCCACTTAGTATAGGCGAAGGCTAGCAAATAGATTGAGAAGCGGCTAGCTAGAGAGCAACAACGGTCATAAACATGCATTATGCATAAGTAACATTGGACACTAGCATGAGTAGGATATGAACACCATGAACATAAATATCATAGAGGCTATGTTGGTTTTGATTCAACTACATGCATGAACATGTGCCAAGTCAAGCCACTTGAACATTCAGACGAGGATACCATATCATCATACTACATCACAATCATTTTAACGCAATGTTGATATCCAAGATAAATCATTATCCACTCCTAGCTACTTATGCATGGCATGAGAAACTATAATCTCTAATTGTCATTGCAAACATGTTTAATCATAATGGGCTGAATCATGGATACTAGGTTAAACATATTTACACAAACAGAATAAGTCGAGTTCATACCAGTTTCTCTCTGCCACGGCCAGTTCATCGAATATCGTCATTATTGCCTTTCACTTGCACGACCGAATGATATGAAAATAATAATAGTGCAAGAGTGCCGTGGACTAGGCTGGAATCTGCAAACATTTTATTCAACAGGAGAAGACAAGGTAAAATGGGCTCTTTATTAGATCAACAATTATTCATATGAGAGCCACTCATCATTTTCATCGTGGTCTTCTCCTTGGTACGACTCAAGTAAAAAGAAAAGAAGTTCATAGGAACATACTGAAATATTTTTGGAGTTTTTGGTTTTATCTGGAAGAAGCAAGTAAAGGGAAAGCAAAAATGAGAAAAACTATTTACACGTGAAAGCTCCCAACAAGTAAAAGAAGAACAAGGAAATCTTTTTGGGTTTTCTTTTAGTTACGCCAGTTAAGCATGCATGAAAAGTAAACTACTGCAACTAATTCTTTTTGGTTTTTCTAAAGTTTTTCAAACACACAAGAAGAAAACAAGAAAATAAATTCTAACATGGATGATACAATGAAAAAGTGTGAACACCAACAAATAGAAATAAGTGGACATGAATATAATGTCGGTGAGAAACACGTACTCCCCCAAGCTTAGGCTTTTGGCCTAACTTGGTAATCGATCAGTAGCGTGGATAGTAGTTGGGATACTGAGGAGCGGGCATCCACTGATCCCGCTGCTGAGGCTCCTCCGCTGCTGCAGCTTGGTCGTTCCGGTAGGCGATGATATCCACAGGCATAATCCTATATCTGCCCCTGGCAACAGGATCAAACAAAGCAGGAGCAGGCAATGGAATAATATCACAAGTTTCAACACTAAAAACCAAGTTATACGGAATAGGAATGCTAGGGAAATCTCGTGCAATAAAATGGTGATGTTCCATGGCTGCGCGGTCTAGGTAAACCTTGGTCAAAGGGTAATCATGAAGGTGTATCTCAACATTAAAGTGAGCCGCCAAACGAGTAGCGAAAATCCCACCATGTATTTTACCCTTGGACTTATTAATGTGGAGGCGACGTGCCACAATAGCTCCCAAGCTATAAGTGTTGTCGCCCTCTTGTGCGCGACGTAAAACTGCAAGGTCTGGTGAACTGAGGGCACCCACCTTCTCTCTAGCAAGCAAACATTTTGCAATGAAAAGAGCAAAATAATGAATAGCAGGAAAATGCAAGCCAGCGGCAGTGGTGGCTGACACCCCTCTCTCATCTCCCACTGTCAAAGTGCGATAAAAGGCCTCAAACTCTGCCGGCCTAGGTTCTACTAAGCTCCCATCATAAGGGATCATGCATATGTCGCAAAATTCAGTGAGTGGTATCTGACGGGTTTCAGCATATAAATCAAACTGCACCTCAGGAGGATTATTCCTAGGAAGGAAAGTAAAACTTTGGACAAACATGTTTGTGAGGATATGATACTGCTCAGACTCAGCTGCGATGAAGTCGGTGAGGCCGGCATTAGCAGCATATTGTCTGAACTCCTAAAGAATTCCAGCCTCTTCCAAGAATTGGGTGTGCGGCCATTCGCACAGTCGTACCTCCGCCAACCTCCGAGGGTGGAGATCACTGTCAGACGACTCCCCAATAACACCCTTGGAGTTCTTCTTAGAAGAAAACTTCCTAAAGATGTTCATCCTTTTCCTATGAACAAAAT
This sequence comes from Thinopyrum elongatum, assembly GCA_011799875.1. NCBI lineage: Eukaryota > Viridiplantae > Streptophyta > Magnoliopsida > Poales > Poaceae > Thinopyrum > Thinopyrum elongatum. The sequence goes on from CM022303.1 coordinate 65,355,139, forward strand.
TCTGAAATTTTTAGTCCATAAATTTTTCTCAACCAAAACTTCACAAAATTGGTAGTAACTACTCATAGGGCTACATAGAGGCCATAGCAAACATTCAAACTTCTTAGAACTCTAAGAATTCAACATTCAAGCTCATCTACAGCAGCACCAAGAGTAGCTAATTATTCAAAATATAAACCACTAAAACAAAAACTAATTGGACAAACGGTAGAGTCACATACCAAGCAACAATCCCCCGAAACAGTTTCGGAAATGGAGCTTCGAGCAAAGAGATCAAAATCCGCGGGTTTGAGAGCAAGAACACGGGAGAGAGAGCAATGGAGATTTTTTTCTGGAGGTAAGTGATGATGTGGGATGAAGAGGTAAGTGAGGGGGCCCACGTGGGGACCACAACCCACCAGGGCGCACCCGGGGGTCCTGGCGCGCCCAGGTGGGTTGTGCCCACCTGGTGCACCTCCCTCTGGTATTATTTGCATCAAAAATTCAGAAATATTCAGAAAAAATCGTATTAAATTTTCAGAGCATTCTGAGAACTTTTATTTTTGGGTCATTTTTTTTATTGCACGGGAAACTCAGAAAACAGACAAAACATGGCATTTTATTCTATTTAACTAATAAAAATAGAAAATAAGAGGTAGGGACAGAAAGTAGTGCTTACTAAATTCATCAACTTCATACCGCTCAAAAATGATCCATTAATAAGGTTGATCAAGTCTTATTAACAACCACTTTCGATTAGCATGAAACCGAAGAACTTTCGCAAATCACTAAGTTACCTCAATGGGGATATGAATGTCCCCAACAATAAGCATTTCATATTTCTTTTTAACAGTAGGTAGAGGTAAATGAAAACTTCTAATAGTGATTGTCGAAGATTTTTCAATAACATTAATACTATTCACTTGGAATTGTTTCTTCGGAAAGTGCACCGTATGCTCATTACCATTGATATGAAAAGTGACCTTGCTTTTATTGCAATAAATAACAGCCCCTGCAGTATTCAAGAAGGGTCTGCCAAGGATAATCGACATGTTGTCGTCCTCGGGCATCTCAAGTATAACAAAGTCAGTCAAAATAGTAACATTAGCAACAACAACGGGCACATCCTCACAAATACCGATAGGTATGGCAGTTGATTTGTCAGCCATTTGCAAAGATATTTCAATAGGTGTGAGTTTATTCAAATCAAGTCTTTTATATAAAGAGAAAGGCATAACACTAACACCAGCTCCTAAATCACACAAAGCAGTTTTCACATAATTCTTTTTGATAGAGCAAGGTATAGTTGGTATTCCCAGATCTCCATGTTTTTTAGGTACTCCATTTTTAAAAGTATAATTAGCAAGCATAGTGGAGATTTTAGCTTCCGGTATTTTTCTCTTATTAGTGATGATGTCTTTCATATACTTTGCATAAGGAGGCATTTTCAAGATATTAGTCAAGCGAGTACGCAAAAAGACTGGCCTCAGCATTTCAGCAAAGCGTTCAAATTCTTCATCATCTTTCTTTTTAGTTGACTTGGGTGGAAAAGGCATAGATTTTTGAACCCACGGTTCTCTTTCTTTACCGTGTTTTCTAGCCACAAAGTCTCTTTTATCATATCTTTTATTCTTAGATTGTGGGTTATCAAGATCAACAGATGGTTCTATCTCAACATCATTATCTGGTTCCTTTTCATTATTTGGTTGGGTGTCTTCATGAACATCAGCATTGTATTTTTCATTATCACTAGGTGGATGTTCATTACCAGATTGAGTTTCAGCATCCGAGATAGAAGTTTCATTATCATTATCAGGAGGTTTCTCTACTTCAGGTTCACTAGTAGCATGCAAAGTCCTATCATTTTTCTTTTTCTTCTTCTTTCTAGAAGGACTAGGTGCAGTAATGTTATTTCTTTGTGAATCTTGTTCAATTCTTTTTGGGTGTCCCTCAGGATAAAGTGGTTCCTGAGTCATTTTACCTCCTCTAGTTGCAACTCTAACAGAAAAGTCATGTATATTATTATTCATTTCATCAAGTAACTCTCTTTGAGATTTAGCAACTTGTTCTAACTGGGTTTGAACCATAGAAGCATGTTTTCCAACACCTCTAACATCATTTGAAATTCTAAATAACAAGTCACTCAAGCGAGCGATCATATCAGAGTTGTATTTCAGTTGTTTCATAACATTTGCATTGAAGTGATATTGCTTTCTAATGTAATTCTCAAACTCATAAAGACATTGGCTAGGGTGCATATTATGAGGATTATCATTATCACTGAACTTCATTAGAGAATTTACCTCTACCACCTTAGGCAGTGGTGGTGTATTAAGCCCATGTATTTCTTCAATAGGAGGTAAATTTTTAACATCCTCAGCTTTAATACCTTTTTCCTTCATAGATTTCTTTGCCTCTTGCATATCTTCGGGACTGAGATGTAATATACCCCTCTTCTTCGGAGTGGGTTTAGCCGGTGGTTCAGGAAGAGTCCAATCATCATAATTTTTCAATATATTATTCAATAATTCTTCAGCTTGTCCAACAGTTCGTTCCCTGAAAACACAACCAGCACAACTATCTAGGAAGTCCCTAGAAGCATCGGTTAGTCCATTATAGAAGATATCAAGTATTTCATTTTCTTGAGAGGATGATCAGGCAAAGCATTAAGTAGCTGGCAAAGCCTCCCCCAAGCTTGTGGGAGACTCTCTTCTTTAGTTTGCACAAAGTTAAATATTTCCTGTAAGGCAGCTTGTTTCTTATGAGAAGGAAAATATTTTTCAGAGAAGTAATAAATCATATCCTGGGGACTAACACACAACCAGGAGCAAGAGTATTGTACCAAGCTTTAGCATCACCCTTTAATGAGAAAGGAAATATTTGAGAATATAGTAATAGCGAGTTTTCTCATCATGAGTAAAAAGGGTGGCTATGTCATTCAACTTAGTAAGATGTGCCACAACAATTTCAGTTTCATAACCATGGAAAGGATCAGATTCAACCAAAGTGATTAACTCTGGGTCGACAGAGAATTCATAATCCTTATCAGTAATAAAGATAGGTGAGGTAGCAAACTTAGGCATCCTTCAGATTCCTATAACAGAAGGTGAATCTAAAGCAGAACTGGATGGCAGTTCCTTATCTACCCTCGTCTTAGAGGGAAAAATCTTATTCTTAGCATCCTTCAGATTCTTCATAGTGATAATATGATAATAATCCCAAGTGACTCAACAAATATAGCTATGCTTCCCGGCAACGGCGCCAGAAAAAAGGTCTTGATAACCCACAAGTATAGGGGATCGCCACAGTTTTCGAGGGTAGAGTATTCAACCCAAATTTATAGATTCGACACAAGGGGAGCCAAAGAATATTTGCAAGTATTAGCAACTGAGTTGTCAATTCAGTCACACCTGGAGATTAATTATCTGCAGCAAGAGTGATCAGTAGCACAGTAATATGATAGTTTTGATAGCAGTAACAGCAGCAATAGTAATGGTAACAGTGATAGCAATAGTTTTATAGCAGTGATGATGGTAACAGCAGCAGTAGTAACTTAGCAAGAACAATATAAGATAAATTCGTAGGCATTGGATCGGTGACTTGCTGGATGATATTCATCATGAGACAGTTATAACCTAGGGCGATACAGCACTAGCTCCAGTTCGTCAATATAATGTAGGCATGTATTCCGTAAATAGTCATACGTGCTTATGGAAAGAACTTGCATGACATCTTTTATCCTACCCTCCAGTGGCAGTGGGGTCCATATTGGAAACTAAGGGATATTAAGGCCTCCTTTTAATAGAGAACCAGAACAAAGTATTAACACACGGTGAATACATGAACTCCACAAACTACGGTCATCACCGGGAGTGGTCCCGACTATTGTCACTCCGGGGTTGCCGGATCATAACACATAGTAGGTGACTATAACTTGCAAGATTGGATCTAGAACATGGATATAATGGTGATAAAATAAACGGTTCACATCTGAAATCATGGCACCCGGGCCCAAAGTGACAAGCATTAAGCATAGCAAAGTCATAGCAACATCAATCTAAGAACATAGTGGATACTAGGGATCAAGCCCTAACAAAATTGACTCGATTACATGATGAATCTCATCCAACTCCTCACCGACCAGCGAGCCTACGAAGGAATTACTCACTCCCGGTGGGGAGCATCATGGAATTGGCGATGGAGAAGGGTTGGTGATGACGAAGAACGAAGATCCCCCTCTCCGGAGCCCCAAAAGGACTCCAGATCTGGCCTCCCGATGAAGAACAGGAGGTGGCGGCGGCTCCATCTCGTGGATCGCGATAATTCTTTCTCCCTGATTTTTTTCTAGAAAAATAGGATTTTATAGTATTCGGGGGATCGTCTGCGAGGCCACCAGGTGGGGACAACCCACCTGGGCGCGCCAGGAGAGGGGGGCGCGCCCTGGTGGGTTGTGCCCACCCAGGTGCCCCTCTCCGGTAAGTCTTGGCTTCAGAAATTCTTGTTTATTGTATAAAAAATCCTCGCAAAGTTTCGTGCCATTCCGAGAACTTTTATTTCTGCACAAAAACAACACCATGGTAGTTCTGCTGAAAACAGCGTTAGTCCGGGGTTAGTTTCATTCAAATCATGCAAATTAGAGTCCAAAACAAGAGAAAAAAGTGTTAGGAAAAGTAGATACGTTGGAGACGTATCAGGAGGCCAGGCTCGAAGCTTTGGAGCAAGGTGTTTTCCGGTGCAAGGGGATGGTGGAGCGTGGACTCCATGCCAATCACCTCATGACCACGAACCTTTCCCGTGATCTCAAGGTGGATGGCAAGCCCATGAAGGACATCTTCTTCACCCTCAACGAGCAAATTAACTTCCTCCAAAGCCAGATCTACAACCTCCAAAACCAAGTCTTTGAATACGAGGCAAGGTTTAAAGGTATGAGTTTGGCTGCTAGTTGCAGGACCCGTGAGACTCACTCCTCCTCCTATAATGGTGAACCGCTGCCATGGAAACCCGAGGACAAGATCTCCGCTTCATCACCACCACCATCTTCTTCCCCACCAAAAGAGAATTGAGTATCGGGTATGGGCACTCCCGTTGGCATCCGCCAAACTTGGGGGAGGTGCCCCGGTATCGTATCATCCCACTATCTTTTTGCTTTTACTTATCTTAGTTTGATTTTTTGCTTTAGATGAATAAAAGTTTAGTTCGATCCTTTCTTCTTTGAGAGTTTGCTTAGTGATTTATCCTTGTAATCGTGTGCAAGTTATATAATAAAGTTTAGTTTAAATTTTTACATTCTTTGCTTTCATGTTGCAAATAAAAGAAAAGAAATAAGAAAGAAAAAAGAGAAAGGAAATAAATCAATAAGATCATATACTAATCCTATGGTAGGTGATGGCACCACATACGGAAAAGTATAAGTAGAAAATTTTATTAGAGATTGACAAACATAGCATTAGTCAATGATGCAACTCATGAAAGAATTAATAAGGGAAGAGAAGATTCACATATAAATATACTATCCTAGAAATCTTTTGTGATTGTGAGCCCTCATCAGAATATTATATGCCAAAATTGTCGAAGTTGGACAAGGAAGACAACTTAATGGTTTATGTTTGTTTATATTCACATAGAAGTCATATTGTCATAGATCCTTCAACATGTGGTGCTTACCCCCTATCTTTGCTAGCCAAAAATTCTGCACCAAGTGGAGATACTACTTGTGCATCCAAAAACCCTTAAACCCAAATCTTTTTCAAGTGTCCACCATACCTAACTAGGGATTGAGCAAGATCCCTCAAGTAAGTTGTCATCGGTGCAAAAGGGCAATAAAAATTGCTTCTAAATGTGTGAGATCATTTAGTGTAAGAGAAAATTGAGCGTTGCACGAACTTGTGATGGTGAAGAATAAAAGCGACAGACTGCATAATAAAGGTTGCTATCACAAGGGGCAATGCAACGTGACGTTCTTTTGCGCTAAGGGGTTGAGCATACAAACAAATAAGCGCATGGCAACCTCTGCTTTCCTCTGCGAAGGGCCTATCTTTTACTTTTATGCAAAGAGTCAAAGTTTTCCTTCTATTCCTTTTTATTTTTCTCCTTTGGCAAGCATCATGTGGTGAGGAAAGATCTAGGCACATATGTCCAGTTGAATATAGATAGCATGAGTTATTATTGTTGACACCACCCTTGAGGTGAATATCTTGGGAGGCGAATCTATAAACCCCTATCTTTCTATGTGTCCGGTTGAAACGTTTTGCTCATGTGTACGAGGTGAGTGTTAGCAATCATAGAAGACTATATGATGGTCGAGTATGTGTACTTGCCTAAAGGCTCCGACACGTGACCCTTCCTGAAAAGATGATGAATTGTAGTTGCAAAGTTGACTGAGAACATAGTTTGTTGGTTTTTAATAGAGTTTTTGCTGTATACTTCAATTGCGTGATGAACTATTACTTATTCATGAGAAGTGTATGATAAAAGTTCTATGATAAAAGTCTTATGTTTAAATTTGTTGCTGTTATAATAATCAACATGATGCTTCTATGTCCGTATTTTGTTTTTATCGACACCTCTCTCTCAAAGCATGTGGACATGTTTTTCGATTTCGGTTTTCGCTTGAGGACAAGCGAGGTCTAAGATTGGGGGAGTTGATACGTCCATTTTGCATCATGTTTTCTTACTGTTATTTATGATGTTTTTATCCATAATAATGCTTTTTGGGGTAATTCTAATGCCTTTTCTCTCATAATTTGCAAGGTACACACCAAGAGGGAGAATTCCGGCAGCTGGAAATCTAGACCTGGAAAAGCTATGTCAGGCCACCTATTGTGCACAACTCCAAACAAGCTGAAACTTCACGGAGATTTTTTATGGAATATTTAAGAAATACTAGAGCAAATAAGTACCAGAGGGGGCCCACCAGGTGGGCACAACCCACCTGGGCGCACCAGGGAGCCCAGGCGCGCCCTGGTGGGTTGTGCTCACCCAGGCCCACCTCCGGTACCCATCTTCTGGTATATAAGTCATTTTGACCTAGAAAAAATAAAGGGAGATCTTTCGGGACGGAGCGCCACCGTCTCGAGGCGGAACTTGGGCAGGACCACTTTTGCCCTCCGGCGGAGCGATTCCGCCGGGGGAACTTCCCTCCCGGATGGGGAAATCATCGTCATCTTCATCACCAACAACTCTCCCATCTTGGGGAGGGCAATCTCCATCAACATCTTCAACAGCACCATCTCATCTCAAACCCTAGTTCATCTCTTGTGTTCAATCTTGTTACCGAAACTATAGATTGGTGCTTGTGGGTGACTAGTAGTGTTGATTACATCTTATACTTGATTACTATACGGTTTATTTGGTGAAAGATTATATGTTCAGATCCATTATGCTATTTAATACTCCTCTGATCTTGAGCATGTTTATCACTTGTGAGTAGTCACTTTTGTTCTTGAGGTCACGGGAGAAATCATGTTGCAAGTAATCATGTGAATTTGATATGTGTTCGATATTTTGATAGTACGTATGTTGTTATTCCCTTAGTGGTGTCATGTGAATGTCGACTACATGAAACTTCACCATATTTGGGCCTAAGGGAATGCATTGTGGAGTAGCAATTAGATGATGGGTTGCTAGAGTGACAGAAGCTTAAACCCCAGTTTATGCGCTATTTCGTAAGGGACCGATTGGATCCAGAAGTTTAATGCTATGGTTAGAATTTATTCTTAATACTTTTCTCGTAGTTGCGGATGCTTGCGGGAGGGTTAATCATAAGTAAGAGGTTTGTTCAAGTAAGAACAGCACCTAAGCACCGGTCCACCCACATATCAAATTATCAAAGTAGCAAACACGAATTAAACCAACATGATGAAAGTGACTAGATGAAATTCCCGTGTACCCTCGAGAATGCTTTACTCACTATTAGAAACCATTTTGGCCTGTCCTTTGCCTCAAAAGGATTGGGCTATCTTGCTGCACTTTTGCTACTACTATCGTTACTTGCTTGTTACAAATTACCTTGCTATCAAACTACTCTGTTACTTACAATTTCAGCACTTGCAGACATTACCTTACTGAAAACTGCTTGTCATTTCCTTCTGCTCCTCGTTGGGTTTGACACTCTTACTTATCGAAAAGAGCAACAATTGATCCCCTATACTTGTGGGTCATCATATTCCGACACGGAGTTGAGCAGTTTCTTCACCAGCGCGGCGTCCTCCAGCGTTGATCCGAGCCCCGTGAAGCGCGCCGCCATGCCACCGAGCTTGCCGGCGAACCCATCCAGCGTGTCGCCCTCCGCCATGCACAGGAGCTCAAACTCCCCGCGGAGAGTGCCTAGCCGCGCCGCCCGAACTCAATCTGCGCCGACGAACCGCGCCTTCAGACTGGCCTAGACCTCCGCCGCCGTCTTCTTGGACGCCACCTGCAGCAGGAGATCCTCCGCCAGTGCCCCGAGCAGATACGCCCGCGCCGGCTTGTCCTTCTTGGCGATCACCGCCGCCGCCGCGTCCTCCGTCACCACCACTGCCTCCCACAGCCTAGCCGCATCAAGATTGGCCTCGACTTTGATTGCCCACATGGTGTAGTTCTCACCGATGAGCATCGGCAACGGCTGCGGCAGTGAGCTGCCCGATCCGCCGGTGTACGGGACGAGGGACATCGCCGGCGAACTCCTCCCTCCACGTGGCTCTGATGCCAATTGTTGGAACCAAAACCCTAAACCCTAGCTCTCTCTCTCTCTGCGTAGCTCTCTCACTCTCTGCGCGTGAACGACAGAAGAAGGAGGAAGAAGAAGATCAGAGGAGACAGTGGACACAGGAGATTTCCGGCGCACGAACGCCCCTTTCCTTTCCCTCAAGCACGAACTCGATGTGTCAACCCGTTACAACGTCACCACATGGCTTTATAGCCCCGAGCCAGCGCCCTTGGCACGCGCCCATGCCTCCACTCGCCCGCGGTCTCTTCCACGCTCCGCACGCTCTGGCCGCTTCCGCTATGCGCTCGCACACGCGAGCGTCTCACGGTGAGCACCAACAGAACATGCCCGATCTCCCCGCATGGCTCGCCAACAGACAACACACACACACCCCTACGATGTACCAGCCCACGGACACGCCCATGCACTCCACACGCACGCACACACTCGACCCGCTGTGGACCCGACGCGTTCAATGTATCACCGTGGCTTATTGCCCAACAACGGCTACTCACGGGAGGCTGCGCCCGTGTAGCCAGCATGCGGAGGCCAGTTCGCGGCGGCCAGCGCTCCCGCGGTGGCCTCGCATGCCAGCGCGCCCGCGGATGCTAGTTCACGGCGGCCAGCACGCGCGGCGGCGCGCACGCCGCGGCCAGGTTAGCCGCGTCAACCGCGAGGTCCCCACCCATGCCGTTGTCGCCGCGGGTTCTGGCAAGCCATCGCGAGCTACTTCCTCTGTCGCCTGGGTCGTGGCCGGCGGAGCAGGTCGCTCTCTTATTCATCCAACGAAGAGACGAGGATTGTGTGGATGCATGTGGGGTCAGATGGGCTGGCTATGACGTGGAGGGATGTGCCCGGGCGTGTCTGGGCATGACCGGGCAGCCTCATATTGCCCCCAGATTTGAGACGGGTTTGAAGTACGCCGACCAGTCTGAACATTTAGGATGAAGATAAGGGGTCCGGTTGGGTTATCTATTTTTGACCGGGCACTGATCGGATGGGCATTTTGGACGTTTGAGGAGAAAGTAGGGGTCAGGCTGTAGATGCTCTTACATATCTTACATCTGTGCAGAAAATTCGAAGGATGGTGGTGTTGGACGAGAAGACCCAGACGAACCTCCTCCAATGGCCGGTGGAGGAGATTGAGACCCTCTGCTTCAATAACACCGACTTCAATGGATCCAGCATATCTTTGTCTCTGCCAAGCCAATCAGCTCCACATCTGGGCCTCCTTTTGGTAGACACTTCCACTATTGCCGTCATCAATGAGGCCGACGTCAACTATAACTGCAGTACCAGCGGCGGGCCTCAGCCAATGGTGCACTAGTCCCCTTTGGCCTCCTTGTCCACGCTGCCCCTAATGGTGGCAATGAACAACTGACGGTGTACTTCTATGTGCCAAGGTGCTCGATTGGGCGCTTCGGACCCAGTTCTGCCAGGACGAGTTATTGCATTCTCAGCCGAAGGATGTCATGAAGCGGCAAAATTTCGTGTTTTGACCCTTTTGGCGTAGTTTAACAGGATCTGACCCCGGTATGATTTTTTTTCGAGATTTGACCCTTTTGGCTACCGCCGGAGGCCCTGGCGGTAGCGACCTACAGGCTACCGCCGTCCCTCATGGTGGTAGGTTCCGTTGACGGTCGTCTGGCCATTAACGGGCGCTGACGTGGCAAAGGGACCTACCACCGCAGACCCTGGCGGTAGGCTCCAACACCCTACCGCCGAGGTCTCTGGCGGTAGGGTCCTGGAGCATAAGGTTTGTGGGGCCCACTCACCACCCACCCACTGCACTCATCTTCTTCCCCGAGCTCTCACTTTCTCCCCCTCTTCTCCCCCACCCAAGCACCCACTAGATCCCCCTCCATTGCTTGAGATTTGTCCGGTGGATCATGGGCATTTGCATCACCCAAGGTACCTCTCCCATTCCCCCTTCATTTGGTTGATTCAAATCATCTACTTTTGTTGGAATCAACTAGTTTTGCAATCCCTAGCTTCTTCCAATAGTTTTGCATTTATGGTGCATTAATGGTTGGCCTAAGTAATTTGTGTCAATCCTTGTTGTGGCAAGCTAGCTTAAGTGTTAGGGTTTTAGTTAGGTTAGGGTTAGGGTTAGTCCTATGATTAAGGTATACTAGTTGTTTGATTCAAATTATATATTTTAGATAGTTCATCCATATGAAATGGCCGGTCCATGGATGACTCAATTTTGTTCCATTGTTTTTAGATGGATAAACTAGTGAATGTGCATTATTTGGACAAGGCGGCTTTCATGGATGGAAATGCCGACGAAGGGGATGAGGCCATGGTTTTTGACACAAGCCTGAGCTATGATGGTATTGTCGTGAAAGTGAGAAGCATCCTCAATTGGATTAACCCAAGTGATGGTGTGAAGCTTATTGGGCGGTATGATGTGGGAATGGGAGTAAAATCCGATTAAAGAGTATGCCCATCACCTCTCAATTGCATTGGGATGTGTATAAGGAGAAAGTTAAGGGATCACAAGACAAGTCACTTGAGTTATTTGCCACAAGACAAGTAAAGGTTGAAGTTCCTTGGCCACTACTCGACTTGAACCGGAATGTGTCCTCCCCAATACATGATGGTGTCGTGGTGTATGACCACAATGCGGGTAGCCAACCACCAAGTAGCCAACTGATGACCCACAAGTATAGGGGATAAATTGTAGCTCTTTTCGATAAGTAAGAGTGTTGAATCCAACGAGGAGCAGAAGGAAATGACAAGTGGTTTTCAGTGAGGTAGCGTCTGCAAGTGCTGAAATTGTAAATAACTGAGTAGTTTGATAGCAAGGTAATTTGTAACAAGCCAGTAACGATAGTAGTAACAAAAGTGCAGCAAGATAGCCCAATCCCTTTGAGGCAAAGGACATGCCAAAATGGTTTCTTATAGTATGCAAAGCGTTCTTGAGGGTACACGGGATTTTCATCTAGTCACTTTCATCATGTTGGTTCGATTTGTATTCGCTACTTTGATAATTTGATATGTGGGTGGACCGGTGCTTAGGTGCTGTTATTACTTGAACAAACCTCCTACTTATGATTAACCCTCCCACAAGCATCCGCAACTACGAGAAAAGTATTAAGAATAAATTCTAACCATAGCATTAAACTTTTGGATCCAATCGGTCCCTTACGGAAAAGCGCATAAACTGGGGTTTAAGCTTCTGTCACTCTAGCAACCCATCATCTAATTGCTACTCCACAATGCATTCCCTTAGGCCCAAATATGGTGAAGTGTCATGTAGTCGACGTTCACATGACACCACTAAGGGAATCACAACATACATACTATCAAAATATCGAACACATATCAAATTCACATGATTACTTGCAACATGATTTCTCCCGTGACCTCAAGAACAAAAGTAACTACTCACAAGTGATAAACATGCTCAAGATCAGAGGGGTATTAAATAGCATAATGGATCTGAACATATAATCTTCCACCAAATAGACCATCTAGTGATCAACTACAAGATGTAATCAACACTACTAGTCACCCACAAGCACCAATCTATAGTTCCGGTAACAAGATTGAACACCTGAGATGAACTAGGGTTTGAGAGGAGTTGGTGCTATTGAATATGTTGATGGATATTGCCCTCCCCAAGATGGGAGAGTTGTTGGTGATGACGATGACGATGATTTCCCCCTCCGGGACGGAAGTTCCCCCGGCGAAATCGCTCCGCCGGAGGGCAAAAGTGCTCCTGCCCAAGTTCCGCCTCGAGACGGCGGCGCTCCGTCCCGAAAGTCCTCCCCTTATTTTACTAGGTCAAAATGACTTAAATACCAGAAGACGGGCACCGGAGGTGGGCATGGGTGAGCACAACCCACCAGGGCGCGCCTGGGTTCCCTGGCGTGCCCAGGTGGGTTGTGCCCACCTGGTGGGCCCCCTCTGGTACTTATTGGCTCCAATATTTCTTATATATTCCATAAAAAATCTCCATGAAGTTTCAGCTTGTTTGGAGTTGTGCAGAATAGGTGGCCTGACGTAGCTTTTCCAGGTCCAGATTTCCAGCTGCCGGAATTCTCCCTCTTTGTGTGTTCCTTGCAAATTATGAGAGAAAAGGCATTAGAATTACTCCAAAAAGCATTATTATTCATAAAACATTATAAATAACAGTAAGAAAACATTATACAAAATGGACGTATCAACTCCCCCAAGCTTAGACCTCGCGTGTCCTCTAGCGAAAACCAAAATCGAAAAACATGTCCACATGCTTTGAGAGAGAGGTGTCGATAAAAACAAAATACGGACATAGAAGCATCTTGTAGATTATTATAACAGCAACAAATTTAAACATAAGACTTTTTATCATAGAACTTTTATCATATACTTCTCATGAATAAGTAACAGTTCATCACACAATTGAAGTATAAAGCATAAACTCTATTAGAAACAAACAAACTATGTTCTCAGTCTACTTTGCAACTACAATTCATCATCTCTTTAGGAAGAGTCACGTATCGGAGCCTTTAGGCAAGTCCACATACTCAACCATCATATAGTCTTTCATAATTGCTAACACTCACCGCATACACATGAGCAAAACGTTTCAACCGGACACACAGAAAGATAGGGGCTTATAGTTTCGCCTCCCAACGTACTCACCTCAAGGGTGATATCAACAATAATAACTCATGCCACCCATATTCAACTGGACATATGTGCCTAGATCTTTCCTCACCACATGATGCTTGCCAAAGGAGAAAAATAAAAGGGATAGAAAGAAAAACTTTGATTCTTGCATAAAAGTAAAAGATAGGCCCTTCACAGAGGGAAGCAGAGGTTGTCATGCGCTTATTTGTTTGTATGCTCAACCCCTTAGTGCAAAAGAACATCACGTTGCATTACCCCTTGTGATAGCGACCTTTATTATGCAGTTTGTCGCTTTTATTCTTCACCATCACAAGTTCGTGCAACGCTCAATTTTCTCTTACACTAAATGATCTCACACATTTAGAAGCAATTTTTATTGCCCTTTTGCACCGATGATAACTTATTTGAGGGATCTTGCTCAATCCCTAGGTAGGTATGGTGGACACTTGAAAAAGATTTGGGTTTAAGGGTTTTTGGATGCACAAGTAGTATCTCTACTTGGTGCAGAATTTTTAGCTAGCAAAGATAGGGGGCAAGCACCACATGTTAAAGGATCTATGACAATATGACTTCTATGTGAATATGAACAAGCATAAATCATTACATTGTCTTCCTTGTCCAACGTCAACAATTTTGGCATATAATATTTTGATGAGGGCTCACAATCACAAAAGATTTTTAGGATAGTATATTTATATGTGAATCTTCTCTTCCCTTATTAATTCTTTCATGAGTTGCATCATTGACTAATGCTATGTTTGTCAATCTCTAATAAAATTTTATACTTATACTTTTCCTTATGTGGTGCCATCACCTACCATAGGATTAGTATATGATCTTATTGATTTATTTCCTTTCTCTTTTTCCTTTCTTATTTCTTTTCTTTTATTTGCAACATGAAAGTAAAGAAAGAAAAAAACTTAAACTAAACTTTATTATATAACTTGCACACGATTACAAGGATAGATAACTAAGCAAACTCTCGAAAAGAACGGATCGAACTAAACTTTTATTCATCTAAAGCAAAAGATCGAACTAAAATAAGTAAAGGCAAAAGGATAGTGGGATGATAAGATACCGAGGCACCTCCCCCAAGCTTGGCGGAAGCCAAGGGGAGTGCCCATACCCGATACTCAATTCTCCTTTGGTGGTGAAGAAGATGGTGGTGATGAAGCAGAGATCTTGTCCTTGGGTTTCCATGGTAGTGGTTCACCATCATAGGAGGAGGAATGAGTCCCACGGGTCCTGCAACTAGCAGCCAAACTCATACCTTTGAACCTTGCCTCGTATTCAAAGACTTGGTTCTGGAGGTCGTAGATCTGGCTTTGGAGGAAGTTAATTTGCTCGTTGAGGGCGAAGACGATGTCCTTCATGGGCTTGCCATCCACCTTGAGATCACGGGAGAGGTCCATGATCATGACATGATTGGCATGGAGTCCACGCTCCACCATCCCCTTGCACCGGAAGACATCTTGCTCCAAAGCTTCGAGCCTGGCCTCCACGGTTACTGTCCCCTTGGGACATGGCACATCGCGAAGGTGAAGCACCCCCTCATGCATCTCAATGACCTGAGGGTGCTGCACCACCTCCCGCAGATATGGGTTGATGACGTTCTTGAAGAACTTGTCCTTGGAGGAGCTTGAAGCAGCCATGGTAGATGGGATCTGACAGAAAACAGCAAGGAAAGAAAACAGAAGATTTCTCCGTGATACAGTGATCAACAGGTTCGGGAAGTATATATAGATTTTTTATCTTGGAGGACAAGCATATGGAAGAAAAACGGAGTCCGGAAGGTGTCCCAGGTGGGTACAACCCACCTGGGTGCGCCAGGCATGCCTGGCGCGCCCTGGTGTCTTGTGCCCACCAGTGTACGCTTCCTGGAAGTTTCTTTATTTCCTAAATTTTTAAATATTCCAAAACTGACAAAAAATATTTTTGCGAATTTTTCGGAGTCCGTTTACTTACCGTATCACGTACCTCCTTATTTTCACGATTCTGGAGTGTTCCGGAAGGACTCTTTGATGTGTTCTTCCGGTGTCAAAGTTTGGATAATATTACTTTCAATATTGATGGGCGTACCTGAGATATAATGCTTTATTTGTTGCCCATTCACAACCTTCGGGCTAGTACCTTCGGAATTATTTATTTTGATGGCTCCTGACCGATAAACCTCCTCGATGACATAGGGGCCTTCCCATTTTGAGAGGAGTTTTCCTGCAAAGAATCTAAAACGAGAGTTGCACAAAAGAACATGTTCCCCAACTTTAAACTCACGCTTTTGGATTCTTTTGTCATGACATCTCTTAAAAGTTTTCTTTAAATAATTTTGCATTTTCATATGCTTCGGTTCTCCATTCATCTAAAGAGCTAATATCAAATAACCTCTTTTCACCGGCAAGTTTGAAATGATAGTTGAGTTCTTTAATTGCCCAGTATGCTTTATATTCTAACTCAAGAGGCAAATGACAAGCTTTTCCATAAACCATTTTGTAAGGAGACATACCCATAGGATTTTTGTAAGCTGTTCTATAAGCCCAAAGTGCATCATCTAATTTCTTAGACCAATTCTTTCTGGACCTATTAACAGTCTTTTGCAAAATTAATTTTATTTCTCTATTGCTAAGTTCAACTTGACCACTAGACTGAGGATGATAAGGTGATGCAATTCTATGTGAACATCATACTTGGCAAGCATTTTACGGAAAGCACCATGACTAAAGTGTGAACCACCATCAGTCATTAAATATCTAGGGACTCCAAACCTTGGGAAAATAACTTCCTTAAGCATTTTAATAGAGGTGTTGTGATCAGCACTACTGGTTGGAATAGCTTCTACCCACTTAGAAACATAATCAACAGCAACCAAAATATGTGTATACCCATTAGAGGAAGGAAAAGGTCCCATGTAATCAAATCCCCAAACATCAAATGGTTCAACAGCAAGTGAATAATTCATAGGCATTTCTTAACGCTTACCGATATTACCTATTCTTTGACATTCATCACAAGATAAGACGAACTTACGGGCATCCTTCAAAAGAGTAGGCCAATAGAATCCAGACTGCAATACCTTATGAGCAGTTCTATCTCCAGCATGATGCCCTCCATAAGCTTCGGAGTGACATTTCCGTAGGATTTGTCCTTGTTCATGCTCAGGTACACAACGTCTAATAATACCATCTACTCCTTTATAAAGATGTGGGTCATCCCAAAAGTAGTGTCTTAAATCACAGAAGAATTTTTTCTTTTGTTGATATGAAAAACTAGGTTGTAAATATTTAGCAACAATGTAATTAGCATAGTCAGCATACCAAGGAGTACTATGAGCAACATTTATTGCAGCTAACTGCTCATCGGGAAAACTATCATCAATAGGTAGTGGGTCATCAAGCACATTTTCAAGCCTAGACAAGTTATCAGCTACGGAATTCTCAGCTCCTTTTCTATCAATGATATGTAAATCAAATTCTTGTAACAAGAGAACCCAATGAATAAGTCTAGGTTTCACATCTTTCTTTTCCATAAGATATTTAATAGCAGCATGATCGGTGTGAACAATTACTTTGGAATCAACAATGTAAGATCTAAACTTGTCACAAGCAAACACCACTGCTAGAAATTCTTTTTCAGTAGTAGCATAATTTCGTTGGGCACTGTCTAGAGTTTTACTAGCATAATGAATAACATTTAATTTCTTATCAACTCTTTGTCCTAGAACAGCACCAACAGCATAATCACTAGCATCACACATAATTTCAAAAGGTAAGTTCCAGTCAGATGGTTGAACAATAGGTGCAGAAATTAAGGCTTTCTTAAGTATTTCAAAGGCTTCAAAGCAATCATCATCAAAAACAAAAGGTATATCCTTTTGCAAAAGATTCGTGAGAGGCCTAGAAATTTTAGAGAAGTCTTTAATAAACCTCCTATAGAAACCAGCATGACCCAGGAAACTACGAATACCTTTGATATCCTTAGGACATGGCATTTTCTCAATCGCATCGACCTTAGCTTTGTCCACTTCAATGCCCTTTTCAGAAATTTTATGACCCAAGACAATACCTTCATTAACCATAAAGTGGCACTTCTCCCAATTCAAGACAAGATTTGTTTGTTCACATCTCTGCAAAACTCGATCAAGATTGCTTAAACAATTATCAAAAGACTTCCCATAAACGGAGAAGTCATCCATGAAAACCTCAACAATCTTTTCACAAAAATCAGAGAATATAGCAGTCATACATCTTTGAAAGGTAGCAGGTGCATTACATAAACCAAAAGGCATACGTCTATAAGCATAGGTTCCAAAGGGACAAGTAAATGTGGTCTTTTCTTGATCAGGTTGAGAAACAGGTATTTGTGAGAAACCAGAATATCCATCAAGGAAGTAAAAATGTGTGTGCTTAGACAATCTTTCAAGCATTTGATCAATAAAAGGCAAAGGGTAATGATTTTTTCTAGTTGCTTTGTTTAATTTTCTAAAATCAATTACCATTCTATAGCCAGTAACAATTCTTTGTGGAATAAGTTCATTCTTATCATTAGGAACAACAGTTATACCTCCTTTCTTAGGGACACAATGAACAGGACTTACCCATCTACTATCAGCTATGGGATAAATTATACCTGCTTCTAGAAGTTTTAATATTTCCGTTCTTACCACTTCTTTCATCTTCGGATTTAGCCGACATTGATGATCAACAACGGGTTTAGCATCAGGTTCCATATTAATCTTGTGCTGACATAGAGTGGGTCTAATGCCCTTTAAATCATCAAGAGTATATCCAATAGCAGCTCGGTGCTTCCTTAGAACTTTCAATAATGTTTCTTCTTCATGTTCTGAAAGGTTAGCACTAATAATAACAGGATATATCTTCTTTTCATCAAGATAAGCATATTTCAAAGTGTCTGGCAATTGTTTTAATTCAAACACAGGATCACCTTTAGGTGGAGGAGGACCTCCCAGAGTTTCAATAGGCAAATTGTGTTTTAGAGGACGTTGTTCAAAGAAAATATCATCCATTTCATTTCTTTCTCGCATATGTAAATCATTTTCATGGTCTAGCAAATATTGTTCTAAATGATCAGTAGGAGGTACAGCAATGTAAGCAAGACCAATTATTTCATATTTACTAGGAAATTCTTTTTCATGATGCTTTTTACTAAACTTGGAAAAATTAAACTCATGAGATTTATCACCAAAGCTAACACCGACAGTTTGCTTCTTACAATCTATCTTAGCATTAACTGTGTTCAAGAAGGGTCTACCAAAGATAATGGGACAAAAGTCATCTTGTGGGGGACCAAGAACAAGAAAATTAGTAGGGTATTTTATTTTCCCACACAAGACTTCCACATCTCTAACAATCCCAAGTGGTGTGATGGTGTCTCTATTAGCAAGTTTAATAGTGGCATCTATTTCTTCTATTTCAGCAGGTGCTATTTCATTCATAATTTCTTGATATAAGGTAAAAGGAATAGCACTCACACTAGCACCTATGTCACATAAACCATGATAACCGTGATCTCCTATTTTAACTGAGACAACAGGCATGCCAACCACGGGTCTATGATTATCAGTTTTATCGGGTTTGGCAGTTCTAGTAGCCTCATCACAGAAGTAAATAACATGTCCATCTATATCCTCTTCCAAGAGATCTTTAACCATAGCAATACTAGGTTCTACTTTGATTTGTTCATCAAGTTTAGGTGTTCTAATATAGCTTTTGTTAACCACAGTTGAAACTTTAGCATGTTCCTTTATCCTAACAGGGAAAGGTGGTTTCTCAATATAAGCAAAAGGAATAACTAGGTCAACATTATAGACTATAGTTTCTTCTTTAACCGGTACTGGTTCTTTAATTTCTTCTTTAATAGGTGGGTGATATTTAAACCACTTCTCTTTAGGGAGTTCAACATGAGTAGCAAATGATTCACAAAAGGAGGCTACTATCTCAGAGTCAAGTCCATATTTAGTGCTATACTTTTGAAAAGCATCGGTATCCATAAAAGATTTAACACAATCATACTTAAGCTTAATACCTGACTCTTTACCTTCGTCGAGTTCCCAATCTTCAGAGTTGCGTTTAATTCTTTCCAAAAGATCCCACCGGAATTCAATAGACTTCTTCATAAAAGAACCAGTACAAGAAGTATCGAGCATGGATTGATCATCACGAGAAAGCCGAGCATAAAAGTTATGGATAATAATTTCTCTTGAGAGCTCATGATTGGGGCATGAATATAACATTGACTTAAGCCTCCCTCAAGCTAGAGCGATACTTTCTCCTTCACGAGGCCAAAAATTATATATATAATTCCGATCACGATGAACTAGATGCATAGGATAAAAATTTTGGTGGAACTCCAATTTCAGACGATTCCAATTCCATGATCCAATATCATCGCATAACCTATACCATGCCAATGATTTTCCCTTCAAAGATAAAGGGAAAACCTTCTTCATAACTTCATTCCCGGGTAAACCTGCAAGCTGGAACAATCCACAAATTTGTTCTACATATATCAAGTGCATATCGGGATGTTCGGTTCCATCTCCTGCATAAGGATTAGCTAGCAGTTGTTCTATCATACCCGAAGGAATTTCATATTCAATATTTTCAGTAGGTGTAGTAGGTTGAGGGGTAACTAATTGTGGTTCAGGTTGAGGTGAAGATACCCCGAACAAACCCCTCAAAGGATTGTTCTCCATAGTGACAAGTGACAATAAATTTCAGCACACTATATAAATGTTTCCGTACCAAATTCCACTTACCAAAGGCGCTTCACTCCCCGGCAACGGTGCCAGAAAATAGCCTTGATGACCCACAAGTATAGGGGATCAATTGTAGCTCTTTCGGTAAGTAAGAGTGTCGAACCCAACGAGGAGCAGAAGGAAATGACAAGTTGTTCTCAGTGAGGTAGCGTCTGCAAGTGCTGAAATTGTAAGTAACTGAGTAGTTTGATAGCAAGGTAATTTGTAACAAGCCAGTAACGATAGTAGTAACAAAAGTGCAGCAAGATAGTCCAATTCCTTTGAGGCAAAGGAAAGGCCAAAACGGTTTCTTATAGTATGCAAAGCGTTCTTGAGGGTACATGGGATTTTCATCTAGTCACTTTCATCATGTTGGTTCGATTTGTGTTCGCTACTTTGATAATTTGATATGTGGGTGGACCGGTGCTTTGGTGCTGTTCTTACTTGAATAAATCTCCTACTTATGATTAACCCTCCCGCAAGCATCAGCAACTACAAGAAAAGTATTAAGAATAAATTCTAACCATAGCATTAAACTTTTGGATCCAATCGGTCCCTTACGGAATAGCGCATAAACTGGGGTTTAAGCTTCTGTCACTCTAGCAACCCATCATCTAATTGCTACTCCACAATGCATTCCCTTAGGCCCAAATATGGTGAAGTGTCATGTAGTCGACGTTCACATGACACCACTAAGGGAATCACAACATACATACTATCAAAATATCGAACACATATCAAATTCACATGATTACTTGCAACATGATTTCTCCCGTGACCTCAAGAACAAAAGTAACTACTCACAAGTGATAAACATGCTCAAGATCAGAGGGGTATTAAATAGCATAATGGATCTGAACATATAATCTTCCACCAAATAAACCATCTAGTGATCAACTACAAGATGTAATCAACACTACTAGTCACCCACAAGCACCAATCTTTAGTGCCAGTAACAAGATTGAACACAAGAGATGAACTAGGGTTTGAGAGGAGTTGGTGCTGTTGAAGATTTTGATGGAGATTGCCCTCCCCAAGATGGGAGAGTTGTTGGTGATGACGATGACGATGATTTCCCCCTCCGGGAGGGAAGTTCCCCCCGCGGAATCTCTCCGCCAGAGGGCAAAAGTGCTCCTGCCCAAGTTCCACCTCGAGACGGCGGCGCTCTATCCCGAAAGTCCTCCCCTTATTTTTTCTAGGTCAAAATGACTTATATACCAGAAGATGGGCACCGGAGGTGGGCCTGGGTGAGCACAACCCACCAGGGCACGCCTGGGCTCCCTGGCGCGCCCAGGTGGGTTGTGCCCACCTGGTGGGCCCCCTCCGGTATTTATTGGCTCCAATATTTCTTATATATTCCATAAAAAATCTCCGTGAAGTTTCAGCTTGTTTGGAGTTGTGCAGAATAGGTGGCCTGACGTAGCTTTTCCAGGTCCAGATTTCCAGCTGCCGGAATTCTCCCTCTTTGTGTGTTCCTTGCAAATTATGAGAGAAAAGGCATTAGAATTACTCCAAAAAGCATTATTATTCATAAAAACAATATAAATAACAGTAAGAAAACATGATGCAAAATGGACGTATCACCAACCAAATGAAGAGGACATCAATGCTAGAGCCATAGTTCTTCGAGGTGATGATCATGTTGGAGATGAGGCCATTGCTCATGTTGATGAACATGCCATTGTTCATGTTGATGAAGATGCCATTGCTCATGTCGATGGAGATGCTATTACTCAAGATGATGTGTATGCGGAACAAGAAGAGATTCATTACAATCCCATTGGTGACTTGGATGTCATTGTGCACCTACAAGACATGGATCGTAACCTCCCTTATAGCCGTATGTGTAGGTATGAGTCGGATGATGAGGGTCCACCGGAAGAATTGGATGAGGATGGATTCACGCCGCAAGAAAAACAAATTTACAAGAAGGTCAATGGCAAGGAAAGAGGACCCTCTTTGTTTCGTGATCTTTGTTTCGTGATCTTAGTCTTGCCGACAAGGCCGTTGTTGATGGTGGCATGAGGTTGGGCTTGGTCGAACCATCACCTTGCCCGAGGATGGGTGATCCAAGGCCACCGGGTGAGGATGAGAATGCTCATTTAAAGAAAGGGATCAAGTTTGGTTGTTTGCAAGAGTTCAAGATATGGTTGAATGACTACGCCATTCGGAACCATAGGCCGTTCGTTGTTGGTTATTCCAACCAAAAATTACGCTACACCATCAAATGTGACAAAGAAGGTTGCCCATGAAAGGTCCGTGGAAGAAAGATCAAGGAAACCAGGCAATGGGAGTTGAAGAGTTGTGTGGCCACCCACGAGTGCATACCACCGGAGAAAGCGGACCGAAGCAAGGGACACCGCCAACTCATGTCCGAGTATCTAGGCTACAAATTGTTGAATGAGATATCCCATGATCCAACCGTGAAGGTGAAGTTCCTCATGAGTTCGTTCTTCGAACGATTTGGGTACCCGGTCAAGTATGGAAAGGTGTGGATGGCCAAGGCAAACGCTATAAGGATGTTGCATGGTGATTATGTCGCCGCGTACAATATTCTTTCGAGAATGTTGGGAGCCATTGCTCATCGGAACCCGGGCATGCGCCATAGGGTCAAGTCAATCGAGGGAGTGTTTCATCGAGCTTTTTGGAGCTTTGGGCAATGCATTTAGGCATTGCCGCCCCGTCTTGTCAATTGATGGCACGTTCTTGACTGGAAAGTACAAGGGCACGTTGATGGTAGCAATGGCCCACTCGTCCAATGACAATGTGTTGCCGGTGGCATTTGCGTTGGTGCCTTCCGAGCACGATGATAATTGGGAGTGGTTTATGGATCATGTGAGGACGAAGGTGATTGGCCCCAAAAGAGAGGTGTGCATCATATCGGATCGCCATCATGGGATTCTCAAAGCAATAGAAGTTGACATTCCAGGCTATCCAAAGCTCCAACACCGTTGGTGCATGAGGCATTTCGTGGCAAACTTTTACCGTGCATGCAAGAGTAAGGAGTTTTGCAAAGATCTTACCCATGTTTGTGTGGCATTCAACACCGACACATTCCAAAGCCGCTATGATAAACTATTCAAGGCGTTGGAGAAGAACAAAGGAGGGAGAGAATTCTTGACAAGGCATCTTCCGGAGAAGCATAAGTGGTCACGTGCTTACGATGAAGGAGGTTTCCGATACGGAGACATGACAAGTAACATGGTGGAATGCTTCAATAGTGTGCTCAAGGGTGTCCGTTCCTTGCCGGTCACTGCAATAGTGAAATATACCTTCTTCAAGCTCAACGAGTATTTTTTTGAGTCATTCTGAAGTGACGGCCAAATGGATAGGTGAGAAAATGGAATTTCCCTTCAAAGTTGAGGATTGGTTGACGCATCAAGCGCGCAAGTCTTGGCATCAACAAATCATTAGTTTCAATGAAAAAGAACAAATCTACCAAGTCGATGAGCCGGGTGGCACAACAAGGGACGGCATGACGTACGGTGGAGTAGCATATGAGGTGCGCCTCAAGACCCGGTGGTGTCAGTGCGAGAGATCTCACAAGTATCATTGGCCTTGCTCGCATGTGATGACCACCGCAAGGTTCAGAAACTTGAACGTATCCGACGGTACCGCCGTGCGGTTGCATGAGTTCACATTGGAATGAACGAGGTTGACATGGGCTCCTAGGTTTCATCCCTTCCTCGATCAGTCACAGTGGCCTGAGTATGATGGGCCACACATCGTCCCCGACCCCGAACTCATGGTTCCTACAAAGGGAAGAAGAAGAAAGAAGAGGTTTAGGGGTGACATGGATGATCTAGCTGGATACACCGGAATGAAACAATTTGGTAGCGGCCATTTCTTGGAGGCACCGGACATCAATAGTTGTGGTCAATGTGACGAGCCGGGACACAATGTTAGGAAATGCACGAAAAAGCCACGGACCGATGCCAACACTCCGGATCCCACTAGTCAAACTGGTGCGCGAAGAGGAGGTACTGGTGGCACACGAGGAGGTAGGAGTGGTAGTGGATGAGGAGGTAGGAGTGGTGCGCGTGGAGGACGGACGAATCTTGGCGGTAGTGGACGAGGAGACACTATTTGAGGGCGTGGGGGACGGTCGGGTACCGGTGGCCGTGGTCGTAGGACAAGAAGGGTTGATAGAGGAAGGCCTATTGACATCTTGCTTAACCCGGATGGTTGAAATAATGTGAACGGTACTTACATTTATTGGCTTAATTCGGTCTTGTTATTTGTTTTTCTTGCATATATACATGTTATTTTACTTTACTAACTACCAAATTTTTCTTTATAGGCATGGCTTCTTCCGGTTCCATGACGAGGCCCCTGTGTGCTAACCGCGAGGACATGCCGGACAAGTGGACAAACGCCGAGTTGGATAAGTGAAGGACAAAGATATGAGAACTCCATCATGTTGGTGTGGAGATGTTTGCAAAGTTAAGGTATCCACCGACCGCAAGAAATCATGGACGGAAGGAAGAAGATATTTTGTTTGTCCCAACTATGCCTATGATCATGCTCGTCCAGCTCACGCCTATGATGTACCGCCGGTAAGTTGTTGAAGTTCAAAGAGTATTCAACCCTACAACTTGAACCTATCTTACTAATGACCACATTTGTTCTTTATTCGTACGTTGCCGCCTCCACTTTGTAAGTACTTCACATGGATAGATCAAGATGTGCCAGAACATGTTAAGAAAGATCAACATCGAGATTGTCTACGGAGGCAGCGGTTGTTTGAAGAAGCATTTCAGAGAGGCTTGGATGAAGAGCGTCGTGAAAAGGAGAGGATGGAGCGAAAGAAGCATGAGGAGGAGAGGGCACGCAAGGAGAAGATTGCTCGTCAATAGGAGAGAGCAAGAAAGCTTGCAAGGGCTCATGAAGCCCAAGAGGAGGATGAGGCACGCGACAAGAAAGGAAAATGGCCTCGTGTGACCCAATAAGGCCTTCGTTTCGAAAAACTAGTCATGAACTATGCCTTTGATTCGAGAAACATGTGATGAACTGTGTCTTTGATTTGTGAATCTTGTGTTGAACTATGTACTTTATTTGGGAAACATGTCGTGAACTATGTCTTTGATTTCTGAAACTTGTGATGAAACTATGTCATGAACTACATCTGTTATGCTGCTGTTGCTATCAATTGAAATGATGAACACGATGAAAAACAAAGCAAACTCTTGCTCTGCTTTGCACCCTACCACCAGAAGCCTTGGCGGTAGGCAATGAAACCCTACCGCCATAGGGCGTGGCGGTAGGTTGCTGATCTATCCTGGAATGCAAACTCTCCCCTGTTTTGCGGTAGGTTTGGCCATCCTACCGCCAAGGCGGATGGCGATAGGGTGGCCACCCAACTGCCTGCTCTACTGCGTGTCCTGTGACCAAATCGGCCACATTTTTGGCGGTAGGGTTGGCCACCCTACCGCCAGCGTTCTTGGCGGTAGGGTTGGTCACCCAACAGCCTGATTTGCTGCCTCCTGTGACCAAATCGGCCACATTCCCGACGGTAGGGTTGGCCACCCTACCGCCAACCTGCATGGCGGTAGGCCCCTACTGCCAGGGTTCATGGCGGTAGGGTTGGCCACCCTATGGCCATTTTTACTGTGACCAAATCGGCCAAATTTTTGACGGTAGGGTTGGCCAGCCTACCGTCGTTGCCCATGGCGGTAGGGTCCCCTGTCCCTTTGCCTTTCTTTTTTAGCCCTTTGCCTTTCCATTTCTTACAAACTTCTATGAACTAAGCATCCACAAATGACATCCAGAAATGATCGAGTAGCAAAGACATACATAACTGAGCATAGTTCATTACATCCACAAATGACACTTGCTCAAATGACTTAAAACATCTAGCGATTCGAATGACATGAGTTCAAACTAGAAGCTCAAGCTCGAGCACACATTTTCTACAACGGAAAAAAGATCTAAATCCTATAAGACATTCAATTTGTTCGTCACGATCAGGATTAGGCTTCAGTTGAAAATCCGACGATCCTGCCCAATTCTCCAACACACCTTTCGTTTCGCCGAACCAGGCCCATCGAGCACGGCGTTCCGGAATCTCTGACATGCCTTGTGTGATTGCCCATCCAATGACCTGTCCGGGTTTTCTCAAGTCCAGCTCGTGGAATTCTTCTTTGCTCACAGAGAAAAAGATCTCCGTTGCCAAAGAATGTCTGCAAGCATATTCCATCTCATGCAGCTCATTAAGTATCCTCTTTTTTTCTTTCACAAGCCTCCAGAAAACTTTTTTCTCCTTAAGATCAGAAGGTTCCTCCATGAAAGGATACTTCTTGAAATCCATCATGGCAGCAATTACCTCATCATTGCTCTTGAACCATGCTTCAAGCTCCCTCTTGATACCAAGTTGCCGCTCCGCTACAATCTTCTCAGACGCTACCGCCAGACTCATAGATGCAATGTCACAACACTTCTCATATACTATCTTCATCTCCTCCGGGGTCCTGTTTTCCATGCTACATGAAATGGAACAAACCAAAACTCAAATCAAATGATACAATACAAACACAAAGCATAACTTATTTAGAATTACCTAGGTTACATAATGTTCTCACTGGTTCAAATGACATAGGTTACATAAATGATAAGGGTACATGCCATTACAGTTCAAATGACACTACAACATCATGTGTTTCAACCCCCTCTATTAGTCTATCAACAACACATCTTTGTCGTACGGCCCCGGGTTGCAACAAATGACATCATTTCTTTCACGCACCCAAGCCCAACGAGATGCCCGACTAGGTATCGCCGATGATGGTTGCCTAACTAGCCAGTCAATGATCTGGCCAGGGTTGTTAAAGTCCATCTCATTCACTTCATCCCTTGTTCCACACAATGCAATTTGCCTTGCAAAAGCGTGTCTATGAATTTTCTCTTCCTTCTTGAGATTGCTTATGTTTTTCTCTTTAGCTTGGTATAACTTAACTTTGTCATCGTCGCACTTCGACACATAATACTTTGAAAA
This sequence comes from Thinopyrum elongatum, assembly GCA_011799875.1. Classification (NCBI taxonomy): domain Eukaryota; kingdom Viridiplantae; phylum Streptophyta; class Magnoliopsida; order Poales; family Poaceae; genus Thinopyrum; species Thinopyrum elongatum. The sequence goes on from CM022303.1 coordinate 65,382,163, forward strand.
AAATCTCTACAAGCCGCATCAATGCATCAATGGCTTTGACCCACAAGTCCATCTTTTCCTCAATGACTGCACGTTCATGCTTCGCCGCCGCCTCCGCGGAAGTCTCAACAAAGATGATCGATCCCATCCTACAAGTCGAGGGATTACTATAACGGTCATATATCCAAGGCAAAAATCCTAACCGTCTCTTGACAAAAACTATAACCCTAGGACTAGATCGAGCTACAATTCGAGAGGTAACTAATATAATGTTCGTGATATAGGCATTTACTTAAGCATAACCTTAACCCTAACCATAACCTTAACCCTAACCATATCACTAAACCTAACCCTAACAAAACCCTAAATGATATTTCTTACTACCCAAACAATGCTAGTGACACAATACATTGTCAAAGCACAAACATTACCCTAAATGCACCATATACATTGATTTCACCACAACAAAACCATGAACTAGGGTTTCCAACAAAATGAGCAAAATGCATGATTTGAACCAACCAAATGAAGGGGGAATGGGAGAGGTACCTTGGGTGATGCAAATGCCCACGATCCACCGGCAAATCTCAAGCAATGGAGAGGGATCTAGTTGGTGCTTGGGTGGGGGAGAAGAGGGGGAGAGAGTGAGAGCTCGAAAGAGGAATGGGTGAATGAGTGGGTGGGGGAGCAGCACAGCCCCAGTCCTCACAACCATATCCAGGACCCTACCGCCAGACAACCCGGCGGTAGGTTTCAATAGCCTACCGCCAGGGTCCGCGGCGGTAGGTCCCTTCGCCACGTGTCCACGGCCGTTAACTGGCAGACGGCGTCAGGGAACCTACCGCCAGGAGGGGCGGCGGTAGCCTATAGAACGCTACCGCCAGGTCCTCCGGCGGTAGCAAAAGGGTCAAATCTCGAAAATTTTCCAGGCCAGGGTCAGATCCCGATTTTATACGCCAAAAGGGTCAAAACACGAAATTTTGCCTCATGAAGCGGGTGGTGGGTAGCATCGTGCCCGTGTTCAACAGTGAGCCCCTATCTGTGATGGTTCTTGTGGAACACTCAGTCATGGAGAGCTTCGTGATGGGCGGGAGGTTGACGGTGACATCACGGGTAATACCCGATAGAGGCCATTCATGCGGTGGCGAGGGTGTACCTTGTCAACAATGTCATTGGCCCCTTCATCACGGTTGAGAAGCTCGTGGTGCACGAGATGGGATCGACATCATACAGCAAGACCTTCGCGGCCGACGATGACTGGAAACTTCAGTGAGCTACATACTGCCCTTGTAATGCAGGATCGCCTGCCTCCCAAGTATGACTCACATGATAATAATAATAATGGCTCGTATATTTATTCATACAGACAACATGTAGAATGTTAGTTTGTTTTTAGAAATCTCTTGTATTTATAAGTTGATACTGGTAATGTTCATAAACACATTTCTTCATGCTATGGTAGCTCATCTGCAGCTCCGGTGTGGTATTGAACGAGTAATCCGTCGACGCCGTCATGTGGAACCAGGATAGCAGTGGTGCCCACTCCACCAACTTGGCCTACAAGCTCCACCTCAACTGGTCACATGACCATGACCTGGAAGGGCGGCAAAGTGAAAATGTTCTACGGGCTTATGCATCAGAATCGTCTATGGTGCAACGATCGGTTGCAGAGGCGGGGCCTTTGGGGCTGTTTTTTTCTTTCAATTTTTCTCTCTACTCCACTCCACTATCGCTTGATCTACGCCATGTTTTTCATGTGTTATCTACTAAATCAATGAATGCGAGCAAGCGTTAGAGCTTTCAGAAAAAACATACAAAGATCATCAAGTGCTGATGCACGTAACGTACCATACGTTTTCTTTGCTATTAGTTTTATCATTTTTTTAGACAAACTCTAGTAGAGTCGTCATACACCCCTCGGCTTGTATAATTTATGGAGCATGCTTATATTCAGCCCATAAAGTGTTCATATCTTGGGGCAGGGCACATTGATATGGAGGGGCCTCCATCTTTAATTGCTCAAGCAGGAAGTATCAATCTGACATCTTTCATCGCAAAAAAAAAAAAAACCCGACATCTTCATTCCGCGTGCAGCTTGGCCAATAGTATTGTCATCCATAGGACTACCAATTCCAACCCTCCCAATACCACACGCTTCCTCATGTGACAAACATAGCCAACCTTATTTGGCCGGTCCAGGCGATACATAGCAGTATAGCACTCATGCTATATTTTCTAGAAAAGAATGAAGTTACCGTTTATGGGATGAGGCCCCCTATTTTACGCTCAGCCAGCAAACGAACATGAGACACTTCGTGGGCTGGTGGCACATCTTGCTGTGGTGGTGCCGGAGGCGGGTGACGGATGTTGGTGTCAAGCTAAGAGATGTTCTGCTATCATTTCAATTTTGTCATGTTGTTCTTTACGTGACTTGTACTTTAATCTTTATGATATGAATAAGACATGTATTACCATGCAAAAAAGAAGTTTTTATGCAAGCAAGGGAAGGCATTCATTCACATTGGTTAAACATAGAGGGTCAAGTTTTGTTGTTGTTGCGGTCTCTCCCCTCCCCATAGACTGGAGATTCTCTTTCCTTGCAGGAATCCAGAGCACCACCTCCGGAGATATTCCAACGATCATGATAATCTTCCCTTGGACTTCAGAACGGATAAAAAGCCCTCATGCATGACTGCTGAGAAAAGTTATCACTCTTATTCTCCCAGATTAATAAAATAATTAGCATTTTCTTAATTATGCGCACTAGTTAGTATTTTTTGCTTTGATGATTCCATGATAACGAGTTCGATCATGTACCACTTCGCAGCCGCACCCTCTGTGAAGTTATTATTTTGACTTGTACCCTTTAGTTTGCACATATTTTTCTTATTTTTATTTATTTTTAAAACGAAGGATTAAGAAGAGCCTGACTTTGAATTAACAAAGCCATCAACCGGCCAGCGATTACACAAGGCCATCATTACAGCACTGCCGTCTAGACAGCACCCAACACCACACACAAAGAAAAGAAACACAACAACGTCCCAAAGATACAGGGGAGCTAGGCACACAACTTACAACGCCACCCATTTTACAAGCAACTGAAAATGGAGAAATAAAAGCTCTGCTTGCAAAATGAGAAACCCTACAGATTTGAACATGGATGGAGAAGAAGAACGCCAAGGGCAATGCCGGCCGACTAGCTAACGATCTCGCCGAACGCCGGCCCTGAGAACCAAAAAGGAACCACAACCCCTACACCCTCGCCAAAGGACCCTACCCCCTCGTCCTGGCTCGAAGGACGCCGCACCGTCAGGCGAGGAATGTGTTCACCCTAGAACAGGAAAGATGTGGTCTTGAGGTCTCAGGAGCAGAGCAGATGCATGTGACCGCCACGTAGCAACGGGCAACCTTGTCGGGTGTGGAGAAGCATCCATCCAAAGCCCGAACAAGAAGGGGATAACCTGCAAGAAGCGGTAAAGAGATGTCGAAGGAGCAGCGGGCTCAAGGGGGATAGCAAGCAAACAACGCAAGCACACCGACTGGAAGAAGGGCCAAGTACTCCAAGCTGCCTCGGTACCAACATCGGGAAGGGGAACCCTTTCCCCTCCCACCCTATATCGAGGTTGACGAACCTTTAGCGAATAGGGATGGCAAGTACCATACTGAAGATAGCATCCTCAGCAGCGCTGCACACAAACCGCCGCTCGAACCTCACAATAGCCACCGTATTAAACCCAAGGCATCACACAAGGGAAGTAACGATGCAGAGCGCCGCCGCCACCGCATCCGCGATGGATAATAGGAATTAACCTTGGATCGGAGAAGAGGGGATGGGTAAGGGATCTCGTCGGTGCCTCCAAGGAGGTGAGCAGCGTCCGCAGGCGGTGTCACCGATGTGGTCAGCCAAGACAACCAAAGGATCTCTTCCGATCCCGACTCACACCACCAAGCCCAGCTACCATCAGCCCGCCAAGACAGGTCACCAACGCAAGATCTGGCGGGAAGTGGACCATAAGGACGAAGAAACAGACCTTCATATCTGACGCCAGAGGAACTGCCAAAGCCGCCTGCCGGCTACGAACCGCGCCGACCATCGATGCGCCGTCCACACGGCCAAGAATGGAGGTCCACTCCGGCGGACGCCCCTGCCGTACAAGCGGCGTCGCCTAGCCTCCCGAGGCCGCCGCCTCGGAGTCCACAAGGCCTCCGTCCGGACCGGGAAGCAGCTGAGGCCCCGCCGCAACCTTCAGCGGTGGCCATGCGGGCAAGAAGGTGGCTGCCTCTAGCAGCGCCGAGGGAAATAGGGGATGGAAGGGGCTGGCATCGCTGAAACCCCTAGTCGCGCTCGAGTCGACCGCGGGGTGACGCGAGGGCCTGGAGCATTTTTTCCACAGGACCTCACTTTGCACATATGTGACATGTGCCGGTTTCTGCTATTTGGGCAATGAAATATTGCCGGTAGGAAGGGCTACATGATACTAATATGAAATTCATGCTGTCACACAAAATATTGGTTTCAATTTCAAGGTCTTCAAAGTGGTGTGCAGAGACTGTAGAAAATAATTGGCCAACTTGTGTACACTGACAAGTGAGAATAGGAGAGAAGTACTCCCTCCATCCTTGAAAAAGTGTGCTTCCAACATTGTTGGAAAGTCAATCTTTTTTATGCTTAAACGTATTTATACAATAATACATCAACATTTACGCCGTCAAATTAGTGGCATTTGATTCACGATAAAATATATTTTCATCATATACCTATTTGATTTCACAAACATTGATATATTTTTACACAAACTCGGTCAAAATTTGAGATAGTTTGACCCATCAATAAAGTTGAAAGTATGCTCTTTGAAGGACGGAGGGAGTATGCTCCACCCTATCTTTATCCTTTCATCCAATTAGTAGTCATATTCATATGTTTTGAATGAGATGGTGACCTGACGCAAGCACGTTGTTTGCTTAATGCCTACCTAATTGCTTCAACAGCACCAAAGGAGTCGCTTTTCGTAATTAAATTTGAGAAAGGTATCATCATTGATTGCCCTATACGTCCATTCGATGGCGTGCTTTTCTCTCGGCAAGTCTTACTCAAGGCCGCTCCCTTCTTCTGACTATATTGAATAATAATAATAATAATAGATCTTGTCTCTCTCTATTGATGATTTTGATAAAGGACATTTCCATTCAATCGCTATATCGAGTTGACAGAATCGCACTGAGCGAATGCCTGGCCTCTGCATAGCACAATGCACACAGCCAAAACGTCCAATCGATATATCTTGGTGATGCCGGTCCAGTGAGGATCATTTGGTACGGGTGAAGATGGCTGGTCACCGGCAGCAAACGGTCATGCGGGCGTTCACAAAACCACACGTGCTATGCCGCCTTGTAGATGAGTCCAGGGGTTTTAGTGTGCGGGTACAAAGAGTAGATATGATATGACCCCATGCGCGGCTCGCCATCACCATTTAAACACTCCAGCTCTTGCAACAAATGATTATGTGACGTGCCAACCAAGAGCTTGGATTTAATTCCACTGTCAGCATCAAGGGGTAGCACAACAGTTTTCTCATGTCAATACAGGACAAGAACGACGTCTGGCGTGTCCACCTCCAACCCGAGGATATGAATATGGTGCAGCTGGGTATGAACTGAACATATAGTGCATTTTTTTTCCATAGATGGACCACATCATTTAATTTCTTGTTAGAAGATTGGTGAAATGGAGGCATTTTACTAATTATTGCCAACGGCAACGCAACTGGTGGCTAATTAATTCCCTGCCTTCAAGATACCATTAAGTATCTTTGAATTTGTGGCCATCCAGAAAAATGTACTAGCTTTTGTTGCTATTCTTGGCAGATCATGTCTCATATGTATCCGGCACTCAGCTACTCCCTGTGTAAAGAAATATAAAAGCGTTTAGGCTGACCATAGTGGTGGTATCTTAGCTACTCCCTCCATCCATATATATAGGACCTAATGCATTTTTTGAGATTACCTTTGACTATTGATAAGATTAATAGTACTCCTTTCACGCACAAATTTAACGGTATGTGTTGTGTAACTTGCATTTCATATTTTGTTGCTCTAATATATTGTCAAAGTTATCCTCAAAAAACGCATTAGCCCCAATATAGATGGATAGAAGGACTAGTATCATGCTCTTGGGAATAGCATACACGTTGATGTGGCAGAGAATTAAAGAAGAGAGAGAGGGTTACAGTAACATAGGTAGATACCGTATCGTATTAAGTGCAATGCTACTTTGTGCTATGCATGGAAGATCATATATGATACTACTCTATGATACTATGCACCATAAAGGTAGTATCATACACTAATATCATATGCATGATACTAGTATATGATCCCCACTACGAGTAGCCTTAGACCACTAAAGTAGTTATCTAAATGCTATTATATTTCTTTACAGAGAAAGTACCATGTAATAAATCCGTCCCCGAGAGATCTGACAACTCCCGCGTACGGTCATTCATGAGAGAAATCTCACGCTCTATAAATGCTTTACTAGTAACACTGTTAAAAAATACTATTGGGGTAACGCATGCATTTGCCTGGCTACAATGTTCAAGATATACACTTTAAGATACCCCGCAAAAAAAGATATTAGCTTTAAGATATGATGCTATTAGGTTTTTTTAGATATTAGATAGATATATGTAATTATAAAATCTGATGGCCAAATTACTGAAGGATTTATTGTCTCTAAAAGGTTTTTGCCATCACATGTAATGCTATTCAACTTAACTCAACCGGTATTCGCTTCTCTGAAAAACTAACTCCATGAAGTGTATTCTTATACTCTCTTCGATCCATATTAATTGTCACACATTAAGTATAATGTACTAAAGTTGCACTAAGCGTGCGACAATTAATATGGATTGAAGGGTGTGCGACAATTAATATGGATCGGAGGGAGTATTACTCCCACCATTCCCTTATAGAAGGCCACTTCATATTTTTATGTCTAAATGACCATTAATTTTACAAACAAAAAGTGAGTTTTCTGCCACACAAAGTATTTCTTTGGATGCACCTTTCAAAGAACTTTCTCATGATATATTTTTGATGAAATATAATCCATATTTCGTTGACCAAAATTATAAGTCAAAAATTGACACGAAAAATGAAGTGGCCTTGTATAAGGGAATGTAGGGAGTATATTATTTCTGTTATTTCTCCAATGAGCTATTAACACTCTAAGACCCGTTACTCATACCCACTTAGTTCGCCAATATATAAACGTACTTACAGCAAACATATCCACAAAACAAATTAAATTTTTGGTAAGCACTTTGCTATCATACGACGGAAGGTCGATCATCTTTATTCGTCATGCAAAATCATAAACTTTTAGACTAAATTTTAACTTCGGCTTTGTCTTTTCATCAGTTTTGTCTAACATGAACGACACATAAATGTGGAGCACTGAACTTTGCTATAACACTCAATATATTATGGACACCAACTTAAACAAAACACTATAAGTCGAAGATAACACTATAAACAACGACCACTAATTGAGTTCAACGACAAATTTGAGATTGGATTTTTGGCATCCTCTATCTTACCTAGGTTTTGACGTAGAACTAGCCGATGCTTATTCATTAGCTACTATCATTGTTTCTTCTCTCGAAACAGGCTTTCACCCCGCTTTATAATATAAAGCAACAAACGAAGAAAAAACACGGCCGAACGATACAAGTTGATGAGGTCGCTCTCTTACAAAGCTGATCCCAGGATAATCGGATCATGCAGAAGGCACACGACTACGCTACCAACAAAGAACACAGCAAGATCAAAACAAACTTCCACACTATGACCTAGTACACCTAAGCTCCACAAGAACGTCCTCAAGAGAGAGAACGGTCCAGAGCGTCGCCGCTGCCGAGTCCACAACGGACAAAGGTCTTCACTTTGAGCCCAGGCATCGATAGAAGAACCCCGACGACATCTTTAAGAAGAGCGCGGTACCTATGGGCATCGCTGTCATTGGCGCCAAGGCGTGAAGCTTTCGCTCTGCAACTCTTCCGTGCCACCACGAGGCCGCCAGGATGAGCGCGACAAGGTCAGATCCCCAGATCTAGCCACGTCTGGACAGAGAGCACGCCCGAGCCCGCGCCTCACTACGGTACGTGCGTCCCTCCCTCCCGCTCGCCCCCAACTTTTCTTCCATCCCCTGCAGCCATTGCTTCCATATGGTGCCTGGTGCTTTGCCATGAACTTAGATTCTTGTCATGGTGGTGTGCAAGGTCACGCCGCAGCGTAGCAGCAGGATTTTTTTTGCATTTCTGAGGCGTCAAAGTCTTCTGCTATGAGCAGATACAGTTACGCATCGTTCTTGCCAGGAAAGCTTATGAGCGTCCCCTTTTGTTTGATTCATATAATAATTGGCAGGTCGTGGCTGGAAGGCTTCTGAAATGCGCCTCAAGTCCTGGGACGACCTTCATAAGCTGTGGTATGTCCTGCTAAAGGAGAAGAACATGCTCATGTCCCAACGCCAGATGCTGGCTTCAGAGAGCATGCGTTTCCCAAACCCGGAGCGCATTTCCAAGGTACATCTGCTGCCACAACCCAACGCCATCCCTCAAGCAATCAACTGCTTGTTACTGCATATTTTGGTTCTCTGTCAACATAACCGTGTCCACCCGCAACAAATTTTGATTTCATCAAATGATTTTGTCATACTTTTTGTAAGATGTTTGCTCACCTCACGTGCGGATGGCAAGCTATATATGCCCACTGCCAAATAAAACTGGTGTATTTCTGAACCTCTGACATCTCTATTTAATCACACATTTGTGATACCTGCACTTTTTTTTTGCTAGTTAATAGAACTGCAATTGGCCCTAGGTTCATGATGAATTAAAAGTCAGAGACAACATCGGCTATTCTACTGGCCCTGTTAAGTTACTCAATGGAGTGACCTAAATCAGTTGTGCTGTATTCTCGAATCTAAATAAACTTTACTGCCCTTGAATATCATTGGTTCTGATAACCAAACCGTGTCATCAAAGATACTGGCTAGTCTGCAGAAACAATGGGCTTTGTGATAAACTAAACTACAGAATTGCTATTTTTTGCGGCAAACAAAATATTTTTTATTTCCCCTGTTTTGTAAATTAAGCTGCATGGACATACTGGAAAACAATTTATTTTTGCAGAATTGGAGAACTTTTTATGAAATCACGGGTGTCTTAGTTACTGCATATTTTGGTTCTCAGTCCACATAACCATGTCCACGTGCAACAAATTTTGATTTAATCAAATAATTGTAACATACTTTTTGTAAGATTCTTGCTCACTCCTTCTGTGGATGGCAACATATGCCCACTGAGTCAAATTGTTGTATTTCGGAACCCCTGCCATCTCTGTCTAATCACATATTTATGATACTTGCACATTTTTTGCTAGTTAATAGAACTACAATTTGGTGGCTCTAGTTTCATGATGGATTAAAAGTCAGAGATACCATTGGTTATTCTACAGGTCCTGTTAAGTTACTCCATTGCTGTCTTTTTGAGTCTTCATTTAACTTTATTGTCCTGGAATATCTTTGGTTCAGACAACCAAACTGTGTAACCAAAGAAGCCGTGTAGTCTGCACCTAGTGTTTTTTGCTCCCAAACATTGGCCTTCGTGATAAACTCAAGCACAGAAGTACCTCTTTTGCATCAAGTACCTCTTTTGCATCAGTGAAATAATAAGGTGCATGGACATGCTGGAAAACAATTTAATTTTGCACAATTTTGAGGGAAAATTTATGAAACCATGGTGTCGTGGGGACGGTAACTACTTTTTGTTTTCTTATCCAAAATGATAGTTCATTGGTAGTGTTCAACGTTGGTGCAGCTTGGTCACTTGTTAATGTTATTTTGCGTTGAGCACTGGGTGCTTGCTTTTCAAGACATAATGGGTGAAGAGTTAGTCTTCTGTTAGGACTCTGTTTATCGCTGGGTACATGATTTTCAGGAAATAGTGAGTAAACAGTTAGTCAACAGTATGTTGTTTGTGATCTTTTCAGTATGGAGATATGACCTGCTTTCATAGGGTACCGCGGCCCCCATTTGGTTCTTGCCAAGAGTCAACAACAGGACTTGAAAGTTTCTTACCAGCGCGCACATGAGTGTCGTCTTATTTCCAAGTCATCTTTTCTGTTCCTTAGGCGGCAGAACCTGACTCGCCCCGCTATTGTTTGTTTGTTTGTTTGTTTCAGGTGAGGAGATCGATGTGCCGGATCAAGCACGTGCTGACGGAGCGGGCCATTGCGGACCCTGATCCGAGGAGGACCGCAGAGATGAAGCGGATGATCAACGCCATGTGATGGACTCACATTGTCGTCGTGCTTTTTCAGCTGTCCGTAAGCAGCTTTAGCATCTGTCTACCACTAGAAAGAATTTGCTTGCTTGCCTTCTTGTGTTGTGCGCCTCCCCCGGAAATGGTAGAAGTATAAGAAGAAGTGCAGCAGTCCTGGGGATTCAACTACGCTCCCAAACATTCCCGTGGATGAACCTCTGATGGAATAACCACGGCCGCGGCCGTCTGTCTGTTTTTGCACATTGTGATATGCATGACTGTTGGTTTCATTTCTGGCTCCGGTTTTCGCCGTCGGTCGGTTGGGGTCTTGAGGGCGTGCTCGAGTGCGGGCTCTCCTTTCGTCCATTCATTTGGCAGTGCAAGAAAGGGTTTTATCACGTCAATGCTGGGCAGGAACGTGTCGTGTGGCCTGTCATGGCGTCGAGTGGAACAGCCACAGGCGTGAGGTTTTCGTGGGTTAGTACCACGTAGTAATGTGCAGTGGAAACTGGACATCTTGTGACCTGATCGGAGTTACTTGTTTGGTCGCCGGCCGGCGTGCACGACCACGTCGATGGTGAAAACCACGTGCGCTATGCTGTTTTGTAGATGGGGCCTTATCGTTGCAACAAATGGTCACGTGACCTGCCGCTAAGCAGTCAACTTGTGCTATATATATCATGTATTTCTGAGACCATGATTATGCCTTTTGCCTGCCTAACACTAAAAAAAAATGAATTAATGAACTGAGCATAGCTCCGATTTTTTTCGATAAAGGAGCATAGCTCCGATGGCTTGACTAGGTTACTTGTGGCGGTGGAACCTGCCCATCCGAGTTCAGCTACTAGACTAGACGGTGGTCGATTAAAACTCGGTTTCCAGCAGTCACCATCAATGGTTTTATTGTGTTATTTTCTTCTTCTCCGCGAAAACAGATTCATATATCATGTGTCAATGCAGGACATGAACGTCTCTTTCCGTGTCCGACTCCAACTCGTGGCTATCAATACGATGCAGCCGGGCATGAACTGAACATATAAATATTGCTTTTCTTTATTTTCTTGTGAGATGAACAACCCTGTATTTCTTTTTTTTAAGGTAATATGCCATCATGGCGTTTTATATGTCATGCTCAAATATGGATACATCGTTTGCCAAAACATTAACAAGAATATCTGGAGGCTCCGATTGCCAAACAATGGATCGTTCGCACTCCACCTTGCTAGCTAAAACGTCCGCCGCCATATTGCCCTCTCTAGGACAATGATTAAAAGTAATAGAAGAAAAATTTCGACTAAGGAAGGAACATTCTTCATAGATGGCCGCTGCTGGTCCTAGCAAGTTACCCCCATTGACCAGGTCCTAGCAAGTTACCCCCATTGACCATTACGTCAATCACCTCCATACAATCAGCTTCAAGAATCATGTTATGGCAGTCAACGGTACCTTCCAAAATCAGGCCATCCTTGAGAGCTCGAGCCTCCGCAGTTGCCGCGTCTTCTACCCATTGCAGGTCGTTGCTCGACGCGGCGATGAAGAAGCCATTCACATTTCGGATTACTGCACCTGTCCCACCAGTATCACTATCGCTATCAAACGCATCATCAACATTTAACTTGACATAACCTTCCTTTGGTTTCTTCCATCCATGCCTCATGATGCGTTGGCTACTTTTCCTGATCGTGAAAAATTCTTCATTAGCGTAGAGATAGCTAGTGCTGATCGCGCTGGTTCCTGGAGCGGCTTGCCGTGTGTAAAGCGACGACGTTCCCACCAGAGATACCATGTCGTAGTAGCAACCAGATCGTTCCGGCTGACGTCGGTTAGACCCAGGTCTTGGGTGCTTGGTGCAAGGAGCACGTCAACCATCAGTGAGGTGTCCTGTCGGTCAAGCTGTCCCAGGTCATTGATAAAATCCTTAAGACCCAAGATGCGCCACACCTCCTGTGCATGTGGCCAGAGTGCATGCTTCACGCTCTCACAGTCCAACCTGCATATAGGACACTGGGAGGATGTGCGGATGTGTCTATTTGCAAGCACCCCCCATGCATGCAATTGCACCCAGCAGCGCTTTCCAACAGAAAATTTTAACTTTCGATGGCACACTCAACTTCCATATGATCCCCCAAACTGGACTATTACTTGAGGAGTCAGAGTTTCTTTGCCTCAATTTTCGTCCATGTTGGTGATCCCATTCTTGAAGATACGCCGATCTGACAGAGAAGTTCCCGTTCCTATTAAGGTGCCACGACACAAAGTCTTCTATCATACCAATGGCCAAAGATTAGTTTGATTGGCAAAAAAGTTTACCAAAAACATGATGCCTTTTGCAAAAAATTAGTGACCAGGTATGTTTCTGCAAATCTAACCTCCAATGTGGTGGTTTTCTGCATTTAACTCCTTTTTGTTCAAATCATGAGTCGCAAGCCGGTGACTCCGGCTAAGTCTAGGTCATTGCCCATCGACCCAAGTCCCGCCTCTGGGGTCAATTCGTCGACGCCATCACACAGCTTGGAGGCCAAACGCCGAGAAGATTGTTTCAGTCTATATGTTAATAGTTTGTCGAGATCTTAGTTTTCTGCTAATCTTCATGGCAGATGCAACTCCGAATACTATCATAAGGATTATAGGAGACAAGGGTGAAGGGCCTCACGATCTACCGTCTCAAGAGCCTTCCTGATCTTACGGGTGTGGATGGCTGTCTATACTTAGGTTTTCGTCTCTCTCTCTCTCTCCCCCTCTATGTATGTATCTCTCTCTCTCTCTCTCTCTCCCATATGTGTGGCATGATTTGTGATTCTATTTATCAAATTAAATTCATGCAGGGAAGCAACACTGGGATTTTGGTGATCACTCGGTAAAATTATAATATCTAGTACCTATTAAAATTGACGTGCATATTCATCCTTCTGTTTTATCATCCTTGTTTGAATTGTTGGATTCGACCGCCATAATTTTATTTTTTGAGAATCATATCTAATTTATTCAAGTAGACTATGGAATACAAAGGCCACTAGCCATAGCTCTGTGTGTGTGGGTGGGGGGGGGGGGGGGTGGGGGGGGGGGGGGGTATTGATGACACGGAGGCAGTACTAGCGGTTCTCACTTTAAGAATGAGCAAATACGTCGCCATCCAGAACTATTCCATTGTATGAGGTCCCGGATGCCAGTGAAGATCACACTTGATGCTCCCATGAAATCACCCTCATGGCTCCTTGCGAACAACGCTGTCGCAGCCTTGCTGTCTAGCTCGCGTAGCGCGGCGTCTACGTTCACCTTCACACAACCAGGAGGAGGAGGGATCCAGGATGACACCATCATAAGTGACTTTGCGTTGACGAATGCTAGAAGAAAAATTTTCGGGGCCCCGACTTTTAGTTTCGTCCTGGGCCGTCAAAATCTCAGGACCGGCACTGCTTCTATATCTGCCGCCGTGCACCGCCTCCGGGAGACTAAGACTCGATCACGACGAACACATGCAGGATGAAGAAGAGCGGACGCGTACACAGACAGAATTTTGCGACGTGTATGTCTTGCGTGCTTTTCGGCATTCTCTTTTATTCAATCGAGTAACAAACTTGTCCGAAGTGCTTGCCCACGATGAGTTACTTCCGTTCCATTCGACGGACGCAATCGTGGCCATGTCCTCGCACGTTTACAGGAAACAAACTTTACATGAAACAAATATACCCTACCACTCAGACAAAGCCGCAACGTGAACTAGAGCATGTTTCTGGCATTATTTGGTACATGCAATAATAGAGCTAACCTGACATGTTCAGGCGCTATATGCATATGGAATACATTAGACTTGCGAGCATCGGCAGGCATACGTACGTACGTAGCCCTAGATTGTACTTAGTGCATCGTCTTGTCTCTTGTGCACCCTCACCTTGAGCCCGTCCTTCATGTGGAGTATGATGGACATCTTGGGAATCGCGGCTGTTGCACCGGCGGCGACCTCGACCTTAAACCGCGGCACGACGGCGGCAACGACGGCCTTCATCTGCATGAACGCCAGGTCCTTGCCGATGCACGTCCGCGGTACCTACGTTGAACGCCACGAACTTGTAGGAAGGCTCGTGGCGGAGCCGCCCCGTCTCCGTCAGCCACCGCTCCGGCCGGAACTCTAGGCAGTCCTTTCCCCACACCGCCTCCATGCGCCCCATCGAGTAGAATGACACGATCAGCTGCCGTGACTGCGACACGGCAGGGCCGCTCGGCAGCGTGTCTGGCCGCGCCGCCGCCTTGTGCTCGAACGGCACCGGCGGGTACAGCCGGAGTGACTCCGACAGCGCCGCGTGCAGGTAGACCAGGCGCTTCAGATCGATGGCGGTGGGTTGGCAGCCGATGCCGCCAGACGTTGGGTTCTCACGGAGCTCGGCCAGGATCTTGGTCTCAACGTCGGGGTGTTTGGAGAGCAGCCAGAAGAACCATGTCAAGGCAGAGCTCGTGGTGTCGCGACCGGCGACCATGATGTTCAGCGTCGTGTCACGCAAGAACCGATCGAACTCCTTTCCGTCCTTGCCTACCTCGTCTTGGCATGCCAGGTACAACGTGAGAAGGTCAGCGGCGTCAGTCCCGTCGGCGTTGGTGTCGGCACGGCCGCTCGCTCTCGTCGGAGCGAGACGAACTCCGCGATAGACGCGTCGAGCACCTGCCAAGCCTTGGCCATCTTTCTTTCGTGGCCAATGTCTAGATAGGTCTGGAGCCTCAGCCACGGTACGGGCGTCACGTGCCTGTAGAACAGCACCGCCTCAGCCTCATCCATGGCCGCGGCGAATGGCACTCGCGGGAAGTGGGCGGCGAGGCAGCAGGGGTCGACACCGAACACGAACATCGCCGTGAGGTCGAACGTCAGCCGCATGAACACGTCCTGCAGATCAACGACCTCGGACGTGGCCGCCAGGCCATCGAGGAGCGGACGAGCCCCTCACCGAGATTGCGCGCAGTGCTCACGGCGACGGCAGAACGGAACCTCGGGTCGGAGAGCAGCGCGTGCGCCTTGCACCGCTGGAACGCCCATGACTCGCCGTCGGCATTGAAGATGCCGTCGCCGAGCACGTCGAACACGGCAGCGAAGTCCTCGCCCTTGGGATAGTTGCCGAAGTTGGCCGTGAAGACGTGCGCCATGTCCGCCGGGTTGGCCGTGACAAGGACGTCCACCGGCGAGCCCCACGGGCCCCTGACGACGTGCGACATCCCCGGCACCACCCGCAGGAACTCGGTGACCCACTCGTGCACGCGCCCGGCATTGACGGTGACCGCCGGCAGCGCGCCGACCACCGGCCAGTTGGTCGGCAGCCAGTCCCGCTGGCGAAACCTGAAGAACAACAAGAACAAGAAGCAAGCGAACGACACCATGATCTCCGGGTACTTGCCGAGGAGGCCTCCAACCCACCATGACACGGTCTCCATTTCTCTTGCCTTGTTTACGTGCGTTATGGCAGGTGAAGACGTGAAATGTTATTGTACAAGTGAGCTATATGCAGAGCTAGCTAGGCTTATTTTATAGTGGATTCTGAGGTGAGGGGTTTGGGTTAGGTGTAGAGATTTGGTGTATGGCAAGGCAGGCACCATGGGAAAAACTCATGTTACATATAGAGTTCTGGCATAAGGCCATCTCTAGGGCGGACCCTCGAACCTCTCGTAAGCGTCCGGACCGCGATGTTCGGACGCAGTTTGTCATCCAACGCGGTCATGTATACCGAGCGGTCCAGATCATGTTTTTCGGGCAAACTGGAACCAAACGTGAGGGGTTTTGTGGGAGTTCGGACATCCGCCTGGCCAATCAAAAGGCACCACGTATCGTCCCAACTCTGCGTTCGCTCAGCATGGCTAGTATTTGACGGAAGACTTGTGCTAATTGCGTTATATTTGGCGAAAGGTAGTGTGGGAGACGTTTGTGCATTTGGCGGAAGGTGTTAATTATGCTTGATTAGGCGGTCATTTCTAGATTAGGCGAAGCTTAGTACCTTCATTTTGTGGAAGCTAGCTTTCCACCAAATGCTTATGAGTAGCATTTGGCGGAAACTAGTAGCTTAGCTATTAAACAAATTACAAATCATAGTTGCTATTTTTTTAAGCCGAACATTAGCGGTATAGGGTTGGATGAATGACTCCCGTATCCATGTCCGGACACCAGTCCGGATCAATTTTTGAACAAATACCGTGTCCTTTTGCGAGTCGGCGTTGGAGATGCCCTAAGCCCCAAAACACATGGCAACACAAGATCCCTCGGCTTAGTTCGGACTTAAAAAACCTCGGCTCATAGAGACAGCTTGACATTTTTCAACAAAAACACTTACATGGAAGCACAAGGTTTTCTGTTATTCCGAATGTTTTTTCGGGATGGCTGAAATCACCGGTTTTCAGTATATTTCGGATTTTTTTCGTCCATAAGAATCAATCAAATTTTGAATTTGAAAGTTTTTGTGTCACAATATGGATATTTTGACCAAACTAAGACACATACAACTCTTCCTTCCTGCTGCTACAGTTCTTTTTTGCTACGACATTTTTATAAAGCTAAAAACAAGGACCGGAATAATATGGCCACAATCGAGTCTTCTTAGGAAGAAGAATACTTTTCTGAGGAAAAGTCTGATAGAAATGCTTCGGAGCAAAACCATCCAGACCAAAGTGTTGATGAAATTCAGTACGATAAGAAAGCTATCTTGGGTGCTCCCATCTCGAGCCCCTTGTCCTCAAAGGTGCTGCGGGACACCAGAAAATCTGCAAGAGGCAAAGTGGAGAAAGCTGATACGAATAATGATGATGTTCCCCTTGTGGCTGAGAAGCCGGAAACTTTGACCAGGACCTACGAAAAAAGGAAGAAGTCTGTGACTGAGGAAGAAGTTGCACCAGTCAAAAGTGATGGAGTCAAACCCAGCAGATCTTGGGTAGGGTGTCCCGAGCTGGTAGTCTTGGTACGATGGTAACAGGGACACCGGATTTACTCAGGTTCGGGCTCTCTCGGATAGATAACATCATGCGTCCTGCTATGATTGTATTGATATCGATGGGGTACAGAGTTCAAGTTGATGTACCAAGAGACCGTGTGTCTATGAGGTTGTCCTCTACGGTCCTAACCCCTCGGCTTATATAAATGCCGAGGGTACCTAGGGATTACACATAGGTCGGTTACATCTAAGGGTAAGCGTGACAAAGACCACCTCTAAGTCTTGAAGTATGCGCCAAGTTTTCTAGGCCCGATGAATCGGGCCCACTGGTTTAATGTTCATTGGGGTCCTCGGCCCGGCCTACATGGTCGGGAACCAACGTGGCTAGGAACCCCTCGTTCAGGACACCATCAGTAGCCTCTGAACCTGCCTTCAAGTTGTGGATGCTCCACGATCCCTCCGAGTTGTTCTCCGTCTTCATTCATCAGTCTAGCAACCTGGTTCAACAAGTCCTACATCTTTTCTTCTGAATTGTTCAAGTCTTGGCCAAGGAGCCTTATACCTCGGGCATGCGAGGAGCCCGTTTAAACTTCTAGAGTTACTTTCCTCGGATTCGAAGATGTTTCCCACGCAGAGCTACCTTAATGGCGAAGCATTCCCATGCTCAAATGAGGATGACGGTTCAGTCCTGCTCTGATAACTTTGATCAACCTGAACCGTCATCGTGCGTCACAGAGCCGTGTGGTCATTTCAGAGGTAATCATAGTGTGCTAGCATGGCTCGAGGCCACAGCCATTGGCACGTCTAATCAATAAAGTGATCGTGCCCCAGATATGTAGCAGCACAATCGACCATCTCCTCGATTCCTGCGTGTGCTGAATGCACGTCGTGTGGGGAACTCGCTAAATTACAGCCAAACGACACACTTGATCAGCATCTTTAGTTGCCTATAAAAGGCCAAAGGTAAAGCGGATTCGTTTTATGCTCCCAGTGTTCCCTGCCCTCATCGCCATTGAGCTCGAGTGCCTTGAAACCAGAGCCAAAAAGCTTCCAGTTTCCTCCTCCCCTTCCGTCTTCAAGAGATGACAGGAGATACTAATAGGGATAAGCCTAGTAGTGACGCGGGGTAAAATGCTAGTAGTAGCGTGGTTGGCCGCCTCTACTACTAGCTCGCCGCAGCTAACTGGTAGTACTAGCGCATGGTAGTACCCCGCGCTACAACTAATTCTACTAGTAGAAGCGCGGGTGTCACCTGCGCTACAACTACTTAGTTTTAGCGCGGTTCTCTAGCCCGTGTTGCTGCTACCTCTTGTGTAGTAGTAGCGCTTGCCCCGCGCTACTAGCCTAAAACCCACGCTACTACTATTTATTTCAACATTTTTTTCTTCTACGTATTTATGCAGTATTTATAAAGGTTTCTACATAGTACCAACATATAGACACAGCATTGAAACTATATGATACAACAATGTCTCATCATCATCATCATAATCATTGTGATACAACAATGCATGATCACATAATAAACATAACAAATCTCGTAATACCAAACTAGAGTGCTACGCAACATAACAAAGTTTCATCGTACAGAAATTCAATGTTTCGTCCTACACAAAGTACTAATTAAACTGACATCGTCATCATCAATCCCGACTTCGTAGTCCCCTTCGGCATATCCGGGAGAATGCACCCTAGCTTTGTGAAAGGCAAGAGGTCCTGACGTTGTAGCTATATGCGAGTGTTCATGGCATCCCGCATTTGTGGGCCGCCGAAGAACATCCCATCCTTTTCGATGACATCTTTGGTGACAATCGTCGCAAGCGACCGCTGGATGCGATAGAACTCAACTCTGAGTTTTTCATCAGGTTCAAAGCCTAAGAGAGCACCATCCAGAACACTCTTGATGTGGGTGTAGTCTTTCTTCTCCGTGTTTTTGGACGAGTCCAAATAGAGAGCGTGGGATACTTGCGGGTACAGAACGATAAGTACGCAACACTCGCTGCAAAAAATAAATTAAACTCAAATTAGCCTTCATACATGCAAAGGAAAGATTGAAATGTACGAAAGGATGTGTTATAGTGGCTAGCGAATGACTTATAGGGGATAATAAGGCAAGAGAATCATTTCCTTGTCCTTATTCGCCACCATGAAGTCTTCAATGTACTGTCTCGCAGTGTCACGTTCCGTTTTGCCGGCCTTCAAGAAGCCCTCAAATATGTAGTAGGGGTCCGCTACCGCGATGGACGAGATTTGCTCTTTTTTTATCGCATAGTTTATATGGAGCGCAAAAGGCAGAAGAACATAAAATAGAGCCGCCTCATGTGATACATCTCGAAGATGTAATCAAACCGCAGGACGAACATGTTCATGGGGGATATGTTGACGAAGCCTAAGCCCCTCAGCACCTTAACCACGTAAAGTGGGTATCGTGGATCATTCGATCGGAGAGGGCTCATCTCTGTCGACAGCACATGGTCATGCAGTCTCCTGAGATCCCCAGTTGTGTCACTGAGCGCATCTGGTAGTAGCATCGGCTCACCTGCGACATGGAGAAGCGGCGCTTTTCGGATCGGTACCCTATCCTGAACCCGGATCGCTGAAAGCAGCTGGCTGCTGGAAGCTTTGGCAGCAGGACCTTTCTTCGGTCTCTTCCTTTGCTTCTTCGCGGGCACAGGAAGTGAGACTACCGTACCCTTCTCGATCGTCGCCCCCATTGTTGTCAGGCTCAGTATTGTACGCTTTCTGCTGGTTGTTCCTGGGTGGAGGCATCTGGAGGCGTGTCCTAGGAGGGTTACCTGAATAGAGACTTCTTGCACTCAACCCGAGGACATTCCTTCTCTGATACATCAAGCATTTCAGCCTCCGGATCATCACACTCACGGTCATAGACTGAATCATATTGGCTCATTAATCCTCCATTGTCGTAGGAAGTATTGATGTAATAGCTATTGTCATCCTCCTCCATTTCATCATCTTGATCCACGGGGGTGACATGATCAGCCACTGGACGGTTGGACCCCCCTTCTTCGCGTCTGATCTAACCGACCAAGACAGAGGGTGGTAATGGGATAGGTGTAGTGGTGTTACCTTCGACCGGCCTCGTCCGGCATGGTGTTGCCGTTGGTGTGCTCCCGGATGCCTCCACACGAATTAGGCTTTTCGGCCATACCATCAGACAATTCTTGCATTATACTAGGGAAGCCTGGCTCTCGTCATTGTTTGCCCCGGTTCAAAGCAGAGGAGGCAAACTATCATGACCCCGCATTACACGAGCCATGGAAACCTTGAACGCGTCACTGGGCATCGATCGGCCATGGAACAAACGATCACATGGCTTGATTATTGTACACTTTGCCACATCCACCAGTTGGTCATTGATGTTGTATAGGAGGGTGCATGGTGTTTCGTCGGCCTTCGAAGACATGTGCAATGTCAGAGATCCAAAAGCCAGAGCAAAGCAAGATAAAATATGTTGATGAGCGTGGGACGCATAATTATCATGAGGGCGCTAAGCTCAACTAATTTCAACACTCTGCCAAGCATGCCAGAGACGGAGGAGGGGCTGCTATGAGTGGTGTGGCGAGTGCGGGTGCGGGTGCGGTTTTGGATGTGGGTGCAGCTTCTATGTTGACCTAGTTGCTCCCAGTGAAGCTGGGAAGGGAAATTTCTTTGTTTGGATTTTTTTTCACCCACTTCAAAACAGCCGGAAGCACGGTAGACCACTGAGCTGCACATTCTTCTGTGGCCACACCTTTGGCTGCATCGATTGCCGCAGATTTGGTCTCTTCTTTGGCCGCACTTGTGGCTGCCTCGACTGCCTGCATGACTTGCCCCTGGATAGACATTAGCTTAGCTTCCTTCTCTGCCTTCGCGTCTCCTTGTCTGCCTTGTAGTAGTACTTCCACGTGGCGCCGTCGTCGGCGCCGACTACATGCCATACTCCAGTGGCTCGTGCATCGGCTTTCCCTTGATTATGTTCAACGCCTGGTTAAAAGGAGAGTCCCATGGGTACTTCGTCGGCGACTAAGATGATGAGTCGCTTTCATATTGAATCATTTTTTGCTCTTTCTGCAAAAGGAACGTTAACCGTTTAGAAATGTGACTACTAGCTAGAACATAGTTGGCTTGTTAGAAGCTAAGGTGCAGTACTAGGAAATACCTTATAGGTAGAACCTTAACAGTAGCGTGGGGTAATAGGCCACCGCTACTGCTACTTAGCAGTAGCGCTGGGCCTAATCCAGTGCTACAGGTAATGCTATAGTAGTAGTGCAGGATAGCCACCCAGTGTTGCTGCTAAAGGGTCCCCACCTTACCCACTGAGGCTACCCGTAGTAGTAGCATGTCCGAAAACCCCCACGCTACTTCTAAACTTAGAGCAGTAGTGTGGGCCTACGGCACCACGCTACCACTATGGGTGTACTATGCCAGCA
Source organism: Thinopyrum elongatum (assembly GCA_011799875.1). NCBI lineage: Eukaryota > Viridiplantae > Streptophyta > Magnoliopsida > Poales > Poaceae > Thinopyrum > Thinopyrum elongatum. The sequence goes on from CM022303.1 coordinate 65,403,799, forward strand.
GGTGGGCCCAACTTAGAAGCAGCATGGGCCATTGGCCAGCGCTACTGCTACGGCCTTTAGCATTAGCGTTGGCCCCTAATCCGCGTTGCTGCTAAGCCAGCATTATCCCCTATGTACCGACGCCCGTTGCTCACTCTTCCCTCTCCACTCTCTCTACCTTCCTCACCTCACGCGTCATCGCCGTCGTGGCCGCACTGTAGGAGATATGCCCTAGAGGCAATAATAAATGATATTATTTATCTCCAAGTTCATGATTATGTTTATGTTCCATGCTATAACTGATGTGGTTCCTGAGCCCGTATATTCATAAAGGCTCTGGGGAAAACCCATGTGCACGTATGGAATAATAAACGGTAAAATATATTCCTAGTCGTGCCTCTAAGACTAACTCAAGTGTTCCATGATGATTATGTTTTCCCAATCATGGGCATGTCTATGCCAGCAACTTGGAGGGCACAATGTTGGTAGAACATTTGTGTTGAATCGACCCGAATTGATGTTATGCTATGAGATACATTCACCACAAGTTAATGGTTAATAACACAGAGAAGTTAATATTTGCATAATTCCTTAGACCATGAGAGTATTGAGTTTATTCATACTTGCTTCATGAACTTTGAGGTTTGTTAAACGTCATCCGTAAATGGGTGGCTATTACGGCAGCTTACGGGTTCATGGAAAAGTGTGTCAAGTAACTTGATAGCTCAAGATTGGGATTTGCTCCTCCGACGATGGAGAAATATTCTCGGGCCCTCTCAGTGTTACGGTATCCACCATCGTCTGGCCAGACACATTGTGATTTGATCACTGGGATGCCGAAACACGGAAACGAGAAAAGAGAACAAAACCGATAACGAGGTAACTTGCATGGTGGACAAATTGTTGATCCACGGGGATGCAATAAATTTCACCTCGGGTGTTTGTAACATATCGCGAAGCAACAGGAATAGCACAGGACAACTGGAGGTTCACTCGAATATTTATTCGTGTGGGTATAGGGATCAATATGGGTGTCCACGGCTCTGATGTTGATCATTGATCGGAAGGGGTTCCGGGTCATGTCTATACTTCACCAAACCTATAGGGTCACACGCTTAAGGGTCATCTATCTGCTGAATACTAGACAGGGAGTCTGAGAGAAAATCTCTGGAAAAAGTTTCAGAGACAGCGGAAAAGTTCCGCAGAGAGATGACACCGGATGAGTTTCGGTAAAACTGAAAAGTTGTTTCACGGTATATCATTAAGTCAAATTGGTTTCGGCATACGCCTGATAATTCTTGGAGGGTGCCAGAATCATTCTGGAAACTTCTGGGAATTTTCCGAGATTAAAACCGGAAATGTTCCGGAGCTGCCGAAACCGGTTTGGTTGCTTTTCGCAGATGAAAATCACTAATCCGAAATTATTTCAGAACGTGTCCAAAATCATTTGTGTGGGTACTGGAATTATTCTAAGACCCACAGAAATATTTTTGGATTTAACGATAGCGGAAAATTGTCTTCGTGAATAGTGAAAATCACTTTATGGATATTTTTATGGAAAGCCACCTTTTGGGGCTTTACCCAAAAGGCTTCTAGAAGGACTTGGGGATCAAGGAACCCCCTTTGGGGGGCCCCCATGAAGGTGGGATGTTTAAGGGTGCACCTCCTCCATGGAGCTCCACTTGCCATTCCTTTATGCCCTTTTTGACCTTTATGTGTGACATAAAGTGTGGGCATTTTGGGTTTTTTATGTGCCCCCTTACCCCTTGGGTTTTCCTATAAATAGAGGTGGAGAGGCACTCTCCACAATCATCCTTGCTCTCATACACATGCCATAGACTTGTCTGGCTTCTCTCTCCCTCCCAGCAAAATAGTTTCGTATAGCCGAAAGGCTGTCTGGGTTCCAGCAGGAACTAGTTCTGGACGGCAAAGTCCTGCCGGATAGCTAACACTGTATGTGTGCAACCCCGTAGAGAGGTCGTAGTTTCAATCTTTTGCCCGAGGGGTTGTTCGAGTATCCTCTCGATGGGCTGTCCGAGTTTTCGTTCGAGTTTCGAGGGTCCTTCCGGAGGGCTGTCCGTGACATCGTCCGAGGGACTGTCCGACCGCCTCCCGAAGGGCTGTCCGTCGAGGGAGTACATCCTCGCGGTTGGGAGGTTGTAAATCCCAGCTGCGGGGATCTGCACCGACGATCTCCATCGACTCTTCTTCCGCTGCGCTTCGAGTCGGTACGGATCAGATCAAACCTTGTATGCAGTCTCCATAGTGGTCCTGGGTGTGCTCGCTGTACCGAAATTTTTTGTTTTCCCTCGCATTCCCTACAGTGGCATCAAGAGCCGTGCTATGCGTAGATGCAGGTTATGATCTAGAATACATGGAGATGTATGGGTATTGCATAATATAATTTTGGAGTAGATGAGATCTATTGCTGAAAATTGTTTATGCGGGTAGCAGATGAAATCTGTTACCCGATGTTCTTTTTGCTTCCCTAGAATTTGCGTATTTTTGATCTTGAAACGGCATGGTGGAATTTCACAAAGTTCTAGCAATCCGCGATCCTGATTTATCAACGAAGTGCTATAAGTTCTTTGGGTTCCACCGTAGTTGAGAGAAAGATAAAATCGCGCAGACGAAAGGGAAATGAAGATATGATCTGCACGGGGGTCATGCGTATGACGAAGTTTAGTACGGGGCTCGAGATTTTATTATCTTGTGTTTCATACACCCCGTGATGTTAATCTAGCGACTTGAATAATCATACTTGATGATAAACGTTGGTAGCTGCGGTTTGAGTCAAAACCTTAGAAGCCACGTAAAATAAAATTTTGCATAAACCAATTAGAGTCTAACTTGGTTTTGCAGATGGTTTGCATGTGATGTGGTATAGCAGTGCTCATATTAATTCGATTATGTATGAGATGACTATATGATGTAAATTGATTAACATGACCTGTGTGTCATGATTCGGCATGATGGCTGGAGCCATATGATTGTCACTTTAAATGACCTGCATGTCAATCTTGTTGTAACGCATTATTTTATTAGCTATAGAGATAGCAATATTATCTGGTGCATCGAAAAGGTGGTGGCAATCTTCGCGAAGGTGAACACCGACGCGAATGCCGAAGACGAAGAAATACAAGACTTCTCCGTCAGAAAGGGCTATACCATATCATGCTATTATGAATTGCCTGAGATGTTTATCCCTTTTGATGCACCCTTATTGACTGCACGGTAGTCACTTTTATTAGGGTGATCTCTCACAAAACTATCAAGTAGTTAGTGTTCTCCCAAGTGTAGCACCGTCATGGCACCTATCTTTTCGGGGTACGACATGTACACATGAGTACGAACGATTAGAGAAGTGTGAGGCGGGTGAGGTCAGACCTCACTCCGTGATCACTTGGTTGTCTTGACGTTCAGGCAGGACAGTCCTGAGCTCGGAACACACGCATCGAAAGATGGACAAGGGTCACATAGAAATGTGATGGGCAAGTTGGCCTACCAATTGAAATTCACGTCATCAGTGATGAACCCGTCAATGGCGTCGAATTGAAATGCGGATCTTGAATCACTCACAATCAATTATGAGAGATATTTATTGGAGTGGGAGCGCACTGCAAAATTAACTTGTTTAATTCTTAGTGCAATTAATTTTGAACACTGTCTAAGTGTGATTTGCATAATAGTTGTAGAAGAATGGCTCGCGTTTCCACCTTCCCTGTTAAAATTGAATAGCTGTTAAATATCTGGTTAAATCTTTACGGTTGGTAACGTAATGTGAGGATTGTCCTTAGGAGTGCCAAGGACTTTATCCTATCGCATGCTTTCGGTATTCTCTCGCTAATGCTATGGATCATGTGACTCTCGTCCTTCGATCCAAAAGCTAGAATTCTGTTTCAGTCAAGTGCAATACGTTTGCTTCCATGAGACCCGAACTTCAAAAGTTTTGGGATAGTTATGTGATATTCATGGAACTGAAAATTAATTTTCAGATACAAACAAAGACTAAAAGATATGAAATATCCAAAGCAATGTTTGTCTGCAAACTATTAGTAAAGGTGTTTACTATGCATTAGACTGATTAGAGAGGGATCCAGAAGAACGCCTGTCATATGATGAAAGGTGAATAAAACAACAATTTAAAGAGAAAGGAAGTGTTCGAAGGGTGTTAGTGAAACTTTCATGCCTAGGAAGTCCGGGGCTAATGCCACTCCTAAGTTGAGTGCTTCTTCTGAGAGTAGGAGAAATACTGAAAGTTAAACTGTTAGAAGTATAAAGGCAAAAAGAGAGAAGACTGGAATATCCAGCTCATGTATGAATGTCATACAAGTTTTTTATGTATAGAAGGCTGGTCAAAGATATAGTTCTTGGGAATTATGGTTAAACATGTTAATCACTAATTCTTGGGCATTGTGAGTTGATCACAAAGATACCCGCTCGATTGCATTCTGTTGCAACTCGATGTAAGAACTACCATGGACTGAAAGACTAGCCAGGAATGAGGTTTTGATACGCGCTGGGAACATAGTAAAAGTTACTATAACTTCCATCGGTATATTACCTATGTATTTATTTTCATAATTCATTTTAGAGTTTCATACACTCTAGCCCTTTGCATAAGATATCTTGCAAGAAGGTTGTTCATCAGAGAACTTTTTATGTTCGGTGTTATGAATAACATAAGGGCCATACTTTCATTATGAATGAGATGTATGTTATGAATAATGATAATAATATATTACCTCTGTGTTTACTTTCATAGTTCATTTTATAGTTTCATACACTCTAGCCCATTGCACAATGTTTGTTGCAAAAGAGTTGTTCATAAAACAACAATTGTTGTTCAGTATTATGAATAACATGAAGGGCCATGCTTCCATCCAAGATGGGATGTATGTTATGAATATTGATGAAAATATGATACATCCATAACACTGACGCTAAATGTCGCAAGACTAAAAGAATACCACACAAGTGTGGCACTGCATTTGGTCCCATTGGAGAAACCCGCATGGAAAGTTCCATTATGATGGATTTTGAAGTCATTTGATTTTAAATCATCTGACACTTGCAACTTTCGTCCGAAAAGTGAAGTGTCTGAAATACCGTTCACAGGCCATAAGGAACGAATAGCAAACTTATTGGTGATCATACATTTGATGTGTGTAGTCCGATAAATGTTGTTATTAGTGGATTTATCTATCATCAGAAATGACTCAAGTAGATATATGGATATTTACTTGATGAGACATAAGTCTAGATCTTTTGAAATCATTCGAAATGTTTCAAAAATGAAGTAGAAGTTATTGTAACAAGAAAATTATGTTTCTACAATTCGATTGCAGAAAGGAATATTTGAGTTACAAGTTTAGCGAATGTCTGATGAGTTGTGAAAGGGGTTTCATAACTTGCACCTCCTGGAACACCACTGCAAGTGGAAAGTCCGTGAAGATGTAATTGAACCATTCATGACATGGTAAGATCAAAGATGACATAAATAAATTTGCCATTATCCCTTTTAAAGTGATGCTTTAGAGACTGTGGCGTTTACACTGAAAGGAGCTCCATCGGGTCTGTTGAAATGATGCCATGGTATGGTACGCCCAACCATATTATATCTTTCTTAAACATTTGGAATATAGGGCTTGTGAAAAAGGTTACAAACCTATTCCAAATCAGACAAGTGCTACTTTGTAGGTTATCCCAAGTTATTGGGTATTCCCCCACCCCTATACCAAGGCAAAGGATTTTGCCACAAAACGGTATGCTTTTAAAGAGAATAGTTCTTGCAAAAAGGTGAGTGGGAGGAAAGTGCAACTCGACGAGATAACAAGTGGAAGGAAAGACAATTCCGAATCTGCTTTGTCTACGAATAAGGAAGCTATAAGTAATGCAACTATGAATCTCATGGAGAGTTCGATCCTGGCTCAGGATGAACGCTGGCGGCATGCTTAACACATGCAAGTCGAACGATCAAATCAAAGGAAAGAAACCTTGGAAGTGATTCTAGAGTTTCCTACTGGGACTGATACGGAAGCCTCTACATGAGATGTATGGACTTCGGTCGAACTTGCAGCTGAACAACGTAGGCAAAGCTCGTGCAAACCTCTCAGGTGCGCAAACGAGATATTGTTGTTAGACAACAGTATACCTACGATACACAAGGAAGCGTTGATGGGCCCTGACTCCATAATTGGCTAAATGCCAATACAATCCAAGATAGTTTCCATATAAGTGATTCAAGATTAAAATCTTGATACACCTTTCGGAAGACTTAGAGTCTAACGAATATTTATGGAACTAAAAACTAATACGGATAAAAATGTTTTGTCCATAAAGCTCGACTTGTTGCAATAACAAATTCAAGAAGTTGACTACGATGAGGTTGTTTTACCGTAGCGATGCTTAAAGTCGGTTCGGGTTGAACAAGTAATTAATACATATTTCAAATCATGAGATATGAAACATGGATGACAAAAGGATTTCCATCTGATGGAAATGAAACCAAGGACTTGCATGTGTTACAGTCCAAGGTATTTTGTCAATCTAGATGATGCTAGTGAGTGTGCAAACTTCAGAGTTCCAGCGATGGACAAAAGAGAGCAAAATGGAGTTGGAATTTTCGTGTTTTGATATGGTCAAAGGGGTTTGACTTCATCAATGGGTAACGAAGATGCTTGTGATTCAAGAAAATAAGTGGGAGCATAATAATATTTCTAAACACCTTGTGTGCTTACATTGTTAAATGGAAATAAATTTCTTGACACGAATTAGGACTTCATTGAAAATAGTTTTTCGATGAAGTGCTTGGGCTAAATAGTCTCAATATTAGGCATGATGATATATGGAGATAGATTTACCTAATGGGTCTAAGCAAAAATACATATTGATAAGATGCTAAAACATTTTAGCACTAAAAACGTCAAGGAGTGATTCTTGCCAAAGTCACATGGAAAGAGTTTTTGCAAGACTCGGTGTCCCAAAACACTGATGAGTAAAATACATGATGGAGATTCCACACACTCTTGTGTTTGGATTAATCATGTGTTCCATGGTATGTAAAACAACCAGATATGTCCGATACTCCCAAGGTGTTGCGAGTATAGATACCAAAGTGATCAAAAGTACTGATCGTGGGACAACAGTGAAAAAGGGTCATTGAGTACTAAAGAAGCACTGATGACATGTTTTCTCGCAAGCAGAAATCATGAAGAGTTTGTTGTAAAAGGTTACATCGATACTGTCTTCACCATTTATCCATGGGATTTTCGATTTAAATTGAAGGTTTTGTGTTACACACAATATGGTGGCACAGTTAGTTGTAAATTATTCCAAACAAGATACTGTGGCGAATTCTATAACAAAGGCTAAGTATGTTGACACTTTAGAAGTGACAAACAAGATGTTGAATCATATAGTTCATTCATTAACTTAGTATGGTTCCAAGAAGGCTTTGGTCAATGGGACACTATGGCAGATAGTTGCTCCATAGCTCAGTCTGAAGAATCAGGTTTCGACCAATGATTCACATATATACAAAGCCAAGTCCGCACAAAATATGAATTTTGTGAAAGCGTGAAAACGCGAGGATATGCAGAGATACACACGGAGCTGAAGTTGTCAGATCCGTTGGACATCAGGCTATACCACATGCAAAGCATTTTTTACACCGGTATGCCATAGGTGTAAAGTGCATTAGCATTAACTAGATTATTCACTCTAGTGCAAGTGGGAGTCTGTAGGAGATATGCCCTAGAGGCAATAATAAATGATATTATTTATCTCCAAGTTCATGATTATGTTTATGTTCCATACTATAACTGCTGTGGTTCCCGAGCCCGTATATTCATAAAGGCTCTGGGGAAAACCCATGTGCACGTGTGGAATAATAAACGATAAAATATATTCCTAGTCGTGCCTCTAAGACTAGCTCAAGTGTTGCATGATGATTATGTTTTCCCAATCATGGGCATGTCTATGCCAGCAACTTTGAGGGCACAATGTTGGTAGAACATTTGTGTTGAATCGACCCGAATTGATGTTATCCTATGAGATACATTCATCACAAGTTAATGGTTAATAACACAGATAAGTTAATATTTGCATAATTCCTTAGACCATGAGAGTATCGAGTTTCTTCATACTTGCTTCATGAACTTTGGGGTTTGTTAAATGTCATCCATAAATGGGTGGCTATTACGGCGGCTTACGGGTTCATGGAAAAGTGTGTCAAGTAACTTGATAGCTCAAGATTGGGATTTTCTCCTCTGATGATGGAGAGATATTCTCGGTCCCTCTTAGTGTTACGGTATCCACCATCGTCTGGCCAGACACATTGTGATTTGATCACTGGGATGCCGAAACACGGAAACGAGAAAAGAGAACAAAACCGATAACGAGGTAACTTGCATGGTGGACAAATTGTTGATCCACGGGGATGCAATAAATCTCACCTCGGGTGTTTGTAACATACCATGAAGCAATAGGAATAGCACACGACAACTGGAGGTTCACTCGAATATTTATTCATGTGGGTATAGGGATCAATATGGGTGTCCACGGCTCCGATGTTGATCATTGATTGGAAGGGGTTCCGGGTCATGTCTATACTTCACCGAACCTATAGGATCACACACTTAAGGGTCATCTATCTGTTGAATACTAGACAGGGAGTCTGAGAGAAAATCTCCGGAAAAAGTTTAGGAGACAACGGAAAAGTTCCGGAGAGAGAGGACACTGGATGAGTTTCGGTAAAACTGAAAAGTTGTTTCAGGGTATATCATTAAGTCAAATTGGTTTCGGCACATGCCTGATAATTCTTGGAGGGTGCCAGAATCATTCTGGAAACTTCTGGGAATTTTCCGAGATAAAAACCGGAAATGTTCCGGAGCTGCCGGAACCGGTTTGGTTGCTTTTCACAGATGAAAATCACTAATCCGAAATTGTTCCGGAACATGTCCAAAATCATTTGTGTGGGTACTAGAATTATTCTAAGACCCACAGAAATATTTTCGGATTTAACGGTCGCGGAAAATTGTCTCCGTGCATAGTGAAAATCACTTTATGGATATTTTTATGGAAAGCCACCTTTTGGGGCTTTACCCAAAAGGCTTCTAGAAGGACTTGGGGATCAAGGAACCCCCTTTGGGGGCCCCCCATGAAGGTGGGACATTTAAGGGTGCACCTCCTTCATGGAGCTCCACTTGTCATCCCTTTATGCCCTTTATGACCTTTATGTGTGACATAAAGTGTGGGCATTTTGGGTTTTTCTTGTGCCCCCTTACCCCTTGGGTTTTCCTATAAATAGAGGCGGAGAGGCACTCTCCACAATCATCCTTGCTCTCATACACATGCCATAGACTTGTCTGGCTTCTCTCTCCCTCCCAGCGAAATAGTTCCATAGAGCCGAAAGGCTGTCTAGGCTCCGGCAGGAACTAGTTCTGGACGGCGATGCCCTGCCGAATAGCTGACACCGTATGTGTGCAACCCCGTAGAGAGGTCGTAGTTTCGATCTTTTGCCCGAGGGGCTGTTCGAGTATCCTCCCGAAGGGCTGTCCGAGTTTTCGTTCGAGTTTCGAGGGTCCTCCCGGAGGGCTGTCCGAGTTTTCATTCGAGTTTTGAGGGTCCTCCCGAAGGGCTGTCCGAGTTTTCGTTCGAGTTTCGAGGGTCCTCCTGGCGGGACTGTCTGACCGCCTCCCGAAGGGCTATCCGACGAGGGAGTACATCCTCGCAGTTGGGAGGTTGTAAATCCTAGCTGCGGGGATCTACACCGACGATCTCCACTGACTCTTCTTCCGGTGCGCTTCGAGTCAGTATGGATCAGATCAAACCTTGTATGTAGTCTCCATAGTGGTCCTGGGCGTGCTCGCTGTACCGAATTTTTTTGTTTTCTGTCGTGTTCCCCTACACGCACCGCTGTCCTGCTCGGTAAGCCCCCGTCCTCACCTTCCTCCTCGCCCTCCTCCATCCTCCACCCCCCGCCCCTCCTCTCTCCTCCAGCTAGCCGCCGCCCCTCCTCCCTCCCCCGTCCTCCCTAGCTTTTAGGCATTCTTCAAGTTCTAGGTCTAAATGGAAATGAATTGCTAAATGGTCCTGCTATATGCATGTTTTCATATATAGGTTTTCATCGATGTGGTAGTAGTAGATGAGTAGCTGTGAAAATGTGAAGTTAGTATTATTTTTTTGATACAAATTTTTGAAGCTAGTATTCTTTTGAAATGAAAATGTGAAGCTAGTGTTTCTTTTTTGAAATGAAAAGTTGAAGCTATTATTTTTCTCAAATGGAAACGCGAGGACTTAGGCCATTGGCAAAAAAGGTTAGTGTCTTGCATAATTTGACATTAGAAAGGAGCAACAGTAGTTGACTATAGTAGGTCCTTTGCATGATTTTGAAACATGAGAAAGACCTACTTTCTTGAAGAACTAGAGTATTTAGTTATGCTTCTTGTCCAAATGAAATGTTTGGGTTATAAGGTATATTGAAATGTTTTTTTCAATATTGAACCATTGAAATCTAATGAGCACCAAGTGTGAATGCTCATGTGTGGTGCAGGGTAGATCACCGACGAGCTGGACGACGATGCCCAGAAGATCACCGACGACACCCGTGCCCTGTCGACAGCCATCGTATATAGTGAGTAAACATGGTATATATGGTTGCATAAATACGAAAATGAAGGATATGTGCTTGCCTAGTAGCCTATGTTTGTACGGAACACCTCTGAGTGGCATATGTTTTGTTGGAGTGTTGATTCATTTCTGTTCCAGCAAATTTCAGGCGCTCGATATGTCCTATTTTAGCAAACATGATGCCGGAATTTTCTGTGAATTTTAGCATGACTTGTGCTAGAATATAGGAAATATCGAGTGCCCTGAATTTGCCGGCAAGAGAATTAAACAAAATTTTGGGTTGACTTTAAGTCTGTCGGGGCACCATACATGACTGTCAAAAAATTAGTGAGGGAGAGTTTCCACCATATATGAGAGAAGAAGAATGCCGACTGTTGGCGTGGGGGTCGCTCTTCCTCTTATTTCTCGTGATAGACCTTTTGGTAATGCACGGGAAGGAAGAGAAGAGCGACCATCACCGATGGTCGAAAAATCAATGAGGGAGTGTCCACCATATGTGAGAGAAGAAGAATGCCGACTATTGCCATGGGGGTTGCTCTTCCTCTTCCTTCTCGTGATAGACCTTTTGGTAATGCACGGGAAGGAAGAGAAGAGCGACCATCACCGATGGTGGAAAAATCAGTGAGGGAGTGTCCACCATCTATGAGAGAAGAAGAATCCCAACTATTGTCGTGGGGGTCGAAATATGAGAGAGGAAGAATCCCGACTGTTGTCGTGGGGGTCGCTTCTTCTTCATTCGCAGGTGCTAGACATTTTGGTGTAATGCACATTCAAATGAAAGGAGGAGCAACCATCACCGATGGTCGCAAATATCAGAGAGGAAGAATCCCGACTATTGTCGTGGGGGTCGCTTCTCCTTCGTTCCCGTGTGCTAGACATTTTGGTGTAATGCACTCGGGAACGAAGGGAGGAGCGACCATCATCGATGTTCAAATATATCAGAGAGGGAGTGCCCACCATATACACCAAGTGATATGAGAGTTTTCAAGGAAAACTCGACATACCAAAAGTTTACCCATGTTGAATAGTGATCTGTGTGTTCAGTTTCTGGTTATTGCCATCGATTTGTAATCTTTGAATTATGAACATGGGAAATGTCTAACGGTCATAGGATCCCCGAGTGTGATTACTGCGGCGACGATCGGGGTATGTGCGAAGGGTATCGTCTGGTAAACGGTAGGTACTTCACCATCAAGCTGGATGAGACATTCGATGTTTTTACAGTAGGTATTGACTTGTGCTTCTTTGCATGAACGTGTAATTAAGCATGACTTGTGCTTCTTTGCTTCAATGTGTAATTTTCCTTTTTTTCAATTCAACTAGTGCATCCCCTGCCATTCAAGATTGTCTTGGAGAAGCTCGGTTTCCAAGATAGTGACAATATGGAGACGAAAATAGCTCACCTCAGGACTCAACATGGTTACGTTTTGCAGTTAAGGTCTACAATGCAGTTAATCACACATATTTTGGTTGCTCTAATTGGATAGCTCTATGCAAGGCCTATGGATTTTAGGAGGATATGCAAATAACCTTCGATATTCGTCCTGAAGATGATGTTGAAGATAATATCGACATTTGGGTGAATGTGGATATGCTTCGATTTCTACCTCTATGTGAGTTTGTCAAATAAATTTGTTAAGTAGTTTATATCATTTATTTAAATATAGTTGACAACTTATTTCCATTCTTCAAGAAATGTACGGAAGGTAGTAGACAAAACCTACTACAGTTATGGCCCTGAACTAACTTACGAGGAGAAAAATCATCTTGTCTCGTTTATTAATGATGTTGAGACTTTCAAGAACAATTATGAAATTCCTCCAAATTATGGTCAATACGTGCCACTAGTCCATGTGTTGAACTACGGTAACATCCATGGAAATAGCATGGTAAGATTTTTTACTGTTATGTCACCAGTGCTCTTTTGCATAAATTCTTCTTAGGCTAAACTACATTGCTAACTATGCTATTATTATGTTCTTCAACAGAAACTCACGAAGGATTGTGTGCCTCATCTGATGCATATGAAAGGTAACATGGATATTATTAGCTTACGGCCAAGTCTGCCTGTGGCTCACCACAGTGTATACACGATTTCTCAATGAGATGAAGACCTCACAATCAAAGAATGTAGAAAAGTTATGAATGATCGCAGGGAACTACTTGGAGGCAACATGGCGCGCAACCCACAAATTGGAGACAGGTGGATCTCTATTCTCCATAATGAAGATTCAGGGGCTATCCTATTTTATGCTATTTTACCTTAAAGAGAGTAGCAGGTCCTAGCTAGTATGCTCATCATGTGCTAAGAACAAGTAGCTAGTGTTGGTTATGACTATGATGATGATGAGCAGTTGTTATTATGATGATGATGATGAGTTATGTGCTAAAATGATAGGTTGTTATATGACTATGATGATGAGTAGGAGGACTTGTTGTTGTTATTGTTATTGTTATTATTATTATTATTATTATTATTATTATTATTATTATGATGATGATGATGATGAGTTGTTATTATGGTCATGATGAGTTATTATATCAGTGGGTGAAAGAAATACGGATTAGATTCAAGTGGATGGATCCAAAGTGACCATGTTTGGATTAGTAATATAATAACTCACCATGACCATAATGATATAACAATCTCTTAATTACTATTGTATCAAAACTTGTATAAATACAATATAAAACAAAAAAAATAAAATACGAACGAATAGTAGTAGCACGGGGTAAGGCACATGCTGCTAGTACTAAGCAGTAGCGCGGGTGCAATCACATGCTACTAATAACTGACTTAGCAGTAGCATGGGGTTGCACCCGCACAATTGCTAAAAGTTAGCTATAGCGCCGTAGCAGTAGCGCGGCCCCCCGCGCTACTGCTAGCCTCTAAACCCGCGCCACTACTAGGGTTTTCCCTAGTAGTGGTCGTAAATTAATAATTACTAGTAGTCTTATGAATTTCCTCGTTGGCGCGTCCATGACCCATTCCCTGGTCTCCTTGTCTTTCCTATACCAGGCCCTGGTAAAGTCACATTCCTGCGGGTCGGTGAACTCCGCGAAGGGGTCTGGTTCCTATAGACGTTCATGTTTCGTATCCTCCCTAGCCCACACGGGCTCCTTCCACGTGTAGCCATGGCTTCCAAGGCGGTGTGCCCTGACGTTCCTGGCCTGAAGGTTCCTAAAATGTTCCGACTTGGCCTTGGTTAGAGGGTCAGCGCTGGTAGCCTTGAATTTATCGTAGTCCTCTTTCAAAATCATCAGCCACCTCGCGCGGATCTTGGCGTAGTATGAACCTTCTTATTTCATCACCTTTCTCACCCTATTATATTCTTCCAGACGCTCAAGTCCTTGGTGAACTTTTTGAGGGATTTTTTGTTTACAAGTTTCATGTTTGGATATTTTAACGGACTGACATCGGCATTCCAGTGGGGAAAACTGGATCTCAGGTATAACTTGGTTAGGAGGAGCGCCGCCAAAGGTCCTTTGCCATCTTCCCTTAGGTTTGTCTCGTTTATCGAGACAGTCTCTCATAGGACGCATCCTAGGTTGTTGTCGTAGCCCGCTGACACCTCCCTAGGACTTGTTGGCTCTCCTTTCCCAGGGTGCACTGTGTGGACATCCTGTCTTTCGGTGCCGAGCTTATTTGTGGCACGGATCCTCTTCTGCTTCTTAGTGGCTTGGCTGCTACCATCTATGGTCCAGTAGCCGGTCTCTGTGCCGGACTCGGTGACAGCGTCGGTTCCATCAGTTGTGTCGGTGCCACTACCATCCTCCTGGATGCGAAGGGGGCCCTGTGACCCTTCTTGACTAATCAGATAGTCGATGTATGTGTTCGCATCTACGACGGCAGCGGTGTTAGAAACCCTGGCTTCGTCGTTGTGCGCCATGTTGCCTAGGGTTTAATTTGCCGGTTTAATTCTAGAACTAATAAAATGAATAATGAAATAAAAAACTTTCCTATGTTTTGCCGGAATATTGTTTAATTCCTGTTTCGGAAAATTCTAGGCACTCAATATGTCTAACTTTCTACTACAAGTCATGCCTAAATGCACTGAAAATGTCGGCATGCCCTTTGCTAAAAAAATAGGACATATTGAGTGCCTAAAATTTGCCGGAACGAAAATGAATCAACATTCCAGCAAAACATACGCCAGTCGGAGGTGTTCCTTGCAAAATCATACACATGTCCAAATAGACAAGCACACATGTCCAAATATCCATCTTCTGTGTTATACACCATATCCACACAACATGAATTATCTACAACACAAAATAGAACTAGGAGCAGCATCACAATGGTCAATTCATCATTGTGTCCAACTCCTCACTGTGGAGGGTGGGTTGGGATGCTCACTGAATGGCTGCGGAGGATACGGGTGTCATTGGTGATCTTCTGGGTGTCGTTGAGCGGCACATGGGTGATCTTCCCTGCACCCAAAAAAACATAACTATGTGAGCTGAATGTAGAGATGAAGCATCTAGGTAGGTACAACAGTGATGAACAACAAGTGCTCATCTAATAGTAACATCACAGTGACCCTAGGAATTTAGGAAAAATACCAAGGGATCAATTAATAAGTGACAACTAAAGATATTATTCATGAAAATATTCAGACTGAGTACGCCAACTGAACATGACAATATTCAGACTGATATTGTTCATGAAATTAGCCCTAGGAATTCACTGATCCATTTGACAGAAGTTTAAACTTTCTTTACTCAAAACAGTAGGAGTAGTACCAAACTTTCTTACACTGAACTTCGTTACTCTTGGAGTACCAAACTTTCTTTACAGAAAATTCAGTTAATTCAGTTTCACTGTGCACTATAAGATTTCATACTCTTGTTGTAACAAATTTAGTAAACTTTCCTATACTGGGCATTGTAAACTTCCATTACACAAAATTCAATTCTATTTTTATTAGGAAAATTTCTATAACAAATTTCAGAAGCCTGCATTTTCGTACTCTTCTTGGCAATACTCCACTCTATACTGAATTACTCCATATACGCTGGGCATTGTAAACTTTTGGTACACAAAATTCTGTTTTTGCAGTATATGAATATCATATGTATCTTAACAAGCCTAGTGGTATCCCAGCCACTATTTGAAGCTGACATTGGATTTGAGGTTTTATCTGAAGAGAGGTAACAAACAGTAGAGCAGACATATTCACATATATAGTGCACACACAAACCCATTAATATACGTGAGGAATGAACATACAAAGTAAGTACAAGTGTCATAACTAGAAGGCTGATTGTTAAGATATGAGGAGTTTTTTCCGATTAATGCCATTTCATAGAGTTTCTGTATTTTTCAGAGAGAAAAATTCTTTCATTGGGCTAGTAAGCATGATCCGTTAACTACCAAGTTTCATCTCTTGCAATTTTTCAGGTCTTCCAAAGCAAGCTCCAGGACAATACTAAATACCCATGTAATCAATTCTTTCAGATTTGCCAATACCAATTCATGCAATGAGAATACACATGCTATCCTGCCTCCATCTCGCCATACTCCTGTCCCTCTCTATGAGCTCAAACAGCCCCAAACCCTAGAAAATACATAGCAGAAGAAAGGAGAGGAGAGGAAGCGGCCTGACTTGGCTGAAGGCATAGTAGAAGAGGAGGGTTTCCTTGCCCTTAGTGGCCTTGGTGATCTCCGGCAGCCGGTCCGCAAAGAAACAAGGTCCAGGCGACTGTGAGGGCGAGCGCGGGGTCCGGGTGATGGCGAGGGCGCGGGCGCTGAGAGAGGTCCAATGAGCACGAGGTCCGAGAGACGGCGAGCGCGGGGTCCGGCGATGCGAGCGCAAAGTTCGGCGATGGCGAGGGCGCTGGGAGAGAGAGGTCGGGCGACGGTGAGCGCGGGGCCCGGGAGATTGAGAGAGGGCGATCATTGAGTGAGGAGTGGGGGCGAGGAAGGAGGGCAAGGCCCATAACACTATACTAAGGAACACTTAGTAGTAGCGCGGGGATCAAACCCCCGTGCTACGTCTAAGTTAGCTGTAGTGCGGGCGAGTAGACCCCGCGTTACTACTAAGTTTCCTTTTTCTTTTCTTTTTATTATTTTTCCAAATGTAAACTTAGTTGTAGGGCGGGTCTGGCACCCCGCGCAACAACTAAGTTATTTCATTTTTCTTTTTATTATTTTTTCTAAAATGTACTTTTCTTTTTATTATTTTTTTAACACAGCACAATTTTCTTTTTTCTTTTTCTTTTTCATTTTCATTTTTTTTCTAAAATTTTCTTTTTCTCTTTTTTTTTTTTTATGTTTAAAGTTGTAGCACGGGTTAGGGTTGGGGTTGTTTATTGTTGAAACAATGTATAACGACATAAGTGTATAATATATATTATATCATTTGACCGATAATGTTTAAGTGTGTATACAAAATAGATACATATATAAATGATAGTTTCTCAGCGGACGATGTTTCACAGTGATCGTTTTTTCCTTTTTTATTCGCTGTCGAATAATTTAGCCCCTCGTGGTGACTTTTTCCTTTCCATGGAGTACGATCTTCCTTGGTAATGTAGTCTTGCTTCTTCTTTTAACGTATGCTTCATCGCCATCGTCATATTCCCTCCTCGGCTCACTGTACTGGTCATAGTCTTCCTTGTTGGTGACTCCATTCATTCTGACGATGGTCCTTTTGCCTCTCCTCATGACAACATGACAGGGATTGCTCGTGTCGGTTATGAAGAAGCATTGGGTCACGTGGTTAGCGTGTACCCATAGCTCATTATTCGTGGTGACGTTCAAGGTAGCGCTCTTGGCCTCGGGTATAGACATGGTAATGAGATACTGGTTTTCTCTTTGGATGACCTTAGCCCATCTGACATGAAACATCGTCACGTTGTGCCATCGAGAGTATTCAAGCTCCCAGATCTCTTCAAGCCTTCCGTAGTATCTTTCAATTATGTCGCTGGTCATGGATTCCATCATCACCCCTGAGTTCTAGTAATAACTGATTTTATTTTTGGCATCTATGTAGAATGTGTATCCGTTGATATCATATGCCTGATAAGTCGCGAGGTTGACCACGGGGCCATGTGCTAAGGCATATATGTAACACCCCCGTGTAATAAACTCTGTGACACTCTGTTAAAACTACCAAGTCATGATCATTTGCAGTGCCATGTCATATGGGTTAATAATCCAATTCAAATCCACATCTGAAAATCAACTCAAATTCAAAGGTGAATTATAAAGTTGAACAAACACTGTTGGGAAAATGTTCATTAAATGGCAAATAATTCAGGAACATTTCTAAAACCAATATCAAAATAATTGGAGTTGGGCAAGCGACTCAAACAAGATGAAACAACACCCAAAACAGCAATATTAATTCATTTAAAATCATTACAGATTCAAATGAACTCCAAATCTACCCAAACCACTTTTTGATGAGAGATGATATTGCATTGCAATATTTGGGCCAACATTCACATTTTTCAAAAGAGCACAAGTGGCCTAATCATTTTGAAACAGAAAAAGGGATAAAAGAAAAGGGAGAAGAGAAATAAGAAAAAAATAAAACGCTACTGTTGGCTGGGCCTAAGTGCACAGTGTGCGGCCCAGTCCAACAGCGGCCCACCTCACCTCCCTCCTCGTGCGTGTCGGCGCGCCCCTGGCCGCGCGCGCCAGCGCCAGCCGGGCGGCGACACGCCGACGGCCACCGACGCCGCAGCCACCCGAGAGGATAAGGTCGAGGCCCGGCGTATCCCCTGGCTCTCCTCGCCACTTTCCCCTCTCCTCCCTCGCTCGTTCCGCCCCTCGCTCCCTCCCAGATCCGGCCACCGAGCGCCGTCGTCGCCGCACTTCGCCATTTGCCGTGGCCACCGGCGACCCCGTGCTCGTCCACCGTGCCGGCTAGCTCCGCCGTCGTCTTCCTCATCTACTGGAGGCCTCAGCTGGAGCTGGGGAGCACGGAACCACCGGATCCCCTTCGTCCTCAACTACGGTCGCCGTCGTCTTCTTCGCCTCCGACGCCGGCCTTCTGCTGCTACAAAACTATCGAGGGCCTACGTGGGTGCCGCACGGTGAGCCTCTCCTCTCCCTGCTGCTCCTCGTTGGTCCCCTAGCGCCTTATAGCCAGCTGCCGTCGTTGCCGAGCTCTGCTCGCCGCTGTGCACTTCGCCGCCGCGGCCACAGACGCCGTCGTGCTCGTCCGGACCCAGCATCGAGCTCCTGGAGCTCGTGCGAGTCCAACGCGATCACTAGCGCGCCTCCCCGAGCGTTGTAGCCCTAAATCCACCGATGCCCGATTCCGGCGTCCGCCGGCGACGACCTAGCGCTCGTTTCCGGCCGTTTTAGCTCGCGCTCATGCTTTAGATCGACGCGGCGCCTTTCCCTCGTTCGAACGCGACCAGCCCCGGCCGTTTTGGTGGCCTGTGGGCGAAACCCGACGGGCGTCCAAGCCGCGCCGCCGCGATTTTGGTCGCCGGCGCAACTCCGGCGCCGGCCGCCGACGTGGCCGCCACGTGGGACACCCCTGGGTCACTGCCAGTGGGTCCCACGGGCCCCGCTGACCACGCTGACCGTGGTCAACGCGCTGACGTGGCGGCGCAATGCCACTGACAGGTGGGCCCCGTGACTAATTAACCTAATTAAAGATTTAATTAAATAGAAACTAATTAGATTAACCTAATGTCTCACTGACATGTGGGGTCCACCCCCTAATTAACCCTGGTAATTAAATTAATCCACTGATTAGCCTAGACAGAGGCTGACATGTGGGTCCCACTGGACCCACATGTCATATTTGACTTAGTAAGCCGACTGTTGACTTGCTGACGTCAGCAGCACGTCATGCTGACGTCATAATTCATTTTCTGTAAATAAAAAATTAATTCCAGAAATTCAAATAATCTTTAAAATTTAATAACTTTTAAACCGTAGCTCGGATCGAAAAAGTTAAAACATGAAAGTTGCTCAGAACGACGAGACGAGTCTGATCGTGCCGTCTGTTTCTCCATCGGAACCTCCTACGTAGAAGAACTCGTAACTCCGGACCCGAATCCGACAGATGAATAGTGCACACACGTCGGATATTAAATCCCAGAATAATTCAAAAAATAACTAAAATGACTTAGATGCATAAATAGGCAACCCTGCACTGCATCATAGCATCACACGCACCGTGTTGCATTTGTTTGCATTATGTTTACCTGTTTCTTCCCCCTCTTCTCTCTCGGTAGCCCCCGACGTTGACGTAGCTCCCGAGGCAGACGCCGCACAGGAGTACGACTACGTCCCCGACGATACTACTGAAGACCTTGCCCTTGCCCCCGAGCAAACAGGCAAGCACCCCCATTTTGAGCATGCCTATATCGCCTATTCTCTTCTCTCTTATGCTTGCATTAGAACTGCTACTGCTACTGTTTTCCTATATCTGCTGCATAGCCTGATTATTGTACCCTGCTTTGTTACCTTACCGGTTATCCTAGACTGCTTAGTATAAGGTGGGTAGAGACACGACCGAGACCCCCACTTGATCCCGACTGCCCTGCTGGACATCAGAAGACCCGATCATCGGATTGAAGACTAGACCATGGCACCGCTCATCACTTCCCCTTAGTTGCCGACACTGCTGGGTTACCATCGAGTGCCGAGGGTGATACCTCGTCAGCACTTCTGATGTTAACCTTGTAGGTTAGTTACTCGGTCGTGGTAAGCGAGGGTGATTCCTTCTACACCACCCCCGATAATGACGTCGTCGCGCAACTCCTCAAGGTGGACCTCGAGGGTGATTCCTCCTTCGTTCACCTTGATGATAACATCGAGCGGGAATTCCATCGAGGGTGATTCCTCAGGGTTCCCTTCGGTGTCAGACACACAGTTACCTTGGATATTATGACTTGCACTAAACTATGATACTAAAGACGGGTCGGCCCTGAGGGGTACCCGCGCGAGCTTAACGCGAAGTGATGTGGAGTCGGGTTGACCTGGATGGTGCCCGCGAGATAACTACGAGGCGTGGCCGGGCATTCTTAGCCCTTGCCGCAAGTCCTCGAGACGGGGCGACGGGGTCACATCGATCGTGAGTCTCTGCTCGTTTCCGCGCGCTCCTAATCCACTACGGTTTTGGATATTTGATCCGAGGGGCCTCTGGCCCGATAGCACTAACCATCACGTGGGCATAGTATGGGCGTTCTGCGTTGTACACATCAGCCGAAGCTTGTTTGACGTCAGTAAGGAGCGGCGCACGCCGAGTTGGACTGGTAACACAACCGCGCTTGTATAAGGGGTTGCTAGGTCTGCTCTCGGTGGCCCCGTAACATGTAGGAGTTCCCGGGGCGATGGCCCAAGACCCCTGGGGGCATAGGTTTAGTCCGGCGTGCTGACCTCTCTTATAAGTCTAGGTCGGGTTGCGGCGTGTTGCTTAGCCGAGGCCGGGCATGACCCAGAAAAGTGTGTCCGGCCAGAGTTAAGTGAGCGTGGTGGGTAAGTTGGTGCACCCCTGCAGGGAAGAAACTTCTATCGATAGCCTGTCCTACGGTAACGGACACTCAGAGTTGTATCCCGATCGGTACAACTAGAACATGTGGTGAGAACTGGATAGTACGGCTCTGGGATTGCTTTCTCGCAGGGAGTCGAGAAAGGATCTCAGGTCGAGGTTGATGTTCTACTACTACTACTTTACATTATGTTCATCGGCTCTTCCCTGATGCTGCAAGACTGTCGAAGAATGTTGAAGATGCTAGTCTTCGATAGGACTAGGCTTTCCCCCTCTATTCTGGCATTTCTGCAGCCCAGTCCACATATACAGCCCCCTTTGAAAATGATGCATATGTAGTGTAGATCCTTGCTTGCTGAGTACTTCGGATGAGTACTCACGTTTGCTTTATTTTCTTTTTCCCCCATTTTCCATTTGATGCCACCAGACGACGGAGCCCCTGAGCCAGAAGCCCCAGCCGACGACCAGTACTACTATCCGCCTGGCGAGTACTACTACTACGAGGAGCCGTTCGACGACCAGGAGTAGGATCGGAGGGTCCAGGGCAGGAGGCCTACGCCTTTCGATCGTAGTATTTTATTTTACCCCGCCTCTGTGAAGGCCTAATTCTCTCTATGTAATATATCTGTACCCAGATATCTAATGCTTCCGCTGACGCTTGTATGCCATCGAGCTATGTATTCGAGCCCTCGAGGCCCTGGCTTGTAATATTAAGCTTGTATGACTTTATTTTATGTTTTAGAGTTGTGTTGTGATATCTTCAAGTGAGTCCTTAGGCTTGATCGTGCGCATTTGCGTGTATGATTAGTGCACGATTAAGCCGGGGTCGTCACAATATATGAGCTTTCCGTCCATACATCCCTCTTCCGCGGGATTAGCCAGAACTCATTCTTTGAACCAACGCAAGAAAGAGAAGTTGTGCTCTCTAATAACTTCGGCTTCCATCCTGCGCAGCCCACGGTCATGGAACTTCTTTGGAATGGTCTCTTAGTGCAGTGTCAAAAAAGGATCTAGCACCTGTATGTGTTGTGGTGCTACTAAGTTTGCTATGTCAAAGTTGTTGCGTCGACCAGAGTGGTCCACATGTAATTCCCTTCAGCCGTTGCTATGACCTGCTCCTCGAGCTTGCTAAGGTGCTTGTTGATGGGCAAACCAACAACAAGGTTTCCGACACCTAGATAATTCCTGCAGAAGAAGATGCACTCTTGGGTCAGATAGCCTTGGACGATGCTTCCATCCCTACGGTACATGTTATAGATGAAACCTTTGATGACCCCATTCATCCTCTCGAACGGCATCATGCTATGCAGGAATGCCAGCCCCAGGTTGATGATGTCGTCCACATTATGGACACACGGATGCACCATGACGTAAGAGAAACCGGGCAGGAAATACATCTCAAGCTCACACAGTATGACAATGATCTCTTTCTATAGCCTTCCGAGCTGCTTCACATTGGTCGACTTTCAACAGATGACATCAAAAAAATTGCAGAGACCAATAAGCGTATCACGGACATGCTGGTCCATTATCCCTCTGAGTGCAACTGGGAGTATCTGCATCATCATCACGTGACAATCATGAGACTTCATCCCGCTGAACCTTTTCTTCATGGTGTCTAGATATCTGCTTATCTTTGCACAATAACCGGAACTAACTTTGATCCTAGCGAGGCACTTGACGAATTGATTGGTCTCCTTCGGACTTAAGGTGAAGCAAGATTGGGGCAATAATGTTCTTGCTTCTTGTTGTATTTTTTGCCCCTGTCTTCCGTCTCCGTCTCCGCCTCCTCCGACGACTTAGGGGGTCCTCCGTGAACATCTTCCCTGATACCCAAAAAATGCAAGTCGCTTCTTGCCTTCGGCCCATCCTTGGTTTTCTTCGACATGTTCATTAGTGTGTCAAGCAAGCTCTCGAGGAGATTCTTTGTGATATGCATTTGATCAAGGCTATAAGTCATGTAGAGGATGGCCAGTACGGCAAGTCCCAGAAAACAGACCTCATTTTCCATACCTTCAGTAGCGGCTCGAGCGTCTTTTTCTTCTTTCTCGGTGCGGGGCACTAACGTGGCTTGAAACTGTGTTGGTATTTCCCCAAAGAGAAAGGGATGATGCAACACAGCTACGGTAAGTATTTCCCTCAGTTATGAAACCAAGGCATCAATCCAGTAGGAGAACCAAGCAACACTATATAAATGGTACCTGCAAACAAAGAACAAAAACTTGCAACTCGACGCGTAAGAGAGGTTTTCAATCTCTCCACGGTAAAAAGATAGATTGGTTTGTGTAAGATTGGATAAATAGATCGCACAAGAACACAAAATAAATGATGCAAATAAAAAGTGCAGCAAGGTATTTTTGGGTTTTTGGAATAATAGATCTGAAAATAAACGCGGCAAAAAATAGATCGGAAAGCAATATGATAAAGGATAGACCCGGGGGCCCTAGATTTCACTAGTGGCTTCTCTCAAGAAAATAGTGCACGGTGGGTAAACAAATTACTGTTGGGCAATTGATAGAAGAACAAATAATTATGACGATATCCAAGGCAATGATCAATATATAGGCATCACGTCCAAGATTAGTAAACCGAAACGATTCTGCATCTACTACTATTACTCCACACATCAACCGCTATCCGGCATACATCTAGTGTATTAAGTTCATGGAGAAACGAAGTAATGCAATAAGAATGATGACATGATATAGACAAGATCTATTCATGTAGGAATAGACCCCATCTTGTTATCCTTAATAGCAACAATACATACGTGCCTCGCTACCCCTTCTGTCACTGGGTGAGGACACCGTAAGATCGAACCCATCACAAAGCACCTCTTCCCATGACAAGAAAAAATCGATCTAGTTGGCCTAACTAAACCAAAGATTCGAAGAAGAAATACGAGGCTATAAATAATCATGCATATAAGAGATCAAAGAAGACTCAAATAATATTTATGGATAGAGATCTGGTCATAAACTCGAACTTCATCGGATCCCAACAAACACACCACAGAAAGTCATTACATCAAATAGATCTCCAAGAGACCATTGTATTGAGAATCAAAAGAGAGAGAGAGGAAGCCATCTAGCTACTGCCTACGGACCCATAGGTCTATGGTGGACTACTCATGCATCATCGGAGAGGCACCAATGAGGATGATGCATCCCTCTGTGATTGTGTTAGATTGGATCTCGTGGTTCTGTAACTTGGGGCGGCTAGAATTGTGTTTCGACTGCTCCCCTAGGGTTTCTGAAATATTTGGGTATTTATAGAGCAAAGAGGCGGTGAAGGAGACCCCCGTGGGCCCCACAAGACTTCAGGGCGCGCCAATTGCCCCATGGGCCTCCCCCCAGGTGCTTCCTTGACTCCCAAGCTGTCTTCTGGTCCAAAAAAATCACCAAAAAGTTTCACTGCGTTTGGACTCCGTTTGGTACTGATATTCTACGAAGTAAAAAATAAGCAAAAAAATAGCAACTGGCACTGGGCACTATGTCAATAGGTTAGTCCCAAAAATGATATATAGTTGCTATAAAATGATTGTAAAACATCAAAGAATGATAATATAACAGCATGGATCAAACAAAAATTATAGATACGTTGGAGACGTATCAGGCACCCTTCCCAATTTTTCAATGACATATCGATTACGATGCCGCTCCTCTTACATGGAGATCATCGCTTCTCAACCTCACCATTGAACAGATCTCCGCACTTTCTCCATGCGTCATCCTTCTCGAGCCTTCTTCGATGCCCCATGTAGACGGTTTTCGAAGACCTTAGTTCTTTCGGTATACCCTTAGCCGAACATGCGAAAACGTAAGGGGTAAACATAGGAGAGAGGCAATCCGGCTATTGACCCAAGACACAAGTCAATATCGATGCATATAATCGTGTATGGTTCGAGGTAGTTGTCGGTGGCTCCATGGATCACCTCAATGTTCACTGTTTCTGTTGTCTTGCAGCCCCCGGTTACCTGTATTGGTGCTTGACGGCGTCTGACAAGGTATTCGATCCAAGGATAATTGATAGTTGTAACGATCAACATTGAGCGAGACCAAGGATGGACCAAGAGTGTATACGCGGCCCAAATTTTGGGTGTCTCTTTATTCAATTTTAACTAAGGTCGAGCCTAGTGCTCGAGCTAACTGAAGATACATGTCGAAGATATTACAGGTCGTCGCATTGGAGATAGAATTTGATGTCCGAACTTTTGGCTCATGTCTAGGGTCATCATTTCATCCGCATTCTCCACCTTCTCTCAGCCCTTTGTCTATCCAAGGGTGGTGACGACTACTCCTGCAAGCGTAGACGTGCCACTACTCCTCGTCTATACCGAGGAGTGTGGCAGGTGGTGACTTTCACAGTCGTTGATAATGACCTTCCTTGTCTGGTATCTCAACGGGTAACACGCAGGTCTGATACCGGCCGTGAAAGCCCGAGGTTTTGAGCCAGCCCCCGGTTGGCGTTAACTAGGCTGTCCCGTTAGCGTTCTTGATGAGCACTCAGTGATCCGTGGCAGTAGTAGTTTTGTGGGGCAGTTAGTGCCTTGGGGTCACCGATGACCTTGAGCTATACCGCACTTTGCGCCCACAGCGCACGGGTACATTGACTTGTACCACATCAATGCTAGATGTGGGTTTCACACCTTGTCTGTGACTCTGGTGCCTTTGTATTGCGCCACAACATGATGCTTGGCCTCCGAGGAAATCATTGTTTTTGGCTTACCCGACGTTGGGCATGATACCCTACATTGTGTGTGCTCTGCTAGCCCCAGGGAACTTTTAGTGTGAAATTATGCTTCCGAGGAAGGTAGTCCTCGGGAGCACACTTGGGGAGGTAGAGCGTGTATCCCTATATATGGTTTTGATCAGCAGGCTTCGAGGTGGGTAACCACCATTGCGGACCAGAAATCCTATCTCACGCTTATTGCATTGTATAGTCGACCAATCGCATAGAAGAAGGACAACAATGATGTAAATGGGCCGGCCCAACCGAGTACAGCGCATCTGTTTTTTGGGTTAACGTTCCTGATCGGTTCAGGTGGGGGGCACCAGGACTCGATCCCGCGATCTCAAGATAGAAGACAGCGCCTCTAGCCACTGCGCTAGCTCCCGATTTCGCGTTACTAAAGGGGCGTGGCTTACTTAGAGGAAACCAAATCTAGTTTTTCATTGGTTTTGTCATTTTGTTTTGCGTTTTTTTTCTTCTCGATCTTTTGCTCACTTTTCTTTTCCTTCTCCATTATTTGTTTTTTTTGTGTTCACTCTACATTTTTGTATATGTCAAAAAAAAATTTAATAAGTGATCAACATTTTTGGTATGCACGTTCAACATTTTTTATTTTTCTTCTCATTAAAAACTGTTGAATGAATATTTAAAAAATGTTGAAAAAGTATTTAAAAATGTTTAATAAGTATTAAAAATGTTGAACAAATATTTGAAAATGTTGAATAAGTATTAAAAATGTTGAACGACTATTGAAAAACCGTTGAACACGTATTTGAAAAATGTTGAGTAAGTATTAAAATGTTGAATAAGCGTCCGAACAATTTTGAACGTGTATGCAAAAAATGTTGATCATGTATATTAAAATGTTCAATAGGTATTTGAAAAATGTTGAGCAAGTATTTGAAAAATGTTGAACAGGTCTTTGAAAAATGTTTAGCAAGTATTTGGAAAATGTTGAACAAGTATTTAAAAATGTTGAATAGGCATTAAAAATGTAAACGACTATTTATAAATTGTTGAAGATGCATTTGAAAAATTGTTGAGTAAGTATTAAAATGCTGAATAAGCATTCGGACAATTGTTGAAGTGTATACAAAAAATGTTGATCATATATATAAAAAATGTTGAAAACGTATTTCACGAATGTTGAGCAATATTTTGAAAAATGTTGAACAGGTCTTTGAAAATGTTTAGCAAGTATTTGGATGTTGAATAAGTATTTGAAAATGTTGAATAGTCATTAAAAATGTTAAACACTATTTATAAATTGTTGAAGATGCATTTGAAAAATGTTGAGTAAGTATTAAAATGCTGAATAAGCATTCGCAATGTTGAACGTGTATACAAAAAATGTTGATCATGTATATAAAAATGTTGAAAACTTATTTCACGAATGTTGAGCAAGTATTTGAAAATTGTTGAACAGTCTTTTGAAAAATGTTTAGCAAGTATTTGGAAAATGTTGAACAAGTATTTGAAAATGTTGAATAGGCACTAAAAATGTTAAACAACTATTTATAAATTGTTGAAGATGCATTTGAAAATGTTGAGTAAGTATTAAAATGCTGAATAAGCATTCGGACAATGTTGAACGTGTATACAAAAAATGTTGATCATGTATATAAATGTTGGAAAAGTATTCACGAATGTTGACAAGTATTTAAAATTGTTGAACAGGTCTTTGAAAAATGTTTAGCAAGTATTTGGAAAATGTTGAACAAGTAATTTGAAATGTTGAATAGGCATTAAAAAATGTTAAAACACTATTTATAAATTTTTGAAGATGCATTTGAAAAATGTTGAGTAAGTATTAAATGCTGAATAAGCATTCGACATGTTGAACGTGTATACAAAAATGTTGATCATGTATTAAAAAATGTTGGAAACGATTTCACGAATGTTGAGCAAGTATTTGAAAAATGTTGAACAGGTCTTTAAAAATGTTTAGCAGTATTTGGAAATATGTTGAACAAGTATTTGAAAATGTTGAATGAGCATTAAAAATGTTAAACGACTATTTATAAATTGTTGAAGATGCATTTGAAAAATGTTGAGTAGTATTAAAATGCTGAATAACATTCGGCCAATGTTGAACGTGTATACAAAAATGTTGATCATGTATATAAAAAATGTTGGAAACGTATTTCACGAATGTTGAGCAAGTATTTAAAATTGTTGACAGGTCTTTGAAAAATGTTAGCAAGTATTTGAAAATGTTGAACAAGTATTTGAAAGGTGAATAGGCATTAAAATTGTTAAACGACTATTTATAAATTGTTGAAGATGCATTTGAAAAATGTTGAGTAAGTATTAAAATGCTGAATAAGCATTCGGACATGTTGAACGTGTATACAAAATGTTGATCATGTATATAAAAAATGTTGGAAACTTATTTCACGAATGTTGAGCAAGTATTTGAAAAATGTTGAAACGTCTTTGAAAAATGTTTAGCAGTATTTGGAAAATGTTGAACAGTATTTGAAATTGTTGAATAGGCTTTAAAAATGTTAAACGACTATTTATATTGTTGAAGATGCATTTGAAAATGTTGAGTAAGTATTAAAATGCTGAATAAGCATTCGGACAATGTTGAACGTGTATACAAAAATGTTGATCATGTATATAAAAAAGTTTGGAAACGTATTTCACGAATGTTAGCAAGTATTGAAAATTGTTGAGGTCTTTTGAAAAATGTTTGCAAGTATTTGGAAAATGTTGAACAAGTATTTGAAAATGTTGAATAGGCATTAAAAATGTTAAACGACTATTTATAAATTGTTGAAGATGCATTTGAAAAATGTTGAGTAAGTATTAAAATGCTGAATAAGCATTCGGACATGTTGAACGTGTATACAAAATTTGTTATCATGTATATAAAAAATGTTGAAACGTATTCACGAATGTTGAGCAAGTATTTGAAAAATGTTGAAAGGTCTTTGAAAAATGTTTAGCAAGTATTTGGAAAATGTTGAACAAGTATTTGAAAATGTTGAATAGGCATTAAAAATGTTAAAGACTATTTAAAATTGTTGAAGATGCATTTGAAAATGTTGAGTAAGTATTAAATGCGAATAAGCATTCACATGTTGAACGTGGTATCAAAAAATGTTGATCATGTATATAAAAATGTTAAAATCGTATTTCACGAATTTGAGCAAGTATTGAAAATTGTTGAACAGGTCTTTGAAAAATGTTTAGCAAGTATTTGGAAAATGTTGAACAAGTATTTGAAAATGTTGAATAGGCATTAAAAATGTTAAACGACTATTTATAAATTGTTGAAGATGCATTTGAAAAATGTTGAGTAAGTATTAAAATGCTGAATAAGCATTCGGACAATGTTGAACGTGTATACAAAAATGTTGATCATGTATATAAAAATGTTGGAAACGTATTTCACGAATGTTGAGCAAGTATTTGAAAAATATTGAACAGGTCTTTGAAAAATGTTTAGCAAGTATTGGAAAATGTGAAACAGTATTTGAAAATGTTGAATGGCATTAAAAATGTTAACGACTATTTATAAATTGTTGAAGATGCATTTGAAAATGTTGAGTAAGTATTAAATGCTGAATAAGCATTCGGACAATGTTGAACGTGTATACAAAAAATGTTGATCATGTATATAAAAATGTTGAAATCGTATGTCACGAACGTTGAGCAAGTATTTGAAAATTGTTGAACAGGTATTTGAAAAAGTTTAGCAAGTATTTGGAAAATGTTGAACAAGTATTTGAAAATGTTGAATAGGCATTAAAAATGTTAAACGACTATTTATAAATTGTTGAAGATGCATTTGAAAAATTTGAGTAAGTATAAAATGCTGAATAAGCATTCGGACAATGTTGAACGTGTATACAAAAAATGTTGATCATGTATATAAAAAATGTTGAAAACGTTTTCACGAATGTTGAGCAAGTATTTGAAAATGTTGAACAGGTCTTTGAAAAATGTTTGCAAGTATTTGGAAAATGTTGAACAAGTATTTGAAAATGTTGAATAGGCATTAAAAATGTTAACGACTATTTATAAATTGTTGAAGATGCATTTGAAAAATGTTGAGTAAGTATTAAATGCTGAATAAGCATTCGGACAATGTTGAACGTGTATACAAAAAAATGTTGATCTGTTATAAAAAAATGTTGGAAACGTATTTCACGAATGTTGAGCAAGTATTTGAAAAATTTTGAACAGGTCTTTGAAAAATGTTTAGCAA
This sequence comes from Thinopyrum elongatum, assembly GCA_011799875.1. Classification (NCBI taxonomy): domain Eukaryota; kingdom Viridiplantae; phylum Streptophyta; class Magnoliopsida; order Poales; family Poaceae; genus Thinopyrum; species Thinopyrum elongatum. The sequence continues at coordinate 65,433,817 of CM022303.1, forward strand.
GTATTTGGAAAATGTTGAACACAGTATTTGAAAATGTTGAATAGGCATTAAAAATGTTAAACGACTATTTATAAATTGTGAAGATGCATTTGAAAATGTTGAGTAAGTATTAAAATGCTGAATAAGCATTCGGACATGTTGAACGTGTATACAAAAATGTGATCATGTAATAAAAAATGTTGGAAACGTATTTCACGAATGTGAGCAAGTATTTGAAAAATATTGAACAGGTCTTTGAAAAATGTTTGCAAGTATGTTGAAAATGTTGAACAAGTATTTGAAAATGTTGAATAGGCATTAAAAATGTTAAACGACTATTTATATTGTTGAAGATGCATTTGAAAAATGTTGAGTAAGTATTAAAATGCTGAATAAGCATTCGGACAATGTTGAACGTGTATACAAAAAATGTTGATCATGTATATAAAAAGGTTGAAACGTATTTCACGAATGTTGAGCAAGTATTTGAAAAATGTTGAACAGGTCTTTGAAAAATGTTTAGCAAGTATTTGGAAAATGTTGAACAAGTATTTGAAAATGTTGAATAGGCATTAAAAATGTTAAACGACTATTTATAAATTGTTGAAGATGCATTTGAAAAATGTTGAGTAAGTATTAAAATGCTGAATAAGCATTCGGACAATGTTGAACGTGTATACAAAAAATGTTGATCATGTATATAAAAAATGTTGAAATCGTATTTCACGAATGTTGAGCAAGTATTTGAAAATTGTTGAACAGGTCTTTGAAAAATGTTTAGCAAGTATTTGGAAAATGTTGAACAAGTATTTGAAAATGTTGAATAGGCATTAAAAATGTTAAACGACTATTTATAAATTGTTGAAGATGCATTTGAAAAATGTTGAGTAAGTATTAAATGCTGAATAAGCATTCGGACAATGTGAACGTGTATACAAAAAATGTTGATCATGTATATAAAAAATGTTGAAACGTATTTCACGAATGTTGAGCAAGTATTTGAAAAATGTGAACAGGTCTTTGAAAAATGTTTAGCAAGTATTTGGAAAATGTTGAACAAGTATTTGAAAATGTTGAATAGGCATTAAAAGTTTAAACGACTATTTATAAATTGTTGAAGATGCATTTGAAAAATGTTGAGTAAGTATTAAAATGCTGAATAAGCATTCGGACAATGTTGAACGTGTATACAAAAAATGTTGATCATGTATATAAAAATGTTGAAATCGTATTTCACAGAATGTTGAAAGTATTTGAAAATGTTGAACAGGTATTTGAAAAATGTTTAGCAAGTATTTGGAAAATGTTGAACAAGTATTTGAAAATGTTGAATAGGCATTAAAAATGTTAACGACTATTTATAAATGTGTGAAGATGCATTGAAAAATATTGAGTAAGTATTAAAATGCTGAATAAGCATTCGGACAATGTTGAACGTGTATACAAAAAATGTGATCATGTATATAAAAAATGTTGAAAACGTATTTCACGAATGTTGAGCAAGTATTTGAAAATTGTTGAACAGGTCTTTGAAAAATGTTTAGCAAGTATTTGGAAAATGTTGAACAAGTATATGAAAATGTTGAATAGGCATTAAAAATGTTAAACGACTATTTATAAATTGTTGAAGATGCATTTGAAAAATGTTGAGTAAGTATTAAAATGCTGAATAAGCATTCGGACAATGTTGAACGTGTATACAAAAAATGTTGATCATGTATATAAAAAATGTTGAAAACGTATTTCACGAATGTTGAGCAAGTATTTGAAAATTATTGAATAAGTATTTGAAAAAAAAAATTGATCATGTATATAAGAATGTAGAATGAAAAACATAAAAAAAAATGAAAAAACCAAAAATGAAAAAAATGGAGAAGAAGAAAAAAGTAAATGAAAAAATCGGAGAAGAAAAAAAATGAAAGAAAAGAAAATAAACAAAGAAAAACCTGAGAAGACCGGCTCTGCTTATCACTAGTAGGCCGCGATACTTCTCCTAACCATTAACTCTTATTAGTCGGATCGGTTAGCTTCGCCTGTGATCTCGCTGTACACCACGGTTCGAATCCCTGGTTGTTCTTTTTTTAAACATCACGATTTCTTCAACGTGCGAGCACTAAATGGGCCGGTTTTTGTTCGTTGATCGCACACTGATACTAGGCCGGCCTAATTAGAAGCACCGTATGCGGTCGCAGTCCCATTGCGGACGGTGAGCTCACGTGCGCACCGTACAACAGATTTTTATCTTACTCCCATCTTTCATTGCACCACATGTCTTCCTTTTCTTGGATTTGGGCGTAGGGACCGTGATGCATGTAGACATCCAGCAGCACTAATTTATCCGATCACTCTCCCACACCTACCTCTGCATGTAGTACGCGATTGATGCCGGGACACAGATGCCTCAGACGATCCAGATATACATCCTCGGTGTCATCCTGTCGGCCGGTGATCGGTAGGGGCAACGACGGAACGTGCTGCATGTCGATCCCGTCCCATTTTGCCTCTTCCTTCCCTTGGCGATCCAAGCCAAGCTATCGGCTGCGTGCGCCCGTGTGCGAAACGCCCATGAAAGATTTTGGCTTCTTCAGGTTTATTTACTATGCGAAATGAAGTGCAAAGGGGTCTCCAGAAAGCACGAGGAGTATAATCTTCCAAATTCGTACATTAATCCTTTGAATGAAGGATACTCTCGTCCGTTTTTATACAAGTAAGACATTCATTCACATTGGTTAAACAAATCTGTCTTCTCCCATAGAGGGTTAACCTGATACGGAAAAGCAACCGGATGATTGCTGGACAAATGTTGGCGTGGACGAAGTAACTGCAGATTAATAAAATAATTAGCATTTTCTTAATCATGCGCACTAGTTAGTTATTTTTGCTCTGATGATTGTTTTTCTGAACATAGTACAGATGCAAACGCTCATTCATACGCACATATACACAGTCCTATGAATGTCACACCATACTTCTATGAGTACCTCTGAAATATTGAGCCGGCATATCATTTTGAAATTGACGAAAACGCCGCAGGCGCTTTCCTTATGGATGGGAATGTCTCCTTTCACTGAAATGCTTAAAATAAATCCAGGACAATGTAAGCACCAATGTCAAGTCTAGGATTTGAACTCTAGTGGGTTGGGAATACAATTATCCTCCTAACCATCCGACCACAAATTGGTTCGCTTGCTCTGACGATTCCATGATGACTTGTTCGATCATGTACCACTTCGCATCAGTGGCGGATCCCAGAATTCAACTTTGGGTGTTCAATTTTTTTGTTGACCCAACCATAGAAGCCATTTTTTTTCTTCATCCTATCAGATTTATTACCCCTATCTAACAAAGAAATCAAATGGTGAACTATGGCAACAAAATCTCTTGATAGAAGGTACAAATTTAGGGATTTCATAAATATAAATGAATTTTTGAACTGGGGAATTGGCTGCCATGTTGTTCTCCCCTCTCTAGCATCAACGACCGCAGCCTGCTCCTCTGTACAAGTGCTGACTAATGGGCTACTTGAGTTGCACGGAGATGACCACCCAGGTGAGCCTTTACTAGTTTGAGGTTTGAGCTTGGTTTGGACAAAAACAAAATACTATCTATACAGCTCCAACAATAACACAAGTGATATATGTGTCCACTATATACCATACATATGATTTTTTTTACACAAAATTTTGGGTGTTACTGTACACCCACGACCCTATTGGGATCCGCCCCTGCTTCGCAGCCATACCCCCTGTGAAGCTATTATTTTGACATGTACCACTTCGCAGCCTTACCCTCTGTGTAGTGTATTGTTTGATCCAATTAGTAGTCATATTCATATGTTCTGAATGAGATGGTGACCTGACGCAAGCACGTTGTTTGCTTAACGCCAACCTAATTGCTTCAACAACATCAAAGGAGTCGCTTTTCCTAATGAAATTTGGGAGAGGTATCATCATCGATTGCCTATACGTCCATTGGATGCCTTGCTTTTCTCTCGGCAAGTCTTACTCAAGGTGTTCCCCTCTTGTGACTATATTGATTAATAATAATAATCATAATAATTGATCTCGTCTCTCTCTATTGATAATTTTTGCTAAATGTCATTTTCATTCAATCAATATATCTAGTTGACACAACCACACTGAGCGAGTACGCTGCTTCTGCAGAGCACAAATGCACACAGCCAAAACGTCCAATAGGATGAAAAACAAAATATATTTTTACACCTAAAATGGAAAAAAGGATCGGCCTATAAGATGAGGTAGATCCTATCGGAAGATTACATAGTCATCCATGATGGAAAAAAAAACATCTCTAACCATATGCTCCAGCTAGGTGGACGCCATCATAAAAATGTCTCTGTCATTCGGCCTCTGCAGGATAGATCAAATACGAAGTCATCGCAGACATGCATAAATAACCTGCACATGGGACCAAATATATCTTTTCTTAAAAACAACATCATTACTATGAGCCACAAAGTCCAACATAAGGATACCACTCCCACAAGAATGTGTGAATCACGATTATATCATGCGGCGATACTCATTGGCGGAGGATGATTTGCCCTCTATGCCACCAAATATTCTCCCATGCCAACTTAGCACCCACACAACCAGGTGCGCCATAGGTTGACTCTACTAGCGCTAGGGTTGACCGTTCACAGTTCTCCGTTTAACACCAACGGTCGGTATATATGATCAGCAATGAATTGACTAGTAGCGTTTTCAATAAAAAATTATGCATGCATCACTTTCATTTTGTCGGGACATTCTTCGACCATATGATGCAGTCGAGCCGATATCGTATTGGCGAGCGACAATTTATTGATAAGCGCTTTGGAGATTTCTAGCTCGTATATTTTCTCTAGGAAATCGACCGTTCAGCAGTTGACCGGCATCCTTTCAACATGAGACTCTCGAGTCACTTATATCCGACACTCGCCTTGTTCGACCGATAATCTTCAAGTAGCGGTGACATGACACGCTAAAAAATACAGGCCGAATCAAAATAATCTATAGGGGGTTATTTTCATGACTACGCCTAGGCCTATGTGGTGGGCATGCAAGTGACTCCACACATGTACATGGGTTGATGTACAAAAGTAGCCATGCACAACTAATCAATACACTAGTGCCCAGCTGCCCGGCCTCATATACTCACACCAAGATCTCGTATCTGTGAGAGAAGAAGGAAAAATAAATTCTCTCATGGATCATGGTCATGGAGAAGAGACGGTGCCCTCGGGTGTCGCAGCTGTCACGGCCGATGTAACGCTCCGGCCAAATCCACTAGTTCGCCCATCGATTTCTAGGCGTTGGGATCTAAACTAGCCCCACATATCAACCCTAGTATTTTCTGCGCACTTTGTCCTCACTAGTGCGCACCTGAGATCAACTTTTCAGTCAGTCATCCATCCTCAAATTGCTCCAAGCTAAGCACATTTAAATTTGATCTTTTCGGATGAGCTTCCAGAAAAGAAGATGCACCTTATTGATTTGAATAGTCTATCATTTCTATTAAGCAGGGATGTCACAGCCAACCAGGGCTGGCTAGGAATTTCTCCCGATCTGTATCCACATCGAGGACCGAAAAGCCTCGTGACCCAGATCCGTATGGAGGATCATCCCCGAACAGGGGGGGGGGGGGGGGGTGTTTGTTTGGGGTGGGGGGGGGTTGGGGGGGGGGTGGGGGGGGGGGGGGGGGGGGGGGGGGGGGGGGGGGGGGGGGGGGGGGGGGGGGGGGGGGGGGGGGGGGGGGGGGGTGGGGGGGGGGGGTGGGGTGGTGTTGTGGGTGATGGGGTGGGGGTTGGGGGGGGAGTTGTTGGGGGGTGGGGGGGTTGGTTGGTTTGGTGTTTTGTAGGGTGTTGTTTGTGTGTTTTTTTGGGTGGGGTTGGGTGGGGGTGGGGGGGGGGGGGGGGTGATGGCGACCATATCAAGTACGATGGACAGCCACATTCGTTCGACGGCCGCCGACCTACTGCTTGCCACGAGGCCAAGAAGGGCAACACCAGACACATCGACAACCAAAGATCAAGGGGCCCTCGACTTCTGGGTGAATCAGGACGGGCATCGACGCCACCTTCCACGGTTGTGGCACGGGCTTGCCCGGGGCCTTCCTCAGGCGGCAGGGAGGAAGGAAAGGGGAGAGGGAGGAGCTAGGCGGCGGCGATGGGAAATAGCACCTACTCCGGTGGCACGGGGTGGAGGGGAGGGAGAGCCACCTTCAGTCTTCTCACGGACCTCACCAGATTTAATCTCTTTTGCCAACGAAGACCGGAGAAGTCCCATGAGCTAGCTAGTTGTCCTACTAGCAACGGAGCACCGGCTGCCAGGTGCACGGGCTCGGTAGACGGCGGCCGACGGCGTGTCAGATTGATCAGTATAGACGTGGGGAACGCACGGATATGGGGCGGCCCAGGCGCGGGAGCGTCCGCCACGTCGGACCCAACCCATGCTTGTGCACCAAACCCCACATATATTCGTCCCCATCCGCTCCCCCGGACCAAACCCTAGCCACTCCACTTCACCGCCAAAGCACCCGTCCGGCGATCTCCGGCCTTCTCCTGGATGGTAGGCAGCGGATACGAGTCTTACCCCTCCTGATCCCGGGACTGGGAACTCATCCCACGCAGCTCGGAGGAGGAGATGGTCGTCCACATGGCGCTCCGCCGCGCCTTCGAGGAGACTGCCAATATCGGTCGGACTCACTCCAGCGGGAATCCATCACATCCACCCAAGTGGGGCTTGGATCCGGCGCGAGGCGCGTCACCGCTGGCTTGCCAGAGGCTGTGCGGTTCGTTTAGCCTTCGAACATCGTGCCGGAGGCACAACCCCTTCATTGGTGTGGCGACTCGGAGGCAAACGCCCGCGCGGCGTCCGACGAAAATATGGCACGACATGCCCACCGTGTGAGGCAAAGGGTGCGGCTGGCCGCGAAAGCCCTCGTGACAGACATTCCAAAGGCGGAGTCGCACACTCCGGCGCCATATATTATGCCAGACAAACCCTACCGCGTCATGGTGGATGTGGCCGGCTCCGACCATCAGGGATCCATCATCTATCTCACATCCACCAGTGATGTGGAAGCGATGGGCTCCGACGAGGAAGAGTAGGGCAATGGGAGGCGGTGGTGCCTTGAGTCGCATGAGCCGGTTCGTGTCCCATGTCCTACTCTACCTCGCCGGCAACTGGAGCAACACTTTGAGGGACGCAACCGGCCACTGGATATTGCCACGGTGCAGCCGGACGAGGTCTGCTTAGAATATGTTTCATGTTGTACGTAATTGTATGGATTTGAGATTTTGTAATTAAGGTATCCGGTTGTGGAAACAAAAATTGGAGGTCTGGCCGATCATTGTCCGTGAACGTGTCCGGGCGCGTCCATGGAGGGGCCGGATTTGGTGTATCCGGCTGTAGATGCTCTAAGTTGAATATTTTCTATCCCACTTACTGTCAAGCTGATGTGTAATAACTTAGATCGATCAAAACTTTTCATTCACTTGTTGATTTTCCAATCAGCCAAGTTGACGGTATAATGGTAGCCATGTAGCTAGGTAGGTGCTTTCACGCGGATTCTGGTGTAAAATTGTAGGAAAATCCAATAAGTTGACTTCTTTGTGTGTGTGTGTAAGCTGATTATAAGCCGCCTGATATATGTAATCCCACGCTCCGGCCAAGTCACACAGCCCGCTCAACCGAACCAGTGATTTGCCCCCATTTGCTAGTAAAAATCCACGTAACAATAGTAGCAAAATTTAATTGGTTACCATCAATATGCAACTATGCCCCGCCTCACTAGGAACTCCCTCCACCTGCTAGTAAACTCACTGGTAAAAATGGTAACGGGATTAAAATGGTTACCATCAATATGCACATGTGTGTTGCCTCGCATATGATTCTGCTAGTAAAATTCATGGTAAACATAGTAACTACATTAAAATGGTTACAGGGTGCATGCACAAGTCCTTCACGTCTAATTACCTAGTAAAATTCCTACTAAATATAGTAATATAGCTGCATGCTAGTATTACTATTATGTAATCTCAAATTAAAAGTACATGTATCTCGAATTAATGGTTCTGCTAATCTAGTTCCCTCACCTTATCCAAAATAATCATTGAATGGTAATTGTGTTACCACTTGAAAGAAACCAATTACTATTAGTATCTGCTAGTTAGATAAAAATTGCGTTCCTACATCCTACTCTAGGTTTACTGCCAAACCGAACAAAGCTATTAGCTACTAGCTAGGTAGTAATTAAATTACCACAAGCTTCTCATAGGTTTACTACCAAATCATAGGAATATCTGACCCGGTCCATTGATTTTGTTACCACTAATTGTGCTACGACATCCCGTGTGAACCATTACCAGAATATCATCATGGATCTATGTTTGACACTAGGCACATATGCTTTGTAGTAATGTCCATACTACTAAATGTTTCACTTTTACGTTCAAGTGGCCATGACACCATGCGGTGCACACTGTGGTTGGCTTAATTAAGTGCACACTGTGGCCGGGCGCGTAGGATAAAGTAATTTCACCTGAGGTAATCTTACGATTGTTTTAATAAATAAATTACATTTAAAATACAAATAGTTACATTCATACTCATTCACTACGTAAAATTTGGCATACGACAACAAGAATATAGGTCATAAGACCAGAAAAATTGCATTTTATGTATATTTTACACTATCTTTTATGTTTATAATTTACGTAACATGAATTGTTTTTTATGGTGATTACATATATTTTCTTACGCTCTCTTTTTACATACGAAATAAGACAAAATTTACGGCACGTAAAATTAAGGGTGCATTGATGTTTAAATAGAGGGGATGAAGAATAACTATTCCTCACCCAGGGTGACAAATAGGTTGTTGTGCTTTCTCCTTCCTCCAGCCAACTACTTATCATTCCTCGTGATCAGCGCCGCCCTAACCGCCTGCTTCTGCCATCGGGGGCCGATGATGCTCTCATGCATTGGTGCGTGCCTCATCGGCATGTCGCCCCCTCCCCACTCAACCATCTCTTTAGAGCCGACAACCCACCCCGTACCCGAACCTTCAAGCCTAAGGATAACAATGGGTAGGCTATTGGGCGGGTAGAGCTATACAATACACATACCCGCGTAATCAATGTACAAAATTCTACCCACACTCGTACCCATGGGTATGAAACTTTACGCGTACCCATACCCATTGGGTATGCAACAGAGTAGATCAAACAACACACAAAATTATTCATAATTTTAGATTCATCCATACCATATTTGACAAAAAAAACATTTATCTCAACTCAATAATAGATAGATGAGTACAAGACAATTATCTCATTTCAAATTAACAATTGGTAACAATTTTAACATAGATTCACAAGCTGACACACTTAACCAACTAACATCCGACAAATAACATGTTAGTATAAATGGTAGAGTATGAGTATATAATTGAATACAAGGCTATACTCGTGCCCTACCCATGACTTAACGGGCAGGGTACGGGTACTACAAATGGGTATAAAATTGTGCCATACCCTGACCATGCTGATATGGTATCCGCGGGTACCCATACCATGGGTAAAATTGGAATCCTACTCAAGCCTCTGACTACCCCCAGTGACATGATAGACATGACAACGCCAATACCACGTCGTCCCCAGCTCGGCCTCACCTCCCTTCCTTCTCCCAGGAAATAGAATTACACCAATTTGGTTTCCACGCAACTTACAAATAGCAAATGAGAAAATCCAAATATGATGGGAGACTTTCTTTTCAGGTATGCCTTGAGACTCGAGTGGTTTTTAATTAAGAAATAATTCATCGAATGTACGGTCAGAATTTTTAGGGCTTTGTATGATAATTAAACGCCTCGTGAAATTCAAGTACATATGTACAGTACCAGTACATTGATTTTTGCAGCACAAGTTTTTTTTGTTGTCGCTGTCGACGCATGTGCTAAGTAAATTGTGATTAATAGTACAGAGTTAGCTAAGGCTAATTCCATGCTTTTAAAAGCCATCGCGTCAGGACGCCATCACGAAAGTCACAAGCAATTAAACGCTCTCGTTCGTCCGTCCGGCTGGCTAGCTTTGACAATTTAGCCGGAAAAATCTAGTATACTATGTATATATGTACATGAGTTGATGAGTAGCCAGCTACCTGCTGGTTAACTGTTTCCATCTGCAGTCGTACAACTGTTATGATCAAATCATATGTTCCCTGACCTAGACATACAACGCTACTACATACACATAATATATACATACATTCGATTCAATAAAATTAAATTTACTGCCGTAGAAGAAGAAAAGTTGACCCGAGCTGTTGCGTGTTGTTGAAAAAATATGGAAAGGCCGGCACATTTTTCTGATCGAGCTTCTAAATTACCCATGTGCAGATCGCGGCGTTGCTGCTGGAGAAGGGAGCGGACATGAACGCGGGAACATATACGGACAGGTACGTGATGTGGGTGTGCTGAACAGTGCTTGCATTACTGTGGATCTCAAGTTCTCAACCAACTGCGTTAGTCTCTGACGCTGACCCCTCGGAGCAGTCGAGTTCCGTCGACCGATCGATCGTCAATGCAACGCCGCTCCCTCTTGTCGCCCGCGAGTGTGTTGTTGTTAGTGTGTGTGTTCTATATGGTTGGTTGCAACTTCATTCAAGAGATTATTGGTCCCTCAAATAGTAGAACAATCGTACAGAATACGTATTTTGTGTCGTTCATGCAGTTTCCCACGCATACAGGTACAGCCTAGCCAGCGCAAAAAAATTCAGGGGGTGGGGGCGGATTGGTAGTAGTAGCTTTGTCTTGTTTTCGGAAACTCGAGTAATTTGAAGAAAAAATTGGCAATTTAAAAAGATCGAAGATTTGAAAAACAGATGGTCCTTTTATGAAACTAAATATTTACAGAATAAATCTATTTTTTGGTCCTGAATATAGACAAGAATAACTAAAAAATAAAGTCATTGATTTTCTTGAAAAGAATGCCAGATTTAGAAAAGTCTAAATTATTCTCTAAAATCATGTTATAAATATCTTTTTTGCTGGCGGTGAACAATTTTTAGTGTCTGAATTCCATGGTATTCCAGGATATTTCTGTTGATGTGATTTCTTTAAATAAAATATAATTGTACTAACTTTAAATTGATATTTTGGTTTTACATATTTTCCATCTTTCCCCTACAAGTTTTCGGCATGTTTCTAAATGTTTGTACTACTGAGTAGGAAAAGGACTTATTTTGGCGAAAATACCAGACCTATTATAAAAGTTCACCGGAAGTACAAAGCATCTCAAGCATAATAAAAATTACATCAAGATTCTGAGACCATCGAACAACCACTACTGCTGCCAGAACGAGCCGCCGACGCGCCGCTATCGCCACTCCTCCACCGGAGCCGGCTTGACTTTGTCGATGACAGTCGAGAAGTCTTCATGCACGTGTCCCTAAGAATCAGCGCCCTGGAGCCGTAGTCTTCGTCGTTGAACCCTTGCATAGATCTAAAGCACTTGACACCAAATCAAGCCACATGATCAGAAACCCTAACCTCACCACCCCAAGGAGACTGAAGGAATCTACGCCAGAGCTCCGTCGACTACGTTCAGACGAACGAACTCGAGGAGGATCAGAGTCCGAAAGACTAAATCGAAGAAGAAGCGCCGCTATCTGTCCGAGCGCTACACCTGCGAGGACTAAAAAATTCTAACCTAAACTACTAATCGGAGTGAATGCACCGGGATTCTCCTCTCCGTCATCGGCCATCGAAGCGACAGGCAAAAGGGAGGCGAATCCACCGGCCCACTGATGAAGTCTTGGGAGGAGGGGGGGAGGGGGGGAGAGTTTGCCCTAACCGCCTAATGTTAGGGGAGGGAACGAAATGTGGCTTTAGAATTAACCTTAAAAAAGAGTTTGTCCTAACCGCCTAGTTTGATATTTTATCATGCACTTCCTCTTCTTCTTTCGCGTCTTTCACGTACATCCCAGTCGTTCCAACGTCCTCGCCATCTGGCCAGACTCACCGGTGGAAATTCTGACTAAAATGGAGCTCAGCCTCAACATCGTAGGCAGGTGGAGGCCATTAGGAGCGTAACCGTTTTTATCATGGCGATCAATGCGGGACACTGGAGATCGATCTTGTGTGTGTTGATTAATTAGGTACGCCGGAGTTGGTTGCTTGGTCGTCGGACGGCGACGCTTTGCGTGCGTACCTGGGAAAAGACCACGTGCGCTATGTCGTCTTGTAGATGGGTCCGGCGTAGTAAATGGAGTGGACAGGAGGACGTGACCCCGGCCGCGTGCGTTTAAGCGGATCCATTATCGTTAATAATGCCCCGGCCGGCCGTACGAAGCAACAAATGGTCATGTGACCTGTCGCGAAGTCAGTTTGTCCTACATATATATCATTTTTAATAGGAAATTTGTCCTACATATATATCATGTATTTGTAGAAAAACTAATAAATGTGCTATGTGGCCTTGATTGATTATGCCATCTGGCTTCCATTAGTTTACAGGAATTTTATAAGAAAAAAAAAATCCTTTAAAGACCTTTGATTTGTGACCCAAATATTCAGGGAATGTCAGATTTTTAGGCATGGCAAATCGAACTCTTTTCATGGTGGGTTATGTTTGCCATGGATGGCAAGTTCAGTTTGCGAGCTTGGCAAATCCGCTTCAGTTAATTTTTTTGCCAGGAAACTGCCGTGCTCGTCAATTTTATTTGCCATCGTCGACAAACACAATTGACGTCAGATTTTTTAGTATTTTCGTTGATTTGTAGGAATGGATTCCTATTTCTATGTAGGATAGGAATCAATCATTCATATTTTAAAGGAAACAATTAACCTAGACCCAATGAAAAAAAAATCTTGTGATTCAAATGACATATCTTTCCCTATAAAAATTAAGATACATGTCATCTCATTTCGAGTGAAATGCATAAAACCACCATAATTGTGTTCGAACTAGCAAATAACCACCACAATTATAAACATGACAAAACGCACCGCACGCTATCGTTGACAGTGACAAAAAACACTGACAAAAAAATTGAGCAAGTTTTGGCATGCCAAAGTGTACACGTGGCAAACTGGGTGACCGCACGCGTTAACGTCCATTAAGGGCCCATGGTCCGAAGACGGGGCGCCGACAGTACCGTGCTCACTAGCTCACTATGTCACGCACTTGCTCACGCTCTCACTCTCACTCGACGCCCGCACGGACGCCGCTCCTGCTCGCCACCGCCACGCGGTGCCTTCATGGAAAGACGGAGAGGAGAGCATCAACGACGACCTCTAGTACACTAGATGGACATGGAGTTGTCGGTAAGTGTTCCGACGGGTTTGGGTTAGGTTTAGCGTTTGGACGTGGGGATTTTGGATTTGTGATCTTGTTTGAGCCTCGTTGGAAGGATCCGTTGGTTAATCTTGATCTTGTCAATGCAAGAGAACCCTAAAGACCATTGTCGATGCTTCCTTCTATGGAACAGTGGCGGATCCGTCCATCAAATGCAAGCTTCACCAGGCAAGTGCCAAGAAATGTGTAGCATTTGATGGCATAGACAGTGGGCGGAGATTTTACGATTGTGCTACGAAGGTAAGCCGTGTTGGGCTTGTTATTCTAGCTTAGCACTTTCCTCTGTAACTGACTCGTAGTGTGCATAGTTGGATTAAGTTACACCCAATCTTATTGTTCATAGTGTTCATGGTAGTTTCAGTCTGTAGTTATCTGTGTAGTTAACTTGTTATATAAATTTAACTGAATCGTGCTATTGAAGAAAAAAGTAGGCAGTCTCATTGAATTTAACTGAATATTGTTGTTGAAGAAGAAGTCAGTAGTTTCACATAATTTAACTGAATCTTGTTGTTGAAGCAAAAAATAATAGTTTCATCATGTAGATGTAATTTACTATGTAGTGTCTAGCTAACTGAATTTAACTGAATCTTGTTGTTGAATTTAACTCATCAACTTCCTTCTTGAGATCATCCCTGTTCTTCATCACCTCATCCTTAGCATTCCTCCACTCATTCTTATCCTTCTTGAGGTCATGGATCTCCCTCTTCACCAGATCCATATCCTTCTTGAGCCCATCCCTATCTACCTCAGCTCATGATTCCCATTCCTCAAGTTCCTGATCTCATATCCTTGAACAACATGAATGCGCCTTCAGATCACTAACCACACAGTGCTTGTTCTCCAGCTGCTTTCGTTGGGCTTCACTATCGTTTGACCTCATTTCTAGTAATTTTCTCGTTGCACCTTTTGCAATGTCTGATTCAATACATTGTTCACATCTGCGTAAGATTTATGTACTGAATGTCCAACTGCTTAATCTCATTTCTCAATTTGAGCACTTCCTTTGGACGATCAAGCCATTCTTGGATTTTAGCACCTCTGCAATGATCCCATAACTTTTTTAGGGCCTTCTTCATTACTACAGGCCATTCCTTGTCAACCCATTGAACAAATCCACAGTTGCCTAACCAGACGAAACAACACATCCCCCCTCCTTTCCCGCCTTTTCCACCAACTTATTCGGCTTACTACATGGGCGAAAGCCCTCCCGTTTGTAGTCAAAAAACAATTTGCAGTTTGCCCCCCCCCCCCCCCCCCCCCCCCCCTAGTTTTAAACAACGCACCACTTGAGCAGAGAAATTTAGAGCAACAATACAATGTGTCAACATGTAGAAAAACATTACTTGAAGACTTAGAGACATGTACAACACTTTTAATATACAGAGTATTAACAATTAGTAAAAATTGTTTGCAGAGGATTAAAACTACATAAAACAAAAATTCCTAGTACCTTAACTTCGTTAAATCTACTAAAACATAAATTCCATCATTACAACTTGGTTTTAAAACTACTAAATTCACTTGCTTTTAATGATCACAATACAGGGCAACAATAAAACAGATGGATGCATCACTACATCAGATTTCAATGAGCACATTTCACTTTTCACATATCACTAAATTCATTTGCTTTTAAATCTACTAAATTCGCTTGGTTTTCACATATCATAGTGTAAAGAGAGCATTAACAGAGAGATATCTTACATTCTGTGCACAACGATAAAACCTCCTTCCAGTGAGGGTGCCTTTGAAAGCTAGAAAATTCTTAGTATTTTTCTTATGTTCGCACTCTAAATAAATGATGCCCTCGAAGTCGGAGTTTTCAACGGTCAGAAACGCTGGATTTAGCTCAAATCAGAGGGAGCTAGTCAATTAGATTAAGCTCCGTTCAAATGAAGATCCAAACCCAAAAAAATCCCAAAATCACCTGCAACCATAAACCTAACCTACGAGACACGGGAGTAAGGAGGGAGACAAGTAACAACGGCCTACATTAAAGTCAAAGTCCACCAGGGAATCATCGCTCCTCTCGCCGTGGTTCCAGGAGACCATTGCGGCAAGCTGCTGGGCACCGGAAAAGCAGCAGCACAGGAGCGCGATGGAGAGAAGAAGTCGCAAAGGAGAGCGAAGGAGGGGGGAATGACTGCGTTCCGGCTCCGCCCAGGGTCAACCCTTGTATCTGACCGAGCATCTTGCAGATCGAGCTGCTAAAGGCCGATACCGTGCACCATCACACCCGTCACGGCATGGACGCTTTGCCATGTCAAAATGTGCCAAAAAATTTGTCAGTGTTTTTGCCACTGTCAACGATAGCGTTCGGTGCGTTATGTCATGTTATGAATTGTGGTGGTTATTTGCTAGTTCGGACACAATTATGGTGGTTTTATGCATTCCACTCTTTCATTTCCTATAGTTTTCCTATTCCCCTGATATTTATATTCTATGAACCAAAGGAGGCATGAGACCTTGATTATGCCATGCATGCCTAACACTGCCAAGCATAGCTCGGATGACTAGTTTTTTTTCTTCTGATGGAACGTTTTCTTTTTGAACTACATCTCTTGACATTATTTGCTTTTAGGTTGCTTACCATATGGGCCACTAGTTTTTTGTGATGGATCCTGACCATCCAAATTTAAGTCCTAGACTTGAAATAGATGGCCGTATTTTTCTGAATTTATTCCCGTCAACTATGAGGCTATCGGGCGGAAAAAAGATTGCGGGGGGCTTTCAGGCGATTTTTTTAATGTCAAAATCGGCCAAATTCAGAAGTGCTAATAGGGGTAGGTGTGCGTGTGTGTTCATATGAGTGACTATTTTTTGGATAAAGAGGTTCATATGAGTGAATGTGCGTGTATATGAGTGTTTGTACTTGTATAGTGTTTCTCAAACCAAAGGATCATCCATCATACGGTCGATCAAAACTTGCAAATAATGAACAAGCGAAGAGAGGGGGGGGGGGGGGGGGGGGGGGGGGGCAGTACATATATATCTGGTACCGTCGCAGGACATAACCGTAGGTAAATGGGCTAATATGATGCAGCTGAGTTGAGTATGAACTGAACATATATTGCATTTCTTTCTTTTCTTGATAAGATGAACAACACCTCCACATCTTCGATTCTTTGGTTGGTGGAGTGGAGGCGTTCTATACTTAATTGCCAACGGATCGAATTTGGTGGCTAATTAGCGCCCTGGGTTCAAGGCACCATTATTCAGTTTCTTTTGTCACCATTCAGAGAAATGCACTAGCTTATCTTGCTTTTCTTGTAGTATATGACCCGGCACTCAGCTACCACCACATGACAGATCCGTACGTAGTACGTCATTATTCTGACCCCTCCACCGTACCTACCTACCCACCCAATAATAAGGACTCAATGAAGTTTAACCCAATTTATATTAAAAAAAATCAACATTAGCAAAGATCCATTATGACATATTTCCAGGTTGTGTTTATTTGGCATTCTAGATGTTGATATTTTTAATATAAATTTGGTTAAGGTTTATAAGCTTGACACAACATAAAACTAATGTGCAAATTACATAAAAGACATAGTGTTATTTTGTATTCACCCCCGGGTAATTGCTTTTCAAAAATGTACGAGTGGATAGTTAATCAACAATATGTCATCGGCGATAATTTCTACATATATGAAGAATGAAACTGCTCTGTGGGATGACATCTCTTCTATTCTTGTCAAGTGTTAACTTGACTTTTCAGTATGCACATATTGGCGGAGCCAGGATTAGATCAAACTCATCCGGGTAAAAAAATCGGTAACATAGATAAACTTTGGCGCGTATAACTACAAACGATTTTCAGATAGTAGGGGATGCACTCTGACTACCTGAGGTGAAGAGGACCTCGAGCCGGGGAAGGAGAGAAGTTCATGTAGCGAGTTCCATGAAGGGGAGCAGATCCGACGGAAACGGTCGGCGATAAACCATCGGGGAGGTGGTGAAGTGGGAGGAGGCAAGAAACTTGAGGTTGGGCATCTGTGTGAAGAGGACTCCATGCCTTACGAGCTTCTTCCAAATCAATATCACTACTCATTCCGCATGATTTCCTTGAATGATGATCTAATAATTAATTATTCTTGCAAAACCACTCCACAAAATCATTGTTAACAATCGATCGTCGCAGAGGCGCATTCTTGAAGGACACATGTCTACTGCCGTGTCAATGACAATGGTAGATTTTTTTTCCACAATGTTCCATTATTTACGTCAAAAGAAGCCTCAAATAGCAAAAACACAACTTTCTAACCGAATTAAAAGTGTGTGAAGTTAAACCTAGTGGTCTTGCAATGATATAAGTAATCCAGTGAGGCAACACATAAGAATTCGTCGGACACCGCCACCGATCTCTCTCATGTGCGGCTCCATGGGCCGCACTAAGCGCATAAGATCTCGCCGCCTAGGCTCCCCTCCTCCTCCTCTCCCCTCACTGTCACCAAGGTGTGTCGCAAGCAAAGCCCCGGCCGTGTAGACGGCGGTGTGACCGTTTTGTGGAGCTGCCGCGGTGGATCTGGTGGTTCTGGAGCTCGACGGCGGGGTGTGGTCTTGGCGTTGCGAGCTCCAACGTGAGCAGGTGTCGGCGATGGTGTGAGGTGGCACCCTTGGCCCAACATTGTCGGATTCGATTCCCCGTCGGTATCATCCTTGCCATCATCCTGCCTGTTGTCATCCAAGCCCTCGTTGTCGTGCTCGGGTTTAACCAAATGTTGCTATTCTAACTGGATATGTATTGGAGATTGGGGGGCAAAATGAATGTCCCACTGATGAGTGGGTCCCACAATATGGAAACAACCAATATGGAAACAACCAATAAAAGTTATTTGATTCAAAAATTGTTCACCGATTAAAATATATTCAATAATTTTAAAATATGCATGCATTTTCAAATTTTATTAAAAATTTCTGTGAATTGGAAAAAAATTGCAAAATCAAAAAAATTATTCACAAGTTTCAAAACAAACTCAAAAATTCAAAAAAATTCATGAAGTTTAAAAAAAGTGTTCATGATTTCAGAAAAATGTTCGCAAAATTTTAAAAAATGTTCAAATTTTCAATACAAATGTTTGTGCGAAAAACGTTCCTAATTTCCAAAAAAATTTACGATTTTAAAATATATTCACACATTTCAAAGATGTTCCCAAAATGATAAGAAAAAATGAAAATGAAAAAGATCAAATAAAAACAAAAATAAATAAAAGTGAACTTGAAAAAAAATAGAAAACCAAAATGAAAAAAATATAAAAAAAGGAAAAGCAAGAAATGAAAAACAAAGAAAAAACTGGTTCAGGGAAGGTTCTAGAACCTTCCTAAAACCGGGTCAAAAATAAACCAGGTCCGGCCAGCCCGTACATTACACAGGCAAGCAGGGGGTATGCGCTAGGTCGCTAGACAGCGACCTACGAGGGGAATAGGAAGCGCCGCGGAGCAACAGCTACCGCATGTAGCGATGATGTGGTTCCGTGTTAGCCTGCATGCTGCGGGACGGTTGTTTCTACTCTGGCAAGATAGCCGGCGAAAGTTGTGCTTAGATATTGTTTTTTTGGGCCGAAGATGACCACGACTTTGGCCGTCAAGAGTTGTCGGTGTCGTTCTCTCCTTTCTGCCTGTTGCTCTGGGAGAAACCCTTGGTAAGGATGATCTCGGGTCGGAAAAATGACGTCAATGGTGTCTGTTTTCTTCTTGAGAGCATTGTTTTGGAGCTGCATCGGTTTGGAGGGTAGTGAATGATGGCACATTCGCATTGCGGTTGCCGCTTCCATGCCTTGCCGACGCTGTTTTGGGTGGCTAAGGCATCGAGATGGAGCGTGACGGTGAGTGGCGGCTATCCTTCATTGCAACGTCGCGTCTCAAAGATGGTGCATGACAATTGTCCGGTGATAATCACGACTGCTCGATGAGGATCAATGCTGCATTTTTCTTCTTCTTTTTCCCTCTGCCTAGTCATAGCGCGTCTTCTATTTCTTTGTGATTTGCCGGCATGATTCGTCATGTGTCCATTGGTGTAGGTTGTGTGCATTATATTTGTGCAGAGGCAGAAAATATTTTCATTCTTTGTCCTCTTAATGTTTCGTTGTTATGAGTTAATAAAAAGACCCTTTTATGGAAAAATCAAATGAAGTGCAAGGGGGTCTTAAGAAACATTCTTATCACTACTAGGAAAAGGCCTGTTAGTGGCGCACCTGTTTTGGCCATTAATGACGCACTATAGGTGCGCCACTATCATCACGCCATTAGTAACTAATACTAATGGCGCACCGGGGTGCGCCATTAGTATACCAGACAGTAGTGGCGCACCAGGAAGTGCGCCATTAGTATGTCCCCTGGTACGCCATTAGTATGCCTCCCAGGAGGCCATATTTACCTTGTGCTCTGGGTTACTAATGGCGCACTTCTATGTGGTGCGCCATTACTAAGTCAGATAGTAATGATGCACCACATAGAAGTGCGCCATTACTAACAATTTTTTTTCAAAAAAAAAATTTCAATTTTTTTTTTCATTTTTTTCTTAATCTCGGGTCACTATGGCTTAATCTCAGGTCAATATGCTTAATCTCAAGTCAAATCGCACTAAGTGGTCAAACTTCCCGAAAGGTCACCCATCCTCACACTACTCCAACCCGAGCACGCTTAACTTCGCGGATGTCCTAAAGCACATGCAGAGATTCCATGGTCAGGTTTGCAACTACCATGGTCTCGGTGTTTGGCCTCAGTACCTGAGAGAACCAACTGTGGCAGACACTGAGAGGCTCTTGGCAATCTCGGAAGCAAGCGAGTGGCCATGTTTGCTCGGATCACTTGAATGCATGCATTGGAAAATGGAAGAATTGCCCAAAAGCTTTGCAAGGGCAAAATGAGGGTCATGTTAAGAAGCCCACCATCGTTCTAGAAGCAGTTGCATCACAGGGTCTTTGGATTTGGCATGCCCGGGTTTCACAATGACATCAATGTGCTGCAGCGATCACCATTGTTTGCTAGGATGACTGAAGGAAAAGCTCTTCCTTGATGGTATCTATTCTCATTGGACTACCTTTGTGAACATCATCTCTAACCCAGTTGGTCAGAAAAAAGTCTCACTTTGTTTGAAGTAAGAAAATTTACTTTCTCTTTTTACGTATGAAGTAAGAAAATTTACAGCACGTAAAAACACAATGCAATAATTTTAAAATAGAGGATGGAGAAATAGTCGAGGTCATACAGAACCAAGGAATGGACAGGTACGCACTTCTCCCTGAAATACTGAATAACCAAGGGTGTATTTGTATATTTTCCATAAGGACATGAGCCTGCTTAATCTTGTTCCTACAGTCCAGATCCAACGCCCCAAACTGACCTGAAGCATGGGAGCATATCCTGGGCCGTATCACCAGATATTCTCCCGGGCGGTGCGTTCGGAGAAGATGCTGCGTGGCGGGCATCTGACGGCTTGCACCCGGAAATGTGGAGGATGAACCTTCAAATGGTTGAACTCCCACCACGCAGTTGGGTTTTGAGCCCCACAACCTCCAAATGTGGATTATGAACCACTATTTTTGCAGCGGCTTCCAGAAGTTATGAGGTGCAACAACCCTACAAGCGAGCGCTGACGACGAGTATGCTAGAGCACGTTTTCAGCAATGCTACACCTACGTATTGGATTTGGTGGCAGTTTTTGGTGGGAGGGTCCCCACCTGGTTGAATTACGAACAACACGTAGGATGTACGTAGATGTAGCATTTTTTTGCACATTTTTCACCTCTAACCTCTATATACATTGACGACCACTGGCCCTAACACCACTCTGCATAAGCAAGGATGCAGCAGGTACCACTCCCATCTCCCGACCTGAACCAGTTAGTGGTTGTCCGTGCCTCCACTCCATAATTTGAAAAGGCATGCATTACTATTCTTGGACGATAATCACGTATTCCGCCAGACAATCAACTGGTATAAACTCCGCCTCGTTCTGATCACTCTTCCGCACCTACCTCCGTATCACGCGGTTGGCGCCGGACGGGACGCTGATGTGTCCGCTCCTCCGGCGGTCACCCATCAGCTAGCACCGCATGGGTCCACGACGACGATCGCCGGCGGGAACCACCGGCCGGACGGACGGACGGCTACAGCGTGCATATCCATCATGCGTCTACTAAGAGCATCTCCAGCCGCACCCCCAAGACGCCCCCAGGAGCCTTTTTTTAGGATCGGCGGTTAAAAAACGTCCCAGCCATAGCCCCAGAGTCTCGTTTTACGCCGGATCCTCGCTCCTCGCTCCTCTGCTCTCTCTCCTCTCTCCCCTGCTCCCCGTCTCCTGTCGCCGGCCCCGTCTCCCGTCGCCGGCCCCGCCTCGCGCCGCCATCTCGCTCCCGCACCCGCCTCTCCCCGCCGCCTACACCGCCGCCGCGCAGCAGGAGCCGCTGGACGCGAGGAGCAGGAGCAACGCGTCCAGAAGCTTCCGCGTCGAGATCGGCAGCGTGAGCAACCGACGCTCGTCCGCCGCGGGGGACGACCGCCGCACCTACTCCCTCGGCTCCTTCGACTACCGCGTGGACGAGGAGGTGGAGGCCATGGTGGCGCGCATCGGTGCTGGCGGAGGCCGCAGGGCCCGGGCGAGGCGGACGAGCGTGGGCGGCCATCCGCGCGCTCTCGGCCTCCTCCCCGGCGACGCCGCTCGGCCCCGCGGACTTCAGGCTGGTCCGGCGCATCGGCGGCGGCGACATCGGCACCGTGTACCTCTGCCGCCTCCGCATCTCGGCGTCGTCGGAGGCCCCGTCGTGCATGTACGCGATGAAGGTGGTGGACCGGCGCGCCGTGGCCAAGAAGCACAAGCTGGAGCGCGCGGCCGCGGAGCACATCCTGCGCCTGCTGGACCACCCATTCCTCCCCACGCTCTTCGCCGACTTCGACGCCGCCCCGCGCTTCTCCTGCGTCGTCATGGAGTTCTGCCCCGGCGGCGACCTCCACTCCCTCCGCCACCGCATGCCCTCCCGCCGCTTCCCGCTCCCCTCCGTCCCGGCGCTGGCGGAGGCGGCGGGGTCGCGCGGGTGGCTCCATGAGTACGTGGACCGGCTGGCCTCCTCGGCGTCGTCCCTCTCGGGGCGGTGGAGCGCGCCGTGGAGCCAGAGCCACCACAGCCACCGGCAGGAGGACTCGTGGCGGTGGGACCCCGAGGCGGCGATCCACATGTGCCAAGGCGGTATCGGCTGCACCTGCGTGCGTGTGCCCCTGCAGGACCGCACCACTTGCTTTCTTCTTGCACACGTGCGACACTCGCGGTGAGCCGTAGCATCTCGTCTCGTTGGGCCCCGGCAAAGCCAAGGTCCGCGCCGGATTCGGCGAGGCGGCGTCGGACTCGCGCGCGGAGGACAAGGGCGGCGTGGTAGCGCGGAGGAATGGCGCGTCGGAGCTGCATTGGTTAGGGAGGGGAAGGGGTTGCAGTGAATGATGGCAGGTTCACGCTGCGGCTGCCGCTTCCATGTCTTGTCGGTGCCCTATTTTGGGCGCTTGAGACATCGACACGGAGATGGCGGTGATCCTTGGTTGCGACATCACGTCACAAAGTTGGTGCGTCGAAATTTGCCGGTGATAATCACCATTTTGGAGCAGGGGCAATTTTACCATACGGGCACCCTGGGCACGTGCCCGGGCTCGGCGGCGCCGTTTAGATGAATTCCACCGAGTTATTCGGCGCAGTTAGGCCGACAAGATATATGGCGAGCGGCGGGGCCTCGACTCCGGCCGGTGACAGTCATGATCCAAAGCGTATGCGCGTAGGCCAAAGCGGCGACTCCCCCATGCGAATTACACTCCTGCTCGGACGAGCGCGCGACAACTAGGTGAGTTGTTCTATATAATTTATGACAAAAAATTGTGCAGTTCAACATAGATTGTGCCAGATTCAAATTATATTTGTTTAACTAGAAGAATTCACAAGTGGAATCATGGCAAAGCCTACATTAACAGAACGGACATGAACATAAACATTGGAGATTGGACTTTCCTCGTATAAACGTCGAAAGGTACTAGGGAATTATTTGGTATTGTATCTGATGTTTTTATTTACTTGTATGATATATGAAACTGTAGTGCATATATTACACATGAGGTTTATCCAAATATGATACTTGTGGTGTTTATTAGACCAAAGCAAACTTTAGCTTATGACGTGTCCAGGCTTTGAAAATTCGCTAGCTCCGCCACTGTCTTGGAGGACAATGACAACTCGTGGCATATTGTTTAGGGTGCCCAGATTTATACGATAAAGGGTTTCCCCCAGATTTATCACTGACAGACACCGAACTATTTGCTTGGTGTATGCATGGTTTCTAGCTCGCGTGTATACCACGTCGGGACCCTATGCGCAAACATCTTTTTTGTGGCTGCAACTGCTCAACAACAAGGATCAATGATGCTTTCTTTTCTTTTCTTTGTCCCTCTGCCTAGTCATAGCGTTAGTCTTCTAAGAGCATCTACATCCGGGCGTCCCAAACACGACTCAAACGTCCGGACGGCCCGCCCAGTCACTAACTGGTCACAAAATTTTAACCCAGGCGGACGGCTCAAACTGGTCTCAAACGCCTAGACTGCCCAACAACCTTCATATCCAGCCTAAATATGGGGCGGATATGTGGCGCCCGGGCGTGTCTGCCACGTCGGACCCGGCCCACGCTGGCCCACCCAACCCCATATATATTCGTCTCCATCCGCTCGTCGGACCAAACCCTAGCCACTTCACACTCCACTCCCTTACACTCCCTCCGCCAACCAAGCTCACCTCCAGCAATTTCCGGCCGTCTCCGGCATGGTGGCCAGCGGATCTGACTCCGACCAGTCCGGATTCCTCGACTAGGGTGTCATCCTGTGCAGGTTGAAGGCGGCAATGGATGTCCGCATTGCACTCCGCCGCTCTCGGGAGGACAACGCCTGACCGACGGCAGGATCTGTCCGGTGCTACTCCATTGTGTTGGCTCAATGGGCGCTCGGGTCCTCTAGGGATGGATCATCGCGGTCCCGTCAGCCAAAAAATCTCTCCTTCCCCATCACCGGTCGGGCGGACGATGAGTCCCACCGGGAACGAGCGGCCCGTCATGGGAAGGAGAGGATAAGGGCTGCCGAGGCCCGTATCGCGGCAAAAATGGCGGCGGTGGCGCAAGCCGCCGCGGAGGAGGAAGCCATCCGTGCCCGCATTGTGAAGAAACGGAAGCGGAGGAGCACGCGCGCCCTCGTCGGGCGGTTCGTGCCATGGCCGGATTGCCATCGAAGGAGGAGAAGGCGGACAGCGATGGCGAGGACAGCTCCGGCAACAAGCAGATCTGGCTTGATCCGTACAACGTCTTCGACCAGTACTTCTGCAAGAAGGACGGCAAAGGCGCCGGAAAGGGCAAGGGCAGCCGTGGATGATCTCCACCGTAGCCAAACATGCCAAATTTTAGTGGTCCGGTGGCATGTTTAGTAGTGATGGAGTAGCCGGATGATGCGTTTAATCATCGACGTAGTTGCATGAATTTGTATGGATTGAGATATGATAATTGACGTGTCCGGTTGTGAGAAGGCAAATTTGAGGCTTGACCAGTTAGTGTCCGCGGACACACCCGGACGCGTCCGCGGGCGTTTGAGGGGTCGGATTTGCAAAATCCGGTTATAGATGCTCTAAGTCTTTGCGATTTGCCGACATGATCCTTCGCGCGTGTGCATTGGTGTTGGTTGTAGAAAAAAAATTATTGTGTTTGTATCTGCTTCGTTAACATTATCTCCGTTCCAAATTAGTTGTCTTAGATTTGTCTAAATACGGATGTATCTAACAATAAAATGTGTCTAGATACATCATATCTAGATAAATCTGAGTCAACTTCAAGTTAATAAGAACACCCTTTTATCGAAAAATGAAGTAAAGTTCAAGGGGGTCTTCAGAAAGATTCTTTCTTACGTAAGCATAAATCAATCAGCACAAGTGGGTACAATTTTTTAAAGATTATGAAGTAATCTTTAAAATTCATATAAAAGTTCATCGAAATCGAATCGAAGATTCCCTCGAGAGTTATTATACAAATAATGGATTCAAATAGTTAGACAAATCAGTCTTTTCCCTTCTCTAAATCCTATCTGCAAAGAGGGTCAAGTTGATACGGAAATGCAACCGGGTGATTGGCGGACATGACAAAAGTTGGCGTGGACGAAGCAACTGGCATGGAGATTCTCTTTCCTTGCAAGAATCCACCACCTACAGAGATTCCTACGATCAAGATACTCTTCGCTTGGACTTCAGAACGGATCAAATTCACCGATGAGTGCTGCCACAAGTTGCCCACTTTCTATTCCCGACATTAAAAAATAATTAGCGTTTTCTTAATTATGCGCAATAATTAGTCATCTCTGCTGCCACGATTCCAATGATGGATGATGACGTGTCCGATCACGTACCGCTTCGCAGCCGTACCCTCTGCGAAGTTATTATTTTGACATGTGCCCTTTATTAATTTGTACGCTTCATAACCATACGTGACGCGCACCAGCTGACTCCACTGTTTGGTCAATGAGATAGTAGTGCCGGTAGGTAGGGCATTATGTGATACGAAATGAAATTCATGCTGTCACAATAAATTGTGGTCTCTATTTTCAAAGTCTCCAAGTCGTGTACAGAGATTGTAGGAAATGGAGTATTTAACAAAAAACTACCCTATTTCATGAAAACGTTCCTACAAACTAACACTTTACAAATTTGTGCCGAAAACTATCATTTTCTCACTAATCCTTGACTAAAAACTACCATGTCTAAAAAGAGCCTGATTTGCCTCTTTTAAATGCGTTTCTAACCGGTTGGGCCCACACGTAAGCGTTGACGTGGCACACAGATCCAGTGGCGGAGATGCTCCGGCGAGGAGATAGTCATGGCCGCCGCCGCGCCCGGGCTCGAGCTCAGCCATGGTCGCGCCCGGCCGCGCTTGCTGCTCCTGCTACTCCTTGCCACCCGCGCCGGCTGCTCCCTGCTGCTCCTTGTCGCCCGCGCCGGCTGCTCCGTGCTGCTCCTTGTCGCCCGCGCCCGCTGCTCCCTGCTGCTATTCCCCGCCGTTGCTGCTGCTCCTTGCCTTGCCGGCCGGCGCCGAGGGGTGCACCGCCGTCGTGCTCCGGGGTGCACCGCCGCACTCTGGCCAGAGGAGCGCCGCCGCGTGCAATAGAGGGGCACACCGCCGCCCTGCTGGAGGTCGTGCTCCGGCCAGAGGGGGAGAAGGAGGAGGAGGGTCGACCGGGGGTTGGATGGGCCAGCCACCGAGCTGCGCGTGCTCTCGCTCGCCGGCAACGACCTCTCCGGCGCGCTCCCGGACGCGTCCTACGCGCGGGCGCTCCAGGAGCTCAACCTCTCCGACAAACGTGCTCGCGGGCTGGCTCCCCGCCGCGCTCCTCAGGGCGCCCGGGCTCGCCGTGCTGGGCCTCGCCAACAACTACCTCGCCGGCGAGCTCCCCGCCGTGGGGCACGAAGACGAGGTGTTTGTTGAAATGCCTAAGAGAGATATAGGAGGAGCAAGAAGATAGACACTGACGTGTGGGCCCAACTAGTCAGAAACGCGTTTAAAAGAGCCGAATCGGGCTATTTTCAGACTTGGTAGTTTTTAGTCAAGGATTAGTGAGAAAATGGTAGTTTTCGGCATAAATTTGTAAAGTGGTAGTTTGTAGGCACGGTTTCACGAATTGTGGTAGTTTTTTGTTAAATACTCTAACGAATGATTTGCCCACTTGTGCACATTCAGAAGTGAGAACAGTAGTATATGCTCCACCTTATCTTGTAATGAATCTAATGATGGCGCAGCTGTTCAAGTGTATGAAGCTCACAGATCATCATGGAGCCAATGGATGCTACAGTTTATGGCGGACGATGCATTTTTTTTATATATTGATAGTATTTTTTTCCTTTGCAAACTACTCCTGTGTATATCTCCTTTGGTTTCCAACTAATATATAGTATGTATTTATATGTTATGAATGAGATGGTGACATACAAGCACTTTGTTTGCTTAACGCCTACCTAATTGCTTGGCCACCAAAGACCAAATAAGTCACTTTTAGTAATGAAATTTGAGAAAGGTATCATCATTGATTGCTCTATACGTCCATTGGATGCCTTGCTTTTTCTCTCGGCAAGTCTCACTCAAGGCCGTTCCCCTCTTGTGACTATATTGATTAACAATAATAAATCTTGGCTCTCTCTCTTGATGTTGTATCCATTAATTCCATATATCTTGCTACATGAGCGCAGGAACCTTCTAACATTTTTTTTGACATTGGTAGTATATATGAAGGGGGTTCTGGTCGTATGAAATCAGATCACACGAGTGAAGAGTATGTATTGATGCACTTGGGGTTGAATGGAATGGTACTTGACTCTCTCTGTGTATGGCATTGGGACCCAACATGCTGTCTTGCGATTTTTTTTTCTTATTTTGCGGGAAAATCGAAACCCAATTGAATTGGTTGAGACATGTCTTTCAGTACATAAGTTTTCTACAAAAATCAGGAAAGAAGTTATTCCACGAAAGACACTGAAAATGATCGGAAAGCCTTGACTGCTAATTAACCAGTAAATAACCTTTTTTTTTAAATCTGATGACAATGAAGGTGATAAAACCAAAATAGTGTTTCATTTCGGTGAATAGACACCAAATGCAAGTGGCAGAAAGTGAAGGAAACTGATGCTACCAAGTGGAGAAACTCGATCCACTAGCTAGCTAGATTAGCTGCACCCGTGAGTTAGTGCTAAGTGGGGGTTGGCAGGTACTTACAATATTGATCGATCATACTGTCATACATGTATCTTTGGCTGAGGACGACTATCATACATGTATCCTTGCTAACGACTGATGGAACAAGATTTTTTCCATGCCAACTTAGCACCACAGCCAGGTGTGGCATAGGTTGACTCTTCTAGTTCTAGGTTTGACTGTTCACAGTTCTCCGTTTTACACGAATGGTCGGTATATATGATCGACAATGAATTGAGTCGTGGCGTTTTCAATGCAATTTTACACATGCATCACTTTCACTTCCTCGGGACTTTTTTCGACCATAGGATGCAATCGAGATGATGTCGTATTGGCGAGCGCGCGACACTTTGTTGATAAGAGCTTAAGATATTTGTCGACTCGTATATTTTCTCTAGGAGATCGACCATTCACCTGTTGAGTGACGTCCTTTCGAAATGAGACTCCCAAGTCACTCGTCTTGTTCAACCAGGTAGCATACATGTAGCGGTAACATGTCGCACCAGAAAAGGCAATCAAATCAAAATAACATTTATAGGGGGAGGGAGTTTGTCGAACTCAGAAAAAGGGGCAGGGTGTGTTCCACGGTTACCCCTAGGTCTAGTGGGCATGCAAGTTCACTGCTGAGCATAGGTGTCATTCAGCAAGTGTACATGTACTTCCGTGGAAGTGGAAAATCCCAGGAGTTGAAACAACAGGCAGCACGTGGTGCCCTGAGCTCTGCGTTCTGATGAAGAAAACCAGCAGCCAGAATTGTAGCCAGGGTAGTGAGTGGAAGGAGACAGGATGTGTGCCGATTGGGCATGGTAGTCTTGAGCATCGCTGCACCGTGCGGATTTGGATCGCTGAAAGCATACAGCTATATCTTTTTGCTCTTCTGTTAATACAAATATAAGGAGCCTTCTCGCGTGGATACTTTAAGGTGGTGTTGTTTCCATTCGTTGACATGGTTTTAGATGTGGTTGATAGCGAGGACCGACTAATACTGTTGGTGGAATATATTTGCATATGTTTGTGAGGGAGTAAAATTACTTGTTCATTTTGGTGGCAGTGTTGATGCAGCGGCGATTCGCTTGCTCGAGTACCGGAGCATTTCTGTTTTCCTTTCCCCTTTGATTGGTCTGTGACTGCCTGTTAATTTCAGACAATTGGATCTTTTGTCATTCTTAGTTTAGATCTAGTATGGTCGAACTAAGCTGTTGCATGCAGTGCCTTTCGTGCCTTAATCTTATGGTTTCAGTTTCGTTAGGGAGAGAAAACCCTTTTTATGCGTGCAGTTTAATTAGACTGTTTGTCCCTATTTGCTGATGATCCCCTGAGTAGCGGTTTTATCCTAGTTTTCTCTAGTTCCCGTTCGGCTGGTGCTGATAGACATGCTTGGACATGGTTTTGATGCTGTGGTTTCATTATGATTAATGGAGCCGGGGAATGACTTCCCTGTTTGTCTAGTGGGCATGCAAGTGAATCCACGCAAGTACAGGGTTTATTGTGCAAAAGCGGCCATGCACAACTAATCAATACACTAGTGCCCAGCTGTCTGGCCTGGTATACTGACACCAAGATATCATAACAGTGAGAGAAGAAGAAGGGAAAAAGAATTCTCTCATGGGTCATGGTCACACTAAGCCAGAACTAGAAGAGTGCACATATACAACTATCTAGAAGAGTGCACGATAGATAGACAGAAGTCTCAAATATATATGGTGGCCTAGTGTTGGGCTCACACGCACCTAGCTCACCAGATTCAATCTCCTTTGCCAACAACGACCGGAGAAGTCCCGTGAGCTCAGCTCTCCTGCTAACGACGGGGCGCCGTCAGGCCGGCGGTGCGCTCGGTGCTGCGAAGTGTGGACGGCGGCGGGCGACGCATCGATCGATCCTATACACATGGGGAACGCGCTGGGGTGCGCCGGGCTGGGCGAGCGGCTGGCGGCGGCGGCGAGGGACGGCGACGCGGCGGAGGTGCGGCGGCTTCTGGCGGCGGACCCGGGGCTCGCGCGCTGCACGGCCACCTTCGGCAACCTCAGCTCGCCGCTCCACCTCGCCGCCACCAAGGGCCACCACGAGGTACGTACGCTCACGTGCCCTCGCGCGCCGCGCGCCGGCCGGCCGGCCGGACGCCGAGATGGCCCGACGGCTCGAACGAGCGGCGTAGCATCTCGACGCCGGCCGTGGCCGCGCGCGCATCCTCCTGCATGCATGCGAACTTGTTTCCGTTTTGCATGGACTAGTTCAGCGGGTGCAATTTAAATTAAATTCAAAACCATGCAACGCACGCGCCAGGTTCAATTCAATATGCTCCTTTTGTTTTGTAGGACAGGGAAAACAAGTTTGAAAAAAATAATATCTGTCCTGAAAATGAAAATGCAAAGGCAAAACAATTTGTATTTCGAAAACCGACACTAGATGTCTCGCTAGCTCGCTGTCACAATGCCAACAACCCTACAAATTTCAAACTGCGAGTCTTAGAGTGTCAGTTTAAATTTGAGGTTATTGTCGAATAACTACACAAGCTCCCATCATGGGGCTCAAAATATATCTACACGAAAAGACAAATTAAATTCAACGAAACAAAAAGTAGAAAAACAAGTGGCCTAGATTAATTGGCTAGATCCCACATATTGATCCTCCTAGTAATGTCTCGAAAGGTACTATAATATCCGATTTGCTCCCCTTAATTATGCACACCTATGTAGCATAACCACCGTAGCTTTAACTTAACCACAGACAAAACCACTGATAAAATAAAATAAATTC
The DNA here is from genome assembly GCA_011799875.1 of Thinopyrum elongatum. Classification (NCBI taxonomy): domain Eukaryota; kingdom Viridiplantae; phylum Streptophyta; class Magnoliopsida; order Poales; family Poaceae; genus Thinopyrum; species Thinopyrum elongatum. The sequence continues at coordinate 65,464,663 of CM022303.1, forward strand.
ACGAGTCGACAAGAAAACCTACCTACTCCACCATATTAGATTTGATTTGAGGTAACTGAAAAAAGAAAAAGAAAAAGATTTGATTTGAGGTGCATGCGTGCGTCGTCCGGCTGTGGTTTTCCAAGCAAGCACGACTCGTTTTTCCTTGGTAGAAAATGACACGTTCGTCTTGTGGCCGAAAATTCACGGCCAGGTCGAGTCACCATTGCAGCGATGGTTCTTTTCTTTTGCACGCAAGTTGGCACCACTAGTTAATTAGTTGGGATATTTTCAGGCCGGGTTACTGTCACGCTGATGTGTAGTAGGGTAGATGGATCAAAAGTTTTCTTTGACCTTATGATTTTCCTCTCACCCAAGTAGATGTTTTCAAAGAAAATAATTGATGGTATATAATGGGAGCCAGGTAGCCAGGTGGGTGCATTCACTCTATTTGACAGTGACAAGCGGACATGGATGTAAAATTGTACTCCATCCGTCCCAAAATTCTTGTATTAGATTTGTCTAAATATGGATGTATCTAGTTATGTTTTAGTGTTAGATACATCAGTATCTAGATAAAGTTAAGACAAGAATTTTGGGACGGAGGGAGTATGAAAATCCAGCAAGTTGTCTGATTTTGTTTTGGTAAGTTGATTTTTAAGCCGTGTGGTCTGTATCCAATGGCTGGTGTGCTTTCTTCTTCCTCCAGCCAGTTACTCCGCATTCCTTGTGATCCGCCCGATCAGGTGCCGCCCCAACCGCTTGCTGCCTCCGCCCATGGCCAATGATGCCCCCGTGCGTCGGTGCGTGCCTCGCCGGCCTGTCACCCCTACCCACGCGGCCATCTCTCTAGAGCCGACAACCCACCCCGCATCCGAACCGTCAAGCCTCCGACTCCCCTCCACCGACAACGCCGCCACCGTGTTGTCCCCGGCTCGACCTCACCTCCCTTCCTTCTCCCAGGAAACTGACTTAGACCAATTCGATTCCCAGGCAACTTGGCAAATGCAAAAATCCGAATACGACGGGAGAGTTATTTTCAGGAATGAGCAAGGCGAAATGTACGTACATGTGTGTGTGCCTCGAGTGCTCCGTAATACTCCCTCCGTCCCAAAATAAGTGTCTCAACTTTGTACTAGAGCTAGTACAAAGTTGTACTAAGCTTGAGACACTTATTTCGGGACAGATGGAGTAGTAATTAAGAAAGAACCCGTAGAATGTACGGCCAAATTTTCTTTAGGGCTTTTATGTAAAAACTAACTACCTCGTGCAATTGAAGCACACATGCACAGTAAGGCTGGTCATAGTGAGGAGTATCATACAGTAGTATCATGCATATGATACTACATCTATAGTGCATAGTATCATAGATTAGTATCATATGTGATCTCATTTATTGCCATGCATGACACGTACTAGCATAACATTAATTATGATACGGTATCTATCTATGTTACTATAACACTCTCTTTCTTTTTTAATTGTCTGTCACATAAGCATGTTTACGAGTCCGAAGTGCATGATACCGCTTATGTTATCCCACTATGACCAGCCTAAGTAGACTGTTTTTTGCAGCACAAGTTGTTGTGTTGCTGTCGACGCATGTGCCAAGTAAACTGTGATTAATAGGACAGCGTCAGGACGCCATCACGAAAGTCACAGAGAAATTAATTAATTAAACGCAGCGTCCTTGTCCGCTCGTCCGGCTGGCTAGCTTTGACGATTTTGTGGAAAAATATATGGTCAGCCAGTGATTATGCAGTAGGAGTACATGAGTTGATGGCGAGCCAGCTGGTTAACTGTTTCCATCTGGACGGGCGTTAACGGGCTGGCCCGGGTCGTTCCAGAGCACAGTACCCACGGGCGAAAAAAAAGGCGACCGCGAGGCGGCTTCCGCTAGGGGTTCCGGCGGGGCAAATCCGGCGGTCTCCCTCGCCTCCGGCGGCCGGTTGCGGCGGCTGGAGGTGGGGGAGACCCCGTGGTGTGCTCGCGCCGCGGGGTGTGTATAGGTAGGGCTTGTTAGGTGTTTGGAGGGGCGGCGACCAGACAAGGATGGCGCTGCCGTGCGCTCCAATAAGGGTGTCCCTCGGGCCTTTTCCTCGGGATGCCGGCGTGCGACTCGTCGTCGGCGGAAGGCCAGTGAGGCGTGCGTCCATCGGGCCGGAGCCGGATGCGCGGTGGAGGGCTTATTCTACAGGAGTTGAGGGGATCTGGGTCGGCTCCTCCAGATCCGCCCGTTGCAGGCGACCAGCAGCTGCGGTGCTACGGTGGGCGTGGTGGTTGGAGGTGCTGCTCCTCGCCGGCGCCCTCCGGTGGTTGCAGTACTTCCGAGGTAAGGGGAGCACGGGGACTATCCCCGGCCGACGCGCCGGAACCCGACCTTGGTTCCCATTCTTTGAGATGGGACCTTTATGCGGCTCACAAAGCCTGTATGGCGATGGTGCTCCTGCCCTTGCTTCTTGGCCGGCGGCTTTTCCTTACTTTGGTGATGGCAGAGGATGCGACGGCTTCGTGAAAGTGGAAGAGGAACAGGGACCCAGGGACCTGTGCGTGATTTTGTTGTCTTTCAGGGTGCTCTGTGTGATATGGCTGGGCAGCTGTTGTGGTTGCATCTGTAGCGTATGTACGCGTTTCTGTGCTCGTGTTTGTACGATCGTTGGTGATATACGAATGAAATACGAGTGCTTTCTAAAAAAAAAACTGTTTCCATCTGCAGTCGTACAGTCGTTAAAGATCAAATCACATGTTCCCCGACCTAGACACACAACGCTACTACATTGTATACACAGTACAATCGACTTAATACATACTAGTACCTCCGTATCAAAATATAATATTCTATGTTTTTAGGCCGAACAAGCCAAAAAAAAGTCTTGTATAGTAGTAATCAATCTATTCTGAAATCGTTTATTACGCATGTGCGTGCAGATCGTGGCGCTGCTGCTGGAGAGGGGAGCCGACGCGAACGCGAGGAACGTGTACGGACAGGTATGTATGTATGTATGTATGTATGTATGTATCAGTGTATGTATGTATGTCAATGATAGACTGTGAGGTGAACAGTGCTTGCTGGCTTGTGTTATTGCTCATCTCAAGTTCCCAACCAACTCTATGCATCAGCCTCTGACGCTGATCTCGCAGAGCAGTTGAGTTCCCTGTCCATCGATCGTCAATGCAACGCTGCTGCCTCCTGTCGCGCGCGTGCTGTTGTTGGTACCTCTTTTTTTTTATATATAGAAACACTGTGTGCTATTATTGGTTGGTTGGTTGGTTGCAAAAACCACAATCGAGGAACTTATTGGTCCCTCGGATAATACAGTAGAATCTCCCGCAAAAAAGAAGAAGATAATATAGTAGAATCATCTTTTTTTTTTTTTTAGAAAGTAGTAGAATCATATCATATAGGACAAGTCTTTTGTGTCGTGGTACCCAGTTTCCCACGCAAACAGATACAGCCTGGCCAGCGCCATGGAATTGACACAAGTCAACGAAATAATTACGGGGGTGGGTGGGTGGGAAAATAATGCATTTCTTGTTCTTAAAGAACTTGACTAATTTAAACAAAAAATGGGCAAATGTCAAAATCTGGACTACAAATGTTAGTTCATGTGAAACTAAAAGTTCAACAACGAAATCTATTTTTTTATCCTGAATATTTACAAGAAGAACTGAAAAAAATACAGTTCTTGACATTTTTTTTAAATGCCAGATTTGGAAGACTTGGAACTGTTTAAAAAAATTGTTGTAAATATGGGATTTTTTTATGGCAATAACAATTTTCGAAAAAAATGTTAATAATTTCTACTGTCATTGAATTCCATGGTTTTCCAGGATATTTCTGTCGTTGTGATTTTGTAAAAAATATAGATTTGTACTACCCTTAAATGAATCTTTTGGTTTTACATATTTATTGGTTTCATTTCACATAAGGTATTGCTTGTTTCCAAGAGTTTGTACTACTCGGGGTTGCCACGTGTGCAAAAAAAATAGTGTAGCACCATCCTCCATATATGATTTACATTGAAGAAATGGACCAAGGCCGAGGGTTGAAAAGTGTCTTGTATTGAAACTGAGACCAAACTTGGACTTTGGATAGTTCATGGATCCGGTATATATTATTTCTTATAAATTTATGTTTGCTTTAAATATTTTATTATGGATACTCTACTTAGTCATCGACGTGAGTGAGCAGTATTAGAAAGAAAGAGAAAAAAAGGAAACATATATTTGCAGTCTTTCCTTAGCCTTTGCATGAATTGCACGCAAAGCAAAAGTGTTCAGAAGCACTAAAAATCCGACGTCAAATTTTTAGGCATGACAAATCTGACATTTTCCATGTGTTAAAAAAAATCTGACATTTTCCATGGCAAATTATATTGGTGCGATGATGAGAAATTTAGTTTGCAAGCACGACAATTTTCTGACAAAAAAAAAAGAACAAAAACGGATTTGCTATGCTCGCAACTAAACTTGCCATCCTTGGAGAACATAATTCTCCTAAAATTCATTCGATTTGCCATGATTAAAAATCTGACATCAGATTTGTAGTGAAGTCCAAAATGTTTCCTACATGGCAAAAATATGTGGTCCGGAAATTATTATGTAGATGCACCATATGGGAAATAAATATTTTCGCAAAAATTAAATACATTGATTTTTTTTTTGTCTCTGCTGTAATCCCATCAGACAAATTTGCCGCTTTTGTTTTGCTCAGTAAAATGGAACCTTACCTTGCTTTTGTTTTGCAGACGCCGTTGATGCAAGCGTGCCGCTCAGGGCACTGGGAGGTGGTTCAGACGCTGCTGGCCTTCAGATGCAACGTACGCTACTGCTGTAATTGGAGCCAAGATTCAGCTCGCTTGCTTCTGCTCTGTTCCTGCAGATCAATCTAATTTGATCGCCATCTTTGCTTCTGGCTCAATGGATCAGGTGTGGAAGGCGGACGGGCTGACCGGGCGCACGGCGCTGCACGCGGCGGCGGCGGGCGGGCACGTGCGGTGCGCGCGGCTGCTGCTGGCGGACGCGGCCGGCGCGGGCCAGGGCGCCGGGGCCCGGTACGCGAACCGGGCGGCGGGCGGCGGCGTGACGGCGCTGCACCTGGCGGCGCTGCACGGGCACGTGGACTGCGTGCACCTGCTGGTCGACGAGCGGGCGTCCCTGGACGCGCAGACGCTGCCCTGCGCCGCGGCGCCCATGGCGGCCATCGGCGCCGGGAGCACGCCGCTGCACTACGCGGCGTCCGGCGGCGAGGTCCGGTGCTGCCAGGTGCTCGTGTCCCGCGGCGCCGATCGCATGGCCGCCAACTGCAACGGGTGGCTGGCCGTGGACGTGGCCCGGATGTGGAAGTGCAACTGGCTGGAGCACGTGCTGGCGCCCAAGTCGCAGCTCCCCGTCCCCAAGTTCCCGCCCTCCGCCTACCTCTCCCTCCCGCTCCCCTCCCTCCTCGCCGTCGCCCGGGACTACGCCGCCTCGCCGGACTCCTTCGCCGCCGCCGTCGACGGCAACGACGACGACGCCTGCTCCGTCTGCCTCGAGAGATCCTGCAACGTCGCCGCCGAAGGTACCATACTCTGTTTGTTCGTTCGTCCAATCACCTGCAAAAAGAATTTAGACCTTTCGATGATTTGCTGATCGTTTCTGATTCGATCGGCGTGCAGTGTGCGGGCACGAGCTGTGCCTCAAGTGCGCGATGGACCTGTGCACGGTGATGAAGGCGTACGAGGTGCCGGGGCTCGCCGGCACCGTGCCGTGCCCGCTCTGCCGGAGCGGCATCGCCTCCTTCAGGAAGGCCGTCGTCGCGGCCACCGCGCCGCCCGAGGACGACCACCTGAGCATGAGCAGCAGCAGCCTCCCTTGCGCGTGCGCGCGCTGCCAGGACCGGCACGGCAGCCCGGAGGAGGACGAGGAGGAGAAGAGCACATGCCGGTCTTCCGGTGGCCGCAGCTACGGCGGCGGCGGGTTGGACGGCCCGGAGGCCGCCATAGCTCCCCTGTACTGCGCCCCGTTCACCGGCCCCTCCGCCATCTTGTCCTGAGAACCAACGGCTCTGGCCGGATTAGTTTCCAAGGAATTTCATCATGCACATACGTACAAAAGTTTCACAGGAGTAGTATACATACAGACATGCATACGTAGAAACCGGCATACCATTTGATTTGTTGTGTTTGTGGTGTGAAATGCTGTAGATACGGTAGTGGGGTGTGGATGTGGTGGACGTTCATAGAAATTCTTTCTTGTAAATTATGGTCACTTGATCTTATGAAGTTGCGATTCTTTCCAATCGGGGTGAGGACTACAAAATGCATGTAGGGTGATTGGTAAAGCTGTATTTGCTTACGCAATGCATGTCATCTAGTAGAAGAAGAAACAAGTACTCCCTCCGATTCATATCACGTGTCGTTGTTTTAGGACAACTTTAATACGATTGATCCATCAGTAATATAAATCGGAGGGAGTATCATACAATGAAATATTTCTTCCTGGTCAAGGGGTCATGACCAGTTCACCTCTATCAAGTCCAAGTGTGCCTGTCAGCATTGCAGATCACCGCAAACGGGCAGTAGGGGCAACTATGATTGGTGATGCCAGGGCTATCCTCCTTTTCAAAAAAATAAATATAAATGGTGATTCATACATTTGTTTTCAAAATGGGTGTAGTTAGATCTCAGTCAACTGAGATTTAATCAAATCTCAGTTAAGTGATATACTATGTAAGAAAGGAAAAAAAATCTGAAAAGAAAATTTTGCACGAGTCTTGATATATGATTCCACGAATATAGTGCCGACTAAGACATAATCAAGTCTCAGTCGACTGAGATTTACCAAGACAGTTTCAAAATCGTGAAAAATGTTACCACTAACGGACAAAAAGGAGGCTCATCATCGTTGACATTGTTACCACTCACACACTATACTATTCACGCCCAGAAAAACGAGGCCCCTTATTTATAAGACACACATGTGTGTGTTTTTAGACAATCTCATGAAGTTTTTATTCAAAGCGCCGCAATGTTTACAGGGACGAAGGGAATACTATCCGGCTGGCCTAACCAAACATGGCGGCGGCCCTAACTTTAATGCATGCTTCGCTAGATTGTGAGCCTCTACATTAAAGCTCCTAAATTCATGAACTATGTTACAAGAAATAAAAGAAGAAGACGTCATCTTAAGCTCCTGGATGATTGCCCCGTATGTTGATCCACTTCCGGTATGGACTTCTTCTACCACTCCCTTGCAATCTGATGCTAGATGTATCCGGTGCAAATTCAAATCTTGTGCTAAAGCCAAGCCTTGCCTAATCGCCATAGCTTCATGTGTTGGTGGCCAGATCACCATAGTTTGTGAAGACATAGGCCGACGCGCCTAAGAAAACTCCATCAGTGCTTCTACAGATACACATGTGTGATGGTGCAGGGTCCAAGCCCGTCATTAGAAGTATTCAGCCCATTAAGCCATATTTATCACATGTGATAGTCTTAACGGGAGACCCTATATCTCGCGTTCAGCGAGAGGGGAGGAACCCTCGCTGAACGGGAGACCGAGATGGGCCGGCCCAAAAACGCAGGAGGCCACAACCTCCTTTTTTCTATTTTTCCTTTTCGTTTTCCTTTTTTTGTTTTTTGCTTTATTTTTGCAATTTTATTTATAGTTTAAAATATTATGAATAGTATTACTATATATATATTATATAGTTTAAAATATTATGAATAGTTTTATGAATTTTTTAACACCCGGTGACTATGCCATCCCTCTGGGTGGCAGTGCCACCCCATGTTATCTCCATTTAATGCTTGCCTCGTGATTTGTACAAACACTATGCTATCATCATACCTCCATTAGGATTCAATTAATGAAGGATGATAATGATCACACTAATACAGTTCTAGGAGAGTATGTGTCAGACTAGGGGTATCAAAATGTGAGATGATGAATACTTGACCAAAAAGATTCCCTAATAGTATAAAAAATACAATAACTTACTAATTTTCTATAATAGTACAAAAAAGTTGGTTTGTGATTAAGACTTTTATTACCAAAAAGAAGTTCTCCATGAACTCAAAAAAGATTCCTCAAAAATAGATCCATGCGTATACACAGTGTCAACATTTAATCTGATTACTACTTAGTGCTAATGAACTCGTCTCAGTGCTATTAGACAAATGAAGGACTAATCAATGGCAGACCTAAAAGATGCTACACGGATCTCAAAGACAGATCAGATAGAAGCCAGAGGGGTGACAATGCCCCCAGGTGGCAAAGACATAATAATCATATATACTATTCATCACTCAAGGTGCAGAATACGTTATTCTTCACCCGAGATAATCTTACAATTATTTCATAAATAAATTACATTTGAAATAAAAATATTTACATTAATATTGATTCACTACGTAAAATTTGGCATAAGAAGCAACAATATAAGTCATAAGACCAGAAAAATTGCATTTTCTGTATATTTTACACTATGTTTTTACGTTTGTAGTTTTAGGTAACATAAAAAAATTACGGTGATTATATATGTTTATTACGTTTCCTTTTTATGGACAAAATAATACATTTACGGAACGTAAACTTACGATGCATTAATGTTAAAATTGATGGGGTGAAGAATAACTATTCCTCACCCAGAGTAAAATTACGATTTTATATATATGTTTGAAAAATTACGATGCATTGGACAAATGTTTATATATATATATTTGAAAAATGTTGAACAAGTATTTGGAAAATGTTGAACAAGTATTTGACAAATGTTGAAAAAATATTGGACAAATGTTGAACAAGTATTGGAAAAGTGTTAATCAAGAATTCAGAAAATGCTAAACAAGTATCTAGAAAATGTTCAACAAGTATTAAAAAAAATTAATCAAGCATTCAACAAATATTTAACGTTCATGGAAAAGTTGTTGATCATGTATTAAAAAATGATGAATTTTTTTAACATCTATTAAAAAAAATTAATCAAGAACTTGAAAAAAATGTTGAACAAGTATTTGAACAATGTAATCAAGCATTTGGGAAATGTTAAATGTGTATAGAAAAAATGTTGACCATGTATTAAAAAATTGATGAAAAAATTTGATCATGTATATAAAAATATTAATCAAGCATTTGACAAATGTTGAACAAGTGTTTGGATAATGTTAATCAAGCATTTGGAAAATGTTAAATGTGTATAGAAAAATATATTTCACCATGTATTAAAAAATGTTAATCTTTTTATTTGAAAACTGCTAATCAAGCATTTGAAAAAGTTTAGAAGTGTTTATAGGTAAATGTTGACCAAGTATTCGAGAAATGTTAATCTTGTATTGGAAAATTGTTAATGAAGCATTTGAAAATGTAAAAAATGTGTATTATAAATAATGTTGACCATCTATTAAGAAAAAGTTAAATTTGTATTTGAAAAATGTTAAACATGTATAGGAAAAATATTGTTGACATATACAACAAATGTGTTGGGAAACGTAGTAGAAAACAAAAAAAAATTCGCACCTACGATCACCAAGCTCAATATGAAGATGCATAATGGGTCGGGATCAACGATCGTTACCAACTCCGGAGTGCAGCGGAAGAAGAAGAGTCGGTGTAGATCGTGCTCGAAGTCCCTCGAACGTTGATGACGATCCCGCGAACCACCCTCGAACGATCCCTCGAACCGAAGACCGAAAGCACGGCCTCTCTACTTGGTTGCAAGCGTACGGTCTTCACGATCCGGCAGCGGTTCGCCGTCCAGAGCTAATTGTTGCCGGAGAATTAGAGGGAGGTGATTAGAACCACACTGGACTTCTAATTATGAGGATTAGAGATGGCTAGGGCTAGCTCTAATTAGTCAATGACCAACTAGAACTAGAGCTAGATCAACTAGAAGAGGCATCCAAAACTTGTGTTATTCAATTGGGCACCAAACCTCCACTATATATAGGTTAGAGGGGAGAGGGAGGGCTACCACCAAGGAGGGAAACCCTCCTTGGGGCGCTCAACTAAGGAGAGGAGAGTGGGACTCCTCCCCTACTCCTATTCGCCACCCCCACAAGGAGAGGGGGGGGGGGGGGGGGGGGGCGCCTTCCCACTTGGGCCCTTGTGGCCCAAGTTTCCTTCCACCTCTTGGCCTTATTAGTCCCATTGATATTAAATTAAATATATATTTATTCTAAAAAAATTCAGAGCATTATATATATAATTTAACATCCCCGAAAACATTTTCCACCTATATATATTAATCTGCAATACCCGGTATTACCCAATATTCACCGAAGCCCTTCCGGTGACCCTGAAACGCTTCCGGAACCTCTCGAAACTATTCCGGACATTAATGAAACAATTCCACAAATATATTCTCATCACTTCCGTCCTACTAACACTCAGCAGATCATTATTACCTTAAACTTGTGACCCCGTAGGCTCGGTAACCATAGACATGAACGAAACCCCTTCGTTCAATGACTGATAGCGGAACCGTGGACATCCATATCGGTCCCTATGATTACACGAATGATATTCGAGTGAACCTTTGGTTATCATGTGATGTTCCCTTTGCTTCGCGATACTTCACAAAACCCGGTGTGCATCGGTATCCTCTAGAGTCATCACCATGCTCACTATACCGTTGCTCCCGTTACCGGTTTTGTTCTTCTTTCTCGTTGACGTATTCCGGCATCCCCGTGACGTAGTCACCTGTGTCTGGCCAGACGATGATGGATGCCGTCACACCGAGAGGGCCCTAATAATATCTCTCCATCGGAGGAGGAGCAAATCCCACTCTCGACCTGTCCGGTCACTTGTCAAACTTTCCGGTGATCCTGAAAGTTGTCGTTATGATGAACTTGTTAAAGATGATGTTTGAGCAACCCCAAAGCCCACTGTCCAGTAGGAAGTGACCGAGACACTCATGGTCTGAGGAACTAAAACACATGCTAACCCTCCGTGTTATAACATATGATTTTAGATGATACGATCACATAGTATAACAGACAAGTATTGGATCGATTCAATATGATCGTTCTTCTAACGTCATGCCCTCAATGTTGTTTTAGGACTATCGTTACACTTAACGATATCCTAAGATCCGGAAAACGTGATCACCAACAACACTTGAGCCGGTCTTAGAGGCGAGACCGGGAACCTATTGTTTACCGTTTATCATTCCACACGTGCATATGAGTTTTCCACTGAATCACATATTTCAGGATCATATCAGTTATAGCATGGAATATAAACTCTCAACTATGAATAATGGAAATATAATAATATAATATTATTGCCTCTAGGGCATATTTCCAACAGTCTTCCACTTGCACTAGAGTCAATAATCTAGTTAGCAGTTTTAACTTTTACAGCAATGACAATCCGGTGTCAGTCCATGCTTTGCTTGTGGTATAGACTTCGTCCTATCAAATCTGACAACTTCAGATCCGCGTGTATCGTTTGCATTTCTATACATCTATATTGCTTTCACAAGAATTCATAATTTGTGTGAAACCGACTTTGTATATATATTGAATCACTGGTAGAACCTCTGATTCCTTAGATTGAGTTATGGAATCACTATTAAGAATAGTGTTCCAATGATACAATAATCTAGAAACCATACCAAGCTCATGAATGAACTTTCGATTCATCACCATTCACTTTTGCTTCTAAAGAAATAATATACTTAGCCTTCTGTTATAGAATTCACCACAGTAACTTTTGGGACCAGTTCCAACTTACTGTGCCACCATAAATCACTTTCAAATTGAAATCGAAAAATCACTTGGAGCATAGATGAAGATTTTATCGATGTACTACTTACAACGAGCCTTCATTGATGTAACTCCTTACAACAATCTCTTCATTTTCTTCGTGTGTGAAAAACATGTCGTTAATCCTTAATGACATTTTCATTCTTGTACTATGATCAACAATTTGACCATACTACTAACTGTTGGGAAATGTTGCATGGACAACAAAAAAAATTCTACGCACACGCAAGATCTATCCATGGAGATGCATAGCTACGAGAGGGGAGAGTGTGTCTACGTACCCTCGTAGACCATTTAGCGAAAGTGTTTATAAATGCGGTTGATGTAGTCGAACACCATCGCGATCCAACCGATCAAGTACCGAACGTACGGCACCTCCGCGTTCAGCACACGTTCAGCTCGATGACGTCCTCGCCTTCTTGATCCAGCAAGACGGGCGAAGTAGTAGATGAGTTCCGGCAGCACGAAGGTGTGGTGATGGTGGTGATGCAACTATCTCCGCACGGCTTTGCCGAGCACTATGAAAATATGACCGAGGGTGAACTAGAGGGAGAGGGGCGCCGCACACGGCTTGGGGATCGAGGTGTGTGTTGCCCCTCTCCCTCCACACATATATATAGGTGGGGGTGAGGAGGGTTGGCATCCTAGGGTTCCCCCAAGGGGCCGGCGACCACCTTGGGCCTTGCCCTAGCCGCGCCCGCTCTTGCCTTTCTTAGGCGCGCGGGGAAAGGTAGGGGAGGGTGGCGCCCCCCTTTCCTTTCTCCCATGAGGAGGGGAAGGCAGGAGGGGCTAGCCCTCCCCCCTTTCCTTCCCTAGGGCCGGCGGCCAGGGAGAGGGCGCGCCAGCCCCTTGTGGGCTGGTGTGTCCTCCCCTTGGCCCATTAGGCCCATATAATCCCCGTAGGTCTCCCGGAACCCCTTTCGGTGACCCGATGAATACCCGGTACATCCCGAAACCTTTCCGGTGACCAAATAGCATCATCCTATATATCAATCTTTACCTCTGGACCATTCCGGAGCTCCTCGTCATGTCCGTGATCTCATCCGGGACTCCGAACAACATTCAGTCACCAAATCACATAACTCATATTATACTATATCGTCAATGAACGTTAAGCGTGCGGACCCTACGGGTTCGAGAATGATGTAGACATGACCGAGAAACCTCTTCGGTCAATAAACAATAGCGGAACCTGGATGCCCATATTGATTCCTACATATTCTACGAAGATCTTTATCGGTCGAACCTTTTGACAACATACGCAATTCCCTTTGTCTGTCGGCATGTTACTTGCTTGAGATTCCATCATCGGTATCCTCATACATAGTTCAATCTCGTTACCGACAAGTCTCTTTACTCGTTCCGTAATACATCATCTCGTAACTAACTCCGTAGTCATTTTGCTTGCAAGCTTTCTTGTGATGCTGTATTACCGAGAGGGCCCAGAGATACATCTTCTATACACGGAGTGACAATTCCCAATCTCGATTCACACCAACTCAACAGACACCTTCGGAGATACCTTTAGAGCATCTTTATGATCACCCAGTTATGTTGTGACGTTTGATAGCACACAAGGAATTCCTCCGGTATCCAGGAGTTGCATGATCTCATGGTCGAAGGAACATGTATTTGACATTAAGAAAGCAGTAGCAATAAACTGAACGATCATATGCTAAGCTAACGGATGGGTCTTGTCCATCACATCATTCTCCTAATGATGTGATCCCGTTATCAAGTGACAACACATGTCTATGGTTAGGAAACCTTAACCATCTTTGATCAACGAGCTAGTCTAGTAGAGGATTACTAGGACACGGTATTTGTTTATGTATCCACACACATATTTAAGTTTCCGATCAATACAATTCTAGCATGAATAATAAACCTTTATCATGAACAAGGAAATATAATAATAACAACTTTATTATTGCCTCTAGGGCATATTTCCATCAGTCTCCCACTTGCACTAGAGTCAATAATCTAGATTACATTGTAATTAATCTAACACCCATGGAGCCTTGGTGCTGATCATGTTTTGCTCGCGGAAGAGGTTTAGTCAACGGGTCTGCAACATCAGATCCGTATGTATTTTGCAAATTTTTATGTCTGCATCCTTGACCTTTTCATGAATGGAGTTGAAGCATCTCTTGATGTGTTTGGTTCTCTTGTGAAACCTGGATTCCTTCGCTAAGGCAACTGCTCCAGTGTTGTCACAAAAGATTTTCATTGGACCCGATGCACTGGGTATTACACCCAGATCAGATATGAACTCCTTCATCCAGACTCCTTCATGTGCTACTTCCGAAGAAGCTATGTACTCCGCTTCACACGTAGATCCCGCCACGACGCTCTGCTTGGAATTGCACCAAATGACAACTCCACCATTCAATATAAATATGTATCTGGTTTGTGACTTAGAGTCATCCGGATCAGTGTCGAAGCTAACATCGACGTAACCATTTACGACAAGCTCTTTGTCACCTCCATAAACGAGAAACATATCCTTGGTCCTTTTCAGGTACTTCAGGATGTTCGTGACCGCTGTCCAGTGATCCACTCCTGGATTACTTTGGTACCTCCCTGCCAAACTTATGGCAAGGCACACATCAGGTCTAGTACATATCATAGCATACATGATAGAACCTATGGCTGAGGCATAGGGAATGACTTTCATTTTCTCTCTATCTTCTACCGTGGTGGGACTTTGAGTTTGACTCAATTTTACACCTTGCAACACAGGCAAGAACCCTTTCTTTGACTGGTCCATTTTGAACTTCTTCAGAACTTTGTCAAGGTACGTGCTTTGTGAAAGTCCTATTAAGCGTCTCGATCTATCCCTATAGATCTTGATGCCCAATATAAGCAGCTTCACCGAGGTCTTTCATTGAAAAATTCTTATTCAAGTATCCTTTTATGCTATCCAGAAATTCTATATCATTTCCAATCAGCAATATGTCATCCACATATAATATCAGAAATGCTACAGAGCTCCCACTCACTTTCTTGTAAATACAGGCTTCACCATAAGTCTGTATAAAACCATATGCTTTGATGACATCATCAAAGCGTATATTCCAACTCCGAGATGCTTGCACCAGTCCATAGATGGATCGCTGGAGCTTGCATACTTTGTTAGCACCTTTAGGATCGACAAAACCTTCTGGTTGCATCATATACAACTCTTCTTTAAGAAACCCGTTAAGGAATGCAGTTTTGACATCCATTTGCCAGATTTCATAATCATAAAATGCGGCAATTGCTAACATGATTCGGACAGACTTAAGCATCGCTACGGGTGAGAAAGTCTCATCGTAGTCAACCCCTTAAATTTGTTGAAAAACTTTCACGACAAGTGGAGCTTTATAGACAGTGATATTACCATCAGCGTCTGTCTTCCTCTTGAAGATCCATTTATTCTCAATGGTCTGCCGATCATCGGGCAAGTCCAGCAAAGTCCATACTTTGTTCTCATACATGGATCCTATCTCAGATTTCATGGCCTCAAGCCATTTGTCGGAATCTGGGCTCATCATAGCTTCTTCATAGTTCGTAGGTTCGCCGTTGTCTAACAACATGACTTCCAGGACAGGATTATCGTACCACTCTGGTGCGGAACGTGTTTTGGTCGACCTACGAGGTTTAGTAGTAACTTGATCCGAAGTTTCATGATCATTATCATTAGCTTCCTCTCTAGTTGGTGTAGGCATCACGGGAACGGTTTTCTCTGATGTGCTACTTTCCAATTCGAGAGAAGGTACAATTACCTCATCAAGTTCTACTTTCCTCCCACTCACTTTTTTCGAGAGAAACTCCTTCTCTAGAAAGGACCTATTCTTGGCAACAAAGATCTTGCCTTCGGATCTGTGGTAGAAGGTATACCCAATAGTCTCTTTAGGGTATCTTATGAAGACACGCTTCTCCGATTTGGGTTCAAGCTTATCAGGCTGAAGCCTTTTGACATAAGTGTCGCATCCCCAAATTTTAAGAAACGACAGCTTAGGTTTCTTGCCAAACCATAGTTCATATGGTGTCGTCTCAACGGATTTAGACGGTGCCCTATTTAACATGAATGTGGCTGTCTCTAATGCATAACCCCAAAATGATAAAGGCAAATCGGTAAGAGACATCATAGAATGCACCATATCTAATAAAGTACGATTACAACATTAGGACACACCATTACGGTGGCGTGAGTTGTGAAACAATTCCACATTGTTTTAAATGAAGGCCAAACTCGTAACTCAAATATTCGCCTCCGCGATTAGATCGTAGAAACTTTATTTTCTTGTTACGATGATTCTCCACTTCACTATGAAATTCCTTGAACTTTTCAAATGTTTCAGACTTGTGTTTCATCAATTAGATATATCCATACCTACTCAAATCATCTGTGAAGGTCAGAAAATAATGATACCCGCCGCGTGCCTCAACACTCATCGGACCGCATACATCGGTATGTATTATTTCCAGTAAGTCATTAGCTCGCTCCATTGTTTCGGAGAACGGAGTTTTAGTCATCTTGCCCATGAGGCATGGTTCACAAGTATCAAATGGTTCGTAATAAAGTGATTCCAAAAGTCCATCCGCATGGAGTTTCTTCATGCGCTTTATACCAATATGACCTAAACAGCAGCGCCACAAGTATGTTGCACTATCATTATCAACTTTGCATCGTTTGGCATCAATATTATGAATATGTGTATCACTATGATCGAGATTCAACAAGAATAGACCATTCATCAAAGGTGCATGACCATAAAAGATATTACTCATATAAATAGAACAACCATTATTCTCTGACTTAAATGAATAACTGTCTGTAACACCCTGAATTTTGCCCATTTTTTTCCTTTTGATTTTGGTCTGGATTTTCTTTTCTGTGGCTTATTAGTCTTGCAACCTGGAGGGATCACCCTTGATTCATCTTCATGAGTGGCTTGCCAACTCAAAATCATTCCAAGACCATGTCATTTCCATCTTGGACCAACCCCCAATATTCTTTTTCTTGGGAATATTCCTTTTTCTATTAAAGGAATAACCCTGTCTGTCCTGGGTTGTGAAGCAACCCACATTTCCATCATTCCCAAAATTCCCAAATAATTCTCATAAATTTTTTGGGTCAGATCTTCCACAAATATGTCAAACCCTTCTTTGACATGTTCAAAAATATTTCACAAATATTCCTTTTCTGATTCTGCCCTAGCTGCCAAGTTGAGAAGCAAGTACCCTTTATATTTGCTTGCTTGGTCTCAAACTTTTTGGGCATTCTTTCCTATCCATATCATTGCTACATGCGAAAATTCAACTTCATTTGGATATTAAATCCCCCTTGGCTAATTTTCAAAGTTTCTAGTCAACTGGAATCTTTGTGAAGCAAGTGCTAGCTAGGAGCATCCAAATGAGTTGAAATTTTGCAAGAATCTTCATATGCTCAAATCATGACCCTCCACCAAGTTTCAACCCTATCCAATCAGATATGTGAGCACAGCCTCAAATCTTGTTTTCTGGTCAGATTTTCACATTGTGAAGCAACTATATTTTCTACTGCTCCATAATTGCTGAAAATTTACCAGAGCATTATCCTATCCATATAACGTATCTCCAAAAATTTTAGGATCATTTTATATTACCAATAATTCCCTAGAATTTTTCTAAGATTCTGGTCAGAGAGGATAGCTGTGAAGGAAGTACTATTTTGGCTTGTCCAAATGGTATGAAAATTTTACAGGATCTTCATATGACCAAATCATCATACTATGCCAAATTTCAGATCAAGTGGCCACTCCATGTGAGTGCTCCATCCTAATCAAGTTTCTAGACCAGATTGGTCAGTTGTAAAGCAACTATATTAAATCTTGATCCATTTCTCTCCAAACTTCACAGGATCATAGTTCTTCCTACCCTAAACCTCCCAGACATCTCATTTTGACCTTATCACCTTCCTGTTCATCACAGAGGAGTGGTCAAGTTTGCTACAGCAAACTTCAGATGATCACTCCCATCTAACCACAGTGACTTTCACCGAGCCATCACCTCCCTGAGACTGTGACTTGGAAGGACAACACTTTGGAAATGACTTGGCACGCCAAGATGCACCGCGTGCGCCAGTGCACGCAGTGACCACACGTTTGGCATGCCAGACAGCGCGCTCTGGTGATTAAACCGCTCGGTTCCGTCCATTCCTTCTCTCCCTCGCCACCTCTTCATGTCCAGGGGCTTCCCCTCGTCGCCGCCTTCGCTCTGGAAGCCTCTCCCCCTCCGGATTCTTCCCCCTTGCGCCACGGCGATCGCCGCCACTATTCTGCTCGTGACCGCCGTTGTCGTTTTCCTCTGCTCCCTCCTCCTCGAGCTCTCCCAAAGCTGCTGTTGCCTTCTCCACTCCCCCGCGAAGCTCCTCGATGCCGCAAAATGCAAGCCACGTCGCCTTGTTGCTCTAGTGCAATGATAGGAATGCCACGGTGGCCGTCCTCATCGCCTTGCCTCACCGCGGCTATATAAAGCCCTCCCCGTACCTCCCTGAGCTTACCATCGATCTCCTCTCACTCCCCTACCTCTCCCGAACCACTCGCCCAAGCCCCGGAGCTCCTCCTCGCCTGTAGTGGCCGCCACGGCCGCCGCCCTCGCCCGGCTAAATTCCGGCGAGCCTCGCCTCATCTTCCTCTCCCACCACAACCAGGAGCTCACCCAAGGCCCGGCGATCCTCTCCACCACCTCGCCCCCTCATCGGAGCCACCATGGCCGCGAGCCCGCCGGCGTTCGAAGCCATTCCCCGCCACGACCAGTGCTCCGCTCGCCTCGGTGCTCCCCGACGGCCGCTCCACGTCCAGGGGAATGCGGCTCCGCTTCCCCGTCCCGCTGGTGGCCTCGCCTGGGCCGGAGACGGCCGGGGCCACCCGCGCCCTCGCCGGCGTCCGCCTCTGTCCCCTGCCGCGGCCGGCCCCCTCTGCTCTTCCCGCGCGCAGCTGAGCCCCTTCTCAGATGCGGTGCTCGCCGGCGCGCCCATCCGACCCCTCGCCGGCCGGAGCAGCCCGCTGGAGCAGCGGCTCCCCTTGCCGGCCACGCTCTGCCGGTCTCCTCTGCTTCTGCTGTCGGGAGGAGGAAGAAGGGGACGGGAGAGAGAGAGGTCAGCCGTGGGTCCCGCGTGTCATCCTCAGTGCGTTGACCCTGGCCCCGCCACGTCATCTAAGTGGAGGCGTACTTCACTGGAGTACGTCTTCCCTGCTACGGAGGCGTATTTCCAAAAAATGCGCGATGTGTTTTTCAGCTGAGGACCCATTTATGAAGACTTTATTTACAGACAGGTCCCTGGCAGGAAAAACTATCACAACTTTTTGATCCTAACTCCAAATGAGGTGATTCCAAAGCCCACTTCTTCGTCTCTTCGAGCCCGTCGTGTTGGTATCATTTTCACTATGTTTTGACACTGTGAAAATGACCATTTTGCCCTTGCCCGTAAACAGCTCCCTTCGAGAGAGAACTGTTTCCGGCAATTATTTCCGCGGACTCTCCGCACTTCTTCCCGATGGTTCCTTCACCCTCAGGCAAGCCACAACTCTCATCTGCATGATTGCATTGCAATATCATAGTTTAACTATTTACTTTAACAACAAGTATACGTTATTTGAGAAATGAATTGGATTATGCAATGTTGGAGTTAATTCTTGGATAGGTGACTACCGTGTTGAGTACTGGATTGTTAATGACTAGTAGTTTACCCACTCGTTGATGCCATGATGTTGAGATTACCGTCTATGATTATTCTGGATTTCATCCGGCAGTTTATGGGTATGAACTAGTAGCAGTGGCCTGAACATATTGATTATTAGATTTCTAGCCGGATATCATTTCGGACTCGAATTGTTATGCTGTCGGAGTGTCAGCCATGACATAAATACTATTCAAAGATAGGATACTTCATGGTTGATCCAGAGTCACCTGTCCGGACTTATCCGTGCAGCCATATTTGCCGGTATGGGATGGTCTTGACTTGGTCTGATCGCGTGCTCTTTCACCGGTACCGCCCGACAGGGAAGGTTATGCGTGCGCGCTACCCTGGCCCAGTAGGCGGCGATAACCTTGTGAGCCCAGTTGAGTTATATGGTACCAGGTCCCCGTTTGGGACAGTTTGTTAGCCACGACGGTGGAAGGTGTCAGCGGTGACACAGGGGCCACCCAGGGCAGGACTCCGGGGGAGGATGATTGCCGGTGGTACGATGGGAGGGTCACGGGTCAGGCAGGTTTCGTTGGAGCAACGCTGGTCCAACCGAATGGGATCACGAGGTCAGGTGCTCCATGGTATGGGTAAAGTGCGCAACCTCTGCAGAGTGTAAAATCTATTCGAATAGCCGTGTCCACGGTATTGGACAGTCCGTCCAGACCTCTTTAGGTGGTCAACCATAGTAGTGATAATGATGGAAGAACTCATCGTAAGACCAGAAGTACTCGGTGGATCGTGAGTATTCTGAGGGTTGTGAGACAACCCAGAAGAGAGTAAGTTTGTCAGACTTGTCGTGCAGATGGAATCAGGTATATGATATGTTAGCCATGGGATGGCTATGAGATGAGTGGTCGGATGACCACATGATTTGGATTGAATTTGGAACAGATTCAGATTGGATCCTGAGGTTATTCGGAGTATGGATTAAACTACTTAATATGCTTTACCTTACTACATCTACTTCAGTAGCTACCTTGCTATGATGTTGTCTTGCCTTAATGCTGATGTTTGTTGTGAGCTTGCGAGTACATTCCAAGTACTCACCTGGCGTGTCATGCCAGTTAGCAGGTCATGCCATGATTGCTTGCTTGTCGAGGATCCCGAGTTTGCGACCTAGGATACGCGTTCTAGCCAGAGTCCCTGCGGAGTGGAGTCCATCACCGCCGTCGCTGTTCCGCTGCTGAGAGAGTTACTCCACTGTTAGCATAGAGCTACCCCGGGCAGGCGTAGTGTTGCCGTGCCGATGTAATCCTTGTACCCTTTGTAACCATATCCATTGTAATAAAGAGCTGATTTGTTCTATGCCAACAGTGCCGTATTCCATAGGACTTGTCCCTGGGCTGGGATACGGGGCGTTCCGGTCTTCTCTGAGCCGGGGTGCCACAGGCGTTGGTAGCAGAGCCAGGTTTGGCTATAGGACGCGCGGTCTAGGCACGAGCGTTAGTAACCGGTAGTATCGGATCTAGTTGGTTTGCTGCACTTATTTGTTGCATTTGTTTGTGCATAGCATACATATAGACTAGATATCTTATCACTAACGATGGATCTGGTGAGTGTAGCTGGCATCGGTTTTGATTCACTACCTGCGCTCTCCAGTTTGCATATTTGTTCCTTGGTGTGGTGTCATCTTCGTCCTAGCGGAGTGATGCCAAGGTGCTTGGTGGTGTCGATCCCTTGTCAGATTGATGCACCGGTACCACACCAATATATTCTCTTCAGCTACCCCTATCGTTTCGATGATAGACAAGTTCTATCCCGGATCGTGCCATTCCACTAGCCGCTTTGACAACCCTTACTGATCCTTGTTATCAGAAAAGGGCAATGCCTGCAGGCCTTTCTCTCCACCACTAACTCATTCCGCCACATATTCTTTGGACATGTACGGTTTTCTTCCGTATGCTTGATGATGATGTGGTCGTAACTTCTGTGTTCTGACCCCCAATCACCAAGTTCGTCCTTGCCACCGTGTCTGTCCAGATGGAACCGGTGTTAAGCCCCTGTTTGGTGTAGCCTTGTTTACACCAATTTTCTTCCACACATTGATTCACTTTCGTGCACATTGCCACAGCATTTTAGACCGTAATACCGGAGTTCTTGCGAGATTTGTGTGCTTAAGTAGGAATGCATATTATTGATGTGAATAGCTATAGAATGTGATATTGCTTGTGTGTGTGATCTTGCTGCTTTGTGTGCTTTCGTTTAGTCATTTTTTTATTTGGGCCCTTGGTGTTACCTTATTTTCCCCTTATGGAAGTTGCTCCTCGACACTGGACTCAAAGAATCAGTGAAGAGACAGTCATTTGGAAGCTCAGCTCAGCAATATGGAATTCTCAGCAGACTGTGTTATATCGGGTATATTGGGCCTGAATACATATGATATCCTAGCTGGATCGATTATCAGCATCAAGTATTCATCGGTGCAACTTTCACGGCAGTAATGATCGCATCAGCAAGAAGGCAAAGATGCGTGCATGATCAACAGTACATTTCGAGTTAAAGGTATGATTCATATACAAGGTTTGAGTCTGCTATGAGTACAATTTGAACCCTGCTATGTCTTGAAAGCAAGCCAGAATGTGCTATGAACTTAGTGTTCAGCAAGAAGGATAGCCGAATACCCTGTATGCATAATAGTGAGCTGTTTGGGACGCGGATGAACCCTTGCCCGTCTTTCTTTGGTAACGGCACCACGCCTGTGTTCTGAGCTGTTTTCGGCCGTCCGGGGTGGATGCCGACTTTTATTTCTCTTGTCAACAACTGGCCCGTGTTCTGAGCTGCTTTTCGGCCGTCTCGGGCAGCTGTTGAATTTCTCTCCGTAGCAGTGACCCTATGCTCTGAGCTGTTCCTCGGCCGTCTTAGGGAACTGCTACTTTCTTCTTATCGACACCGTCTCATGCTCTGAGCTGCTTTTCAGCCGTCTTGAGTTGGGGTTGACTTACTCCAGTAATGTCCCAGATCTGAGTTGTAAAGACCGTTCTGGTGGCTACTGGTTTATTTGCCGGTTTTATTCAAGGGTTCAGACGATCGTTACCCTACAGCTACAACTTGTAAAGTAATATGCCTGCCGGAATATTGCACCTGACAACACCTATGGTCACATGGAGAATCAAGAACACATAAAGCCAAGTTCTTTCAGCAAAGGATCCAGGCAAAGAGAACTAGAATGCAAAAACAAGGTTTTCCATACAGGTATGGTAATGGTACAAATACTCCGGACAGTCTGGCTCGGTACCAGTCACCATGGATACACACCCACGGGGTCTATTCCATTTGCAAGGACACCATATCGAGACAACCCGCCCAGCCAACCAGATATGCTTAGAATTGTCAGAAGAGGGCAACCGAGCTGGTCAGGTCAGCCGAAAGATTAACTCGGCAATTGGATTATAGCAACCGTGTCAAAGCATTACACGGCCTACCATCCATATAGAGATACCGACAGACTGAGTAATCAGAAGGATGAACAACAGTCTCAAAGTATGTGTCCTCACAGATGGGAGTCAGTTAAAGACTGACCTGCTGTGAACAAGATTCTGCGGCCAGGACCACTGTCAGCCAAGTCTATGGATAATATCGCAATATCACAATAAGATCGTTTACCTTTATGCTGGTCACGACAGGTGACAGTCAAATATTTGGTAGGAGCCTTATACCCAAGACAGTGAAGATACCCAAGATGACCCATCTATCTGTGTGAGAAGTCAGATTCCGCCAGGAGAATGGTACGATTCACAGTACTGTTTTGAGCCTGGAGGACACACATCCATTTGAATCCACCCAATGCAATGAGTAAAAGATTTTTATGCTCACCAAGAGAATCTGTTCACAACTCAGTCAACGGTCGTTCGTATTGGACCTCGTCACGACACGTCCATGAGGAACCACCCTCGGACTTACGAGCAGGGCACATAGTTTGATCAGGATAATTTATTGCCCCAGACAGGTCAGCAGACACAAAAGGATTGGAGTCAGAGTAACATATGAGGTAAGATTTGCCACAAAAAGGGTCCAATGAAGCAAACCACCCCGAAGCAAGGCGGCCAGTCATATGAAATTCAGTGGGAACATTATACAAAGGTAAAAAGGAAACCCGAGTTGGAAATGGTTTCCTCCAGTGGAAATATTCATGTTTGATCCCTGAGTAACCAAATCTCGAGGACGAGATTTCTTTAAGGGGGGTAGGTTTGTAACACCCTGGATTTTGCCCATTTTTTTCCTTTTGATTTTGGTCTGGATTTTCTTTTCTGTGGCTTATTAGTCTTGCAACCTGGAGGGATCACCCTTGATTCATCTTTCTGAGAGGCTTGCCAACTCAAAATCATTCCAAGACCATGTCATTTCCATCTTGGACCAACCCCTAATATTCTTTTTCTTGGGAATATTCCTTTTTCTATTGAAGGAATAACCCTGTCTGTCCTGGGTTGTGAAGCAACCCACATTTCCATCATTCCCGAAATTCCCAAATAATTCTCATAAATTGTTTGGGTCAGATCTTCCACAAATATGTCAAACCCTTCCTTGACATATTCAAAAATATTTCACAAATATTCCTTTTCTGATTCTGCCCTAGCTGCCAAGTTGAGAAGCAAGTACCCTTTATATTTGCTTGCTTTGTCTAAAACTTTTTTGGCATTCTTTCCTATCCATATCATTGCCACATGCGAAAATTCAACTTCATTTGGATAATAAATCTCCCTTGGCTAATTTCCAAAGTTTCTGGTCAACTGGAATCTTTGTGAAGCAAGTGCTAGCTAGGAGCATCCAAATGAGTTGAAATTTTGCAAGAATCTTCATTTGCTCAAATAATGACTCTCCACCAAGTTTCAACCCTATCCAATCATCTATGTGAGCACAGCCTCAAATCTTGTTTTCTGGTCAGATTTTCACATTGTAAAGCAACTATACTTTATTCTGCTCCATAATTGCTGAAAATTTACCAGAGCATTCTCCTACCCATATAACCTATCTCCACAAATTTTAGGATCATTTTATCTTCCCAATAATTCCCTACAATTTTTCTAAGATTCTGGTCAGAGATGATAGCTGTGAAGGAAGTACCATTTTGGCTTGTCCAAATGGTATGAAAATTTTACAGGATATTCATATGACCAAATCATCATACTATGCCAAATTTCAGCTCAAGTGGCCACTCCATGCGAGTGCTCCATCCTAATCAAGTTTCTGGACTAGATTGGTCAGTTGCAAAGCAACTATATTAAATCTTGGTCCATTTCTCTCCAAACTTCACAGGATCATAGTTCTTCCTACCCTAAACCTCCCAGACATCTCATTTTGACCTTATCACCTTCCTGTTCATCACAGAGGAGTGGTCAAGTTTGCTACAGCAAACTTCAGATGATCACTCCCATCTAACCACAGTGACTTTCACCGAGCCATCACCTCCCTGAGACTGTGACTTGGAAGGACAACACTCTGGACATGACTTGGCACGCCAGGATGAACCGCGTGCGCTAGTGCACGCGGTGACCACGCGTTTGGCATGCCAGACAGCGCGCTCTGGTGATTAAACCCCTCGGTTCCGTCCATTCCTTCTCTCCCTCGCCAGCTCTTCATGTCCAGGGGCTTCCCCTCATCGCCGCCTTTGCTCTGGAAGCCTCTCCCCCTCCGGATTCTTCCCCCTTGCGCCACGGCGATCGCCGCCACTATTCTGCCCGTGACCGCCGTTGTCGTTTTCCTCTGCTCCCTCCTCCTCGAGCTCCCCCGAAGCTGCTGCTGCCTTCTCCACTCCCCCGTGAAGCTCCTCGACGCCGCAAAACGCCAGCCACGTCGCCTTGTCGCTCCAGTGTGACGATAGGAACACCACGGCGGCCGTCCTCATCGCCTTGCCTCGCCGCGGCTATATAAAGCCCTCCCTTACCTCCCTGAGCTCACCATCGATCTCCTCTCACTCCCCTACCTCTCCCAACCCCTCGCCCGAGCCTCGGAGCTCCTCCTCGCCTGTAGTGGCCGCCACGGCCGTCGCCCTCGCCCGGCTAAATTCCGGCGAGCCTCGCCTCATCTCCCTCTCCCACCACCACCAGGAGCTCACCCAAGGCCCGGCGATCCTCTCCACCACCTTGCCCCCTCATCGGAGCCACCATGGCCGCGAGCCCGCCGGCGTCCGAAGCCATTCCCCGCCACGACCAGTGCTCCGCTCGCCTCGGTGCTCCCCGACGGCGGCTCCACGTCCAGGGGAATGCGGCTCCGCTTCCCCGTCCCGCCGGTGGCCTCGTCTGGGCCGGAGACGGCCGGGGCC
Organism: Thinopyrum elongatum; assembly: GCA_011799875.1. NCBI lineage: Eukaryota > Viridiplantae > Streptophyta > Magnoliopsida > Poales > Poaceae > Thinopyrum > Thinopyrum elongatum. The sequence continues at coordinate 65,490,365 of CM022303.1, forward strand.
GCCCACGCCCTCGCCGTCTTCCGCCTCTGTCCCCTGCTGCGGTCGGCCCCCTCTGCTCTTCCCGCGTGGAGCTGAGCCCCTCCTCAGATGCGGTGCTCGCCGGCGCGCCCGTCCGTCCCCTCGCCGGCCGGAGCAGCCCGCCGGAGCAGCGAATCCCCTTGTCGGCCGCGCTCTGCCAGTCTCCTCTGCTTCTGCTGTCGGGAGGAGGAAGAAGGGGACGGGAGAGAGAGAGGTCAGCCGTGGGTCCCGCGTGTCATCCTTAGTGCGTTGACCCCAGCCTCGCCACGTCATCTAAGTGGAGGCGTATTTCACTGGAGTACGTCTTCCCTGCTGCGGAGGCGTATTTCCAGAAAATGCGCGATCTGTTTTTCAGCCGAGGACCCGTTTATGAAGACTTTATTTATAGACAGGTCCCTGGCAGGAAAAATTATCACAACTTTTTGATCCTAACTCCAAATAAGGTGATTCCAAAGCCCACTTCTTCGTCTCTTCAAGTCCGTCATGTTGGTATAATTTTCACTATGTTTTGACACTGTGAAAATGACCATTTTGCCCTTGCCCGTAAACAGCTCCCTCTGAGAGAGAACTGTTTCCGGCAATTATTTCCGCGGACTCTCCGCACTTTTTACCGATGGTTCCTTCACCCTCAGGCAAGCCACAACTCTCATCTGCATAATTGCATTGCAATATCATAGTTTAACTATTTACTTTAACAACAAGTATAGGTTATTTGAGAAATGAATTGGATTATGCAATGTTGGAGTTAATTCTTGGATAGGTGACTACCGTGTTGAGTACTGGATTGTTAATGACTAGTAGTTTACCCACTCGTTGATGCCATGATGTTGAGATTACCGTCTATGATTATTCTGGATTTCATCCGGCAGTTTATGGGTATGAACTAGTAGCAGTGGCCTGAACATATTGATTATTAGATTTCTAGCCGGATATCATTTCGGACTCGGATTGTTATGCTGTCGGAGTGTCAGCCATGACATAAATACTATTCGAAGATAGGATACTTCATGGTTGATCAAGAGTCACCTATCCAGACTTATCCGTGCAGCCATATTTGCTGGTATGGGACGGCCTTGACTTGGTCTGATCGCGTGCTCTTTCACCGGTACCGCCCGACAGGGAAGGTTATGTGTGCGCGCTACCCTGGCCCAGTAGGCGGCGATAACCTTGTGAGCCCAGTTGAGTTATATGGTACCAGGTCCCCGTTTGGGACAGTTTGTTAGCCACGACGGTGGAAGGTGTCAGCGGTGACACAGGGGCCACCCAGGGCAGGACTCCGGGGGAGGATGATTGCCGGTGGTACGATGGGAGGGTCACGGGTCAGGCAGGTTTCGTTGGAGCAATGCTGGTCCACCCGAATGGGATCACGAGGTCAGGTGCTCCATGGTGTGGGTAAAGTGCGCAACCTCTGCAGAGTGTAAAATCTATTCGAATAGCCGTGTCCATGGTATTGGACAATCCGTCCAGACCTCTTTAGGTGGTCAACCATAGTAGTGATAATGATGGAAGAACTCGTCGTAAGACCTGAAGTACTCGGTGGATCATGAGTATTCTGAGGGTTGTGAGACAACCCGGAAGAGAGTAAGTTTGTCAGACTTGTCGTGCAGATGGAATCAGGTATATGATATGTTAGCCATGGGATGGCTATGAGATGAGTGGTCGGATGACTACATGATTTGGATTGAATTTGGAACAGATTCAGATTGGATCCTGAGGTTATTCGGAGTATGGATTAAACTACTTAATATGCTTTACCTTACTACATCTACTTCAGTAGCTACCTTGCTATGATGTTGTCTTGCCTTAATGCTGATGTTTGTTGTGAGCTTGTGAGTACATTCCAAGTACTCACCTGGCGTGTCATGCCAGTTTGCAGGTCATGCCATGATTGCTTGCTTGTCGAGGATCCCGAGTTTGCGACCTAGGATACGCGTTCTAGCCATAGTCCCTGCGGAGTGGAGTCCATCACCGCCGTCGCTGTTCCGCTGCCGAGAGAGTTACTCCACTGTTAGCATAGAGCTACCCCGGGCAGGCATAGTGTCGCCGTGCCGATGTAATCCTTGTACCCTTTGTAACCATATCCATTGTAATAAAGAGCTGATTTGTTGTATGCCAACAGTGCCGTATTCCAGAGGACTTGTCCCTGGGCTGGGATACAGGGTGTTCCGGTCTTCTCTGAGCCGGGGTGCCACACCGTCTCGCAAAAACAAGATCCAGATATAATGTTCATGCTCAACGCTGGCACCAAATAACAATTATGAATGTCTGAAACTAATCCCGAAGGTAGATGTAGAGGTAGCGTGCCAATGGCGATCACATCGACCTTGAAACCATTCCCGACGCGCATCGTCACCTCTTCCTTGGCCAATCTTCGTTTATTCCGCAGCTCCTGTTTCGAGTTACAAATATGAGCAACCGAACCTGTACCAAATACCCAGGCGCTACTACAAGCATTAGTAAGGAACACATCAATAACATGTATATCAAATATACCTTTGTTCACTTTGCCATCCTTCTTATCTGCCAAGTATTTGGGGCAGTTCCGCTTCCAGTGGCCATTCCCTTTGCAGTAGAAGCACTCAGTTTCAGGCTTGGGTCCAGCTTTGGGCTTCTTCACGGGAGCGGCAACTTGCTTGCCATTCTTTTTGAAGTTCCCTTTATTTCCCTTGCCCTTTTTCTTGAAACTAGTGGTCTTGTTAACCATCAACACTTGATGCTCCTTCTTGATTTCTACCTCCGCGGCCTTAAGCATTGCGAAGAGCTTGGGAATCATTTTTGTCATCCCTTGCATATTATAGTTCATCACGAAGCTTTTGTAGCTTGGTGGTAGTGATGGAAGAATTCTGTCAATAACACTCTCAACTGGAAGATCAATTCCCAGCTGAGTCAAGTGGTTATGATACCCAGACATTTTGAGTATGTGTTCACTGACAGAACTGTTCTCCTCCATCTTGCAGCTATAGAACTTGTTGGAGACTTCATATCTCTCAACATGGGCATTAGCTTGAAATATCAACTTCAGCTCTTGGAACATCTCATATGCTCCGTGGCGTTCAAAACATCTTTGAAGTCCCAGTTCTAAGCCGTAAAGCATGGCACACTGAACTATCGAGTAGTCATCAGATCAAGTCTGCCAAGCGTTCATAACATCTGCAGTAGCTCCTGCAGCAGGTCTTTCACCTAGCGGTGCATCAAGGACATAATTCTTCTGTGCAGCAATGAGGATAATCCTCAAGTTACGGACCCAGTCCGTGTAGTTGCTACCATCATCTTTCAACTTAGCTTTCTCTAGGAACGCATTATAATTTAGGGGAACGGTAGCACGGGCCATTGATCTACAACATAGATATGCAAAACTATTAAGACTAAGTTCATGATAAATTAAGTTCAATTAATCAAATTACTAATGAACTCTCACTTAAATTAACATCCCTCAAGTTATCTAAGTGATACATGATCCAAATCAACTAACCCATGTCCGATCATCACGTGAGATGGGGTAGTCATCAATGGTGAACATCTCTATGTTGATCATATCTACTATATGACTCACGTTCGACCTTTTGGTCCCCAGTGTTCCGAGACCATGTCTATACATGCTAGGCTCGTCAAGTTTAACCCAAGTATTCTGCTTGTGCAAAACTGTCTTACACCTGTTGTATGTGAACGTAATCTATCACACCCGATCATCACGAGGTGCTTCGAAATGACGAACATTAGCAACGGTGCATACTCGGAGAGAACACTTTTATCTTGAAATTTAGTGAAGGGATCATCTTATAATGCTACCGTCGTTCTAAGCAAAATAAGATGCATAAAGGATAAACATCAGATGCAATCAAAATATGTGACATGATATGGCCATCATCATCTTGTGCTTTTGATCTCTATTTCCAAAGCATCGTCATGATCTCCATCGTCACCGGCTCGACACCTTGATCTCCATCGTTGTGTCGGGGTCATCTCACCAACTATTGCTTCTACAACTATTGCTAACGCATAGCGATAAAGTAAAGCAGTTACATGCGCTTGCATTTCATACAATAATTAAGACACAACCCTAAGGCTCCTGTCAGTTGTCGATATTACAAAACATGATTATCTCATACAACAATGTATATCACATCACGTCTTGACCATATCACATCACAACATGCCTTGCAAAAACAAGTTAGACGTCCTCTACTTTGTTGTTGCAAGTTTTACGTGGCTGCTACGGGCTTCTAGCAAGAACCATTCTTAACTACGCAAAACCACAATGGTGATTATCAAGTTTGCTGTTTTAACCTTCTTCAAGGACCGGCCGTAGTCAAATTCGATTCAACTAAAGTAGGAGAAACAGACACCCGCCAGCCACCTTTATGCAAAACAAGTTGCACGTCAGTCGGTGGAACCGGTCTCATGTGCGTGGACATGTAAGGTTGGTCCGGGCCGCTCCATCCCACAATACCGCTGAATCTAAATAAGACGTTGGTGGTAAGAAGTATGATCATCACCGCCCACAACTTCTTTGTGTTCTACTCGTGCATATCATCTACGCATAGACCTGGCTCGGATGCCATTGTTGGGAAATGTTGCATGGAAAACAAAAAAAATTCTACGCACACGCAAGATCTATCCATGGAGATGCATAGCTATGAGAGGGGAGAGTATGTCTATGTACCCTCGTAGACCGTTTAGCGGAAGCGTTTATCAAAGCGGTTGATGTAGTCGAACACCTTCGCGGTCCAACCGATCAAGTACCGAATGTACGTCACCTCCGTGTTCAGCACACGTTCAGCTCGATGACGTCCTCGCCTTCTTGATCCAGCAAGACGGGGAAAGTAGTAGATGAGTTCCGGCAGCATGATGGTGTGGTGACAGTGGTGATGCAACTATCCCCGCAGGGCTTCGCCGAGCACTACGAAAATATGACCGAGTGTGAACTAGAGGGAGAGGGGCGCCACACACGGCTTGGGGATCGAGGTGTGTGTTGCCCCTCTCCCTCCACACATATATATAGGTGGGAGGGAGGAGGGGAAGTAGCCTAGGGTTCTCCCAAGGGGCCGGCGGCCACCTTGGGCCTTGCCCTAGCCGCACCCCCTTGCCTTTCTTAGGCGCGCGGGGAAAGGCAGGGGAGGATGGCGCCCCCCTTTCCTTTCTCCCATGAGGAGGGGAAGGCAGGAGGGGCTAGCCCTCCTGCTTTCCTTCCCTAGGGCTGGCGGCCAGGGAGAGGGCACGCCAACCCCTTGTGGGCTGGTGTGTGCCTCCCCTTGGCCCATTAGGCCCATATAATCCCTGTAGGTCTCCCGGAACCCCTTTCGGTGACCCGATGAATACCCGGTACATCCCGAAACCTTTCCAGTGACCAAATAGCATCATCCAATATATCAATCTTTACATCCGGACCATTCCGGGGTTCCTCGTCATGTCCGTGATCTCATCCGGGACTCCGAACACCATTCGGTCACCAAATCACATGACTTATATTATACTATATCGTCAACGAATGTTAAGTGTGCGGACCCTACGGGTTTGAGAATGATCTAGACATGACCGAGACACCTCTGCGGTCAATAACCAATAGCGGAACCTGGATGCCCATATTGGTTCCTACATATTCTACGAAGATCTTTATTGGTCGAACCTTTTGACAACATACGCAATTTCCTTTTTCTGTCGGTATGTTACTTGCCCAAGATTCGATCGTCGGTATCTTCATACCTAGTTCAATCTCATTACCAGCAAGTCTCTTTACTCGTTCCGTAATACATCATCTCATAAATAACTCCTTAGTCATTTTGCTTGCAAGCTTCTTGTGATGCTGTATTACTGAGAGGGCCCAGAGATACCTCTCCCATACACGGAGTGACAACTCCCAATCTCGATGCACGCCAACTCAATAGACACCTTCAGAGATACCTGTAGAGCATCTTTATGATCACCCAGTTATGTTGTGACGTTTGATAGCACACAAGGCATTCCTCCGGTATCCGGGAGTTGCATGATCTCATGGTCGAAGGAACATGTATTTGACATTAAGAAAGCAGTAGCAATAAACTGAACGATCATATGCTAAGCTAACGGATGGGTCTTGTCCATCACATCATTCTCCTAATGATGTGATCCCATTATCAAGTGACAACACATGTCTATGGTTAGGAAACCTTAACCATCTTTGATCAACGAGCTAGTCTAGTAGAGGCTTACTAGGGACATGGTATTTGTTTATGTATCCACATATGTATTTAAGTTTCCGATCAATACAATTCTAGCATGAATAATAAAACATTATCATGAACAAGGAAATATAATAATAACAACTTTATTATTGCCTCTAGGGCATATTTTTATCAGTAACTTTTACTTACAACTAACTTGGAGTATTGGAAATATCTAGTTGTTTACATACCATGGAATACAAGTGTGGTTGAAATCATATTTCGCTCATCGGTATTTCAGGATACCAACTCCTTCCATGTGACATTGACAAGAAACTCTTCTTGACATTTTACATACTAAACTGCTTTAGTATTCTTTTTTTTTCGTAAATATGCACGGAGGCGTATCATTCCATTGATAGATAGGGTAGAATACAGAGTTAGGGTTCCGTCATGTCGTGCACAGAGAGGCGACAATAGGGAAGCCCATGAGCCAGAGAAAGGGGGTTGCTCAGCCCCAGGTTTCACGAATCAGGCTACAGGAACGATCCTATCCAGTCCCTTGGCTCCAGCCCGAGCCCAGCGCTTTGCCTCAGCCTTGATCGCGTCTAGCAGTTCACCAGTCGAAGGTTGGGCACCATCAAAGATAATGGTGTTCCTGTGTTTCCAGATGGCCCAAGAGGTGATGATGGTGAGCGAGGCAAAACCCTTGCGAAAGTGGGACGGGGCCGCGAGGGTGCTGTCCGACCACTAGTCGAAGAACTCCATCGTTCCATCTGGCGGCAAGACCGGCATTCAGCACCAAGAGAGGACCTCGTGCCAGGTGATGTGAGAGAAGATGCAACCAGCCAGGATGTGGTGAAGCGTTTCATCCTCCTGGGAGCATAGCCTGCAGATAGGCGAGTGCTGCAAACCTCGGCGAGCCAACCGATTAGCGGTCCAGTAGCGATTATGGGAAGCAAGCCATAAGAAGAACTTGACATTGAGGGGCACCCAACTTCGCCATATAAGCTGCCAGAACGATACTGTGGTGGAGCCAAAGAATACAGCTGAGTAGCAGGAGCTAGCGGTGTAGGTGCCCTTCGAAGACCAGCACCAGGTTAGGGTGTCCGGAGTGGATGAGAGAGAGACTTGCTGGATGTGGCGCCAGAGGTCGACGTACTCGATCGTTGCGATCGGTGTTAATGCGCCAGAGATATCTGATATCCAATTTCGCTCGAGGAGGCCATCGTATACGAGGCGTGTCGTGGGTTTAACACGGCAGATGCCATAGCAAAAGGACTTAGGTGTGGAGCCATCGCGACGATGATTAGCTTGAAGGGGTTGAACGGGACAAGAGACACGACTTTACCCAGGTTCAGCCCTTCACCGACGAGGTAAAAGCCTACTTCCTGCTTTGTGTTGTATTGATTGAGTATTGATTACAAAGGTGCAGAATCTCTTAACCTAGCACTCGATCGATTGTAACTTAAGTTTACCCGCCGCAGGGTCTCGCCTTTATATACACAGGTCGAGGCCCTGGGCTTACAAGAGTGCAGGTCGGGCCACAATACATGAACGACCCTGATTCTAAGTCGCCTTGCCTTGCTAGGCAAGCCGTCGTTGGGCGGCTCACACCTCCGGGTTATATGCCACCTCCGGGTCTTGGGACTTCAATTGGCCTGCCTCGTAAGCTGCCTCCAGGCTCTTAAATCTTGGCTTCTTGGACCCGCTTGGGCTTTCACTTATAAATCGCCAATAGTGTAATGCGGCCCCTCCTGGGCGGGTCACACCATGGGGTTATATCCCCAACATTAGGCCCCAGATTGATTTGAACCTGTTCATGTCAATCTTCATTCTCTGGTTGGCGAGTCTTCCTTGGTTCTTCTAACACTTCAACCTTGAGTAGATCTTCATGACCCGCCATAAAAAACATGACATCATGTTATTAAATTCAGAAAAAACCTCATGACATCACAGCGAATCATTGCCTTAACCATTCATTCTGAAAATCGAGGCGCCCCTCACGCTATAGTAATTATCATGCCTCCTCGATTCTTGCGCATGCCATTTCACTGTTCCGTCTTTTCCTTTATAAATAGGGATGGGGGGCTTGCCTTTTCACTTTTACCCCCGCCTCCTTCTCTTCTTCTTCTTCTTCCACGCGTCGCCTGCTGCAACCGGAGCTCCACCGACCCAGCCGAGCTTCGTCAGCAACTCCGACAAAAGCCGCTGCATCAACCTGTTTGAACCAGAGATCCGCGGTGCTCGTTCACTCTTCACCGACCCCATCAGGTACCGCTCCTCTTCTTTCTCATATCTACATTATGGCACCTGTGTTCATGTAGTTCATCGGCGTTCATCCAAGCCCATCCAAGTTCATCCATCTTCTGTTTAGAAGTGGTATTTTAATCCAAAAACAAGGCAAAAGTAGTACGGTAGCAGTTTTAGCCCTTATCTCGCATCTTGGATAGATCCCTTCTTCTGTAAATCAATACCCAACTTACTAGTCCTTCTATTGCCATGTTCTAGGTTTAGCAATTATGCATCTTTTCTAATCTGCCGTAGATCTGTAAATATAACCGTAGTCTGTGAAACTTGTTTGCCCCACACTTAGCAAAATTTCACTAACTTGGAGCCATAGATAATTGACCCGCCCTTCATTGTTCGGGCGGCTTAATAATGAATTTGTAACTCACCAAGAATTCCAAGGATGCCTTTTTCACTTAACCCGCCAACATATTGCCGTCTCATATTTTCATAGCTTAACCCACCATGTTCTCATAACTTGATTACTACTCCACTCCATGGCTAGGGCGGCTCATAATCCCTTTCATGGGTCACCATAATATGTAGCACTTTAATTGTTACTAGCTCACTTATCATTGAGTCATCATATAATCATCTCGGTGGCTTATCATAGCAATTTTAACCCGCCACATCATTTTTTGGTCACAGCTTTGTTAATCCAGCTCATCATGACTAAAACACCCACATCTTGTGACTGGACCGCCTCCAAGGTAACAGAGGGCACACTCGATGATTATGTGGCCATGGGGGTTTTACCCACCAAAGAGGTTATTCACTGGCGGGTTCCCGGACCCGAAACTACCCCACAACCGGGGGAGGGTGAAGTTGTAATTTTCACGGATCACCTCCTCCGTGGTTTTTCACCACCTGGGTCAAAGTTCTTTTGGGATGCTCTGAATTTTTACAGTCTTCATCCACAAGACATCGGCCCTAATTCTGTTGCCAATCTATGCAACTTCCAAGTATTCTGCGAAGTGTACCTTGGGGAAGAACCCACTGTTGATCTCTTCAGAGACTATTTTTATATTAACCGCCAGACTGACATGTCGGATGGACCCAGCCTTGAGCTTGGAGGTGTGTCCATTCAGAGGTGGAGAGATGTTACTTTTCCTTCAGCTACACTGCCCAGTCACCCCAAGGACTGAAATTTTACCTGGTTCTATTGTAAAGACACCTCCCCAGCTGGAGAGAACCCCTTGCCGGGTTTCCGTCCCTACCGGCTCACCACCACCGGCCTGCTTCCAGGTCAATTGACTACTGCAGAGCGCACCCCTTTTGCCTCTACCTTTTCAAAGGTAAGGGCTTTGATCGCCAATGGCCTAACCAGAGTTGATCTGGCCCGCTGTTGGGTCGCATGGAGGATTCTACCACCGAGCCGGTGCCCTGGCTTAATGTGCCAGTATACTGGTGATACAAAGGACCCATAGTGTTTCAACCCAACACAGCTAACTGACAAAGAGATCAATGGCACTGTTAAGTCGCTGCTTGGGGAGTCAGTGGAAAACTGCAGCAAAGCGGGCTTGAACCCTTTCTGCGCTCTTAACCCGGCTCCTCCTGTAAGTATTCAAAAAACTTCATATTGTTTATCTATCTTTTATGCTTCATATTCTTTCAACCATTACTTATGTTCATATGTATATAGGTCGACTCTCATTTCTGGAAGAAGAAGGTGAACACTGCTCAGCTCACCAAGAAGACTAGGGCAGCTAAGTCTCGTGGCACGAATCACCACAAGAAAGCAACAACACAAGAGCTCTTTGAGCTAGATGAGTCGGAGGTAGAACTTGACTCCCTTGGTCTTCTTTTTATGCAACTTATTGATGCTAATTCCTCCCAGGATGACGTGGAGACAAGCTAGGCCCCCAAAGCAGAGGTAATCCCTATCTCATCTGACTCAGAACCCTTTCCAAGAAAGAAAATTCGGTGGGTCATCCGGAAAGTGAGATTTTCTCATCCTCTTGCTCACTTGGATCCCGACTTTCTTTTGAAGAAACATCAGCATGAATCGAGGCGTATGACCCGGAGTGATGGCACTTGAGATCTTGTGGCCGGCTTACCCAACACCCCGGCTCCTCCAAAGCATCGCAATGAGGTGCCACATAGCCCAACTCTATCTCTTCCACAAGCCGGTCTCATGCGTCACTGCTACTTCTTGAGCTTGCGTTGGTTTTCCCCTTGAAGAGGAAAGGGTGATGCAGCAAAGTAGAGATAAGTATTTCCCTCAGTTTGAGAACCAAGGTATCAATCCAGTAGGAGACAACGAACAAGTCACCGAATACCTGCACAAACAATCAACAAACTTGCACCCAACGCGATAAAGGGGTTGTCAATCCCTTCACGGTTATTTGCAAAGTGAGATCTGATAGAGATAAATAAAAGGTGAAGTAAATATTTTTGGTATTTTTGGTTTATAGATCGGAAAGTAAAAGATTGCAAAATAATAGATCGAAAACTTGTAGATTGGAAAGTAGAAAATTGTATGATGGAAAATAGACCCGGGGGCCATAGGTTTCACTAGAGGCTTCTCTCAAGATAGAAAATATTACGGTGGGTGAACAAATTACTGCCGAGCAATTGATAGAAAAGCACAAAGTTATGACGATATCTAAGGCAATGATCATGAATATAGGCATCACATCCGTGTCAAGTAGACCGAAACGATTCTGCATCTACTACTATTACTCCACACATCGACCGCTATCTAGCATGCATCTAGAGTATTAAGTTCATAAAGAACGGAGTAACGCATTAAACAAGATGACATGATGTAGAGGAATTAACTCAAGCAATATGATGAAAACCCCATCTTTTTATCCTCGATGGCAACAATACAATACGTGCCTTGCTGCCCCTACTGTCACTGGGAAAGGACACCGCAAGATTGAACCCAAAGCTAAGCACTTCTCCCATTGCAAGAAAAACCAATCTAGTTGGCCAAACCAAACCGATAGTTCGAAGAGAATTACAAAGATATCAAATCATGCATAAAAGAATTCAGAGAAGATTCAAATAATATTCATAGATAAGCTGATCATAAATCCACAATTCATCGGATCTCAGGAAACACATTGCAAAAAAGTACTACATCGAATAGATCTCCAAGAACATCCAGGAGAACTTGGTATTGAGAATCAAAGAGAGAGAAAAAGCCATCTAGCTACTAGCTATGGACCCGTAGGTCTGAGGTAAACTACTCACGCTTCATCGGAAGGGCAATGGTGTTGATGTAGAAGCACTCCGTGATCGAATCCCCCTCCGGCAGGACACCAGAAAAGGCCCCTAGATTGGATCTCACGGGTACAGAAGGTTGCAGCGGTGGAGAAGTATTTTCGTGGATGCCTCTGGTGGTTTGGGCATATAAGAGTATATATAGGCGAAAGAATTAGGTCAGGGGGTGCACGAGGGGCCCACAAGGGTGGGGGCACGCCCTACCCCCCTAGGCGCGCCCTCCGTCCTTGTGGCCGCCTCGCGGCTCTTCCGACTTCATCTCCAAGTCTCCTGGTTTCCTTTTGGTCCAAGAAAGATCATCACGAAAGTTTTATTCCATTTGGACTCCATTGGGTATTCCTTTTCTGCGAAACTCAAAAACAGGGAAAAACAGGAACTGGCACTGGGCTCTAGGTTAATAGGTTAGTCCGAAAAATAATGTAAAATAGCATATTAATGCATATAAAACGTCCAAAACAGATAATATAATAGCATGGAACAATCAAAAATTATAGATATGTTGGAGACATATCAAGCATCCCCAAGCTTAATTCCTGCTCGTCCTCGAGTTGGTAAATGATAAAAATATAATTTTTGTTGTGGAATGCTACCTAACATATTTATCCATGTAATTTCTTTATTGTGGCATGAATGTTTAGATCCATATGATTCAAAACAAAAGTTTAATATTGACATGAAAACAATAATACTTCAAGCATACTAACAAAATAATTATGTCTTCTCAAAATAACATGGCCAAAGAAAGCTTACCCCTACAAAATCATATAGTCTGGCTATGCTCCATCTTCATCACACAAAATATTTAAATCATGCACAACCCCGATGACAAGCCAAGCAATTGTTTCATACTTTTGATGTTCTCAAACTTTTTTAACTTTCACGCAATACATGAGCGTGAGCCATGGACATAGCACTATAGGTGGAATAGAAGGTGGTTGTGGAGAAGACAAAAAGAGGGAGATAGTCTCACATCAACTAGGCGTATCAACGGGCTATGGAGATGCCCATCAATAGATATCAATGTGAGTGAGTACGGATTGCCATGCAACGGATGCACTAGAGCTATAAGTTTATGAAAGCTCAAAAAGAAACTAAGTGGGTGTGCATCCAACTCGCTTGCTCACGAAGACCTAGGGCAATTTTGAGGAAGCCCATCATTGGAATATACAAGCCAAGTTCTATAATGAAAATTCCCACTAGTATATGAAAGTGACAACATAGGAGACTCTCTATCATGAAGATCATGGTGCTACTTTGAAGCACAAGTGTGGTAAAAGGATAGTAACATTGCCCCTTCTCTCTTTTATCTCATTTTTTTTATTTGGGCCTTCTCTCATTTTTTTGGCCTCTCTTTTTTCGTCTGGAGTCTCATCCCGACTTGTGGGGGAATCATAGTCTCCATCATCCTTCTCCTCACATGGGACAATGCTCTAATAATGAAGATCATCACACTTTTATTTACTTACAACTCAAGAATTACAACTCAATACTTAGAACAAAATATGACTCTATATGAATGCCTCCGGCGGTGTACCGGGATGTGCAATGAATCAAGAGTGACATGTATGAAAGAATTATGAATGGTGGCTTTGCCACAAATACGATGTCAACTACATGATCATGCAAAGCAATATGACAATGATGGAACGTGTCATAGTAAACGGAACAGTGGAAAGTTGCATGGCAATATATCTCGGAATGGCTATGGAAATGGCATAATAGGTAGTTATGGTGGCTGTTTTGAGGAAGGTATATGATGGGTGTATGGTACCGGCGAAAGTTGCGCGGTACAAGAGAGGCTAGCAATGGTGGAAGGGTGAGAGTGCGTATAATCCATGGACTCAACATTAGTCATAAAGAAGTCACATACTTATTGCAAAAATCTATTAGTTATTGAAATGAAGTACTACGTGTGTGCTCCTAGGGGGATAGATTGGTAGGAAAAGACCATCGCTCGTCCCCGACCGCCACTCATAAGGAAGACAATCAACAAATAAATCATGCTCCGACTTCATCACATAACGGTTCACCATACGTGCATGCTACGGGAATCATAAACTTTAACACAAGCATGTCTCAAATTCACAATTACTCACTAGCATGACTTTAATATCGCCATCTTTATATCTCAAAACAATCATAAGGAATCAAACTTCTCATAATATTCAATGCACTTTATATGAAAGTTTTTATTATATCCTTCTTGGATGCCTATCATATTAGGACTAGATTTATAACCAAAGCAAATTACCATGATGTTTAAAGACTCTCAAAATAATATCAGTGAAGCATGAGTGTTCATCAATTTCTATAAAATAAAACCACCGTTGTCGTGGAATAGTCACGGCAGATGTCCTAGTGTGAGGACTTAGTCGTGGAGCCATCGCAATGAGGTTAGTTTAAAGGGGTTAATCAGGACAAAGGACACGGGGAGTTTATATTGGTTCGGCCCCTTGCGGTGAAGGTGAAGGCCTAATGCAGTTTGAGGTGGTATTACTAGGGTTTCGATTACCAGGGAGCGAATACGCTTAACCTGGCTCTCGATCTGTTGTCTCTTGTCCCCAAACCACCGTTGGGTCGTCCCTTTATATACACAGGTTGACGCCCGGTGGTTCACAGAATCCCGGCCGGCTCATAAATGTGTCCGGCTTGGTATCCACTCTTTCCTATCTTACAATACAAGTCATATACTTATGGCGGTTTACATCTATGGGCCCTAACTCGCCTTTGGGCTTTGGGCCTTCTTATTAAGTCTCCTTCGTAAGTCGCCATCTTCTATGTCTTCATGGGCTTCAATACAGGTAAATCACTATGAGCATAACCCGGCCCCTCCTGGGTGGTTTATACTCAATAGTTATATCCCCAACATTAGGCCCCAGGTTGATTTGAACTTGTTCATGTCAATCTTCAACACTTAGGAAAATTCCTTCTTCATTACCTTCGCAAAAATTTGTAACTCGCCGTGATGTCATCTTCCGAGATCATGATAACCCACCATGACGTTACCTGTCATTAATTTTATAAACATCCAGAAATCATATATGCATCCCCTTTTTAATGAACCTCCAAAAATCGAGGCGTCAGCCCTGTCACATATCGAATTTGGAGCTCCTCGATTCCCACGCATGCCACTTATCCATTCACCTTATAAATAGGGCCAAGGGTCCTTTTCAATTTCCCCCCTCGGCCTCTTCGTCTTCATCATCTTCCTCGCGATGCGCTGCTCTCGACTCCAGCCGCCGCCATCGACCCTCTCCTCTGCATCACCATTGGCCGCCGCAACAACCTAACTTGGTCCAGATTTTGCTCACGCGCCTCTGCCGTTCAACACCCTTGGTAAGTTCTTCCTCCTTCCCCCTCTGTAGATCTCATTAGGGTTCGAACGAATTCATGGAGGTTCGGCACTGTTCTTCACCTATTCTTCGCTGTAGCATGAGGTTTGATTCCAGCTTGATATTTATCCTGTGCGGCAATAATCCTAGTCCCTTTTTCCTCATCAGAGCATCCCTTTTAGGTAGAAAAATCCGATCTGGACCTTCATAAACTGCTCAAGTACCAGTATTTTAAGTCTAAATATATTTTCATTTTCTGACACGCGGTAGATCCAAACTTGCAATACCAATCTGTGAAACCTGTTTCTCATCACTTAGCCATTTTCCAACTTCAGATCTATACTTTCAATATCCGTGTAGGCGGTTTAACTTCAGAAAATAATAACCTGCCAGGTACCATTAGTCCCCTCTTAAACCGCCAAGTGCTCGTCTTTGTAATTTGATAACGTCACTGTCCGGTTTAACATTTATGCATGCTTCAACAATTTCTGCCTGTTAACCATGAACCTTAAACCGGCACAAATCTTTTCCAGGTTATAGTATAAATGGCCAAATCCTTTTATTCCTGTAACTGGGTTCAATCCCGGGTTACAGAAGAAGAACTAAATGGGTGTGTTGCAACCGGCGCTTTAGCGAAAAAGGAAGACATCCACTGGAGAGCCCCCGGTCCAGAAAATCCTCCTGAGCCCAAGGATGGGGAAGTGATCGTTTTTGTTGATCATCTGAGTCGAGGGTTCAGCCCTCCCGGATCAAAAATTTTCTGTGACGTGCTTCACTTCTTCCAACTTCACCATCAAGATATTGGGCCTAACTCCGTGTCCAATATTTGCAATTTTCAACTGTTTTGTGAAGCCTACCTGCAAGAAGAGCCCACAGTCGACCTGTTAAGAGATTTCTTCTATTTAAACCGCCGTACTGAATTTACGATTAGGCCCAATACTGAACTTGGCGGGGTTTCAATTCGGAAGAGAAAAGACGTCAGCTTCCCTCACGCTAAGCATCATAGCCATCCCAAAGGTTGGAATCAAACTTGGTTCTATTGCCAAGATACATCTCCAGCTGGCGAGAATCCTTTGCCGGGTTACCGTGCTCACTGGCTTACCAATGCACATCCATTCCCCCAAAGACTCAATGCAAAGGAACGGTCCAAATATGCACCACAGCTTTCAAAGCTCAGAGCCTTTGTGGCAAACGGTTTGACAGGCATTGATTTTGTCCGTTGCTGGGTATCTTGGAGCATTTTGCCTTTAAGCCTCGCTCCGGTTTAATGTGTGAGTACATAGGGGATGTGAAAGACCCTCAACGCCACACTGATATTTAGCTGACTGATGCTGAAATTACTGAATCTGTCAAGAAGATGTTGGATGAACCGGTGTCCGACTGTAGCAAAACAGGACTTAGTCCTTTTTGCGCTTCAAATAAACCGCCAGCTGTAAGAATTGCCCCACTCCTGCTTTAATCCATATTCTTAATACTCCCTTATGATCTTTTCAATCTTTAAACAGGGTGATGATCCGTTCTGGAAGAAGAAACCGCAGGATAAACCGGCCAAAATACCTTGTGTCAAGACCAAGGTCAACAAGAAGCCCGCTAAGAATAAAAACACCGAGCCTACCGAGTTAAACATTGACGATGATAATCCGGAGTCAGAGGTAGAACTTGATTCACTTGGCTCTTTTTTCATACATCTCATTGACGATGATTTTTATCAGGATGACGCAGAAGCTAGCCACACAAATGACGTAGAGGTAACTATTCTCTCATCCGGTTCAGAACCTCTGCCCACACAGAAAACCCGACAAGCAAGCCGGAAAGTAAGATTTTCTCACCCCCTAGCTTACTTGGATCCAAACTTTCTTTTGAAGAAGCAGCAACACGAAGCTCGCCGCACAACCCGGCATAGCGGCCATGTGGTCACTTCTTCCGGTTTACCGAACTCGCCAGTTCGTAAACGCCGCCCAGAGGTCTCTTCTATTTCTGACACATCTTATCCCAAGGCGGGTTATTTCCGACAACCTCTTAATCCGTCTGATTCAAACTATAAGGGAACTTCCCATTCATCCTCTGGCGAGTCCACAGGGACACAAATTCCAACCCTCAAAACTGTTCCTGGGTGAGCATTTTTAACTAACCCCTTATACCTTATGCTTGATCATTATACTAACCTGTTATTTGCGTCTCTGTCAGAGCCAAGGCTAGACCCACTAAAAAGGCCAAATTGAACAAACCGGTTGATGACAGCGCGCCAACTGATCCGGAAAAGAACCCGGAATAGTTTGGACCAAATACTGAAGCTATTCTTGATGATTCGCCACCGCAAGATCATGAAACCTTTGTTGAACAGATGGAAATTGATCCGATGGGTCATGCTGATAAACCGCCAAGCCCAACTAAGGCTGTTGATGATAAAGCCAACGATGTTGTAGTTACCGGTGTCGGGTGTACAGCCCCAGGCAACCCCACTGCTCTGTCAAAACATAGTGCCAAAGAAGAATTTTCTGCTGTTGAAAAGGGCAAGTGGAAGGTGGACTTGGAAAGCTATGCCCACCTCAGCGCCCAAGATATTCATTCTGGGTTTTTAAACCATTTGCCCACAAGCCGTGATTATGAAGCTGGTTTACTGAACATGATGAAGGAGCGATATGAGGTAAATGCTGTTAACTCTGCATAAATATTCTTCCCCTAGCCGCCAAGTTTACTGGACATAAAAGAATAGAATGTTCTGCAAACTTTGAATAACCTTATAGATCAACTCCACTAGCCCGCAAGGGCCGGTATATAATGTCAATATGAACCGGGACTTTAGAATAATAACTCTTCAATTTCGCCTGTGTAGCCCCCAAGGGTCGACTTAACAAATATGTTAAGTTGAGACTAATTATGCTGTAAGGCTCAAAATTCTTACTTAGGACCTTTATAATCCGGTTGACCATCAAGCTGATAGTTGTTATGTGCTTGGGACTTGTAATTTTTTTTGATAAGAAGCAATAGACATTAGCCCCCAAGTGCCAAGTATATTACTTGTTATGTGCTTGGGACTTTGAATATGCACTGCTATCTAATTAATTACATGTCTCTTGCAGGCTGATCTTAACAAGAAGGAATCTCAAATCGCCGACCTTCAAGAAAATATCAAGTTGCAACAAGCCGAGACCTCCAAAGCCAAGGAAGAACTGACCAGTGCCTTAACAGCAATGGAAAAACTGAAGGAGAGCTTTAAGAACGAGCGGGCAGGTTGGGATACAGAAAAGTCAACTCTGCTGAAGAGGGCTGAGGATGCTGAGGCTGCCCTTAATCCGGTAGCTGAGGAGCTGACTGGCTTGAAACAACAAATAAATGCCATGACCGCTGCCGTATTTGGTAAATAACTTCTTCATAAGCTTTGAACATGTATTATGTAAGAGACTGTCGGTTTACCGATGTTTTTGATGACGCAGGAACTCGCATTGCTCATCTTGGCTCAGATATGCGGCAAAAATTGAAAGCCGCCTATACACTTATAGAGCAATTATATACCGGCGTACTACGGGTTATCTGCACAGCTTCCCATAATAAACCGCCCCCAACCTTGATCAAGGAGACGTTGGAAAGGCTGGCGATGATGCCTGCACAGTTTGAAGAGCTAAAGAAGTCAGCTGCCAGGGCGGGTGCTCTTACTGCACTGACTCGGGCCAAAGCTTGGATATCTGATCTTGATCCGGCTGATGTGGGAAACGGCTACCCGAGCATAAAGGAGGATGGGTCAGAGTTTAATAACGATGACCTCAGAGCCTTGACGAGGGAAATGCGCCCATTGGCTAGCAAATTGGCTGAAGAAACCGATCTTTCACATTATCAGTCGATTTATGATGCCAACAACAAGAGAGTTAACGCGCCAACTTATGATGCTCCAAATCTTATTCCTCCAATCCGTAAGCATACCTATGCCCCTGATGTTGACCCCTCCATACTTAGAAGTGATGAAGCTGTATTCAAGGCCTTAACTGGGATCGATTGGACCACCATTGACTTCCAGCCACTGGGTAGATGAGGAAGATGAACCGGCGCTGGACGATCCGCAACCTTCAAGTCAGCCAGGCCAGGACTCGTAAACCGGGGTCCGGTTTAGCAGCTACTTTCTTTAAGACTTGTTAAAACAATTATTCTTTTGGGCACCAAATGCCTTGTAATAGGCAAGCTTAAACTCTTGTTCTGCTATGCCATCGTGCATATTTACTTTGCATGACACTGCTAATCCACCATGTTAAGATATGCCACTTATGCTTATAATATTAACAATCTGGAATCTGCTCCTGCATGCAACGGATTAAAAGTGTCCTGGCGGTTTACCGCTGGACGGGTCATAACGCCCAATATAAAACCATGGAAACTAACATAGCTTATACCCAAGGCTGGACTTTCAGAATAACCAAATTTGAAATATATCATACCTGTGATATTTGATCACACTGTTGGTTTACCAAACCGGTGTAGTAAGGGGGAGAACCCAAACTTTGAGCACTGGTAATTATCATAGATTGCTTGGCTTATGAACAAAACCAGGCCGGGTTAATAAACACCGGATATTATCTTATCTCATACTGGCGACTTATAGTCAAAAGCCAGGCCGGGTTAATAAACACCAGATGAATTATGATCATAAAGCATTATAAGCCTCATCAAATAAACCTCAAAAACTATGGAATAAAACAAACGAAAAAACGAGGCTTTTCATGGGCTGCCAGGCCGAAAATCGAGTGCTTTCACGGGCCGCACAGCCACTGAGTTAAACCTATATACAAACCTTATAAGATGGACCTCACATAACCAATCATCGTTTTAACTTTGACAAGTTCAGGGTCTGTATAAGATTGACTTGTCAAACGTTCGGCGGGTCATTCCAGGAATACCTGGGCGGAGTGGCTTACTTAAAAAGGCAGGATAACCCGGGGTTTTAGGTGAATACACCTAGCTTCCAAGCCTGGCTTTTAAGCCTATTACAAGGGTTATACAAACTCTTTATTCTTTAGAATCAAGGAGCCCCCAAGTAATATTTTTGAGCTGTGCTCAAGGGGCACCTATGTTTGAGCTGTGATTTTGCAACAGACTCTCTTTGGTACCTTTAACCTGGGTAGCAAGCCCCCAAGTTTTTTGTTTCAGTTGGCTTATAAGCCGGTTCAAAGGGTAATCATAACTTCGCTCATAAGCCGGAAGCCCCCAAGTAACCAAAGACTCATTAAGAAAAAACGACAGAGGCCCTGCTTTAGCAGGGGTGCCGGTTTAATATATACATTGTCAAAAATATGTACATCAGAAGAGCCAATGGCTCAGGTGTAGTAAGGCCGAAGATGAGCAATATTCCACGGCCGGCGAGTCTCTTCCTCCGACGTGCGTGAGTCCTTGTGGTCTCGAACATCAATAAGGTAGTATGACCCGTTGTTCAGATTCTTGCTGACCACAAAGGGTCCTTCCCAAGGTGGGGATAACTTGTGCATATCAGTCTGATCCTGGATAAGCCGGAGCACTAAGTCGCCTTCTTGAAAGGTTCTGGTCTTGACCCGACGGCTGTGATAACGACGTAGATCTTGCTGGTAAATCGCCGAACGAGCCGCTGCGAGATCACGCGCCTCGTCTAACAGGTCAAGTGCATCCTGACGTGCCTTTTCATTATCAGCTTCAACGTAAGCCGCCACCCGGGGTGAGTCGTGACGGATGTCACTGGGGAGAACCGCCTCTGCTCCATAAACCATGAAAAAGGCGTGTAACCCGTAGATCTGTTGGGCGTTGTGTTGATGCTCCATAGCACCGAGGGTAACTCCTCTACCCAACAACCCGGCGTCCTCTGTAAGGGAACCATAAGCCGGGGCTTGATGCCTCTCAGGATCTCTTGATTGGCTCTCTCAGCTTGACCATTAGATTGGGGGTGAGCCACCGACGATACATCAAGCCGGATATGCTCACGTTGACAAAATTCTTTCATAGCACCCTTGGAGAGATTAGTGCCATTGTCTGTTACAATGCTGTGTGGAAAGCCAAAACGGAAGATCACCTTCTTCATGAATTGAACCGCCGTTGCTGCATCACACTTACTGACTGGCTCTGCCTCTACCCACTTAGTGAATTTATCAACCGCCACCAAGAGGTGGGTCTTCTTATCCTTGGACCTCTTAAAAGGTCCAACCATATCAAACCCCCAAACTGCAAACGGCCAAGTGATTGGAATCATTCTCAACTCCTGAGCCGGAACTTGAGCTCGACGTGAAAACTTCTGACAACCGTCACATTTTTTGACCAAGTCCTCAGCATCAGCATGAGCCGTCAGCCAATAAAAACCATGACGAAAAGCCTTGGCTACAAGAGATTTAGAGCCGGCGTGATGACCACAATCTCCTTCATGGATCTCACGCAGAATCTCACAGCCTTCTTCAGGAGAAACACAACGCTAAAACGCCCTGATAACACTGCAATGGTGCAGCTCTCCATTGACAATTGTCATTGACTTGGACCACCGGGTTATTTGCCTGGCCAAGGTTTCATCCTCAGGTAACTCGCCCCGGGTCATATATGCCAAATATGGAACTGTCCAATCAGGAATAACATGAAGAGCCGCCACCAACTGAGCTTCTGGGTCAGGAATAGCCAAATCCTCCTCTGTAGGTAACTTGACCGACGGGTTATGCAAAACGTCAAGAAAGACATTAGGTGGCACCGGTTTACGTTGAGAACCCAACCGGCTTAAGGCATCAGCCGCTTCATTTTTCCTCTGATCAACATGCTCAACTTGATAACCCTTGAAGTGACCAGCAATAACATCCACCTCTCGTCGATAAACCGCCATGAGGGGATCCTTAGAATCCCAAGTACCAGAGACTTGTTGAGCCACCAAATCTGAGTCACCAAAGCACCTTACCTGGCTTAAGTTCATCTCCTTAGCCATCCGAAGATCGTGGAGCAAGGCCTCATATTCAGCTGCATTGTTAGTGCAAGGGAACATCAAACGGAGAACATAACAAAATTTATCACCTCGAGGGGAAGCAAGCACAACTCCAGCCCCCGAGCCCTCCAATTGCCTGGACCCATCAAAGTGAATAGTCCAATACGTGTTATCTGGTTTTTCCTCAGGCATCTGCAGCTCTGTCCAGTCATTGATGAAATTCACCAGTGCTTGAGACTTGATGGCGGTGCGAGGCATATACTTCAAACCATGAGGCCCAAGTTCAATGGCCCATTTGGCAACCCGGCCTGTTGCTTCCCTGTTTTGTATGATATCTCCTAAAGGAGCAGAGCTAACCACAGTAATGGGGTGACCCTGAAAATATTGCTTAAGCTTCCGGCTTGCCATAAAAACCCCATATACAAGCTTCTGCCAATGTGGGTATCTCTGCTTGGACTCAATAAGCACTTCGCTGATATAATAAACTGGCCGTTGAACCGGATATTCCTTGCCTGCCTCTTTCCTGTCAACCACAATAGCCACACTGACAGCCCAGCTGTTAGCAGCCACATATAACAACAGCGGCTCCTTATCAACAGGCGCAGCTAGGACCGGCGGCTCAGCCAGCTGCTTCTTAAGCGCCTCAAATGCCTCATTAGCAGCGTCACTCCAGACGAAGTCATCTGTCTTTTTCATCATCTGATACAAAGGGATGGCCTTCTCACCGAGGCGGCTTATGAACCGGCTTAGCGCCGCAATACGACCCGCCAGACGTTGAACATCATTGATACACGCCGGTTTAGCCAGAGAAGTAACGGCTTTGATCTTCTCTGGATTAGCTTCAATGCCCTTGTTAGACACCAGAAAGCCCAAAAGCTTGCCCGCCGGCACACCAAAAACACACTTGGCCGGATTAAGCATCATCTTATAAACTTGGAGATTATCAAAGGTTTCCTTCAAGTCGTCTATCAACGTCTCCTTCTTTCTGGATTTCACCACAATATCATCCACATACGCATGAACATTGCGTCCAATCTGATTATGAAGACAATTCTGCACACATCGCTGGTAAGTCGCCTGGGCACTCTTGAGCCCAAAAGGCATAGACACATAGCAGAAGGCTCCAAAGGGAGTTATGAAAGCTGTCTTCTCCTGGTCCTTAACTGCCATCTTGATCTGATGATAACCAAAATAAGCATCCAAAAAACTCAAATGCTCACAACCCGCCGTAGCATCAATAATCTGATCAATACGAGGGAGAGCAAAAGGATCAGCCAGACAAGCCTTGTTTAAATCCGTGTAGTCCACACACATGCGCCAAGTGCCGTTCTTCTTACGTACCAGCACCGGGTTAGCCAACCACTCAAGATGAAAAACTTCAACAATAAACCCAGCCGCCAAGAGCCGGGCTACCTCCTCACCAATGGCCTTACGCCTTTCTTCATTGAAACGACTAAGAAACTGCTTGACCGGTTTAAACTTGGGATTAATATTGAGAGTGTGCTCAGCGAGTTCCCTCGGTACACCTGGCATGTCAGAAGGTTTCCAAGCAAAGATGTCCCGGTTCTCACGGATGAACTCGATGAGCGCGCTTTCCTATTTCGGATCCATATTAGCACTGATGCTGAACTGCTTGGATGAATCGCCAGGAACAAAATCAACCATCTTAGTGTCATCTGCCGATTTAAACTTCAAAACCGGATCATGCTCTGTAGTTGGCTTTTTCAAAGACGTCATATCCATCGGATCAACATTGTCCTTGTAAAATTTTAACTCCTCCGTTGCACAAACCGACTCAGCATAAGCCGCATCACCCTCTTCACATTCCAAGGCTATCTTTCGGCTCCCATGTACTGTGATGGTCCCCTTGTAACCCGGCATCTTGAGCTGCAAATAAACATACCAAGGCCGTGCCATGAACTTGGCATAAGCTGGCCGTCCAAACAGAGCGTGATACGGGCTGTGAATTTTGACTACTTCAAAGGTCAATGTCTCTGACCTAGAGTCATGATCATCTCCAAAGGCAACTTCCAGAGCTATCTTACCAACAGGGTACGCCGACTTACCAGGCACCACACCATGGAAAACTGTATTCGGCGGTTTAAGATTTTTATCTGTCAACCCCATGCGACGGAAAGTTTCGTAATAAAGGATATTGATGCTGCTCCCTCCGTCCATGAGTACCTTGGTAAACTTATACCCTCCAACCTGGGGTGCAACCACCAATGCTGGGAGACCCGGATTATCAACCCGGGGCGGGTGATCTTCCCGACTCCACACGATGGGCTGCTCAGACCAGCGCAAGTAACGGGGAACCGCCGGTTCAACGGCGTTCACTGCCCTTTTATGAAGCTTCTGATCCCGTTTGCATAAATTTGTGGTGAAGATGTGGTACTGCCCACTATTCAACTGCTTTGGGTTACTCTGATACCCAGATTGCTGCTGCTGATTCCCCTGACCTGACTGTTGATGGTAGCCACCCTAATTGCCTTGATTGCCCTGATTACCTTGGAATCCAGAACTAGAACCGCCACCGCCGTAACCCGGCCCATGAGAACCGGACCCTGAACCACCACCCGGTCCATGATTGCCTTGAAAAAGATTGGAATTTTTATACTCCTTCATGATGTAGCAATCCTTCCAGAGGTGGCCAGACGGTCTTTCTCGCGTCCCATGCCTTGGGTAGGGCTGATTTAGCATCTGCTCAAGATTAAAGCCCGACCCTCCGGCCCGTGGGGGCGGTTTACCTTTACGATGCTGGCCATTATTCTGTGCGTTGGTGTTAGCCACAAAGTCCAAACTATTATCAGCTTTGCGCTTACCATTGCCGCCCTGATTCGCCGGATTATGCTGCTATCCTCTGGTGCTGCTGCTCTTCTTTCCCTTTCCCGGCTTGTCATCATCAGACTCGGGGTCCTTGGTACCATCAGAGTCAGCGTAATTAACCAGAGCCGTCATCAGCTCTCCCATGTCATTGCAGTGGCGCTTGAGCCGACCCAACTTCTACTTAAGAGGCATAAACCGGCAATTCTTCTCCAACATTATGACCGCTGAACCGGCATTGATGCGATCCGATGAATGTAAGATGGTCGAAACCCGGCGCACCCAATGGGTTGTGGACTCACCCTCTTCTTGGACACAGGCATCCAGATCCACAATTGACATAGGCTGCTTGCACGTATCTTTGAAATTCTGGATAAACCGGGCCTTTAACTCGGCCCATGACCCAATGGAGTTGGCAGGGAGCCCCTTCAACCAAGTGCGAGCCGTTCCATCCAACATCAGGGGGAAATATTTAGCACATGCCGCATCGCTAACATCTAGCAATTCCATGGCCATCTCATAACTCTCGATCCATGCTTCAGGAGGTAAATCGGCTGTATAGTTAGGCACCTTGCGAGGGCCCTGAAAATCCTTGGGCAGACGCTCATTACGTATGGCCGGCACTAAACATGGCACGCCCAAATTCCTAAAGGTTACACCTGGCTCCACCGAAGTTGTCGGACGAACCGGAGAAGGTTGATGGGCCGCATATTGCGCCACCAGCTCGGCCTCTCGACGTGCTCTACCTTGATCCACCATGTTCTGAGCATCAGCACCACCGCCCGCCGGGTTATGTCCACGAGGCAGGTTATGGTTCCGCCCACTGCTTGACACAGCTGGTTCATCAATATGCCTACTGTAACACCGGCTTGGGCGAGGGGTGGAATGAATCCGGCTTCGACTATAAGAATAAGCCTGCTGCTGAACCAATGCTGTCTGAAGGAGCTCTCTAGCCCTCCGCATCTCAACCGCCGTTGGAGACTCGCCTTCCACCAGGATAGCCGCCAATCGTGACGCCGCAGTGATCATGTTATCCAAAGGGTTAGAGTAATGACCCGGTGGTGTTGGCATGTGCTGCGGTGGGATATTGTTCTGACGAGGCGTTTCCGTGGTGCGCGGCTGAACCGGCGCTCCCGTCCCAGGTGCTTCAACCCGGTCCGCCACTGGCGGGTTACTGGTTCCTACTCCTGGTGTGTTAAAGAGGTTCCTCGCCTTGTAAACCAGTGGCAGGAGAGACTGATGCCTCCTCCTCATGACTTCGTTTGAAGCGTTTTGATCTAGCATGAGCCGGTAAGACTCCGACTGAATCCGCTGCGCCTGAGCATCCAACGTAACCCGCTCCACAGCCATCCTGGCATCTTCAGCTGCCAGGTCTTCCTTAGCTTGAGCTATCTGATCTCGCAATTTCACGACTTCCATGTTATGCTGATCTTGATTATCTGGGTTAACCTCCGTCGTCAGCAGTATTGCCAAGGCGTCTAGTAAACCGGACAAGACTTGAGCCGGCGGGCGCGCAGGGCCTCCTGCCCCGGCTGCCATCACCGCTGCTGACCCAAAAATCAATGCCGCTGCAGTTGAAGAGTGCTGAACTGGCTGCGTACTGGCCATGAAGATTGCAACCCGGTTCGGCGGCTCGTAGGGGTCCAGAATACTATCGCCATCGGAACAACCCCCAAGCCGACTGTCTTCCAGTCGGTACAATGACTTGGTTTCACCGGTGGATGACTCGCCATCAGAATAGACAACTGTCTCACCATCAGATACTGATTTATCCTCAGATCCCACACCATTGATGAATCCCACGAAGGCACGACTCATGGTGGGCTGAACTCGGGCGGGTTTTGCACGCTGAGCCCTCTCGATGATGTCAATGCAGGTGTCTGGCTCAGGGCCCGGTTCGCCGATCTTGCCAATGAAGACGTGAATTCCACCGAAGGGGACCCGGTACCCGTACTCAATTGAGCCGGCCTCGGGGCCCCAGCCTTCGTCGTCGATGTAGAGCTTGCCGCGACGACTCTTGGTCATCCGGCCCACAGCGTATCCCTTGATCCCTTCAAAGTTGCCCTTCAAGAACTCGAAACCACCGTGCGCCCTCCCCACGGTGGGCGCCAACTGTCATGGAATGGTCACGGCAGATGTCCTAGTGTGAGGACTTAGTCGTGGAGCCATCGCAATGAGGTTAGTTTAAAGGGGTTAATCAGGACAAAGGACACGGGGAGTTTATACTGGTTCGGCCCCTTGCGGTGAAGGTGAAGGCCTAATCCAGTTTGAGGTGGTATTGCTAGGGTTTCGATGACCAGGGAGCGAATACGCTTAACCTGGCTATCGATCTGTTGTCTCTTGTCCCCAAACCGCCGCCGGGTCGTCCCTTTATATACACAGGTTGACGCCCGGCGGTTCACAAAATCCCGGCCAGCTCATAAACGTGTCCGGCTCGGTATCCACTCTTTCCTATCTTACAATACAAGTCATATACTTATGGCGTTTTACACCTATGGGCCCTAACTCGACTTTGGGCTTTGGGCCTTCTTATTAAGTCTCCTTCGTAAGTCGCCATCTTCTATGTCTTCATGGGCTTCAATACAGGTAAATCACTATGAGCATAACCCGGCCCCTCCTGGGCGGTTTATACTCAATAGTTATATCCCCATCAACCGTCGTGCTCTAAAAAGATATAAGTGAAGCACTAGAGCAAAATTGCCTAGCTCAAAAGATATAAGTGAAGCACAAAGAGTATTCTAATAAATCACGATTAATGCGTGTCTCTCTCAAAAGGTGTGTATAGCAAGGATGACTGTGGCAAACTAAAAATCAAAGACTCAAATCATACAGGACGCTCCAAGCAAAACACATATCATGTGGTGAATAAAAATATAGCCTCAAGTAAAGTTACCGATACACGAAGACGAAAGAGGGGATGCCTTCCGGGGCATCCCCAAGCTTAGGCTATTGGTTGTCCTTGAATATTACCTTGAGGTGCCTTGGGCATCCCCAAGCTTAGGCTCTTGCCACTCCTTATTCCATAGTCCACCAAATCCTTACACAAAACTTGAAAACTTCAGAACACAAAACTTAACAGAAAATCTCATAAGCTCCGTTAGTATAAGAAAATAAATCACCACTTGGGTACTGTTGTGAACTCATTCTTTATTTATATTGGTGTAATATCTACTGTATTCCAACTTTTCCATGGTTCATACCCCCCGATACTACCCATAGATTCATTAAAATAAGCAAACAACACATAAAAAACAGAATCTGTCAATAACAGAACCGTCTGCGAAGATCTGAATTTTTCTAATACTTATGTAACTCCAAAAATTCTGAAAACTTTGGACAACAGAGGCAATTCGTATATCAATCTTTTGTAAAAAATTCAGGGGTTTTCCACTCTCCAGTGAATCTAAACAGTTCTGTGACTGGGCGCAAAATTTTCTGTTTTTCAACAGGATCAAATCAACTATCACCGTAAGCCATCCCAAAGGTCTTACTTGGCACAAACACTAATTAAAACATAAAACCACATCTAACCAGAGGCTAGATGAATTATTTATTGCAAAACAGAACCAAAAAGCAAAGAACAAAAATAAAATTGGGTTGCCTCCCAACAAGCGCTATTGTTTAACGCCCTTAGCTAGGCATAAAAACAAGAATAGATCTAGGTATAATCGTAATAGTGATAGGGCAAATCTCGAAAACTCATCTCATACTCCGTTCGTTCAGCAGCAAGCTTTCTTTGTGGTAAGCAAAAGTAAGCAAAAGGGCTAAATTTAATAGGATAAGAATCCCCAAGATCAATTTCGGGAGGAATTGGTTCCTCCTTCGGCCCCTCGTATTGTATGACTAACTCATCATTGTAAGCATTCTTTTGGCCAAAGGTCATGAGTTTGTGTCCAAGAGAGAAACCTAATCCATTGTTTTGTATAGAAAAATTATCATTAAGTTCAGAAATCTTATCAACTAAAACATCGGTGGGAACCCTCTTTCTTAAATTTTCATTATAAGCAACATGATCTAAAGAACGTAAACGCATTATGTCCTCTTGATTAAAAAGAATTCCCTCTATGGGAGGACGACCACCATCTACTTCATAATGCGCGAAGATTTCGCTAGCTTCTTTCATAATAAATATAAACTCATGAGCTAGAAATATAGTGGCGGCGCGCTTATCGGAAGAATGCTCAATATTAGCAAATTCTAGAAAAATTCTTTGTATAGATGGATGCATATGAACAAATTGTCTTTCAAGTTCAACTATGAGCAAAGATATAGCATCCGCAAGACTACTAGTTTTATGGAGAATAGATCCACCCAAAGTTTGGAGTGCACCGGCACAAGTAAAGAAATCTTGAATAACCCCTTTTCCAATAATATTGCCGCTACCTATGCAAAGCTTTTTGGTGTGTAGAATAGTAGATTCTTCATGAGGATTGGTTTTATCAAAAGCATCAAAGTTTCCCCCATCGTTACAACTATCTTTTTCAGCGATAACCTCCCCAATTTCAGACATGGTGGCAGCAACAAATCCAGCAAACGAACAAGCCGAAGGGCAAACGAAGAGGACGAACGGAAGAGGGGCGAAGAAAAGGCAAAGAGAGGGGCGAAGAATAAGGCAAATATTTTCGAAAATCATTTTAGAAGTGGGGGAGAGGAAAACAAGAGGCGAATGGCGAATAATGTAATGCAAGAAATGAGAGTTTATGATGGGTACTTGGTATGGCTTGACTTGGCGTAGATCTCCCCGGCAACGGCGCTAGAAATTCTTCCTGCTACTTCTTGAGCTTGCGTTGGTTTTTCCCTTGAAGAGGAAAAGGTGATGCAACACAGTAGAGATAAGTATTTCCCTCAGTTTGAGAACCAAGGTATCAATCCAGTAGGAGACAACGAACAAGTCACCGAATACCAGCACAAACAATCAACAAACTTGCACCCAACGCGATAAAGGGGTTGTCAATCCCTTCACCGTTATTTGCAAAGTGAGATCTGATAGAGATAAATAAAAGGTAAAGTAAATATTTTTGGTATTTTTGGTTTATAGATCGGAAAGTAAAAGATTGCAAAATAATAGATCGAAAACTTGTAGATTGGAAAGTAGAAAATTGTATGATGGAAAATAGACCCGGGGGCCATAGGTTTCACTAGAGGCTTCTCTCAAGATAGAAAATATTATGGTGGGTGAACAAATTATTGCCGAGCAATTGATAGAAAAGCGCAAAGTTATGACGATATCTAAGGCAATAATCATGAATATAGGCATCACGTCCGTGTCAAGTAGACCGAAACGATTCTGCATCTACTACTATTACTCCACACATCGACCGCTATCCAGCATGCATCTAGATTATTAAGTTCATAAAGAATGGAGTAACGCATTAAGCAAGATGACATGATGTAGAGGAATTAACTCAAGCAATATGATGAAAACCCCATCTTTTTATCCTCGATGGCAACAATACAATACGTGCCTTGCTGCCCCTACTTTCACTGGGAAAGGACACCGCAAGATTGAACCCAAAGCTAAGCACTTCTCCCATTGCAAGAAAAACCAATCTAGTTGGCCAAACCAAACCGATAGTTCGAAGAGAATTACAAAGATATCAAATCATGCATAAAAGAATTCAGAGAAGATTCAAATAATATTCATAGATAAGCTGATCATAAATCCACAATTCATCGGATCTCAGCAAACACACCGCAAAAAAGTATTACATCGAATAGATCTCCAAGAACATCGAGGAGAACTTGGTATTGAGAATCAAAGAGAGAGAAAAAGCCATCTAGCTACTAGCTATGGACCCGTAGGTCTGAGGTAAACTACTCATGCTTCATCGGAAGGGCAATAGTGTTGATGTAGAAGCCCTCCGCGATCGAATCCCCCTCCGGCAGGATGCCGGAAAAGGCCCCTAGATGGGATCTCACGGGTACAGAAGGTTGCGGCGGTGGAAAAGTATTTTCGTGGATGCCTCTGGTGGTCTGGGCATATAAGAGTATATATAGGCGAAAGAATTAGGTCAGGGGGTGCACGAGGGGCCCACAAGGGTGGGGGGCGCGCCCTACCCCCCTGGGCGCGCCCTCCGTCCTTGTGGCCGCCTCGCGGCTCTTCCGACTTCATCTCCAAGTCTCCTGGTTTCCTTTTGGTCGAAGAAAGATCATCGCGAAAGTATTATTCCGTTTGGACTCCGTTTGGTATTCCTTTTCTGCGAAACTCAA
Organism: Thinopyrum elongatum; assembly: GCA_011799875.1. Lineage (NCBI taxonomy): Eukaryota > Viridiplantae > Streptophyta > Magnoliopsida > Poales > Poaceae > Thinopyrum > Thinopyrum elongatum. Next base: position 65,521,318 of record CM022303.1, read on the forward strand.
AAACAGGGGAAAAACAGGACCCGGCACTGGGCTCTAGGTTAATAGGTTAGTCCCAAAAATAATATAAAATAGCATATTAATGCATATAAAACATCCAAAACAGATAATATAATAGCATGGAACAATAAAAAATTATAGATATGTTTTAGACGTATCCGTCACCCTCTTAACTCTTCTGACTCAAACTATCAGGGAACGCCACCATCCTTTAGCGACTCAAGTGGAACTCAAATGCCTGCCTTCATTGTTGCCCATGGGTAAGTACTTTCATTTGTTAATAAAAGACTTGTGGTGATATACTCATGAACTCTTGTATTCTTGTCACAGAGGCGTAGCAAAGGCGGGTAAAAAACAAAAGGTGGGTGGCTCTTCAAAAGACCCCAAGGCTTCTGAGCTGGAGAAGCAAGCGATTGAAATCTCTGACGCCCCCATCCAAGACCCCGAAGAGCCAGTCAATGATCCGCCACCGCAAACTGACGCTGTGGTCTTTGAGCCAATGGACGCTGAAGTAAACCCGGCCGCCAGTCATGACCCGCCATGTCCTAAGCTACCCACTCCTGCCAAGTCAACTGACAAGAGCCCTGCCGCGACTGATGTTGATGACATTGCTATTACTGGGTCAGCCTTTAAAGCGCCCGAGGTCTCCAACGTGCTAACAAAGCACTCCACTAAGGAAGAAACACCCTCATTGGAGAAGGGCAAGGCCAAATTGGATCTGGAGAGCTACTCCTCATTCAATGCAAGTGAGGTGTATGCAGGCTACTTGAGTCGCCTTCACACAAGCCAGGACATGGAAGCCGGGTTAGTCCAGTTGATGAAGGAAAAATATGAGGTATGAAAATTTTCAACTCCTCTTTAGCCTTGCATAAATAAATAAATAAATATATATATATATATATATACACACACATATATATATATATATATATATATATACCGTACTAGCCCCCAAGTCTTAAGTATAGGAATGACAATGAGTGTGCTTTAGACTTTGTGAAAATTTCCGAAGTGTTGGGGATATAACCCCGCGATGTGACCTGCCCAGGAGGGGCCGGGTTACACTGTTGGCGATTCAGAGATAAGTAGGCCCAAGATGCCAGATGGAGAACCCGGAGGGCAACTTACGCGGTGAGCTGCCAGAAGGCCCAAGCCCAGAAGATGGTGCAAGACCCGGCGCTTGTAAGCCGCCCGACGGTGACTTGTCCAGAAAGGCAAGGTGATTTAGAACCCAGGACGGTCATGTTGTGTGATCTGACTAGGACTCTTGTAATCCCAGGGCCTCGACCTGTGTATATAAAGGTGAGACCCTGCGACGGGTTAAACTCAAGAAATTCCGCTCCCTTGTAATCGATATCCATTCAATACAACACAAAGCAGGACGTAGGCTTTTACCTTGTTGTGAGGGGCTGAACCTGGGTAAACTTATGTCTCTCGTCCCGATCAACCCCTTTAAGCTAACCTACATTGCGATGGCTCTACGCTTAAGTCCTTTCACAAGGACATCTGCCGTGACAAAACCACGACAGTTGGCGCCCACCGTGGGGCCAGTGCATGGTGGTTTTGAGTTCTTGAAGGGCTCCTTCCCAGGGATCGAGGGATACGCCGTGGGCTGGATGACTAAGAGTCGCCGCGGCAAGCTATACATCGACGACGCCAGCTAGGCCCCCGAGGCCGACTCAATCGAGTACGGGTACTGGGTCCCCTTTGGCGGGATTCATGTCTTCATCGGCAAGATTGGTGGATCAGAGCCTGAGCCGGACATCTGCACTGACATTGTTGAGCTGGCTCGGCGTGCGCAACCCGCTAGGGTTCAACCTGGCCAGAAGCGTGTCTTCGTTGGATTTGCACATGGCATGGACCTTGCAGAGGATTCTGTGTCCGGAGGAGAGACTCTCATCTACTCAGGTGATGAGTCCTCGACTGGAGAGACGGAGTCAATTTATCAGCTTCAAGACGGCGGGCTTGGGGGCTATTCCGATGGTGACAGTATTACGGATCCCTATGAGCCACCGTATCATGCTGCTATCTTTATGGCTGGTACAGGGCCGGCTCTCAATTCATCAACAGTAGCAGTTATGACATCTGGATTGAGTGCTGCTGCGACAGCTGGGGTTGGCGGCTCAGCTCGACCACCGGCTCAAGTTTTGTCTGAACTTTTGGGTACTTTGACAACCCTGTTAACAACAGAAGTTGCTACAGCGAATCAAGCACAACATAACGTAGAGGTTGCAAAGGTACGTGATGAGGTGGCCAAGGCTCAGAAGGAGCTTAATGCAGAGAATGCCAGGATGGCAGAGGAACGAGCCCAGATGGATGCTGAGTCACAGCATATCAGGGCGTAGGCTTTTCGCTTAAGTTTGGATCAAAACGCCTCTAGTGCTGTTCTTCGAAGGAGGTACCAAACCCGCCTGCCTTTGCATTATGAAGCGCAGAACCTTTTCAACACGCCTGGTGCAGGGCCAAGTAACCCGCCAGGCACAGCCTGGGCGGCTGAAGTCCCAGGGAGCGGGGCGGCGGCTCAGCCACGATTACCAGACCCGCCCCACAGGGATTGGACCCCGCCCCGATGTTTTTCAACACCATCTGGCCATTATTCTAACCCGGTGGATAACATGATAGCAGCGGCTACCCGGCTCAATGCAATCCCTATTACGGATGAGATGCCTTTTGAAGCTGAGGCACGGAACGCAATTGAGCTCTTACAGACAACGGTCGCACAGCAGGAGAAGTATACACATAGTCGTGAGGGGGTGCACTCGACCCCCCTCCAAGCCGCAGTTACAGCCGGCGCGTTGAGTCGCTGGCGGTTTCCAGTAGCAAATGACATCGTCGAGTGAATCAGGATGACCCGCCCCTTACTCATGGTCAGGCGATTGTGAACGATACCAGAGCTCACCGAGAGGCGGAGGTTGCGGCGGCTCAACTGGGGGCTTATCAGCAGCCTCCGGTCACCCCTTCGGCGTCAGTGGGGGCTGGTGTAATTTCCAGGTCTGTCAGAGTGCCTTGTTTAGTACCAGCTTTACGTAATGAGCATCTACCTAAGGATTTCAAGGGTCCTCGTAAGGTGGCTAACTATACAGCTGATCTCCCCCCTGAGGCCTGGATTGAGAGTTATGAGTTAGCCATGGAGATGCTGGATGTCAATGATGCTGTATGTGCTAAATATTTTACTATGATGTTGGATGGGCCAGCTCGGACCTGGTTAAAAGGATTGCCTGCTAATTCCATCAGTTCATGGGCAAAGTTGAAAGCACGATTCATTCAAAACTTTAAAGGAACATGTAAGCAGCCTCTGACGATTATCGATCTTGATAATTGTGTGCAGCGTGAGGATGAGTCAGCCCATCATTTGGTCCGGCGGGTCTATGCTATTATTCACTCATCAGATAGTATTGCGGCGGGTCAGGCGGTTCTGGTTTTGGAGAAGAACTGTCACTTTACCCCCCTTAAGCAGAAGCTTGGGCGACTTAAACGTCATTGTAATGACATGGGTGAGCTTATGGCGGCTCTCATCAAATATACCTACTCTGATACCACCAAGGATCCTGGATCTGATGAGGAGAAATCTAGTAAGGGCAGGAAGAATGGTAATGGTAAAGGTCAGCAACAGAATGTGGCAGCGCATAATGGTAATAACCAGGGCAATGGTGGTAAGCGCAGGCACCCCGAGGACGGGTCAGATCTCGTAGCTAACACCAACGCTGGATATAAAAACCAGCGCCGTAATGGTAATGGTAAGCCGTCCTTCGGAGGGAAGAACTTTAATATTGAGGCGATGATGAATGAACCTTGCCCAAAACACAGTCTGCCTAATAAGCCGGCGACTCATGCTTGGAAGGATTGTTTTATCATGCGAGAGTACAGGAATTCCAATTTCAGTCAGAATCATGGTAACAATAATGGCCCGCCAGGCAGGTCAGGATCCAGTTCACAGGGGCCCGACTTTAGGGGTGGCGGTTCAAATTCTGGTTATCAAGGCCAGGGCAATCAGGGTGGTTATAACCAACAATCTGGTCAGTGTCACCAGCAGTATCAGTCAGGATATCAGAGTAATCCAAATCAGCTCAATAGTGGCCAGTATCATGTTTTCACCACAAGTCTTTGCAAGCGAGATCAGAAGGTTCATAAGCGCGCCGTCAATGCAATTGAGCCGGCGGTGCCTCAATACTTGCGGTGGTCAGAGTATCCAATCACATGGAGTCGGGAAGATCACCCATCCCGGGATGAGAATCCGGGTCAGCTGGCACTGGTAGTAGCCCCTCAGGTCGGGGGTTATAAATTCACTAAAGTACTCATGGTCGGTGGCAGCAGTATCAACATCCTGTATTATGACCCCTTTCACTGGATGAACTTAACTGACAAGGACCTTAAGCCGTCTTCTACGGTTTTTCATGGAGTGGTGCCTGGTAAGTCGGCGTATCCTGTTGGAAAGATTGCCTTGGAAGTGGCTTTTGGTGATGACTATGACTACAGAACAGAGACGTTATGGTTTGAACTGGTCAAAATCAAGAGTCCTTATCATGCCTTGTTTGGACGGCCGACTTATGCCAAGTTTATGGCTCGACCTTGTTATGTTTATTTGCAGCTTAAGATGCCAGGGCGTAAGGGCACTATTACGGTCCATGGTGATCGGAAGATTGCTTTGGAATGTGAGGAAGGAGATGTTGCTTATGCTGAGTCAGCCTGTGCCACGGAGGAGCTCAAATTCTATAAGGATAATGTTGACCCGGCTGATATGACCCCTTTGAAGAAGCCCACCACTGAGAAAGACCCGTTGTTAAAGTTTAAGTCGGCTGATGATACTAAGCAGGTTGACTTTGTCCCTGGCGACTCATCTCAGCAGTTCACAGTGGGGGCTAATATGGATCCTAAATAGGAAAGCGCGCTCATCGAATTCATCTGTGAGAATTGGGACATCTTTGCATGGAAACCTTTTGACATGCCGGGTGTACTGAGAGAATTCACTGAGCACACTCTTAATGTGGATCCTAAGTTTAAGCCGGTTAAGCAATTCCTTCGTCGTTTCAATGAAGAGCGACGTAAGGCCATTGGAAAGGAGGTAGCCCGACTCTTAGCAGCTGGGTTTATTGTGGAAGTTTTTCACCCTGAGTGGTTGGCTAACCCTATGCTTGTACTCAAGAAGAATGGCACATGGCATATGTGTGTTGATTACACAGATCTTAACAAGGCGTGTCCAGCTGATCCGTTTGCTCTCCCTCGTATCGACCTGATTATTGATGCCACAGCGGGTTGTGAGAGTTTATGTTTCCTGGATGCTTATTCTGGTTATCATCAGATCAAGATGGCAGTTAAGGACCAAGAGAAGACGTCTTTTATCACCCCTTTTGGAGCTTTCTGCTACGTTTCTACGCCTTTTGGGCTTAAGAGTGCTCAGGCGACTTATCAATGCTGTGTTCAGAATTGCTTTCACAGTCAGATTGGGCGTAATGTGCATGCTTATGTGGATGATATTGTGGTCAAATCCAGAAAGAAGGAGACTCTCCTGGATGATTTGAAGCAGACTTTTGACAATCTCCGGGTCTATAAAATGATGCTTAACCCGGCCAAGTGTGTTTTTGGTGTGCCTGCAGGTAAAGTATTGGGTTTTCTGGTCTCAGAGAGGGGTATTGAGGCTAACCCGGAGAAGATTAAGGCCATCACTTCACTGGCTAAGCCGGCGTGTGTCAATGACATCCAGCGCCTGGCGGGTCGTATCGCGGCTCTGAGCCGGTTTATAAGCCGCCTGGGAGAGAAGGCAATTCCTTTATACTAGATGATGAAGAAGATAGATCACTTTGTCTGGAGTGATGCTGCTGATAAGGCATTTGAGGCGCTCAAAAAATAGTTAGCTGAGCCACCCGTCGTTGCGGCTCCCATTGATAAAGATCCTTTACTCCTGTATGTGGCGGCTAATAGTAAGGCTGTCAGTGTGGCAGTTGTTGTGGAGCGCAAGGAGGCAGGTAAGGAATACCCGATTCAGCGGCCGGCTTATTATGTTAGTGAGGTATTGATTGAGTCCAAGCAACGATACCCCCATTGGCAGAAACTGGTGTATGGGGTGTTCATGGCGAGTCACAAACTGAAGCATTATTTTCTTGGTCATCCTATTACTGTGGTCAGCTCTGCTCCCTTAGGAGACATTATTCAAAATAGGGAGGCCACAGGTTGGGTTGCTAAGTGGGCAATCGAACTTGGACCTCATGGTTTGAAATATGTGCCAAGAACAGCTATCAAATCTCATGCTTTGGTGGATTTCATGAATGACTGGATAGAGTTGCAGACACCTGAGGAAAAACCTGACAACACATATTGGACAATTCACTTTGATGGGTCCAGGCAGTTGGAAGGCTCGGGGGCTGGAGTTATTTTGACTTCCCCACGAGGTGACAAATTTTGTTATGTTTTAAGGCTAATGTTTCCTTGTACTAACAATGCAGCTGAATATGAGGCTTTACTCCACGGCCTTCGTATGGCCAAGGAGATGAATTTAAGACGGGTAGGGTGTCTGGGCGACTCAGACCTTGTGGCTCAGCAAGTCTCAGGCACATGGGATTCTAAAGCCCCGCTCATGGCGGCTTATCGCCGGGCGGTTGACAATATTGCTGGTCACTTCAAGGGTTATCAGGTGGATCACCTTGATCGAAGGAAGAACGAGGCGGCTGATGCCTTAAGCCGGCTTGGATCTCAATGTAAGACGGTGCCTCCTAATGTGTTTCTTGACGTGTTGCATAATTCTTCGGTCAAGTTACCATCTGAAGAAGACCTATCTATCCCTGACCCGGAGGCTCTCCATGCTATTCCTGATTGGACGCTTCCCTACTTGGCCTATATGACCCGGGGCGAGTTACCTGAGGATGAAATTTTGGCAAGGCAAATAACCAGGAGGTCTAAGTCTATGACTATTGTCAATGGTGAGTTACACCGATGCAGTGTGACAGGCGTGTTCCAACATTGTGTTTCTCCTGAAGAGGGCCGTGAGATCTTACGAGAGATTCTTGAAGGTGATTGTGGTCATCATGCCGGCTCTAAGTCTTTAGTGGCTAAAGCTTTTCGTCACGGGTTTTACTAGTTGACGGCTCATGCTGATGCAGAGGATATCGTTAGCAAGTGCGACGGGTGTCAAAAATTTGCAAGGCAGGCTCATGTGCCGGCTCAAGAATTGCGTATGATTCCAATAACTTGGTCGTTTGCAGTCTGGGGGCTCGATATGGTTGGACCGTTCAAGAGATCTAAGGATAAAAAGACCCACCTTTTGGTGGCGATTGACAAGTTTACCAAGTGGGTTGAGGCGGAGCCATTTCGCAATTGTGAGGCGGCCACAGCTGTTCAGTTTGTTAAAAAACTGATTTTCCACTTTGGATACCCTCGTAGTATCATTACTGATAAGGGCACTAATCTGTCTAAGGGTGATATGAAGGAGTTCTGTCAAAGAGAGCATATTCGTCTTAACGTTTCTTCAGTGGCTCATCCACAGTCTAATGGCCAGGCAGAGCAAGCTAATCAAGAAATTTTGAAAGGCATCAAGCCCCGGCTCATGGTTCCTTTGAAGCGAATGCCGGGTTGTTGGGTTGAGGAGTTACCTTCAGTGCTTTGGAGTATCAATACCACCCCCAACAGATCAATAGGCTATACGCCTTTCTTTATGGTTTATGGTGCAGAGGCGGTTCTCCCTAGTGACATCCGTCATGACTCACCTAGAGTGGCGGCTTATGTTGAAGCTGATAATGAGACGGCACGTCAGAACTCACTTGATGCTTTGGATGAAGAGCGTGACCTTGCGGCGGCTCGTTCGGCGATATATCAGCAAGATCTACGTCGCTATCATAGCCGTAGAGTTCGAAGCCGGACCTTTCAAGAGGGTGACTTAGTGCTCCGTTTGATTCAAGATCGCACATTGATGCATAAGCTTTCTGCTCCATGGGAAGGGCCTTTTGTGATCAGCAAAAATCTCAATAACGGGTCTTATTACCTCATTGATATACGAGAACACAAAGATTCACGCAAGTCGGAAGAGGAGACCCGCCGGCCATGGAATATTGCTCATCTTCGGCCTTACTACACTTGAGCCACCTGCTCTTATTTCTGTACATATATTTGTCAACGTATATATCTTTTATGATCAATATAATAAAGCCGGCATCCCTGAAATTTAGGGCCTCTGTCGTTTCATTTCTGTGCATCTCAGTCTTTGTTATTTGATCATAAGGTCACTTGGGGGCTTCCAACCCACCGGGTTTAGCTTTCATACCCTCTTGACCGGCCTGAGTTGCCACATTATGAGTTACACCTACCTGTTTGCAACTTGCTACTCCGTCAGGTGACCCGCCGAACTCTTAGCAGTCAATCTTTTTTAAGACCCTGAACTTGTTAAGGTTAAAACGGCGGCTTGTGTCACGTGAGAGCCGACTTACAGTGAGCTAGGATAAACTCAATGGCTATGCGGCCTTGAAAGCAAAAGGATTGTGAGCCAACTTGTTCGGTCGCGTCTTGAAAGCCGGCCTAACAAAAATTTGTGATTTTTTGTATCTCTCTCTTTTGGATTTTTTGGATGTTTTTATCTTAAGTTTTTGCTTTTGTGCAAATTTTGACTCCCCGGGCCGTGAGGCTCCGGGTTATGATTCTCATATTTGAGTATTTTGGGTTGTCACCCACCCTGGCTTTTGACTTTAAGTCGCTAGTATATTCTGGCTTGAATAGCCGTGATTATGATTTTCTTCAATAGTCATATAAGGCTACCTGTCTTTGGGTTGTCACCCTCCCTGGTTTTTGACTTTAAGTCACCAGAACATATGTTGATTGGTCTTCTGCAGGATATACAAGACAGTAGGCATGAACAAAAGTCGTGGTCCGGCTCATATTTATCATCATATCAAGCCTACAATAAATTTCAACTGCTGGATCAAAAGTTGAGATAAACATGCACGAAGGCATGACAGGGCGGATCACTATTTTAAGCTACCCTATTACAAGGCTTCCATGAGCCCAAAGGATTTTGAACCAAGTGTTTTGGAGCTGCACTCTTGTAACCCGGCCTCACAGCTGTCTGGCTTATGATCTCCCCCGCTCAGTTCTCTTCTTGGTGCTTTGAAGATTCTGGGTCATCCCGCGCCAACTCTTCCTCGTCGATCATCTGGAGGTCAGCCAATGTCCAGTCGATGCCGGTTAAAGCTTCGAATGTGGCCTCATCGTTAAAGATAATGGAAGTATCAACATCAGGGGTTAAGGTATGCTTACGCCTTGGAGGAATAAGGTCCACGACATCATGAGAGGGCGGCTTAATTTTGTTGTTGTTGTCATCATAAGCCAGCGTATATTTGTTCAGATTCAACTCCTCTATGAGTTTGCATGCCACGGGCCGCATCCCCCTGACGCATTGATTGAAGTCTTTTTCTTCAAAGCTTGACCCATCATCTTTGAACTCTGGGCATCCAGTGGCTATCTCTTCCGGGTCAAGCATTGACTGCCACGCTTTGGCCCGGCCTAGAGCAACAATAGCTCCTGTGCGGGCGGCTGATAATTTGTGTTCTTCAATTTGAGCCGGTGCAGTTGAGAATTGCTCTAGCACAATCTTGATTTGGGTCGGAGGCTTTTTCCCACCTGACAAGGCGACAAGGCTGTGAAGGGTGCCAGTGTACAACTGTTCAGTCAAAGAATAAACCGCCTTCAGCTTGAGCAACATGTTCTGGCCAAGATTGGCGCTTCTGGGGCCTGTTCAAGAATCGCCAGGTAGGTTAAATATTATCTATTATGAATCGCCAGGCGGGTTAAAGAAGTATTAACACAGATGATGAATTGTAAATGCTTAACTTACCAAAGATGGTGGTGGTCATGTGGATTATGTGCTGCTTTAAGCCGGCAAGCTCATCAATCACTGGCTTAAGTTGGTTTTCAGCCTCTTCGGCCCTCTTCAGCAGTGCAGCCTTGTCAGACTTCTAGGCGGATCTCTCAACATCAAAGCTCGCCTTGATTTTCTCAATTTCTTCAAGTGAAGATTTTAGCTTTGATTCGGCCTTGGAAGTCTCAGCTTGTTGCAGCTCAATATTCTTCTTTAAGTCGCCAGGATGCGACTCTTTCACGTTCAATTCCTCCTGCAGTACAATATTACAGCAATGGTTACCATACAAGGAGCAACTTTTAGTGATACAATTACATTAAAAGTCCCAAACACATTGCAAGCAATATACTTGGCACTTGGGGGCTAATGTAGGTCATTTCAATTTCTCATTGAGACCCGGCTCATTTTGTCAGATTAAGCCGGCCCTTGGGGGCTACATGTTCGATTCTATTAAGGTCATTAAGACCCGGCTCATCTTGTCAGATTAAGCCGGCCCTTGGGGGCTACATGTTTGATTCTATTAAGGTCATTAAGACCCAGCTCATCTTATCAGATTAAGCTGGCCCTTGGGGGCTACATGTTTGATTCTATTAAGGTCATTGAGACCCGGCTCGTCTTTTCAAGACAAGCTGACCCTTGAGGGCTACAATTTGGAAATTTCACAAGTCTCAAGCATCGTCAGCATTTTTTTCCTATACTTTAGACTTGGGGCTAGTATGGACATATGTATATGCACAAAGCTAAAGAGAGTTGGATATTTTCGTACCTCGTACTTCTGCTTCATCAACTCAACCAGCCTGGCCTCCATATCCCGGCTTGTGTTAAGGCGGCTCAGATAGCCCGCGTACACGTCACCTGCACTGGAGGAGGAATAGCTCTCCAGGTCCAGCTTAGCTTTGCCTTTCTCCAGTGAAGGTGTTTCTGCCTTGGCTGAATGCTTGGCTAGGACTCTGGAAGCCTTGGGCGGCTTAAAAGCTGACCCGGTAACAGTGATGTCATCAGCGTTAGCAGCAGGGTTCTTGACAGTGGATTTAGCAGGACTGGGCGGCTTAGGGCTCGGCGGGTCATGACTGGCAGCTGGGTTAATATCAGTGTCCATTTGTTCAAGGACGGTAGCATCAGCTTGCGGTGGCGGGTCATTGGCAAGGTCTTTGGGATTTTGAACTGAAGCCTCAGGGGCTTCTAGCACCTGCTTCTCTGGCTCAGCATTTTTTGGGTCCTTGGAATAGCCGCCCACCTTTAGCTTCTTACCCGCCTTGGCCACACCTCTGTGACAAGAATACAACAGTCCATAAGTATGTTGTTACAAGATCATTTATGAACAAGTAAAAGTACTTATCCATGGGCAATCTTGAAGACATGCATTTGAGTTCCGGTTGAGTCGCCAGAAGAAGGTGGCGACCCCTAATAGTCAGAGTCAGAAGAATGAAGATGATGTCTTATAAGACCAGCTTTGGGTAAAAGCAAAGTTGGATGATGTGGTACCTCGGCTGGGCGTTTACGGGCAGAGGGTTCATTACTTAACCCGGCCAGTAATTCGCCTGAGCCGCCGCTCCGGGTCTGGCGTCTTGTATCATGTTGAGCCTTCTTCAAAATAAAGTGTGGATCTAAGTGAGCATCTGGGTGAGAAAATTTTACTTTCCAGACAACCCGCCGCACTTTCTTTGAAGGGGTCGAGTCTAAACCGGATGAAACGGGAATTACCTCACCATCGTCCGTCCAGCTTGTAGCAGCCTCTTCCTGTGAGGAAAGGGTGTCAGCTAGTTCAATAAAGAGTCGGCCAAGCGAGTCAAGTTCTACCTCTGATGGGTTCTCAACATCGGCTGACTCGCCTACAGCAGCCTGTTCAGTGATGGTAACTGCCTTATTCTTCTTTGTTTTCTTGTTGGCCCGAGTTTTGGCCATGACAGTCTTTGGTTTTTTGGTCCAGAAGGCGGAGTCAGCCTGAATGAGTACAAAAAAGATTAAAGCAAGGCAGAAGGCAGAATTAAACCGTATTGAGTCAGATAAAGGTAAACACTTACAGGTGGAGCTGGATTTTGTTTAAAGAACGGTGGCAGGCCAACTTTATTGTAGTTCTCCTGAGACTCGCCAAGCAGGGTTCTTATGGTTTTAAAGACTTCTTCAACGGTAAAGTTGTCTTCAGTATATCGTTGGGGGTCATTTGGCTCACCAGAGTACTCACACATTAAGCCAGGACGGCGGCTTAAGGGGAGTATCTTTCAAGAGACCCAGCACCGGGTCAAGTCGACTCCAATTAATCCATGAGCTAATAAAGCTTTAGCCTTAGAGAGGAATGGGAAGGCCTCTACATGTTCTTCTGGGATAAATTTGCTCGGCGGGTAAAAATCCGTTGGAAGACGTTCAGCTCTAAACCCAGTTAAAAGGTTTTCCGTTGCTGGAGCAGTATTTTTCTAGTAAAACTAGGTGGTTACCCATCCCTTGGGTTGACTTGGTAAGACGGTGGAGGGAAAGCTGTTGTCTCTCTGTCTCTGAATAGAGATTCCACCTAACTCTTGACTTGGGCCATTTTGACATTCAGTTTGGCGGTTTGTATAAAAGAACTCCTTGAAGAGGGGAACAGTGGGTGCTTTTTGCAGATAAACTTCACAGAAGATTTGAAAGTGGCAAATGTTGGATACAGAGTTTGGGCCTATATCTTGAGGGTGCAAGTTGAAGTAGTGGAGGAGGTCCCGAAAGAATTTAGACCCGAGTGGGGTAAACCCTCTGAGTATGTGATCAGTGAAGACTACAATTTCATCTTCAGCAGGAGTAGGGATTACTTCCTCATTGCTAACTCGCCATCCAATTTCCTACTGAGTCTCCAATAGGTCTTGGGCTATGTAATCATTGAGGATTTCTTTGGTGACCAGAGAACGTTCCCAGTTGACGATAGTCATTTTCGGCGGTTTAAAAGCTACGACCTGGAGATATAACATGATGAGTTAATACTACGGTGATAAATTGTTTAATGGTTACAAATAACAGTTTAGTAGTTGCAGACAGGTTATGAATATAAGGTTAATCATTATTATGGAGCATGAAGAAAGCATAAGTTGCCCTTGTGAGGGGATAACGCGACTCTCAGGTTGATTGACATATGGAGGGTCAAGTTGTGGCAGTGTTAAACCGGTTATGATGCTGGCAATTTACAAGTTTATTGATAAGCCGGCCAGGCGCTGGCGGGTTATAAGTTCATGGTTAAGGCTGGCCAGATGCTACCGGGTTACAAAGTTACCATATAAGCCGCCCAAACAAAGAATGGCGGGTCAATTGTCTATGGATTCAAGGTTGCTGAAATTTTGCTAAATGTTGGGTAAACAAGTTTTGCAGATCGCAGCTACAATTACGGATTTGTGGCAGTTTGGAAAAGGAAGCATAATTTTTGACCTAGAATGCGCCAGTGGAAGAACTACACAGGCTATATGTCAATTCTGAATAGGAGGAGATCTATCCCGATGCAAGATAAGGGTTAAAACTGCTACCACCCTACGTCTACTTAGTTTTTGGATTGAACTACGTTCTCTAAGCGGAAGGTGGATGAACTTGAGAGAACCGTGATGAACAGGCTGATGAACTACATAAACTGCTATAGCCTAATGCGGATCTGCAGCAGAAAAAGAGGAATACCTGATGGAGTTAAAGAAAAGCGGGGGTGCGCCGCAGTTATCTGGTTCGATCAGGTTGATGCAGCGGCCTTTGTCGGAGTCGCTGGTGAAGGATGGTTGGAGCGGCGGAGCTCTTGTGCGGCGGAGGTCGCGAGGAGGAAGAAGAAGTGGAGGCAAAGGGGGTAAAAGTGAAAAAGGAACCCCCCCGTGCCTATTTATAAGGAAAAATCGGTGAACAGTAAAATGGCATGCGCAGAAATCGAGGGGACATCATGATTATCTTAACATAGGAGGCACCTCGATTTTCGGACAACTAGTTAATACAAAAAGATCCGTTGTAATGTCATAGTTTTTTGAATTTATTTTGCATGATGTCATGGTGGGTCATGATAATTTATTCAAGATGAAAATATTGGGAAGGACTAAAGAAGACTCGCCAACCAGAGAATGAAGATTGACATGAACAAGTTCAAATCAATCTGGGGCCTAATGTTGGGGATATAACCCCGCGATGTGAGCCGCCCAGGAGGGGCCGGGTTACACTGTTGGTGATTCAGAGATAAGTAGGCCCAAGAGGCCAGATGGAGAACCCGGAGGGTGACTTATGCGGTGAGCCGCCAGACGGCCCAAGCCTAGAAGATGGTGCGAGACCCGGCGCTTGTAAGCCGCCCGATGGTGACTTGTCCAAAAGGGCAAGGTGATTTAGAACCCAGGACGGTCATGTTGTGTGATCTGACTAGGACTCTTGTAAGCCCAGGGCCTCAACCTCTGTATATAAAGGCGAGACCCTGCGGTGGGTTAAACTCAAGAAAACAATTGATCAAGAGCTAGGTCAAGCAATTCCGCTCCCTTGTAATCGATATCCAATCAATACAACACAAAGCGGGACATAGGCTGTTACCTCGTTGTGAGGGGCTGAACCTGGGTAAACTCGTGTCTCTCGTCCCGATCAACCCCTTTAAGCTAACCTACGTTGCGATGGCTCCACGCTTAAGTCCTTTCACACGGACATCTGCCGTGACAAAACCACGACACAAAGTGTAGCCCCCAAGGGCCGGCTTATCTTGATAAGATGAGCTGGGTCTTATAATAATTGCTAAAATTCAAAAGCTGTAACTTCCAATGGCCGGCTTATCTGAATAAGATGAGCCGGGTCTTATAATTATTGCTTAGAACCAAATCCGTAGCCCCCAAGGGCCGGCTTATCTGAATAAGATGAGCCGGGTCTTATAAATTGAACTGACCTACATTAGCCCCCAAGTGCCAAGTGTATTGCTTGCAATGTGCTTGGGACTTGAATATCAGTGTTGACTATGAACGTAACCATCTTATCACTGTATATCACCCTTTGCAGGAAGCGTTGAGTGTAGGCGAGTCAAACATAGCCGAACTGAAGAAGAATCTGGAGACTCAGCAGGTTGAGCGCGCCAAGGCAGAATTAAACCTGAAATCATCACTAGAAGATATTGAGAAAATCAAAGCCAAATTTGATGAAGAAAAAGCCGCCTTAGAAACTGAGAAGGCTGATCTTCTGAAGACGGTAGAAAACGCCGAGGCTCAGCTTAAGCCGGTGACTGAAGAGTTATCCGACTTAAAGCAACATATCTCATGACAGCCGCCATCTTTGGTAAGTGTAATATAAAATTCATCATCTTTTTTTCAAATTCTTTTACTCACCTGACGACTCACAATGCATATATCACTAACCCACCTGGGAACTCTTTGTGCAAAATCTTAACAGGCCCCAAAAGTGCTAGTCTTGGTCAAGATATGCTATTAAAGCTGAAGGCGACTTATTCATTGACTGAACAGCTATATGTTGGAACGCTGGGCAGCCTTGTGGCCTTATCAGGTGGCAAAAAACCTCCAACCCTCATCAAGACTGCTGGATCATCTTTTAACAGTGCCAACTCAAATTGAAGAACATAAATTATCAGCATCTCGCGCAGGAGCCATTGTTGCTCTAAGCCAGGCCAAAGCTTGGCAATCAGAGCTAGACCCGGAAGAAATGGCTACTGGGTGTCCAGAGTTCAAATTGACGGGTCAATCTTTGAAGAAGAAGACTTCAACAAATGTGTCAGAGAGATGCGACCCTTGGCATGTAAGCTTACAAAGGAGCTGGATCTGAACAAGTACCAACCGGTTTATGATGATAACAATGCTAAGATTAAGCCGCCATCACATGATGTTATAGACCTTATTCTGCCAAGGCGTAAGCATACCTTTGCCTCTGATCTTGATCCTTCTGTTATGCTTAACGATGAAGCCACATTTGAAGCTTTAACCAGCATCGACTGGACCTTGGCCAATCTCCAGATGGCCATCGATGAAGAGCCGGCACAGGATGATCTAGGGGCTTCAAGCTCAAGGTGCCAAGATGACAATAACCTGCCAGGCCAAAACCCGGATGGCGCTGACACCGGCTCAATGGAGTAACTTAACTCCAAAAAACACTTGGTCACAAATTTTTGGGCTCAACTGAAGCCTTGTAATAGGTAGCTGAAAACAATTACCTTCTCTGCCATGCCTTCGTGCATGTTCTTATCAACTTATGCTTCACAGCTTGAACTTCTGTGATCTTATGATGCATCGCTATTTTGCAATATTACCAAAGACTTTGGCGGCGTATAGAATCCGTCAAAGAGTTGCTAATCCTTCAACTGGCGGCTTACAATCATAGTCCAGGGTGAGTTAAACAACTCAACGACCAGGGCGACTTAAAGTCATATCCAGTTTTTTAATAGATCCCCTTGGCGGCTTATAAGCATAATAAACTCAATATAGAGCAATATAACCCGGATCAGTATGACCCGGCTACTTTCCACCTGTGAAAGGATTCTGCAAAACAAAAACATATAGAGTATGCATAACTCAAATATTTATTAAGCCGGCTTGCAAAGCACGACCAAAATAGATTGGTTTTTGAAAAAAAATCAATTTTGTGCTCCAAAGAAGCTAGGCATAAAAGCCTGTAATCCCATAAGCAGGCTCTCACGTGACATAAATCTGTCATTTGAACCTTAACTAGTTCAGAGTCTTATTGAAAGATTAACTGTTAAGAGTACGAACGGGCCACATAGCGGAGAGACTACAGTAGACATGTGAGTTTGTCCTAGCTCACTGTAAGCTGGCCCTCACGTGACATAAGCCGCCATTTTAACTTTGACTAGTTCAGGGTCTTATTTAAAAGATTGACTGTCACGAGTTCGGCGGGTCACCTGGTGGAGTGGCAAGTTGCAAACAGGCAGGTTTAACTCAATCATGACATAAAAGCCGGTCAAAATGGGTTATACGTTATACTCATAGAGTAGGAAGCCCCCGAACGACCCATAATCTGGCATAAAAGCCGACCAAGAGGGTTATACGCTATGCTCATAGAGCAGGAAGCCCCCAAGTGACCTAACATGGCATAAAAGCCGATCAAGAGGGTTATATGCTATGCTCATAGAGCAGGAAGCCCCCAAGTGACCTAACATGGCATAAAAGCCTATCAAGAGGGTTATACGCTATGCTCATAGAGCAGGAAGCCCCCAAATGGCCTATCATGGCATAAAAGCCGACCAAGAGGGTTATTCGCTATGCTCATAGAGCAGGAAGACCCCAAATGACCTATCATGGCATAAAGCCGATCAAGAGGGTTATACGCTATGCTCATAGAGCAGGAAGCCCCCAAATGACCTTGTGAGTAACCAATAATGACTCTTGCTCCAAAGATTTGAGATGAAACGATAGAGGCCCCGAATTTTGGGGATGCCGGCTTATATTGATCATAAAAAGTATGTACATGAATGAAAGTATATACAATGATGAGAGCCTATGACTCAAGTGTAGTAAAGCCGAAGATGAGCAATGTTCCACAGCCTGTTGGTCTCCTTCTCAGACGTGCAGGAATCTTTGTTCTCTCGTGTGTCAATGAGGTAGTAAGACCCGTTATTGAGATTTTTGCTAATCATAAAAGGTCCTTCCTAAGGAGGCGAAAGCTTATGCATCCTTGTCTGGTCTTGAATCAAACGGAGCACTAAGTCGCCCTCCTGAAAGGTCTGGATTCGAACTCTACGGCTGTGATAGCGATGTAGGTCTTGCTGATATGTCGCCAAACGAGCCGCCGCAAGGTCACGCTCTTCATCCAAAGCATCAAGTGCATTCTGACATGCCGTCTCATTATCAGCTTCAATGTAAGCCGCCACCCTGGGCGAGTCATGACGGATATTGCTTGGGAGAACCGCCTCTGCGCCATAAACCATGAAGAAAGGCGTATATCCTGTTGACCTATTAGGGGTGGTTCTAATACTCCAAAGGACTAAAAGGAGCTCATCAACCCAACAACCCGGTGCTCGCTGCAAAGGAACCATAAGCCGGTGCTTAATGCCTCTCAAGATTTCTTGGTTAGCCCGTTCTGCTTGACCATTAGACTGTGGAGGATCCACTGAAGAGACATCAAGACGGATATGCTCTCTTTGACAAAACGCTTTCATAGCACCCTTAGACAGATTAGTGCCATTATCAGTGATGATACTATGAGGATAACCAAAATGGAAGATCAGCTTTTTAACAAACTGAACTGCAGTTGCCGCCTCGCAATTGCTAACCGGCTCTGCCTCAACCCACTTGGTAAAGTTGTCAACCACCACCAGAAGATGAGTCTTTTTATCCTTAGATCTCTTGAACAGTCCAACCATGTCCAGCCCCCAGACTGCAAATGGCTAAGTTATTGGGATCATACATAATTCCTGAGCCGGCACATGAGCTTGTTTGGAAATTTTTTGAGATCCATCACACTTGCTTACGATATCCTCTGCATCAGCATGAGCCATTAACCAATAAAACCCATGACGAAAAGCTTTTGCCACCAAAGATTTTGAGCCGGCATAATGACCACAATCACCTTCATGAATTTCTCTTAAAATTTCACGGCCCTCCTCAGGAGAGACACAGCGTTGGAAGACACCTGTCACACTGCATTGGTGTAACTCGCCGTTGACAATAGTCATAGACTTAGACCTCCTGGTGATCTGTTGTACCAAAGTCTCATCTTCGGGTAACTCGCCCCGAGTCATATAAGCCAGATAAGGCAACGTCCAATCAGGAATAGCATGAAGAGCGGCCACCAACTGCGCCTCCGGGTCAGGGACAGCGAGGTCTTCTTCAGACGGTACTTGACGGAAGGATTGTGTAAAACATCAAGGAACACATTAGGAGGCACCAACTTACGTTGAGACCCAAGTCGGGATAATGCATCAGCCACCTCGTTCTTCCATCGATCAAGGTGATCCACCTGATAACCCTTAAAGTGACCAGCAATATTATCAACCGCCCGGCGATAAGCCGCCATGAGCGGGTCCTTAGAGTCCCACTTGCCTGAGAGTTGCTGAGCCACAAGGTTTGAGTCGCCCAGGCACCTGACCCGGCTTAAATTCATCTCCTTAGCCATACGAAGGCCATGGAGTAAAGCTTCATACTCAGCTGCATTGTTAGTACAAGAAAACATTAGCCTTAACACATAACAAAAATTTTCACCTCGTGGGGAAGTCAAAATAACTCAAGCCCCCCGAGCCCTCCAACTGCCTGAACCCATCAAAGTGGATTGTCCAATATGTGTTGTCAGTTTTCTCCTTAGGTGTCTGCAACTCTATCCAATCATTGATGAAATCCACCAGAGCTTGAGACTTGATGGCTGTTCTTGGCACATACTTAAAATTATGAGGCCCAAGCTCAATTGCCCACTTAGCAACCCGGCCCGTGGCCTCTCTATTTTGAATAATATCTCCTAAAGGAGCATAGCTGACCACAGTAATAGGATGTCCCAGAAAATAATGCTTCAGCTTACGACTCGCCATGAACACCCCAAACACCAGTTTCTGCCAATGTGGATATCGTTGCTTAGACTCAGTCAACACCTCACTGACATAATAAGCCGGCCGCTGAACTGGGTACTCCTTATCCGCCTGCTTGTGCTCCACAACAACTGCCACACTGACTGCCCTGTTATTAGCAGCCACGTACAGGAGCAAAGGCTCTTTTTCAATTGGAGCAGCAAGGATGGGCGGCTAAGCTAATTGTTTCTTGAGTGCCTCAAAAGCTTCATTGGCAGCATCACTCCAAACAAAGTGATCTGTCTTCTTCATCATCTGGTATAAGGGATTTTCCTTCTCCCCCAGGCGACTTATGAATCGGCTCAAAGCCGCAATACGACCCGCCAAACGTTGCAGGCACACCAAAGACACACTTGGCCGGGTTTAGCATCATTTTGTAGACCCGGAGATTGTCAAAAGTTTCTTTCTTTCTAGACTTAACCACAATATCATCCACATAAGCATGAATGTTGCGCCCAATCTGACTGTG
Source organism: Thinopyrum elongatum (assembly GCA_011799875.1). Lineage (NCBI taxonomy): Eukaryota > Viridiplantae > Streptophyta > Magnoliopsida > Poales > Poaceae > Thinopyrum > Thinopyrum elongatum. The sequence goes on from CM022303.1 coordinate 65,541,103, forward strand.
AAAATAATTCTGAACACAACACTGATAAGTCACCTGAGCACTCTTGAGCCCAAAAGGCATAGAAACATAGCAGAAAGCTCCAAAAGGTGTGATGAAAGTTGTCTTCTCTTGGTCTTTGACTGCCATCTTGATCTGATGATAACCAGAATAAGCATCCAGGAAGCATAAGCTCTGACAACCCGCAGTTGCATCAATGATCTGGTCAATACGGGGGAGAGCAAATGTATCAGCTGGACAAGCCTTGTTAAGATCTGTGTAGTCAACACACATCCGCCATGTGCCGTTCTTCTTGTGTACAAGCACAGGGTTAGCCAACCACTCAGTGTGAAAAACTTCCATGATAAACCTGGTGCTAAGAGGCGGGCCACCTCTTCTCCAATAGCCTTACGTCGTTCTTCATTGAAACGATGGAGGAACTGCTTGACCAGCTTAAACTTAGGATCCACATTAAGAGTGTGCTCAGCGAATTCTCTCGGTACACCCGGCATGTCAGAAGGTTTCCATGCAAAGGTGTCCCGATTCTCATGGATGAACTCGATGAGCGCGCTTTCCTATTTAGGATCCATATTAGCCCCCACTGTGAACTGCTGAGATGAGTCGCCAGGGAAAAAATCAACCTGGTTTTGGTATCATCAGCTGACTTAAACTTCAACAAAGGGTCTTGCTCCGTGGTGGGCTTCTTCAGAGGGGTCATATCAGCCGGGTCAACATTATCCTTGTAGAACTTCAGCTCTTCAGTGGCACAAGCCGACTCTGCATAAGTTGCATCTCCTTCCTCACACTCCAAGGTGACTTTCCGATCCCCATGGACCATAATTGTGCCCTTCTGCCCTGGCATTTTGAGCTGTAGATAAACATAGCAAGGGCCAGCCATGAACTTAGCATAAGCCGGATGTCCGAACAAGGCGTGGTACGGACTCTTGATTTTGACCACTTCAAACCATAGTGTCTCTGCTCTGTAGTCATAGTCATTACCAAAGGCTACTTCCAGGGCAATTTTTCCAACAGGATATGCCGACTTACCAGGCACCACACCATGGAAGACTGTGGAAGACGGCTTAAGATCCTTGTCAGTTAAGTTCATCCGACGAAAAGTGTCATAATACGGGATGTTGATGCTACTGCCACCGTCCATAAGCACTTTAGTGAACTTATATCTGCCCACTTGAGGGGCCACCACTAATGCCAGATGACCCGGATTCTCAACCCGGGGCGGGTGATCCTCCCGACTCCATGTGATCGGATGCTCTGACCAGCGCAAGTATTGGGGTACTGCCGGCTCAATAGCAATAACTGAATGCTTATGAACCTTATGATCTCGTTTGCAAAGACTGGTAGTGAAAACATGGTACTGGCCACCATTGAGATGCTTTGGATTACTCCGATATCCTGATTGATTCCCTTGCTGCTGGTTGCCCTGACCAGACTGTTGATTATGACCACCTTGGTTACCTTGGCCTTGATAGCCAGAATTTGAGCCGCCTCCACCAAAGCCAGAGCCCTGAGAGCCGGAACCTGACCTGTCGGGTGGTCCATTGTCATTGCCATGATTCTGACTGAAAATGTGATTCCGGAACTCTCGCATAATCCAACAATCCTTCCAGGCATGAGTGGACGGCTTGTCAGGAAAACTGTGCTTTGGACATGGGTTGTTGAGCGCTGCCTCAAGATTAAAAGGTTTTCCCTGGCCATACGGCGGTTTATAATTACCATTGCGGTGCTGGTTCTTGTATCCAGTGTTGGTGTTAGCTACTAGATCTGACCCGCCATCGGGGTGTCTGCGCTTGCCACCATTGCCCTGGTTGTTGCCATTATGTCCTGCCACATCTGCTGCTGACCCTTACCATTGCTACTCTTCTTGCCCTTGTTGGATTTCTCATCATTAGATCCAGGTTCCTTAGTGTTATCAGAGTCGGCATATTTAATGAGAGCCGACATGAGCTCACCCATGTCATTACAATGCCGCTTAAGCCGCCCAAGCTTCTGTTTAAGGGGGGTAAAGTGACAGTTTTTCTCCAAAACCAGAACCGCCTGACCCGCCGCAATACTATCTGACGAGTGAATAATAGCAGAGACCTGCCGGACCCAATGATGGGCCGACTCATCCTCACGCTGCACGCAGCTATCCAGATCAATAATCTCCAGAGGCTGCTTGCATGTCCCTTGAAAATTCTTAATGAACCGCGCCTTCAACTCTGCCCAAGAATTGATGGAATTAGGAGGCAATCCTTTTAACCATGTACGAGCTGGCCCATCCAACATCATAGTAAAGTACTTGGCACAGACCACGTCATTGACGTCCAACATCTCCATGGCTAACTCGTAACTCTCGATCCGGCCTTCTGGAGGGAGATGAGCTGTATAATTGGGCACCTTTCGAGGACCCTTAAAAGCCTTGGGCAGATGTTCGTTATGCAAAGCTGGTACTAAACATGGCACCCTGACTGACCTGGAAATTACACCAGCTCCTACTGAGGCCGAAGGAGTCAACGGAGGCTGCTGATAAGCCCCTAGTTGAGCCGCCGCCGCGTCTGCCTCATGACGGGGCGGGTTATCTTCCCGGGGCGGGTTACAGCGTCGTTCGCTGCTGGAGACCGCATGCGACTCAACACGCCGGCTGTAACTTCGACTTGGACAAGGGGTCGAATGAACATGATCATGACTGTATGAGTAAGCCGCCTGCTGTGCCACAGCCGTTCGAAGGAGTTCCACTGCATTCCGAGTTCCCACCGCAACCGGTGACTCGCTCTCGATCAGAATAGCCGCTAGACGGGTCACTGCCGCTAACATGTTATCCACCGGGTTAGAAAAGTGCCCTGGCGGTGGCGTCAGGAAACGTTGAGGCGGCGTCTGATTGGGGGGCGGGTTAGGCGCCCGATCCTTCCTTTGTGCCAGCTCAGGCTGGCGGGGTTGAGCCGCCGCCGCCCGGCTTCCTGGGGCGCCCGGGTTTGATCAGGGTTCACCCTCATATCTGGAGTGCTTGGACCTGCCCCTGGTGTACTAAGCAGATTCATGGGCTCATAATGCAAAGGCAGACGGGTCTGGTGTCTCCTACAAAGAACCGCGTTAGAGGCATTCTGCTCCAGACTTAAATGCCAAGCTTTTGTCCTCACGCACTCCGACTCAGCCGCGATCTGAGCCTATTCCTCTGCCATCCTGGTATTCTCTGCGTTGACATCCTCTTGGGCCTTGGCCACCTCATCTCGCACCTTTGCAATCTCTGCATTATGCTGTGCTTGATTCACCGCAGTAACCTCTGTTGCTAACAGGGTTGTCAAATTGCCCAAGAGTTCAGACAAAACCTGAGCCGGTGGCCGAATTCACCCGTCGGCCCCAGCCGCCGCAGCCGCTGAACTAGACATCATAGCTGCAGTTGTTGATAAATTGAGAGTCGGCCCTGTACCAGCCATGAAGATAGCAGCCCGGCACGACGGCTCATAGGGGTCCGGAATACTGTCACCATCGGAATAGCCCCCAAGCCCTCGTCTTGAAGCTGGTAGATCGACTCCGTCTCTCTAGTCGAGGACTCATCATCTGAGTAGATGAGAGTCTCTCCTCCGGACACAGAATCCTCCGCAAGATCCGTACCATGTGCAAATCCAACGAAGACACACTTCTGGCCAGGTTGAGCCCTGGCGGGTTACGCACGCCGAGCCGGCTCGACGATGTCGGTGCAGATGTCCGGCACAGGCTCTGATCCGCCAATCTTGCCGATGAAGACATGAATCCCGCTAAAGGGGACCCGGTACCCGCACTCGATTGAGTCGGCCTCGGGGCCCCAGCTAGCATCGTCGATGTAGAGCTTGCCGCGATGACTCTTGGTCATCCTGCCAACGGTGTATCCCTCGATCCCTGGGAAAGAGCCCTTCAAGAACTCGAAACCACTGTGCGCTGCCCCCATGGTGGGCGCCAACTGTTGTGAGTTTAACACGGCAGATGCCCTAGCAAAAGGACTTAGGTGTGGAGCCATCGCGACGATGATTAGCTTGAAGGGGTTGAACGGGACAAGAGACTCGAGTTTACCCAAGTTCGGCCCCTCACCGATGAGGTAAAAGCCTACTTCTTGCATTGTGTTGTATTGATTACAAAGGTGCAGAATCACTTAACCGAGCACTCGATCGATTGTAAGTTAAGTTTACCCGCTGCAGGGTCTCGCCGTTATATACACAGGTCGAGGCCATTGGCTTACAAGAGTCCAGGCCGGGCCACAATACGTGACCGACCCTGATTCTAAGTCGCCTTGCCTAGGTAGGCAAGCCGCCGTCGGGCGGCTCACACCTCCGGGTTATATGCCACCTCCTGGTCTTTGGCCTTCAATTGGCCTGCCTCGTAAGCCGCCTCCAGGCTCTTAAATCTTGGCTTCTTGGACCCACTTGGGCTTTCACTTATAAATCGCCAACAGTGTAACCCGGCCCCTCCTAGGCGGGTCACACCGTGGGGTTATATCCCCAACAAGGCGCGTACACCGGCGTCCCCGCTTGACCATGGCGGCAATCGACGAAGCGATCTCGGTGATAGAGTGCCCGTCCAACCAGTGGTCAATCCAAAACCTGCATGTCCGGCCGTCACCAAGCGTCCAGAACGCGGAGGCGCGGAACAGATGTTGGACCTCTAGGTCATGCAGCAGGGGAAGATAGCACCAAGGCCGGTCGGGATCAGTTGCCTGGAGCCACAACCATCTAGTGCGCTGCGCGATGCCAGGCCGGTGAAAGTCACGCATGCTCAGGCCACCGTACTCAAGAGGGTGGCACACTTTGGTCCAACTGACAAGACAGCAGCCAGCGCGCGCGTCCTTGCAGCTCTGCCAAAGGAAGTCTTAGATGATACGCATAGCCCTCTTCAGGATTGGAGCCGAGATGGCCATCGCCATGAGAATGTGAGTAGGCATGGCGGTAAGCACATGGCACACAAGTCCCAAGCACTCGCCACGGTTCAGCAGGGTGGCCTTCCAAGTAGCGAGCTTGAGTAGGATCTTGTCAAAAAGGGGCATAAGATCAGTGGTTGAAGCTTTCCGCACCGAGAGTGGCAGCCCAAGATACTTGATGGGGAAATGCGCGACTGGGCAGGAGAACGCAGTGGTGATGCTGGTCGTGAGGTCGTCGGAGCATCGGATCAGCGGCGCTGAGCATTTTGCAAAATTGGTTCTAAGGCCCGAGGCCTTGCCAAAAGTGTCAAGGAGCTCGCGAATAGTGTTCAGCTCAGTAGGGTCGGGGTGGCAGAACATGATGACATCGTCGGCGAAGAGGGAGACGCTCGAGGCAGCGTGCCTAGCGGTTAGCTAGCGAAGGACGCCGTTCTGGAGGGCGTGCTGGAGCAATGTGTTGAGCGTGTCGATGACGATAGCAAAAAGCATGGGGGACACGGGGTCGCCTTGCCGTAGGCCTTGCTCATGGTGAATGTGGGGAGGGGGGTGGGGTTGCCGTTGATAAGAACACGCGTAGACGCGGTCGAGAGCAGCATGCAGATCCATGTGCCCCACACCGGTGCCCAAAACCCAGGTGTGTCAGCGTCTCAAGAAGGAATGGCCAAGAGACGGTGTCGAAGGCGCGGCGATGTCGAGCTTGAGAAGAACTTGGGGGGCCTTGAGATTGTGCAATAATCTGGCTGTTTGCTGGACTAGCATGAAATTGTCGTGGACGCGCCGCCCAGCAATGAAGGCACTCTGATTGGTGGAGACGGTACTTGCCATCCTCGGAGCAAGGCGCAGCGACATGACCTTGGCAAAGAGCTTCGCAATGAGGTGGATCAAACTGATAGGGCGGTAGTCGAACAAGGTTGAAGCATCGACCTTCTTAGGGGGAAGTGTGATGAGCGCTTGGTTGAGCTTCTGAAATCCACACCCATTCATTGAGTAGATCTTGTCAAAGGCCGCGCAGATGTTGCCCTTGATGGTGTTCCAACACGCTCGGAGGAACTCTGCGGTGAACCCATCCGGACCGAGTGACTTGCCAAGAGGCAACAATTTCACAGCCGTCCAAATCTCGTCCTCAGTGAACGGACGGTCAAGCTCGGCCAGGTCAAAGCGGCGAGGGTCGATTGGACTCAAACAGAGACTGGATTCGAGTGCCTCAGCACGGCCAATGATGCTGGTGAAATGCGCAAAGGCTGCCCGCGCCATAGCTTCAACCTCCGAGACGGTCGAGTCCCCAACATGCAGGCTAGCAATGTGGTTCTTCTTGCTGCGATGGGCCGCGTGGATTTTGAAGAAGGCGGTATTAGTGTCTCCTTCCTTGAGCCAACAGAAACGAATGCGCTCACGGGCAATCGAGCGGTTGAGTGAAGCGAGCCCTAGGTAAGTACGCTTGAGTTCATGCCGTAGCCAAGCCTCGGAAGGAGACAAGAGGCGGGTGTCCTGCGCCGTGTCAAGCCGCAAGATGATTTCACGGGCAACCATGAGCTGAGTGCAGATGTGCCCCAGGGTGCACGCGCTCCAGCCTTGAAGCTGGCGCGTAGTGGCCTTGAGCCAGAAGTACAACATGCGGAAGGGATCAGCATCGGTAGTGACAGAGTTGCACGCCTCATCGACTAGTTGCTGGAAGCCATCCAGCTTAGTACAGTATCTCTCAAAGTGAAAACGCTGCTTGACATGAGTATGGGGAGAGCAATCCAGGAACAGCGGGCGGTGGTCCGAGACGGTGGAAGCAAGGCAACACAACAAGCACCGTGGGAATAGGAGGTCCCAGGAAGTTGTGCACAAAACATGATCATTCTTGACCAGTGTGGGGTTCATTTGCTCGTTGGACCAAGTGTAGCGTCGACCATGTAGATATATATCACGGAGCGCCAGGTCAGAAATGAGGCGACGGAAGCGGTTCATCATGCGGTGATTGATTCGGTCGTTGTTCTTATCAGCCGTCGAAGAAATCGTGCTGAAGTCCCCTCCAAGTATCCAGGGACCAACAATTGTGGACTGGAAGTCCTGGAGTTTAGCTAGGAACGCCAATTTATCTGCATCAGCTTGGGGGCCGTAAACTCCCGTGATCCACCAGGGGGGCGCCTGAGACGTCCATCACAGTAGCGGAGACATGATAGGAACCAATTGTTCGGTTAGAGAGAAAAACATGGTCAGCACGCCAGGCAAGAAGAATGCTGCCACGCGTCCCATCAGCGGGCAACCAGTAAAAGTCACGGAACTCGGCGCCAATGGTTTGAGCAACAAGGTCGGACGAGACGAGGGAAAGCTTGGTTTCTTCAAGACACACAATGTACGGTGCAGCGGTAGTCACCATGCTAAGGACAACAGTATGCTTGGCCCGGCTATTAAGGCCGCGTACATTCCAGAAAATGATCTTATGGTTGTGCGACATAAGGAAGGGATGGGGGCACAGAGTACACGGCAAGGCCGGACAGTCAGATCTCGACGAGGCGAGGCGTTGGCGGCGTGAGGCCCGCAAGTATCTCGGGTGGTACATGCCAGCCATAGAAATCAGCAAATGCTTGCACCACGTCGGCGGCCAAGGGTTCTTCAAAGAGCTTGGTGTATCGCTCCAGAATGGTGCTATAGACGGGCTCGTCGTCCTTGAGGAGACCGAGTCTGATGAGCAGAACACGCTTAGCTTTGTTCTCAGAGTCTAGTCCTCCGTCCGCAGCAGCAATGCGCCCACTCCGCCTAGGCGTGAAGTTGGGAGGGATCGTTCCGGGCTTGCGTCTCATAGCTGGAGTGGGGAGAACCAGAGTCAAAGTGGAACGGATGGAATCCATGAAGCCATTGGCATTGGGGGGGCAAGCAAAGGGCCGCACATGGCCTGCATGGCCACGGGACGTGGCTCTCTCTCCGCCACAGAAGGGCTGCGCGAGATGATAGGCTCGGGGGAAGCAACCTGCATGGCCTAGGTGGGTGAACAGGGACTAGGTATGGAAACCCGATCTTCCTCGGGCGGCGTGGCCTGTTGATTCGCTCAGCCAGCCGTCTCGGGATCAGTGACAGGCCCTATAGGACAAAGTTGTAGTCTCTGCGCGGGCAGGTCGGAAGCATCTACCCCAACAGGGTCTACAGGGCCAGGCTGCAAGATAGGGGAAGGGACAGCAAGGGTGATTGTGGCAGGCAAGACGGGGGACAGGATCATAGCAGTAGCATCCAAGGCAGGGTTGCGCTCGTTGTCAGCATTGCATTGGCTAGGAGAACTGTCGCGTGGCGGAGTTTGAACAGGAGGTGACTCGGTCAAAGCAAGCAAAGGAACAGGACAACCAGGATAACACTGGTCATGCTGCTCCTGGGGGCCCGCCGCATCCTGGACTGTCGTGGGGTTAACACGACAGATGCCCTCGTGAAAGGACTTAGGTGCGAGGCCATGGCTATGGAGATTAGTGATGTCTGCTAGAACTACGTCGGTATTTCCCCAAAGAGGAAGGGATGATGCAGCACAGCGACGGTAGGTATTTCCCTCAGTGATGAGACCAAGGTTATCGAACCAGTAGGAGAACCACGCAACACTACGTGAACGGCACCTGCACACAAATAACAAATACTCGTAACCCGACGTATTAAAGGGGTTGTCAATCCCTTTCGGGCAACGGCGCCAGAAATGGCTAGTGGACGGGAAAAAGTTGTAATAGATTGGATAAATAGATCTCGAATAAATGCAAAATAAAATAAAGTGCAGCAAGGTATTTTTGGGGTTTTGGAAATATAGATCTGAAAACAAAAGCAAATAAAAATAGATCGCAAAGGCAAATATATTAAAGAAGAGACCCGAGGGCCGTAGGTTTCACTAGTGGCTTCTCTCGAGAAAAATAGCAAACGGTGGGAAAACAATTATTGTTGGGCAATTGATAGAACTTCAAATACTCATGACGATATCCAGGCAATGATCATTATATAGGCATCACATCCAAGATTAGTAGACTGACTCCTGCCTGCATCTACTACTATTACTCCACACATCGACCGCTATCCAGCATGCATCTAGTGTATTAAGTTCATGGAAAAACGGAGTAATGCAATAAGAACGATGACATGATGTAGACAAGATCTATTTATGTAGAAATAGACCCCATCTTGTTATCCTTAATAGCAACGATACATATGTGTCGTTTCCCTTTCTATCACTGGGATCAAGCACCGTAAGATCGAACCCATTACAAAGCACCTCTTCCCATTGCAAGATAAATAGATCAAGTTGGCCAAACAAAACCCAAATATCGGAGATGAAATATGAGGCTATAAGCAATCATGCATATAAGAGATCAAAGAAGACTCAAATAACTTTCATGGATAAAAACATAGATCTGATCATAAACTCAAAGTTCATCGGATCCCAACAAACACACCGCAAAAAGAGTTACATCATATGGATCTCCAAGAGACCGTTGTATTGAGAATCAAACGAGACAGAGAAAGCCATCTAGCTACTAACTACGGACCCGTAGGTCTGCAAAGAACTACTCACGCATCATCGGAGAGGCACCAATGGACATGATGAACCCCTCCGAGATGGTGTCTTGATTGTATCTGGTGTTTCTGGAACTTGCGGCGGCTGGAATTGATTTTCGTCGACTCCCCTAGGGTTTTTGGAATATTGGGGTATTTATAGAGCAAAGAGGCGGTGCGGGAGGCCACCGAGGTGAGCACAACCCACCTGGGCGCGTTGGTGGGTTATGCTCCCCTCGGAGCACCCCCAGGTGCTTCTCCGGCCCATTGGATGTCTTCTGGTCCAAAAAAAATCCACAAAAAGTTTCTCTGCGTTTGGACTCCGTTTGGTATTGATTTCCTGCGATGTAAAAAACATGCAGGAAACAGCAACTGGCACTGGGCACTATGTCAATAGGTTAGTACCAAAAAATGATATAAAATGACTACAAAATGATTATAAAACATCCAAGAATGATAATATAACAGCATGGAACAATAAAAAATTATAGATACGTTGGAGACGTATCAGCATCCCCAAGCTTAATTCCTGCTCGTCCTCGAGTAGGTAAATGATAAAAACAGAATTTTTGATGTGGAATGCTGCCTAACATGTTCATCACATATTCTTTTCTTTATAGCATGGACATTTGGACTTTTATATGGTTCAAAGCAATAGTCTAGTTTTCACATGATAACTTAAATACTCAAGCATATCAACAAGCAACCATGTCTTTCAAAATATCAACGCTAAAATAAGTTATCCCTAGCCCATTACGCTCAATCATTGATCCATTCATGAAACACAATCGCATATTAGCTATACCCAATGCTCAAGTACGATCATAGTGCCCCTTAGTTGGTGCTTTATAAGAGAAGATGGAGACTCTAAATAAAAATTGCATAAAGTAAAAGAAAGGCCCTTCGCGGAGGGAAGTAGGGATTTGTAGAGGTGCCAGAGCTCAAAGCAAAAATTGAGAGATAAAAAATATTTTGGGAGGTATACTTTTTCCACCAACGAAAACGACTTAAAGTTCCCCACACTTTCCATGCTAGATATATCATAGGCGGTTCCCAAACAGAAAATAAAGTTTATTCCTTTTTCCACCATTTCTTTCACTTTCCATGGCTAGTCGTATCCACGGGTGCCCTCCATACTAACACTTTACAAGGAATTTATTATTTGACAACATAAAGTAAATTCATTTATTCATTTTGGGATTGGGCATCCCTAATACTTTGCCTTACTCTCGTGCAATGACAAGTGAATAAACACTCATCGTGAGAATAACACATCTATAATGGAAAATATCCGCCACCCCTCACCGCCTCGCGAGCGGTACGAGCACACAAAAGAGAAATTTATTTTGAAAATTAGAGATGGCACATGCAAATTTGCTGAGAATGGCAAAAGAATACCGCATATAGGTAGATATAGTGGACTCATATGGAAAAATTGGTTTAATGGGTTTTGGATGCACAAGTAGTGATCATACTTAGTGCAAAATGAAGACTAGCAAAAGATTGAGAAGCGACCAACCAAGAAACGAAAAATCTCATAAGCGAGCATTAAGCATAATTAACACTGAATAATGCACCACAAGTAGGATATAATTTCATTGCATAACTATTGACTTTCGTGCATGCATAGGGAATCACAAACCTTAACATCAATATTCTTACTAAAGCATAATTACTCATCAACATAACACACATATCACATCATCATATCTCAAAACTATTACAAGGAATCTAGTTTATTTTGTCCAATGATCTTCATGAAAGTTTTTATTATATCCTTCTTGGATATCTATCACTTTGGGACTAATTTTCATGTGTTGCTTTTGATAAGCTCAAACAAATATAAGTGAAGATCATGAGCATAATATTTCTTTCTCTCAAATTAATTTAAGTGAAGCAAGAGAGAATTTCTTAAAAATAATTTTACTAACTCCCAAATAAATCTAAGTGAAGCATGAGAGCATTTCTTAAAAAATAATAAAGCACACTATGCTCAAAAAGATATAAGTGAAGCACTAGAGCAATTCCATAGCTCATAAAGATTTAAGTGAAGCATAGAGAGCAATTCTAACAAGTCATGGCATAATTTTGGCTCTCTCAAATAGGTGTGTCCAGCAAGGATTCAAGACTTAAAACAAAAAGCAAAACAAGCAAAGACTCATATCATACAAGACGCTCCAAGCAAAACTCATAGTATGTGACGAATAAAAATATAGCTCCAAGTAAAATACCGATGGTCGTTAGAAGAAAGAGGGGATGCCACTCGGGCATCCCCAAGCTTAGTTGCTTGATTCTATTTGAATAATAGCTTGGGATGCCATGGGCATCCCCAAGCTTAGGCTCTTATTACTCCTTATTCCTTCATCCATCGTAAAATCACCCAAAACTTGAAAACTTCAATCACACAAAACTCAACAAAACCTTCGTGAGGTCCGTTAGTATAAGAAAACAAATCACTAGTATAAGTACTGTAGGAAACCAATTAATATTTTATTATTGCATTATATCTACTGTATTCCACCTTTTCTATGGCAAAAACTCTTCATAGAAAACCATAGAATCATTAAAACAAGCACACAATGCAAAGAAAACAGAATATGTCTAAAACAGAACAGTCTGTAGTAATCTGAATATTTTGAATACTTATGTAACTCGAAAAATTCTGAAAAATTAGGACAACAGAGGAAATTTGTATATAAATCTTGTGTAAAAAAAATTCATAATTTTTCGTCTCTTCTGTGAATTTTCAAAATTGTTTTACTGGACACAAAAGTTTCTGTTTTACGACAAGATCAAATCAACTATCACCCAAATCAATCCTAAAGGCTTTACTTGGCACAAACACTAATTAAAACCAAAAAAAAACTCAATCATAACAGTAGCATTATTATGATGACACTCAAGAACAGAAAGCAAAAGGCAAAAAATAAATTTTATTCATTGGGTTGCCTCCCAACAAGGGCTATCGTTTTACGCCCCTAGCTAGGCATAAAGCAAGGATCTAAGTATTGTCAACTTTGTTTCTAGATCCATAAGATGCCCTCATGATTGATTCATATGGTGGCCTAATTCTTGTTCTAGGGAAGTGTTCCATACCCGTCCTTAGTGGAAATTGAAATTTAATATTGCCTTCTTTCATATCAATCACGGCGCCAATAGTACGTAAAAACGGTCTACCAAGAATAATTGGACAAGAAGGATTGCAATCAATATCAAGAACAATAAAATCTATGGGCACATAATTCTTATTTGCAAGAATAAGAAAATCATTAATTCTTCCCATAGGCTTTTTAATAGTAGAATCCGCCAAGTGCAAATTTAAAGAGCATTCTTCAATATCGGTAAGACCAAGCACATCACATAAAGATTTCGGAATTGTAGAAACACTAGCACCCAAGTCACATAAAGCAAAACACTCATAATTTTTAATATTGACTTTGATAGTAGGTTCCCATTCATCATGTAATTTTCTAGTAATTGAAACCTCTAATTCCAACTTTTCTTCTAAAGCTTTCATCATAGTATCAACAATATGTTTAGTAAAAGCTTTATTTTGTTCATAAGCATGGGGTGAATTTATCATGGATTGCAACAAAGAAATACAATCAATCAAAGAGCAACTATCATAATTAAAGTCTTTGTAATCCAAAAGAGTGGGCACATCACTAGTTAAAGTTTTAACCTCTTCAAACCCACTTTTATCAATTTTCTCATCAAGATTTTCACCCTCCGAATTATTGGGACGCCTTCCAACTAAAGTTGACTCTTCTCTAGTCCCTTTTTCATAAATCTTAATTTTACAAAACAAAGAATCAATAGAAGAAACACCAATCATTTTAAGATCTTCATCACTTTTCTGAAAGCAATCACTAGAAAACACCTTTTCTAAAAATTCACTTCTAGCTCTAAGCATAGCGGTTCTTTTCTTACTTTCATCCTTGGAAACATAAAGAGCTTTAATTGATTCTTCAACCTTAGGCACAAAATTTTTTATCTTGAGATTTTCTACATCATGAGAGATTCTATCAACACTTCTAGACAAATCATCAATTTTATTCAACTTTTCTTCTATTGTGCATTGAAAACTTTTGAGTATTGATAAATTCTTTAATATTATTCTCAAAGAGGTGTTCCTATTATTATTGTAAGAAGGATTACCATAGGAATTACCATAATTATTAGAGGAATTACTAGGAAAGGCCTAGGATTAAAATTACCTCTATAAGCATTGTTATTGAAATTGTTTCGCGAAATAAAATTCACATCTATGGCATCACTATTTTTCTCAATCAAAGTAGATAAAGGCACATCATTAAAATCAATAGGAGTACTTTTATTAGCAACCAATTTCATAAGAGCATCAACTTTTTCACTCAAAGAAGAAATTTCTTCAACCGAATTAACTTTTTTACTAGTAGGAGCTCTTTCGGTATGCCATTGTGCATAATTAGCCATGATATTATCAAGCAATTTAGTGGCTTCACCCAAAGTAATTTCCATAAAAGTACCACCCGCGGCGGAATCTAAAAGATTACGAGAAACAAAATTCAACCCCGTGTAAAAAATTTGTATGATCATCCAAAGATTTAACCCATGAGTTGGGCAATTCCTTAGCATCAATTTCATCCTTTCCCAAGATTGTGCAACATGCTCATGTTCAAGTTGCTTGAAATTCATGATCTGGGTTCTAAGGGAAATAATTTTTGCGGGCGGAAAATACTTAGTAATGAAAGCATCTTTGCACTTATTCCAAGAATCGATACTATTGCGAGGCAAAGAAGACAGGAATAATTTCAACTTCATAACATCATTGTCCACATCTTTTTTCTTTTGCATATCGCATAATTCCATGAATGTGTTAAGATGGGATGCGGCATCCTCATTAGGAGTACCGGAAAATTGATCTTTCATAACAAGATTCTGCAAAGCAGTATTAATATTACAAGTCTCCACACTAGTGGCGGGAGGAGCAATCGGAGTGCTAATAAATCATTGTTGTTGGTATTTGAGAAATCACACAACTTGGTGTTCTCTTGAGTCATTGTGACTTCGCAACAAGATTGCACTCAAAAACAGATCCGGCAAGAAAACGGAGAACGAAAAAGAGGGCGAATAAAACGGCAAATTTTTGTGAAGTGAGGGAGAGGAAAACAAGAGGCAAATGGCAAATAATGTAAATTGCGAGGAGATGAGATTTGTGATTAGGAACCTGGTAGATGTTGATGATGTCTCCTCGGCAACGGCGCTAGAAATTCCTTTTGATGTCTGCTAGAACTACGTCGGTATTTCCCCAAAGAGGAAGGGATGATGCAGCACAGCGACGCTAGGTATTTCCCTCAGTGATGAGACCAAGGTTATCGAACCAGTAGGAGAACAACGCAACACTACGTGAATTGCACCTGCACACAAATAACAAATACTCGCAACCCGACGTATTAAAGGGGTTGTCAATCCCTTTCGGGCAACGGCGCCAGAAATGGCTAGTGGATGGGAAAAAGTTGTAATAGATTGGATAAATAGATCTCGAATAAATGCAAAATAAAATAAAGTGCAGCAAGGTATTTTTGGGTTTTTGGAAATATAGATCTGAAAACAAAAGAAAATAAAAATAGATTGCAAAGGCAAATATATTAAAGAAGAGACTCGGGGGCCGTAGGTTTCACTACTGGCTTCTCTCGAGAAAAATAGCAAACGGTGGGAAAACAATTACTATTGGGCAATTGATAGAACTTCAAATACTCATGACGATATCCAGGCAATGATCATTATATAGGCATCACGTCGAAGATTAGTAGACCGACTCCTGCCTGCATCTACTACTATTACTCCACACATCGACCGCTATCCAGCATGCATCTAGTGTATTAAGTTCATGAAAAAATGGAGTAATGCAATAAGAACGATGACATGATGTAGACAAGATCTATTTATGTAGAAATAGACCCCATCTTGTTATCCTTCATAGCAACAATACATACGTGTCGTTTCCCTTTCTGTCACTGGGATCAAGCACCGTAAGATCGAACCCATTACAAAGCACCTCTTCCCATTGCAAGATAAATAGATCAAGTTGGCCAAACAAAACCCAAATATCGGAGAAGAAATACGAGGCTATAAGGAATCATGCATATAAGAGATCAAAGAAGACTCAAATAACTTTCATGGATAAAAACATAGATCTGATCATAAACTCAAAGTTCATCGGATCCCAATAAACACACCGCGAAAAGAGTTACATCATATGGATCTCTAAGAGACCAATGTATTGAGAATCAAACGAGAGAGAGAAAGCCATCTAGCTACTAACTACGGACCCGTAGGTCTGCAAAGAACTAATCACGCATCATCGAAGAGGCACCAATGGACATGATGAACCCCTCCGAGATGGTGTCTAGATTGGATCTGGTGTTTCTGGAACTTGCGGCGGCTGGAATTGATTTTCGTCGACTCCCCTAGGGTTTCTGGAATATTGGGGTATTTATAGAGCAAAGAGGCGGTGCGAGAGGCCACCGAGGTGGGCACAACCCACCTGGGCGCGCCTGGACCTCCAGGCGCGCCCTGGTGGGTTGTGCTCCCCTCGGAGCACCCCCCAGGTGCTTCTCCAGCCCACTGGATGTCTTCTGGTCCAAAAAAAATCCACAAAAAGTTTCGCTGCATTTGGACTCCATTTGGTATTGATTTCCTGCTATGTAAAAAACATGCAGAAAATAGCAACTGGCACTGGGCACTATGTCAATAGGTTAGTACCAAAAAATGATATAGAATGACTACAAAATGATTGTAAAACATCCAAGAATGATAATATAACAGCATAGAACAATCAAAAATTATAGATACGTTGGAGACGTATCAATTAGCTTAAAGGGGTTGAGCGGGATGAGAGACACGAGTTTACCCAGGTTTGGCCCCTCGAGATCGAGGTAAAAGCCTACGTCCTGCTGTGAGTTGTATTGCTTGAGTATCGATTACAAGGGAGCGGATTCGCTTGACCTAGCTATCGACTGATTGTAACTTAGGCTTACCCACCGCAAAGACTCGCCTTTATATACACAGGTCGAGGCCCTGGGCTTACAAGAGTCCGGATCGGGTCATACTCCGTGACTGGCCCTCGTTCTAAGTTGCCTTGCCTTGCTAGGCAAGTCGCCATCAGGCGGCTTACACTTCCGTGTCACGCACCATCTCCTAGCTCTGGGCCTTCGTCCGGCTTACCATGTAAGTCGCCTCTCTGGCTCCGTGTCTTGGTCTCTTGGGCCTGTCTCAGGCCTTACTGTTAATTCGCCAACATCTTAACCTGACCCTTCTAGGGCGGGTCATATCGTGGGGTCATATCTCCAACATTAGGCCCCAGATTGATTTGAACTTGTTCATGTCAATCTTCACTCTCTGGTTGGTGAGTCTTCCTTGATTCTTCTAAGCGTTTAATCTTTGAACAAAGTTTCATAACCCACCATGGAAAAGGATGATGTCATCTTCATAAATTCAGAAAAATCCTCATGACGTCACAACGGATCTTTCGCATTAATCGCCCATTCCGAAAATTGAGGCGCCCTTTTTGTTATAATAGTTATGACGCCTCCTTGATCCTCGCACATGCCTGTTACTGTTCCACCCTTTTTTCCTTATAAATAGGCACAGGGGTCCATCTCCTTTTACTTTACCCCATCGCCCTCACTTCTTCTTCTTCCTCGCGACGTCCGCCGCGACCGGAGCTCCGCCTCAAAAATCGAACTGCGCCAGCCGCTCCATCGAGGCCGCTGCATCAACCTGTTGTGACCAGAGCTCAGCGGCATGCGTCCTCTCTCCTCCAGCACCGTCAGGTATCATCCTTCTCTTCCCTCATATCTGCCATAGGTTATCTGAGTTCATAGAGTTCGTCGGCGTTCATCTAGGTTCATCTTATCTTTTGAATAGAACAAGTATTTCAATCCAAAAACGGGATAGAAGTAGTACGGTAGCAGTTTTAGTCTTCCTCCCTGCATCTTGCATAGGTAGTTTTTCTTCATCAATTCAATGAAAAGCCCACTAGCTCTTCCGCTGCCACCGCTAGGTTTTGCAATTATTTTCCTTTTTTGAACTGCCGTCGATCCACAAATATAGCTATAGATTGTGAAATCTGTTTGTTCTATACTTAGCGGAATTTACCAATCTTGAACCTTAGATAGCTGACCCGCGCTTCACCTTTCGGGCGGCTTACAAATATATTTGTAGCAGGATCTGTTGCTCCGTACTTAGCAATAACTACATTACATCTCTGCTCATATGACCCGCCAGTATACTGCCGGCTCATGCTATCATCATGTAACTCGCCGTATCTTGACGGCTTGATAATCACCTCACTCCCATGGTTAGGGTGGCTCATAATTTCTCAATGATTCATCGTAACACAAAGTTTTTAACCCATAACTGGCTCATTAAATCTTCGTTTAGATAACCCGCTAGCATGCTGCCGGCTTATACTTTCATAATTTAATCCGCCATATCCTGACAGCCTGATAGTCAACTTTCATAATCAGGGCGGCTTATAATTATTTTTTCAATAGCTCATCGTAGCACGTTTTTCCGTCTTATAATCATAATTGGTCCATTGCTAATGATGTCATATAATCACTTGGGCGGCTTATTATTGTAGTTTTAACCCGCCATACTTTACTTCTTGTCTGCAGTTTGTAACCCAACCAATCATGTCTAGAAATCCCACTTCTTGTTACTGGGTAGCCTCCCAAGTCTCAGAACTCATGCTCAATGAGTATGTAGACATGGGTATTTTGCCGGCTAAGAATGTTGTCCACTAGCGGGTTCCAGGCCTTGAGACTGTTCCTCAACCCAGAGAGGGTGAAGTTGTAGTGTTCACAGATCACCTCCTCCGTGGCTTTTCACCGCCCCGGTCAAAAAAAAATTCGGGATGCTTTGCATTTTTATCAGCTTCATCCTCAGGATATCGGTCCCAATTCCGTTTCCAACCTATGCCAATTTCAAGCATTCTGTGAAGTGTATCTGCAAGAGGAGCCCACTGTTGATCTCTTCAAGGATTTCTTTTACATCACCCGCCAGACCGAAATGACATATGGACCAAGTCTCGAGCTTGGAGGTGTTTCTATCCCGAGGCGGAGAGATGTAACCTTTCCCTCAGCCGTACTGCCAAGTCATCCCAAGGGCTGGAACATCACTTGGTTCTACTGCCAAAACACTGCTCCAGCTAAGGAGAACCCCTTGCCGGGTTATCGCCCCTACCAACTCAGCACCAACACCAAACTCCCAGGTCGATTAACCGCTGCAGAACGCGCCCAATATGCACCCACTTTTTCAAAGATAAGGGCCTTAATAGCCAATGGCCTAACTGGAATCGACTTGACCCGCTATTGGGTTGCATGGAGGATATTGCCGCTGAGTCGGCGCAACGGCTTAATGTGCCAATATACCTATGATATGAAGGACCCTCAACGCTATAATCAGAAACCCCTGACTGATAGGGAGATTAACAAAATGGTTAAATCACTGCTGGGAGAGCCTCAAGAAAACTGCAACAAAATAGGGACGAATCCTTTCTGCACTCTTAACCCGGCCCCTAGAGTAAGTACTTTGAGTAAATCTTCCTCTCACTTATTTATCTTTTATACCTTTCCCCTTTTAAACCACTGCCAACATGTATATATGTACATGCTAATCATCCCTTCTGGAAGAGGAAAATAACAATAGCTCCACCCACTAAGAAGACTAAATCAGTGAAGCCTTGAGGTGGAGTGATGACCCACAAGTATAGGGGATCAATCGTAGTCCTTTCGATAAGTAAGAGTGTCGAACCCAACGAGGAGCAGATGGAAATGACAAGTGGTTTTCAGCAAGGTATTTTTTGCAAGCATTGAAATAGTAGGCAATAGATAGTTTGATAGCAAGATAATTTGTAACGAGCAAGTAACGGTAATGGTATATAATATGCAGCAAGGTAGCCCAATCCTTTTGTGGCAAAGGACAGGCCAAAATGATCTCTTATGATAAGCAAAGCGTTCTTGAGGGTACACGGGAATTTCATCATATCACTTTCATCATGTTGGTTTGATTCGTGTTCGCTACTTTGATAATTTGATATGTGGGTGGACCGGTGCTTAGGTGTTGTTCTTACTTGAATAAACCTCCTACTTATGATTAACCCCCTCGCAAGCATCCGCAACTACGAGAAAAGTATTAAGATAAAATCTAGCCATAGCATTAATCTTTTGGATCCAAATCAGTCCCTTACGAAATAGCGCTTAAACTAGGGTTTAAGTTTCTGTCACTCTAGGAGCCCATCATCTAAGAACTACTCCACAATGCATTCCCTTAGGCCCAAGTATGGTGAAGTGCCATGTAGTCAACATTCACATGACACCACTAAGGGAATCACAACATACATATCATCAAAATATCGAACACATATCAAGTTCACATGATTACTTGCAACATGACTTCTCCCGTGACCTCAAGAACAAAAGTAACTACTCACAAATAATAATCATGCTCAAGATCAGAGGGGTATTAAATAGCATAATGGATCTGAACATATAATCTTCCACCAAATAAACCATATAGTAATCAACTACAAGATGTAATCAACACTACTAGTCACCCACAAGTACCAATCTATGGTGCCGGTACAAAGATTGAACACAAGAGATGAACTAGGGTTTGAGAGGAGATGGTGTTGTTGAAGATGTTGATGGAGATGGCCCTCCCAAAGATGGGATAGTTGTTGGTGATGACGATGGCGATGATTTCCGCCTCCGGGAGGGAAGTTCCCCCGGTGGAATCGCTCCGTCGGAAGGAAAAAGTGCTCCTGCCCAAGTTCTGCCACGAGACGGCGGCGCTTCATCCTGAAAGTCCTCCCCTTATTTTTTTCCAGGTCAAAATGACTTATATACCAGAAGAGGGGCACCGGAGGTGAGCCGAGGAGGGCACAACCCACCAGGGCGCGTCTGGGCTCCCTCGCGCGCCCAGATGGGTTGTGCCCACCTGGTGGGCCCCCCTCTGGTAGTTATTTGCTCCTATATTCTTCATATATTGCAAAACAATTCTTCATAAATTTTCTGCTCATTTGGAGAGGTGCAGAATAGGTAACTCTGACGTAGCTTTTTCAGGTCCAGAATTCCAGCCGCCGGTATTCTCCCTCTTCATGTAAACCTTGCATATTATGAGAGAAAAGGCATTAGAATTACTCCTAAAAGCATTATTATGCATAAAAACATTATAAATAATAGTAGGAAAACATGATGCAAAATGGACGTATTAACTCCCCCAAGCTTAGACCTCACTTGTCCTCAAGCGAAAAACCAAAATCGAAAAACATGTCCACTTGCTTTGAGAGAGAGGTGTCGATAAAACAAAATACAGACAAAGAAGCATCATGATTATTATTATAACAGCAAAGAACTTTAATATAAAACTTTGTCACACAAATTTCATCATATAGCTTCCCATGAACAAGTAACAATTCATCACAACATCAATGTATAAAGCATAAACCTTATTGAAAACCAGCAAATTATGTTCTCAATCAACTTTGCAACTACAATTCATCATATTTTCAGGAAGGGTCACGTATCGGAGCCTTTAGGCAAGTCCACATACTCAACCATCATTTAATCTTCTATGATTGCTAACACTCATAGCGTACCCATGAACAAAAAGTTTCAACCGGACACATAGAAAGATAGGGGCTTATAGTTTCGCCTCCCAACGTATTCACCTCAAGGGTGATGTCAACAATAATAACTCATGCCCACTCATATCCAACTGGATATATGTGCCTACATCTTTCCTCACCACATGATGCTTGCAAAAAGAGAAAATAAAAAGGAATAGGGAAGAAAACTTTGACTCTACATAAAAGTAAATGCATAAAAGTAAAAGATAGGCCCTTCGCAAAGGGAAGCAGAGGTTGTCATGCGCTTATTTGTTTGTATGCCAAATCCCTTAATGCAAAAGAATGTCACGTTATATTGCCCCTTATGATAGCAACCTTTATTATGCAGTCCGTCGCTTTTATTACTTTGCCATCACATGTTCGTACAACGCTCAATTTTCTCTTACAGTAAATGATCAAACACATTTAGAAGCAAATTTTATTGCCATATTGCACTGATGACAACTTACTTGAAGGATCTTACTCAATCCATAGGTAGGTATGGTGGACTCTCAAAATAAGATTTGGGTTTAGGATTTTTGGATGCATAAGTAGTATCTCCACTTAGTGCGGAATTTTTGGTTAGAAAAGATATTGAGCAAGCACCACATATTATAGGATCTATGACAATATAACTTCTATGTGAATATGAACAAACATAAATCATTATGTTGTCTTCCTTGTCCAATGTCAACTATTTTGACACAAAATATTTAATGGGGGCTCCATATACAAGAAGTATTATCGAATGCCAGGTCCGGAGCTGGCCGAGTTGAAAAAGCAGCTGGACGAGTTGCTTCAGAAGGGATACATTCGTCCCAGCATTTCACCATGGGGATCACCAGTACTGTTTGTTAAGAAGAAAGATGGGAGTCTACGGATGTGCGTAGACTATCGACAGCTCAATGAGGTAACTATCAAGAATAAGTACCCGCTGCCGCGAATTGATGATCTATTTGATCAACTAAGTGGAGCCCGAGTATTTTCAAAGATTGATCTTCGGACGGGATATCACCAATTGGAGATCCGCAAAGAAGATATCCCCAAAACAGCATTTACTACTCGCTATGGACTGTATGAATTCACAGTCATGGCGTTCGGGCTAACAAATGCTCCCGCATACGTTATGAACATGATGAACAAAGTTTTCATGGGCTTCCTAGATAAGTTCATGGTAGTGTTCATCGATGGTATACTCATATACTCTAAGGATGAAGAGGAGCATAAGCAACACCTTCGAGCTGTTCTGGAAAGATTGAGAATCCATCAATTATACGCCAAATTCAGCAAGTGCGAATTTTGGCTCAAGGAGGTGGGATTTCTTGGGCACATCTTGTCGAAAAATGGTATAGCCGTTGACCCTGGCAAGGTTACGGCTGTCTTAAATTGGAAGACACCAGCTACGGTGACAGAAATCCGTAGTTTCCTTGGATTGGCGGGATACTACTGCCGCTTCATTGAAGGCTTCTCAAATATAGCCAAGCCTATGACAGAGCTATTAAAGAAGAACCAGAAGTTTATCTGGACCACTGAGTGTGAGGACAGCTTCAAGGAATTGAAGACAAGGCTGACAACAGCCCCTGTTCTAGTCCTCCCTGATATTTATAAGAGTTTTGACATTTACTGCGATGCGTCCAGACGTGGGATTGGATGTGTACTTATGCAAGAAGGAAAGGTTGTGGCTTATGCATCACGACAGCTACGACCTCATGAGGAAAATTATCCCACTCATGACCTGGAGCTAGCCGCAGTAGTGCATGCCTTGAAAATCTGGAGACACTATTTGATTGGTCAAAGATGTGAGGTATATACAGACCACAAGAGTCTTAAGTATATCTTCACGTAACCCGACCTAAACCTCAGGCAACGCAGATGGCTTGAGCTTGTCAAAGATTATGATGTTGGTATCAACTATCATCCAGGCAAGGCGAACGTAGTTGCAGACGCCTTGAGCAGGAAGCAAGTTGTCGTAAATGATCTAGTGGAGGGTATGAACCAAAGTTTACGCAAAGAGTTTGCTAAACTGAACTTGATACTATGTGGTCCTATGACTCCAAACACGTTGGAGATTAAGCCAACCTTGATGGAGGAAATCCAAGAAGCCCAAAAGACGGATGAAGGAATCCGAGAAATTAAAGGATTGATTCAGAAAGGGAAGGACAAGTCCTTCCGGGAGGATGAACAAGGAACCGTATGGTTCAAGAATCGAATTTGTGTGCCCGACCGAAATAACTTGAGGCAGCAGATACTTAAGGAAGCACATGAATCTGCCTACTCAATTCATCCAGGAGGTACTAAGATATACCAAGACTTAAAGGAGACATTTTGGTGGCCTGGAATGAAGAACGACATTGCATATTATGTCGCATGTTGCGATGTTTGCAACAAAGTAAAGGCAGAACACCAAAAACCAGCCGGACTGCTGCAACCGTTACCAGTACCCCAATGGAAATGGGATGATATATGCATGGATTTTATCGTGGGACTACCTAAGTCCGCAAAAGGTAATGACGCAATCTGGGTCATAGTGGACACACTTACAAAAGTGGCTCACTTCATCCCCGTGAAGACCACTTACACGGCCAATCAGCTGGCACAGCTATATATGTCCCGGATCGTAAGTCTGCATGGGGTACCTAAGACTATCACTTCGGATAGAGGTTCCCTCTTTACCTCAGCATTCTGGTATCGGCTACATCAAGCTTTGGGCACTGTGCTGAAGCACAGCACAGCGTATCATCCTCAAACAGATGGACAGACCGAGCGAGTAAATCAAATATTGGAAGATATGCTTCGGTCATGTGCACTTTCTCATGGACCCAAGTGGGAGGATAGTCTGCCGTACGCAGAATTCTCCTACAACAACAGCTACCAAGCCAGTCTCAAGATGTCGCCTTTCGAGGCTTTGTACGGACGGAAGTGCCGCACACCACTGAACTGGTCTCAGACAGGAGACAATCGTATCTTTGGGACAGACTTGATGCTCGAAGCAGAAAGACAGGTCAAGGACATAAAAGAGCGCTTGCGAGCAGCCAAATCACGCCAAAAGAGCTATTACGACCCGAAGCATCGGGAAGTAACCTTTGAACCAGGAGATTATGCTTATCTAAGGGTGACTGCTATGAAGGGAGTAAAAAGGTTTGGAACCCGAGGGAAGTTAGCCCCGAGATATATTGGTCCTTTCCTAGTGACTGCTAGGAAAGGGAGAGTTGCTTACCAGCTAGAGCTGCCACCAGCACTGTCGGATGTGCATGATGTGTTTCACATCTCACAGCTAAGAAAATGCATTGCACCCCCAGCTAAACAAGCAGACATGAGTGAATTGGAATTGGCAAAGGACCTGACATACGAGGAAAAGCCAGTTAAGATCTTGGATGTGATGGAGAGAATCACGAGAAGCAAGACAATAAGGTTCTATAAGGTGTTGTGGGAACACCACACGAAAGAAGAGGCTACTTGGGAGAGAGAAGACTTCCTAAGATCTGCCTATTCCTATTTGTTCCCTGAGCAACCGAATCTCGAGGACGAGATTCATTCTAAGGGGGGTAGGTTTGTGACACCCTGATTTTTGCCAACTTTTTCTTTTCAAAATTTGACTTGACTTTATTTGAATTTGAATGGATTTCAAATTCTTTCACATGGACTTGGTCATTTTTGAATCTTTGCCAAGTGGTTCCTAGCCTCATCATCTTGCAAATGTTTTGCCAGGAACCTCAAGTACTCAAATTTCCATTCAAATCATTTTCAAAAGCTTTTTTTCTTTTAATTGGGAAATTAGGGCATTGGCATAGGTTGTGAAGCAACCTATAGTTTTGATGCTCCTAAACTTCTCAATTAATTCCTAAAAATCCCTTGGACCATATCTCCACCAAATCTTCAAAAACATTCCTTGGTCATGTTCAAATATTTTGCTTAAAAATCCATTTTCCTCTCTGTCCAGAACCAGCCATTGTGAAGGAAGTGCATTTTTGGTTTGTCCAATTGCTACCAAATTTTTACAGCAATGAGACAACACCAAATGAGCACTCTCCACAAATTTTCAGCTCTCCAAGAATTATCTTTTGATCAGTAGTTCCATTTGCAGATTCAGGCCAGTTTTGTGCATTTCACATGAGCTACCCTCAAACTTCAACCAAATGAGCTCAAACTTGGTCAGCTTGTCGGTCATTCAACCAGAATCACACCAGACAAGCTCATTGGCTCCCCCTCATCTTCTCCTAAGCTCCAGAAGCCCCTCCATGTTTCTGTCAGAAACTGTTGTTGATGAAACCTCTCAGCACAGACCACTTCAAGCCAAACCAGAGCCTCAGGTGATGTGAATGGACCATGGTCGACACGCCAGACAAGGTCGCCAGGGCAACGTGGCCGTGGAGCGCAAGATGGCGTGGTGAGCACGGGCCTGGCATGGCTGTCGCCGCGCGCTGCGCAGCACCCGTGCCCGAGCCATCGCGTCCCTCTGCTCCCTCGCCACTATGGCTTGTCCACGCGTGCCGACTAGGTCCCTGGCTGCCGCGTAGCCCCTCAGGTCACCTCACCTATGCCGAAGAGGCCCTCGCCAACCGCCGCGTCACCGCCGCCATGTTCGGCCCGTGACCACACTGTATGTGCGGCGCGTCCTCTTCTCTCCGCCTCATCCTCTCCGCATTGAATGCTCCCTCTGCCCTCTCCGGTCTCATCGCCGCTCGCGTCCAGCCAGCGAGGCGTACGAGCGCTGTTGCCATGGCCCACATCGCCATTGTTCGGGAGAGATCGCCGCTCGGCTCCCCCGCCTATAAAAGCCCCTCCCCGGCCTCCCAGAGTTCCTCACCCCTCTCCTCCTCCACCCAAGCTCCTCTTGGCAGCCCCAATCGAAGCATAGAGGCCCTGGCCTCGAGCTCGACCGGAGCTCCGCCGCCCGCCCTCTCTTCCTCCTACCCTCTCTGATCCACCTTCGCCTCCACCACGACCACCAGTGAGCTCAGTGAGGTCCCATGGAGCTCCCCGACCCATCGCCGTGGCCAATCCTCGTCGGAATAGACGAGTTCGCTGACGCCCGAAAGTGCCGGCCGCCGGAGAAGAAGGGGGCGACGCCGTCGTTGCATCCCCGGCCATTTCACGGGTACGAGGCGAACCGCCTCTCCGAGCTCCCTCCATCCCGCCCATCTCCAGCCCCTCCCGCCGACCAGATCGCCGGCGCTGCTCGCCGGAGTGCCGCCTCCCCCTCGGCCTCCTCTTCCTCCTCTGTTTTGTTTGAAACGAAGGGGTAAGTGGCCCTGGGCCAGTGCACTGTCGACGTGGGCCGGCCCAATTACTCCGTTTGTTTTATTTGATTTTTAAACAAAACTGATTTAACAGAGACCTTTGACTGTTAATAACTTTTAACAGAAAGATCCAATTCAAATGATTCTTTTTGCATTGGGTCCACACCTCAATGCTCTATTTTTCCACCAAGTTTCACATTTTTATTTTACTCGCAGAATTTCTGGAACATTAAACAGTGTTGCTTGATATTTTTCTTTGCTGTTTTTGATTATTTTCAGAAGGTGAAAACCTTGGAGTTGAAGAACCAGAGTTTTTGAACAACTCAACAGACCAAGGCAAGCCAGGATAACCATGTTTTGAAGCATGTCATAGCATTGCATTTTCATATGCATTTTGCATATTAAATTTAACCCCAAATAATTCCAAGTAAATTAATAGATGGCTAAGATGACCAACTAAGTTCACATGAGTTGATAACCTGCTGAATGTTTAACGAAACTTAGTTGGTTGATCGAGAGTCACCTGTCCGGGTTAAAACGTGCAGCCACATTTGCCGGTATGGGACGGCCTTGACTTGGGCTGGCTGCGTGCTCTTTCACCGGTACCTCCAAAGAGGGAGGGTTATGCGTGCGTGCTACCCTGATCAGGTAGATGACGATAACTCTGTGAGCCCAGTTGAGTTATTTGCCGGCGTCCCCGTTTGGGACAGTTAGTTTGGCCACGACGGTGGCAGGTGTCTTGAGGACACGGGGCCACCCAGGGCTTGACTCCAAAAGGGAGTGTGATGGCCGGTGGTACGATGGAAGAGTCACGGGTCAGACAGGTTTCGTCGGAACGTCGTTGGTCCACCCGAATGGGAGTACGAGGCCATGACTTCCGTGGTGTGGGTAAAGTGTACAACCTCTGCAGAGTGTTAAACCTATTCGAATAGCCGTGTCCACGGAATTGGACAGCCTGTCCAGACCTCTGTAGGAGATCAACCGTAATAATGATACTGATGAAAGAACTTGTCTTATGTGCGGAAGTACTCAGTGAGGTGGAGTACTCTGTGGGTTGTGAAGCAACCCGGATATGAGTAAGTTGATGACCGTGATCTCAGCATTTAAGACTCAACATGTTTATTGCCATGCTATTACTTGCTGCATTATTGGGTTGTCATGTGCTTGCGAGTACATTCAAAGTACTCACCTGGCGTATCATGCCAGATGCAGGAGAAGACTAAGACGCAGGTCTTGGAGGTTCGTGTTATAATGCCTAGGATGTGTGCACAACAGTGTCCCTGTGGATGGAGTTGCTGCCATATTCCGCTACGCTTTAGCTTTCCGCTGTAGTATTGCTAAGTTATGCCGAGGCCCATCATGTTTGATAAATAATGTACATACTGTATAGCACTTGTTGTGCTCTGGCCTCGAGGGTCTTGTAAGCTTGTACTCTTTATTATCAATAAAAGTCAGCTATGTTTCTGTTGCCAAGATGTGGAGTGTTTCCAGAAGACATTGATCTCTGGGCTGGGAACACTGGCATTCCGGTTCTATGAGCCAGGGTGCCACAGCGCTTGGTATCAGAGCCGTGCTGACTGTAGGACACCCTAGGTAACACGCGCTAGAACTGCGAGTAGTATAGGACCTTGAGTGTGCATATTGCTTGTTGCATTTGTTTGCGCATATCATGCATCGTGCATCCTTATATTACTAACTCTTTTCATGGTGAGTGTAGATGGCACCGGTTCCATTCCATTTCACCTATGAGCCAAAGCCCCACTCTTTCTCAGCTCTGCTTCGCTGTGTCTGGCTTCGGCTGTATCCCTACGGAGAAGACCCGGTGTACCAGGTGTATCGGGATCAGCTGGCGGAGTCAGTGGATGAGTACCATGCAGTGGCCTACTTGACCGCGACCTCGGATATTGGAAGCTCTTCTCGCTCTGCTAAGGGTGGAGTAGCTTCTACTCCGGAGTTGGCGATCCAGTTTGCTGCCATGGAGGCCATCACCGACTTGCGCTATCACGAGGTCCAGATGCAGACACACCTAGGTTTCTTCCATTACCCCACCCTGTCCCCTACGACAGGGCAAGTCATTTTCTCACCCACCGATCCGGAGGTTGATCGTGCTGCTGGTGTGTTATCCCAGTATATTCACACCAGTTACCGCATGATCATATCCTTGGCTGTGGAGCTTAATCATGTGTAGGAGGCACTTGCTGCAGTGACTCCCGCACCCCATCCTGTAGTTCCACCAGTGTATTCGCCACCAGTTCCACCCCCACATATGTTTAGCGTGCCTTCTAGTTCCTCTGGGCCATCAGGCATATCGTCTGATAGCCGACGTGAGACCCCAGCTGAGTGGGCCTCGCTCCTCGCCACTCCTGCTCCGCCGATGCTGAGGCGACGCGCTTCCTTTTCTGCGGAAGGGGAGACGTCTCGTCAGCGTCGTCGTGTTTCCTTTGACCCAGTAACCCACATCATCAGTTCTGACTCAGACTCAGACTCAGGGTCTGATTATGACTCTTCAGAAGAGCAGTGTCCGTGACATCGACGCCACTAGACTAGAGTTGGAGTAATTATGCATGCATCGTTGCATTTGTCAACTGCCGTTTGAGCAGTTTATCATGTTATCCACTACTAGCTTGCCATGTATTATGTTGGGATGTCTTGTATAATTATGTTGTTATTCGCCGTTGCTTAATGATTTCTTTTGGGTGTCACATAATTATATTTTACCCTTATGGATCTTGCTCATCGATTCGGTATTTTCTTTGGGAACAAAATTTAGATGAAGAGAGGCAGTGGCAGTCAAGGCAGTGATGGAACCCCAGTCCGTCGCTCAGCCAGACAGGCAGGGCAAGAGCCCGAAGACTTACCGCCTCCACCACCACAAGCACCTACAACTGAACAAATCATGAGGATGTTTGAAGAGAAGAGGAACCAGGACTTTATGGAGTTCCTCAGAACTATGCAGACAGTGGTTGGTCGAAACAATGGTAACGGGGTGCACTCTAAGCTGACAGATTTTCAGCAGACCAAACCGCCTAGCTTTGGCCAGGCCGTTGATCCTATTGAGGCAGATGACTGGCTTAGAACAATGGAGAAGAAACTGGAAATTGCCCGCTGCGATGAAGCGGACAAGGTTCCATTTGTTACCCACTATCTTGAAGGTCCCGCCACAATCTGGTGGGATAATACTAAGCTAACGTGGCCAACCGGAGAAGAAATCACTTGGGAGCGATTCAAGGAATTGTTCCGCAAATACCATATCCCCACGGGAATTATGAAGATCAAGCAGAAGGAATTTCTGTCCCTCACGCAAGGGAGTATGACTGTGGCAGAATACTTGAACAAGTTCAATAACTTGGCTCGATACTCACCTCACGATGTGGATACAGAGGAAAGGAAGATAGACCGCTTCCTCGGGGGACTGAATCATGCCCTCCGGTGCCAGTTATGTATGTTGGATTTTGCTGATTTCCAGACACTGGTGAACAAGGCCTACATCGCCGAACGTGAACACAAGCTTGTAAACAATGAGCATAAAAGAAAATTCGAGCCAAAGAAGGATAATAAGGAACCATATGCTCAGAAGTTGCGCAGTTGGCAACCTGTCCCAACAGAGAGCAAGCCTGCGTGGAACAACAACGGTAACAACAACAAGCTCGGCACCCAGACTAAAGCCCTCGGCAAGCAGCCTGTTGCGGAAGACTGTCGCCGCAACAATACTTGCTTCACCAGCGGACAGAGCGGGCACTATGCTAAACAGTGTCCTGCCAATGCTGGAAAGCAGCCAACAGACCCCAAGTCGCAGGTTAACCACCTTGGACGCCGCAATGTCCATCACAGATGCGTCCATCACATCTCGGCCGAGGAAGTATGCGAAGCCCCCGACATTGTACTTGGTATGTTTACTGTTAATGACATACCTGCACTTATTTTGTTTGATTCCGGGGCTTCCCATTCGTTCATTTCTCGGAGTTTTGCCAACTCGCATAATCTTTCCCCATCGGTTTTGGACAAAATCATGGTGATACAATCCCCCGGTTCCATGCTCAGAACCAATATTGTATATAGGGGCCTAGAAATCTCCATTCATGGAGTACAATTTCCAGCCACCTTGGTTGCTATCGATTCCCCAGGATTGGATATAATTCTGGGAATGGATTGGTTAACCCCGCACCAGGTATGCATTAACTGTGCCACCAGAACGGTAACGTTGGTAAACCCCGCTGGACAGATGATCCAATTCCTAGCCAGCCGAATGATAACTAGAAAAGGCTCAGCATATCACACCACTGCCACTGATATGAACGTGATTCCGGTGGTATGTGAATTTCCAGACATGTTTCCGGAGGAATTACCAGGAATGCCACCAGATACAGAACTGGAGTTTGCCATTGAAGTAGTTCCTGGCACAGCCCCCATATACAAGAAGTATTATCGAATGCCAGGTCCGGAGCTGGCCGAGTTGAAAAAGCAGCTGGACGAGTTGCTTCAGAAGGGATAGATTCGTCCCAGCATTTCACCATGGGGATCACCAGTACTGTTTGTGAAGAAGAAAGATGGGAGTCTACGGATGTGCGTAGACTATCGACAGCTCAATGAGGTAACTATCAAGAATAAGTACCCGCTGCCACGAATTGATGATCTATTTGATCAATTAAGTGGAGCCCGGGTATTTTCAAAGATTGATCTTCGGACGGGATATCACCAATTGAAGATCCGCACAGAAGATATCCCCAAAACAGCATTTACTACTCGCTATGGACTGTATGAATTCACAGTCATGGCGTTCGGGCTGACAAATGCTCCCGCATACGTTATGAACATGATGAACAAAGTTTTCATGGAATTCCTGGATAAGTTCATGGTAGTGTTCATCGACGATATACTCATATACTCTAAGGATGAAGAGGAGCATAAGCAACACCTTCGAGCTGTTCTGGAAAGATTGAGAATCCATCAATTATACGCCAAATTCAGCAAGTGCGAATTTTGGCTCAAGGAGGTGGGATTTCTTGGGCACATCTTGTCGGAAAATGGTATAGCCGTTGACCCTGGCAAGGTTACGGCTGTCTTAAATTGGAAGACACCAGCTACGGTGACAGAAATCCGTAGTTTCCTTGGATTGGCGGGATACTACTGCCGCTTCATTGAAGGCTTCTCAAATATAGCCAAGCCTATGACAGAGCTATTAAAGAAGAACCAGAAGTTTATCTGGACCACTGAGTGTGAGGACAGCTTCAAGGAATTGAAGACAAGGCTGACAACAGCCCCTGTTCTAGTCCTCCCTGATATTTATAAGAGTTTTGGCATTTACTGCGATGCGTCCAGAC
Organism: Thinopyrum elongatum; assembly: GCA_011799875.1. Lineage (NCBI taxonomy): Eukaryota > Viridiplantae > Streptophyta > Magnoliopsida > Poales > Poaceae > Thinopyrum > Thinopyrum elongatum. The sequence goes on from CM022303.1 coordinate 65,572,690, forward strand.
GTGGGATTGGATGTGTACTTATGCAAGAAGGAAAGGTTGTGGCTTATGCATCACGACAGCTACGACCTCATGAGGAAAATTATCCCACTCATGACCTGGAGCTAGCCGCAGTAGTGCATGCCTTGAAAATCTGGAGACACTATTTGATTGGTCAAAGATGTGAGGTATATACAGACCACAAGAGTCTTAAGTATATCTTCACGTAACCCGACCTGAACCTCAGGCAACGCAGATGGCTTGAGCTTGTCAAAGATTATGATGTTGGTATCAACTATCATCCAGGCAAGGCGAACGTAGTTGCAGACGCCTTGAGCAGGAAGCAAGCTGTGGTAAATGCTCTAGTGGAGGGTATGAACCAAAGTTTACGCGAAGAGTTTTCTAAACTTAACTTGATACTATGTGGTCCTATGACTCCAAACATGTTGGAGATTAAGCCAACCTTGATGGAGGAAATCCAAGAAGCCCAAAAGACGGATGAACGAATCCGAGAAATTAAAGGATTGATTCAGAAAGGGAAGGACAAGTCCTTCCGGGAGGATGAACAAGGAACCGTATGGTTCAAGAATCGAATTTGTGTGCCCGACCGAAATAACTTGAGGCAGCAGATACTTAAGGAAGCACATGAATCTGCCTACTCAATTCATCCAGGTGGTACTAAGATATACCAAGACTTAAAGGAGACATTTTGGTGGCCTGGAATGAAGAACGACATTGCATATTATGTCGCATGTTGCGATGTTTGCAACAAAGTAAAGGCAGAACACCAAAAACCAGCCGGACTGCTGCAACCGTTACCAGTACCCCAATGGAAATGGGATGATATATGCATGGATTTTATCGTGGGACTACCTAAGTCCGCAAAAGGTAATGACGCAATCTGGGTCATAGTGGACACACTTACAAAAGTGGCTCACTTCATCCCCGTGAAGACCACTTACGCGGCCAATCAGCTAGCACAGCTATATATGTCCCTGATCGTAAGTTTGCATGGGGTACCTAAGACTATCACTTCGGATAGAGGTTCCCTCTTTACCTCAGCATTCTGGTATCGGCTACATCAAGCTTTGGGCACTGTGCTGAAGCACAGCACAACGTATCATCCTCAAACAGATGGACAGACCGAGCAAGTAAATCAAATATTGGAAGATATGCTTCGGTCATGTGCACTTTCTCATGGACCCAAGTGGGAGGATAGTCTGCCATACGCAGAATTCTCCTACAACAACAGCTACAAAGCCAGTCTCAAGATGTCGCCTTTCGAGGCTTTGTACGGACGGAAGTGCCGCACACCACTAAACTGGTCTCAGACAGGAGACAATCGTATCTTTGGGACAGACTTGATGCTCGAAGCAGAAAGACAGGTCAAGGACATAAAAGAGCGCTTGCGAGCAGCCAAATCACGCCAAAAGAGCTATTACGACCCGAAGCATCGGGAAGTAACCTTTGAACCAGGAGATTATGCTTATCTAAGGGTGACTCCTATGAAGGGAGTAAAAAGGTTTGGAACCCGAGGGAAGTTAGCCCCGAGATATATTGGTCCTTTCCTAGTGACTGCTAGGAAAGGGAGAGTTGCTTACCAGCTAGAGCTGCCACCAGCACTGTCGGATGTGCATGATGTGTTTCACATCTCACAGCTAAGAAAATGCATTGCACCCCCAGCTAAACAAGCAGACATGAGTGAATTGGAATTGGCAAAGGACCTGACATACAAGGAAAAGCCAGTTAAGATCTTGGATGTGATGGAGAGAATCACGAGAAGCAAGACAATAAGGTTCTATAAGGTGCTGTGGGAACACCACACGGAAGAAGAGGCTACTTGGGAGAGAGAAGACTTCCTAAGATCTGCCTATTCCTATTTGTTCCCTGAGCAACCGAATCTCGAGGACGAGATTCATTCTAAGGGGGGTAGGTTTGTGACACCCTGATTTTTGCCAACTTTTTCTTTTCAAAATTTGACTTGACTTTATTTGAATTTGAATGGATTTCAAATTCTTTCACATGGACTTGGTCATTTTTGAATCTTTGCCAAGTGGTTCCTAGCCTCATCATCTTGCAAATGTTCTGCCAGGAACCTCAAGTACTCAAATTTCCATTCAAATCATTTTCAAAATCTTTTTTTCTTTTAATTGGGAAATTAGGACATTGGCATAGGTTGTGAAGCAACCTATAGTTTTGATGCTCCTAAACTTCTCAATTAATTCCTAAAAATCCCTTGGACCATATCTCCACCAAATCTTCAAAAACATTCCTTGGTCATGTTCAAATATTTTGCTTAAAAATCCATTTTCCTCTCTGTCCAAAACCAGCCATTGTGAAGGAAGTGCATTTTTGGTTTGTCCAATTGCTACCAAATTTTTACAGCAATGAGACAACACCAAATGAGCACTCTCCACAAATTTTCAGCTCTCCAAGAATTATCTTTTGATCAGTAGTTCCATTTGCAGATTCAGGCCAGTTTTGTGCATTTCACATGAGCTACCCTCAAACTTCAACCAAATGAGCTCAAACTTGGTCAGCTTGTCGGTCATTCAACCAGAATCACACCAGACAAGCTCATTGGCTCCCCCTCATCTTCTCCTAAGCTCCAGAAGCCCCTCCATGTTTCTGTCAGAAACTGTTGTTGATGAAACCTCTCAGCACAGACCACTTCAAGCCAAACCAGCGCCTCAGGTGATGTGAATGGACCATGGTCGACACGCCAGACAAGGTCGCCAGGGCAATGTGGCCGTGGAGCGCAAGATGGCGTGGTGAGCACGGGCCTGGCATGGCTGTCGCCGCGCGCTGCGCAGCACCCGTGCCCGAGCCACCGCGTCCCTCAGCTCCCTCGCCACTATGGCTTGTCCACGCGTGCCGACTAGGTCCCTGGCTGCCGCGTAGCCCCTCAGGTCACCTCACCTGTGCCGAAGAGGCCCTCGCCGACCGCCGCGTCACCGCCGCCATGTTCGGCCCGTGACCACACTGTACGTGCGGCGCGTCCTCTTCTCCCCGCCTCGTCCTCTCTGCATTGAATGCTCCCTCTGCCCTCTCCGGTCTCGTCGCCGCTCGCGTCCAGCCAGCGAGGCGTACGAGCGCCGTTGCCATGGCCCACATCGCCATTGTTCGGGAGAGATCGCCGCTCGGCTCCCCCGCCTATAAAAGCCCCTCCCCGGCCTCCCAGAGTTCCTCACCCCTCTCCTCCTCCACCCAAGCTCCTCCTGGCAGCCCCAATCGAAGCATAGAGGCCCCTGGCCTCGAGCTCGACCGGAGCTCCGCCGCCCGCCCTCTCTTCCTCCTACCCTCTCTGATCCACCTCCGCCTCCACCACGACCACCAGTGAGCTCAGTGAGTTCCCGTGGAGCTCCCCGACCCATCACCGTGGCCAATCCTCGCCGGAATAGACGAGTTCGCTGACGCCCGAAAGTGCCGGCCGCCGGAGAAGAAGGGGGCGACACCGTCGTTGCATCCCCGGCCACGCCACGGGTACGAGGCGAACCGCCTCTCCGAGCTCGCTCCATCCCGCCCATCGCCAGCCCCTCCCGCCGACCAGATCGCCGGCGCTGCTCGCCGGAGTGCCGCCTCCCCCTCGGCCTCCTCTTCCTCCTCTGTTTCGTTTGAAACGAAGGGGTAAGTGGCCCTGGGCCAGTGCACTGTCGACGTGGGCCGGCCCAGTTACTCCATTTGTTTTATTTGATTTTTAAACAAAACTGATTTAACAGAGACCTTTGACTGTTAATAACTTTTAACAGAAAGGTCCAATTCAAATGATTCTTTTTGCATTGGGTCCACACCTCAATGCTCTATTTTTCCACCAAGTTTCACATTTTTATTTTACTCACAGAATTTCTAGAACATTAAATAGTGTTGCTTGATATTTTTCTTTGCTATTTTTGATTATTTTCAGAAGGTGAAAACCTTGGAGTTGAAGAACCAGAGTTTTTGAACAACTCAGCAGACCAAGGCAAGCCAGGATAACCATGTTTTGAAGCATGTCATAGCATTGCATTTTCATATGCATTTTGAATATTAAATTTAACCCCAAATAATTCCAAGTAAATTAATAGATGGCTAAGATGACCAACTAAGTTCACATGAGTTGATAACCTGCTGAATGTTTAACGAAACTTAGTTGGTTGATCGAGAGTCACCTGTCCGGGTTAAAACGTGCAGCCACATTTGCCGGTATGGGACGGCCTTGACTTGGGCTGGCTGCGTGCTCTTTCACCGGTACCTCCAAAGAGGGAGGGTTATGCGTGCGTGCTACCCTGATCAGGTAGACGACGATAACTCTGTGAGCCCAGTTGAGTTATTTGCCGACATCCCCATTTGGGACAGTTAGTTTGGCCACGACGGTGGAAGGTGTCTTGAGGACACGGGGCCACCCAGGGCTTGACCCCAAAAGGGAGTGTGATGGCCGGTGGTACGATGGAAGAGTCACGGGTCAGACAGGTTTCGTCGGAACATCGTTGGTCCACCCGAATGGGAGTACGAGGCCATGAGTTCCATGGTGTGGGTAAAGTGTACAACCTCTGCAGAGTGTTAAATCTATTCGAATAGCCGTGTCCACGGAATTGGACAGCCCGTCCAGACCTCTGTAGGAGATCAACCGTAATAATGATACTGATGAAAGAACTTGTCTTATGTGCAGATGTACTCAGTGAGGTGGAGTACTCCGTGGGTTGTGAAGCAACCCGGATATGAGTAAGTTGATGACCGTGATCTCAGCATTTAAGACTCAACATGTTTATTGCCATGCTATTACTTGCTGCATTATTTGGTTGTCATGTGCTTGCGAGTACATTCCAAGTACTCACCTGGCGTATCATGCCAGATGCAGGAGAAGACTAAGACGCAGGTCTTGGAGGTTCGTGTTATAATGCCTAGGTTGTGTCCACAGCAGTGTCCCTATGGATGGAGTTGCTGCCATATTCCGCTACGCTTTAGCTTTCCGCTGTAGTATCGCTAAGTTATGCCGAGGCCCATCATGTTTGATAAATAATGTACATACTGTATAGCACTTGTTGTGCTCTGGCCTCGAGGGTCTTGTAAGCTTGTACTCTTTATTATCAATAAAAGTCAGCTATGTTTCTGTTGCCAAGATGTGGAGTGTTTCCAGAAGACATTGATCTCTGGGCTGGGAACACTGGCATTCCGGTTCTATGAGCCAGGGTGCCAGAAATGATCTATATATCAAAAGTAATTCTTTTTGCCACATAAGGGAATAATCCTATGAGTCACCTTCCCTAAGGTGCCCCGCTATGGAATCATGGCAATTAACTCCTCACTACTTTGAAACCATGTACCATCTTCCTAAGCGTGGAATTGTTGTCTACCAAATTGAACCTTGTCGTCTGCTTCTTTCCATTGCTCCTGATAAGTGTTTTGTGTCTCAACTCAAGAGGTGTTCTTACATCTCACTCCATGAGTTGATCTTGAGTTGCTCAATCTTTGAGAAGATCGATTCCTGTAGAGTTTTTTTTTCTGTCATCATCGTGTTGGACAAAGTTTTCGAAAGAAAAGACGTCGAGATCAATACGATGTAGTGAAACAACTTCTTTGAGAAGGGCAGTTGGATCGAGAAGATTGTGATAGTCTTGTGACCCCTCTTCCTCTTTCTCTACGTCTTGAATCTCGGGACGAGATTCATGTTTAGTGGGGGTGAGTTGTCACAACCCTAGCATTAGCCTTGGCTTGTCTTTGCATCTCATCATGTCATCATCATGTTAAGTTCATGAAAGTTGAATTGAGGTTAGTTGAAACCCTCAGAAATCAGTTCAGAAATAATCAACATTAAAATCTCATCAAAGAAGCCCAAGAAAATGTTCCTGTTAAACCTTGAAAAATATTGGCAAGAATAAAATCCAAACCAATATTTTTGGAGGCTTTAAAATATTTATTTTGGGCCTTTGATTTAAATCATAAACTATTTGAATTGGATTTATTTCTGTTATAAAAGAGATACATGTCCAACAATCCTGAAACTTTATGAGTGGCTCTGGTATTATATCTACAGACCACATGAATATTTTCAGGAGCAACAAAAATGATTTAGTATTTTTACTAAATCAAAAACAGAAAAGAAAGTTAGAAAACAGAAATAAAAGAGAGACAGAGACAGAGACAGAGACTTCTGTACCTGGTCTTACCTAGCGGCCCAGCTGTCGTCTTTACTCCTCTGTCAGGAGGACGAGGGTGTGTGCCTGACGCGCGCAACCACGCGCCCGCCACCTCCTGCCTGCCTCCGTCCCCGACGCCCTGGACACCTCCACGCATGCCACGCAACCTCCCCGACCGCCTCCCACTCACCTTGTGCTCATCCCCTCCTCTGGCTCCCTCTCCCTCTCTTCCCGAGCACATCAGAGGGCGCCGCTGTGCACCACCGCGGCCACAGACAACAACTCGCCACCCCACCGTGTCCCCGACATCCGCCGTGATGCTCTGAAGCTCTCCGTCGACGTACGCAAGCCGGGGCGCGCCCGAACGCCCTCACCACCCTCGTCTTCAACCTCGGGTCGCCGAGATCCGCCTCGCCGCCCTGCTCGCTCCGACGCCTCCTCTGCCCCGCCGTCTGCACCAGCCGACTCGCCGTGAGCCACTGACCCTCTTCCCTCTGTCTTTTCCCTGGCGCATGTTCCGTAGCAATTGCCCTGCAAGCACCGAGTGCCGCCGTCCGCCATGGTCGATGCTCCGCTTGATGCCGAGCTCGTCCCGCCTTACACCATGGTCCGTCGTGCTCTGAGTGCTCCACTGATGTTGCCCCGCCGCTCCGTTTGGTCGCTAGCAACCCACAGCCCCGTGCCCGAGCACCACCGCAACATAGCCGCCGCTCAGCCCATCGTTGCCGTCGCTACACCTCACGACAGCGGCTGCAACGACCACCACCAGACGCGCCGCACCGCAGGCATCCCAGCGAACCCACCCGCGTGACCAACCGTGGCCAGAGACGGCCGGCCGGCGATCGCCGCTGTGCACTGCTTAGCGCCGGTGATTAGTCGCCAGCTAATCCGTCATTAGCTGCCTAACCATGTTGTTAACCACCCCTGACCCACTGACAGTCGGACCCCACCTGTTTAATTAACCAGCTAAAGAAATTAGTTAGAATTAATCTAATTCCAGTGGACCCATGCGTCAGCATTGGCCTTGCTGACGTGGCCTTTGACCGGGCCCACCTGTCTGTGACACAAGCCAGCACTTTGACACTGACCTGTGGGACCCACTGGTCAGGTTTGACCTGGACAGCCCCGTTGACCTGCTGACATCACAGTGACATAGCGCTGATGCAGTAATACATTTTCTGGATTTAAAATAAACCAGGAAATTCCAGAAAATGTTACAAACTTAGAAAAATCATAGAAAATAAACTATAACTCCAATGAAAATAATTTATATATGAAAAATTATCAAAAAAATTCAAAGAATCTGTTTATGGCATTTCCATGCATTTTTGAACAACTTAAAGCCACTGTATATGACAATTTAGATAAATAGCATTTGAAATGTCACATATGGAGTTTGATTTTGAACCTTGAGTTCAAACCAACTTCATCTAACTTTGTTGCTAGATGCATTAGCTCAATCAATAGCTTATTGCCATGTCATGATCATGCATCATATTGTTGCATTGCATTGATTGTGTTCTTTCTCTGTTGCCGGTGTTTGTCCCCTCTGAGTAGACGTTGTTCCGATGATGCGATCGATGACACTAATGAAGACACAATGCTATCTTCAGAAGTGCCAGGCAAGCAAACCCCCTTTGAGCATTCCGATACAATCCCACTCTTGCTCTCTTTTACTGCATTAGGACAACAATGATTCAACTGTTACATGTTGCGGTAGTTGAACCCATTCCTCTGCATGACCTGTCTTTGCCACAGTAAATAGTTGAAACCCACTAGTTGTTGGAAATATGCCCTAGAGGCAATAATAAATTGGTTATTATCATATTTCCCTATTCATGATAATCATTTATTATCCATGCTAGAATTGTATTGATCAGAAACTCAAATACATGTGTGGATACATAGACAACAATATGTCCATAGTGAGCCTCTACTAGACTAGCTCGTTGATCAAAGATGGTTAAGGTTTCCTAACCATAGGCATGAGTTGTCATTTCATAACGGGGTCACATCATTAGGAGAATGATGTGATGGACTAGACCCGACCGTAAGCTTAGCATCAGATTGTTTAAGTTATTTGCTATAGCTTTCTTCATGTCAAGTATCTGTTCCTTTGACCATGAGATCATGCAACTCAGTGACACCGGAGGAGTACCTTGTGTGTATCAAACCTCGCAACGTAACTGGGTGACTATAAAGATGCTCTACAGGTATCTCCGAGGGTGTCTGTTGAGTTGGCATGGATCAAGACTGGGATTTGTCACTCCGTATGATGGAGAGGTATCTCAGGGCCCACTCGGTAATACAGCATCACAATAAGCTTGCAAGCAATGTGACTAAAGAGTTAGCCACGGGATCTTGTATTACGGAACGAGTAAAGAGACTTGCCGATAATGAGATTGAACTAGGTATAGAGATACCGATGATCGAATCTCGGGCAAGTAACATATCGATGGATAAAGGGAATTGTATACGGGATTAATTGAATCCTTGACATCGTGGTTCAACCGATAAAGATCTTCATGGAATATGTAGGAACCAATATGGGCATCCAGGTCCCACTATTGGTTATTGACCGGAGAGGAGTCTCGGTCATGTCTACATGATTCTCGAACCCGTAGGATCGCATGCTTAACGTTCCGTAGCGCTAGGGTAGTATTGAGATATTAATAGTGGAAATTCCGAAGGTTGTTCGGAGTCCCGGATGAGATCCGGGACATCACAAGGAGCTCCGGAATGGTCCAGAGGTAAAGATTCATATATGGAAAGTTGTTTTTGGGGTTCCGGAAAAAGTTTGAGTTTTTTCAGAATTGTACCGGGAAGGTTCTAGAAGGTTCTGGAGTGGGGCCCACCTGCATGGGGGGGACCAACATGAACGTGGGTAGTTGGGAAAGTCCCTACAACCCTGGTCTAGGCGCACCAAGATCCTCCCTTGAAAGGAATAGTATCATATCCCAAAGGTATAAGATCAGGATCCCTAAAAAGGGGGAATAGCGATCGGTGGGGAAGGAAAGGAGGGATTTCCTTCCTCCCCCTTTGACCAATGTCACTAGGGCCTTGTAGGGCAAGCCACCAGCCCCCTACACGCCTATATAAAGGTGGGGAGGCGTTAGGGGCAGTCCCCCCTTCGCCCCTTGCCCGTTACCTATCCCAAATCCTCCCACGTTTCACCGGTACGCGCTTGGCGAAGCCCTGCCGGAGTTCTGCTGCCACCACCACCACCATGCCATCGTGTTGGATCAGATCACATCTACCCCCTCTCCCTCCCTTGCTGGATCAATACGGAGAGGACGCCACCAAGCCGTACGTGTGCTAAACTCGGAGGTGCCGCACGTGCGGTACTTGGATCGGATTGGATCTCGACGCGAGTACGACTATGCCAACCACGATCTCTGGATCGTTAACGCTTTTGGTCTACAAGGGTATGTAGACACCACTCCCCTCTCGTAGATGTGCATCTCCTAGATTGATCTTGGTGAGCGTAGAAAATTTTTGTTTCCCATGCAATGTTCCCCAACACTAGTATGAGTAGGAGTTGTTTGAGCCATGATGTGCCTACTCATTCATACTTGCTTGTTATGCCTTCTACACTTAGAGTTGTGTCAGGTCTAATTCATCTGGGATGGATCGGAATGGTGGTGAACATGTCCTACTGTTGAGAGCTAAGTGTGTGAACACTATTTGGTAAAGGTAGCGGTGAGAGGCCATGTAGGAGTACATGGTGGGTTGTCTCATTGGGACCGTCCTCAGGAACTGAGTTCCGTGTTTGTGATCCAAGATAGTTACTACCACGCATTGGAATGCTTAAGTGACCCTCTCGACTTATTAATCGCCTCGATCTCTGTCCAGGAGTTGCAACTAGTTTCTGGTGTTTGTAGGTCGTGCTAGTAGTCTAACAAGTGGCACCCGGTATAGGTGGGCTTGGGACAGATTAGGCACAGTGGCACGGTGTACCAAGTGGCACCCGTTTGGTGGGCTTGGGAACCATGCACACATTGTTTGGGGCCGTAGTGGAAACCCTGGCCGGACTTCCTTGCGGATGGAACTCGAATAGGCGATAAACCTGGACTAGAGACTTGTGTGGTTAGTCAGGTCGTGGCCAACACCCTCGCTGGACTTCCGCTTGAAGGTTGCCGAGTACATGTCATGTAAATGGCGATAAGGGGTGAGAGCGTGTGTGAAGAAGTACACCCCTGCAGGGTAATATGATCTATTCGAATAGCCGCGTCCGCGGATATGGACTACTTGGAACGCTTACATTGTTCATAGATAACTGGAAGTGGATACTCTAAAATGCGCAAGATAAGTGTGAGTGCTATGGATGGCCTTCTCGTAGGGAGACGGGAGCGGATCCATAGTGGTGTATTGATATGGTGAATATGTGGACTCGTGTGCGCCACCTCAAAGAAAGTACTCGTTGTACAGGATATCCTCCGAGTCAAAGCTGGCTTGCTGCAGTTAAACTCCACTACCCCTTTGTTGATACTGATGCATATGTAGTTAGTTCTGATGTAAGTCTTGCTGAGTACATTTGTACTCATGTTTGCTTAATTTATGTTTTTGCAGAGAGACTTTAGTCTCATTAGTAGTTCTACGTGGACTTCGACGAGTACCTTGTTACCTCAGCTACGATCTTGTACCCTTGGGAGGGTCTTATAGATAGACAGGCTTTCTAGCCTTCTTTCTTTTCAGATGTCTGTACTCAGACATGTTTATGCTTCCGCATGTGCTTGTTACTTGTATGACTTGAATACTGGGTCATAAGACCCTTGTTTGTAATATCTGGCTCCCCGGAGCCTATTGAATAAATACTTTGAGTCGTAGAGTTTTGTTGTGTTGCCATGTTGTATTTACACATATCGAGCATATTGTGTGTATGTTATTGAAATGCTTGGTATGTGTGGGATCCGACACCTAGTTGTTTATTCTTGGTAGCCTTCCTTATGGGGAAATGTCTCCTAGTGCTTCCACTGAGCCATGGTAGTTCGCTACTGCTCGGGAACACTTAGGTTGGCCGGCATGTATCCTTGTTTGTTCCTATGTCTATCCCTTCGGGGAAATGTCACGCGTTGTTCCTTTAAGTCCTTGTAGCTTGCTACAACTTGGGTTCATACGTTGATGACCAACACGTTCATTGTTGGGTTATGTATGCCTGTTGTCGGTGTCAAAACGGCAGACCTCGGGGTAGGGGGTCCCGAGCTATGGATCTAGGATCGATGGGTAACAAGGGACGACGAACACAGTGTATACCAAGGTTCGGGCCCTCTCGAAGAGGTAATACCCTACGTCCTGCTTGATTGTATTGATTGTATAACGTGGTTTACAGAGTAGATCTACCTCGAGATCAGTATGAGCTAAACCCTAGGCGACGGGGGGATGAAGATAGCTCTGCCCCTAATGACTACAACCCTCGGTTTATATAGACACCGATAGGGTTAGGGTTACCGAAGATAGATTACAACAAGAGGGAAAGAGATCTCGTCCACCCTTGACTTGGAGGGCACACCATGGCTTCACAGGTCTCCGGTTACCACACGGCTCCACCAGTCCGGCCCATATACAATGGGCTGTCGCCCCGAGGACCCCTTAGTCCATGACTCTCTCAGTAACCTCCGAACTTGCCTCCAACACCGAGGATGATCTTCTGGAATCTTCACATCACCGGCTTGTGAGAAAAGTTCCTCCATTCCATTTGAAGTCGTGCAAATTTCGGCGAACATGATCCGGAACCCGATCTAATATACTCAGGCCTGGACAGTCTCAGGATTCTAAGATCCGAATACATCTCAAAACTGAGGTGTGACCACTGAAGTTCAATACCATTCCTCGGGGTATGGACCTTACATGCTTTTCAAAGAGCGCACGGCCCAATGCCGCCGTTCCACGCACCCGTCCTTTCGGCTTCACGATAAGACGCCTATTTATAGATCCAAAGGTGTTAAGAACAGTTATCCTCCCCCTTTTCTCCAAGAACATCATCGAAGCAATCTTCCGACACCATGGCCGACATCCCAGGTTCATCCTCGCGCCCTCACAGCCCGCTCCTAGGTGATTGGTCAAGTTGTTCAGTCTTGCGCATCCAGCTAAGTTGCTTGCAGACACAGCACTTCCTCCCTTTGGCCGATCTGGTCCTAGTCCGCGCCGGTCTCATCTCCATCGATGGCCGCGCCCTTGCCGAGAACTCCCCCGCCCCAAGCAAGGAGGAGAGAGTATGTCTCGTACCCTTCCTTCTGAGAGGTTTGGGTTTTTCCTATCCATCCCTTTCTACGGGGTCTACTAAAGTTCTATGGGATCCAGCTCCACAACCTCACCCAAGGTCCATATTGCACATTTCTGGCTTCGTGGCCTTGTGCGAGATATTTCTATGTTGCGAGCCCCACTTTGACTTGTGGAGGAAGTACTTTTGTCTTGTCCCTCGCCTCCGGGAGGGATCTATATTTGAGGTAGGAGGTGCTGAGGTATGGCGAATAGCTGGGACGGGGTACCCAATCGGGACCCCACAGAAAGATCCCGAAGGATGGACTTCAGAGTGGTTTTACATTGAAGACGTTCCCCTTACCGATCCAAATCGGCAAGGGCTACCAGAATATTCGAATGACCCGCTGATACGACTCCAACGTATCTATAATTTTTTATTGTTCCATGCTATTATATTATCTGTTTTGGATGTTCTATATGGATTAATATGCTATTTATATTATTTTTGGGACTAACCTATTAACCTAGAGCCCAGTGCCAGTTTCTGTTTTTTCCTTGTTTTTGAGTTTCGCAGAAAAGGAGTATCAAACGGAGTCCAAATGGAATAAAACTTTCGCGATGATTTTTCTTGGACCAGAAGACACCTACGAGACTTGGAGATGAAGTCAGAAGACCCACGAGGCGACGACAAGTCGTAGGGGCGCGCCCTGGGGGGTGCGCCCCCCTGGCTTGTGGTCCCCCCGGGAGTCCACCGACCTACTTCTTCGTCCTATAAATTCAGATATATTTCAAAACCCTCAGAGGCAACCAAGAAAACACTTTTCCACCGCCGCAACCTTCTGTTCCCGTGAGTTCCCATCTTGGGGCCTTTTCCGGCATCCTGCCGGAGGGGGATTAGATCATGGAGAGCATCTACATCAACTCTATTGCCCTTCTGATGAAGCGTGAGTAGTTTACCTCAGACCTACGGGTCCATAGCTAGTAGCTAGATGGCTTCTTCTCTCTCTTTGATTCTCAATACCATGTTCTCCTTGATGTTCTTGGAGATCTATCCGATGTAATCTTCTTTTGCGGTGTGTTTGTCGAGATCCGATGAATTGTGGATTTATGATCAGCTTATCTATGAATATTATTTGAATCTTCTCTGAATTATTATATGCATGATTTGATATCTTTGTATTTCTCTTCGAATTATCGGTTTGGTTTGGCCAACTAGATTGGTTTTTCTTGCAATGGGAGAGGTGCTTAGCTTTGGGTTCAATCTTGCATGATTTCACCCAGTGACAAAGTAGGGGTAGCGAGATACATATTGAATTGTTGCCATCGAGGATAAAAAGATGGGGTTTTCATCATATTGCTTGAGTTAATTCCTCTACATCATGTCATCTTACTTAAGGCGTTACTCCGTTCTTTATGAACTTAATACTCTAGATGCATGCTGGATAGCGGTCGATGTGTGGAGTAATAGTAGTAGATGCAGGCAGGAGTCGGTCTACTTGGCACGGACGTGATGCCTATATTGCATAATCATTGCCTTGGATATCGTCATAACTTTGCGCTTTTCTATCAATTGCTCGACAATAATTTGTTCACCCACCGTATTATTTGCCTTCATGAGAGAAGCCTCTAGTGAAACCTATGGCCCCCGGGTCTATTTTCCATCATATTAGTTTCCGATCTACTATTTTGCAATCTTTTATTTTCAGATCTATAAACCAAAAAACCCAAAAATATTTTATCTTTTGTTTAGTTTTATCTATCTCTATCAGATCTCACCTTTGCAAGTGACCGTGAAGGGATTGACAACCCCTTTATCGCGTTGGGTGCAAGTGTTTGATTGTTTGTGTAGGTGCATCTATTGGGGACTTGCGCGTTTCTCCTACTGGATTGATACCTTGGTTCTTAACTGAGGGAAATACTTATCTCTCCTGTGCTGCATCACCGTTTCCTCTTCAAGGGAAAAACCAACGCAAGCTCAAGAGGTAGCACCCGCCTATAAAGCGGTACAACTGGCGGCCCAAGAGTCCTTCCCAAAAGGACAGTGAAGAAGTGCGGGCCCTGTCAGCCAAGATTAGGTTGCTGACCAGCAGCAAGTTGACCATGGTCGAGGTTATGGCCATCGCCATTACCCGATGCGTGCAACCCCTCCAACAGCGGGGTCACCCCTTATGGTGCTATAACGGGATGAACAATGTGACACATCACCAGCAGCAAGGGCCAGACAACAAGGCGGCCTTGGCTAAAATACTGGCCGACCTCTTCAAGGGGGACGACGCAGAGTTCGCTCGCATGAGTATTCGGGAAGGCTACTCCGGATACAATCCAGCGGACTAGGTAAGCCACAATCCATTATTTTGAGCCCACATATCATCGAATTCTCACTGATCGCCACTATAACAGGGATGGAGGCGTCAAGTTGCGTCCATCAGTTGCCCTCCTCCTCAATCAGAGAATCATTCTCGCAAAGGCGATCCGGGGTATCATGACGACCCAGAGACGTCGATCGAATTTGAAGACATGGTGTTCTATCAGGAGGGCCTTGACAGCGTCAGGGTGGCCGTGATAGCCGATCACCCTGGGGTTCTTCCTTCTTCCATAGTAAGTGAAAAGAAGACCTCCTCCCGAACAGGGCGCTCATCTCGTGCTATGCCCCACCCCCCGTGCTGACTTCTGCTCCCAAGGGTCGCCGTACTACGCGTAAAAATGCCTCGGGAGGAGTGTGGACTGCGCCAGCTTCAACCCTTGACGGGAGATCAAAACGGAAAGCTTCCGCCGAGACGGACGCACCTGCCCCTTCTGCCCAGAGGAAACGCATTTTAGAATTGCAGCGAGGATCACCTTTGTCATTTGTTTATTAAGGCCCGCTCAACCTTTGCAGAAGGCGTGTGTCTCTACATCAATCTGAAGATTTCCCGGATGCGCCGTCCCGCAATTCCGGTCCCTAGACTTCGGCACGGGCCGGAGCCCCCTCCAAATACGCGGCGGCTGGCATGCCTCCGGCGAACTCCGACGAAGTTTCGGTCACTAATTCCGAAGTCAAGAGCGTAATGAACCATCGCCGCCGGAGGGAGACTTTGCGCCAGACCGCCTTTACCGAACATGAGTTTAATGCTTTTAACTTGGTAGACGCGTACCTTGGAGCGGCCCGGACAGGCCTTGATGGGGTTGCCGGTATATTTGCCACCAAGGTGTAGGTATATAGCTTGAAAGCAAGTTCCCTAACTAACTAGCCCCCAAGCCTTAATTCGGGCGGGACGGCCGAGTTAAGGATTTCTAATGATGTAATTTTGTAGGCCGCAAGAGAGCATAGCAAAAATTGGCCGAAGAGCTTGAGGCTAGCCGGAAATAGTTGGTTGACACCAAGGCTGAACTGGATGTGGCTCGAGAAGCCAGCAGCGATAAGTCCGGTAAGTGAGAAGAACCGCTTCCCAACACGGGGAAGGGTATATGGTGTATTTTATGTGTTCACACTATTTTCGTCATGCAGCCACGGAGGCCGCGAACGAGTTGCACAAAGAGCTTGAGGCTGGTAAACGCGTGTTGTCGCGGAGTTATGAGGAGAAAAATGAGCTCAAGGTGGAGAATAAACAGCAAGCCGAGGAAATTGAGAGTTTAGAGACTCAGCTGGCACAAGCTTTGGTGGAAAACCAAAATATAAAAGGTGGCATATACGGTAAGCACTGATCGCACCGCACTGTTGGTCCATGTCATTGATGTGTTAATGATGATGTGCAACACCTGTTTGTTAGGTCTCCTGACTGGGTGACCCGAGGAAGAAGTAGGCACGTATGATGGGAACCTACTAAAGGAACTGTCGAAGACCTACGAAAAGGCCCGGAAAGCCCTGAAGAGCATGGCGAAGGCGTTATGGTCATCAGTTGCACCTCCAGAGAGTATATCCAATCTAGCCAGTCTCTTTAAAGGGGCTCGGCAAAGGTTTGGATTATGGAAGATCTCGGCCTGTCGAGAAGGAGCGCGCGAGGCGTGGGCTATGGTAAAGACCCGCTTCACCAAGCTGGACCCGGTGCATATGGCCCGGGTTGGACCCGTGGGTTTGGACGGTCAGGAGATACCGCTGAGCTTGGTGTACAACGATGTGATGCAAGCCGCTCACTATTCTCAGAAGGACTGTGCTATAGAGCAATTGATAGACAATGTCGAGAAGGAGTAATTTTGTCAATTCTATGTATCCATGTACTTTACGTTGACCGTGCTCAATCCGCATTCTTATTTATTTTTGAAACAATGTTGTCTTAGCCGGCCATCGGCTTCTACCTCCCCAATCATGGATCGAGAAGTGTTCCGTAATTTGTGCCGTGAAAATGAAACAATACTTCGGGAACAAGGCAATCCGGCCATCTGGCTTAAATAGACAAAACATGTGCGGAGAGCTATGTTATATTACTATTTGACGTAAGAAACATCTTCTGATGAAAATAGTTCCTCTAAGGGTTCCTTTCTTCAGGTAAAATAATAATCTGGATACGTAAGATCAACGGACAACAATGGCTTTAAAAAATATCCTTGGTGGTAAGCTCAAGGCTATATTCACTTCCCTTAGGCCGACTTATTGTATTCTGTAAGAACGCTAGCTTTCGGCTTCTCCCGTCTTAGGTATGGTCCCGGGTGACCTGGTCGTAACAATCGCAGAGGTGCTCCCTTTACTCCCTAGCCGAACAATCGGGAATGTAGGGGTAATCACAGGAGCCAGGCAACCATGCTTGGCAAAGATCTTAAGTCAAACAAGTGCATATGTTGGCTTAACATGTATGAGAAGGATGCAATCATAAAGAATGCGGTGTATGCATTTATGCGGCTCGTCTAAGGGAGCCCCCAAACGAAGCTGGATATTACATTTAATGGTATATAGTTGGGGCCTGGTGAGGTTCGATTTAACCGAACTAGCACCACGATGAAAGAGAGAAAAAGGTAAAAAAAACAAGGCAAAAATTGACTTCGGACTCAGGCGTAAAAATGCCGCAGGCTTGCTGTGTTCCATGGCTTCGGCTCGAGGCCGTTGTCAGACGGGCGGCAAAAACGATACACTCCTCCTACAAGTGCTTCATCGATGATGTATGGTCCCTCCCATTTAGGTGATAGTTTATTCTTTTGTTTTTTGGGGAGTCGGAGGACAAGGTCTCCCATGTTGTATGTATTTTCCTGCACTTCGCGGTTGTGGTAACGTCGTGCTTGCTGTTGATAGAACGCGGACCGAGCTCGAGCTATGTCTCGCTCTTCTTCCAGTGCGTCTAGATCATCCTGCTGATCGAGCTCGGCTTCCTTTTCTTCGTACATGCGCACTCTAGGTGCGTCATGGATGAGGTCGCATGGGAGAACTGCTTCCGCACCATATACCATAAAAATGGTGTGTATCCGGTTGACCGATTAGGGGTGGTGCGCAGCCCCCATAGTACGGAATCAAGTTCCTCGACCCAATGGCAGTCAGATTGTTCAAGGGATCAAAGTAGGCGAGGCTTAATGCCGCTCATGATGAGTCCATTGGCCCGTTCGACCAGCCCGTTGGTCTGTGGGTGGTAAACCGAGGCGTAATCGAGCTTGGTGCCCATTTTGCCGCACCAGTCTTTGACCTCCTGGGCGGTGAAGTTGGTACCATTATCGGTAATTATGCTGTGGGGGACATTGTAACGGTGTATGACATCAGATAAGAAGTCAACGACTGGTCCGGATTCTGCCGAAGTAACGGGTCTTGTCTCAATCCACTTGGTGAATTTGTCGACCATGACCGATAGGTACTTCTTTTTGTGTGTGTCCCCTTTGAGTGGCCCGACCATGTCGAGACCCCAGACCACGAATGGCCAAGTTATCGGTATCGTCCGAAGGGCTGTGGGGGGCATATGGCTTTGATTTGTGAACAGCTGACATCCGACGCAGTGCTGAACTAATGTCCGGGCATCTTCGTGGGCGGTAGGTCAGAAAAAACCTGCTCAGAAAGGTTTGCTGACCAAAGCTCGAGCCGCCACGTGGTGTCCGCCCATGCCTATGTGTATCTCTGCCAAGATCTGTTGCCCCTCCTCCTTGGAGATGCATCTTTGTAAAACTCCTGTGGTACTCTTTTTATAGAGTTCGCCTTCATGGACCTTGTATGCTTTAGAGCGCCAAACTATACGCCGCACTTCGGTTTGGTCCTCCAGAAGCTGCTTTTGTGTGAGATAGGCTAGCAGGGGTTCTGTCCAGGTTGGGGTTACGGCCATGACTTCATGGACGGAGGGTGTTTCCTCGAGTGTGGAGCCGCCGATGATATGGTCGTCTGGCGCGTTGTCCGGTGAGGCGTTGTTAGCGGGCTCATGTGTTGATGCACTGATGACGTCGTCCTGCCACACCACGGAGGGCTTAAAGAGCCGCTCGAGGAAGGTGTTTTTGGGAACAGGGTCGAGCTTGGCGCCCATGCGGGCGAGGACGTCGGCTGCTTGATTGCTGTCTCTAGCGACATGGTGAAATTCTAGGCCCTCGAATCGGGCCGATATCCGGATGACTGCGTTTCTGTAAGCCACCATCTTGGGGTCCTTGGCGTCGAATTCACCGTTGACTTGAGAGATCGCTAGGTTTGAATCACCCCTTACCTCGAGGCACTGCACTCCCATTGTTGTGGCCATACGAAGGCCATGTAGTAGCGCTTCGTATTCGGCTGCATTGTTGGAGTCCTTGTACATTATCTGTAAGACGTACCGAATAGTGTCGCCTATGGGGGAGGTTAAGATGACCCCAGCCCCCAGTCCGACTAACATCTTTGAGCCATCGAAATACATTGTCCAGTGTGAATATGTACTGTATTCCCGGGGTAGTTCGGCTTCGGTCCATTCGGCAATAAAATCGGCCAGCACCTGAGATTTAATGGCTCGGCGTGGTTTGTATGTTATCTCGAAGGGGAGGAGCTCGATGGCCCACTTGGTGATGCGGCCCGTGGTGTCTCTGTTTTTGATTATATCATTCAAGGGGACCTCTGATGCCACTGTGACTGAACATTCTTGAAAGTAGTGTCGAAGCTTTCAGGACGCCATGGAGACTGTGTAAGCTATCTTTTGATAGTGCGGGTATCGTGTTTTACATGGTGTTAGCACTTCAGACACATAATAGACCGGCTTCTGCACTTGAAATTTATGGCCCTCGGATTCCCTTTCCACCGCAAGCACCGCACTGACCACCTGATTGTTGGCTGAGACATATAGCAACATGGGCTCGCCAAAACTAGGTGCGGTTAAGATAGGGTTGCTGGCTAGGGGTGTTTTAATCTCCTCGAGCGCCGCAGTTGCTTCGTCTATCCATTGGAAATTCTTGGTCTTCTTGAGCAGCTTGTAGAGTGGTAATGCTTTTTCTCCGAGGCGGGATATGAAGCGGCTCAAGGCTGCCACGCATCCTGCCAGCTTCTGAACATGTTTGAGCTCTGTTGGTATTGCGAGCTGAGATAGCGCTCTAATTTTGGCCAAATTGGCCTCGATTCCTCTATGGGAAATGATGAATCCGAGCAGCTTTCCGGCGGGGACCCCGAAGATACATTTTTCCGGGTTGAGCCGTATGTCATAAGCTCGCAAGTTGTTGAAGGTTTGGCGTAGGTCGTCTACCAGTTGGTCTATGTGTTTGGTTTTGACAACCACATCGTCCATGTATGCCTCGACCATTTTGCCAATTTGATTTTTGAGGCATGCTTGAATCATGTGTTGGTATGTGGCTCCTACGTTTTTCAATCCGAACGGCATGGTGTTGAAGCAGAAGGGCCCGTAAGGGGTAATGAATGTGGTTGCCGCCTGGTAGGACTCTTTCATCTTGATCTGGTGGTATCTGGAGTATGCGTCAAGAAAACATAGTGAGTCATGTCCGGCGGTGGCGTCGATGATCTGGTCTATCCTCGGCAGGGGGAAAGGATCCTTAGGGCAGGCCTTGTTAAGGTCTTTGAAATTGACACAGAGCCGCCAGGACTTATCCTTCTTTGGTACCATTACCAGGTTTGCTAACCACTTGGGGTGCTTGATCTCATGGAAGAATCTGGCCTCCAACAGTTTTGCGAGTTCTTCGCCTATGGCTTGTCGTTTGGGTTCGGAAAATCGGCGCAGGGTCTGTTTCACTGGCTTAAAGCCTTTTAGAATGTTGAGGCTGTGCTCCGCTTTCCTGCATGGGATTCCTGGCATGTCCGAGGGGTGCCAGGCGAATATGTCCCAATTTTCACGCAGGAATGTCCTTAATGCCTCGTCGACTGCGGGGTCCAGCTGTGCTCCTATGGACGCCGTTTTGTTGGGATCTGTTGGGTGCACTTGAAATTTTACTATTTCATCTGCTGGCTTGAATGATGTGGGTTTTTGTCTTTTACTGAGAACCACGTCGTCCCTATCGACGGTAGTGCGTAAAGCTGTTAATTCTTCGGCCGCGAGGGCTTCGGATAGTGCCTCTAGGGCGAGAGATGCCGTTTTGTTTTTGGCTCTCAAGGCTCTGCTTGGGTCGCTTTTAAGTGAAATTGCCCCATTGGGCCCTGGCATTTTGAGTTTCATATACCCGTAAAGTGCTATGGCCTGAAATCTCGAGAATGCCTCTCGCCCTAGAAGGGCGTGGTATCCGCTGCGGAAGGGCACAATGTGGAATAGCAAGGGTTCGGATCTATAGTTGTCGGGTGTGCCGAACACAACATCGAGGGTTATGCGTCCCGAGCAGTGTGCCTCCCTACCGGGTATTATACCGCGGAATGTAGTGCTACTGCGTTCGATGCGAGACTTGTTGACCTGCATCTTCTCGAGCGTATCATCGTAAATGAGATTGAGGCCGCTGCCTCCGTCCATTAGTACTTTAGCCAGCCGGAAGCCATCAATGATGGGGTCGAGGACCAGTGCGGTCGGTGCGTGGCTGACGCGAGGGCTTGGCTCGTCCTTCTCATCGAAGGTGATAGGAGTATTCGCCCATGGCTGTGCGGCCACCACTTGATATATCTGGCTGAGCTCTCGAAGAGCCTTTTTCCTTTTGTTGTTTGAGGTGAACGTCTCGTATACCGTAAGGACATTGTGGTCCTCTAGTGCGGCTGAAGACTGTTTATCTGGGGGTGTAAGGTCCAAGATTGGTTCGCCATATTTGGCCACTTGTCTTACCACCCAGCAGGCTCGAAGTCTGTGGGTTGGGTGTGCGTCTAACAAGACCGAATGTATTGGGCATGGTTTATCCAGCAACTTATCTAACACCGATCTGGGCCTGGCTTTCTTGTCATTGGGCTCGCGCTCTAGTGACCGATTTGTGTAGGCTCGTTTAAGGCGAGGCTTTCCGTGGTGCGCGGTGGGCTATGGCCCCATGCTCAGCTGTTGCGCCCTCCATGTGTCCTCCATGGCGCAATATTTGCGCACCATGTCTGACAGTTCGGTGAAGCTTTGAATTCGGCAGCGCGCGAGGGCGTTTAAGAGGCCCTCATCCCTGCAGTTGAACTGGAAGGCTTTAATTATTTCTTTGTCACAACAAGGTGCCATCCTGTTTTTTACCAGGAGAAATCTAGCCCAATAATGGTGGACTGTCTCGTTGGGCAGCTGTTTGACGTACATGAGGTCCCATATGTGTGGGCTTCCCGAATCCGAAGAGTATTCCGTGTGGTGGGTGGGTGGGAAAATTTCAAGAATTCCCCCTGCCGCGGATCCGGACTATCCTTGATGGGAGATTGAAGCATGTCTGGTCCTGACCGCACAGGACACGGATCCGAACTGGTGAGTGGCCGGATAGGCTCAAGGCCGGGACTTGTGTCAGGTGTTATGTCCGGACGTACATCCGGGCTGGTGTCTGACTCCGAGTTGGAGATTCGAGTGTACACCATCTTTAGCTTGCATGGCTGTGGCCCCTCCTGTGCCTCTTCGATTGTGGCAACGAGGTGCGTGACCGGAGGGGTGTTTATTTCTTGGTCATCGGGTTTAAGCCCGATCCGGTCATAGGCTGTAGGCCTAATAACAGAAATTCCTATTGCATAGAACAGATCTGCCAACTGATCTGCCGGCTGGCCACATAGGGGCGCCGAATGCTCTGGTGACTCGATGGGAGGCCCTGCGGGCGGTCCGTCGGAGTTGGGCTTCGGGGCCGGACCTTGGAAGATACCGGACTTTTATGAGTTTGCTAGTCCTGGGGTCGATGCCCCTGGACTGACGGATCCTTCAATGGGGTTGAGGCCTTCGATCTGGTCAAGGCGACCGGTAGGGTTGGCGCGCACTAATATGCCACCGAAGAAGAGGAGGTGACTAGGGGCGATAAAGCCCTCAGTACGGGTGCGGTCTCCATCGACCGGTTGAGCCATCGACCCTCTCGGCGATCGCACAATGGAACTCTCAATGAAAGCACCAATGTCGGTTTCAAAATCGGCAGACCTCGAGGTAGGGGGTCCTGAGCTGTGGATCTAGGATCGATGGGTAACAAGGGACGACGAACACAGTGTTTACCCAGGTTCGGGCCCTCTCGAAGAGGTAATACCCTACGTCATGCTTGATTGTATAACGTGGTTTACAGAGTAGATCTACCTCGATGTCAGTATGAGCTAAACCCTAGGCTACGAGGGGATGAAGATAGCTCTGCCCCTAATGACTACAACCCTCGGTTTATATAGACACCGATAGGGTTAGGGTTACCGAAGGTAGATTACAACAAGAGGGAAAGAGATCTCGTCCACCCTTGACTTGGAGGGCACACCACGGCTTCACAGGTCTCCGGTCACCACATGGCTCCACCAGTCCGGCCCATATACAATGGGCCGTCGCCCCGAGGACCCCTTAGTCCATGACTCCCTCACCCTTCCCTGTAAGTTTGTGCCACCTTGGGTTTACGACTAGTCGTGTCGGCCCGGGTTCTCTGTCATATGGATGCTAGCGCCACAATCATATACGTGAGCCAAAAGGCACAAATGGTCCCGGCCAAGGTAAGGCTGCAGTCGTGGGAATACCGTGCGTGAGGCCGCAAAGTGATATGATGTGTTACCTGCTAGATCGGTGTGACTTAGGATCGGGGTCCTAACATTGGGGAAGATGATGAAGGTGGTGGTGAAGTAGTAGCGGGCTTATCCTTTTTCTCCAGCTTGCGTCGGAGGGTAAAATTATCTATCCTCAACTCATTGTTCTCCATCTCAAGCTTTATTATCCTCTTGCATAATGCCTCCTTGCTTTCTTGCTTGAAACAAGGAGGAACTGGTTCATCTTCATCTTCCTCATCAGGGAACCATATATAGGGATAGGTGTCCTTGAAGATATTTTTATCCAAAGGCTGATAAGAAACTGGGCAATCCTCTTCTCGAGATGACATATTTTCAGATCTGCTAGAAAACAACAAGAAAGAAGAACAGAAGATTTCTCCGCGATACGGTGGTCAATACGTTCGGGGGGTATATAAAGATTTTTTATCTTGGGAAACAAGCAAACGCGAGGAAAACGGACTCGGGAAGGTTCCCGAGGTGGGCACAACCCACCTGGGCGCGCCAGGGGGCCCTTGCGCGCCCTGGTGTCTTGTGCCCCCCTCGGGTGCCTTCCTGGTTGTTTCCTATTTTCCTAATTTTTAAAATATTCCAAAACTGACAGAAAATATTTTTACGGATTTTTTGGAGTCCGTTTACTTACTGATATGTCTCCAACGTATCTATAATTTTTTATTGTTCCATGCTATTATATTATCTGTTTTGGATGTTTTATATGCATTAATATGATATTTTATATTATTTTTGGGACTAACCTATTAACCTAGAGCCAGTGCCAGTTCCTGTTTTTTCCCTGTTTTTGAGTTTCGCAGAAAAGGAATACCAAACGGAGTCCAAACGGAACAAAACTTCCGCGATGATATTTCTTGGACCAAAAGGAAACCAGGAGACTTGGAACTGAAGTCGGAGGAGCCGCGAGGCGGTCACAAGGACGGAGGGCGCGCCCAGGGGGGTAGGGCTCGCCCCCCACCATTGTGGGCCCCTCGTGCACCCCCTGACCTAATTCTTTCGCCTATATATACTCTTATATGCCCAAACCACCAGAGGCATCCACGAAAATACTTTTCCACCGCCGCAACCTTCTGTACCCGTGAGATCCCATCTAGGGGCCTTTTCCGGCGTCCTGTCGGAGGGGGATTCGATCACGGAGGGCTTCTACATCAACACCATTGCCCTTCCGATGAAGCGTGAGTAGTTTACCTCAGACCTACGAGTCCATAGCTAGTAGCTAGATGGCCTTTTCTCTCTCTCTGATTCTCAATACCAAGTTCTCCTCGATGTTCTTGGAGATCTATTCAATGTAATACTTTTTTGTGGTGTGTTTGCCGAGATCCGATGAATTGTGGATTTATGATCAGCTTATCTATGAATATTATTTGAATCTTCTCTGAATTCATTTATGCATGATTTGATATCTTTGTAATTCTCTTCGAACTATCAGTTTGGTTTGGCCAACTAGATTGGTTTTTCTTGCAATGGGAGAAGTGCTTAGCTTTGGGTTCAATCTTGCGGTGTCCTTTCCCAGTGACAGTAGGGGCAGCAAGGCACGTATTGTATTGTTGCCATCGATGATAAAAAGATGGGGTTTTCATCATATTGCTTGAGTTAATTCCTCTACATCATGTCATCTTGCTTAATGCGTAACTCTGTTCTTTATGAACTTAATACTCTAGATGCATGCTGGATAGCGGTCGATGTGTGGAGTAATAGTAGTAGATGCAGAATCGTTTCGGTCTACTTGACACGGACATGATGCCTATATTCATGATCATTGCCTTAGATATCGTCATAACTTTGCGCTTTTCTATCAATTGCTCGGCAGTAATTTGTTCACCTACCGTAATATTTTCTATCTTGAGAGAAGCCTCTAGTGAAACCTATGGCCCCCGGGTCTATTTTTCATCATACAATTTTCTACTTTCCAATCTACGAGTTTCCGATCTACTATTTTGCAATCTTTTACTTTCCGATCTATAAACCAAAAATATTTACTTTACCTTTTATTTATCTCTATCAGATCTCACTTTGCAAATAATCTTGAAGGGATTGACAACCCCTTTATCGCGTTGGGTGCAAGTTTGTTGATTGTTTGTGCAGGTATTCGGTGACTTGTTCGTTGTCTCCTACTGGATTGATACCTTGGTTCTCAAACTGAGGGAAATACTTATCTCTACTTTGCTGCATCACCCTTTCCTCTTCAGGGGAAAAACCAACGCAAGCTCAAGAAGTAGCACTTACCGTATCACGTACCTCCTCTTTTTAGGGATTCTAGAGTGTTCCGGAAGGTGTCCTTTATGTGTTCCTCCGGTGTCATGGATTGAATAATATTGCTTTCAACATTGATAGGCGTACCTGAGATATAGTGTTTAATTCTTTGCCCATTGACCACCTTCAGGTTAGTACCTTTGGCATTATTTATTTTGATAGCTCCAGAGTGATAAACCTTCTCGATGATATATGGTCCTTCCCATTTAGAGAGGAGTTTTCCTGCAAAGAATCTGAAACGAGAGTTGTACAAAAGAACATATTCTCCAACTTTAAATTCCCGCTTTTGGATTCTTTTGTCATGCCATCTTTTAACTTTTTCTTTAAATAACTTGGCATTTTCATAGGCTTGGGTTCTCCATTCATCTAGCGAGCTAATATCAAGTAACCTCTTTTCATCGGCAAGTTTGAAATCATAGTTGAGTTCTTTAATTGCCCAATATGCTTTATGTTCTAACTCAAGAGGCAAATGTCAAGCTTTTTCATAAACCATTTTATAGGGAGACATACCCATAAGATTTTTATATGCTGTTCTGTAGGCCCAAAGTGCATCATCCAATTTCTTAGACCAATTCTTTCGGGACCTATTAACAATTTCCTGTAATATTAATTTTATTTCTCTATTGCTAAGTTCAACTTGATCACTAGATTGAGGATGATAGGGTGATGCAATTCTATGGTTAACATCATATTTAGCAAGCATTTTACGAAAAGCACCATGAATAAAGTGTGAACCACCATCAGTCATTAAATATCTAGGGACTCCAAACCTTGGGAAAATAACTTCTTTAAGCATTTTAATGGAAGTGTTATGATCAGCACTACTAGTTGGAATAGCTTCTACCCACTTAGTAACATAATCAACAACAACCAAAATATGTGTATACCCATTAGTGGAAGGAAAAGGTCCCATATAATCAAAACCCCAAACATCAAATGGTTCAACAGCAAGTGAATAGTTCGTAGGCATTTCTTGACGCTTACCGATATGACCAATTCGTTGACATTCATCCCAAGATAAAACAAACTTACGGGCATCCTTGAAGAGAGTAGGCTAATAAAAACCAGATTGCAATACCTTGTGAGCAGTTCTATCTCCCGCATGATGTCCTCCGTAAGCTTCGGAATGACATTTCCGTAGGATTTTTTCATGTTCATGCTCAGGTACACAACGTCTAATAATACCATCTACTCCTTCTTTATAAAGATGTGGGTCATCCCAAAAGTAATGTCTTAAATCATAGAAGATTTTTTTCTTTTGTTGGTATGTGAAACTAGGTGGTATGTATTTAGCAACAATATAATTAGCATAGTCAGCATACCAAGGAGTGTTATGAGAAACATTTATTGTAGCTAGTTGTTCATCAGGAAAGCTATCATCAATAGGTAGTGGGTCATCAAGGATATTCTCTAACCTAGATAAGTTATGAGCTACGGGGTTCTCAGCTCCTTTTCTATCAGTTATATGTAAATCAAATTCTTGTAGCTAGAGAACCCACCTAATGAGTCTAGGTTTAGCATCTTTCTTTTCCATAAGATATTTAATAGCAGCATGATCGGTGTGAACAATTACTTTGGAATCAACAATGTAAGATCTGAATTTATCACAAGCAAACACAACTGCTAAAAATTCTTTTTCAGTAGTAGCATAATTTCTTTGGGCACTGTCTAGAGTTTTGCTACCATAATGAATAATATTTAATTTCTTATCAACTCTTTCTCCTAGAACATCACCAATAGCATAATCACTAGCATCACACATAATTTCAAATGGCAAGATCCAATCAGGTGGTTGAACAATAGGTGCAGAAGTTAAGGCTTTCTTATGTGTTTCAAAGGCTTCTACACAATCATCATAAAAAACAAATGGAACATCCTTTTGTAAAAGATTTGTAAGAGGCCTAGAAATTTTAGAGAAGTCTTTAATAAACCTCCTATAGAAACCAGCATGACCGAGAAAACTACGAATACCTTTAATATCTTTAGGACATGGTATTTTCTCAATTGCATCAACTTTAGCTTGGTCCACCTCAATACCTCGTTCAGAAATTTTATGCCCCAAAACAATACCTTCATTAACCATAAAGTGGCGCTTCTCCCAATTCAAGACAAGATTAGTTTGCTCATATCTCTGCAAAACTCGATCAAGGTTGCTCAAGCAATCATCAAAAGAAGTTCCATAAACAGAAAAATCATCCATGAAAACCACAACAATCTTTTCACAAAAATCAGAGAATATAGCAGTCATACATATTTGAAAAGTAGCAGGTGCATTGCATAAACCAAAAGGCATACGTCTATAAGCATAAGTTCCAAAAGGGCAAGTGAAGGTGGTTTTCTCTTGATCAGGTTTTGAAACAGGTATTTGAGAAAAACCAGAATATCCATCAAGAAAACAAAAGTGTGTGTGCTTTGATAATCTTTCTAGCATTTGATCAATAAAAGGCAAAGGGTAATGATCTTTTCTAGTTGCTTTATTTAATTTTCTAAAATCAATTACCATTCTATAGCCAGTAACAATTCTTTGTGGAATGAGTTCATTTTTATCATTAGGATCAATGGTAATACCTCCCTTCATAGGGACACAATGAACGGGACTTACCCATCTACTTTCAGCTATGGGATAGATTATACCTGCTTCCAGAAGCTTTAATATTTCAGTTCTTACCACTTCTTTCATCTTAGGATTCAAACGTCGTTGATGATCAACAACGGGTTTAGCATCAGGTTCCATATTAATCTTGTGCTGACAGAGAGTGGGACTAATGCCCTTAAGATCATCAAGAGTATATCCAATAGCAGCTCGGTGCTTCTTCAGAAGTTTCAATAATCTTTCTTCTTCATGCTTTGAAAGGTTAGCACTAGTAATAACAGGATATATCTTCTTCTCATCGAGATAAGCATACTTCGATGTGTCAGGCAATTGTTTTAATTCAAACACAGGATCACCTTTAGTTGGAGGAGGGCCTCCTAGAGTTTCTATAGGCAAATTGTGTTTTAGCAGAGGTCGTTGTTCGAAGAAAATTTTATCTATTTCATTTCTTTCATGCATGTGCATATCATTTTCATGGTCTAGCAAATATTGTTCTAGTGGATCTGTAGGAGGCACGGCAATAGAAGCAAGACCAATTATTTCATCCTTACTAGGTAATTCTTTCTTATGAGGTTGTCTATTAAACTTGGAAAAATTAAACTCATGAGACTCATCACCAAAGCTAACACTGACAGTTTGTTTATGACAATCTATAATGGCATTGACAGTGTTCAAGAAAGGTCTACCAAAGATAATGGGACAGAAGTCATCTTGCGGGGAACCAAGAACAAGAAAATCAGCGGGGTATTTTATTTTCCCACACAAGACTTCAACATCTCTAACAATCCCAAGTGATGTGATGGTGTCTCTATTAGCAAGTTTAATAGTGACATCTATGTCTTCTATTTCAGCGGGTGCTATGTCATTCATAATTTCTTGGTATAAGGTAAAGGGAATAGCACTCACGCTAGCACCTAAGTCACATAAACCATGATAACAATGATCTCCTATTTTAACTGAGACAACAGGCATGCCAACAACAGGTCTATGTTTATCTTTTTCACCGGGTTTGGCAATTCTAGCAGCTTCATCACAGAAGTAAATAACATGCCCATCAATATTTTCTAACAAGAGATCTTTAACCATAGCAACACTAGGTTCTACTTTAATTTGTTCAGCAGGTTTAGGTGCTCTAATATTACTTTTGTGAACCACAGTTGAAACCTTAGCATGTTCCTTTATCCTAACAGGGAAAGGTCGTTTTTCAATATAAGCAGTAGGAACAACTGGATCAACATTGTAAATAATAGTTTCATCTTTAGCTATGTCGGGTTCTTTAATTTCTTCTTTGATAGGGGGTGATATTTCAACCACTTCTCCCAGGGAGATCAACATGAGTAGCAAATGATTCACAGAAAGAGGCTACTATCTCAGAGTCAAGTCCATATTTAGTGCTGAACTTGTGTAAAGCATCGGTATTCATAAAAGATTTAACACAATCAAACTCAAGCTTAATACTTGACTCTTTACCTTCATCGAGTTCCCAATCTTCAGAGTTGTGTTTAATTATTTCTAAAAGATCCCACCTGAATTCAATAGTCTTCTTCATAAAAGAACCAGTACAAGAAGTATCTAGCATGGATTGATCATCACTAGAAAGCCGAGCATAAAAATTCTGAATGATAATTTCTCTCGAGAGCTCATGATTGGGGCATGAATATAACATTGACTTAAGCCTCCCCCAAGCTAGAGCTATAATTCTCCTTCACGAGTCCAAAAATTATATATATAATTCCGATCACGATGAACTAGATGCATAGGATAATTTTTTTGGTGAAATTCCAATTTCAATCGATTCTAGTTCCAAGATCCAATATCATCGCATAGCCTATACCATGCCAATGCTTTTCCCTTCAAAGATAAAGGGAAAACCTTCTTCTTAGCTTCATATCTGGGCAAACCAGCAAGCTTAAATAATCCACAAATTTCATCCACATATATCAAGTGCATGTGAGGATGTTCGGTTCCATCTCCTGCATAAGGATTAGCTAGCAGTTGTTCTATCATACCCGAAGGAATTTCATAACCAATATTTTTAGTAGGTGCAGTAGGTTGAGAGGGTAGCTAATTGTGGTTCCGATCGAGGTGAAGATAACCCGAACAAACCCCTCAAAGGATGATTCTCCATAGTAACATGTGACAATAAATTTCAGCACGTAGTAATAATTTTTCCTTACCAATTTCCACTTACCAAGAGCGCTTCACTCCACGGCGACGACGCCAAAAAAGAGCCTTGATGACCCACAAGTATAGGGGATCAATGGTAGTCCTTTCGATAAGTAAGAGTGTCGAACCCAACGAGGAGCAGAAGGAAATGACAAGTGGTTTTCAGCAAGGTATTTTCTGCAAGCACTGAAATAGGTAACAGATAGTTTGATAGCAAGATAATTTGTAACGAGCAAGTAATGGTAACTGTAAATAATATGCAGCAAGGTAGCCCAATCCTTTTGAGGCAAAGGACAGACCAAAATGATCTCTTATGATAAGCAAAGCGTTCTTGAGGGTACACGGGAATTTCATCATATCACTTTCATCATGTTGGTTTGATTCATGTTCGCTACTTTGATAATTTGATATGTGGGTGGACCGGTGCTTAGGTGCTGTTCTTACTTGAACAAACCTCCTACTCCCTCCATCCATCTATATAAGGCCTAACCCCAAATTTCATTTTTCCATCTATACAAGGCCAAATGAGCTAACCGATGTGTCTCCCTTTTAATTCTCTCTTGCAAGTCATGTGTGGTCCATTCCTCGTGAAAATGCGTTGGCCGCAACATTGATTTGCTTGCACGCATAGCGCCACCATATTTCCAATGGAGCAGAGAGCTCTATCTTTTAGCCAATGCATGCATCATTTGAGGAGTTATGATTGGGCATGCATGTAGAGAAGGGAAGAGATAAATTTGCATGCGGGGGATTAAGTGAGGGAGGCCAGCGGCTAGGCATTTAAAAGAGGCCGCGTGCAAGATTTACACGGGACCCAAAATCTGGTTTGCCTGCGATTCGGTTGGTCAAATACTACTCCCAAAATCTGCTCCTCCTTGTGCGCATATGCCTTGGTACGAGAGATTCAGAAGTTAGGCCCTATATAGATGGAAGGAGGGAGTACTTATGATTAACCCCCTCGCAAGCATCCGCAACTACGAGAAAAGTATTAATATAAAATCTAACCATAGCATTAAACTTTTGGATCCAAATCAGTCCCTTACGATATAGCACATAAACTAGGGTTTAAGTTTCTGTCACTCTAGCAACCCATCATCTAATAACTACTCCACAATGCATTCCCTTAGGCCCAAGTATGGTGAAGTTCCATGTAGTCGACGTTCACATGACACCACTAAGGGAATCACAACATACATATCATCAAAATATCGAACACATGTCAAGTTCACATGATTACTTGCAACATGACTTCTCCCATGACCTCAAGAACAAAAGTAACTACTCACAAATAATAATCACGCTCAAGATCAGAGGGGTATTAAATAGCATAAAGGATCTGAACATATAATCTTGCACCAAATAAACCATATAGTAATCAACTACAAGATGTAATCAACACTACTAGTCACCCACAAGTACCAATCTAAGGTTTCGGTACAAAGATTGAACACAAGAGATGAACTAGGGTTTGAGAGGAGATGGTGCTGTTGAAGATGTTGATGGAGATGGCCCTCCCAAAGATGGGAGAGTTGTTGGTGATGACGATGGTGATGATTTCCCCCTCCGGGAGGGAAGTTCCCCCGGCGGAATCGCTCCGCCGGAAGGCAAAAGTGCTCCTGCCCAAGTTCCGCCTCGAGACGGCGGCGCTTCGTCCCGAAATTCCTTCCCTTATTTTTTTTCTAGGTCAAAATGACTTATATACCAGAAGAGGGGCACCGAAGGTGGGCCGAGGAGGGCATAACCCACCAGGGCGCACCTGGGCTCCCTGGCGCGCCCAGGTGGGTTGTGCCCACCTGGTGGGCCCTCTCTGGTAGTTATTTGCTCCAATATTCTTCATATATTGCAAAACAATTCTCCGTAAATTTTCAGCTCATTTGGAGAGGTGCAGAATAGGTAACTCTGACGTAGCTTTTTCAGGTCCAGAATTCCAGCTGCCGGAATTCTCCCTCTTCGTGTAAACCTTGCATATTATAAGAGAAAAGGCATTAGAATTACTCCTCAAAGCATTATTATGCATAAAAACATTATAAATAACAGTAGGAAAACATGATGCAAAATGGACGTATCATGGAGGTCGCCGTAAGAAATTGACGGTAGAAGAGGTACTCGAGCTAGATGAGTCAGGGGTAGAACTTGACTCCCTTGGTCTTCTTTTCATGCAACTTATTGATGCTGATTCCTGTCAAGACGAAGTGGAGACAAGCCAGGCCAACGCAGAAGAGGTAATCCATGTCTCCTCTGATTCAGAACCCTTGCCAAGAAAGAAAACACGGCGGGTCATCCGGAAAGTAAGGTTTTCTCACCCTCATGCTTATTTGGACCCCAACTTTCTTCTGAAAAAGCAGCAGCATGAGTCTAGGCGTCAGACCCGGAGTGGCGGCACTGGAGATCTTGTGGCCAGCTTATTCAACACGTCGGCTCCCCGGAAACGTTGCAATGAGGTGCCTCATAGCCCAACTCTATCCCTTCCACAAGCCGGTCTCATGCGTCAACCTCTTAATCCGTCTGACTCAAACTATCAGGGAACACCTCCATCATCTGGCGACTCAACTACAACACAGCTTCCTGTCTTCGTTCTCGCCCAAGGGTAAGTATTTTCATTTGTTGATAAAAACTAGTTGTCACATATTCATAAACTTGTATACTCTTGTCACAGGGGCAAGGCCAAAACTGGCAAAAATAAAAAGGTGGGCGGCTCTTCCAAGGCTCCCGAAGCTTCTGAGCCGGAGAAGCAGATGCTGGAGACCCCTGAGGCCCCAATCCAAAACCCTAAAGACCCTGCTAGCCAGCAAAATGAACAGCCTCCACAAACTGAGGCAGCACCCTCTGAGGCCATGGACACTGATGCTAACCCGGCGGATAGCCATGACCCGCCAAGTCCCAAAATTTTCTCTCCTACCAAATCAATTGACAAGAGTCCTGCTGCTGATGATGTTGACGATATTTCTATCATCGGGTCAGCTTTTAAGGCGCCCGAAGTCTCCAGAGTGTTAGCCAAGCATTCGGCTAAGGAAGAAATACCTTCAATTGAGAAAGGCAAGGCCAAACTGGATCTGGAAAGCTATTCCTCATTCAGCGCAGGTGAGTTGCGCACGGGCTACTTAAACCGCCTTCACACTAGTCGGGACCTGGAGGCCGGCTTAGTCAACTTAATGAAGCAAAAATATGAGGTATGAATACTTTTAACCCCTCTTAATCTTGCATACATATGTCCATATAGCCCCCAACTCTTAAGTATAGGAATGAAACTGAGTATGCTTGAGACTTTTGTGAAAATTTCCAAAGTGTAGCCCCCAGGGGCCGGCTTATCTTTCAAAGATGAGCCAGATCTTTCAAAATGTCAATCTTGACAATTCACTTGTAGTCCCCAAGGGCCGGCTTATCTTTCAAAGATGAGCCGGGTCTTTAAAAATAATAACTTTGTAAAGAAGCGTGTATAGCCCCCAAGGGCCGGCTTATCTTACAAAGATGAGCCGGGTCTTCTGTATTGCCAAGTGTAAAAACTTCATCGTACATTAGCCCCCAAGTGCCAAGGATATTGCTTGCAATGTGTTTGGTACTTTAAATACCATTGTTGAATATGAGCTCAATCACCTTAGCATAACACCTTTATTGTTTGTATCTCTTGGCAGGAAGCGTTAAGCTTGGGCGAGTCAAACATCGCCGAGTTAAAGTAGAACTTGGAGACGCAGCAAAGTGAACGTGCTAAGGCTGAATTAAGCCTGAAATTGTCTTTGGAAAATAGTGAAAAGATTAAGGCCAAATTTGATGGAGAAAGAGCCGCCTGGGAGACTGAGAAGGTCACTCTTCTAAAGAGAGCGGAAGATGCTGAAGCCGAGTCTAAATCCGTGACTAAAGAATTTTCTGGCTTAAAACATCACATTTCTCAAATGACAGCCGCCATCTTTGGTAAGTTTAACTTGCATTCAATTGAGTAACTCATCATCTTCTTAAGGTGCTTTAACTCGCCCGACGACTCAAAATATTTGATTTCTAACCCGCCTGGCGACTCATGTGCAAAATACTTAACAGGTACCAGAAGCGCTAGCCTTGGTCAAAATATGTTGTTGAAGCTGAAAGTTGTTTACTCATTGACGGAAAAGCTATACGCTGGAAGCCTGCGAACACTCGTGGCCATATCAAACAGCAAGAAGCCTCCAACACTTAACAAAACTGTGTTGGATCACCTATCAATGGTGTCGGGGCAGATTAAGGAGTTGAAGCTGTCAACCGCCCGCATAGGATCCATCACGGCGCTAAGCCAGGAAAAAGCTTGGCAATCAGAACTGGACCCAACAGAGATGGCTGGCGGGTGTCCAGAGTTTAATGATGATGGATCTATTTTTGAAGAAGCAGACGTTGCCAAATGCCTCAAGGAGATGAGGCCTCTCGCATGCCAACTTGCACAACATGCAGATCTATCAAAGTATCAGCCGAGTTACGACAGCAATAATGCTCGTATGAAGCCGCCGACGCATGATATTGTGGACTTAACCCCTCAAAGGCGTAAGCACATTTTTGCTCCTGACATTAACACTTCTGTTATCCTTAATGATGAAGCAACCTTTGAGGCATTAACTGGCATCGACTGGACGTCGGACAATCTCCAGATTGCAAGCGACGAAGAGCTGGCACGAGATGACCCGAAGTCCTCAACAGCAAAGCGCCATGAAGACCTTAACCCGGCTGGTCATGACCCGAACGATTCTAAAGCTGGTTCAAAGGAGTGATGCAACTCCTGAAAAACTTTGAAGAATTTTTGGGCACAGCTGAATCCATGTAATAGGTAGTTAAAAAACAATTATCTGCTCTGCCATGCCTTCGTGCATGTTTTTACCAACTTGAGTTTGAGCAGTTGAATCTTTTATATGCTGAATGAAGCTATTGATGCCTATTTTGGCTTGTTAATTTCCTTGTCTTGTCATATAAACTGAAAAGACCCATCAATGCTTATACTGGCAACTTAAAGTCAAAACCCAGGGCGAGTTAATAACCCAACAATCCAAGGCGACTTATAGTCATATCCAGTCTTTGAAAAGATCACTTTGGCGGCTTATAGCCACAATAAGCTCAACGTGGAGCAATATAACATGGATCTGTATGACCCGGCAACTCCTCATCTGTAAAGAGTTTCTGCAAAACAGAAATAGAGAATATAAACATGTATATCTCAAATATTTGTGAAGTCGGCTTGCAAGGCGCGACCAAAAAAGGACTAGTTTTTAAAAACTCAGTTTGTTGCTTCAAAGAAGCGTGTCATAAAGCCTTTCATCCCGTAAGCCAGCTGTCACGTGATATAAATCCATCGTTTTAACCTTAACTAGTTCAGGGTCTTCCGAGAAGATTGACTGTTAAGAGTACGAACGGGCCACATAGCGGAGAGACTACGGCAGACAGGTGAGTTTATCCTAGCTTTCTGTAAGCCGGCTCTCACGTGACATAAACCGCCATTTTAACCTTGACAAGTTCAGGGTCATATAAAGATTGACTGTCAAGAGTACGGCGGGTCACCTGGCGGAGTAACAAGTTGCAAACATGCATGTTTAACCCATATATGGCATATAAAGCTGGTCAAGAGGGTATGAAGGCTAAACTCAGTGAGTTGGAAGCCCCCAAGTAACCTTATGATCAACCAATGAATACTCAGGCACAGAAAATATGAGCTGAAACGATAGAGCCCCGAAATTTGGGAATGCCGGCTTTATTACGTTGATCATAAAAAGATATGTACATCAATGAAGGTATATACAATGATGAGAGCCAGTGGCTCAAGTGTAGTAAGGCCGAAGATGAGCAATGTTCCATGGCCTGCGGGTCTCCTCCTCAGATGTGCGGGAATCTTTGTTCTCATGTATGTCGATGAGGTAGTAGGACCCATTGTTGAGGTTTTTGCTGACCACAAAAGGCCCTTACCAAGGAGGTGAAAGCTTATGCATCCCTGTCTGATCTTGAATCAAACGGAGCACTAAGTCACCCTCCTGAAAGGTCCGGCTTCGAACTCTACGGCTATGATAGCGACGTAGGTCTTGCTGATATATTGCTGAATGAGCCGCCGCAAGATCATGCTCCTCCTCAAGAGCATCCAAAGCATTTTCACGCGTCGTCTCATTGTCAGCCTCCACATAAGCCGCCACTCTAGGCGAGTCATGACGAATATCACTTGGGAGAATTGCTTCTGCTCCATAAACCATGAAGAAGGGTGTATAACCTGTTGATCTGTTGGGGGTGGTCCTAATGCTCCAAAGAATCGAAGGAAGCTCTTCCACCCAACAACCCAGAGTCCTTTTTAAGGGAACCATGAGTCGGGGTTTGATTCCTCTCAAAATCTTCTGGTTAGCACGTTCTGCCTGACCACTGGACTGAGGATGTGCAACTGATGAAACATCAAGCCTGATGTGCTCTCATTGACAAAATTCGTTCACAGCACCTTTAGACAAGTTCGTACCATTATCAGTGATGATACTATGAGGATAACCAAAGCGGAAAATCAGCTTCTTGACAAACTGAACTGCAGTAGCCACCTCACAATTGCTGACCGGCTCTGCCTCAACCCACTTGGTGAATTTGTCAACCGCCACCAGAAGGTGGGTCTTCTTATCCTTAGACCTCTTGAAAGGTCCAACCATATCAAGCCCCTAGACCACAAACGGCCAAGTGATTGGGATCATCCACAATTCCTGAGCCGGCACATGAGCTTGCCTTGAGAATTTCTGACACGCATGACACTTACTAATAATATCCTCTGCGTCTGCATGAGCCGTCAACCAAAAAAATCCATGACGAAACACTTTAGCCACCAATGATCGTGAGCCGGCATGATGACCACAGTCGCTTGCATGTATCTCTTGCAAAATCTCACGGCCCTCCTCAGGAGAGACACAACGTTGGAAAACTCCAGTCACACTGTATCAATGTAACTCGCCATTGATAATAGTCATAGATTGAGAACGTCGTGTGATCTGTCGTGCCAAGTTTTCAACCTCGGGTAACTCGCCACGAGTAAGATAAGCCAGATAGGGCAGCGTCCAGTCAGGAATAGCATGAAGAGCTGCCACCAACTGTCCCTCCGGGTCAGGTATAGCAAGATCCTCTTCAGATGGTAACTTGACCGAAGGATTGTGTAAGTAATCGAGGAACACATTAGGGGGCACCGGCTTACGTTGAGACCCAAGCCGGGATAGTGCATCAGCCGCCTCATTCTTCCGTCGATCAATGTGATCCACCTGATAACCCTTAAAGTGACCAGCGATATTATCAACCACCTAACGATAAGCCACCATAAGCGGGTCTTTAGAGTCCCACTTGCCTGAGACTTGCTGAGCCACAAGGTCTGAGTCGCCCAGACATCTGACCCGGCTTAAATTCATCTCCGTGGCCATACGAAGCCCATAGAGCAAAGCTTCATACTCAGCTGCATTGTTAGTACAAGGAAACATTAGCCTTAAAACATAACAGAATTTATCACCTCGTGGGGAAGTCAAAATAACTCTAGCCCCCGACCCTTCCAATTGCCTGGAACCATCAAAGTGGATTATCCAGTATGTGTTGTCAGGCTTCTCCTCAAGTGTTTGCAACTCTGTCCAATCATTTATAAAGTCCACCAAAGCTTGAGACTTGATGGCTATTCTTGGTACATACTTCAGATTATGAGGTCCAAGCTCAATTGCCCACTTAGCAACCCGGCCGGTGGCTTCTCTGTTTTGAATAATATCCCCCAAAGGAGCAGAGCTGACCACAGTAATAGGATGCCCAAGGAAATAATGTTTCAACTTGCGACTCGCAATGAACACCCCAAACACCAGCTTCTGCCAATGTGGGTTTCTTTGCTTGGATTTAGTCAAGACCTCACTGACATAGTAAGCCGGCCGCTGGACTGGGTACTCTTTTCCTGCCTTCTTGCGCTCCACGACAACTGCTATGCTGACTGCCTTATTATTAGCAGCCACGTACAGGAGCAAAGGCTCTTTGTCTATAGGAGCAGCCAAGATGGGCGTCTCAGCTAACTGTTTTTTAAGGCCTCAAACGCTTGATCAGCAGCATCACTCCAGATAAAGTGGTATGTCTTCTTCATCATCTGATATAAAGGAATTGCCTTCTCTTCCAGGCGACTTATGAACCGGCTCAAGGCCGCAATACGACCTGCCAGACATTGGACGTCATTGACACACGTCAGCTTAGAAAGCGAAGTGATGATCTTTATTTACTCCGGGTTAGCCTCAATACCCCGCCCTGAGACCAGAAACCCTAACAGTTTACCTGCAGGCACACCAAACACACACTTGGCCAGGTTAAGCATCATTTTGTAGACCCGGAGATTGTCAAAAGTTTCTTTCAAATCATCAAGTAGAGTCTCCTTCTTCCTTGACTTGACCACAATATCATCCACATAAGCATGAACGTTGCGCCCAATCTGATTGTGAAAACAATTCTGAACACAGTGCTGATAAGTCGCCTGAGCACTCTTGAGCCCAAAAGGCATAGAAACATAGCAGGAAGCCCCAAAAGGTGTGATGAAGGATGTCTTCTCTTCGTCTTTAACTGCCATTTTGATCTGATGATAACCAGAATAAGCATCCAGGAAGTATAAGCTCTCACAACCCACCGTTGCATCAATGATCTGGTCGATACGGGGGAGAGCGAACGGATCAGCTGGACAAGCCTTGTTGAGATCTGTGTAATCAACACACATACGCCATGTGCCGTTCTTCTTAAGGACAAGCACAGGGTTAGCCAACCACTCAGGGTGAAAAACTTCTACAATAAACCCAGCTGCCAAGAGCCGGGCTACCTCTTCTCCAATAGCCTTACATCGTTTTTTGTTGAAACGACGGAGGAACTGTTTGACTGGCTTAAACTTGGGATCCACATTAGGGTTGTGCTCAGCGAATTCTCTCGGTACACCCGGCATGTCAGAAGGCTTCCATGCAAAGATGTCCCGATTCTCACAGATGAACTCGATGAGCAGCTTTCCTATTTGGGATCCATATTAGCCCCCACAGTAAACTGCTGAGATGAGTCGCCAGGGACAAAATCCACTTGCTTAGTATCATCAGCCGACTTAAACTTCAACAGAGGGTCCTGTTCAGTAGTAGGCTTCTTCAGAGGGGTCATAACAGCCAGATCAACATTGTCCTTATAAAATTTGAGCTCCTCAGTAGCACAAGTTGATTCTGCATAAGCTGCAACTCTTTCCTCACACTCCAGGGCGACTTTATGATCACCATGTACCATAATTGTCCCATTTGGCCCTGGCATCTTAAGCTGCAAATAGATATAACAAGGGCGGGCCATGAACCAAGCATAAGCCAGCCGTCCAAACAGAGCATGATATGGACTCTTAATCTTGACCACCTCAAACCACAAGGTCTATGTTCGGTAATTCCTGTCATCACCAAAAGCCACTTTGATGGCTCGTGTCCGCGTCAGTATTTCCCCGAAGAGGAAGGGATGATGCAGCACAGCCTCGGAGCCCCCCTCCGGTACTTCTTTGGCCCAATAGGTGTCTTCTGGTCCAGAAAAATTCTCCAAAAAGTTTCGCTGCATTTGGACTCCGTTTGGTATTCATTTTATGCGAAGTAAAAAACAAGCAAAAAAACAGCAACTGGCACTGGGCACTATGTCAATAGGTTAGTCCCAAAAAATGATATAAAGTTGCTATAAAATGATTGTAAAACATCCAAGAATGATAATATAACAGCATGGAACAAGCAAAAATTATAGATACAGCATGGAACAAGCAAAAATTATAGATACGTGATACGTCCCCAACGTATCTATAATTTATGAAGTATTCATGCTATTATATTATCATTCTTGGATGTTTTACAATCATTTTATAGCAACTTTATATCATTTTTTTGGGACTAACCTATTAACCCAATGCCCAGTGCCAGTTGCTGTTTTTGCTTGTTTTTTACATCACAGGAAATCAATATCAAATGGAGTCCAAACACCACGAAACTTTTTGTGGATTTTTTATGGACCAGAAGACATCCAGTGGGCCAGAGAAGCACCTGGGGGGTCCCCCGAGGGGGGCACAATCCAACAGGCCGCGCCTGGGGGCCCAGGCGCGCCCAGGTGGGTTGTGCCCACCTCGGTGGCCTCCCGCAACCCCTCTTTGCCCTATAAATCACCAAATATTCCAAAAACCCTAGGGGAAGCCCTAGATCAGAAGTTCCGCCGCAGCAAGGCCTCTGTATCCACGAGATCCAATCTAGACCTCGTTTCGGCACCCTGCCGGAGGGGGAGATCATCACCGGTGGCCATCTTCATCATCCCGGCGACCACCACTATGAGGAGGGAGTAGTCCACCCTCGGGGCTGAGGGTTTGTACCAGTAGCTATGTGTTTAATCTCTCTCTCTCGTGTTCTTGAGATGCACAATCTTGATGTATCGCAGGCTTTGTTAATATAGTCGGATCATATGGTGTTTTCCCCTCTCTATCTTGTTGTGATGAATTGAGTTTTCCCTTTGAGATTTTGTTTTATCGGATTGAATACTTTTATGGATTTGAGAGCACTTGATATATGTATTGCATACGAATACCCGTGGTGACAATGGGGTAGTATATTGATTCACTTGATATATGTTTTGGCACTCAACTCGCGGATTCCTGAGGTGACATTGGGGTAATCTATGCATAGGGGTTGATGCACGTTCTTGTCTTTGTTTCTCTAGTAGAAATCTTGGGGCACTCTTTGAGGTTCTTTGTGTTGGATTGAGCATTACGAATCTGAATTTGCTTTGGTGTTATTTTAGTACGAACTCTTGGATAGATCGATCGGAAAGAATAGCTTTGAGGTGGTTTCGTACCCTACAAACAATTTATTCTTATGTTCTCCGCTAGATAGGAACTTTGGAGTGATTCTTCATTGCACGTTGAGGGATGGTTATATGATCCAATTATATTAGCATTGTTGAGAGATTGCACTAGCGAAAGTACGGACCCTAGGCCTTGTTTTCAAGCATTGCAATACCGTTTGTGCTCACTTTTGTCACTTGCTACCTTGCTGTTTTTATTTATTCAGATTATAAAAATATATTTCTACCATCCATATTACACTTTTATCACCATCTCTTCACCGAACTAGTGCACCTATACAATTTGCCATTGTATTGGGTGTGTTGGGGACACAAGAGATTTCTTGTATTTGGTTGCAGGGTTGTTTGAGAGAGACCATCTTCATCCTATGCCTCCCACAGATTGATAAACCTTAGGTCATCCACTTGAGGGAAAATTGCTACTGTCCTACAAAACTCTATGCTTGGAGGCCCAACACGAGTCTACAAGAATAAAGTTACGTAGTAGACAGCAAGCTCTTTTCTGGCGCCGTTGCCGGGGAGGTGAGTGCTTGAAGGTATATCTTTAGATCTTGCAAATGAATCTTTTAGTTTCTTGTTTTTGTTGGGGAACATGCAATTTCAAAAAAAATCCTACGTTCACGCAAGATCTATCTAGGAGATGCATAGCAACGAGAGGGAGAGTATGTCCACGTACCCTCGTAGACCGAAAGCGGAAGCGTTAGCTTAACGCGGTTGATGTAGTCGAACGTCTTCGTGATCCAACAGATCAAGCACCGAACGTACGGCACCTCTGAGTTTGGCACACGTTCAGCTCGATGACGTCCCTCGAGCTCTTGATCCATTTAAGGACGAGGGAGAGTTCCGTCAGCACGACGGCGTGGCGACGGTGATGATGAAGTTACCGGCGCAGGGCTTCGCCTTAGCACTACGACGATATGACCGAGGTGTATAACTGTGGAGGGGGGCACCGCACACGGTTAAGACAAATCTTGGTGTGTCTTTGGGGTGCCCCCCTCCCCCGTATATAAAGGAGGGAGGGAGAAAGGCCGGCCCTCCTAGGGGCGCGCTAAGTGTATGGAGTCCTACTAGGACTTCCAAGTCCTAGTAGGAATCCCTTTCCCTTTTCGGAGTAGGAGAGAAGGAAAGAGGGAAAGAGAGAGGGAGTAGGAAAGGGCAAGGGGGGTGCCGCCCCCTTCCCCTAGTCCAATTCGGACCCATGGGGGGGCGTGTGCCACCTCCCCTTTGGCCTGCCTCCTCTTTTCCCGTATGGCCCAATAAGGTCCATTACTTCTCCCGGTGAATTCCCGTAACTCCCCGGTATTCCGAAAAATACCCGAATCACTCGAAACCTTTCCGATGTCCAAATATAGCCTTCCAATATATGAATCTTTACCTCTCGACCATTTCGAGACTCCTCGTCATGTCCGTGATCTCTTCCAGGACTCCGAACAAACTTCGGTCATCAAATCACATAACTCATAATACAAATCATCATCGAACGTTAAGCGTGCGGACCCTACGGGTTCGAGAACTATGTAGACATGACCGACACACATCTCCGGTCAATAACCAATAGTGGAACCAGGATGCTCATATTGGCTCCTACATATTCTACGAAGATCTTTATTGGTCAAACCGCATAACAACATACGTCATTCCCTTTGTCATCGGTATGTTACTTGCCCGAGATTCGATCGTCGGTATCATCATACCTAGTTCAATCTCGTTACTGGCAAGTCTCTTTACTCGTTCTATAATGCATCATCCTACAACTAACTCATTAGTCACATTGCTTGCAAGTCTTCATATGATGTGCATTACCGAGAGGGCCAAGAGATACCTCTCCGATACTCGGAGTGACAAATCCTAATCTCGATTTATGCCAACCCAACAAACACCTTCGGAGACACCTGTAGAGCATCTTTATAATCACCCAGTTACATTGTGATGTTTGATAGCACACAAAGTGTTCCTCCGGTATTCGGGAGTTGCATAATCTCATAGTCAGAGGAATATGTATAAGTCATGAAGAAAGCAATAGCAATAAAACTTGACGATCATTATGCTAAGCTAACGGATGGGTCTTGTCCATCACATCATTCTCTAATGATGTGATCCTGTTCATCAAATGACAACATATGTCTATGGTCAGGAAACATAACCATCTTTGATAAACAAGCTAGTCAAGTAGAGGCATACTAGGGACGCTCTGTTTGTCTATGTATTCACACATGTACTAAGTTTCCGGTTAATACAATTCTAGCATGAATAATAAACATTTATCATGATATAAGGAAATATAAATAACTACTTTATTATTGCCTCTAGGGCATATTTCCTTCAATTTTATCACTAGTTTGGTTTACAAAAGAAAACTACATAAAAAAATGGAATTGAGGTTGCATCATATTATTGATCATCTTTATGATATCTTTCTTGAAAATGATGGATCGAAAAATTGTGCTCAATTGTTAGAAGAAGAAGTCAATAAAATGTTTGGCACAAAATTTTTGAATGATGAGCATGATTGCAATGTTGTTAGTATGAATTCCTTGAATATCCAAAATGCTAATGATTATTGCACTAGTCATGAGAAAAATGTCTCCTATAAGAATTTAAATTTTTGCGGAGTGAATTGGGAGTGCAATTGCACACCAAAAAGGGAAGATAGATTTTGTAAGAGGCATAAATATTTAGAAACAAAAAAATTGCAAGAGAGGCTAGATGATTGTGCTGAAAGATTTAATTTTTTTTCGCCATCCTTGTGAACTTTGCAATGAACATGGTCATTTAAATCTCCAATGCAAATTCTTTCATGATCAAATCATGTCCAAAAATTGTGATAACTTGATTACCCTTGAGCATCATAAAGAGCTTAGTCTTCTTTTGAGGTATGAAGAAATGAAACGTATAACTAAGGGTATTCCAAAATTTAATCTCGAGAGATTTCTTGATTTTGATCTAGAGGAAATTTATATGTTTTGTGCGGTAAATTGCATTGAGAATCCTTATATTGCCAACTATCTAAAGACAAGAAAACAAATAGAGTATGAAGAGAGTATTAATGAAAGGGAAAATATTTCCCAATACCCTCCTAGTGTTTATTATGATGAATCAGGTAACGAGGAGGAGCTCCCTGTTCAATCAATCTCATCAATAAGAAGCTTGAAAAGATTTATTAAACCCACACATGATGTGGTGAAGAAGAAGAAAAGAAGAAAGAATAAAGGTAAAAAGGTATCTCTCCCAACCGATGTTGCCTCTATTATTGTTGTGCCTCATGAAAATGAATCAAAATTAATTATGGAAGATGATGCAGTTGATGATGATTTTGTTATGCCTATTGCTTGTTGTGATGATTATGATTGGGAAGATAATGATACTTCTTATAATCTTGGAAATCTTTTTGGCACCAACTTGGGAAATTATGATGATAACAATTGTTATACCGTTGGTGCTATTCATACTATTAATGATGAGGGTGATTATGCTTATGATAT
This sequence comes from Thinopyrum elongatum, assembly GCA_011799875.1. Lineage (NCBI taxonomy): Eukaryota > Viridiplantae > Streptophyta > Magnoliopsida > Poales > Poaceae > Thinopyrum > Thinopyrum elongatum. The sequence goes on from CM022303.1 coordinate 65,617,240, forward strand.
GCCAAGCCACAAGCTTGGGGATGCTATGTTTGATGAGAATGACATGTTTGAGAATTTATTTGCTGCAATTACTTTTTGTCCCAAGCTTGGGGATGCTATGCTTAATGAAGATGATCTTTTTAGTCCCCCTACTTTGAATGATCAAATTTGCTATGATGATTGCATGCCTCCTATTTATGATGAGAACAAAGTTGCTACTTATGATGATTATTGTGATGATACTTATGTTATAAAAAGTAGTGATGATTATATTTATAAAACTTGTCATAGTTATGATTACCCTTTTCCTGAACATTACTCTTTTAATGTGGGAACAATTTATAGTATTCGAGTTCATATGATACTCCCACCATTGTGAATGAGGAGAAATTTTCTTATGTGGAGAGTAATAAAATTTCTATGCTTGGGGATCATGAAAAGAATGTTTTATGTGATGGTTATATTGATGAATCTATTCATGATGCTACTGAAAATTATTATGAGAGAGGAACATATGATTCAGAATGCTCTTGTTATGTTTCAATCCTTATCTTTTATGCGAGCATCATTGAACTTATCATGCCTAGCTAAAAGGCATTAAAGAAAAGCACTTGTTGGGAGACAACCCAACACTTTTACCTACTGTTTTTGTGTGTTCACATGATTATGCTACTGTAGTAATCATGTTTTATTGCTTTTGTTTCAATAAAGTGCCAAGTAAAGCCTTTGGGATAATGTGGATGATAGTTGACTTGAATCTGTGCAAAAACAGAAACTTTTGCGCTCAGTCCAGGAATTTTGAAAATTCACTGGAACGTGCTTTTGATCTAAATTTTTTTTAACAGGTGATAGATATACAAATTATTTACGTTTTCCTAATTTTTCAGAATTTTTGGAGTAGCAGAAGTATGATTGGAGTACAGATTACTACAGACTGTTCTGTTTTTGACAGATTCTGTTTTCAATGCATAGTTTGCTTGTTTTCTAGTTTCTATGGCTTATATTGCTTAATATAAATTGTGGAAATGATATGCTACAGTAGGAATTGTGTGGAAACAATTATGAATCTTGTCTTTGACAGTACCAAAGTGAAATGGTTTGCTCTTTATCATACTAACCTATCTCACGAAGTTCCGTTAGGTTTTGTGTGATTGAAGTTTTCAAGTTTTGGGTGAGATATCGATATGAGGAGAATAAGGAGTGACAAGACCCTAAGATTGGGGATTCCCAAGGCACCCCCCAAGGTAATATTCAAGGAAGATCCAAGCAACTAAGCTTGGGGATGCCCCGGAAGGCATCCCCTCTTTCGTCTTCAACATTATCGGTAACCTCACTTGGAGCTATATTTTCATTCGTCACATGATATGAGTTTTGCTTGGAGAGTCATTTTCTTTTATTAGGATTTTCTTGCTGTTAGTTATAATAATGTTTTGCATCTTTTATTTCAATAAAAGTGGCAAGGATTGCCATCACCATGCTTATTTTGCAAATATATGAGTTGCTGTTTCAAAACAGAAAGTTTATCGCTGTTACATTAATTATCCAGAAAATTCAGAACGTGATAAAATGTTGAAACTTTCTGAACAATAAGCTCTGATAAATTTTCTACAGCGTGATAAATTTTCATAATTTTTGGAGTTTAATAAGTATTGATACTCTTGCATTCTTTATAGACTGTGCTGTTTTGGCAGATTGCTGTTATGTTTGCATTGTTTGCATATGTTCGCTTGTTTAATGATTCTATTTGAGGATAGGAGTATTAAATATGCAGAGGCATTTAGTATGCAATGTTGAATAATAATTTTAGTGATTTGCTACAGTAGAGAATGATAAGGTTTTTACATTGGTTTATACTAACTTATCTCACGAGTTCTTGTTGAGTTTTGTGTGGATGAAGTTTTTAAGATTTAGGGAAACCGTGATATAAAAGGAATTAAGGAGACACAAAAGCAAAAGCTTGGGGATTCCCAAGGCATCCCAAGATAAAATTTCAAGAAGTCTCAAGCATCTAAGCTTGGGGATGCCCCGGTAGGCATCCCACCTTTCTTCATCAACAATTATCGGTTAGTATCGGTTGAGCCTAAGTTTTTGCTTCTTCACATAAGTTGTACTATTCTTGGAATGTCATTTTGTTTTGGTTTGCTTTCTGTTTTAATAAAATACTTAGATCTGAAAGTTTTTAAATAAGAGAGAGTCCACAATTAGCTACCTATTTACTTAACTACTCGCTTGATCTTCACTTATATCTTTTTGGAGTAGCTTATCATTTACTCTTGTGCTTCACTTATATCCTATGAGTAAATTGTTGAATGAATGGAATATCATGAAGTTGAAATTATATATTCATATCATGCCTAGTGGTAGCTGTAGGAGATATGCCCTAGAGGCAATAATAAATGTTATTATTTATCTCCATGCTCATAATTATGTTTATGTTCCATGCTATAACTGCTGTGGTTCCTGAGCCCGTATATCCATAAAGGCTCTGGGGAAAACCCATGTGCACGTGTGGAATAATAAACGGTAAAATGTATTCCTAGTCATGCCTCTAAGACTAGCTCAAGTGTTGCATGATGATTATGTTTTCCCAATCATGGACATGTCTATGCCAGCAGCTTTGAGGGCGTAATGTTAGAAGAACATTTGTGTTGAATCGACCCGAATTGATGTTATGCTATGAGATACTTTCATCACAAGTTAATGGTTAATAACACAGAGATGGTTAATGTTTGCATGATTCCTCAGACCATGAGAGTATCGAGTTTCTTCATGCTTGATTCATGAACTTTGGGGTTTGTTAAACGTCATCCGTAACTGGATGGCTATTACGGCGGCTTACGGGTTCAAGGGAAAGTATGTCAAGTAACTTGATAGGTCAAGATTGGGATTTGCTCCTCCGATGATTGAGAGATATCTCTGGGCCCTCTCTGTGTTACGGTATCCATCATCGTCTGGCCAGACACTTTGTGATTTGCTCATAGGGATGCCGGAACATAGGAACGAGAAAAGAGAACAATACCGGTAACGAGGTAACTGGCATAGTGGACAAAGTTGTTGATCCACGGGGATGCCAATACATCTCACCTCGTGTATTTGTAACATATCACGAAGCAACAGGAATAGCACACGGCAACTGGAGGTTCACTCGAATATTCATTCGTGTGGGTATAGGGGTCAATATGGGTGTCCATGGCTCCGATGTTGATCATTGATCGGAAGGGGTTCCAGGTCATGTCTATACTTCACCGAACCTATAGGGTCACATGCTTAAGGGTCATCTATCTGCTGAATACTAGACAGGGAGTCTGAGAGAAAGTTTCTGGAAAAAGTTTTCGGAGACAGCGGAAAAGTTCCAAAGAGAGAGGTCACCGGATGAGTTCCGGTGAAACTGAAAAGCTGTTTCAGAGGATACCGTAAAGTCAAATTGGTTTCGGCACATGCCTGATAATTCTTGGAGGGTGCCAGAATCATTCTGGAAACTTCTGGGAATTTTCCGGGATGAAAACCGAAAATGTTCCGGAGCTGCCGCAACCGCTTCAGATGCTTTTCGCAGTTGAAAATCACTAGTCTGGAATTGTTCCAGAACATGTTGAAAATTATTTTAGTGGGTACTGGAAATGTTCTAAGCCCACATAAATATTTTCAGTTCGAACGGACACTGAAAAATGTCGTCGTGAATAGTGAAAGTGCTTTTTGGGATATTTTTTGGAAAGCCACCTTTTAGGGCTTTTACAAAAAGGCTTCTAGAAGGGCATGGGGGCCATGGGAGCCCCTCATGGGGGGCCCCCAAGGGTTTGGCCGGCCAAGGGAGGTGGAGCTCCTTGGAGCTCCACATGGCATCCCATTTTGTCCATATTACCCTCATGTGAAAACTTTTGCATGGGAGTTTTTGGTAATTTGGGAGGCACAGTACCCCTTGGGTTTTCCAATAAATAGGAGGTGAAGGGGCTGACCAAACCTCATCCATTCTCACATACACATGCCATGCAATGATCTGGCTTCTCTCTCCCTCCCCGCAAAATAGTTTCGTAGTGCCGAAAGGCAGTCTGTGTTCCGGTGGGAACTAGTTCTGGACGGCGAAGCCCTGCCGGATAGATGACACCGTATGTGTGCAACTCTGTAGAGAGGTCATAGTTTCGATCTTAGTGCCCGAGGGTCTGTTCGAGAGTGCCTCCCGAAGGGCTGTCGAAGTGACGGTCCGAGTTCTGTGAGTCCTCCCGAAGGGTTGTCCGAGTGACCGTCCAAGTTTCGAAGGTCCTCCCGAAGGGCTGTCCGCGACACCGTCCGGGGGACTGTCCGACCGCCTCCCGGAGGGCTGTCCGAGTGGCGGATGAGGGTATACATCCACGCGGTTGGGAGGTTGTAAATCCTAGCTGTGGGGATCTGCACCGCCGATCATCATCGACTCTACTTCTGCTGCGCTACGAGTCGGTAACGAAAAAGATCAAACCTTGTATGCAGTCTCCATTGTGGTCCTAGGCTGGTGCATAGGTCGGAAATTTTTTGTTTTCTGCTGCGTTACCCTACAGTGGCATCATGAGCCGTGCTATGCATAGATACAGGTTGCAATCTAGAATACATAGAGATTTATGGGTGTTGCACAATATAATTAGGTAGTAGATGAGATCTATTGCTGAAAAAAATTGTGCGGGAAGCAGATGAAATCTGTTACTCAATGTTCTTGTTGCTTCCCTGGAATTTGCATATTTTTGATCTTGATAACAGTATGGTGGAGTTTCAATGTTCTGGCAATCCGCGATCATGATTGATCAACGAAGTGCTAACAGTTCATTGAATTCCACCGTAGTTAAAAAGAAAGATGAAATTTCGCAGACAAAAGGGCAATGCAGATATGATCTGCACAGGGGTCATGCGTATGACGAAGTTCAGTATGGGGCTCGATATTTTATTATCTCGTGTTTCATACACCCCGCGAAGTTAATCTAGCGACTTGAATTATCTTACTTGATGATGGACGTTGGTAGCTTTGGTTTGTTTCGAAACCTTAGAAGCCACGAAAAACAAGTTTTTGCATGAACCTTTTAGAGACGTCTAACTTGGTTTTGCAGGATGGTTTGCATGTGCATGTGATTTGGTATAGCAGTGCTCATAATAATTTGATTATGTATGAGATGACTATATAATGTAAATTTATTAACATGACCTGCGTGTCATGATTCGGCATGATGGCTGGAGCCATATGATTGCACCTTAATGACCTGCTTGTCAACCTTGTTGTAATGCATTATTTTATTAGCTATAGAGATAGCAATATTATCTGGTGCATCGACAAGGTGGTGGCAATCTTCGCGAAGGTGAACACCGACGTGAATGCCGGAGACGAAGAAATGATAGACTTCTCCGTCAGAAAGGGCAATACCATATCATGCTATTATGAATTGCCTGAGATGTTTATCCCTTATGATTCACCCTTCTTGATTGCGTGGTAGTCGCTTTTATTAGGGTGATCTCTCACCAAAATATCAAGTAGTTAGTGTTCTCCCAAGTGTAGCACCGTCACGGCACCTAACTTTTCGGGGCATCACATGGATACATGGGTGCGAACGATTAGGGAAGTCTGAGGCGGGTGAGTTGAGACCTCGCAGCGAGATCACTTGATTGTCTTGACGTTCTGGAGGAGCGTCCTGAGCTCGAAACATGCCCATCGAAAGATGAACAAGAGTCACATAGAGATGTGATAGGCAAGTTGGCCTACCAATTGCAATTCTCGCCACTTGAGATGGATACATCCTTGGCGTTGAATTGTAATATGGATCTTGAATCGCTCACAATCAATTATGAGAGATATTGATTTGAGTGGGAGCGCACTGTAGAACTAATTCTTTTAATTCTTAGTGCAATTAATTATGGACACTGTCTAAGTGTTATATGCCTAATAGTTGTAGAATAATGGCTCGTGTTTCCACCTTCCCTGTTAAAGTTGAATAGCTGTTAAATATCTGGTTAAATCTTCACGGTTGGTAACGTAATGTGAGGATTGTCCTCAAGAGTGCCGAGAAGGATTTTGTCCTATCGCATACTTTCAGTATTCTCTCACTTACGTTATGGATCATATGACTCTCGTCCTTCGATCCAAAAGCTAGAATTCCGTTTCAGTCAAGTGCAATATGTTTGCTTCCATGAGACCCGAACTTCGAAAGTTTGGATAGTTATGTGATATTCATGGAATCTGAAAAACATTTTCAGAGACAGACAAAGGCTAAAAGATATGAGATATCCAAAGCAATGATTGTTTGCAAACTATTAGTGAAGGAGTTTACTATGCATTAGACTGATAAGAGAGGGATCCAGAAGAACGCCTGTCATATGATGAAAGGTGAATAAAACAACAACTTAAAGAGAAAGGAAGTGTCCGAAGGGTGTTAGTGAAACTTTCACGCCTAGGAAGTCCGGGGCTAACACCACTCTTAAGTTGGGTGCTTCTTCTGAGAGTAGGAGAAATACTAAAAGTTAAACTATTAGAAGTATAAAGGCAATAAGATAGAAGACTGGAATATCCAGCTCATGTATGAATGTCATACAAGTTTTTGATGTATAGAGGGCTGGTCAAAGATATAGTCCTTGGGAATTATGATTAAATAGTTAATCACTGATTCTTGGGTATTGTGAGTTAAATCACAAAGATACCCGCTCGATTGCATTCTGTTGCAACTCGATGTAAGAGCTACTATGGCCTGAAAGACTAGCCAGGAATGAGGTTTAGGTATACACAGGGAACATAGTAAATGTTACTATACCTTCCATTGGTGTATTACCGTCTGTATTTATTTTCATAATTCATTTAAGAGTTTTACACACTCTAGCCCATTGCATAAGGTATCTTGCAAGAAGGTTGTTCATAAGAGAACTTTTGATGTTCGGTGTTATGAATAACATAAGGGCCATACTTTCATTATGAATGAGATGTATGTTATGAATAATGATATTAATATATTACCTCTGTGTTTACTTTCATAATTCATTTTAGAGTTTCATACACTCTAGCCCATTGCACAATGTTTGTTGCAAAAGGGTTGTTCATAAAAACAACAATTGTTGTTCAGTATTATGAATAACATGAAGGGCCATACTTCCATCAAAGATGGGATGTACGTTATGAGTATTGATAGTAATATGATACATCCATTACACTGACGCTAAATGTCGCAAGACTAAAAGAATACCACACATGTGTGGCACTGCATTTGGTCACATTGGAGAAACCCGCATGGAAAATTCCATTATGATGGATTTTGAAGTCGTTTGATTTTGAATCATCTGACACTTGCAACTTTCCTCCGAAAAGTGAAGTGACTGAAATACCGTTCACAGGCCATAAGGAACGAGCAACAAACTTATTGGTGATCATACATTTTGATGTGTGTAGATCAATAAATATTGTTGCAAGTAGTGGATTTATCTATCTTCAGAAATGACTCAAGTAGATATAAGGATATTTACTTGATGAGACGTAAGTCTGGATCTTTTCAAATCATTCGAAAGGTTTTCAAAAATGAAGAAGAAGTTATTGTAACAAAAAAAATATGTTTCTACAATTCGATTGCAGAAAGGAATTTTTGAGTTACAAGTTTAGTGAATGTGTGATGAGTTGTGAAAGGGGTTTCATAACTTGCACTTCCCGGAACACCACTGCGAGTGGAAAGTCCGTGAAGATGTAATCGAACCATTTATGACATGGTAAGATCAAAGATGACATAAATAAATTTGCCATTATCCCTTTTAAAGAGTGATGCTTTAGAGACTGCGGCTTTTACATTGAAAAGAGCTCCATCAGGTCTGTTGAAATGACGCCATGGTATGGTACGCCCAACTATGTTATATCTTTTCTTAACATTTGGAATATGGGGCTTGTGTAAAAGGTTACAAACCTATTCCCAATCAGACAAGTGCTACTTTGTAGGTTATTCCAAGTCATTGGGTATTCCCCCATCACTATACCGAGGCAAAGGTTTTTTGCCACAAAACGGTATGCTTTTAAAGAGAATTGTTCTTGCAAAAGGTGAGTGGGAGGACAGTGCAACTCGATGAGATAACCAGTATCTTTGTCATCAGGTCAAAGGAAAGGAACCTTGGAAGTGATTCCGGAGTTTCCTACTGCGACTGATACGAAAGTCTCTACAATAAAATGTATGGACTTCGGTCGAACATGCAGCTGAACCACGTAGGCAAGGCTCGTGCAAACCTCTCAGGTGCGCAACGAGATATTGTTGTTAGACAACAGTATACCTACAATACACAAGGAAGCATTGATGGGCCCTGACTCCGGAATTGGCTAAATGCCAATACAATCCGAGATAGTTTCCATACAAGTGATTCAAGATTAAAATCTTGATACACCTTTCGGAAGACTTAGAGTCTAACGAATATTTATGGAACTAAAAACTGATACGGATAAAAATGTTTTATCCATAAAGCTCGACTTGTTGAAATAACAAGTTCAAGGAGTTGACTATGATGAGGATGTTTCACCGTAGTGATGCTTAAAGTCGGTTCGGGTTGAACTAGCAATTAATACATATTTCAATCATGAGATATGAAACAAGGATGACGAAATGATTTCCATCTGATGGAAACGAAACCAAGGACTTGCACGTGTTACAGTCCAAGGTATTTTGTCAGTCCAGAGGATGCTAGTGAGTGTGCATACTTCAGAGTTCCAGCGATGGACAGAAGGGAGCAAAATGGAGTTGGAATATTCGTGTTTTGATGAAATGGTCAAAAGGGTTTTGACTTCATCAATGGGTAACTAAGATGCTTGTCATTCAAGAAAGTAAGTGGGAGCATAATAATATTTCAAAAAACGTTGTGTGCTTGACACATTGTTAATTGGAAATAAATTTCTTGACACGAATTAGGACTTCATTTGAAAATAGTTTTTTTTATGAAGTACTTGGGCTAAATAGCCTTAATATTAGGCATAATGATCTATGGAGATAGATTTACCTAATGGGGCTAAGAAATGAATACATATTGACAAGATGCTAAAACTTTTTAGCATTTAAAACACCAAGGAGTGATTCTTGTCGAAGTCACATGGAAAGAGTTTTTGCAAGACTCGGTGCCCCAAAACACTGATGAGCAAAATACATGATGGAAATTCCACACACTCTTGTGTTTGGATTAATCATGTAATCCATGGTATGTAAAACAACCAGATATGTCCGATGCTCCCAAGGAGTTGCGAGTATAGATACCAAAATGATCAAAAGTACTGATCATAGGACAACAGTGAAAAGTGTCATTGAGTGCTAGAGTAGCACTGATGACATGTTTTCTCGCAAGTGGAGATCATGAAGAGTTCGTTGTAAAATGTTACATCGATACAGTCTTCATCTTTTCTCCGTCCGATTTTTGATTTATATTGAGGGTTTTGTGTAACACACAATGTGGTGGCACAGCTAGTTGGAAAATGTTCCAAACAAGTTACTGTGGCGAATTCTATAACAGAGGCGAAGTATGTTGCCGCTTTTAAAGTGACAAAGAAGATGTTGAATCATATAGTTCATTCATGAACTTAGTACGGTTCCAAGATGGCTTTTGTCAATGGGACACTACTACAAGTAGTTGCTCCATAACTTAGTCTGAGGAATCCAGGTTCAACCTGTGATTCACATACATACAAAGCCAAGTCCACACAAAATATGAATTTTGTGAAAGCGTGAAAACGTAAGGATATGCAAAGATACACACGGAGCTGAAGTCGTCAGATCCGTTGGACATCAGGCTATACCACAAGCGAAGCATATTTACACCAGTGTGCCACAGGTGTGAAGTGTATTAGCATTAACTAGATTATTGACTCTAGTGCAAGTGGGAGTCTGTAGGAGATATGCCCTAGAGGCAATAAAAAATGTATTATTTATCTCCATGCTCATAATTATGTTTATGTTCCATGCTATAACTATTGTGGTTCCCGAGCCCGTATATCCATAAAGGCTCTGGGGAAAACCCATGTGCACGTGTGGAATAATAAACGGTAAAATGTATTCCTAGTCATGCCTCTAAGACTAGCTCAATTGTTGCATGATGATTATGTTTTCCCAATCATGGGCATGTCTATGCCAGCAGCTTTGAGGGCACAATGTTAGAAGAACATTTGTGTTGAATCGACCCGAATTGATGTTATGCTATGAGAAACTTTCATCACAAGTTAATGGTTAATAACACAGAGATGGTTAACATTTGCATGATTCCTCAGACAATGAGAGTATCGAGTTTCTTCATCCTTGATTCACGAACTTTGGGGTTTGTTAAACGTCATCAGTAACTGGATGGCTATTACAGAAGCTTACGGGTTCATGGGAAAGTATGTCAAGTAACTTGATAGCTCAAGATTGGGATTTGCTCCTCCGACGATGGAGAGATATCTCTGGGCCCTCTCGGTGTTACGGTATCCATCATCATCTGGCCAGACACTTTGTGATTTGATCACAGGGATGCCGGAACACAGGAACGAGAAAAGAGAACAATACCGGTAACGAGGTAACTGGCATAGTGGACAAAGTTGTTGATCCACGGGGATGCCAATACATCTCACCTCGTGTATTTGTAACATATCGCGAAGCAATAGGAATAGCACACGGCAACTGGAGGTTCACTCGAATATTCATACGTGTGGGTATAGGGGTCAATATGGGTGTCCACGGCTCCGATGTTGATCATTGATCGGAAGGGGTTCCGGGTCATGTCTATACTTCACCGAACCTATAGGGTCACACGCTTAAGGGTCATCTATCTGCTGAATACTAGACAGGGAGTCTGAGAGAAAGTTTCTGGAAAAAGTTTTCGGAGACAGCGGAAAAGTTCCGAAGAGAGAGGTCACCGGATGAGTTCCGGTGAAACTGAAAAGCTGTTTCAGATGATACCATAAAGTCATATTGGTTTCGGCACATGCCTGATAATTCTTGGAGGGTGCCAGAATCATTCTGGAAACTTCTGGGAATTTTTCGGGATGAAAACCGGAAATGTTCCGGAGCTGCCGGAACTGCTTCAGATGCTTTTCGCAGATGAAAATCACTAGTCTGGAATTGTTCCAGAATGCATTGAAAATTATTTTAGTGGGTACTGGAAATGTTCTAAGCGCACATAAATATTTTCAGTTCGAACGGACGCTGAAAAATGTCGTCGTGAATAGTGAAAGTGCCTTTTGGGATATTTTTTGGAAAGCCACCTTTTAGGGCTTTTGCAAAAAGGCTTCTAGAAGGGCATGGGGGCCATCGGAGCCCCTCATGGGGGGGGCCCAAGGGTGTGGCCGGCCAAGGGAGGTGGAGCTCCTTAGAGCTCCACATGGCATCCCATTTTGTCCATATTACCCTCATGTGAAAACTTTTGCATGGGAGTTTTTGGTAATTTGGGAGGCACACTACCCCTTGGGTTTTCCTATAAATAAGAGGTGAAGGGGCTGCCCAAACCTCATCCATTCTCACATACACATGCCATGCAATGATCTGGCTTCTCTCTCCCTCCCCGCGAAATAGTTTCGTAGAGCCGAAAGGCAGTCTGGGTTCCGGTGGGAACTAGTTCTGGACGGCGAAGCCCTGCCGGATAGATGACACCGTATGTGTGCAACTCTGTAGAGAGGTCGTAGTTTCGATCTTAGTGTTCGAGGGGCTGTTCGAGAGTGCCTCCCGAAGGGCTGTCCAAGTGACAGTCCGAGTTCTGTGAGTCCTCCCGAAGGGCTGTCCGAGTGACCGTCCGAGTTTCGAAGGTCCTCCCGAAGGGCTGTCCGCGACACCGTCCGGGGGACTGTCCGAGTGGCGGATGAGGGTATACATCCTCGCGGTTGGGAGGTTGTAAATCCTAGCTGCGGGATCTGCACCGCCGATCATCATCGACTCTACTTCCGCTGCGCTACGAGTCGTTAACGGAAAAGATCAAACCTTGTATGCAGTCTCCATAGTGGTCCTGGGCTGGTGCGTAGGTCGGAAAATTTTTGTTTTCTGCTGCGTTACCCTACAGTAGCTTCACAATGGGTTTAGAAAGTGAAATCTTTTGAGGCTTGACATTCACAATATTGGTCATACAAGTAATTCATGAATGATTAGTAGAAGGAAGAGAACTTTCACATGCAAATACACTATCTTGGAAATCTTTTGTGATTGTGAGCCCCCATCAAAATATTATATGCCAAAATTGTTGACGTTGGACAAGGAAGACAATGTAATGATTTATGTTTATTCATATTCACATAGAAGTTATATTGTCATAGATCCTTCAACATGTGGTGCTTGCCCCCCATCTTTGCTAGCCAAAAATTCCGCACTAAGTAGAGATACTACTTGTGCATCAAAAAACCCTTAAACCCAAATCTTATTTTCAAGAGTCCACCATACCTACCTATGGATTGAGTAAGATCCTTCAAGTAAGTTGTCATCGGTGCAATAAGGCAATAAAAATTGCTTCTAAAAGTGTAAGATCATTTAGTGTAAGAGAAAATTGAGCGTTGTACGAACTTGTGATGGTAAAGAAATAAAAGCGACAGATTGCATAATAAAGGTTGCCATCACAAGGGGCAATATAACGTGACGTTCTTTTGCACTAAGGGGTTGAGCATACAAACAAATAAGCGCATGGCAACCTCTGCTTCCCTCTGCGAAGGGCCTATCTTTTACTTTTATGTATTTACTTTTATGCAAGAGTCAAAGTTTTTCTCTCTATTCCTTTTTATTTTTCTCCTTTGGCAAGCATCATGTGGTGAGGAAAGATCTAGGAACGTATGTCCAGTTGGATATGGGTGGCATGAGTTATTATTGTTGACATCACCCTTGAGGTGAATACGTTGGGAGGCGAAATTATAAGCCCCTATCTTTCTATGTGTCCGGTTGAAACGTTTTGCTCATGTGTATGCGGTGAGTGTTAGCAATCATAGAAGACTATATGATGGTTGAGTATGTGGAGCTCTTACTTAGACTCTGTTGAATGAGTTGAATTGCAATTGTTTGGTGACTAAGAATATGGGTTGTTGAGTTTCAAGAGAATTCATTTTTTGAACCTTAACATGTGAATTGGTTGCTACTTTAACATGATGAGTTTTATGAGAAAGAGTTGCTATTATGATGCTAGGAAAAGTGATTGAAATTACTATTGATCAAAATTATGCACTTTGCTAGCATTCACACTTCATAAATTATTTCTTGTATCATTTACCTACTCGAGAACGAGTAGGAATTAAGCTTGGGGATGCTGATACGTCTCCAACGTATGTATAATTTATGAAGTATTCATGCTGTTATATTATCATTCTTGGATTTTTACAATCATTTTATAGAAACTTTATATCATTTTTTTGGGACTAACCTATTGACCCAGTGCCCAGTGCCAGTTGCTGTTTTTGCTTGTTTTTTACATCGCAGGAAATCAATATCAAACGGAGTCCAATCACCGCGAAACTTTTTGTGGATTTTTTATGGACCAGAAGACATCCAGTGGGCCAGAGAAGCACCTGGGGGGTGCCCCAAGGGGGGCACAACCCACCAGGGTGCGCCTGGGGGCCCAGGCGCGCCCAGGTGGGTTGTGCCCACCACAGTGGCCTCCCACACCCCCTCTTTGCCCTATAAATCACCAAATATTCCAAAAACCCTGGGGGAAGCCCTAGATCAGAAGTTCTACTGCCGCAAGGCCTCTGTATCCACGAGATCCAATCTAGACCCCGTTCTGGCACCCTGCCGGAGGGGGAGATCATCACCGGTGGCCATCTTCATCATCCCGGCGACCACCACGATGAGGAGGGAGTAGTCCACCATCAGGGCTGAGGGTTTGTACCAGTAGCTATGTGTTTAATCTCTCTCTCTCGTGTTCTTGAGATGCACAATCTTGATGTATCGCGGGCTTTGTTAATATAGTCGGATCATATGGTGTTTTCCCCCCTCTATCTTGTTGTGATGAATTGAGTTTTCCCTTTGAGATTTCATTTTATCGGATTGAATACTTTTATGGATTTGAGAGCACTTGATATATGTCTTGCATACGAATACCCGTGGTGACAATGGGGTATTATATTGATTCACTTGATATATGTTTTGGCACTCAACTCGCGGATTCCCGAGGTGACATTGGGGTAATCTATGCATAGGGGTTGATGCACGTTCTTGTCTTTGTTTCTCCGGTAGAAATCTTGGGGCACTCTTTGAGGTTCTTTGTGTTGGATTGAGCATTACGAATCTGAATTTGTTTTGGCGTTATTTTAGTACAAACTCTTGGATAGATCGATCGGAAAGAATAGCTTTGAGGTGGTTTCGTACCCTACAAACAATTTATTCTTATGTTCTCCACTAGGTAGGAACTTTGGAGTGATTCTTCATCGCACGTTGAGGGATGGTTATATGATCCAATTATATTAGCATTGTTGAGAGATTGCACTAGCGAAAGTACGGACCCTAGGCCTTGTTTTCAAGCATTGCAATACCGTTTGTGCTCACTTTTGTCACTTGCTACCTTGCTGTTTTTTTTATTCAGATTATAAAAATACATTTCTACCATTCATATTACACTTTTATCACCATCTCTTCGCCGAACTAGTGCACCTATACAATTTGCCATTGTATTGGGTGTGTTGGGGACACAAGAGATTTCTTGTATTTGGTTGCAGGGTTGTTTGAGATAGACCATCTTCATCCTACGCCTCCCACGGATTGATAAACCTTAGGTCATCCACTTGAGGGAAAATTGCTACTGTCCTACAAAACTCTGCGCTTGGAGGCCCAACACGAGTCTACAAGAATAAAGTTGCGTAGTAGACATCAATACGTTGGAGACGTATCACACTTCCAGTGATATCTTCCCGACAGGATAAGCCGACTTACCAGGCACCACACCATGAAAAACTATAGAGGACGGCTTGAGATCCTTGTCAGTCAGATTCATCCGGCGAAAGGTGTCGTAGTACAGGATGTTGATGCTGCTATCACCGTCCATGAGTACCTTAGTGAATTTATAGCCGCCCACTTGAGGGGCTACCACCAATGCTAGATGACCTGGGTTATCAACCCGGGGCGGGTGATCCTCCCGACTCCATGTGATTGGATGCTCTAACCATCACAGATATTGGGGTACTGCCGGCTCAACGGCATTGACTGCTCGCTTGTGGACCTTTCAGTCACGCTTACACATGTTCATAGTGAAGACGTGATACTGACCCCCATTAAGCTGATTTGGATTACTCTAATACCCTGACTGATTATTGGGCTGCTGGTTACCCTGACCAGACTGCTGATTATGACCACCATGGTTGCCTTGACCCTGATAACCAGAATTTGATCCGCCACCACCAAAGCCGGAGCCCTGAGAGCCGGATCTTGACCCGCCTGGCGGCCCATTGCCGCCACCATGATGCTGGTTGAGGCTGTAATTCCTGAACTCCCGCATAACATAACAATCCTTCCAGGCGTGAGTGGATGGCTTGTTAGGAAAACTATGCTTCGGGCAGGGCTCGTTAAGCATCGCCTCAAGGTTAAAAGGCTTTGCTCCGCCAAAAGGCGGCTTACCATTACCGTTACGGTGCTGGTTTTTATGCCCAGTGTTGGTGTTAGCTACTAGATCCGACCCACCATCGGGGTGTCTCTGCTTACCACCATTACCCTGGTTGTTGCCATTATTCCCTGTTACATTCTGCTGCTGACCCTTACCGTTTCCGTTCTTCTTGCCCTTGTTGGATTTATCATCATCAGAACCAGGATCCTTCGTGTTATCAGAGTCTGCATACTTAGTGAGAGCCGCCATGAGTTCTCCCATGTCTTGACAAGTGCATTTGAGCTGCCCAAGCTTCTGCTTAAGGGGGATGAAGTGACAATTCTTCTCTAAAATCAGAACCGCCTGACCCGCCGCGATACTGTCAGATGAGTGAATAATAGCGGAGACCTGCTGGACCCAATGATGGGCCGACTCATCCTCACGCTGCATGCAGTGATCCAGATCAACAATTGTCAGAGGCTGCTTGCATGTTCCTTTAAAGTTTTTGATAGAACGCGCCTTTAACTCTGCCCACGAATTGATGGAATTGGGAGGTAAGCCTTTCAATCACGTATGAGCTGTTCCTTCCAACATCATCGTAAAGTATTTGGCACAGACGGCATCATTGACATCCAACATCTCCATGGCTAACTCATAACTCTCAATCCAAGCCTCAGGAGGGAGATCAACTGTATAATTGGGCACCTTGCGAGGGCCCTTAAAATCCTTGGGCAAACACTCGTTACGCCAAGCCGGCACTAAACACGGCACTCCAATAGATCTGGAAATTGCACCGGCTCCCACCGAGGCCGATGGGGTCACCGAAGGCTGCTGATAAGCCTCCTGGTGAGCCACCTGAACATCATTCCTCAGATTAAGGGGTGGGTTAAGATCACGGGGCGGGTTACGTCGCCGCTCGCTACTAGAGACCGCAGGCGACTCAATACGCCGACTGTAACTACGGCTCAGGAGGGGAGTGGAATGCACCCGATCACGACTGTATGAATAAGCCGCTTGATGTGCAATGGCCGTCTATAAGAGCTCAACTGCATTCCGAGTTTCAACCGCGGCGGGTGACTTACCAGTGATTGGAATCGCCGCCAGCCGGGTTGCTGCTGCTAACATGTTATCCACCGGGTTAGAAAAGTGCCCGGGTGGCGTCAGGACACGTGGAGGCGGTGTCTGATTGGGGGGCGGGTTAGGCGCTAGCTCCTCCCTCCGAGGCGGCTCAGGCTGGCGAGGTTGAGCCGCTGCCCAATTCCTTGGTGCTTCTGGGTTTAACTGAGGATTCACCCTTGCATCTGGAGTGCTTGGACCTGCCCCAGGAGTGTCGAACAAACACCTTGGGTCATATATTGGCGGTAGGCGACTCTGATGCCTTCTGTAGAACACTGCATTAGACGCGTTCTGCTCCAAACTTAAGCGCCAAGTATCCGCCTTGATGCGTTCTGCCTCTACGTCAATCTAAGCCTTCAGCGCGGCTGTTTGATTGTTTTCAGCCATGATATCCTCTTGGACCTTGGTTATTTCTTCACGAACCTTTGCAATCTCTGCGTTGCGCTCTGCTTGGTTTGCCACAGTGACCTCTGTTGCCAACAACGCTGTCAAGGTACCCATGAGATCTAGTAACACTTGAGTCGACGACCTGTCTGACCCGGATCCACCAACCCTTACTACGGCCGGGTCAGAAGCTATTGCAGTCGCCGTCGAAGAATTGAGAGTCGGCCCTGTGCTAGCCATAAAGATAGCAGCCCTATACAGCAGCTCATAGGGGTCCGAAATACTGTCACCATCGGAATAGCCCCCAAGCCCGCCGTCTTGAAGCTGATAGATCGACTCTGTCTCTCCGGTTGATGACTCATCACCTGAGTAGATGAGAGTCTCTCCCCCAGATGCGAAATCTTCCGCAAGCTCCTTGCCATGCACGAAACCAACGAAAACGCGCTTCTGGCCGGGTTGAACCCTGGCGGGTTGCGCGCGCCAAGCCGGCTCAACGATGTCGATGCAGATGTCTGGCTCAGGCTCTGATCCACCGATCTTGCCGATGAAGACATGAATCCCGCCGAAGGGGACCCGGTACCCGTACTCGATTGAGTCAGCCTTGGGGCCCCAGCCAGCGTCATCGATGTAAAGCTTGCCGCGGTGACTCTTGGTCATCCTGCCAATGGCGTATCCCTCGATCCCTGGGAAAGAGCCCTTCAAGAACTCGAATCCACCGTGCGCTGGCCCCACACTGGGCGCCAACTGTCGTGGGGTTAACACGGCAGATGCCCTCGTGAAAGGACTTAGGTGCGAGGCCATGGCGACGGTGATTAGCTTAAAGGGGTTGAGCGGGATGAGAGACACGATTTTACCCAGGTTCGGCCCCTCGAGATCGAGGTAAAAGCCTACTTCCTGCTTTGAGTTGTATTGCTTGAGTATCGATTATAAGGGAGCGGATTCGCTTGACCTAGCTATCGATTGATTGTAACTTAGGTTTACCCGCCGCAGAGACTCGCCTTTATATACACAAGTCGAGGCCCTGGGCTTACAAGAGTCCGGTTCGGGTCATACTCCATGACCGACCCTAGTTCTAAGTCGCCTTACCTTGCTAGGCAAGTCGCCATCGGGCGGCTTACACTTCCGGGTCATGCACCGTCTAATGGCTCTGGGCCTTCGTCCTGCTCACCACGTAAGTCACCTCGCTGGCTCCGTGTCTTGGTCTCTTGGGCCTGTCTAAGGCCTTACTGTTGAGTCGGCAACATCTTAACCCGGCCCTTCTAGGGCGGGTCATATCGTGGGGTCATATCTCCAACATGGACCGTAGCGACCTGGCGGCCAGAGGAGATCCGTGCATGGACTGGGGCCCGCTGCAGCACGCAACCCACGGCACAGTAGGGGCTCAGGATGCCCTGCCGGGTGCGGGCCGGGGGTGGTACATCGCCACGGCGGCGCACGCCGCCGGAGTGGCCGGCGCCTCCTGAGTGCCGATGCCCAGATGAGGTGTTCCCGGAAGATCGCGGGAAGTCATGGTGGCGCGGCCAAGCCGGGGGTAGAGGCGGCGAGCCACCATCATGCGCGCTGCCCTAGCCAAGGGGCGGAGGCGGCAGTGGCGAGGGGAAATGGTAGTCAGAGGAGTGCCTGACATGGATGGAAACCGGAAAATGCAGCATCC
The DNA here is from genome assembly GCA_011799875.1 of Thinopyrum elongatum. Taxonomy (NCBI): domain Eukaryota; kingdom Viridiplantae; phylum Streptophyta; class Magnoliopsida; order Poales; family Poaceae; genus Thinopyrum; species Thinopyrum elongatum. The sequence continues at coordinate 65,635,841 of CM022303.1, forward strand.
CGACGGCAAACCGGAAAACGCGGTCTTGGTCGGCTCCTTCGTGTTCGTCCGGCTCGGCAAGGAGGAGCTCAGAGGAACAGGGGATGGCATCGGGGTTAGTAGTCCAAGCAGAAAGACAGAACACGGAAATGTCACTGCCATCTCAGGTCTCAGGCGCAAGCGCTTTGATGAGGCAGAATGGTCAGAAAAGCTAATGCGCGAAGGCGAGGTCCCATCCATGCTCCGGGATGCCACGGATTTCAGTGTCAACCCGAATGTGGAGGGCGACAGGCTCTGCCCCCTAGATGCGGCTCCATGGGTGAAGGAGGAGGCGAAAGCACCGGCCGCGCGCAGCGTTGGCTGCCACTCTATCCCGCATCGACAGATCCCGAAAACGGATGAGAAACTCAGCGTGGCAACAGGGGTGGACGGAGAAGTCAGACGGAGCAAGACCAAAGCGCTCAAGCAGGAGGGCGGATATGTCCGATGCCGAAACGCCGGAGCGGTTGCCGGCCACCATGGCGGTCAGAGCGCGCTACAGGGCGAGCTCGGTGGCGATGATGCGCGCGGTGAGGGGCAGGTAGCACACCACAACGGCGGGCCTTAAGCCAGGGTGGCTCGAGAGAGGGCTAGCCTCACGCGAAGATGAAAACGGTGCGCGGTGAGGCGGAGACGGTGTAGGGACCTGCGACGCCGGAGGCGAGGACTAGGACGACGCCACCAAGGAAGGGGAGGGCTCCGGCCTGGAGGACGCAGGCCAGCTGGGCCCAGCCACACTGGGGGCAGACGAACCCGGTGCGGGGGAAGAGACACGAGGCTGCTTCGCCGCCGGGGCGCCACCCAAGGATGCAGGGGACGCAGGCCGCGGCCAGGGCACGGTGCAGAAGCGGGCGACATGCCCCGGGAACCGGCACCGACGACAGCACACGTCTTGCTGGCACTCCGACCTGGGATGCCCGCGGCGAACACAGCGCGGGCACTCGTCGGGCGGCGGCGGCGGCGAAGGCAGGCGGAGGGTCGCGATGAGGGAGGCGACGGCGGCACGGGCGAGGACGCGGACGCCGGTGCCCGGTAGCTACCTCCCAGCCCGCCTCGGGGACGACCTCCTGGGGGGCGACCCGATGGATCTCGGAGTGGAGGCGCGCCATGGCGGACGGGGCCAAGGTAGCCAGAGGTGGGGGTGACGGGAGGCGGGCGGAGCCATCATCCGACAAGGGGACCTGGACAGCAGGGGAGGCGCAGAGTGCCTGGCGGTAGGAGCGCGGTGCAGATCCCGCGGAGGAAGGGCTGGAATCCAACCAGCGCTGTGAGCGAGCGCGGCCAGAAACAGAGAGAGGGGGTGGCCATGGCCGCGGGGTGGACGCCGGCACCGGAGTGGTGCCCGGCAGGCTGGAGGGTGGGCGCCAAGGCCGGAGTGGCCGACGGCGCAGCGGCGAGGGCGAGAGCTAGGCGAGGGCGAGGGCCAGCATGATAAAAACTAACTTGACAGTAATTCCCATCACTGCTTTAGTATTCTGTCAGTATGTATTTTGGCTAAGTCCGATTAGACACCATTATCTCCATAGATCATTATGTCTAATACCAAGACTATTCATTGCCTAAGTACTTTACTGAAAAACTAGTTTCAGTAAAGTCTTAATCCGTGTCAAGAAATTTACATAACTTCCAATCAACAATATTTCATGTACATATAGTGTTTAGAAATATTATCATGCTCCCACTCACTTTCTTGTAAATACAAGCATCTTCGCTTTAATCGATGAAATCAATTTATTTGACCATTTCATCAGTACGAAGATTTCAACTCCACTATGCTTGCTTCAGATCATTATAGGATCTCTTGAAGTTTGCATACTAGCATCCTCTGGATCGACAAAAATACCTTGGATCGTATCAAATATACAACCTTGGTTCTATTTTCATCTCATAGGAATCATTTTGACATCCATCTGTTTTATCTCATAATTGAAATATTCAGTAATTGCTAGTTTAACCCGAACTGATTTTAAGTATTGCTATGATGAGACAATCTCGTCATAGTCAATTCTTTGATCTTGTCATAAACTATTTGTAATAAGTCAAGCATTATAAAACATTTTTATCTTTGTCAGTTTATAGATCCATTACTATTCTTCAGACTCTAAGTCTTTCAAAGGGTTCATCAAGTTCTAAGCTTGATTGTGTGAATGGATACTATCTCGGATTATGTTGGCATATAGCCAATTTCCGGAGTCAGGTCCCATCAACGGTTCTATGTGAATTATAGGTTCATTGTTTGCCCAACAATATTTCGTCTGCATACCAAAAAGGTCTGCACGAATTTTCCAACCTATATAGTTCAGCTGCAAGTTCAACCATAGTCTCTATATCTCATGTAGAGGCTTTTGTATCAGTCGCAGTAAGAAATTCAAGAATTATTTTCAGTGTTTCTTTTCTTTGAGCTGATTACGAAGATTCCGCAATCTTGTCGAGTTGCACTGTCCTCCCACTCACTCTTTTGTAGAAAACATTTTCTTCAAAACTTCCGCACTCTATGGAAACACTTTGCCTCGGCGTAGTGATAGAGGAATACCCAACTTTTTGGGACAACCTACAAAGTAGCACTTATTTCAATAAATTTGATGGGGCTCCTTTTTCAGTGTGAAAGCCACAGTCTCTAAAGCATCACTTTGAAAGTATATTGGCGAAATAATTAATGTCATCTTTGATCTCACCATGTCATACATAGTTTGATTGCATCTACTTAAAACAATCTACTCTCAGTGGTGTTTCTAGGAGGTGCAAGCTTTATAGCTCATCAGACATTCGCTAAATTTGTAACTCAAATATTATTTTCTGCAATCCAATTGTAGAAACATAATTTTCTTGTTACAATCACTAGCAAAGTGGCCCGCTCGATGCGCGGGCTAGAATTTTGTAAAGTTCAATAATGAGAACATATTACTTGATTTTTCTAAAGAAAAATTGAAATCAAATTTGATGACATTAAAAGTATAATACTTTTGTGAAAATAGTCTTTTCCTATGTATGTTTGATTTTTTTATATGTAGATATATGTGTTATCCATTTATCATTCACCTGCTACGTATGCATCCATTACTAACTTTTTTCTATGACCAGCCGCGTATCGCATATTATATTTGTGTCATTTTCTTGCTTTTTATCATGTTGATTTTTTATATTTCTTTAAAAAAAATCTCATTATTTTCGTGTATGCATAGGTAAATATGCTCTTGATGTGCGTGATTGCCATATTAATTTTTATTTACTCCCTCCGTTCCTAAATATAAGTCTTTCTAGAGATTCCACTACGGACTATATACGGAGCAAAATGAGTGAATCTACACTCTAAAGTACGTCTATGTACATCCGTATGTAATCCGCATTGAAATCTCTAAAAAAACTTATATTTAGGAACAGACGGAGTGATTTTTACTATGAGTGTTTTTCAGTTTGGTATATAAAGTTAGAGTGTAATTAAATATTATACATATCCATTAAAATTGTCGTGTTAGATCTTTTTCTGTGACGTCCAGTAAGCAGTAAGCATAACCCATGTTAGCTCAGCTAGATTCCCATGTATATGTACAGCGGATGACAAGAACAAAGGGTATGAAATAGTGGAGAGGATAGTGATCTGACGCTGAGGACACATGGTCAGCCAGAGGAGAGGCTCGATCGATCTCACTGGTGGCCACATCGCCCGACCAAGCTGCCCCAAAACCGTAGAGACGGTGTTTAGTTGTCGCAGGGGACAGGACGATGGTCTGAGGGTGAAGACACATGGCTACCTAGAGAAGAGGCTCAGTCGATCTCGTTAGTTGCCCCATCGCCCGACCTATTATTTCAGAGCATGGAGGCGATGGATAGCTGGTCCAATAGGATTATGGAAGAGACGTCGGCATGATGTTTTACCGTTAGTGCTAGGGCTTGTTTTGGGGCATTTTTTTCGCTTGGGTATTATGCCATCTGCGTGTGGAGGTGGATAGGATTAGTGAAATTGGTTGGTCAAGATTTATTAATGGAAATTATCTTTAAAAAACAACGGTTAGATGTTGGCATTTTCTAGTGTTTTTTATATTTTCTGGTTAGCCATTAATGTATTTTTAATATAGAATAGGTACGTATCAAGTTACTTAGTCCCCACCTTTTAGTTTTTCTATACCTCCTTAATTTTCTTGGTATATTTTGGCACACCAGAAATTGTGTACTTTTGAGAATTTTTATTTCTTATTTTCATTCTATTATATGTTTTTAGCTTTTTGATCATTTTTCATTTATGGTATATCTCGTGTAGAGTATCAATGCATGCAGAGGCGGAGGACGAAAAAAAATTAAGGTGTGGCGAAGTCTCAAGGAAAGAACTTTTTTGATGCAAATCGAAAGAGTCAATACACACTACAAACGAAAAACTAAATACAATAAAAATGTAGCCATGTTTCAATAGAAAAACATACCTATAATCAAGCTTTCAATGGCATCTAGAACGTGCTAGTTAGGATTGCGTCGCGTCGGCCATCGGGTGGAGTGGCTGGTCGAGTGCGTGTGCGTCTCGATCGGGTCGTGCGTGCTCATCCTTTCCTTTGGGGGATAAAAGCCACTTTATTGATCAAATTCCACACAATGTTGGATGCAAACCGGGTCATGTGGCTGGTCAAGCCACACATGACGCCCCTGAGCTAAGGTACGAGCATATTTAGCTAACCTATGAGCTTAAAATTAACTTCAAGACTTTCAAAAATAAAATTACAGGAAAAAGGAGCTGATCTAGACTTGATCTGGTTGATAATGGTCCATGCGCCCACTGGTTACCTTTCAAGATATCACTGACCACTTATTTTGAACCTGATGATACGATAAAGTTTTGGACCTGAAGATCTTGCGCCAATAAGATAGCCTCTCGATAGCCTCCAGAGTTGCGGGATTAAATACCCCGGCAATAATCAAAGCAGAACTCCCCAAGAACATGACCTGGCTATCACGGCAGATCGCAGCCGCTGAGCCTCCTCTTTCTGCTATGACTCCGGCGTCTACATGTATTTTTGCAAAATTATCAGGTGGAGCTCGATCGAGACATCGAGTCGTGCGTGCTCGAACTGGCTCTACCGGTGGTCGCTGCTTCGTGCTTTTTTTTGAGGGGTTGCTGCTTCATGCTTGGGCGCTCGATCGAGAGACATCGAGTCGTGCGTGGCCTCGACGGATTCCTGGCCCAACTAGCTGGATGCGTCGGCCCATCTCTCCTTTTAGCGTAAAACAGCTAGCGGTCAAAACGAACCAGCGAGGCAGCCGTAAGATACAATAGGTACTAGTAGAATGCCCGTGCGTTGCCACGGGCATTTGAAATATTTTGTTGGAGTTATATATAAACATAACACATGTTAACTTTTACATGCATAGAAAAGATAGCCAAAAACAATCAGGTAATAAATAGATATAGAGTGAACACATCAACAGAAGTTCCTGAACTTCTATGGAGGATTTAAACAATCAAAGAACAAACGACAACTATGGGGAAGCCCAAATATACGTATCCCCCTTTTGTTTCCCATCTGTTGTTTTACAAAAATTGTAAAAACACAAATACCAAAATAGATATTAGACCAGTTTTATGTCCTTGGATCAGAAATAACCATGGTGATTGAGATCTAGATTCTAGAGTGAAAATGTTAGTCCAAACACAACAGTACTTGACATGTTTGATTTTTTTTAACTCACCTGCATAACAAGAAGATTAAGCAACACCATTGTCATGTTTCTCCAGCTCCCCACGTTATTAGACACTGATGTAGGTCTGAGCACCTTCATTGCCTCCAGTGGCACTGATAAATGCATCTGGCACCGTTCCCCTCAGTAATGGCCTCTTCGCCGCCATCTTTATAGTGGTACACAGAAATTATTGATGTTCACTGAAGCTAATAGAAAATATACCTGCAAGAATATACAAACCGCTGCCAATGCATTCAGGAAAACATAAAAACAGTATATTAAATTTTAAGAAAAAATATATTAATTCAGCCGCCCAATCCACAGACTGACAAGGACATAGTATGCCTCCCCTCCCAGTCCAGCTTCAGTAGAGATTAAATGGCTCTTCCTTGGCTCTCTTTCAATGCAATGTATCAGTGTAGAGAGTGAATTTTTGGAACATGGGTGCATTGGAGGACTTTATTTTAAATAGTTTAAGAACCACATTTAAAATTTCAAAAAATCCCGAAAATAAATCTACATGATAATATGGATATTACACATGTGTAAAGTTTAGTGATGAAATAAGTAAACATGTAAGCTACGCAAAAATGACAAAATGACTATATCTAAATAGTGAATAATACATGCACTGTTCATCTTTCAAAAATCACGATCTTATCATTTGTTTGTAACTCACATGGTTATTTATTTCGTCATCAGAATTTGCACATGTGTAACATACATCCATATGAACATGTGGAATTGTTTCTGGAATTTTTTGAAACTTCAAAATATCATTTTGACACTATTCAAAATATGGGGCTCCAATGCACCCGTCCACCAAAATGACTTTTTGTGTATCAATTCAAGTGTATATCATTCTAATCTTATTTTCATGTTCAAAACAACTGTACCTCTGCATGACTGGATATAGGTTCTACAACACAGGCATCTCCAAATATGAGAACTGGCGGAAGTAGTATAAGTAGTAACAATTCACTGTGAACATATCGGAAATCAAAATCCTTGTGGCCACGGTTCTCCTTGCTACCTATATGACAAACTGACATTGCAAAAATCACACAAACATACGACCCAGGGCATGGTAAGTGAAGAATTTGGATTCCATACCTCATGTTATAGCAACCCGGTGCACCGATCTAGTTGAGGAGCGGTGGATTTGGGGGACCGATAAGGGGCAGTACCACCCTTGATCAATCTTCGGCTCTTTTCCCTCCAGATTTTCATCTACATGATTTGCATTCACACCTTTAGCTGTGTTCCTAAGGTTTCTCAACAGGGACGTTCCGATGACCCTGATAAAGAAGCATCAGGATGATTATTCTCCATTCGCGAAATGTATGACAAAAATACGTATGTTAAAGGGCATGGAAAAGTAATGAAGTAAGCAAAATCACTATAGTAGTGAAAATGAAATATTATGATCAGGAACATGTGTGTTTCTAAATATCACCTGACGGCAAGTTAGTGGGTACAACAGGAGCAAAAGCAACCTTTTGTATACAATCCCAAAGCTTATTTACATTTTAATTCGGATTAGTTCATTGTCCAGTTAACAAAGTAGCTCCCGACCAAAATCTGAAGCAGTGCTCTGTTCCTGCAATTCATACAAAATAAAAACTTGATACATCTTGTGTGGTAAACCATCAAACAGATGGTTTGCGTCACTCCATGGTTCAGAGCACCTGCGAGCAAGGTGGTACAGCCGAAGAGCTCCACAATGTCCAGAGCGGAGCACGGCCTCCGGCAGGCCCGCTATGAGGAACAGGGAGTGTGTCGCAGCAGCCGTCGAGCAGTGTGCGTCTTGGGCAGACGCGGTGAATATTAAAGGGGATATGAAGCCAAGCAGTTTCTCGTTTACACGCAGATAGCCAAGCTACAGGCAAGAATACAATGTAGTGCGGGCAAACAAAAATTCATCTACATGGGTTCGCAAAAACTGAACATGAGAAAATTGAAGACACTGAAATGCCAATGAATTAATCTTCTTTGAGGTGACAATACTGCGAGGACTTCACTGAAACTGTAATGCAAGCAACAGAGCATATGCTTACCTGTAGATGTCGATGGCAAATTGAGCTGAACTATACATGGTGGAACTTGAGCTGTAGATGTGCGTACTTAGAAACTTGATAAATTGAAAGAATAAAACACATCAGATTACAACATTGTTTGCAGATAGCTTCGGGAATGACACATTGTGAGGCCACACCACATAATATTTCATTTTGGACAGTAAAAAGGAGAAAGGGAAACAATAACATGCTACACATACTACTTTGTACACAAAGCGTGAGCATTCATCCGATCTGACTTTGAGTAGTCTCTGCAATATATACATTTGAACATTAAATGTCAGGATGAATCACATGCAGAATCAATTGTGAATCACCTGACCCTAAAACTTGCTCAGAGCCTTATGTCGCAACCAGTTTACAATTTTAATGGTAAGCACAGGAGTAACAAGATTATGACAATGAGTTAATATACAGTGTGCTTCTGAACACAAAAAAGTGAGTTTGAGGGAAATAAATACCTGTTGTTCCTGATACATGAATGTTCAATGCTTGCTAGAGTTATCCGATCACCACGTTGGACCTTATAAGGCACACTAAGTTTGTTTCCTCGCATCGACCCTACACAACTCATCAGCCAGAAACTCTTCGATCATATGAACACAAGAGGAAACAAGAGCGATGACACCACAATTCATAAACATTTAGTGAACCTTCTCGGATTTGTCATTTTCACGGGTGTACATCATAGCGCAGACCGCACACATGTGCAAGAGGAAGCGAGCTTCCCCGGCTATCCAGTTTATGCAATTTTGAAGAAGCAACCAGTAAGTGTGTGAGCAATGAATGTACTTTCCTACGACACAAAGAAGAAAGCAAACTTAGATGGTGAAGCTGATTATTCAGTTTAACTCAATGTGAATTGAAGTGACAGAAGTGATATGGCTAGAGCATGCCATTAAAATTTAGAAGGATCATTTTGAATTTTTCCATCTAATGTGTTTTAGAAAAATACAAAATTAGAGAAATCCCTGTTGCGACACTAAGACTTCCTTCAAATTACAAGCGAAGGACAGAAACGATATGGCTAGAGCATGCCACTGCAGATCTACAAGCAAACTAACAAACCTTCACACTAAGAGAGCAATATGCACAGCCATAGCCTCAAGAGCATTCCTTTCCTTATGGTGTATATGAATGAAAAAAACATCAGATATGCCAAGGAAGGCAGGACCATGCATCAGGAGACAACTCATAGCCTTGGACATGAATATATTGAGCTGCATAATAGTCATCTTAATTCTTCAATGACTACATGAACAAACAAAAGGTGAAAAATAACCAACACAATTGTAATTCTTCAATGCCAACATATACCAATGTTGCTAGCATCTGTTGTTTATGTGTCGTGTGCTTCTGTTAGTCCATTGCAAATAGTGCTTCAATACATTTTTTGGTAATATGCAAAAAGAAAATTGTAAAACATCATCCATGTGGCAGTCAAATGTTCAATAGTTACTATTATTAAGCTATTATGAAATACATAATATTAAGATGTGATCGAAGATGGTTTGTAAAACATCAACAGAAGACACTCGTCTTTTTATGTCTTCATACTATAGAGTTATGTAGCTGCAAGTGGTGTGCATTTATAAATAAACAGGATGACACCCACACTGATTTAACAGAGATCATTATGAGATTATAATCATACCTTGGAAATTGCTACAGAGGTGGCTAATCCATCCTGTCATCTATGTATGTAAGTTTGGATGAGTTTTTACAGAAAATACCTTGGTGATTTCTCTATCAATAAGAATCAAGAAGCTACGTGAGAAGAAGAAAAAGCTTGGATGAATTTGTACAGAAAATACCATGGCGATGTTCTCCAAGTACAGTGCTCAGTTGTAACTCCTTTAGCAGTATGCAGACCATCCAAATATTTATTGGCAAAAATACGGAGATCATTATCATCCATGAGATCCTGAACAAAGCATTCCACAATTCTGCTCCTAAGATTGTATGACAACTCTCTTTTCCCAGAATCCATTGTCGGATTCATGCATGGCATTCAATATAATCAACATCACCCATTTCAGCAAGGCACAACATGCCCTTCTCTCCATCCAGTACAACACCAGTTCTCTGAAGAGTCTGTGGAGGTGCAAGGTTGACCTCATGAAGCAAAATCCAATGGTCATTTCTTAAAGTTGAAACAAAAGCTCCCTCTGCAAACTGAAATAATAGCCAGTTGCTGAACCAAGTTGACTACAGGAAACATTTAGCTTGGAAAAAAGGAGTCCCATTCTGGCAAAACCCTTTTTCTCTTCTTGGAATAGCACTCATCGAAAGTTAATCTGCATATTATCCTAGAGAAGTTGAAAAAAGAGTCATATTTGGCTCTTTGTTCTCGATGGTTATCACCCTGAACTTTACAATACCACAAGGAATAAGCAGCAATTAAAAAATTGGTGTCTGCAGCCTAACATGTGCTTCTCCAAATGAAATCACGTCAATCACCTGAAGAAAATTCAGACTGCAAGCTCAAGTGCAAGCTCCAGTCCTTCCTAAATTAGTGGAAAGGATTCTTCAGCTACAGAAGGTTTGATTCATCATTGAAGGCCGGATGAACATTCGAATTTTACCAAATCCATTTGCTGGGAAGGACCAGGGGGATTCGGGGCGGGGGACCTTGCAGGTGGGCGTAGAGTACGACATCGCGGAGGCTGAGGTTGAAGGCGCAGAAGCACTACTCCTGCCCGGCGTGGGGGTCGTTGGTGAAGCGGCGATGGACGGAGCCAATGAGGCGCCGAAGCACTCCTCCTGCCCAGCGGCGGGGTCATCGGCGAAGCGGCGACCGACGCGTGGCGGTCGTCGGCGAAGCGGTGAAGGACGGAGCCAATGAGGCGCCGAAGCACTCCTCCTGCCCGGCGGCGGGGTCGTCGGCGAAGCGGAGACAGACGCGTGGGGGTCGTCCGCGAAGCGGCGACGGACGGAGCCGATGAGGCGCCGAAGCACTCCTCCTGCCCGGCGGCGGGGTCGTCGGTGAAGCGGCGACAGACGTGTGGGGGTCGTCGGCGAAGCGGCGACGGACCGAGCCCAGGAGGTGCCTCGCCTCGACGCGCATGGTGGGTTCTGGAGGCGATCGAGTAGGGCCGTGGGGGCGTTGTGCACCTCGTCGCCAGCGTCTAGGCTGGAGGGAAGAGAGAGGGGCAAGGCGGCAGGAGACACAACACAAGGAACCCTAGCGCAAGATTGGTAATCGGGAAGAGAAGCGGCTGGCTCGCTAGGTGCGAAGCATTTTTTTTTTCTTATTGATTGGTTATCAGAAAAGGCAAAGGTCAATGCATTAGGAAAATTAGGATTTGGAATTGATTGTCATAAAACTAAATGTTATTAATTGGTAACGTGCTATCGGTTTCTATCCATTTATAACGTGTCTAGTTAGGAAACTTTGGAAAAGTTAGGAAAGTTTTTATTGTGAGGGTAAAAAAATCAACGTGAGGAGATATGGTGGTGGGATATGAGACGAAAATAAACTGGACGAAAATAAACCAGACGAAATATAACCAGACGAAAATAAACCGTGGACACAATCCTATCAACTCAGACATTAGAAGTAGAGATACGATTTTGTTTTGCTCAGAATTAAGGTATGGCGGCTGCCATACCCTGCCCACCGGAGGCCTCCGCCAGTGAATGCATGCATGTCCCTGCATGCAAATTAAATGAATGGTTCTGAGACACTTGTAAGAGATACAACTTAATTAAGCATACCCTAGATTCAGAAAACATTGCACGCGACATGAAAATGTATGAAAAATTGATTTGGCTATTGGATCCACACATGCATGAGGTTAAATTGATCATTGCTTGAGGTGTAATCCGAGCATGCATATGTTGACTCCACTAAAAGGTTTGCAGCTCTAGACGGTCCTCAACATACCCGGGGCATCGATCATCGCTACTTCTAATAGCAGAAAGTATGGAAGAATTATTGCTCAAACTTGCTTGGCGCATAGATCATACTAACATAGATCTATGCGTGGATGATGGATCCATCCGCCATGGCTGTAACATGGCACGTATGGCCCAACATAATGGGTAAAAGTTGAAGAGAACTTCATTTGGTCGTTTCACTGCACATTGGTGGACGATACGCTGGAGTGCTCAATAGGGAATATGACCGAAGGATCTATAGGGGAAAAACATGACATGAGGACTCTGGTCGGGTTACTGCAAATATTTTTATGCATCCATATATCTAAGTAAAAATGCATGCAACATATGGAAAGGCATTAGGCCACGTCCTGTGCTAGCGGCAATTCATGTATATTTTTTCTTCATGCATCAATATACGCATGTATGCATATAGAAAGGAATATGCACATGCACATAGAATGGAATATGCCCACGTCATGCATCATATAGCTTTGTTTTTTGCAGGGAAGTCGTATGCATGCACATGTAGCTTTTATATTATTTATTTGAAGAAAGTCATATCTCCTGTGCATGCATGTTAGGTCACGTTATTTCAAAAAAAAACTCAGGTCACACTATTAGGTATATTAATAATATGGCAAGGAAGTTTCAAAAAAAGGCAACATGTGAACATTTTTTTAATTGGCAAAGGTGGTTAATACATTTGAACGATTTTTTTTTTTCATAATGGCAGTGGTCGGTAATTTTTTCACTTAAACCAAATCTAATGGTTATAAATTTTTAGTCTATTAAATAATGGCAAGCTCTTGATGGATCCAGCTAGCACTAGTAGAAAAAGGCTCATTTGTCCCGGTTCATAAGGCCCATTTGTCCCGGTTCGGGAACCGGGACTAAAGCCCAACACCTTTAGTCCCGGTTCTTATACGAACCGGGACAGATGGGGCTCCACGTGGCCGCTGCGGCGAGCCCAGAGAGGAGGGCCTTTAGTCCCGGTTGATAACACCAACCGGGACCAAAGATCATCCACGTGTCAGCAGCTCAGGAGCTGGGGTTTTTGTTTTTTGTTTTGAAAGGGGTGGGGGGGGGGGGGGTTGGCGGATTTTGTAGGGTTAATTTAGGGGTTTCATATATTGTGTTAGCTAGCTAATAGCTAGAGAGAAGTGTCCTCTCTTATCTCCGTGCTTGGTCGACGCTACGTACTATATGTATAGAGAGGACTCGACACGCTAGCTAGTAAGCAAATGAAGGAAACCATTAAGTACACAAGATCGTCATGAATATATACAGAGAGAAGTGATCGACCTCCTCCTTCTCCGAGAGATTGGTCGAACAACAAGTTTTCGTATATCTATCCGATGCTACTAGCTACATATATACAATATAAGATCTCTTACAATCCCTAACATTTGATGTCAAGTTCCACATGGTATTCTCCGGCTGGATTGATGACGTGGTCAAGAAAGAATCCCGCCAATTCCTCTTGAATTGCTTTTATGCGATCCTGTGGTAGGAGTTCATCCCGCATCTGCCAAATCTAATTTGAAAAAGGGGGTCAATACATATATATGAATGAAACTCAACACAAATGATGGTAATAAAATAAAATTGTGAATATTATTGCTTACGCACTTCATATTGTTTTTCAGAGTAGCCCCGCTTAGAGGTCGTCGCGTTGTAGATGTACTCGCAAATGTAGTATCCACAAAAATTATTCCCGCCTTCCTGCCACAACCACTTTACGAGAAATAAAGGTCAATCAAACTGATAATCAAGCATTATAAATGGTATTGATGAAATTAGCTAGAATCAATGAGAGATGCGCGGAACTAGCTAGTAGTACTTACTTTCGGGTGTGTAAATCGCAGCTCCCCCGGCAGTCCCGGAGCTTTTGTGGTGAACACTTTCCAAACCCTGCGAGACAAAGAAAATAATTACTTCATATCAGGAAATGACCAAAGTTGCCGATATGGTGCGATAATGATCGATTGAACTTACTTCTGGAGCATTTCAGTCCTGGCCGCATACTCCTTGGGATCTTTTCGTCTTGAGTCTAAGACGGTTACTAGTCCCTGCTCAAGCTTAATCTCTAGGAGAATAAAGTGGAAGCTACGCACGCATGCATAACTCATCAATTACATTACTATAACCTCGAGTAATAAGGGAAACCGAATATGCAGAAGACAGTAACACTCACTTGAAGTTGTAAGAAAAGAGTATTTTATCTTTGTTTTGATTTTTAAGCAACGATTGTAGCAAGTTGGCCTCGGTTTCTTTCGCATGATATGTAACCGTCCATTCATCTATGAGATTTGTGTTAATGAACCCAATATCATAGATTTGTGCATTTTTGCATTTGACGATCTTCAATCTGCATAATATAGTGAGGATAATTATATATACATGCAATGAAAGAGCTGAGCTATATATAGAGACTTAATTACAGAAGTATAGTACTTACAGACAGTAGCAAGTGATGATTATTTTATCGAGGTCCTTTTGATTGAAAAACTGGAAGAACTCCTCAAATGGAACAGACAACAGATCAATTCCAGCGAGGTCGTGCTCCTCTTTAACTCTCAGCGTCAAAATGTCCTTCCCAGACTTGCAGGTGTCCATGTACCACTTATGAAATCTTCGCATCATCGTTGTTAGAGGAGGATCACCAGGTCTGACGAGAGGCTTCCCGTACTGGTATTTGTGTTCGTCCACCTCCATTGTATCAAAATGTGCATCGTCGGGCAGGTAATCACCAGGATTGGTACCGGGCAGCATCCCCGGCAGATTTGCGATGATATTGCTAGACACCTTGAGCAGGGGGCACGATTGGTTTGCCTGTTCGCCGAGCTGGGGAATTTTGTTCCCTCTTCTTCGTTCTTGTAACCTTTTGTCACTTGAAGTAGTTCCCGACCGGCGCGCTCCTTCCACTGCCTTTTTCAGAGCGCGGACATGGTTGTCATCCGGCGGAGGCGGTGGTGGTTGCTTCAGGTTCTTCAAAGTGCGCTTCAATTTCACCGGATCCATCTTCTCCTCCGGAGGTGGATTTTTCTTTGCAAAAAAGTCCTTCACTTGGGCTTGACAGATCTCCGTGTTTTCCTCCTCGGTCATCTCGTATGGTAACTTCCCTAGAGGCTTGAGAGATGGACCGAATTTGTATTGCCTCCCGCCTCTGGCTGTACTGCTAGACGCCGGAGCAGCCGGAGCGGCTGCGGCTGTCTTCCTTTGTTGCTTACGAGGCGGAGAAGGAGGCGGAGTGCTACGACGCGCCGGAGCAGCCGGAGCGGTGGCGGCTGTCTTCCGCTGTTGTTGACGAGGTGGAGAAGGAGGCGGGCTGCTCGGACGCGCCGGCGCAGGCGGAGAAGGAGGCGGAGTGCCGCCACGCGCTGGAGCAGCTAGAGAAGGAGGCGGAGTGCCGCCACGCGCCGGAGCAGCCGGAGAACGAGGCGGAGTGCCCTGATCACTCGCCAGAGGAGGAGGCGGAGGAGGAGGTGGAGTGCCCTGACTCGCCGGAGGAGGAGGCGGAGGCGTCCAGTTCGGAAGGTTGATGAGCTCCTTCCGCCATAGACATGGAGTCTTCAGAGCAAGACCCAGCTGAGTCTCCCCTTCACCGGTAGGGTGGTCAAGCTCGAGCTCCTCAAATCCCTCCGTTATTTCATCGACCATCACAACAGCATAGCCTTCTGGAATCGGAAGGCAGTGAAAAGTTGCGCCGGGTTGAGGAGGTGCAACAGAGCCGACAGCCGCCTTGACTTTGAGGTGCTGCCATTGCGCCATAAGGTGGCAATCTTGAGCCTCCGTGATAGCATCCACGGGGTAGCTGGGAGCCGTGAAGTGAGGCTGCTGAAGGAGCTCGGTGGAAGCCACGCTGCTTCTCCGCTGAGATGGCGGGGTAGCTTCGGCAGGTCACTGCCTCTGAACTAGTGCTTGTTCCTCTAGCGCTCGTACCCTTGCATTCAGCTTCTGCAGTTCGGTCTGCTCTTCTTTCCTCCTCCTCTCCCGAGTTTTGTAACCGCCTGCGTTGGGAAACCCTTCCTTCCACGCAACGGAGCCTGTCGTGCCTCGTGTTCGTCCTGGGTGCTCAGGATTCCCGAGGGCCTGTGTGAGCTCGTCATTCTCTCTGTCGGGAACGAACGTCCCTTGCTGCGCTGCGGCGATATACTTCTGAAGCTTCTTGATGGGTATTTCAAGTTGCTCCTTCGTCCAACGGCACTTCCCTGTTTCAGGGTCCAAGGTTCCCCCAACCTCGAAGAACCAAGTCCTTGAACGGTCTGGCCAGTTCAATGTCTCTGGTTCGACCCATTTATCAAGCAGGTCCTTCTCAGCCTTGTCCCACAACGGCCGGGCTTTGAGGTAGCCACCTGACCCCGTGCGATGGTGATACTCCTTCTTTGCAGCATTTTTCTTGTTTGTCGCTGACATCTTCTTACTCTTCTCCGATGTCTTGTGGGCCACAAATGCGGGCCAGTGATCTCTTATCTTCTCAAATCGGCCGGTGAATTCTGGAGTCTTCCCTTTGTCGACAAACGTTGATTTCAACTCATTCTTCCACCTCCTGAATAGATCTGCCATCTTCTTAAGAGCATGAGCCTTGACCAATGGCTCTATAACTGGCTTATCCGGATCCTCCTCTGGTGGTAGGGTGAAATTTGCCTTCAGCGCGGTCCAAAGATCATCTTTCTGTCTATCGTTCACAAAAGACACTTGAGGGTCTTCGCTCTTAAGCTTATTCCATTGGTGGATGCTGATCGGGATCATGTCCCTAACAAGAACCCCGCACTGAGCAGAAAATGCTTCCTTGGTCCGGCTGGGTTCAATCGGTTGGCCATCGCCCTTGATTGCTGTGATCGTGAACCTTTCATCCTGGCGCAACCTTTTCTTCGGGCCTCGTCTCGTTACTGAAGTTTGGCTCGATCCGGAGGGCTAGAAAAGAAGAAAGAAGAGAGTTAATATGTGTACATACCAAAAGAATTAATGCATGAATTAGCTAGTCAGCACAGGCTTAATTAATATATATACCTTGCCGGACTTTGCAACATCTCCTTCCTCCGTTCGCTCACCGGAGCAGTCATCACGGTCTCCTTCTTCCACCGGCATTCCGTCACCGAAGCCATCATAATCATGTCCTTCCACCTCCATTGTTCGATCACCGGAGCCTGCTTCACCCTCTCCTTCTAGACCATCGGTGTCGTTGAGAAACGACAAGACATCACCTCCGCCGAGGATTATGTCCCCCAACAACTGTTCTGCTTCGATGTCTCGGTGCTCCATAGTTTCTGCAAATATTACAACATGGCAATTAATATACAAACATGACAGATGGATATATTAGTGCAAACGTAGACCTAGCTAGCTCGACGCTTCTACGGTTTGGGGTGGCCTCGACAATGCTTCTAGGGTTTGGGGTGGCCTAGGCAACGCTTCTAGGGTTTGGGGTGGCCTCGACAACGCTTCTAGGGTTTGGGTCGGACCGCCTCTCTCATGAATGTCCGATGTCTAGACCGACAAGGGATTTAACAAAATGACGCCATTCTGGATGTGCAGAAAATGGTCCATATTTTTCCTGATCTCATCTACCCTTCTATATGTCACGTTGTCTAGTGTCAAAGAATTCAAGAAAACCATGACTTCATCATTAGCCGGAAATGACAGGCGTATAATGGTACGAAGCTCTTCAAAGTTGTTTTGGAACGGAGTTCCCGATAGAATAATTCGCTTTTTGGTACAAAGTTCAGCAAGAGCCTTCCGAATATCGCTATTTGGAAGGCCTTTGCTAAAATTCATACCAAAAGGAGAATTATTCTATCCGGAACTCCGTTCCAAAACAACTTTGAAGAGCTTCGTAGCATCATACGCCTGTTACTTCCGACTAATGATGAAGCCATGGATTTCTTCAATACTTTGACAGACAACGTGACATATAGAAGAATATATATATATATGAGATCAGAAAAAAATTGGATCAACTTGTGCACATCCATAATGGGGGCATTCTTGATAAATCTATATATGTCAAAATTCAAACTTTGACATATGATCAAATGTTGCATATGTCAAAATTCAAATTTTGACATATGATCAAACTTTGATATATGATCAAATGTTAAATATGTCAAAATTCAAACTTTGACATATGATCAAACTTTGATATATGTCTACCGCGATATAAAATAATACATAGACTTGTTCGGGCGAGAGGGGGCCGATCGACGTCCCCCCTCATGTCGAAGTTACCGGAGTTATCTTCTAGTGGTTTGGGTGGCCTCGAGAGTTTGTCGGGTAGGGGCGGGAGGGGGTAGGAGATCAACAACGCTTTTTTTCTAGGGTTTGGGTGGCCTCGAGAGTTGGTCGCCCGGTATATCGAGAGGGGGGTGAACATTTTACCTTAGTAACTTAGAAAAAAATGTTATCGTGGAGGTGGATATCAACCCCCCCCCCCCTCATGTCGAGTTATCGGGGAGGGGCTATATCGCAACGACTACATATAGCCACATACATATAAAAAAATTCTATGAACATCCATCAGACATATAACCACATACATATTATGGCTATGAAAAAAATTACATATAAAAAAAATGTTATCAGGGGGGGGTATATCGCAAACTTTGACATATGATCAAATGTTGCATATGTCAAAATTCAAACTTTGACATGATCAAACTTTGATATATGTCCACCGAGATAAAATAATACATAGACTTGTTCGGGCGGCGAGAGGGGGTTGATCGACGTCCCCCCTCATGTCGAAGTTACCGGAGTTATCTTCTAGTGGTTTGGGTGGTTTGAAGTTTGTCGGTGTGCGGGAGGGGGTAGGAGATCCCCCCCCCCCTCATGTCGAAGTTATCGGGAGGGGGTAATATCGACCCCCCCCCCCATGTCGAAGTTATCGGAGGGGCTATATCGACAACGACATACATATAGCCACATACATATAAAAAATTCTATGAACATCCATACATACATATAGCCACATACATATATGGCTATGAAAAAAATTCATCATATAAAAAAAATGTTATCGGGGAGGGGGTATATCGACCCCCCCCCTCATGTCGAAGTTATCGGGGAAGGGCTATATCGACAATGACATATACATATAGCCACATACATATAAAAAAAATTCTATGAACATCCATATATACATACATATAGCCACATACATATATATGGCTATGAAAAATGCTATGAAAAAAAATTCATCATATAAAAAAATGCTATGAACAAAACAATTAATACATATGCTACGGCGATGGCGGCGATGGCTCACAGTGGGGGCGGCGATGGCACGGCTACGGCGCCGGCGGCGATGGCACGGCGAAGGCGACGGCAACGGTGGGGGCGGGCCGGGGCAGGGGCGCGCTCGGGGGCGGGGCAGCAGGGGCACGGGCTCGGGGAAGACGACGGCGACGGCGACGACGGGGCACGGGCGACGGCGACGACGGTGACGGGGACGACGGGGCACGGGCGACGAGGATCGGGTGGCGACGGGGCAAGGCGCGGCGACGGCGGCGAGGAGCGGCCTGGCAGCGTCGGGGGAGAATGGGAGCACTTGGGGAAATTTTCCTAAGTGTTGGCTTATATAGCCACACCTTTGGTCCCGGTTGGTGCCACGAACCGGGACCAATGCCACCCTTTGGTCCCGGTTCGTGCCACCAACCGCGACCAAAGGTCTCTTTTCAGCAGCCCAAAGGGCGGGAAACAGACACCATTGGTCCCGGTTGGTGGCACGAACCGGGACCAAGGGGGGCATTGGTCCCGGTTTGTTCCACCAACCGGGACCAATGCACCCCTTTCGTCCCGGTTGGTGCTACCAACCGGGACCAAAGGCCTTGCGCTGGCGCGGTGCGGTGGGCTGTTTAGTCCCACCTCGCTAGTTGAGAGAGCTCGAGAGTGGTTTATAAGCGCTGCTGCGCCGACCCTCTCGAGCTCCTCTCAACTGCAGGCTTTCGGCCCTTCTCTGCTACTCTTTGCCCGTGGGCCTGCTGGGCCCCTGCGGGCCTGAATCCTGGCCCATATATGGGTTTCTAGTCGTATTCAGGCCGTGGTGGCCCAGTAGGTGGCATTTTTTTTATTTTTTTCTAGTTTTTTTGTTTTCTTTTTTGCTTTATTTATTTTATTTTGTTTCTACTTACAACAAAATACAAACTGTTTTTCAGTGATTCTTTTTGCTTTTAGGTAATAAAAATTATAAACTTGCTGTTAGTGCCATTAGTTTTCCAATTTGAATAGTTTAAATTTGAATTCTTTGAAATTTGTGTGAATCACTAGTTTGTGATTAACTTTACTATAAAAATAGATTTTGGAGTGATTCTTTTTCCTGCTATTTAATATTACTGTGTTTTATCATTATATTCAAAAACAGTTTTTGTTATTTTAGTTTCTAACAAAAAAAATCTTTATGATAATTCTTTTTGCTATTAAAGTTTTCTAGTTCATTCTTTTGTGTGTTCAAAATGAACCATTCAAAGCCACATCATCAATTTTCAACCCTTTCTGACTTCATCTGTTATTTTTCATGCATTTACTGATTTTTTGAGCTAAATGACCCTGAAATTGAAAAGCACTTCAATTGAACTCTGAAGAGGTTGAAAATTGGCATGATATCATCATTTCACCCACATAGCATGTGCTAAAAAGTTGAGAGGGTTACGGCAAAAACTGGATGCACTTCGTGTACAAAATGGACAATCTCTTTCGAAGTATCAGGGTTTCGGACGAAAACTCATCTGTTACAAAGGGATTTCATTTTTTTGAACTTATTTGAACTCCAGACTTTTTGTGTGCTCAAAATGAACCATTCAAAGCCACATCATCAATTTTCAAGCCTTTCTGACTTCATCTGTTATTTTTCATGCATTTACTGATTTTTTTAAGCTAAATGACCCTGAGATTGAAAAGCACTTCAAATGAACTCTGAAGAGGTTGAAAATTAACCATTCAAAGCCACATCATCAATTTTCAACCGTTTCTGAGTTCATCTGTTATTTTTCATGCATTTACTGATTTTTTTGAGCTAAATGACCCTGAAATTGAAAAGCACTTCAAATGAACTCTGAAGAGGTTGAAAATTGGCATGATATCATCATTTCACCCACATAGCATGTGCTAAAAAGTTGAGAGGGTTACGGCAAAAACTGGATGCACTTCGTGTACAAAATGGACAATCTCTTTCGAAGTATCAGGGTTTCGGACGAAAACTCATCTGTTACAAAGGGATTTCATTTTTTTTAACTTATTTGAACTCCAGACTTTTTGTGTGCTCAAAATTAACCATTCAAAGCCACATCATCAATTTTCAACCCTTTCTGACTTCATCTGTTATTTTACATGCATTTACTGATTTTTTTGAGCTAAATGACCCTGAAATTGAAAAGCACTTCAAATGAACTCTGAAGAGGTTGAAAATTGGCATGATATCATCATTTCACCCACATAGCATGTGCTAAAAAGTTGAGAGGGTTACGGCAAAAACTGGATGCACTTCGTGTACAAAATGGACAATCTCTTTCGAAGTATCAGGGTTTCGGACGAAAACTCATCTGTTACAAAGGGATTTCATTTTTTTGAACTTATTTGAACTCCAGACTTTTTGTGTGCTCAAAATTAACCATTCAAAGCAACATCATCAATTTTCAAGCCTTTCTGACTTCATCTGTTATTTTTCATGCATTTACTGATTTTTTTAAGCTAAATGACCCTGAGATTGAAAAGCACTTCAAATGAACTCTGAAGAGGTTGAAAATTGGCATGATATCATCATTTCACCCACATAGCATGTGCTAAAAAGTTGAGAGTGTTACGGCAAAAACTGGATGCACTTCATGTACAAAATGGACAATCTCTTTCGAAGTATCAGGGTTTCGGACGAAAACTCATCTGTTACAAAGGGATTTCATTTTTTTGAACTTATTTGAACTCCAGACTTTTTGTGTGCTCAAAATGAACCATTCAAAGCAACATCATCAATTTTCAATCCTTTCTGAGTTCATCTGTTATTTTTCATGCATTTACTGATTTTTTTGAGCTAAATGACCCTGAAATTGAAAAGCACTTCAAATGAACTCTGAAGAGGTTGAAAATTGGCATGATATCATCATTTCACCCACATAGCATGTGCTAAAAAGTTGAGAGGGTTACGGCAAAAACTGGATGCACTTCGTGTACAAAATGGACAATCTCTTTCGAAGTATCAGGGTTTCGGACAAAAACTCACCTGTTACAAAGGGATTTCATTTTTTTGAACTAATTTGAACTCCAGACTTTTTGTGTGCTCAAAATGAACCATTCAAAGCCACATCATCAATTTTCAACCCTTTCTGACTTCATCTGTCTTCACTTTTTCTTCGCTTGTGTCCTTTGCTTATTGCGCCGTAACCATGGATATTCTTCATCGCTTAACAGGGTGCTTTGGTCAGCCTTGACTTTGAAGGGAGGAATTTCATGAAACTTTTCATAATCTTCAGACATGTCTGTCTTACCCTCCACTCCCACGATGTCTCTTTTCCCTGAAAGAACTATGTGGCGCTTTGGCTCATCGTATGATGTATTCGCTTCCTTATCTTTTCTTTTTCTCGGTTTGGTAGACATGTCCTTCACATAGAAAACCTGCGCCACATCATTGGCTAGGACGAATGGTTCGTCTGTGTACCCAAGATTGTTCAGATCCACTGTTGTCATTCCGTAATGTGGCTCTACCTGTACCCCGCCTCCTGACAGATTGACCCATTTGCACTTAAACAAAGGGACCTTAAAATCATGTCCGTAGTCAAGTTCCCATATGTCCACTATGTAACCATAATATGTGTCCTTTCCCCTCTTGGTTGCTGCATCAAAGCGGACACCGCTGTTTTGGTTGGTGCTCTTTTGATCTTGGGCGATCGTGTAAAATGTATTCCCATTTATCTCGTATCCTTTGTAAGTCAATACAGTCGAAGATGGTCCCCTGGACAACGAGCACAGCTCATCAGAAACAGTGTTGTCACCTCTGAGACGTGTTTCCAACCAACTGCCGAAAGTCCTGATGTGTTCACATGTAATCCAGTCGTCACACTGCTCCGGGTGTTTGGAGCGCAGAATGTTCTTGTGTTCATCGACATACGGGGTCACCAAGGTAGAGTTCTGTAGAACTGTGTAGTGTGCTTGAGACCAAGAATGCCCGTCCCTGCATATTATTGAGTCCCCTCCTAGCGTGCCTTTTCCAGTCAGTCTCCCCTCATACCGCGATTGAGGGAGACCAATCTTCTTAAGGTCAGGAATGAAGTCAACACAAAACCCAATGACATCCTCTGTTTGATGGCCCATGGAGATGCTTCCTTCTGGCCTAGCGCGGTTACGGACATATTTCTTTAGGACTCCCATGAACCTCTCAAAGGGGAACATATTGTGTAGAAATACGGGGCCCAGAACGACAATCTCGTCGACTAGATGAACTAGGACATGCGTCATGATATTGAAGAAGGATGGTGGGAACACTAGCTCGAAACTGACAAGACATTGCACCACATCACTCCTTAGCCTTGGTATGATTTCTGGATCGATCACCTTCTGAGAGATTGCATTGAGGAATGCACATAGCTTCACAATGGCTAATCGAATGTTTTTCGGTAGAAGCCCCCTCAATGCAACCGGAAGCAGTTGCGTCATAATCACGTGGCAGTCATGAGACTTTAGGTTCTGGAACTTTTTCTCTACCATATTTATTATTCCCTTTATATTCAACGAGAAGCCAGACGGGACCTTCATACTGAGCAGGCATTCAAAGAAGATTTTCTTCTCTTCTTTGGTAAGAGCGTAGCTGGCAGGACCTTCATACTGCTTTGGAGGCATGCCGTCTTTTTCGTGCCAACGTTGCAGGTCCTCCCATGCCTCCGGTGTATCTTTTGTCTTTCCATACACGCCCAAGAAGCCTAGCAGGTTCACGCAAAGGTTCTTTGTCACGTGCATCACGTCGATTGAAGAGCGGAACTCTAGGTCTTTCCAGTAGGGTAGGTCCCAAAATATAGATTTCTTCTTCCACATGGGAGCGTGTCCCTCAGCGTCATTCGGAACAGATAGTCCGCCGGGACCCTTTCCAAAGATTACGTGTAAATCATTGACCATAGCAAGTACGTGATCACCGGTACGCATGGCGGGCTTCTTCCGGTGATCTGCCTCACCTTTGAAATGCTTGCCATTCTTTCGACATTGATGGTTGGTCGGAAGAAATCGACGATGCCCCAGGTACACATTCTTCCTGCATTTGTCCAGGTATATACTTTCGGTGTCAGCTAAACAGTGCGTGCATGCGTGGTATCCCTTGTTTGTCTGTCCTGAAAGGTTACTGAGAGCAGGCCAATCATTGATGGTTACAAACAGCAACGCATGCAGGTCAAATTCCTCCTGTCTGTGCTCATCCCACACACGTACACCGTTTCCATTCCACAGTTGTAAAAGTTCTTCAACTAATGGCCTTAGATACACATCAATGTCGTTGCCGGGTTGCTTAGGGCCTTGGATGAGTACTGGCATCATAATGAACTTTCGCTTCATGCACAGCCAAGGAGGAAGGTTATAGATACATAGAGTCACGGGCCAGGTCATGTGATTGCTGCTCTGCTCCCCGAAAGGATTAATGCCATCCGCGCTTAAACCAAACCATACGTTCCTTGGGTCACCTGCAAACTCAGCCCGGTACTTCCTCTCGATTTTTCTCCACTGTGACCCGTCAGCGGGTGCTCTCAACTTCCCGTCTTTCTTACGGTCCTCTCTGTGCCATCGCATCAACTTGGCATGCTCTTTGTTTCTGAACAGACGTTTCAACCGTGGTATTATAGGAGCATACCACATCACCTTGGCAGGAACCCTCTTCCTGGGGGGCTCGCCGTCAACATCACCAGGGTCATCTCATCTGATCTTATACCGCAATGCACCGCATACCGGGCATGCGTTCAAATCCTCGTACGCACCGCGGTACAGGACGCAGTCATTAGGGCATGCATGTATCTTCTGCACCTACAATCCTAGAGGGCATACGACCTTCTTTGCTGCGTACATACTGTCGGGCAATTCGTTATCCTTTGGAAGCTTCTTCTTCAATATTTTCAGTAGCTTCTCAAATCCTTTGTCAGGCACAGCATTCTCTGCCTTCCACTGCAGCAATTCCAGTACGGTACCGAGCTTTGTGTTGCCATCTTCGCAATTGAGGTACAACCCTTTTTGGTGATCCTCTAACATGCGATCGAATTTCAGCTTCTCCTTTTCACTTTCGCACTGTCTCCTTGCATCAACAATGACCCGGCGGAGATCATCATCGGGCACATGGTCTGGTTCCTCTTGATCTTCAGCTTCCCCCGTTGTAGCATCACCGTATTCAGGGGGCACATAGTTGTCATCGTCCTCTTCTTTTTCGTTGTCTTCCATCATAACCCCTATTTCTCTGTGCCTGGTCCAAACATTATAGTGTGGCATGAAACCCTTCTCAAGCAGGTGGGTGTGAAGGATTTTCCGGTCAGAATAAGACTTCGTATTCCCACATATAGGGCATGGACAACACATAAAACCATTCTGCTTGTTTGCCTCAGCCACTTCAAGAAAATTATGCACGCCCTTAATGTACTCGGAGGTGCGTCTGTCACCGTACATTCATTGCCGGTTCATCTGCGTGCATTATATATAATTAAGTGTGTAAAAAACCATTACAAAACATCATGAATAGATAAGTGACCAAATTAATAGAAGTTCATCATCACATTAAAACCAAAGTACATACATAGTTCTCATTGAACAACATATAGCTCTCCAGAGCATCTAATTAAACCATACATTGAAACTATGTAAAACATTTCAATGCAACAACAAATGCGATCATAATCGCAACCAAGGTAACAATTGATCCAACGGCATAATGATACCAAGCCTCGGTATGAATGACATATTTTCTATACTTTCTAATCTTGAAGCGCATTGCATCCATCTTGATCTTGTGATCATCGACGACATCCGCAACATGCAACTCCAATATCATCTTCTCCTCCTCAATTTTTTTCAATTTTTCCTTCAAGTAATTGTTTTCTTCTTCAACTAAATTTAACCTCTCGACAATAGGGTCGGTTGAAATTTCCGGTTCACATACCTCCTAGATAAAAAAATCTATGTCACGTTGGTCGGCATAATTGTCATAAACAATAAATGAACCAAATAGTTATAAAATATAATATATATCACATCCGAATCATAGACAGGACGAGGGCTGACGGGGGCGGATACCAAAACCATCGCACTATATAATAACAAACAATAATAAAAGTAAGAAAATTAGACAAGTATCTATCTAAATCATACAAGTAAGAATTTTTTTCTTTTAGAAAGAAGATAAGAACAAGAGGCTCACCACGGTTATGCCGGCGACGAGATTGGCGCGGGCGATCGACGGCGGTGAAGACGGGGACGGAACGTGACGGACCGCTAAACCTAGACAAATCTTGAGGAAAATGGAGCTTGAAGGTCGAGCTTCGAGAGGAGAAAGCTTAACTAGTGTGGCTCGGGCATTTCATCAAACACCTCATGTGCATAGGAGGTGAGCTAGAGCACCACAAAGCTCTCCCCTCGCCGGCCAGAAAAAACAGAGCAGTGTGGAGTGCTCTGCTCGCCGGCGATGGGGTATATATAGCCACCTCATTGGTCCCGGTTCGTGCGTGGAACCGGGACTAAAGGCCCCCCCTTCTGTCCCGGTTCAAGCCACGAACCGGGACCAATGGATGTGGGCCAGGAGCGAGGCCCATTGGTCCCGGTTCGTGCCAGGAACTGGGACAAATGGGTCCAGACGAACCGGGACCAATGCCCACGAGGCCCCGGCCGGCCCCCTGGGCGCATGAACCGGGACGTATGCCCCCAATGGGTCCCGGTTCGTGACTGAACCGGGACTAATGGGCTGGGCTGGCACGAACCAAAGCCCTGTTTTCTACTAGTGTAGCTAGCCAGATGCAAATATATGAAGCTAGCTCCTTTTTTCTTGCTGGTACGTGATGCTAGCTCTCCTAGATGGATACAAAAGAAACACACACACAAAGCAATGCTCATGCATGTATTGATTTTTCTGGACGCTAATAAGTGAAGCTTTTTCTTTTGAAATGTACGTGAAGCTAGCTTGAATGGACATGGGGCGATTGAAAGGGTGTACGTGAAGCTTATTTTTTTTTTTGAAATGTACGTGAAGGCGTGAAGCTAGCTCTTTATACGTGGGGCTGGTCATTTGTTTTTGGAAGGGTGTGGGGGCTGATATTTTCTTGGGAAGAGATACGTGAGGCTGTTTTTTTAAAGAAAAATAGAAGGGTGCTGTGATCAATCACGGCTAGGAATGCTAGTTTGAATTGACTTGGGGCTGAAAGATATTTTCCATACGTGGAACTGATTGATCTTTTTTTTTCAAGGGTGTGGGTTGATCGATCTATTTTCTTCACGTAACTGGGGCTAATCTATCACGGCTACAAACGTGAAATGTTTGAAGATATATTTTTATGTAATGGTAATGGTGGGTAATTCCTTCAATATTAAAGTAAATCTAATGGTTGTCTTTTCCTGATGTACCAAATTAAAGGCTGGATATTTCTGATTTTTGTGGAATTTTCTAACTATTTATCTTTTTTCTGGTAGCCCGTAAATTACTTTTAGGAGTATATAATAGATTTCTACTTCATTCTGAAAAACTTTTTTAAACACTTCAAAAGATCCAGATTTATGTCTCAATTAGTAAATATAAATATCTACTTGAGTCATCCTTGAAGATAGATAAATCCACTTCTTGCAACAACACTTATTGGACTACACACATCGATATGCATATTGCCAATTATTTTGTTGCTTGTTCTTTATGGCCCATGAACGGTATTTTAGTTTACTTCACTAATTGGACGAAACTTGCAAGTGTCAGATGATTCTCAATCAGATGACTTCAAAATTCATCATTATGAAATTTCTCCATGCTAGTTTCTCCAATGTGACTAAATGCAGTGCCGCACGGATGTGGTATTCTTTTAGTCTTGCGACATTTTAGTATTAGTGTTATGGATGTTCTAATTTTATTATCAATATTTATAACATACATCTTATTCATGATAAGTGTATGCCCTTTTGTTCATAACATCAAACAACTATTGTTCTGTCATGGACAACCTCCTTCATAACATCGAACAACTATTGTTTTGTCATGAAGAACCTCCTTGCAACTTCTATGCAACGGGCTAGAGTGTAAAGAAACTTTAAAATGAATTATGATAATAAATATAGAGGAAATATACTGATAGAAATATTGTAACCATTTACAATCCAACAAAATATTTTAACCTCATTATTCGTTGGTCGTTTTAGGCCGTTCGAAGTTTCTTGCAACGATTTGCAATATCATACAATCGAGTCGACATCCTTGTGATTAACCTTTTAACCACAATATTGAAGAATCAGTGATCAACAAATTGATCATTTTTTTCCAAGAATTACACTTTACTTGACTAACCACCTCTGCATCTCATAACTTGTATGACATTCATACTTGAGCTGGACATTCCAGTCTTCTTTTCTTTCTGCCTTTTACTTCTTATAGTTTTACTTCAATATTTCTCTTACTCTCAGAAGAAACAGCAACTTTAAGAGTGGCGTGAGCCTCGAACTTCCCTAGGCGTGTAAGTCTCATTACATCCTTTGGTTTTGTTCTTTCTCTACAAGTTTTCACCCTCAACACATGACTGGCTTTCTTCCGGATCTTACGCATTTCAGTCTTAAACATAGTTGAACACTTCACTAGAATTTGCAAACAAAACACTTCTTTAGATATCGCCTATCTTTTAGCCTTTGTTTGTTTCTGAAAACAATTTTCAGTTCCAAGAATATCACATAACTATCCCAAACATTTTGAAGTTCGGGTTTCTTGGAAGCAAGCAGACCGTAATGCAATTCTATCTTTTGGATCAAAGGACGTGAGTCTCGTCATCCATAGCATCAGCAAGAGAGTATTGTAAACATCCAGTAGGACAAAATCCTTCTTGGCACTTTTAGAGGACGATCCTCTCAAACATAAAGTTTCAACCAGATAAATAATAGTCAATCAATTTCAACAACAAAGGTGGAACTGTGAGCCATAATTCTATAACTATAATGCAAACTACACATAGACATTGTTCATAATTAGTTTGCACTAGTTATTAAACTTAATTAATACATAATTGTGCTCCCACTCAAATCAATATCTCTCATAATTGATAGTGAGTGATTCAAGATCCAAGTCTAGTTCTCAGTCATTGATGTGTGCATCATGATGACGAGAATTTTGACTGGTGGGCAATTTTTTGTTGATCATATCTCCATATGACCCATGTTCATCTTTCGATGCTTTGTGCTCCGAGCTCAGAACTATTCTACCAGAACTTCAAGACGACCGAGTGTTATCTGCATGCATGGTTTGACCATCCCCGCCTTACACCTCACGATCCGTTTGTGCTCATGTGTACATGTCGCACTCCGGAACGCTACGTGTTATAGACGGTTGCAACACTGGGAAGAGCACTTTTTGACTTGATATTTACTGTGAGAGATCACCCTAATAATTGACTACTGCGCAATCAAAGGGTGCAAACAACAAAGGGATAAACATCTCAGGCAATTCCTAATAGCATGATATGGTATAGCCCTGGGCGCCGAAATTCCTCCATGATCATCTTCAATTTCCAGTTGAAGCGACGTGACGGCCAATATTTCGTTACCGAGGCAACTGTTTCAAAAACATTGCCGTGACGGCAATCTCAGAAAATGTTGCCATGGAGACCGTTTCAGAAAACGTTGTCGTGACACCAAAATCTGAAATTCTGTCGTGGCACGAAATTATAGCTCCTCGTCTCGCGCCTGGTACACCTTCTCCTCGTCAGGGTCCTCCGTGTACGTTTTGCCACCATCACATGTAACCTATCTCTATGATATTTACATTAAGGTGGCAATCCCGTGGCTCCAGCCATCATGTCATGACGCGCAGGCCACTTAACATTACAACATCTAACCATCTCATACATAAACTCATTATCATGATGAAGGCTATACCACATCATATGCAAACCCTGCAAAACCAAGTTAGACGTCCTCTAATCAGTTTTAGAAAAAATTTAGTTACGTAGTTAACCAAATTTAATAATTAAGACTAGCTACCTATGCAAGCACAACAAGGTGATGTTCTTGATGCTAGATTAAGTTTTGGGGTGTGTGAAAGAGAGACTTACTTAAAAGTCTCATCCCGCACACTAAACTTCGTCAATACGCGTGACCCCCTAGAAGATCATCCATCTTCGGCACCCTCTTGTGTACGCGACGGTTCACTATTCTCGACTATGATGTAGCCCAAGGAACTGTTAGCAGATCGTCGACAGCCAGAGTCGAATGATTGTCAGAACCTTGTAGCAACTACATCATTCTGCCGATGAACTGAACCGAAGCAACACTCGTGGGAAGCATAGCAAGAACATCAACCCTCACATATCAGATGTGATCTAGATCGCAACCTGCATCTACTCATAAACCAGCTCATGATGCCACTGTTGGGAAACGTAGTAGAAAACAAAAAAAATCGCACCTACGATCACCAAGATCAATATGAAGATGCATAATGGGTTGGGATCAATGATCGTTACCAACTCCGGAGTGCAGCGGAAGAAGAAGAGTCGGTGTAGATCATGCTCAAAGTCCCTCGAACGTTGATGACGATCCCGCGAACCGCCCTCGAATGATCCCTCGAACCGAAGACCGAAAGCATGGCTTCTCTACTTGGTTGCAAGCGTACGGTCTTCACGATCCGGCAGCGCTTCGCCGTCCAGAGCTAATCGTTGCCGGAGAATTAGAGCTAATTATGAGGATTAGAGGTGGCTTGGGCTAGCTCTAATTAGTCAAGGACCAACTAGAAGTAGAACTAGATCAACTAGAAGAGGCACCCAA
Source organism: Thinopyrum elongatum (assembly GCA_011799875.1). Classification (NCBI taxonomy): domain Eukaryota; kingdom Viridiplantae; phylum Streptophyta; class Magnoliopsida; order Poales; family Poaceae; genus Thinopyrum; species Thinopyrum elongatum. The sequence goes on from CM022303.1 coordinate 65,666,431, forward strand.
AACTTGTGTTATTCAATTGGGCACCAAACCTCCACTATATATAGGTTAAAGGGGAGAGGGAGGGCTGCCACCAAGGAGGGAAACCCTCCTTGGGGCGCCCAACTAAGGGGAGGAGGAGTAGGACTCCTCCCCTACTCTTATTCGCCCCCCCCCCCCCCCCCACAAGGAAAGGGGGGCGCCTTCCCACTTGGGCCCTTGTGGCTCAAGTTTCCTTCCACCTCTTGGCCTTATTAGGCCCATTGATATTAAATTAAATATATATATTTGTTTTAAACATTTTCATAGCATTATATATATAATTTAACATCCCCGGAAACATTTTCCACCTATATATATTAATCGGTAATACCCGATATTCACCGAAACCCTTCCGGTGACCCCAAAACACTTCCGGAACCTCTCGGAACTATTCCGGATATTAATGAAAAAATCCCACAAATATATTCTCATCACTCCCGTCCTACTAACACTCAGCAGATCGTGATTACCTTAAGCTTGTGACCCCGTAGGTTCGGTAACCATAAACATGAACGAAACCCCTTTGTTCAATGACCGATAGCGGAACCATGGACATCCATATCGGTCCCTGTGATTACACGAATGATATTCGAGTGAACCTTTGGTTATCATGTCATGTTCCCTTTGCTTCGCGATACTTCACAAAACCCGGTGTGCATCGGTATCCTCTAGAGTCATCACCATGCTCACTATACCGTTGCTCCCGTTACCGGTTTTGTTCTTCTTTCTCATTGATGTATTCCGGCATCCCCGTGACGTAGTCACCTATGTCTGGCCAGACGACGATGGATGCCGTCACACCGAGAGGGCCCTAAGAATATCTCACCATCGTCGGAGGAGCAAATCCCACTCTCGAGCTGTCCGGTCACTTGTCAAACTTTCCGGTGGTCCTGAAAGTTGCCGTTATGATCACCTTGTTACAGATGATGTTTGAGCAACCAGAAAGCCCACCGTCCGGTAGGAAGTGACCGAGACACTCTCATGGTCTGAGGAACTAAAACACATGCTAACCCTCCATGTTATAACAGATGATTTTAGATGATATGATCACATAGTATAACAGAGAAGTATTGGGTCGATTCAATATGATCGTTCTTCTAACGTCATACCCTCAATGTTGTTTTAGGACTATCGTTACACTTAACGATATCCTAAGATCCGGAAAATGTGATCACCAACAACACTTGAGCCGGTCTTAGAAGCGAGACCAGGAACCTATTGTTTACCGTTTATCATTCCACACATGCATATAAGTTTTCCACTGAATCGCATATTCCAGGATCATAGCAGTTATAGCATGGAATATAAACTCTCAACTATGAATAATGAAAATATAATAATACAATATTATTGCCTCTAGGGCATATTTCCAACAAAATGTAGAATGACAACCAAAAGAAACAAAGAAAAGTAAAAAATGAAAACCGAAAAGAAACAAAATAAACCAAATAAAATTAAAATGAAAAAAATACTGAAGAAACAAATGCAAAAATAATGATTTTTTAAAGAAAACCGATGAAAACCCAGAAAGAAATAAATAAAAACCAAAGAAAGTAAAGCAAAAAAATGAAAACCGAGTAAAGAAACAAATAAAAAAGAAAAAACAAGAAAACCGGTGAAAATGGGAAAGAAAGGAAGAAAACCAATGACTACCAAGAAAGAATAAATAAAAACCAAAGAAAGAAAGAAAAACAAAAAACCAATGAAAACCGAGAAAAGAAAGAAATAAAAACAAAGAATAAACAAGAAAGACAGGTGAATGCGGGGAAAGAAAGGAAAAAACCGATGAAAAAGCAAAGAAAATAAAAAACAGAAAAAACAGTGAAGAAACAAAGAAAAACGAAAAGTAAATGGAAAAGGAAAAGAAAAAAAAACGTGATGCGAGCGAACCAGCGAAGTCACTCGATCAACGAACGCAGCGAAGGAAAAAAATCAGACGAAAATGGGTTGGCCCAGTTGCTACAGTGCGAGGAAAGCTTCAGCGAGATGGAAGAATGCACGCGTTTAATGCGAGATATAGTCCTCGTGAGGTTACAAGCCCGTCATTAGAAGTATTCAGCCCATTAAGCCATATTTATGACGTGTGGCAGTCTTTTTTGTATGGACCGCGATGCAAGAAGTAATGTCTCTCTTATAAATCTTGGCAAGTCCTCGGTTTTTTGAGTAAGGGGTGCTCAAACGAGTTAAGAGGAAAGGTGAAACCATGGGACCGAGGGAGTAGTTGTGAAGAGAGAGAAACGAGATGATGTGGTGGATATGTGAAAAATAATGTGAAATGTCACTGTTGATTATCACAAAAGCAGAGTCAAATAAGCAAAAACCCGTTTAATCATAATGAGGGTTGTAAAGTGAAAGATTTCTAGATTTTAGGTATTTGAAGGCCATGACGGCTACCTTCACATAAGTTAGGCATTGTGCCACGAAGGTTGCACTTTTACCATTGCTTCGAAAAGCTCTGACCATTGGGCCGGCGCTTCATGGCATATCTTACTTAGAGCAGCATGGTATCCCATGGCTTTATGAGTGTGGCGGTCGACGAGTGGCACGTGTGAGCCCCCGTTCCCATGGTCTAGAGGTACATGTGGTCACATGTCGATCGTAGTATTAGCCAATATGTTTGTATTTGAGCGAGTACACCCCATTGCTAGTCCATGTCCAATGGATGCTCTTAGGGGTATCATGCGCTTATCGAAGGAAGAAGGCCTAAGAAAATATGCGAGTTGAAGGATGTGCATAACCTTAGATCTCGGCATTGATCTAGTAGTCAGCTCCTTGGTGGCGTATAAAAGAAAGAATCACTACTTGTCTACGAGTTGTCAACAGTGGTATACCTAGGCAGTGGCGGAGCTAGCTTGGGATGACTGGGGGCCAATGACAAAATATGAACTCTTTTGAGGGGTAAAAGTATGTATTTTTCTTAATCTATGCAGCTACAGAAAAAATTCTTCAGAAAATATCCCAAGGTTTGGGGGGCACCGGCCCCCCTAGCCTCAACATAGCTCCGCCGATGTACTGTACCTGGGAATCTGGCAATGCCTAGGTAAGTTTCATGGCCAAGGAACCCAACACCGGCACATGACCCGGGAGCAGGAGATATTGGAACATCAATTCGAAAGGTACGATTGAAGCAAGAGCCCAATTTGACCATGGTATTAAGAAATAGATTCTAAATGGACCCTTAACATTTCGACAAAGCGTAAATGTACTCATACCATAAGTCTCACGGCCGTGGGGCACAACCCGATAAAAGCGCGTACGGTTTGTAGCGGGGACGACAGATCAAAGGCCCGAAAAAAAGGGATGGTAGATCCACAGATCAAAGGCCCGAAAAATGAGCTCATATCTATGGATCCAAGGAGAACAACTAATAATCTACAAAAATAAAATTGCATTCAAAGTTGTCTAGTTTGCACTGAAAACTTCAGTTTAGCCTTTGTACATATTTACTGAATTTACACTTTTGACGACAGAGATATGCATGCCCTCACACATAATCTTCATCACTAGGAAGGAACCTTCCCTAGACGATGACGTATATATACATCGGCACGTTTGGCCGTATTCCACACGTCGGGGTCAAGCACCGCCGCCGACGGCCGGCCAGCCGGCAGCGCGTCCAATCAGGCCGCGTCACGTACGTCCGTACGCAGCTGCGAGGAATCAGCTGGGCAGCTAGCTTCGAGTTTTTGACTAATCCCCCGTCGCTTTCGTCTCCAGGTCCGGCGGCTACGTACGTAGGTACGTGCCCCGGGCAGTGATTAGTCAAACCCAAGAACCGGTCGCCGCGCGCGCGCAAGTTCCACCGTTCTTCCACGGCTAGTCATGAGTCATGGATCACCGCGACGTCTGGCTCCACGCCCAGGGCGACGGCGTGCCGACGACGGCCGCGGCGCCGGCGGAGGGGCCGGAGACCGGTATGCCCATGGCGACGCGGCACCAGCCGGGCTGCGCGGGCGGGGCCGGGTCCGGGCGGGCGACGCGGACGTCGCCGAGGACGCGCACGGCGAGGTGGACGACGCCGTGTCCCGGCCCGCCGCGGCGCGGGCAGCGGAGCGAGTAGCTGAGCCTGCGGAGCGAGCGCGGCGGGCGGAGGCCGTCCAGCACGTCGGCGGCGGGCACGCGGCACCATCCCAGCGGCGTGTCGCCGACGAGCCGCGCGCAGCCGGACTCCGAGAGCACCGCCACGCGCACGTCGTCGCGGCCCTCCAGGAAGCCCGCGCCCACGGGCACCACGAGGCGCGCGTCCTCGCCGACGTCCTCCCACGAGTGCTCGCCCGCGCCGGACGACGCGGGCGCGACGGCCGTGCTGCAGCCGGCGGAGGAAGACGAGGAGGAAGAGGACACCGCGACGTAGGGCCGGAGCCGGCGCGGGAGCGGCGAGTAGGTGGGCGGCAGGCGCAGTGACTCGGCCGACAGCACGGTGACCTCCAGCGCCACGCCGCCCCACTCGCCGTCCTTGGGGGCCACGAGCCTCGACGACGGCATCGCGAGCTAGCTCACGTACGTACGGCAGACTACAGCTAGGTGATCTTAGTTGATCGGCGGCGTACGGTACGGTGGCTCGCGGCGAGTGGGAATGGGAATGGGGCTGGCGTGGTCGCCCGCCGGTGGTTTATAGTTTATACCCATGGGCGGGGTTGAAGGGTTCCTCGATTTGGACGAGGAGGCGAGAGGAGGGAGGGGGGGCAGCTTCTGCATGGAGCGCGCGAAGCCGCAGAGAAGGTTGGCGCGAACGGCGGAAGGAGCGAAGCCTTTTACTTTCAGACAGACGTAGCACCCGCACCGGGCGCTCACACAGACACAGGCTTTCTTGGCGCCTTCGCGCTGCCCACTTGGAACGAGTCCAGATCAGTTTTTGTTACAAAGTTTGGGATATTTAAATCGAATCGGGAACTCTCGTGGAATTCGCAAAGCGTACGTGACTTTACTGGTACTGGTAGACGTGACGGGTCAAAGCTAGTTTCTATGTCTACATGATTTCTTTTCTATCCTGGAGAATTTTATCTTGCAAGTCAAGGGAATGTTCCTAGTACTAATCTGGCAAAAGCATAGGAAGGAGACCCGGTGAAAACCCTAGCCGTCAAAGGCGACCTACCCGGCGAGAGGCGGGAGGAGCGCCCGGCCGGGCTCCAGCATCACCGGAATTTCCTCGCCGCCGCCGGATGAGAGGGGGGAGAAGCCCGAGGCATTGTTCCACGTGCGCTGAGCAGTCTGCTTCTTAGTTAGATCTTCGGTTGTCCATGATTTCGGCTCCTGCGACGGGCAAATAGGTTTTCTCTAGATATCTCATCCAAGAGGCGGTTCTCTCTCGGCTACCGGTGTTGAATCAGGGGAGCAGTGTTTAAGACATCTTGGACCTGTCAGATGTGGGCGGGTGCTTCGTGTGACGCTGTGTTGGTGTCGAGATAATGATTTTGTTTGTCCTACTATTTGCGGTGGTGGTGTTGCGGACAACCAACACTACTACATAATCGAGCATCGAAGGCGGTTTTAGTGCATGGGCATGCGATGGTTTTTCTATTCTGCCTCAAAGCTTGTCAACATATCTCAAAGAACTAGTGATGCTTTGTTTCAAAAAAAGTCCTTTTGGGTACAACATTAGAATGAAGGGTGACCCCTAAAAATGCTTAAAGACAAGTGTTAGACCAGCCAAAAAGGCTCTACATTTTCATTTTAGTGATCCAGGATCACAATGAATCTTTTGCTCCCCGTGTTTAAAGATCAAACTCCAATACTCCTCCCCGCAAAAAAAAACTCCAATACTCCTCAAAATATTTGAAGTTTTCCACTATATCTACCTTGTTCTATTCCATTCGTGGCTACGGAAGCACTTTCACTCGGAGCCACATTCTCATCTTGTGGACATTAAAATAATTGTTAGATATTTACTTCATGCTCCTAACTTCGGCCTTTGGTATTCAAAGGGTTCATCCTTTGACCTTGTAGGTCACTCAAATTCGGACTATACCAGTGACAAGGTTGAGAGGACTTAGGGTACATGTCAATTCCTTGGGAGATCCCTTCTATCTTGGTCCTACAAGAGACAAAATTCAGTATCTCTATGCACCACCGAAGCCGAATATATCTTAGCTAGATCATGTTGTGCTCAACTCTTGTGGAGGACACAAACACTTAAAGATTATGGCATTCATCTCAAACATGTTCCACTTTTTTTTTCACAATGAAAGTGCCCTAAAATTACCCATAATTCCCATCCAACATTCTCGAACTAAACACATTGATGTTCGTCATCATTTCATTCGCGACCATCTATCCAAAGGTGACATTGATCTTAGCCATGTTCGAACTGACAAACAACTAGCCAACATATTTACCAAAACCTCTTGATGAGAAGACGTTTTGTCGTTTGAGGAGTGAGCTAATATCCTCGATGCTTCTAACACGCAATGAAATCTCACCCTCATGCATGCACATTGTATCCATGTTCTACATTTGATCCTTGATATTTCTCTTATGATGAACTATTATCCAATGTTGTTGGTAAGGCATAGGGACAAGGTAACTCAACCACCATACCAATGTAAGTCCATCCCTCTTGAGTAGGGATATAGTAACATTTTGTGTGTGTGTAAGGGATATAGTAACATTTAGGGGGGGTCTTACTGAAAACTTGAGATAAGACAACTCTATATAATTTTTTTTGAGGGAAGCTAAGACAACTCTAAAGACTAACAAATCCGAGCTAAGTGGGCCGTCGACGTGGGCTTCCCACCTCTCGCAGCGGCCCGCGGCCCGCCCACGCCCGTCCTCCCAGATCCGATCCACGACGAGCGCGCACGTCACGTGGCAGCCCCACACCCCCACACCACCTCCACGGGACTCTCTCGTCGTCTCCCACCGCGTCTCGTCCTCCTCCACCCCCGACCGACCCGACCCGGCGACCCGCCCCGCGATCCGGCGAGACCAATGGGGTTCCTGGTGACCTCCGCCATCTTCTTCCTCGCCGGCTTCATCGCCTGCCTCTTCTCGCTCCTCTGCTGCAACCGCGGCGCCTCCACCAACATGTACGTCAACCCCTCTCCCCCCCTCCTCCGATCCCGACTCCTCTTCCTACCTACACATCCTGGACGTCTCGCCGCCGGCTGGGGCCTCCGGGGGCTTCGGATCTGGCATAGCGGGGTTCGGCCAGCCCTCCCCTCCCCTTCCCGCCGGATCGCGGCGCGGCAATCGGGAGGGACCTCGATCTAGGGTTAGGCCCAGCGGTCGGGTCTAATAGAGCTTGCCCTTCTGAGATCCGCGGGCGGATGTTCGTTCGGCGTCGCGTGATCTCCCTATCGGGCTCCTAGTAGAGTGGCTGGATCGTTTGGGTGATGCTGTGGGCTGTGCTCCTTGGAAGCAGCATCCCTGAGCTGAAAATCCTGCCCAATGCTTCGAGTCATTGAGTTCGGGGAATAGCCTTGGTTCCTCACTACACAATTGGGGAAAAGAGGAGCTTCTGTAATATTTCGCTGTTTCTGCACATAAAGCAAGTTTGCATAAGTTAGTGTTGGTTCAGTGCATCTAAATTGGCACCAATTGAGTAGACAGGTTACATATCAACATTTGCCCACTGTTTGTTTGTTCTATGTGTGGATGCATTCTTCATTTTTATGTCCATTATCATCGCTCAAAGAAAATTTGTTTATTCCAGGAAAACCTTGACCTCTGTTACATTCCCAGATGCATCTACTCTTGCACTATTTTATATCATTTCAATACTTTTTAGAACCTATCAATTAATGTTCTTCACTCTTGTTATGCAGATTCCATTTGACTCTGGTTATTACTGCTACAGTTTGTTGTTGGATGATGTAAGTTCTGATCATTTATTCATTTTACCCATGCGCATCTTTGGTTTCTCCCTTATTCTTACACTTAGATTGCCCCATCAACTGTTGACGTCCTGCTCATATCATTTTTTAAAAATATGCTCATATCAAAATTTATGTTGCAAACGTGCGATTGTGACATGAAAATTTGTGGCTATCAAACTTGCACGCTACTTGACATCATTTGGCATAAAGTATCTGTTGGCTTGCACTAGGTTGCCATTTTGCATTAGCTAAAGTTATTATTTTAGCGCCAAGATGTCTGTGATGATCAATAAATCTGGTATACAACAAATGGTATTATTTATAGCAGTGAAATAAAAGCTGGGCGACCACTGAATGCCTACATGAGATATGCTCTATGAAGTGGCAAAAGTGCAAAACACACACTTAGCGCTTCTTTTTCCTTGATTTGTAGCACAACTCGTACATACATATTTCTCTCAACTTGTTCTTGTAATATCTAATAGGCATGCCATTCAATGTTATTCCCTCTGTCCCACAATATTATGGGACGGAGGGAGTAGTACTCAGAGTAAATAATTTCATCAAGTGAAAGAGGTTATCTACTGATTATTTTTGTTTCCGTAGAAGTCAAATGTTAGTTCTGTGACCATCCAGGCATAATACAACACATTAGATGCTTGGTTCCAAACAGATTAATGGGCTACCCAGGAATCCAAACCCAGTATTTAAGCCTTGTAGATTGGATTTTTTTTTTCAAGCAATATATTCTCATACTAACTAGTTTGAAGGTTTTGATTCTAAGGTTTTTTCTGATTAAAATTAATCATGAGAATGCTCTTACCTATGCAACTTGCTTATTAGAATCATTGATGCTGCTGTTTTCCTGTTTTTTGCTATAAAAAAGCAAGAGTACAAAGGTTCTAGGAACCAGAAGAGAAAAGTGGCACACAAATGTCGCAGATCCATGGACGCTTGCGGTGCCATTATTTTCTAGGCACTCCAGATTTTCCTACTTTATCTTAATTTTCTTGTTGCAATATTTTCTATATACAAAAGAATTCCTGCATGCATGAGCCTCTCTTTGGCATGATTTACTTCCTGCTTGTCCCAACTCTCATTTTCTAACAAGTAAATAATCTTTCTCTGCAGGTGGGCAATCGTGTATCTTGCGCAGATGAAGCCTTTGATCAACCCCATCCTGAGCGGCGAGTGAGCCCTCCCCTGAAGACGACTTAAGTTCCACTGTTGATGTATCATTATTCGGTTGAGAACCTCTATTCATTTTGTTTCCATAATAACTGAAATAAAGAACCTGCTGTGAGATTTTGCTACTCCGTCCGTCCTCCGGAGACGCTTCCGAGGAGGCACGCTGTGATTAGTGTATGCAAATTGTATTATATACACAATAATAATGATGATTCTGTTTATCCATCCCGCCAGTCCTTTGTTCTTTGGTTGGATCTCTAACCGCTTGTCATGGCACCATATTTGCTCCGATTTGCAAATTTCTATAGGATTGCTACCTTTTCAGTTGGAACAAAATGTGCTGCCTGAAACTGTTTTTGGTTGTGCGGCCTGGTTTTACAGAGCGACATTTGATTTTGCATGTTGTGTGATCTCAAATTCAAGGATGCAAGAATTCGTTCATAAGAATTTCAGGATCCCATTCCTGAAGCACATAAATTTCAAGTTTACTTTAAAAATATATTCTTTAAGTTTTTATATACAGTATAAAAAGTTGATGTGTACATGACATTTTTTAAGAATCTAGTAATTTTTTTGAGAATCCAATAAAGACACGGTTCGAATGCTCTGCACATGGGCCTCGGTAGCCTCCAAACCCAGCCCAGATCTAAGACCGTACGCCCAGCCCGGCCCATGCACTAGTCAGTCCTCCCCTCGTCTACTCCGTCACTCCCCTACCCAGATCTCCAATCGGCCGATCGATCCACCCACCCTCCCAGCTCCGGCCGCCGGCGATGGCCATCTCCGACCTCCTGCCCTTCCCCGTCCCGCCGTACGCTCCGCAAGTCGCCGCGTCGCTCGCGCTGGCGGCCGCCGCGCACTTCCTCCACGTGCCCTCCCTCCTCCTCTACGCCGTCCACACCTACATCCACCCGGACGCCGTGCCCTCCACGGGGCCCCGCGCCGTCCTCCGCCCGCCCGGCTCCGCCCCCTCCGGCAAGCGCGGCGCCGCCGCCCCGGCCTCCGACGGCTCCGCGCAGCTCTACCGCCTGCGCCTCTCCCACGCCACGCTCGCCTCCCGCCCGCACTTCGCCGGCTTCCACCTCTCCCTCCTCCTCCCGCTCGCGGTCCTGCCCCCCGCGCTCCTCCTCCCGCCCTCCCAGGCGTCCCCGCTCGCGCCGCTCCTCCCGCTCGCCTTCCTCTTCGTGGCGCTCCTCCGCCAGATCGCGCTCGCCTCGCCGCCGCGCCCGGCGCACCTCGTCGCCTCGCTCGCCGCGCTGCTCGCCGCCACCGTGCTCTCCTCCAGCCCCTTCGCCGGCTCCGTCGCCTCGCTCGCCGCGCTCCCCGCCTGGCGCTTCGCGCGCGCCTTCTGGCTCGGCACCGACCAGCCCCGCACCGGGCTCGCCGTCCTCGCCTCCTCCGCCCCCGCGCGCCTCCTCCTCCACCTCGCCGTCCTCGTCTCCTCCGCCGCCTCCATCCTTCAGTGCTGCGGCTTCGTGGACGGCCCCGAGCTGGAGGTCAAGTTGCTGGCAGCCGCCGCGGGGATGCAGCTGCTGGCCTCCAGGGCCGCCGTGCAGATGTACCTCAACGAGGCCGTCTTCTGCTGGTACCAGCGGCTGCACGCCAACCGCGCGCCGGACACCGAGTACGGCCGCGCCAAGGTGTTCCTGCACAACCACCACCTCTGCGCGGCGGCCACGCAGTTCGTCGCGCCGCCGCTGCTCGTGCTGTCGCTGCTCGCACTGTGGTGGGTGCAAGGGAAGGAATTCCTCGAGGGCGTGGAGGGGCTGGACTGGCTTGTCGGGTGGTCCGTCGCCATGAAGGAGGCAGCGTTGCTTGCGGCCCGTTGGGTGGTGGCAGTGTGGTCGGCGGTGACTGTGGGCACGCTTGTGGGCTACAAACGTGGATGGTTGTTCGTCTTGTGACCAAGCATGTCTCTTAGTTTGTTTGCTGTGTGATTGGTTCAGATGGACTTGTATTTGATAGAGCCGGATTCCACGCCGGATTGCCGGAGTTTTGGTAGGACGGCGCAAATCTTTGTTGTGGGAGCAATCTGGGATTGAAACTTTTGATTTCGTTGAGGCCCTTCTTTACTGGAGAAGCAATGTATGATCAGTTTATTTTGTTTACACTGTTGGGCAGAGATATTTGACAATCAGAAACTGACTGGTTAGTCACCCTGTTGTACTCTCACTGTATCCTCTTTCATACATACCAATGAATCATTTCTTTTTCAGTTGGAGCGAACATGTAAATTGTATCATGATACAAAATCATCTGAATGGAAGTGGTTCAGTGTGTAAATTTCTGCTTCCAGTTGAAGAAAAGAAATTGCTCTTCGGTGTTAGTCTCAAATATGTTGCTCTTGAAACATACTCCCTCCGTATTTCTTTACAGAGGGAGTACTACTATGTGTTTGAGTGACAGGCGGCATGCCAGCATTGAAACATTTTTTTCTTCTCTGAGGTAGCTTAGAGAAAATTAAGATTGAAATTGCCATCTAGACGTAAATACTTATAGAGTAAGATAGTTTTTCACCAGTCAAATCTGCATATTCCGATGCTTCTGCTGCATAAAATAGGTAATAACCTATTTTTGGGTTATGTAGGTACTAGGTAGTAACCCATTGACCTGATTACATTTCTGTGTATGTGTCTGTTCTCTGTTCCAGTTTACTTGTTCCAAATATTGTACGGTAACAATTTTAGCTTCTTTCAGTGCATATCTGGGAAAGTGGCAATAGTCCTGGCATACAAGGAATGTGGATCGAGCTGAGCTGCAAAGCTCAGATTTTGTTTGTGATTGCGAATCCACATACGCACCAGTTCTTATACCCCCTCTGTAATTTTGAAAATTTTAACATGCTTCTTGAACTTCCCAAGTAACTGGTGGTTGTTCTGTCTGACTTACGACTTCCAACTGTGCTGATTATACTAGGAGGTAGTCTGGGCTGCAGTTCTCCTGATGCCAACACATCTACCCTACAAAATCAGTTCTCTTGTTCACACTCCAGTTGCACAATCTAAGCTTTCGATTTGTACTGAATGCTGAGTACTCCCTCTGTAAACTAATATAAGAGCGTTTAGATCACTACTTAGATCACTAAAGTAGTGATCTAAACGCTCTTATATTAGTTTACGGAGGGAGTACTTAATTGTGGACTTTCTAACCGGCTACTCTATTTTGCAGTGATCAAGCAAGCTGCAGAACAAGTGTATTTCTGTCTAGATTAAATAATAGATGCTTACTCTTTCCTGAATGAACATCAAATTTGGTTTTCCATCTCAACATTGAGTTGTTTATTGTTCCCTGTAGTTTAGTGTCCACTATTAAGCCAGTTGAGAAAATATGATCTTTATTCTCCTCAGTCTGTATTCATGAACCGGTTTCTAGAAAGGTCCACCTTATCCAGATACATCGACATGTACAGCAGTGGACTCCTGGATCCATTCTTCTCTCTGAATTTGCGTTGAGTTATAAAGGAAAGTGCATTGAGCTGCAAAGCTCAGATTGTGTTTGCGATTGCGAATCTACATATGCACCAGTTGTTAAAATTTTGAAAATTTGAACATGCTTCTTGAACTTCCCAAGTAACTGGTGGTTGTTCTGTCTGAGTTACGACTTCGAAGTGTGCTGATTATAAGTCTGGACTGCAGTTCTCCTCATGCTAACACATCTACCCTACAAATACAGTTCTCTTGTTCACACTCCAGTTCCACAACTGTAAGAATTCAGTTTCCAATGTAAGCTTTTGATTTGTACTGAATACTGACTACTTCATTCGTGGCTTTCTAACCAGCTAACATATTTTACAGTGAATCAGTGATGAAGCTACTTGCTGCTTGCTTATCATCACGCTGCATGATCCATAGAACAAGTATATTTCTATCTAGATTTAGCAATAGATGCCTACTCTGTTCTGAATGAACAGAAAATTTGGTTTTCCATCTCATTATTGAGTTGTTTCTTGTAGTTTAGTGTGCACTATTAAGCCAGTTGAGAAAAAAATGGTCTTTATTCAGTAATTCACAAGTTTCCACTGGATGATTTCCGCGCATGTCTTTTTTGTTGAGATTTTATTTTCACTTCCTCAGCAATCGGTCATTGCTTTGCTAGGATCACTACACTGTCGTCCAAATTATTGTTTTCCTAAATAATAAATAAATTAAAAATACATGTCCATCATATTGCTGTGTCTCCTGTTATATAATCTGCTTTTGGAGAAACATTTTAGATACACATATATTAATAGAAGCCATTTTATTAGTGATGGCAGAGTAGTGAGATAACTTGCATTGCACAAATAGTATGTACCTATCTCCAGTCTCTTTCACACTTGCTAGACTGATGATGCCTTCACCACCTGTAGTGTGGTGAGTGTTTGCTGATAGCCTAAGATAGCCTCCACTTCACCTTGCGTCTTCCACTTGAAAACAATTCAGCACCACTTTGTATAGTCACTCATCATTGAGGCTTAATCTATGACTTTGCAGTGCAGGGTATTGGAAGGTTGAGCTAGTATGGTCAGTGGGTTTGACTATGGCACTTATCCTATTGCCATCGCCGGAGATTTGAGACGATACTGGTTCTTGTATGGCAAAGAATGCGCTTTCGGTCAGTGCACGCGCTTAACTCTCTTTTGCATTACATTACACTTACACCACGCTCTTGATCGTGTAGCCGGAAAGTCCAGAGAATGGCGTCCAAGTATTGTATTGCTGTGCCAAGAAAGGAGCAAGTATGGCGCGCGTGTCCTGGGAGTGAGTACATACATGATAGAATGGTCCAAAAGACCAAACCTGCACGCATCACGGGCATCAGGGAAGAATCTTGGAGATGGAGGTGAGCATAGTATTATTCTGTGAGCGAAACGAAGCTGCTTTGTATTTGGAACTAACTTCATCGCTGCTCGTAGTGGAGTGTGGGGCAGGAGTAAGATAGAGTTAACGTCACCCGGATCGGCTTCCATTGGTTTGTGTGCTTGTTGGAAGAGCAGGTGACACCAGGAAAGGAAATCTAATGGAATCCCCCATCCTGGGGGATAACATTTTGGTTTTGGAAGTACACTTGTTGTCCACTACTTCTCTCATGCACTAGCAGTTGTGATTAGTGTGTTTCTTAATTGAGATTTGCTGATAAGATCAGATTCAGTCCCAAGAGAAGCCAAGGGGAGATGCCTGTTTTCTAGGAACAAGTCTGAAGGATCCTGACCAGAACCAATTTATCTGACGTGCGTTCCGCTTAGATATGTACGCCCACTTTGTTTTCTCTCGTTGCATATAGTTTTATTCTTCTGAATCATGTTTACACTGTAGGATTCCACGTGAGCAAAATATTATGCATGGTTTCCCAGGAAGAAGAAAAAAAGCATTATAACTTCTTTTCGCTATTAATTCACTTGTAAATATGCATACAGAATAAAAGGTGAGAATAATTGTCGAAAATTGGGATGATATTGTTAGTCTTGCATCCTACTAATAATTTTCTCTATCTAACAAGGTAGAGTAGGTGCTGTGATAGTCAGACTACTTTCTAGTCTCTAGGATAAACAATGAAGAACAAAGTGGGGTTGAACTCTAAACAAGAGGCTAGGACTTGGCAATGATTGCAACAACCATTTGTAGCCAAAATGGGCATCACCTTCACAGGTCATGCAGCCCTATCACCTTGCTGAATTCTTTATCACCCATTGGGCTCATGACAAAACCTTATATATTTTTCTTTTCTCCTGGCATTAACCTTGCAGCATGAAAACAAAAGGAAGAACAGAGGTCAAGCAGATTATTGCAGGGAGGGAATCCATCAAGGTGACATGGAAAAATGAAAAGCAATTTGTGTGTGTACTACTGACCTGATAAATTGTGTCACTACTTGCTGGGGAAAAGAAAACAGCTGGGCAGGAACAGTCCTGCATAGTGACTGATCAGAGTAAGACAGGTATACCTGCCTGGAAAGAACTGATACCGTTCCTTCGTTTCGACTTTCAGCCAATTATTTGCAAAGTTGCTGCTGTGTGCAATTTTGTTTTCAGGGGAGCCCACAAAAATAGACTCCAAATTACCAAATTGGAGAGAGCTTATAATATATTGCTACGGCAACAATTGGGAGATCTGTCATAGAAAGCATCGCCTATAAAGTGCTTCCAAATTAGTATTTTCTAGAGTCAAGAGGATCCTCATGGGGCCTTCTTCCTGAAAAGAAGCATAGGAATCACAGGAAAAAGGGAAATGGAGGATCTCCTTGTGCAGTGCATTCCACATATATATTTGGTTTGCTGACCTATAAGTTATTAATTTAGTATACAATGCTACTTTCTTTCTTGCGGGAGAGCTACTGGACTGATGGTGCATGCTTACATATACTAGTGATCAAAATAAAAAGAAGAAAAATCAAGAATGATAATGATATAAAAGCTATATAATACATCCTCTGTTCTAAAATATAAGATGTTTTGGCAGTTCAATTTGAACTGCCAAATTAATAACTTAGAAAGCATTGCCTATAAATTGAACTGCCGAAACGTCTTATATTTAGGAACAGAGGTACTACCTCTGTAAACAAATATAAGACGTTTTAGGTCACTCGGTTAGATTCAGTCAAATAACAACCTATTCTTTTCTGATGTAATTTTAGCCAGGGAGTTGTTCTTTTCTTCTTCTTCTTTCTTTTTTTTTTGCAGGGGGGACTGCATATAACAATCAACATGGCTTAATTCCCTTCAACTTTCTTATAAAATTTGTTTATTTATTTTAGCACCCATGGTAATAACATCATCTAGAAGAGCAGAGAAAGGAGGAAGAAAATGCATGCACACAAATTAAAGAAAGCTACATAGATATTCAACCCATTTGGTCATTTGTATGGTGTTGCACACTTGCACTCCCTTTTTGTTACTTGTGATGCAGCCATGCACACACCCTAAAACAATGGCCATCAAATCTCTGCGCAGATATGGATTAACACGACTGCAACTACCGTTCCATAATTATTAAGCTTCAGTCTCCATCACCTCCTAATATCCCTCTAATTTTGTTTAGCTTGCTTTTGGCGAATGTGATCTGCTCCTCTTTGGTAGCACCCAGCCTTGGAGCTATCTATCTCGCTCCCCACCCACCACCATGGGCCTATTGGAGCTTCTGTTTGACTAACAACACTACTAAGCACTGACTAACAACAACTTCTAATTTCAGTTTGCAAAATCAAACCTAACTCCCACTAAAGTAATGATCTAAACGCTCTTATATTAGTTTATAGAGGGAGTACTATCTTTGTTCCTAAATAAACTGTCAAAGCGTCTTACATTTAGGAACAGAGGGTGTACCTTCCACAACTTTTTTTTTGAGTACTTTCAAATTACTTTCAACTTCGAAGATACTGTATCCATAGTTTCTTACATCCAATCCACCATGCATGCATTTGCATTCTTACAAATGTTTGTGTTGGTAAGGATGTAGAAAAGGGACACCCAGAGGACATCCATATCTGAATTTCATACCTAGTACAAAGAGACTTACATTTCTAAGAACACAAAGAAGCCATTGACAAAAATAAAAACATGAAAGAAACTACACGGCCTTCTTCTCCCATGAAACCATGGCCATTTCACAACTCTCATCACGGCCAACGGCGCCACCTTTGAAGGAAGAGAGAATGAAGGAACCGAGCAGATCCAGGGCAAACCCCAATCACATGTAGGCTTTTTTTTTAAACCGAGGCAAAAGATTTGCTTCATGTATTAATTAAGAGGAGAATAGGGTGTGAGTTACAAGCCCCGAGTAGGAGAATAGAGTGCGAGTTACAAGCCCCGAGTTACAAAATGATTACTCTCCAGGCATAATGATCCCCAATTTTTTTGCACCCGCGGCGATCCAAAGGCGGGCCTCTCCTTTGATGTTATTGAGCAAGATTGGAGGCGGAGTGCTTTTGTGGCGAAACACCCGGGCATTCTTCTCGTTCCATATGGTCCAACTGATGAGCATTGTGAGGGACGCCATGGCCTTGCGATTGGCGGTGTTGATGTCGGAACGATTAGTCCACTAATCCTTGACGGAGCTCTCAAGGTGCCAAGTGGAGGTGTCAATGCTCTCAACATGAAGCCACTCGTTCGCTAAGTTCCAAAGACGGATGGTGAAGCGGCACTTGAAGAAGAGGTGTGCTCCGGATTCTTGCTCCCGTTTGCTAAGGCGACAAAGTCCGCAATTTGGCCATCAACGCTTAGCCAATCTATCGGCAGTCCCAATCCTATCTTGAGTGGCCAACCAAGCAAAGAACTTGACTTTCGGTGGTGCCAAGCCTTCCATATCGAGTGCTCCATGGGAGAGTAGAAAGTACCAAAGAATTGTGCCGCATAGGCAGAGGCCGTGGGGGGGGGGGGGTATTGCTCATTGCCTGTGTGCATCCACACGATGTCATCTTTGGCATTCTCGTCAAGGTGGAAGCCCTGAATGGTTGTCCAAAGGGCCACAAATTGATGGAGATGCTCTAATGTGAAGTGTGTGAAAATTTTGACCTTGGAGACTGAAGCATCCTCGAAGAGAGCCTCCTTTATCTTCCAATTCTTTTGAGACGAAGCATTGTAAATGAGAGGGGCAATTTCTTTAGGCTTCCGACGGGTGACCCAAGGTGCATCCGAAAAAGGTGTCTTGGCACTGTTCCTGATGGTGGAGGCGTAGAAAAGGCTTTTGAAGAATGCAACACACACCACTCTGAGGAGCGGGGCAGAGACTTCGCTTGAAGGAAGATTTGCTCATGCTTCACCCCACGGCGGCACCATCTTTCAACATTGCCAAACACCTAATGAACAACCAAATTCTGACTTGTCCGTCGTGATATGAAGACCTCATATGAGTACAAACAGAGTAGCATAGCCCATATCCTCCCGCCAGAAAGCCACCACGGGCGAGGGGAAGAAAAATTAGGCAACCCTATCACTATTGCCGCCGCAACCTACCGAAGTCACGGACAACCAAAACCCATGAGCTTGTAGAAGCAGCGGCCGGTAAGTCGTGGGTGGTGACCAAAAGACGCCAACGATCGTGAGTTGGATAGATCGCCGTCCTGGAGAAGCCGTCACCGAGGAGGGACATAAGATAATCCCAATTCCGGCCGGACAGAGGAGGACACAAACCTCGCAAGTTCCGTGAGGAAACCGTATCTGGCGGAGCATCCTCGGATGCCGTGAGCAAACCGGTAAATAGTTGCTTGAGTCTAGGAGGAAGGTGAATTTCTCAAAAAAAAGAAGAAGAAAAAGGAGTAGAAGTGGCAGGTTATTGGTCACACTCCCTTGAACCCTTGAGCTGATTACATGGATGGATGAAGTGTTGGTTTGTGCACGAGCTAGCTAAGCTACGCACGGGGGAAAGTGGAGGCAGCAACGTAACCAGTAGCCAACTGTTTGGTTAGGGCTGCACGCTCGCTTTCAACCACCTCCCGTCGGTGTGAGTGAGTGGCACGAGTTTAGTGAGATTGTTGCGCGTCTTTACTTTCTCCATCGGCCTCCTTACTTCCTTCCTTGTGGCTACATATATATCCATGTGATTTCAAGACGTACGCATGCATGCACACGATAAAAAGATGCACACAACCTACATCGCCATAGCTGGGGAGCCAGCAGTAAAATTGGCTCGGTCGCATTGGGAGGTTTGTGCGAGGCGCAACCCAACTCTCTCACCAACTCCTGCCGGCGAATGTCAGTCACCGGGGAGGCGCATCCGGCGGCAACGGCTATAAGGCGTGGTCGTGGCAACCATGGGCGAGACAGCGGTGCGCAAGTGACCCGAGGGACGCGGTGGCGTCTTTCCCCCTGGTCTTCTTTTTGTGTGAGCGGTCCGGTAGAATGGAGGGCGACGACTATATATGACGACAGACATCGGGATGGATGCATCGTATACCTCGGGGTGAAAACTCAGGATCTTGCGTTATTAGCTGATCGGGCAGCGTCAACGCCCGCACATCATTACCTTGTTGAAGGTGTTGGTTCGGAGATCCACTTCGAATTTCATAGCCGTGCTTGGTCTGACACCTGCCAACATTGACGCGCGAGTGTGTTCGACAACCTTGAAGGGTTGCACCCCAAGTGTTAATACGATCCGAGGATGCTGCCGCGAGAGCCATGTCCTATATAGATTGCCTTAAGTTCTTTTTTCCTTTTCGTCCTTTATAAACAATGATATTTTCGGTGTTTTCAATAATTAACAATATTTGATTGTGTGTGTCACTCGATGTTGATGAAGAGGCCGAGGGTCTTCCCCTACACTAGGGTACCACAGTACTTGATTTGATGGAGAAAGTAGGAGCGGGAGGAACTGGTGGCAATTAAGACGATCGCCATCCGTGCGTCCATCTCGCAACAGAGGCTGAAGATCGGTTTTTCTCTGGACGGATCGGTGGACCTCAAATATGCTCCATCATCCACAGCGCTAGGCGCCAGCGAGCAAGCTATACCTATATATCTAGCCGGAGCACGTACGCAGACTAGAAGGTGAGATATCGTTTGACCGACGCGCACGTACATATATATACTCCCTCCGTTCAGAAATATTTGTCCAAAGAATGGATATATCTAGACGTATTTTAGTTCTAAATACATTTATTTTTATGCATTTCTTCCTTCGACAAGTATTTTCGGACGGAGGGTGTACATACGACGCAGCCCACTCGCTGACAGACTCCCGACTCCGATCCTCACTGCCATGCACATCACTCTCCCCTCTCTTTATTCCTATTCATAGAGTAAAGCTCGATGCCGCCTGTGGGCATGTAGAACGACTCAGGTCTGACCAATAGAGTCATGGAACACAAACCTCACATGGCTCCCTGATGCGACCGAGGCCTCCGTCGGTTGGAACTGGAGCCGGACGACCAAAATGCACATCCATGTTATCCACGTGTCACCAAGACAAACATGCACAAGGAAGAGTCAGACTGATTTGAAGACACAATATACTCCACACGCCTTCCGGCGGCACAAAGGAGCACCACCAAAATGAGGGCGAGACCGGAAGACCTTATTCCACACCATCACCTCGCCACCGCCCTAGGGTCCCCGCCCCTCCCATCGCCAGAGAGATAGATAGAGGGAGAGGGGGGCCGCGGTCTCCTTGGGGAGGCAGGTAGTAGGCCGGCCTCCGCTCTTGCCGCTAAGTCACGGGAGGGGGGAAGAAAACCATAATTTGCCCTGGTTTAACTACAGATGTAGTCTGATACATCACCCAACCTAATATCGGATACGTCAAAACCAAATCGATATGACCTGATACTCAACATTTAAAAACCTTCGTGAAAAATATCTTCTTTATATATGGTTTTTATTGATTCAAAGTCAATTATTATCTTGTATCATTGGCGTGTCGAAGCTACGATGAGATAATAAGGCGTAAATGTTTGAAACTTGGTGGTGCTGGTATTCGCTGGACCTATTTGGATCCAGTCTTTGTTCATCTTTATTTAGGTGTTTACAGATTTGATCCTTCCGTTCTATGGCTTTCTTCATCGACGATGGTTGCTACTCTGGTGCGCTTGTGCTATAGGGTTTTAGCACAACGACTTCCCGACTGTCTACTACAACATGGTTTGTCTAACTCTGATGAGGGAGGGGCAATGATGGTGGCGCGTCTTGGGCTCGCTCCAGTGCTTGCAGTCGTCGCTATGTGGTCCATGGACCTCGTTGGGTGTGGCTAGGTCTTAGTCGACTGAGATTTAACAAAGTCTCAGACAAGTGATATAACATGTAAGAAAGAAAGAAAAAACTGTAAAGAAAATTTCGTACGGATCTCAATAAAAGATCTTATGAGTATAGCATCTACCGAGACTTAACCAATTCTCAGACGACCGAGAGTTAACAAGACTGAATTTTTATTACTTCTCATGTTCTTTGTATTGTCATGACTGAAGATGAATAGATTGATAGTTTGTCGAAAAGAAACGGAGAAATCGATCGAGTTCGTTGGTACTTGCGGTGCATGTCGCTTTCCAGAGCACCTCCTAGTGCAACTCAACGGCGCACCGTGCGCGCGTGTGCACTCACGGAGGAGTCGTCTTCGTCATCTATCTCTCCGGCCGGCTATTTATACCCCTCCTCCTCTCTCTCCCACCACTCACCGGCACCACTCTCTACCCCCCTCCCTCTCTGCTTCCTCCCTCCATGAGCGCCATGCTGAGCTCGCTGAGGTACCTGGCCGGCTCGGCGGGCCCGAGCGGCTACGGCTCGCGCACCACGGCCGACGAGGCCACACTGCCGGCCGGCGACCTCGGCCACATCACCGCCATCGTCACCGGCGCCACGTCGGGCATCGGCGCCGAGACGGCCCGCGTGCTGGCCCGGCGCGGCGCCAGGCTCGTGCTCCCGGCGCGCAACCTCAAGGCGGCCGAGGAGACCCGCGCCCGCATCCTCGCCGACCTCGCCGTCCCCGACGGTGACCGCGTCGTGGTGCTCCCGCTCGACCTCTCCTCCCTCGCCTCCGTCCGCCGCTTCGTCCACCGCTTCCTCGCCCTCCGCCTCCCCCTCAACCTCCTCATGTACGTCCGTCCCCGATCCTCATCCTCTCGCCGTCGCCTCCATCGCCGGCGATCACCCACCGTGGCGAAAACTGACCGATCGGCTCTACGCATGTGCGTGCAGAAACAACGCGGGGCAGTACGCGGAGCGGTTCGCGGTGTCGGAGGACGGCGTCGAGATGACCTTCGCCACCAACTACCTGGGCCACTTCCTGCTCACCAAGCTGCTTCTGCCCACCATGGCGGACACGGCCAGGGCCACCGGCGTGCAGGGCCGCGTCGTCAACGTCTCCTCCACCGTCCACGCCTGGTTCGCCGCCGACGCCGGCGACGACGGCCCCCTCGCCTACCTCCACCGCGTCACCCGCAAGGCCACGTACGTTATTTACCTTCTTATTAATCACCACCGTACTATGTATCTATGGTGCTTCGAGATTCACGTGAGCACTCTGCTGGAAACTTGATGGCTGCAGGCCGTACGATCCGACGCGGGCCTACGCCCTCTCCAAGCTCGCCAACGTGCTCCACACCACGGCCCTCGCCGGCCGGCTGAGGGAGATGGGCGCCGACGTCACCGCCAACTGCGTCCACCCCGGCATCGTCCGGACCCGCCTCATCCGCGACCGCGCCGGCCTCGTCACCAGTAAGTCCTCCTCCTCCTCCTCCCCTCTTGTTTCGCGAAAATAATCCGAAGTCGGAAAACACCGTTGTCGATGTGAGGCCGGCATGTGGGCCCAGGCGCCACATGTCGGCCTCACATCGCATCGACGACGGGGTTTTCCGACTCGAGTCAACACAAAGTGGCAAATGATCTTATTATACCCTGCAACAACTTGGCCACTGCAGACACGGTGTTCTTCCTGGCGTCCAAGCTCCTCAAGACGGTCCCCCAGGTCAGTCACTCTCACTTTCACTTCTCTTCGGCCGATCAACAGTTTCCACGCCGGAATCCTGACCTCTGTGTGTATGTCCCAGGCGGCGGCGACGACGTGCTACGCAGCGGTGCACCCGGCGGTGGCGGGGGTGTCGGGGAGGTACTTCGCCGACTGCAACGAGGCGGCGCCGTCGAGGCTGGCGTCCAGCGCCGAGGAGGCCTCCAGGCTGTGGAGCTTCTCCGAGGCCATCACCGCCGAGAAGGAGAAGGAGATGAGCCTCCCTGTCACCAGCTTCAGGTTCCAGGTCCAGAGCTCCAACGCCGACCGCGGCATGGCTATCGCATAGGGATCCGAGCACCGTAAATTTTGATCGATCACGGGCGGCGATGAACAAACGGCTCCGAGACAACGTTGCAGGACCTGACCGAAATATGGAAGCTACTCCCTCCGTTCGGAATCTAGATACATCCATTTCCGAGACAAGTAATTCTGAACGGAGGGAGTAGATGTTAGTCTCAGAAACTGTTACAGTAGAATTAGCAGCAGTAGCGTATATACATAGATATACTATGTACTACTCCGTAGTATATATAGCTGTAAACCTGTAAATACATACCATATGTATACTGTCAGTGCAATATAATGCTAGTGTTCCACTTCTTGAGCAGCCTCCTCTGACTGCCCTGTCCATCAATCACACACACACTAGATTACAATAGATTAGCTCAAATGTTCAACTCCACTAGCATAGCATGAATAATTATCCAGCCCATTGAGCTACATCCTACATAGATACTCTTCTTTTTAGGTTGGCACCCCGCATTAGTGCAGTTCATTCACTGTTTGCACGTCAGCTAATCATGCCAGGAATCAAACTGCTTGTCTGTAACTGAAGAGAAAAGGGGGCCTTGGATTTGGTTCCCAATCCCAAATGGAGCAGCTTGCAATTTCTTAAATCTCACGATGCACGGGCGAAAAAAGTCATCGATAAAAAAAAAGAGAGAGAGATTGATTATTAGCACGAAAAACGCTTGTTAATCATGCACTTTATGTTCCACTACGAGGAAAGCTCGCCTTTTTCAGCTAGCCCTAACACATCAGGAGATTGGCAGGATTCAGCTGGATGGGCATTTACCTTGCCAGCAATCATTTCTTGCCCCTCCCCTGCTAATCATAATAATCATAAAACAAAGCGGCTTTCGAACGAATTAAGCTCGTAACCGAACCTACTATGCGTACTTAACATGGTGCTTGGAATGATGTTAGGATATGATTAGGGCAAGATTGGCCTCATGATTGCTTCAATCAGTTGCAGGTTATGGCTAAAAAAAGCCAAGAAGATTCCTGTGCCGCAATGGGACAACTAATGAATGCCCTGCTTTCACAGAAGTTGCCAAACCCCAAATGGTTTCGTTTGATTAGGAGGTCAGGTGGGCTAATGATGCATGAGTAGTAGCTGGGTTAGGATGGCTCGTAATTTACTGTTGTTTTCGATTCGAGCAGTTTAGTGAAGACAATGATCTCTAGCAACTAAATTTCCCAAACCTATCTGATGCATGGTCCACCTTCATTAAGCTGTACAAGAATGCTAAAGAATGACTTTCCCGGCCTCTTAACACATATTGCAAAGCGCAAACTTGATAACCAATGAATATAGGAAAGAAAAAGGAAATTGGTAGGCACATGGTGATCACTATAAAAGCCTGATAAACATTTTGATTATTTTTATTCGGTAGGAATTGTTAATATATCATGTTGCCAAGTTTCCCCTATTAAGGAAATTAACTAGCTAAGAGTTTTTGATAACGATGATCTTATCTGGCTGATGTTCGCTGAGAGAGAGTGGCATTTCAAAGGTTTTTGCTGGCAGTTTTAGTTGTGTCGAGGGTGGCGGTTTCTTCAGAACAGCATGCCATTTTCTAGGAGGTGCCACGCTGTTCTGAAGAAACTGTCACCCCACACACAACTAAAACAGCCATCAAAACGTTCACAATTGTCACCCCTCCTGGTGAACTTTCACCAGTAAGGGGGCCCTTCAATAAACACCAGGCTATTAGCTTACTACTCCCTCTGTTCCTAAAAGTCCTTCAGGATCCATGCTTAAGCGATCCTCAGGAACAAAAGGTATACCAGACCTGGTTGGAACTTGGAACTGGGAGTCACTCAGTCCAGGAACTCTTAACCTGATTTACAATGTAACAAGTAAAAAAATCAACATGAGTATCACTAAAACAATAATTATAGGCTTTTCGACACTGCTGAAGCTCAGATATCTCCGCACGAGTACAATTAATAGATAAAACCGGTGATTTTCGACAAGAACATACTGCAGAAGAACTGAACTGTATAGAACACGGGTGATGGTTTTACAACATCCACAACAACAACAACATCCGACAATGAGAATTTGGTTGGTATAACCGGCTAATATCACTCTTACAGTCTACAATTAAAACAATGGTAAGCCTTACAAGCTGATAGGGTTGCTGCCCTTATCTACCGCCCCATTCAGCCGCCTGATTGCTGTTTTGCTGCGGTAACACCACATCTCAAATGCCTCGGTGAGGTCAGGATATCTGAACTTGTCTGCTTTCTGCATCCAGTCCGACAGGATATCTGACTGGTCACCTGAAGGCAATGCTAAAATCAATGAAACAATTGCGCTCTCGACATTCTGACACAAGCACGCATCCATCTGAGGAAATGCCTCGTCTTTCGCCTTGGCATCAAGGAAGCGTTTTGTCGTCCGGATGTACGGGAGCCATGTCTTCACAAGATGCGCTCTGGATGTTGACGGGAGAATCACAGAGCCATAGCCAACAGCATCCAAGGCCTTTCCAGTCACTTCTATAAGCTTTGTCTTCACAGCCCACAGACCTGAGCTATACTTCTCGTCCTGAACCACCGAGACAACATGGTCTGAGATTTCTAACCAGCCAGAAACAAACTCGTTCATCAGCTCAATCTTTGTCAAGACAGTGGTTATCCAGTCAATGTCAACTAAGCTGCGCACAATCCTTTGCTCTGCTTGTTCAGGCAATTTATCAAACTCTGAGGCCAACAGATCCAGTCCGGTCCTAAGTGTTGACAACAGTTTTGTCAAACCTTCCCTCAAGACAGACCTTACATCTTCATCCATCATAACAATTGCAGGGTCATCACCGTGATGGAGCATGAAGTCAATCTGCTCTTGAGCAGCAGTCTTGAGGTCATCGAAGAAAGGAGCAGCTGAAGTCTCCATGGACGTAGCGAAGCGCACAGCGGAGATGAAAACAGTCTTCACAGCGTTCGCACTGGGAGCTTGCAGACGAGCTAATAAAGGTGCAGCAGCTTCTGGGGCCAGGGTCTGAGCAAACTGTAAAATCTCTTCCTCCTCCTTTTCGTCCCAGGAAGCAGATTCAAGGTATCCGATGCAGGTTTCGGCAACGAACTCGGACTTGAGAGAGGTCGCTGCTCGAAGAACGCCAAGAGCCGACTTAACGGAGGTGATTGCGTCCTCAATCGATTCTCTCGAAAGATACATAAACTTCAACAACTTGACATAATGGTCATACTCAGCCCTCGGGCACTGGACTTCAATGCAGTTATTGCTACCACCAGAACGAGCATCGCTTTGACCCAGCAAGTCCGCGAAATACTTGCTCCTGTTGGAGAGGACAGACGAGTGGCAGGGAAACCGTTCTGGCTGCTCGCCGCGACCGCCGGTCCGTCTAAAGCATACACGGACATCGCTGGTAGGCTCGTCAGCAAACCTGTATCCATCAACGGCATTGACCGTCTCCATAGGTGACAGATAAAGTATACACTGGAGATCAGTGGCAGCAATCTTCCACCTTCATTCGCAGCAGAGACCCCACAAGCCTGCACACACATCATGAAAACACGATCAGTTGTTTCGACCACGGGTGCAAAACAGAAGTGCTGGTTATAAATCCTATGACATTACTACCGAAACCAAAGAAATGGAAACAAACAACACACTTCTCGGCGTCCGAATCTGAATCCGATTTAGAGTCGGCATTCCGACACCCGGTTAACTACGCAACCTTGCTTTATTTAGATCGTTTCATCCGTGAAAACCATTTCTGGGATACTAACTAACGGCAATGGAACGCCAGAACACTCCTGAGAACACCCACAAATTGATCAGAGCTAACACTTGACATACTGCCCATGCCCATAGCTGACACCTGCCTCTGGTCTGCTCCAGAAGAGCAACACCCCATTTCCTCACACCTGGGCCGAAAATCAATACGCGGATGGTGTAGATCCGCGGGCACCATGTGCGCTAAAGCTAAGGAGAAATCGAGGGGGTTCATCGGAGTATCTACAACCAGTGGTCTGGAACTGGAGCCCAGCAATCCTCCGCCCCGACCGAGCAAAACCGACTCCTAGGCGATCATCGGGGACCGAAGCCGGCGCCACGAGGACGCTCTACCCCTAACCCGCGCTTCTAGCGACGCTAGCCCATCCAGATTTGAGCGCGGCGACGGCGAAATCCGCGACGGGGAAGAAGGCGGTGGACGGGGTGGGTGGATGGATGGATGGATCGGGGGCGTGGTACCTAAGGAAGGCGGCTGATCGCCGCTCCGGCGAAGGGAGGGCGAGGGTGCACGGTGCTCGTCGCCGTCGCCGTCGCCGGGGAGGGAATGAGGGGGAAGCGGTGGCCGGTGGGGTGGGGGGTTGCAACTTGGGGGGGAAGAGTGGGATGGGATGGGAAGGGGGGTGGGGGTTGGGTGGGGGGCACGCGGTGGGGGAGCGATGGCCGGGCTCCATCTGGCCCGTCCGTTTCCGATCGGGCCGCCACCTGGCCAGCGGACCGTAGATGGATATCTATCCACGCCGACCTCGCGCCCACAGGTGCACAACGCCGACCGAAAACTGCCGAGTAAATTTCTCGCTCAAAAGGCATCCAAGGTCATAATTCATTTCCCTTAAAAAAGTCATAATTCATTTTTGTTTACCAAAGTTGCCAGATCGGCTCTATTATTCGGAAATGTATTCCTATGTCCTTTTAACCAGGGGTCGAGTCAGGGCGTCGCTTCGGCTACCGTCATATCGGCAGGCAGCGCTTCGGCTACCGCCACATCAGCAGCAGGGGGCTCGTGGCGGGACATATTTGCGCGGGAAGCGTTTGATTTTCTTTTCTTCAAAAAGGGCTCCTTTCCCGATCTCCTCTCTCTCTCTCTCTCTCTCTCTCTCTCTCTCTCTCTCTCTCTCTCTCCCGCGCACGCATTCGTCGTTATGCCTGTGAGCGAAAGCTTGTTTCTAAGGAAGCGGGCGAAGATGAACGGCTCGCCGCCGTCGCCTTCACATGCTGCGGTACTAGCTCCTCGTCCTCCGCGGCTACCGCATGAGTTGTTTGCCATCGGGGAAGCGCGCATGCTGCCAATTCAGGAGGGCCATTTGGCTTGACTCGAAACCAACACTCTCAAACGAGAATGCGTCTTCTATGAATACCCTAATGACTGGTGTAGAATCATGGATTGTTTGAACTTCAAGTTGATTTCCATGAAGCCCTCAATCCAAAGAGGTGATCATGTGTAAGTTCACGTCCATAAACTGGTCATTTTGCCATAAATTTTTGTCTTTTAAGCCAAATCCTCAAAAATCCCCACTATTAATTTCTATGGGGATCAAATTCTTCATGTGATCTTATCAGGAAAATGATGTAAAAATATCACAAAATAAACCACAAACCAGAAATTAAGAAAACATGTAGATTGTACCTGCAAAATTGCAACTCAAACCTAACTTACTATTCCCATGACAAGTGTGGGCTGGGTGGATGGATCGGGGGGGGGGGGGGGGGGGGGAGCAGTACCTAAGGAAGCTGCTTTGGGAGGAGTACGGAGGAGACGTCGGTCATCGACGTCACCGGGAAGGGAGTGAGGGGGGACGCAGTGGCCGGGGGGTGGGAGTTGCCACTTGGGTTGGGGGCGAGTGGTGTGGTGAGATGGGAAGCGGGGTAGGATGGGGTGCACGCGGTGGGGACATGGATGGTCGGGCTCCATCTGGCCCGTTCATTTCAGATCAAGCCGTCACCTGGCCAGCAGACCATAGATAGATATCCACGCCGACCTCGCGTCCACAGGTGCACAATGCCGACCAAAAAAGGTTGAATATAGCTAAAAAAAAGGTTGGAGTATACCTAAAAAAAGGTTGAACAAAAATTTCTCAAAAAGAAAAGAATTTGTTGAGTAAAAGGTATCCAAAGTCATAAGTCCTTTTTTTCAATGTTGTCAAACCGGTTCTATTATTCAGGAATGTATATCTAGGTGTTCGCTTCGGCTACCATCACATCGGCAGGGCGGCGCTTCGACTACTGCCACGTCAGCAGGAGCTCGTGGCCGGACATATTTCCATGGGAAGCGTTTGATTTTCTTATCACCAAGAAAGGCTCCTTTCCCGATCTCTCGTCTCTCTCTTGTCGTCGCTATGCTTGTGAGCGAAAGCTCGTTTCTAAGGATACGAGCGAAGAAGAAAGGCTCGCCGCCATCGCCTTCACATGTTGTGGTACTAACTCCTCGTCCTCCGTTGCTACCGCAGGAGTTGTTTGCCGTCGGGGAGGTGCACATATGCTGCCAATTCAGGAGGGTGAAAGTGCATTTATCTCTAAATGGTATTTTGGTGTGATGAAAATATGGTTAGTGGAACTAGTGACAGTTGCTAAGATTTCCCTCACATCATTGGTTGCTTGGATATTTATCAAGGAGATGGTTGACTCCCCACTTCAAAAAGATCAAATGCGTCATTTTCCGGCATCTCGAAATTTTTATTCAAGTAGTAGAAGAACCGCACGATCAAAAGAGGTCAGGTGGTAGAATAATGGTATGGGAACACCCAAAACTTATACACTTGCCTTCCTACACCTACCACCAAAAGGGAGTCCTCCATTCAACATGTTCTTCCCCTTATCATGCCCATAGAAAATGCCCAGAGCTTCTAGACACCACGTGTGCACGGTGTCCCAGGACCCGTGCGCATGGGGTAGTGTTTCTCCTCTGAACACATGATCATGTCACGTGGCATTCCACACACAAAGGCAATTGATGATATATATAGCACCCCAACTTCTTCTGACGGGGAAAATAGTACATGTCACTTGTTCGATACATATGAGTGCAACATACAAAATCCCTATCTAACGTCTACGATTGAGTGGCAAGAATGGTACAAAACCAAGGCCTCAAAGCCGTACCATGGAAAGAATATGCTACGTCGACAACATATACAGTATGTACAATCTCAGTTCTTAGATTGGAGTGGGGTATATGGATAACTCCCCGATGATTCAAAATGTTATCCTTAGTTTTAGGGCAATGGGTAAAGATGCTCTCATGGATGTTCGTTCTAGATTAAAGCAAACTTCTGTGCAAACTATATACCAACAACCAACTCGAGATTAGTGACCTAGCAACAGGCGCACACCAACACCCGTGGGGCCAGATTGCAATGTCATGCACTAGAAGTTTCTTCATACAGTTGTAGGTGTCGTGTGTTGTCCTACAAAGTGACCAAAGGATGAACAACACACAATGAAACTCATAAGCCCGTCTCCGGAAGACAATGCTCACCACACTCCACACATATCCAGGGGGTGAACAAATATAAATAAAGTTGGTTGATGCTATGAGAATCTGGTAGCAGAATAGTTGTTGATAAAATAAATAACAAAGAAAAGTCACCTACTACTACTCCATCCCATATGTAAGATGTTTTTTTTTTACACCAGTGGTGTCGAAAACATCTTACATTATGGGACGGAGGGAGTACATGCCAACACATTACGTAACAATACATAAAAAGGGTAATATGTAACAATCCCACTTTTTTCCATGCCAAATTATTGTACTAAGTTGAGTGAAAAATGCCATGAGAAAATATTTTGTATCTCTAAGATCAAATCACAGACTATAAAAATTAACCATTTTTAAGAAAACTTCGCTTAAACAAAACATAGTATTATATTTGAAATATGTATTCGAGACTATTCTGAAAATTTATGCACCTCATCTGTTCAGATAAAACATTTGGATTTATTTATAATTAAATGAGAGTCAACATCAAATAAATAAAACGCTAGACGAAGGGCTCAAACCTTGTACTTAATGGCCACACGCTATGGCCAACTGAGTTATTCCAAGAAATGATCTTCGCCTTCGAGTTTTTAGAAACAATGACAGAATACTTTTCTCCCGTGTTGACAAAACACTTATCAAAAGGCTTCAAGAAAATACAAGTTGCAAGAAACTTTGAATATTATGACATTGAATGAGTGACTTCTCTTAGTAGTCAGATTTACTTGTGGTTATGACACCCGGGTCGATGTACCGAACTCAATTTTGTGCTTTATATGATGGCCAGTCCTAATCAATATATTGAACTCCATACCCTGAATGGTGAGAATTTGTTCGTGAACACCACCTCGAGCAAACAATTTAGCAAGCATGTATGACGAATTAGAAGGGACATTTTCCACATAGTTGATAAAGAATCTCAAGTCTAAGATTTTTTAAGGAACTCCTCCTTGGACAAGTATATGAGATAATGATATGATGTGCCTAGAAGCAACTTATATGTAACAATCATGTATTTCGGATGCAAATACAACATGATTGTGCGCCTCGTGTGCCTATGACGTGACGGAACATACAGTCGCGACGGTGTAACTGTGCGACTGAAACCGTCGCGTTAGAGGGCCCTTCGATGCAATGATCATGAGTGTGCAACATCACACAACTGTTAGTCGTGACATGTCGCGAGCACAAGTGCCAAAACCCTCGCTACAGAATCTCTCACGCATTTTTCCTACACAGGCAAAAAAATGCCTCCCCCGCCACCTTGCGCAACCTTCTGCCCATTTTCTTGATTTAAGCATAGACCCCTCTCCCCTATATCAGGAAATCGGCCTCCACCCCTCCCCAGTCTGTACCAACATTTCGGGTTAGGCCTAGATTATCTCTATCTTGCCCCTCCCCCATCCCTACCCAACTAATTATAACGAAAACAGCATGGTCGGCTTGGAATTTCCAAGGGAGAACATGAAACTTTTCCATACCTTGTGTAATTCACCACGATATGAAGAGAAAAAACCACGCGAGTTTACAAAAAGTTGCCACGCATCCTCATTTGAAGTTGTCATGAAGATGTGTTGAAGATTACCGCCCCTCCCCTCCCTACCCTTCCGGCTTTCCCTTCGTCAATCAAAACTCAGAAAGCGCACGTTCTGAGGGGAGACAAATTTGACGTGTTTTTAGTGATGTTGACATGAAAGTGTACGGAGGTTGTCATGTTAACGATATCTCCAAGGGCATAGCCATTTTGCCCCATGTGTCTGCTAAAAAATCTGGACAAGTTCAGACACAAAAACAAATCACCCAACGGACTCCCCCAAACCCAGCCCATATGTTCGGATTTTCCGGATTCCTCTAAATCCATCCCATATGTGGGGCGAAATGTGTCTGCGGACTGTTCGTCACACCGACAGCATGCCCCCACCCCTTTTATACCCACCCCACTCTCCCTCCCACCCATAAAAAAAACTCCACTCCCCCTCTCTCCGCCACCCAATCCCTAGCCGACCACCACCGCCGTCCAAATTCTAGTTATAACTAACTTGACACTTTTAAAAATGAATTAGGACCTCCTATGTACTTTTTACTCAAAAGTGTTTTAGGAAAGAGACAACAAATTGGTGCTTTGAATTTCAAAGGAGTTACCTCTTTGATCTGATTCACCAGAACAAGCAAAAAACGTAGGATTGTAATGACATGTCATCATCTTGGATCCAATCTGATTTTTTTGTATGGATTGCAGTCATGATATGATGATAATCAAACCCACACATGCATCGTTCTAAGAATTATAAAAATCCTCATAATGCCGGAATAAAATAGGCTTAGGAAAACTTCATGGCTGGTCTTGGCTGTAGACGAAGCAGGCCGAATTGATAATGGCACAGCAAACTTTTTGCAAAATTTGAAAGCTTCAGGTATCAAATCTTTCCCTTCATCCCTGTTCTTCAAATGGAACCAGACAAGCAGTTTCAACCGTTTCAACCCAAACTCATTTCCTCTATATAGCGCATGGTCTTCAGACAAAACAAAATAGAACCATCTTCATAACAAAAGATGAAACAATTTATTTTCGGACAAACTTACACAAACAGCAAACTTAAGAATCGCTTTGCACAGAAAAAGAAAGACAAAAGGCTTTGCGATGAGCGGCAAAATGGAGGATGCAAGGCTACATACACCCTTTTCTCCGGGAAAGAATGAAGCATGCAACTGAGACCGGCGACATGTCATTCATCGCCAGGAACACACTGGTGCGGTTGTACTAGTAGGGCTCCAGGGATTCAACGACTCTCCTCGCTTGTATTTGCAGGGCCATCTGCCTCTGCTCCGCGTCGAGGGTGGATCCAAACCGGCTCGCTGCCCATATGAGTGACGCGCACTGCTCCCCGAGTAGATTTCTCATCTGTTCATGTATCGGGGTGTTTTCCTTCACATAAACATGCCCGATGAGCAACAGTAGAAACTCCCCGCATTTCAACCTGCATTGAAGTGCCAAATGAACAAGAAAATTTAGTCAATCGAACAACAACTACACACACCCGCAAAAAAAAAAAAAAAAAAAAAAAAAAAAACTATACAAACTGGAGAAACAAATATGCAGTTGATGCTGTTTCTAGTAGAGAGGAGCTGGAGAGGCCAGAGCTTTGTAATGAAAATTCAAAACTAGGAAGGCATAATATTCAGCTGCTTATCTCAACTGTTCATCGTGTACACGCTTAGCCACCCGAAAATTATAACAATAATGAACACGTACAGGTCAACAACTGATACATTTCAAAGATAGCGTTGCAGTGGACATTTCTGTAACCAAGCCAGACTTGGACACGTAGACATCTTGCTTGTTCATAATTCTTCAATTTACGGATGAGATGTAGGCAGATCAATCAGATGATCTTTTAGCTATAATTTACATGGGACCGGGACAATAACTTAGGTTCAAATTGTTGGGCATGCATTCAAAATAATATAAGAACACTTCAGGATTTATACTTGCCTTATGTGTTCTTCCACTTGAACATCCTTCAAAAGCTCAGCAACCTTTTCAAGTCCACTGTATTCTTCAAAGTCCTGCAGAAGGAAGCAGTTATATAAGGTACAGACCAGCTGAGGAACAAAAATAACCGCAGTGACCAGAAATAATCAAGCCCAACAATTTATTTAACACGCTCACACCGACTATTAATCATGTTCTGGAATGAAAATTAGTACTCAGACATACTGGGCCAAACAGAGCATATCTTGAAATACAAACCATCAAAGATTTAGGCATTTCAACCATGCCATAGCTATCTGCTAGCTTATATTTGGAACTTCTTTCTTCTACACAAAATTTAAGACAACCGTAACAGATTCAGGAAAGAGGTAAAGCGTACAATCTGATTCGAAGGTGAATCCAACATCAACGATATCAGAGCATCTAAGCACACCCCTTGCTCAGTTGGACCTCGGCTGGCTAATATATTCAGCAGTACCTACACCAATTGAAGTCATTAATTGCATTAAGACGACCCAAGAGCAACAGTGCTAAAAAAAACAAATGAGCGGCGGATACCTGCACAGCCTTGTACTTGTGGGCCAGAGCAGTGCATCTGCTATACAAAAGGCAACAACCTTCCAAAACTCGAAGAGCTAGAGCAATTTCGGAATCTGTTGAGGGGCTCGTAATCTTCGTTGGTTCGACTCCAAATATATGATCCAATGTCACAGCAGGATCCTTTGGTTGATGCAATGAATTCTGAAAGAGAACTGGAATAACTGTCACAGAACATAAACGTGTCAGCATCGCTCCTTACTCAGGTGCACACATACATTTCAGTCAAATAAATGTGTATCTTAATAACACTGAGTGATGACACTGTACACGCTAAAAGAACTAAGGGAAAAAAAGAGACTTGGTAGTTTTCCTTGGAATCTCATGGCAAGCTATATTAGACCCTAATTATCATTCGATTCCAAGAAATCCAACACCGTACTAATTGATTCACAAACAAGGGAGCCCAGCCCAGTTTGTATCAAAATTCGCAGTTCATTTATGGTATTCCAAGCTGAGGCTGAGAGCTGCAACACTATGAGGGTTGTGGGGCATAAAACCCCACTTGCAGTCATGCATCCATATCAGCAGGATTATTTCTCCATTTATAAAAAGGTAAGCCTAAGATAGCACGCGCCGATCAGGCTGAATAACACGAATGACAGATGATGGAGCTGGTCGGGACGTTTATCACCTAATACAGAACATCATATTCCGACAAACTGCTCCCACAAAACAGCGCGCCGACAAAATAACTAACAGAGGTTCCCCAATGCTCCTACTGGTTACTGAATTTTAGCCATTGCTACTAGACAGCCATAACATAGTCAGCATTCTCCATCGATTCCATCCAAACGCCCGCTGGCTATCGCGCTGCATTGGCTCAATCATCAGGCGGCCAGAAGAAACCACGAAGCCCAGTATCCAGTGTGTTCTCTATCGCGTTGGGTGGATCAACATCACCGAAATGGGCGGGGAGATCGACCGTGGCCAAAAGAAATTACCTTGGAGATCGGGGATGGACTGGGAGTGGCGGAAGAGGAGCAGCTGCGAGTCGTCGGGCGCGGCGGCGGTGGAGCGGAGGAAGCCGAGGAGGCTGCGGAGCCCCCGCGCGCGGAGGAAGGAGAAGTCGGCCCCGGCGTCGCGCAGCCCGGCCCGCAGCGCCAGCGTCACCTCCCGGTACAGCCGCCGCCGCGCCAGCGCCTCAGCCAGCTCCCCACCCCCCTCCGCCCGAGACGAGGATCCCTCCCCTCCTCCCGCCTCCACCACCCCCGCCGCCGCCTCCTTCCGGCTCATCCCCGCCCCCGCCTCCGGTCGCCGGCGACCTCGCCTCGCCTCTCTCCCCGCTGCTCTTTTCTTTCTCCCCAAATTACCCTTTTGCCCCTGGGTCATCGCCGAGAGAAACCAACGCCTTCTTCTCATCACTCGAAGCCCACTCCCGACCCAACGAGCCCGAACCCGTGACGGGCCGGCGAAGCCGAGGTCCAACGAGCCCGGAGCTGTGACGGGCTGGTGAAGCCGAGGCCCAACGAGCCCGGAGGCGAGCGGAGTCGTGGCTTAGTGGTGGGAGGGGAGGGCCGCCTGGCGCCGCCAAAACCCTCAAAACCCCCGGCGAGCGGCGAGGAGAGGCGGCGGAGGCGGCGATGGCGACAGCGACGAGGGCGAAGGACCTGGCGCGGAGGTCGCCGAAGAAGTACGTGGAGGAGGCGCTCTACCGGCGGCTGTTCCGGCGGGGGTCGACGCCGCAGGCGGTGCGCGAGGAGGTGGACGGCTTCCTCGGCAGCCGCAAGCGCGCCTTCAAGTGGGAGGTCGGCGTCTGCGTCCGCCGGCTCCGGCGCCAGGAGCTCTACCGCCCCGCCCTCAAGGTCCGCTCCCCCTCCTCCCCTCCTGATCCCGTCGGTAGCCTCGGTCCGTGCTCTGCTCCGTGACGCCCTCCACTGTCGCGGCAGACTAGATCTGACGGCGGTAGTGGGAATAAACCATGTGAGGTGTCGCTTACTGGCGTGTTAGTGTGCCATGGGTTACATGTCATGCAAAGATCGAGATTTGTGTTGCAAATTAGCTTCGCAGGCCTCAAAATCACCGGCTTGTTTGGCCCTCTGGGATGCTTAATTTGATTATCATCCGCGTTGTATGTTTATGCTAACAGGACAGGCATGTTGTTGGTGGTTCAGTTGTGGAATGCAGTGCTGAGTGGTGTAGGATACATATGAATTTTGTTGTTCAAGTCATGCCCTGTTCTGGTTAGGTCAATGCAGTGTAGGCTGCTGGGATACAGCAACAGTTGGATCGCACACTTTGGTTGGTTCAGATGGTCAATTGTCCATAGATTGACTCCATTTCTGCTGAAAGTCTGTCATTTCTGTGTGACAGCTGACCTGTTCATCTGTATGCTTCACTGCATTGATACGCTTCATCTGCGGTTTTATGAATTACCTTTTAGCTTCTCTCTGCCTATTTCTCTTACACAGTTACTCCTTCCGTTTCTAAATATAAGACTTTTTAGAGATTTTAATATGGACTACATACGGATGTATATAGACGTATTTTAGAGTATAGGTTCACTCATTTTGCTCCGTATGTAGTCTGCATTGGAATCTCTAAAAAGGCTTATATTTAGGAACGGAGGGAGTAGGTTCTTAGTCTGATGGTTTTGTCTTGGCACTGTCTCATTCCTTTTTTTCTATTGGATGCCTCATTCCAAATAAGCATGGCCTCATATGCTCTGTTACCCATTGACTGTTGTTGTTGTCAATAATCAAGGTGATCTATTTCCCATGTCTTGGCATCATTGCAAGTTGCTATGCTTGTATTCATATTTAGTATCATAGTAATCTTTGTCGGAGTTTGCTTAGTATCTTTTCACAGGTTAGTTGTTATGTTTTTAAATGTTCCCATACTTATTGGCACTGAGCACACTTTGACCAATTTTTTCGGATGTTTGTCGCCATGTTTGCTTTGTAAATAATCTCTTTTCTGGATCTAATGCTTTTAAATGTGCTTTTCCATACTCAGTGTCAACCTTTCTATGATCTTTCCTTGCATTATTTGCACCTAGAGTGGACCCTCTCAGTTAGATAACTGTCTAACTGGGCATCTGACTTTTCTAGCAGTACTACATTTGTTTGAATTTTGGTACGAGACAGTGTAGATAATGTTTCAGCTGCACGGTTTTAAACGACTTCTCTATTCTTTGGTCTGCTTTTTTTTTCTTTTAGGTTAAACCATATCTGTGACATTATGGACTGAAATTCTCTGTTTTGTTAAATTGTGCTAGTTTACCTGGAGCTGTAATTGTCCACTCAATCTACACTGCTGCATAACATAACAAAAATTATAGAACTGGTCTGTAATTGTCCACTCAATGGAAATAATACTATGTGTGTTCCATTATGGTCTGTTAGATGCATGCCATGACATTTTAAATACTACCATGACTGCTTGACATCTGACTGTAGTACTTCTGCTTCACGGTTTTTTCCAATGCTTCGTACTAGCTGGTTAGTTGCCGACCAAATTGTACATTCTAGTTCTGTGGCAACCTCTCAGCTGAATGCCCCTCAATCTAGTAGTAGCCTGTAAATGTGTATGTAAGTGTTTTTGTAGTATTAGCTCCCTCTTATTCATGTTACTACTATGTGAACATTAAAGTTTACACTG
The DNA here is from genome assembly GCA_011799875.1 of Thinopyrum elongatum. Lineage (NCBI taxonomy): Eukaryota > Viridiplantae > Streptophyta > Magnoliopsida > Poales > Poaceae > Thinopyrum > Thinopyrum elongatum. Next base: position 65,704,070 of record CM022303.1, read on the forward strand.
ATGGGCGTTCATTGTGTTTTCATTCTTAGTTTACCTGGAGCAGCACTAGTAAAGTCGCCTATATTTCTTTTCACTGCTCAAGTTCTTGTGAAGCACAGTTCCCTCTTTCTGAGATTTATGCCCTGATTTATTATGATGGTGTGCCAAGTGAATCAGTACAGAAAATGCATATACTCCCTCCGATCCATATTTGACGCTCACTTAGTACAACTTCATACTAAAGTTGTACTAAGTGGGCGTCAATTGGTATGGATCGGAGGGAGTAGTATATCCCACTTGGTGATTATTATATGATTTTGAATGTTGCATATCTGCTTGTGGTGGTCCTTAACCCCTTCTATTGTTTATTTCTGCAGCTTACTGAAGTTATGACTAGAAGAGGCATGAATCCTACAGTCGGTGACCAAGCAATCCGCTTGGATCTTGTTGCCAAATCGAGAGGCATCGCTGCTGCTGAGAAGTACTTCATGGACCTCCCAGAAACTTCTAAAACGCATCTCACATATGGCGCTCTTCTCAACTGTTACTGCAAGGAGTTAATGACTGAGAAGGCTGAGTCCCTTATGGAGAAAATGAAGGAGCTCAACTTTGCTTTCACTGCCATGTCCTACAACAGCTTAATGACACTATACACTAAGGTCAACCAACCTGAAATGGTGCCCAGCATCATCCTGGACATGAAGGCTGATGATGTTCTACCAGATGTCTATACTTATAATGTCTGGATGAGGTCACTTGCAGCTCGTCAGGACATATTAGGGGTCGAGAGGGTGATTGAAGAGATGACAAGGGATGGCCGTGTTGCTCCTGATTGGACAACATACAGTAACCTGGCTTCCATATACGTTGATGCTGGACTGTCTGAGAAGGCAGAAGCCGCTCTTAAGGAGCTAGAGAAGCGCAACACCGGCAATGATCTTGAAGCCTACCAGTTCCTCATTACACTGTATGGGCGAACACAAAATTTAGTGGAAGTTCATCGTGTTTGGCGGTCATTGAAGCGGAATAATCCTAGGAAGGCAAACATGAGCTATCTTAACATGATTCAGGTTCTGGCGAACTTGAAGGATCTGCCTGCTGCTGAGGCCTGCTTCAAAGAGTGGGAAGCCCGGTACATCCGTCCACCTAAGACTAATGCAACTGATGCTGTGACAACTGAAACTTCTAAGTTGGAAGAAGAAGCTTCAACCGAGGCATCTAATAATGATTCTGATGTTAAGGAAGCAGAGGACAAGGGAACAGAGGAGCTTGACCTGAAACGTCCTAAATACGACATCCGGGTTGCAAATGCTCTGATGAAAGCATACGTTACAGAGGGTATGCTTGACAAGGCCATTGCTCTCAAGAAGCGTGCCAAGATGCGCGGAGGAAGGCTTAACGCGAAGACGTGGGAGATTTTCATGGAGCACTATCTCAAGGTAGGGGATCTGAAGAATGCCCATTGGTGCGCCGACCGTGCAATCAAGAAGGGACACAGCAGTGGCAGGATCTATGTGCCACCACATGACGTGATCAAGACCTTGATGGGCTACTTTGAGAAGAAGAAAGACGTGGATGGCGCTGAGAGTTTCGTCGAGGTGCTAAAGAAGGTGCAGAAAGATCTGGGGACGGTGGTGTTTGAACCGCTGGTACGGACGTACGCAGCGGCTGGGAAGAAGTTCCCTGGGATGCGACACCGTCTGAAGATCGAAAACGTGGAACTCAGCGAGGAAACTGACAAGCTGGTCGATTCCATCTGTGTTGATTGATTATGTTGATTAGAATCCCACTTTGTTCCATCTCAATAACAGACAGCAGGATGCTCTCAATTTTTGTTGCTGTTTTCTTCTGCAAAACCTGTAACACCAAATGTTAGCCTGACATTTATTTCGGTTTGCCAAGGTCCCTGCACACCATTGGAGTCCTTTTGCTGTTGAAATGCTCTGCTTTTCTGTGGTACTGTGGCCTTGTCTTCGGTGAACCGAATGAACTATAAGTGCTTCACTTGTTTGAAACAAAAATTGAATTTATGTACTGTGCAATGTCCTTTAATATGTGATATGAGCTGTGATGAATGAATACATTGCTACTCTGAATTTTACATGGTTATGTGACATTGTGACTGGGTACTCGAAAGTGCATCTGTGAGACTCTGAATGCGTCTGAATTGTAAAAAAATTGTGAGGATCTGTCACAAATTTGAAAGCAAAATTGGCACTTCCCGGAAATCATTGTGCACCTCGTGGAAAACATTGTTTCTCGCCCGTCCTTTGCTAACTATTGAGCGATTATCTGTGATAGGGCTGCTCATTGAAGAGGTGAAGGAGATGCTTAAAACTCGTCAGGATTTAGGGTTCAGTGGGTGCGGCTTTTGGTTAATGGCGCAGCACATATTTTAGTTAAGTAAGGCTGCGGGAATGGTTCCATATCCTTCTGGATTATATTGGGAACATTGCAGCTTCGGAACTGCCTGAACATTCTGAATAAATAGTAACACTACCAACATAAATAAAACAATTCATTTTATTAACTGTTGAGCGATTATTGCAACCAATCAACCATCATTTGGTGTTTAATGCAAAGATAAATAGAAGCTGTATACCTTGTCACGGAGATTACAAGTGGACGAATGTAAAGTGAAAATAGCTTATAAGAACACACTTTTTCTCGTTGAGCAGGGAATAGCCACAGAAATGATCAACATGCTCGGACTTGATTTTCAGAGTGAAAACCATGATCTAGCCTTTAGTCGCTGCTTCGGACTGCTGCTTCTGTGTTCTTCTGCTTCTATCTCCTCACCACGGTGATTTCTGGGGAAATGATGCTTTGCCTGAAATTAGTTTTCATCGGCATTCACCCAATGAAGTACATGACTCGTTCCATGACACTCTTTTCTTTGCAGTGTCCTTGTTTGGCATTACTAACAACCATTTAACTTGTTTCAGATGGGTAGGAGTGTTCATGAATTATTTCCTGTTTAATGTAGCACTTATCCTACTCTGCTCCATCAGGTATGTTGCCAAGGTCTTCTTTTAAAAGTCCATGTCTTATTGTAAGTTCCCATGAAATGTTTGAAGGCTGTAACTTTGCAAGAATTAAGGAACGTAGTGGAGATATGTTTGAAGGCTGTAACTTTACAAGCATTAGGACAGGAGTTTCTGTTATTAGTCAAGTAATAGTGCAATACTTGAAAGTGCACACCCTGAAGGATTTGGTGAGGGCCTATGTTTTGTTACATTAGATGAATAATGGCCTCTGCATGAATTCAATGTGAATTTGCTATTCTTTAAGAAGTGCTCTCTATTGAATTTCCACGCTTGTGTATTACGCAGTGTGATTCAGTTCTGCACGACAGCTATTGCGCACTACGCACAAGCAACTGCAGCTCAGGAGATCTTTGGCCACACGCTGCAGTCTCTTCGTGGAATTAAGCATCTTTACAAGTAAGTCTTGAACTAGCATGAAGTCAGTAGAACTATCAACCTGCAGTTGTTGATTCAATAGCTGAATCTATATCGTTGTAGACACTATAATCTCAGAGTTATGTATACATAGTATACTGAAAGACTGCTATTGAACATCTAAATATGCAGGTACAATGTTTTTCAGTATGGATTTTTTGCACTTGCCATCCTCACACTCTTCTACTATGCACTTTTTGTAAGTCAATTCCTCAGAAGTACTCGGCTCACAAAATTCTGTAAAAGTTGAGCTTATTTTGATCATCACAATCTTTGTCCAGGGATGGCGAAAGAGGAAACCGACAGGAAAGTTCCAGCTCTCAAATTAATCTTCGGTTTGCTCTGTAAGCAAAGCCTGACGAACTCAATATCATATTTGTTCCTGAGTGATAGTTTGGTTAGCTATGTATATGATCTTGCAAACCGCTTTCTGGAAGAGCTTGGGAGTTTTCATCAGTGTAAACTGGCGACAACAAGAAATCCTGGAAGATGAAAACACCCATGGACACGGATGTTAAAGTAGAAGAACCCAGTTTCCTTTGTAATGCACACATTTGTCGTCTTGGTTCTTTTCTGTAATATTATTGTATGATCAATTGGCTGATGTTATTCTTCAAGTTGATGGGTCTGTGAGAGGTGTTTTGTGTGCTCCTTTGTTGTTCCTTTGCGGTTCTGACTCAAATTAGTTCAGTTATTTTCTTTTGTATGTACCATTCTGTGACTACCACGCACACTTGTAGATTGTATCAAGGATGGCTTGTCTTGATCTTCTATTGTTGTTTGCCTGCCTTTCTGGAAATTGCACTTTGCTTTTCAATTGAAAACTTTGCATGTGCTGATCGCGTCTCTGATCACTAACTACTCCCTCCCTCTCATAATCTTACATTATGGGACGGAAGGAGTACTTGAGAAAGTTTTCTGTCTTGACAACACAATGTGCGAAATAAAGAGTAGAAAAGAAAACTCTTGTCAAGAAAATGAAAGAAGAAAACATAAACTGCCAAGGCTGTGTTGGAAATCACCCTCAGGATCAATCACATCAAATCTCTTTTTTTTTCTCTTTTTATTTTCTTGTTTTCTCCACGATTTTCGACTTGTCATCTCCTTAAGCTCCTTTTGATCTTGGCTCGTTGTAAATCCACGAATTGACGATCCATCTCAACGTATGATCCAAACTCCCAGTCACGCTGCTATGTGGACTACATCGTCCACACCTAACGCAATACATGGCAACGGATCACACACCATCCCATGTAGAGACAGGTCCTCATTTAAGAGACTCCCCTTCACTGGTCAACGTCCCACTATACGCTTGAGCTTGATCTCCACTTCACGTCTTCGCCCTCGATGCTACACCACACCGGACAGCCCATCGACCGTGACATTCTTCATCTTCAACTGATCCTCACAGAGACGAGCACTTGGACATGACGACAACTGACCTGACGCCGACGACTGACCAACCGACCGTGCAAACCCGCACGACTCTTGACTCTAACTCCCGGATGACGATCTTGACGACTTCCCGGCACCGCACCTTGGCACCACCGTATCCATCAACGATCATCTTCCACCACCTTGCCGACGACAGGTTGTCGCCTCCCTCCATGTCGCTCCGCCGAACGACGATATCCTTATCCTCCTCACCGCTGCACCACCCAGCGACTTCATGGCCCGCCCTGAGGTGCTACTAGATCGCCACCCCGGGGCAAGCGCTCGACTCCCCTGAACCTTGCTTTGATACCAATTGCTGGGATTCGTCCACAGGATTGATCACATCAAATCACGATGAACATGCACACACAAAAACTTTTGCCAAAGGCACGTGTCATGCCTCTCTTTCTCTTTATTTCTTTTTCTCCTTGTTTCCTCTGCGATACAAAACTCACGGCTGTACCCACGTATATATATACATGAGTGCCACCGACCATCTAGACCAAGTCCTACACGGACATAGACTCCAAACCGGACTACTACCAAGAACGGAGAAGCACAGAAGACAAAGAGTCAAGATTAAGGAGAGAATGTTAGAGTAATCTTGATTAGTAGTCCGGTTACGTGATGTTAGTGCAAGCAATCCTTGCTTGAGTAGTAAGTCTGGCTAGGTTAATTGTACGAGGTGTCCGTGTCGTACGTAGTAAGGCTAGGTTGATTAGTACTTGTCCTGTTCTGCTAGTAGTCCGGTTTGGAGTCTATGTCCGTGTAGGACTTGGTCTAGTTGGTCGGGGGTACTCATGTATATATATATGTGGGTACAGCCGTGAGTTTTTTATTGTAGAGAAAACAAGGAGAAAAAGAAATAAAGAGAAAGAGAGGCACGACACGTGCCTTTGGCAAAAGTTTTTGTGTGTGCATGTTCATCGTAATTTGATGTGATCGATCCTGTGGGCGAATCCCAACATGCTGTTGGCCAGGCTTGTGTACCTGGGATAATCACAAGCAAAGGATTTAAGAATCGTAACTAAATTCACGTAAAAAAAGAATTGTAACTAAATAGAGTATTGATTCATAAGCCACGAAATCCAAAGCAAGCCACTTTTCATTGGATACAATCTGGACCGTATCAGGTCAATGCCAAGCTTAATGCAGTAACTCCAGCATGGCAGTAAAATAGCCAACACAAGTTAATACATGTGATAAATCACAAGCTGAGCAAGCGAATTATTTGGATGACAATTTGGAACATTATTTCTTTTCTAGTTGACCGAATCTGTATGTATGATTCGTAATATGTAAATACAGAATCAGGCAAACGCTATTGTTCGTGTTATGAAAATAGGAGGCCCTACTGCACATTGAATGTTGCATTTAGAGAACTAAAATCATGACATCCCCGCCAAAAAAAACCCCCCCTAAAATCATGGCTTCGCTCTACACATTCTAAAACATGCGCTGGAGGGATGCTAGGTCATATTTGTAATGGTGCATTTTTTTCCCTCGAACCATATAACAAATCTGCATGTGTTATATCTTAGATGAAGAATAGGAGTACAAGACCGTTCACGAGTCATGACCATCAAAAGAAAAACAACAGTAATGCCAAGCTGCAGCGATCCTAAGACAGCTACATGCTCTGAGTACAAAAGCAGAGGTCTTCAGCGTCTTCTCTGATCTGCTCAATAACTCTCAGAATGGGGGTGAAAATGTTGCAGAAAGCCCTGCCATCTCTCTCGCTCTCCAAATGCTCCAGGTGATAAGGACGACCATGGTTTTCAGAGTTTTCCTCTTGACGCCTTTCTTGACCTTCTTGAATGCCATCAGTTCCTTAACAAGATGTCAGTAACATCACATTTTTAAGTTGAGATGTTCTAGAGTGCGTAGTACACGTAGGTAATCTGAACAGCTATTCACACATCCCTTCAGTTTCCTCTAAGATCTCACCTCACTAGCAAGAACACACACCAAAAGTCTGTCTAGTTCAACCTCTCATAACCTGAGGACCAACTAAAGGAGCACAAATACACACCATACATGATCTAGAAGCACATAGAAATATATAGAGATAGAGCAGCTACGAAAGTATGATGCTGCTGAATGGTATTTCGCTCACGTGGAGTTAACTAGCATGACCAGAATGCAAGAAAAGCATGAAGGAACTCATCACACGCCATTGATGTGAGCAATAATCCTGAAGCGACTCAAAATATATGTTTGCAAGTCAAAATATGCAATTAAACTTCCTATACTTTTAGAAGTGCATGTTAGACTATCTTCCATAGATGCGCATAATTTTCTGTTGATCACCATAGAGAAAAATGCAGATTTCTTGAAATATTAGCTCCTTTTCAATGGGAGGCAAAGTTGTTTCTTATTGTTTTTTTCTTAACAACTCATGGAGTGGGAAAAAGGAAGGATACATTGTTTCCACTAATGACAAAGCTAGCAAATATAATTGTTCTGAAGGTATAGAGACAAGTTATTAGTGCCACAGACAGAACCTTAATTTCAACTGTCAATGTAGTATGATGTTGGGTGACATGATTCACAAGCCATGTAGTATCTTCGTAAAAAAAGGCAACTCATTTCTTTGAATGATTCAGAAAGTCAAAAATGTTATTTTTAGGAAACTGCAGGTACAATGTTTTCCAGTACGGCTTTGTTGCTCTGCCATACTCACTTTCTTCTACTATGCACTTTTTGTAAGTCCTTTTTTGAAATACTCAACCAATTCTCGGACGAATTCTGTAAAAGCCGAGCTTATTTTAATCACATTATCTTTGTCCAGGAATGGCGAAATAGGAAACCGACAGGAAGGTTCCAGCTCTCAAATTAATTTTCGGTTTGCTCTGTAAGCAAAGCCTGACGAATTCAACATCATATTTGTTCCTGAGTGATAGTTTGGTTAGCGATGTATATGATCTTCAAACCGCTTTCTGGAAGAGTTGGGGAGTTTTCATCGGTGTAAATTTGTGGCAACGAAAATCTTGGAAGATGGAAACACCCGCTGACACGGATGTTAAAGTACAAGAATCCAGTTTCCTTTGTAATGTACACATTTGTTGCCTCGGTTCTTATCTGTAATATTATTTTATGATCATTAATTGGCTGATGTTATTCTTCAAGTTGATGGGTCTGTGAGAGATGTTCTGTGTCCCTTTGTTGTTCCTTTGTGGTTCTGAGTTAAATTAGTTCAGTTATTTCTTTTGTATGTACCATTCTGTGATTACCAGCCAAACTTGTAGATTGTATCAAGGATTGGTTGTGTTGATCTTCTATTGTTGTTTGTCTGTCTTTCTGGAAATTGCACTTTGCTTTTCAGTCGAAAACTCTGCATCTCTGCCTGTCGCATGTCTGATCACTAACTACTTACGAAACTTGATTTCTGTCTTGACAAATGCTGATATGGCAACACAACTTGTGAAACAAAGAGCAGAAAAGAAAACATAAGCCAAGGCATACTTAGATCAAAGTTAGATGCCCAAACCTTCAAGGCTGTCGGCCAAGCTTTTGTGCATGGGGTAATCACAAGCAAAGGATTTAGGAATCGTAACTAAATATAGATTTGGTTCATAATATGCGAAAACGAAAGTGAACCACTTTTCATTGGATTCAATCTGGACCATATCAGGTCAATGCCAATCTTAATGCAGCTTTGCATTGCATACAATCTGGACCATATCAGGTCAATGCAAAGCTTTCTGGACCAGCTAATCACATCTATTTTCAGTTTCTTCTAAAATTTCATCTCACTAGCAAGAAGATACACCACAAGTCTTTCTAATTCAGCACTCCATAACCTAAGGACCAACCAAAGGAACACAAACACAAAAGATGTATAAATGGTCTAAATTATATGTAGAGGCAGAGTGAGCAGTATTCGAAACTTCTAGTTAACTTAGCAGCTCAGAAAGTGTGATGTTGCCGAATGGCGTCTAGCTCATGAGGAGTTAACTAGCATGATCATAGTGCAATAAGAGCATGAAGGAATTCATCATACGCTATTGATGCATATGCATTAAGCTCGAATCGATTGGAATCCAGATTTCCAAGTCAAACTATGCAATTAAACTCCCTAAAGCAGCAGAGATACATCTAAATGTTCCTCGTGTGGTTAGATAAATGCACATGATTTTCAGTTGATCACAACAGAGAACAATGACGGCCAAATGTATACACTGTGGATAACATTCACTCCCTGAATCTTGACCCATACTGTGATTACCATACAAACTTCTATTTATACAAAGGATGCCCTGTCTTGATAATCTCTGTTCGTATGCCTCTCTGGAATCGTAATTTGCTTCTAAACAACAAACCATCATCATCTGCTGGGCATGCATCAGATTTACAGAGTTCGTCAAGCTGGGAGAAATGGGCATTCCTGCCGACATGATTGATTGGTTTCTACTAGACCGCCATGTCAGCTGTGGCCTCACCATGGTATAGTTAGGCTCCTTACTGTGGCGCCATTGACCACCAGCTCAGAGCTCAGGTCTCCGGTGACCCCCTCCAGCCCTTGAAACTTCTCTTGCAGATTACCATCGGCATGATGCAGAGGTTGCCGCTGGGGAACTGAAGCACGTCGCCCTCCTCCTGAATCTTAACCCCAGTTTAGCACGGACAAAAATATAGCAAAATAAGTAATTCACAAAGACATGATGTTTTCCCTCATGGATGGTGACAAATTGATAATACATATAAACAATGTACACATGGATAACTTCGTTCTATATTCTCAATGTAGTCCTGGGGAGGAAGAAGTATCATATTGCCAAGCTCTTTAATTACTCCTCCACTCTGCATACTTCATTCATCTTCTCTCGATGGACATACTGAGCGCTTCTCAATGGGACACGTTATACACACTTTGATTCGAACAAATGAAGCATTTCTCCATGGTACAAAAATAGGTGTTTTCGATGGGACATAATCATGCAATTTTCCATGGTTTCTCAGCAGGCACACACCAACGGCCAGATCGTAATTAGTCCACAATTTATTTCAGTTTCTTCTAAAATCTCAACTCATCGGCAAGAGAACATATCTAAAGATCAGTAATCGAGTGTACACTCATAACCTGATGAAGAAGCACAGAAAAGGTGCATATGGTTTAGAGGTATATAAAGAGACGGGGTGGGCAAAACTTTGGTTAAATTAGTGTGATAAGTGTGATGCTGCTGAATGGTGTGTAGTTCATGATGAGTAACAGTGTCTCTCGTGTTGGCCACCTGCAGTTTATTTTCCATTGTTCGCCATGTATACATGAGGTAAATAGTCATTTTCAGTTTGAACTAATATGTCAACTCGTTTCAATGGGAGGCAAAGTTGCGTCTCATTTTTGACTTGCTCATAGAGTGGAGGAAATGAGCTAGACACGGCTCTTTTGCTCTTTCCATATAACACACTCTTTTACTATGCAATTTCAGCCAGTTCTGATCATACCCTGTTAAAGTTAAGCTTGCTTATTTTAAGCATAAGAATAATTGTCCAGCGAGGTACCAACTCTAGATTAGTTGTGGTTTGCTACGTAGGCGCAGCCTGATAGATTCAGTAGCATATTTGTTCACAGTGATACTTTCATTAGTGATGCATATGACCTTGTAAACTGCTTTCTCGAAGAGCTGGGTACACAGCAGCAGCAGGATTTGGGTGCCACCATCGGACGTGACCAACACCTTGATGGCCTACTTTGAGAAATTCATCGAGCTGAATAAGGTGCATAAAGATCTAGGGACGGTGGTGTTTGAACTGCTGGCACAGACGTACACGGTGGCTGGAAAGAAGTTTCCCGGGATGCGACATCGTCTGAAGATAAAAAATGTAGAACTCAGTGAGGAAACAGACAAGCTGGTCGATTCCATCTCTGTTGATTAATTATATTGATTAGCACCCCACTTTATTTCATCTGAATAACAGACAACAGAATGCTCTCAAACTTTTTGTTCTTTTCTTTTGCAAAACCTCTAACTTCAGGATGAATACTGAGATGTTAGCCTGACATTTACTTCTCCTCATCCGTTGTTTTCTTCTGCATGATTTTCAGTTGATCGCAACAAAGAATAATGCCATCACATATCACTAGTAGAAAAACTACTTTACGTGAGCCATATTAGTCCCGGTTTGTAAACGGACCGGTACTAATGTGACCATTAGTGCCGGTTCTAACGGCTAGGGGGGCAGGCATCATTAGTCCCGGTTCGTGTTGAACCTCTAGTACCGGTTCGTGACACGATCCGGGACTAAAGGGGTGGTGGCAGGCTGGGGCCCCACTAGCTACCTCTAGTCCCGCTTTGTGTCACGAACCGGGACTAAAGATGCTCCTATATAAACCCTTCGTCCAGCCCGCGAGCTCTTTGTTCTTCCCCTTTCCTCTCCTCTGTTCTTCCCCTCTTGCTCGACCTCATCCTTCATTTTTGCCAAAATTTGTCAAGATTTGAAGGCACCCCATCCATCCAAGTGTTCACAAAGGTTAGCAACTTTGTCCTTTCATCTTTCATTGCTAGATTAGCTCTTGCAATGCTCTATAAGTATAGCAATTTGTGGGTTTTAGTTTGGGAGTATTTATATGTGGTAGTTTATTTGATTTATATGCAATTTGAGCTCAAATTAACTTCTTAGTTTGCATATGTAGGTGTGGTTTACTTAGTGCCTTCCCATCCCCGTCCTAACCACCGTCGATCGCCCGCACCGTCCCGTCGCCGGCACCACCTTGGTGAGCCTCTTGTTCTTATCCTTTTTATAAAAAAAATCATGTTTGTGTGATTTAGATAGTTACTTGTATAATTTTCTTACCCGTACGTTGTTTGTTATACATAGTGGCATGGTTTTGATATCCATCCCCGTCGGCCCTCGTCCGGTTTATGATTCGGATGTGGTATATTCTCTTTTATAACTATTTATTGCATTTCGTGTTTATGACAAATTATGCCCATCAAGTTGACATAGATATTTTTATCTAGGAGGTATGTGAACCGGATATTCCAACCGACCCTCTTCTTGAGAGGTTAAATTTAGTTGAAAAAGAAAACAATTACTTAAAGAAAAAAATTGAAAAGAATTGAGGAGGAGAAGATGGAATTGGAGTTGCATGTTGCCGATGTCGTCGATGATCATAAGATCAAGATGGATAAAATGCACTTGAAGATTAGAAAGATTAGAAAGTATGCCATTGATAATGAGGCTTGGTATCATTATGATGTTGGATCAATTGTTACCTTAGTTGCGATCTTGATCGCATTTGTTGTTGCATTTAAATGCTTTAACTAGAGAGTTTGTATGTTGTTTTATGAGAATAAGTGTGTATGAACTTTATGTATAAACTTGTATTAATTTGGTCTTTTCGGTGTTGTGTAATGAAGATGAGCCGGTAATGGATGTACGATGACCGATGCTCTCCCCAGTTCATTAATGGCGTGCATACATTTTTGCTTGCGGCTGAGGCAAACAAGCGGGCGGATGGTTTTATGTGTTGTCCATGTGCTAACTGTAAGAATGATAGAAATTACTCTAACGCAAGAACCATTCAAGTCCACCTGTTTGAGTCCGGTTTCATGTCCGGCTATAACTGTTGGACCAAGCACGGAGAAAGAGGGGTCCTAATGGAAGAGAATGAAGAAGAAGAGGATGACGACAGCTATCCTGGCTATGGGTTCCCTGAATACGATGGTAAAACAACAATGGGGGAAGAAGCTGAGCCGGTAATGAGGGAAGAAGCTGAAGAAGAGGCATCAAATGAGCCTGCTGATGATCTTGGTCGGGCCATTGCCGATGCAAAGGGAAACTGCGCAAGTGAAAAGGAGAGGCTGAAGTTGCAGCGCATGTTAGAGGATCACAAGAAATTGTTGTACCCAAATTGCGAAGATGACAAGAAAAAGCTGGGCACCACACTGGAATTGCTGCAATGGAAGGCATAGAATGGTGTATCTGACAAGGGATTTGAAAAGTTGTTGATAATGTTAAAGAAGATGCTTCCAAAGGACAACGAATTGCTCGACAGTACGTACGAACAAAAGAAGGCTGTCTGCCCTCTAGGATTAGAGGTGCAGAAAATGGTGTATCTGACAAGGGATTTGAAAAGTTGCTGATTAGGACATGCATGCCCTAATGACTGCATCCTCTACCGCGGTGAGTACAAGGATTTGGATGCATGCCCGGTATGCGGTGCATTGAGCTATAAGATCAGCCGCGATGACCCTGGTGATGTTGAGGGCGAGCACCCTAGGAAGAAGATTCCTGCCAAGGTGATGTGGTATGCTCCTATAATACCACGATTGAAACGTTTGTTCCAAAACAAAGAGCATGCCAAGTTGATGCGATGGCACAGAGAAGACCATAAGAAAGACGGGAAGTTGAGAGTACCCACTGACGGGTCGCAGTGGAGAAAAATCGAGAGAAAGTAGGGGGACTTTGCAGATGACGCAAGGAACGTATGGTTTGGTCTAAGTGCAGATGGCATTAATCCTTTTGGGGAGCAGAGCAGCAATCATAGCACCTGGCCTGTGACTCTATGTATGTATAATCTTCCTCCTTGGTTGTGCATGAAGCGTAAGTTCATTATGATGCCAGTGCTCATCCAAGGCCCTAAGCAACCTGGCAACGACATTGATGTATACCTAAGGCCATTAGTTGAAGAACTCTTACAGCTGTGGAATGAAAAAGGTGTTCGTGCGTGGGATGAGCACACACATGAGGAATTTGACCTACATGCGTTGTTGTTTGTGACCATCAATGATTGGCCTACTCTCAATAACCTTTCAGGACAGACAAACAAGGGATACCGCGCATGCACACACTGTTTAGATGATACCGACAATATATATTTGGATAAATATAAGAAGAATGTGTACCTGGGACATCGTCAATTTCTTTCGAGCAGGCATCCCGTAAGAAAGAAAGGCAAGCATTTCAAAGGTGAGGCAGATCACCGGAAGAAGCCTCGCCACCGTACTGGTGATGATGTACTTGATATGGTAAAGGATTTAAAAGTAATCTTTGGAAAGGGTCCTGGCGGATAATCTGTTCCAAATGACGCTGACGGACGCGCACCCATGTGGAAGAAGAAATCTATATTTTGGGACCTACCCTATTGGAAAGACCTAGAGGTCCGCTCTGCAATCGACGTGATGCACGTGACGAAGAATCTTTGCGTGAACCTGCTAGGCTTCTTGGGCGTGTATGGGAAGACAAAAGATACACCAGAGGCACGGGAGGACCAGCAACGTATGCACGGAAAAGACGGCATACATCAGGGTCGTGCCAGCTACGTTCTTACCAAAGAAGAGAAGGAAATCTTCTTTGAATGCCTGCTCAGTATGAAGGTCCCGTCTGGCTTCTCATCGAATATAACGGGAATAATAAATATGGCAGAGAAAAAGTTCCAGAACCTAAAGTCTCATGACTGCCACGTGATTATGACGCAACTGCTTCCGGTTGCATTGAGGGGGCTTCTACCGAAAAACGTTCAATTAGCCATTGTGAAGCTATGTGCATTCCTCAATGCAATCTCTCAGAAGGTAATCAATCCAAAAATCATACCAAGGTTAGAGAATGATTTGGTGCAATGTCTTGTCAATTTCGAGTTGGTGTTCCCACCATCCTTCTTTATTATCATGACACACGTCCTAGTTCACCTAGTCGAAGAGATTGCCATTCTGGGTCCTGTATTTCTACACAATATGTTCTCCTTTGAGAGGTTCATGGGAGTCTTAAAGAAATATGTTCATAACCGTGCTAGGCCAGAAGGAAGCATCTCCAAGGGCCATGAAAATGAGGAGGTCATTGAGTTTTGTGTTGACTTTATTCCTAACCTTAAGCCGATTGGTGTTCCTGAATCGCGGCATGAGGGCAGACTAGGTGGAAAAGGCACGCTAGGACCGAAAGCAATAATATGTATGGACGGGGATTCTTGGGCGCAAGCACACTACATAGTTCTACAAAATTCCTCCTTGGTGGCTCTGTATATCGAGGAACACAAGAATATTCTACGCTCCAAACACCAGGAGCAGTCTGACGACTGGATTACACGTGAACAAATGGGGACTTTCACCGGTTGGTTGCAGACACGTCTCATGCATGACGACGCTGTTGAAGATGATCTATACTTGCTGTCCCAGTTACCATCTTCGAATATATTGACTTTCAAAGGGTACGAGATAAATGGGAATACATTTTACACGATCGCCCAAGATAAAAAGAGCACCAACCAAAACAGTGGTGTCCGCTTTGATGCAGCAAACACCAATAGGCCAAAGGACACATATTATGGTTACATAGAGGAGATATGGGAACTTGACCATGGACGTGGTTTGAAGGTCCCTTTGTTTTGGTGCAAATGGATCAATCTGACAGGAGGCGAGGTGAAGGAAGACCCGCAGTACGGAATGACAACAGTGGATCTCAACAATCTTGCGTACACAGATGAACCATTCGTAGCCAATGATGTGGCGCAGGTTTTCTATATGAAGGACATGTCTACCAAGCCGAGAAAAAGAAAAGATAAGGAAGAGAATACATCATACGATGAGCCAAAGCGCCACATAGTTCTTTCAGGGAAAAGAAATATCGTGAGAGTGGAGGACAAGACAGACATGTCAGAAGATTATGAAAAGTTTCATGAAATTGCTCCCTTCACAGTGAATATTGACCCGAGCATCCAGTTAAATGATGAAGATTGTCCATGGTTACGGCGCAAAGGGACACACGCGAAGAAAAAGTTTTATACCCAAAGATCCCACTCTGGGATGTGACTGGGCTTCACTGTCATCACTTTCTTCTCTAGTGAGTTTCCGAACTTATATATCTGAAAAGTCCCACTTCGGACAAACCGGAGGAAATCTTTGTAATTGTTAGGGTACTTATGTGTTTTGTGCGTTCAGTATGCACCATTCTGAGTTCATTTGCTATTTTTCATGCATTTACTGATTTTTTTTTTTGAGCTAAACGACCCTGAAATTGAAAAGCACTACAAAATAAACTCTGAAAGGGTAGAAAGTTGGCATGGTATCATCATTTCACCCACATAGCATGTGCTAAAAAGTGGAGAGGGTTACGGCAAAAACTGGATGCACTTCGTGTACAAAATGGACAATCTCTTTCGAAGTATCAGGGTTTCGGACGAAAACTCATCTGTTACAAAGGCATTTCATTTTTTTAAACTTATTTCAACTCCAGACTTTTTGTGCGTTCATTATGCACCATTCAAAGCCACATCATCAATTTTCAACCCTTTCTGACTTCATTTGCTATTTTTCATGCATTTACTGATTGTTTTTAGCTAAACGACCCTGAAATTGAAAAGCACTACAAAATAAACTCTGAAAAGGTTGAAAGTTGGCATGGTATCATCATTTCACCCACATAGCATGTGATAAAAAGTCGAGAGGGTTACGACAAAAACTGGATGCACTTCGTGTACAAAATGGACAATCTCTTTCGAAGTATCAGGGTTTCGGACGAAAACTCATCTGTTATAAAGGCATTTCATTTTTTTAATTTATTTCAACTCCAGTCTTTTTGTGCATTCAGTATGCACTATTCAAAGCCACGTCATCAATTTTCAACCCTTTCTGACTTCATTTGCTATTTTTCATGCATTTACTAATTTTTTTAGCTAAACGATCCTGAAATTGAAAAGCACTACAAAATAAACTCTGGAAAGGTTGAAAGTTGGCATGGTATCATCATTTCACCCACATAACATGTGCTAAAAAGCTGAGAGGGTTACGGCAAAAACTGGATGCACTTCGTGTACAAAATGAACAATCTCTTTCGATATATCAGGGTTTCGGACAAAAACTCATCTGTTACAAAGGCATTTCAATTTTTTAAACTTATTTCAACTACAGACTTTTTGTGCATTCAGTATGCACCATTCAAAGCCACGTCATCAATTTTCAACCCCTTCTGACTTCATTTGCTATTTTTCATGCATTTACTGATTTTGTTTTGAGCTAAACGACCTTGAAATTGAAAAGCACTACAAAATGAACTCTGAAAAGGTTGAAAGTTGGCATGGTATCATCATTTCACCCACATAGCATGTGCTAAAAAGCTGAGAGGGTTACGGCAAAAACTGGATGCACTTCATGTACAAAATGGACATCTATTTTGAAGTATCAGGGTTTCGGACGAAACATCATCTGTTACAAAGGCATTTTATTTTTTAAAATAACGTAAGAGTTACCAAATTAAATATAATGATAAAACACACTAATATTAAACAGCGGAAAAAAGAATCACTGAAAAATCTATTTTTAAAGTAAAGTTATTCATAAACTAGTGATTCACATAAAATTTAAATAATTCAAATTTAAACTATCCAAATTTGAAAACTACTGGCACTAACAGAAAGTTTATAATTTTTGTGACTTAAAGCAAAAAGATTCACAAAGAAACTCTAAATAAGGCAAAAAACAACTTAGAAACAAAAGAAAATAAATAAAGTAATTTTTTTTTAAAAAAAGCCCGCTTACTGGGCAGCCGCGGCCTGCATACGACTAGAAACCCAACCTCTAGTTGGGCCAGGATGCAGGCCCGCATGGCCCAGTAGGCCCCACAGGGCAGCACAGATACGGTAGGCCCAGAAGGCCTGCATTAGAGAGGAGCTCGATGGAGAGGCTGCGGCGGGGTTTATAAACCGGTGCTGGCGCTTCTCGCCAAGCGAGGTGGGACTAAACTTGCCCTGCACCACGCCTGCGCGAGCACCATGCCTTTAGTCGCGGTTGGTGGCTCTCCAACCGCGACTAAAGACCCCCTTTAGTCGCGGTTGGAGCCACCAACCGCGACTAAAGGTCTGGCTTCCCGCCTCTCTGCCTGGCCAAACCCCCTCCCCCCCCTTTAGTTCCGGTTGGTGGCTCCAACCAGGACTAAAGGTGCCTCGTATATAAGAGACACTTAAGATTTTTCAACTCTACCGTCTCCATTTCCATCGTCGACGCCGAACCAGGATGCCAACAGGCTGCCGCGCGCCGCCGTGTCGCCTCTCCCCCGACGCCCGAGCTCGTCGCCTTCCCCGACGCCGGCGCCTCCTCCCCGATCCCCGACGCCGGCGCCTCCTCCCCGATCCCCGACGTCGAACGCGCCCTCCTCCCCGAGCCCCGACGCCGTCCTCCCTGAGCTCCTCGCGCCGCGCCGCCTGCCCTGACGCCGTCGCCGCCTGCCCTGACGCCGTCGCCGCCCCCGACGCGCCGCCCGCGCCCGCCGGCCTCGACCTCGCCCGCCGCCCGCTGTGAGCTAGCGCCCCCCCTCCGCGGCGATTTTTTTTCACTAGTTTTTTTATACAATGTATATATGCATGAATGTTTTAGATGTTCTATTTAGATGTGTTTTAGATGTTTTAGATATTTTATTTTTTTCACTAGTTTTTTTATACAATGTATGTATATATATATGTATTGTAGATGAACGGTGGAATTTACAATGTATGCATGAATTTTTTTTAATACAATGTATGTATATATATATATGTATTTTAGTTTTTTTTCACTAGTTTTTTTACTTATAGAAAAAAGTTGCATAGGAAAAAATTGACCATATATTAATAATATTTTAATGTTAATATATATCTTCATGTTGTATTTGTAAAAGTTTGTCATGTATTTGCAAAATCAAGTGAAAAAGAATTACAAAAATCACAATCAAGCATTTAAAAAATGTTAAATTTGCATAGAATTTGTTCTCGACGTCAACGATGCCCGGCCCGCATCCTCGTCGTCGACTCGTTCGCGACGACGTCCTGCTTCAGAGGCACCATGTCCGGGACTGGGCTCCGCCGGGCTGGCACTAGGAGGTGCTGCCTTCAGGGGCGCGCATCTTGGTGAGGAACCCGGGTCTCGTCGTCGACTCGGGGCTTCTTTGGTGGCGGGCGCGTGGGCCACATTCGGTGCAGAGGCTGGCGTCCCCTGCGGAGGTGGTACGTCACCGTGTCAGGGAGAAGGACGAGCACGTCCGTCGGTACATGATTGCGTTGGACGTCAGGTTCTCCAATACCTGGCAGGTTCTTCAGGGATCTCACCCGAGCTATGATCCCGTGATTGTTCCTTCTCTTTGGGTGTCCACCGCGAGTGATGTTATCTAGTGATGTTATATATATATGATCATATTCAAGATGTATTAGTGATAATACTCGAGATGTATTCGAGATTATATTCGATAATATTCGAGACGATGTATTCGAGATTATATTATTCGATAATATTCGAGACGATGCATTCGAGATTATATTCGATGATGCATATTATCTGGATTATTCGAGATGTATATATATTATATACTATGATTCAGTTTTTCCTTATTGATTGCATGCATGCATTCTAATTTGAATACTAAATTATTTTATCTTTCTTCTGGATTAGTTAAATAAAAGTTATGGACAATACCGGCAGAGAAGGAGAAGAGACTATGTTCGACATCATACGCTCCCCGAGCCCAGATGAGAATGAAGAAGATGACGACTCACAATATCTGAACAATACCGGTGAGGGTATGATATTTGATGAAGACGAACGAATAGATGAAGTCCAGAACAATGACGACGAAGGAAATGTTGTTCTTCAAATAACAAAGACCGGCGAGGTATATTTATATAAGGCATCTGGTGATCATCACATGTTTTAATTGATTTGTATATATATTAACGAATCGATCTTTCTTCTTTTAGCCCTCCGGATCGAGCAAATCTTCTACAAGCAGCAGGACAGTTCGAGGCCCAGCCAAAAAGTTGAAGGCTGGCGTAAAGTACAACATCGATGCCATCAAACCTAATGGCGAACCGCTTGAACCTAAGACGAATGCGAACAAGTTCATTCGTCAATGCGGAGTTATTGTCAGGGACCAAATCTCAATCTCCGTTCAAGAATGGAAAAAGGCAGCAAAGGGAGATCCAAATGTTACTTTTGTCGACCAAAGAGCAAAAGATCTGCTTTGGAAATCGCTCATGTCATATTTTACCCTACCAGATCATTTGAGAGATGCAGATCTGGAGAAAGTCAAGAACAGTGCTCTTAAGAAGATGGCGATAGCATTCAACAACCACATGAAAAATATATGGGCCGCGTACGTCAATGCAGGAAAGCAGACTTCAGAATTCAAGGGAACACTGGAGAAGGCAAGAGATCACTGGGACGCTTTCGTGAACTTCAAGGAATCGAAAGTAGCTCAAGAACGGTCGAGAATAAACAAGATTAATGCTGCGAAAAAGCAGTGGCACCATAATCTGGGGCCAGGTGGCTACGAGGTGGCCCGGCCTAAGTGGGATATCGTTGAGCAACAGATGATTGCTGCAGGGGTCACTCCAGTTACATTGAGCTGGCCCCCCAGGTGCAGGACTTGGTTTTATGCGCATGGGGGGAAGTTGGACCCAAAGACAGGGCTGGTTTTGAAGCGGACATGTCTTAAAGGAGCCACCGAAAGTTTACTTGTTGCAATAGAAGAGGCTCGAACGGGGGTGTTCACGCCCAATAGAGAGAACGACGAGCTTACGCGCGCCCTGAAGAATCCTGAACACCCGGGAAGAACACGAGGCAAAGTCGTTGTTCCATGGTTTGAGGGGTTTGCGGATTGGAACGACACTTACAGAAGCCGTGCGAGAAAGAGGCAACAGGAGGAGGAGAAGAGGAAGCTGGAGGAGGAGAAGAGGAAGGAGGAAGCAGACCGCCTTCAACTGGTAGAATCAAAGCACGCGGAGTTGGAACTCGCTTTCAGGCGGCGGCAGCAGCAAATCGACTCACTTAGCCAGGAAAGGGCGTCTCAACTGCAGCAGCAAGCAGATCCAGCATTGGATAGCACCGTCCCATCCATGCCGAGAAGCAGCGTGGGTTCCGCCCCGGGCGATGATGCACTGCTGGATAGATACACTATGGATGATATCATAGCTATGACAACTTGTGAGCTACACATGAAAATGAAGAACATATCCATGAAGGTGGCGGACGGCTATGCTTTAACAAACCCCCCTGAAGCAACCTTCCATTGCAATCCGATTCCAGCTGGCTATGCTCGTGTTGGGGTTGATGTAGTGATGAAAGGATATTGGGGCTAGAGCTTGACATTCCTGGAGGTAAAGAGGAGCGCACACTGGGAGAGGCCATACATCGTATGGTTCTATGGAGAAAGGATTGCATCGTCTTTCCAAGGCCACCGCCACCGCGTCAGCCGGCTCCTCCTCAAAGTCCGCCACCGCGCCAGCAGACTCCCGCTCCTCCAAGTCCGCCACCGCGTCAGCAGACTCCTGCTCCCCCAAGTCCGCCACCGCGTCAGCCCACTCCTCCTCCTCCAAGTCCGGCACCGCGTCAGCCGACTGCTCCTCCTCCAAGTCCGGCACCGCGTCAGCCGACTCCTCCTCCAAGTCAGGCACCGCGTCAGCCGTCTCCGCCGCCTCAGCGGGCTCCGCCGCCTCAACAACAACGGAAGAGAGGCGCCGCAGCTACGGCGGCTAGCGGTACAAAAGGAGGCAAGAAATACAAATATGGTCCAAGGCTCAAGCCTCTTCTGTTGTTGCCTTACCACCTCACCGACGAGGAAACCGACGCCGAAGTGGCTGCCCAAGGGCAGGCCCATTTTGGACCAAAACCGCCCCCACCGCCAAAGGAGAAAGTACCTGAGCATGTCTTACAACACTTTATTGATAATGGTCAACCAGCTGTCAAGCATAGGGACTCAGACTATGAGCGCTCTATCAAGAAGTCATATCATGCACAAAAAAAGGAGTCGAGCTCGAGCTCGAGCCAAGCAGTTGGCAAAAAAAGCGAGAAAACTGTTCCCCAGCTGGGAGAACAAGCAGTGCAATCGACCCCCCCGCTCATTGTACAAACACATGTGAGTACCGCCGATTAGCTGGTAATAACCGACGATCATAGAAGGCAGGCTGAAGAGGCCGGTATCACTGTTGAACAACTCCTAGGCATCGAGGAACTCCCCGGGTTTACAGAGGAGGAACTACAATGGAAATATGTCCGCGGCCAACCTCTGGTCAAGCCTGAGGAGATCCGGCTTCTATCAACGAGAATGTATGAATTGCATGAATGGTACCTAAGAGAAGTAAAGACCAATCGAGACTCCCTCATGGTGAAAGTCAAGGAAGAGCATTACTTCCATGAAAAAGATTTGTGGGTTGAGTTTCAAGAAATGTTTCAGTTATTCAATCAAGACGCACTCGACAAATCTATCATCAGTTGCTATTGTTTGTAAGTGGTTTCTTTCTGTAATTTAAGTTTCTAGCTAGCTGTAGTGCTCATTCATTACCTGTAATTATCCTCACTAAATTCTTTTCTTTGGTATTATGCAGAATGAAGAGGTATGAAATGAAAAGAGCTGGACGCTATGGCATTGGGTTCATTGACCCAAATACCGTTAATCAAGAGACATGGTCACGTGAATGGGATCGAGAAGACACAGAGAGAAGCTTGCTACAGTTCTTGAAGCGACTAAATACCCAACCAGAAATACTACTTTCTTACAACTTCGGATGAGTGTTACTATATCTTGTACTACAAATTCTGTTTTTGCTTACTAGATATTAATAAGTGTAGTTGATGAGTTATGCACATGCCCGCTTAATTATACAAACTTGTGCGCATGCAGTTTCCACTGGATCTTGTTAATCATTGAAGTTGACGAGGGAAAAGTTCAAGTACTGGACTCACTATATAAAGATAGTAATGAATACGCAATCGTGAGGGGGATGGTCGACAGATAATTTCAATCATTATCGCACTATATCGGCCTCTTTAGTTCATTTCCTGATATCAATTATTAATAACTCATTTATTCATTTTCTTTGCCGGCGGGCAGGGCTTGGCAAAAATTCATCAAAGAGGTTAAAGGCGAATGGAAACAACAACTCAAATGGGTGCGACCCAAGGTAATTAAGTACTACTAGCTTCGTCTGTGCATCTCTTTAATTCTATTTTGATCAATATCATTATCATGCTTGATTAATTATTATCTGATTGAATTCTATTCTCGTAAAGGCCATGAGGCAGGCGCCGGTGAATAATTTATGTGCGTACTATGTTTGCGAGAACATTCGCATGATGACATCCGAAAGGAGCACATCAGATATAGCAAGGTAATAGATCCATATTATCAGACAGGTGACGGTCTTACAAGGTGGAAGGTAGGACACAACCATGGATTGAAATCAAAGCCTAACATGCTCCAAAAGGCAGCACTTAAATGCGCACTAATCAAGTTGTCGCAATTTTTAACGTGTTGACAGTGCAGGTAAGTCACATTTTTCATGCTTTGCATCTCTCTTTCAGGTTTGTTCTGAGGCTTATACATAACAATTTCACAAAGAATAGCAGATCCTAGAAAAACTTTGGCATGGCTGTTCTACATCACATTCATACACCTCTTTCAAGATACCCAACAAAATATCCAAACCACACTTATAAAAGTTACTCCCTGCGTCCCAAAGTAAGTGTCTTTTATTTAGTATAACTTCAGTACAACAAAGTTATACTAACTCAAAGACACTTATATTGGGACAGAGGCAGTACTATCTTGTAAATTAATATCCAACCACACGTATACAACTTACTAACCTGTAAATGAATAGGAAATAAAAATCCATGTAGAATCACATGAAGCATCAAGACAAAAGTATTGGTGGGGAACACACACCTTATGAACCCAAGCTGAGCCGCCGGTGTTCATCATATTCCATTGAAACAAATTAGAAAATGCAGGGAGCACAATCCATATATGTCCTGGACAACGAATCCAATGTCTTCTTTGCCTTGTCGTTGTTGTCATCCCGGGCACCCGTGCTCCTTCTTTCGACCACCAAAGAGGAAGAGCTTCATCAGTGATGGCTAGTCTAGATTCTTCGAATCTTCAGCAAATGCCAAATCGAAACGAATAGATTTTTTTTCAAATATACAATTCAATACTTCTCTGGTATACAGCTAGTATCATCAATCTGACAATGATTCATGTGATTCTACAAAAAGAAAAGCTATAATATCTTCACTAATAGGTTCAATATTTCTTATTATTCCTTGAACTTCTCTTACTGATTATGGTTTCAACTTCGGTCACAACTGCAATGTTCTTCCTTATCTGTTGAGATTAAATTCTATTGCATGTGCTCCTCTAGATTGCTATTTCTGATCCTTTATATTATCTAAATTCAGAAAGGCTAGGTTGTTATATAGGCACTCCACGATTTATCGATTTTCTTGTAATAAGAATTTCCACAAGAACATTTCTGAATCCTGAACAAGTCTCTTTGTGTGTGTGCCGATGAATTCAAAACCAACCTTCGTTAATAAAATTAGATTTCTGTGAAGATCAGTAGCTCATAACTACCTACTGAAACCATCATTCAGATTGTTTATACAAGAGACGATAATCCTAAGACTCAACTAAATGGCACTATTGTTGTTTTGTTAGCATCGGACACATGGAATTTATTTCCAGTAATATCATGTCCTTAGTCTTTATTCCTATATAAACTAAACGGTGCAGAAAATAGTAGCAGGACTGAAGTTGTGTGCCTATCAAGCATCAACCATGTTTCTTTGTTCCTGGATATTATTTAATAGTGAGTCACTTCTTGTTTAACCTGTTTCACTTGATAAAACATCATAAATAAGGAGTAGCATCATACCTATACGTCAACTCAACATTATATAAAAAACAGACATGTGCCATTTGTTTCAGGCCACCAAAAAGAGGATGAACATATCACAAGGATTCAAATTACAGATAACCACTGTTACTGTCATGTTCCCAGATAGTGAAAAATGTGCATTCTAATCATTAGAGCCTTCATGCTTGTATAATTTCTTTTCATAGATGTAATATATATGCAGAATCAATTTAGGTGTACACACTACCTCAACAGCTTCGCTTGTCTGAAGCAAATCATGCGTCAACGATTCAAAATCAATAGGCTCCAGTTGTCCTTGATTAAAACTAAGAAGTCACAAAAATAGGTATTCAGTTCAACATTTTCAAAGAGTTAATATATCTCATAGCCATGGATGAAATCATTGATAGCAAATTACTCTTATTAACTACTGATAATGTTGTGCTATGGGTATTTAATGGTATCATTGCAATTTGACTGTAGCTTCCATGTCTTCCCCAATCTCCTCTGAAGGTATCTTCTTCGGAAGAGGAGCAAAGCCACCAAAAAAGACCAACGTTTGCCAGGTTCGGCATCACCTTTAAGTAAAACAATGCAACTTTTCATACTTGTATAAAAATGCCGCAATTTTTCAATTAATCGGCACAACAAATTATAATAAAGTTCAGATACATGGTCAAGGATAAGAAATCAAATTGCAAAATTCAGAGATGATGTTTCATGTCATTAAAGAAAAGTTGCTTGTTGATCACACAAAAAAGTTAGTAAATTAGTCAGTACCTTGGAAGCACTCAGATTGCCCTATGGACATATAGTTTCCATGAAACCGAGCTCATAAACATGGGAGATCAGGTGTTGTTCCATGGTAGCGAAGCCCACCTGCACAAATGGCTTCGCATCAGTGAACAGAATAGGAAGTCAATTAACGAATACACACAAGGAGTGTTCAGAAGTTGCAGTGACCAACACCTGCATGGATGGGATCGGGGTACAAAGTCATGGCCGAGGGTGTGCATCTTCATCAGCGGCGTCAGCCCGACCCTGTCATCGTAGTCGTAGGCATAGACGACCAAGCCCTGCCGGCCCTGACCCTGGATCTAGGCCTCCTAATTGGTCGGCGGAGAAAATAATAAGGCACTCCTAATTAGTTAATTAGGCGATACAACATGCATGCTTGCATGCTTTGGATATAGGGCTGATTAAAGTTGCCCCTGCCCTAGTTCACAAGGCAGATCTAGCTGATTTAACACCTCCGGCAAGCACGCACGCACACAAACAGTCACAGAATCCTCATCTTGATTGAAGCGAAAATGTATCATATAGCACGCACACACACGAACAGTCACATTATCCTCATCTTGCTGAAAGCAAAAATGTATCATGTACTGTAAATACATACCTTGACCTAGAAAAGGTATGGTCCAGTCTCAGTTGGCAGTGTTGATGATTCATGTTGGCCTTTAGATAAGCTTTTGAACAACAATTTTGCTTGCTGCTTGTAGAAGACAACATCCTTCTTTTCTAAAAAAGAAGACAACATCCTTCAGATCTCGACCATCATCTAAGCACTCCGCCAATGGAAGGCCATCAGTGATATAGGCCATCATTATCAGCTTCACCATTTTGAAAAGATAACAAGACACAAGCAAAAGTGCCACCTGCACAAAAAAGCAGAGGAAAGCTAGTAAATACTTCTAACATGATCACTTCGGTATAGTGGACCCTACTTATCCAATGACCCATATATCTCAAATAGAACAGCTTAATATCTCAAGCAACAGTGAACGTCCAGCATGTTCTCCAAAGTTACAGAATATAACAGGTTCAGAGACTGTCAAGATCTAAAAATAGCGAGGGGATTTTGTAATCATATGGCAAAGGTACTAAAATTTCTTCTAATTTAAATCTCAGACATCTCGATGAAATAAATAATTTTATAAATAATTGAAACTGATCTCTAACCATTTTTTAGTTGACATCTTGTGACTATCAACTCTTTCACTTTCAGCATATGAGGTATTTCTCTGTGTCCTCCTCCTCCCCCAGAAGTTCGGTATTCATAATGGGAATTGACATTTGAGAAAACATCATTATGGCCGACAGTTTTCAGATGCAACCTGGCAGGTTTTTTCGATCGATGACTGAAATCAGAACTGGGCACATCCAAGTCTTTTCCCGAAGAATATTCTTTGTCTGTGAAAGATATACCTTGTTTTGATGGAGCCTGCATAGGAAGCTTTTGTCACTCGGGAGCTTCATTTACTACGACCTTAAGACATTTCGGTCGCCTCCTATTATCAATAAAATCATCATCATCATCATCCAAGGGCTCAAGCTCTTCTTCTTCGTATTCTTCTTCGCCCGAGTTCTCACTGTCCACAAGCTTATTCTCAAATGTACACAACTGTTGAATGAGTGCAAAATTTGTAACAAAAGAACCTAGAGACTAAACTGACTAAGAAAAGCATTGAGACACCTTCAAAAGATGAAGATACCATTACCTTCAGAATCAATTGATGCAGCAACTGATTTAATTGAAAAAAAAAAGAAAAAAAAACCTAGAGGAGAAGACCTCGGGATGAGGAAATGGGAGGAAGGGTTGGCTCGGACCAGTTGACCACCATTACCAGACCTGGTCGACGCAACTCTCCCCGGCCATGCCGCTACGGCCGCACGAGCGGCACCGTCTTGCCCTGGACCGCTCGGAGCAGATCCCGCTGTCCCGCTCCCGCAGCATGTCGCCGACGATCTCTTCACACTCCACGCGGCACCGGCTGGCCAAACCGGCACTGCTCCGACACGCCACCGCTTGTCCGTCGAGCTCCGACTCCATCGTGACCAGATCCATCCCACCACCCGTCTTCCTCCGCTTCGATGACTCGCAACATCGCCGCCGCCATGCTTATTGACGAGAGCCGCCAACACCGAAATGCCGAGCTGTGGAGGGAAGGAGGCGAGAGAGGAAGGGGCGGTGCGCGTGGTAAATCTGGGGATATTTTTCTCCCGTCGTAGGGAAGGAAACGCCTGACCCATCTGTATGTTTAACTCGGGGACAATGGCGAATCTAGCACGGAAATGAAGGGTAGGCTCAAAGCATCAAGTCCCTAAGCTTGATTAGCAAAGCATTGCAATTGTTGGTTGTAAAACACCTTAGTACAATTGTCAAGTAGTATATTTAGCTGAAATATGATTTTTGGAGGATAGGCTTAAGCCTATTGAAGCCCTACTAGTAGAATCGCCACTGCTCGGGGAGGTGTTATCTGAGGCAATTCTACCTGTTCGACACAGCAAGGGACACGTGTATAGAGTGGGTACTCGCCCTTGCCGCGACGCTGAATGGGTTTGATATGGTGTTCAATGTCTACACAAATGGAACATATAAAACCTGCTAGGCTACCCGCCATTCTGCCACGCTCGTTGGGCTGCTCGATCTATTCCCTGTAGCTGCGTTTTGGTTGCGGTTATTTTTTTTACCTTCGTCGCTGCTTCAAGAGTCCATGGCAGGTGGACCTCGTTACATTTTGCATCGAAAAAACGAGGTGATTTTCGGCTCGTTTCAGTGCGATTGGACGATGAAGACAGACGGAGGAGGAAAAGATCTCCTCTCTCTCCCTCGTCTCTTCCCTTCCCCCCTCTTCCCCATGCAGCCGCCACCACTTTCCCCTCCCTCTCAGCCGCCTCGTCTCCTCCACCTCCGCCTGCACCACCTCCTCCTCCCCTGCCTCCCACCCAGCTAGCACGGCCCGACCACGAGGAGGCCCTTGGTCGCCCAGCCAACCGCCGCTCGCCTCTTCCTCTCCTCTAACTTGGTCGCCTCTTTCTCTCCTCTTCCTTATTCTCAGATCGGGGGAAGGTCGTCGCCATGGAAGGCAGGATGGGTGGAGGAGTAAGGTAGGCTGCCGATGGGGGGAGGAGCAGTGAGGCCGGAGGTCTTCGCGGATGGCCTGCGCCATCTCCTGCACCACCTCCACCAAACGGCAGGTCCGTCCACCCCCTGCGCCATCTCCTGCACCACCTCCCCCCTCCTCCTTGCTTCGCCTCCTTCCGGCGGCGCCCCAATCCCTCGACACCACCTCCTCCCCAACCCAGCAGCGCCTCCATCCTCCTGTCACTACCTCCTTCCCAACCCAGCAGCGCCTCCATCCTCCTGTCACTACCTCCTTCCACGGTGGCGCCCCGACCTAACAGATCTTCCGTGTCTTCAGTCTAGAGCTTGGTCGGATGGAGCAGTTGGAGAGGAGTGGCGGATGCGCGGGGCATCGCCGGCCAGAGAGGATGAGGAGGAGATATGCTATCGAGGGAGGCGGCTCGGCTTGGACCGGCCATGGCGCCGGCGTTGCTAACTCCCTCCGGAACCGGATCCTCTGACTTGCACAAGGCAAGTTAGAGAGCTACAGTATCGTCAATGTGTAAAATAGGGAAGGAAAGTCAGAGAACATGCACCGTTTAAAAATTACTGTTGTTCGCATTTTACTGTAGGTAATCACTGTTCTTAAACCATTGTGTTAGGATGCAAATTACAGGAATCTAGTGAAGAGAAGTCAGGGTACTGTAGCTTACCTGACTTCCCTTCCTATGTTAGAGGATCTGAATCCACTCCCACGGGCCTTTCATTCCCCATCTCTTCTTGTGCACCTCCCACCGTTCCTTCCTCTAATCCCCTTCTTCTCTAATTTAATTCTCGTTTTTTGTTTCCTGCTGTCTATGGCTGCTGTAGATTTTGTTCCTCCCCACTTCTATATCTTCATATAAAATCTTATGAAACAATGCTCTGTTTTTTTTTTGGAGTAGGAAGTGATGAAACAAGCAAGGAGGAAGGGCGTAGTGTTGGATATTTGACCAGGTTAGGATTGTCTCCTGTTAAGTATATGGTCGCGTGATTTTATTTTTACCTCGCTGTCACTAAGTTTGATTTGATTTTCATCTCCGACGAGTCTACCGGTTGCGTTCTTATTTTGTTGCAGGCGACATATATGGATGCCTATGTTCTGAATAGACAATATTTACTTGAACCTATATGGTCTGAATAAAGTTTACGCTGTCAATATTTTTCCGTGACCTGCCAAGGTATGAACTAAAACATCAATATCAGTCGAACCTAATCATGCCAGGGTCTAAATTATTGCCTATCTGCCAATATAATAGCATGCTAGATGTTCTTAGATTCAATCCAAAAAAGCTTTGTTTGTGTTCCTGTCAATTTTAGACGTGCAAGTAGCTCGATAATTTGCTTTTCTTTTTGTTCAGTACATACATATAGTTACACCATAAGCTCATCAATTTGCTCTGATTAAATTAGCAAACCTGAAGCATGTAAGGATTCACGTGAGTGAAAGTTCACTTTCTTTCAGGAGAAAAGAACTTTTAGTTAATACCAGTCGAATTTGGTAAGGCCAATAATTATATCCTTTCATAATCATCAGGTTTGCTACACTTAGTCATAATAAAGTATTCTATTTTTTCTTTTTCACAGTGGCATTGCAATGGATATTGTTCTTTTACTAGCAGTGTGCTGGTGTGCACGCAAAGTACAGGTCATTTTGAGTGGCAAGGGTT
Source organism: Thinopyrum elongatum (assembly GCA_011799875.1). Taxonomy (NCBI): domain Eukaryota; kingdom Viridiplantae; phylum Streptophyta; class Magnoliopsida; order Poales; family Poaceae; genus Thinopyrum; species Thinopyrum elongatum. The sequence goes on from CM022303.1 coordinate 65,734,097, forward strand.
GAGAATTACCATAATGTTAATATGTTCAAGAACCTTATAAAATATATAATTATATATTTGACACTTTTTATACTGATTCAAGTGAAAAATGTCATAATTCTAACAGATATTTGCATCTGCACCAAGTGCGGCATGCAGTCATCCTCATCCTGTCCTGACCTGCTTAGTTTGTCTATGGTCTACCATTGTTTGTCTTCATATATTTGTTTGTGAGGAACAAAGATATTGCAAGAGGCTGCTCTGTGAGAAGCAAGTCTGTAAATTAGTGCATGTTTGCTTACGTTCATTCTCTTTTATATGTGCTGTAGGTCTCGCTCTGTGACGTTTGGCTGCCCGGTCAACCAATCTCCTCGCTCGCGCTTGCCGAAGGATCTCCTGCAGTTCGGTTTACCTGAAACCTCGCATGCTGTCTCCTATAATCTCCTCGCTTGCGTTTGGCGAAGGTTCGATTTCCTTCTTCGTTCTTTGTTTTCTTGCACTCCTTTAAGTTTCAGTCTTCTGCTTCATACTAACTGTGTGTGTTGCATTTCTGCTTACGATTTTTATATTGCTTCGCATGCCCGGGATCCCAGGATGCCTACTGTAGTGCCTTTCGTTGTGCCGATTCTGGAGACTGTGGCGGCACATTATGAGCTTTCTCCTCCTGGTTATCTGTGTGAGGTTGATGGGGATGGCCATGTTTTAGTGTTGCCGCAGAGAAAGTTTTTTGGGAGCCCTGCATGTCTGGGTTCCGCGGATGCGTACGAGCAGGCTGCCCTTCAGGCAATCAAATTTTTGCAGGGCTTGTATGGCTTTGTAGTTAGAGATTACAACTATGAGTGTGTTGTTGTCTATAGGAATTGTGGGAATGCTGCGGTTGTTGTTGCTGCATCGGCTGTTCGCTACACAGCTTATTTGGAGAGAGCCCTCACTTGCACACGCTCATCCACCGCAGACCCGCCTATTAATAATTTTCGTACGCAGCCAATGCCGCCCCCTAACCTAGCGTTCCTGTACTCAATGCTTCTAGAATCTGTGTGTTCTCTTTAGTTGGCGCGGGGTATTGTTGTTGTTCCATTGGTCTATTTATAGTGATTTTCTACTGGGTGGTCCTGGGTCCAGTTCATAAGTTTGGTTTCTGCTGTCAGGTTTTATTGCCTTGCATGATGTACCTGCCTATGGTGTTGGCTTTTATGGTTCATGCACTGTGCTTCTCTTGTTTGATTTCCATCAGCACAGTTTCAAGGTTTTGTTGGTCTTTGTTTGCTATTTTCTTGCAGCACCATGGTGTATATTATTTCATGCTTTTAGTTCCCCTGTTCTTGGTATGCCTCCGCGTCGTGTTGTGCCTCTGCGGTTGCCTGTTCCTTTGAGGCGTGCTTCTGTTCCGGGTCGTGGCGGTCCCTCCACGCCGGGCAGCTCGTGCTACGGCTGCTTTGCCTAATGTCCCGCTCGGGCCTGCCATTCCCCTTGTTCGAAAGAGGAAGCGTACGTTCCGTTCCTCTCATGCTACTGTGAATTCTATTTAACATCTGTTCATAGGCAGGTCTTGTTTCCTTAGTGTGCTCCTTCTTTTCTATACAGAATTACTTGCTTCGTACATACAAACTAATTAACCATATAGTTGAGTTACCTGTGTATTAAGATTCAGTACATCTTCTGCTTGTTTATGTTGTCTTTTATTTACTGTGTCTAATCTTTATATCCTTGGTCCTTTTTATTACATTCTATAGCTTTAGGTTTTGTACGGTGAGTACGATATTACTAACATGCCTATTTTTCCTGCTAATAAATTAAACTCAGGACAAATACTGCTGGCAAAGGGGCTGGCTCTCCAAAGAAAGCGAAGCAGTAGGTCTTCCATGGGCTAGGCTGGATATGTGCATACGGTATGCCTACCACTTCTTTAGTTCTATTCCTGGTACAGCCACAATAGATAAAGTGTCATAATATAGTAACTGTAGTTCCTCTTCTTCTTCAGGGCATCTTCTATGTTATGTTTCCTTATCAAGCTGAAGTTACTGCTAGATGGGTATGCTGCTGAGGAGAGCTTCTCAGCTCTGCTGCATCGCAACGACGGTCTGGCCATCGGGTCTGAATATCGTCATCGGGCCTGAAAATCCAACAATTAAGCATAATACACTGCTAACTACCTATCCAAGCTGGCAGTCGGCACATGGATCGTACAAAATTAAGCGCTACGAAACCCATGTACAATAAAGCTTATTTTCCTATAGCAATTAGAGTTTCCATGCTTCTGTTTCTTTATTTGACTTTGTTGGATTTCTGTTTCTGTTCATATAGACCACAAGTATGTGTTTTTCATGTAATCCTTTTGAAATTTTAGGGGTGCTGCTGCTGCTGCAGAGATCATTTCATCAAAAACGCTAAAGTAGTGGCTGATCCAAGTTTTCAGATAAGCATGCATGTGTGGTACGTCTATTCCTGCAGCTTATAGTCTCTTCACTGATTTGTTCATGCGTTGCTTTTGGTTATTTTAACATTGCCATGCTTTACAGCCTTGTTGTCTTTAAAATGATAAAAACCCATAAATGTTGTTAGATCCTTTTAAATTCCTTCACTGGTTTATCTCTTCCTTGTGCATCCATGCAACTGATACACTATAATGGGCTTTATTACAATGGCAATTTAACTCTTATAAACTTGCCAATGCCATGTTGATCTCTTGCCTTATGAGCTATCCTGTCTTTTGCATCAGCTTTGTTTGTATATAGAAGCTCCCTAAATTGGCCCTCGCAACCTTCGCTGTGGCTACTAAAACCACCACCCGCAAGGACAAGTGAAGACTGCTACCCTGTTGCTGTCCTCATACGCTTGTATTTTCAGTGTTTTGAACAAACCCAGGCTTTAGCACTAATAAAGGTAGCCTGGACAACAAAGCTGTTTTCAATATCCATGAAACGTGCAATGATGACTCCATCTAATGTTCGTCGCCTCATAAGATGTATCTCTGGCTATCTACCTTGCTTTCTAATAACATTGTAAATAATCGATCAAAAACTTCTTATAACACTATGTATCATCACTAAGTATCTATCTACCAGCAGTAAGTATTTATTATTTTGATCTGTGCCTGAATTTTCCTATCACCACTCTTACAATACTTGGAGCGAGAGTGTACATTGTCGTGAAGATTACACGTGGGCAGATGTAAACAGAAATAATAACATAACTCGGTTTTGCTAAAACTCAGCTGGCTAAGAAATAGATTGGTCTCGTCACATGGCCATTCACACGGCTGCACGAGGAAGGTTGTACTTGTGCTTCGGAGTTTCCTTAGGACTCTGGCTCGAAGAACCTCTCAACCTCCACTTGAGTATTTTTTTTTCTCTGAAATTTTAGTGCATCAAGATAAAAGTGAACAAAACTCAACAAAATTGATAGCAACTACTCCCACAAGTGTATAGATGCTACATCATACATCAAAACTTCTTTGGACCATATAATATCAACATGCAAGCTTAAGAACATGGTCACCACAGCAGCAAAAATATGCAATAGATAAAGAACTAGAACAGGAGTCACATACCAAGGATAATCATGGCATTTTTGAAAGCGCGTTATATCGACTAGAGGAGGGGGGGGGGGGGTGAATAGGCAATTTTTACAAATTCGTCACTGAGGAATTTCAAGGTGAGGAAATTCCTAAGCGACGAACTACTTAGCAGCGGAATAAGTGCTCAGATGCAAGCATAACAGAGCAGTAGCACAGTCATCATGATGAAATGAAAACAAGCACAGAGTATGAGTAGCGTAAACACAGGATAAGCAGTAAGGGGCACTAGATGCACTTACAATTTTCACTTTATTAATTTTGGTGGTGCGCCCCCGGGCCTGTGGCACCCTGGTGCACCCCCCTGGGGTGTGTTCAGTGCAAAAAATTCTTAAATATTGTAAAAAAATCACACTAAATTTTCAACGCATTCTAAGAACTTTTATTTTCGGGACATTTTGTTTATTGTACGGATAATTCTGAAAACGGAATAATCATGGCATTTTCACTTTATTAACTTTAAATAACAGAGAGCAAATAGTGGGTACAGTAGGTTGTGCTTACTAAATTCATCGACCATATGCCTCTAAAAAATAATCCATTAATAAGGTTGATCAAGTGTTATTAACAAACCATTTTCGAATGACATGAAACCGAGAAATCTTCGTATAACACTAAGTTACCTTAATTGGGATATGCATCTCTCCAATAATAAGAGTTTCATATTTCTTTTTGATAGAATGAAGAGAAAATTTAAAACCTCCAATAGTGATTGTCGAAACTTTTTCAATACAATTGATACCATTCACTTGGAATTGTTTCTTGGGAAAGTGTACCATATGCTCATTACCATTAATATGAAAAGTGATCTTGCTTTTGTTGCAATTAATAACAGCCCCTGCAATGTTCAAAAATTGTCTACCAAGGATAATCGACATGTTGTCGTCCTCGGGCATATCAAGTATAACAAAGTCTGTCAAGATAATAACATTTACAACTACAACAGGCACATCCTCACAAATTCTAATATGTATAGAAGTTGATTTATCAGCCATTTGCAAAGATATTTCAGTAGGCGTGAGCTTATTCAAATCAAGTCTTCTATATAAAGAGAAAGGCATAACACTATCTCCGACTCCCAAATCACATAAAACAATTTTGACATAACTTCTTTTAATGGAGCATGTTATAGTAGGTATTCCCGGATCTCCTAATTTCTTAGGTACCCCACCCTTAAAAGAATAATTTACAAGCATGATGGAAATTTTAGCTTCAGATATCTTTCTTTTATTAGTGACAATATCTTTCATATATTTAGCATATGGGGCCATCTTCAAAATATCAGTCAAACGAGTATGCAAAAAGACTGGCCTAAGCATTTCAACAAAGCATTCAAATTCTTCCTCATCCTTATTTTTAGATAGCTTAGTAGGAAAAGGCATGGGTTTTTGAATCCATGGTTTTCTTTCTTTACCATGCTTCCTAGAACGAAATCACTTTTATCATATCTTTTATTCTTAGGAGGTGGGTTATCAAGATCAATAGCAAGTTCTATTTCTACATCATTATCAAGTTCTTTATCATTGTCTGGTTGAGCATCAACATAAACATCATCATTGTCATTATCACTAGGTGGATGTTCATTACCAGACTGTGTCTCAGCATCAGAAATAGAAACATAATTACTATTCTCAGAAGGTTTTTCTACCTCAGGTTCACTAGAAGCATGCATATCATTTTTCTTTTTCTTCTTAAATGAACTAGGTGCATCATTATTAATTCTCTGAGAATCTTGCTCTATTCTTTTAGGATGACCTTCAGGATAAAGTGGCTCCTGGGTCATTCTACCCCCTCTAGTCATTACTCTAACATCATGATCATTCATATTATTATTAATCTTATTAAGCAATTCATTTTGTGACTTAGCAACTTGTTCTAGATGAGTTTAAACCATGGATCCATGTTTACTCAAACTTTTAACATCATTAGCAATTCTAAACATCAAGTCACTCAAATGTTCAATCATGAAACCATTGCGTTTCAATTGCTTGGTAACATACATATTAAAGTGTTCTTGCTTAACAATGCAGTTATCAAATTCATCAAAGCATTGACTAGCAGATTTATTATAAGGAATATTGCCTTCATCAAATCTTATAAGATAATTTACCTCTACTACCTATGTCGGGGCATTGAGTCCATGTATTTCTTCAATAGATGGAAAATTCTTAACATCTTCAGTTTTAATATCTTTTTCTTTCATAGATTTCTTCAGGACTGAGGAATAGAATACCTCTCTTTTTCGGTGTTGGTTTAGATGGTGGTTCAGGAAGTGTCCAATCATTATCATTTCTCAATATATTATTCTATAGTTCTTCAGCATGTGCAATAGTTTTTCCCCTGAAAACACAACCAACATAACTATCTAGGTAGTCCTAGAAGCATTGGTTAGTCCATTATAAAAGATATCAAGTAATTTTTTTTCTTAAGAGAATGATCAGGCAAAGCATCAAGTAACTGGAGAAGCCTCCCCCAAGCTTGAGGGTGGTTCTCTTCTTTAATTTGTAAAAAGTTAAATATTTAAAAAGTTAAATATTTCATGTAAGACAGTTTGTTTCTTATGAGCAGGAAAATATTTTTTTAGAGAAGTAATATATCATATTCTGGGGACTACGCACACAACCAGGAGCAAAAGTATTAAACCAATTCTTAGCATCACCCTTTAATGAGAAAGAAAACAACTTAAGAATATAGTAGTAGCGGATCTTTTCCTCATGAGCAAATAGGGTGACTATACCATTCAATTTAGTAAGGTGTGCCACAATAGTTTCAGTTTCATTACCGTAAAAAAAGATCAGATTCCACCAAAGTAATTAAGTCAGGATCGACAGAGAACTCATAATCCTTATCAGTAACAAAGATAGGAGAAGTAGAAAACTTAGAATCATATTTCATTTTCTCCATCATAGGTTTTTTTAAGCTTACATAGTAGTTTCTTAACATCCTCTCTATCATTACAAGCAAGAAATTCTCTAGCTATCTCCCCATCCATAACATAACCCTCAGGTACCTTAGGCATTTCAATTCTAGGAGAGCTAGATCTAATAGGTGAACCATAAATTTCATCAGTTTCAACATTTTCAATTTATTTAGCTTTAGCAAGTTGTTCATCAAGAAATTCACCTAGTGGCACAGTTTCATTAAATAGAGTACTAGCATCATTCATAGCAGAAGTAGCATCATTAATTACTTGCGATATATCAGAATTAATAGCGTCTGGTGGTGATGTCGCAAGCCTACTCAAAACAGAAGGTGAATCAAGTGCACAGCTAGATGACAGTTCCTTATCTCCCCTTGTAGTAGAGAGTATGATCTTGGTTCTATTATCTTTCAGATTCTTTATAGTGATCAATAGATATAAATCCCAAGTGACTCAGCAAATAGAGCTATGCTCCTCGGTAACGGCGCTAGAAAAAGGTCTTGATAACCCACAAGTATAGGGGATCGCAACCGTTTTCGAGGGTAGAGTATTCAACCCAAATTTATTGATTCGACACAAGGGGAGCCAAAGAATATTTGCAAGTATTAGCAGTTGGGTTGTGAATTCTACCACACCTGAAGAACTAAATATCTGCAGCAGAGTGATCAGTAGCACAACATTATGATAGTTCGATAGTAGTGGTAACAGTAGCAATAGCAACGGTAACAGTAGCAGTAGCAGTTTTATAGTGATTATAATAGCAGAAGCAGCGAAAGTAACTTAACAAAAATCAATATATGAAAAGCGTAGGTATTGGATCAGTGACGGATAATTATGTTGGATGACATTCATCATGTAACAGTCATAACCTAAAGCGACAGAAAACTAGCTCCAATTCATCAATGTAACGTAGACATCTATTCCGTATATAGTCATACGTACGTGTTTATAATAAGAACTTGCATGACATCTTTTGTCCTACCCTCCCATGGCAGCGGGGTCCATAAGGAAATCTAAGGGATATTAAGACCTTCTTTTAATAGAGAACCGAAACAAAGCATTAACACATAGTGAATACATAAACTCCTCAAACTTCGGTAATCACTAGAAATAATCTCAATTATTGTCGCCTTGGGGTATGCGGATCATAACACGTAATATGTGCATACAACTTGCAAGATATGATCAATAACACAACTATATTCGTGAAAACATAAAGGGTTCAGATCTGAAATCATGGCAGTCGGGCCCTAATGACAAGCATTAAGAATAACAAAGTCATAGCAACATCAATCTCATAACATAGTGGATACTGGGGATCAAGCACTAACAAAACTGACTCGATTACATAACAAATCTCATCCAACTCATCACCGTCCAGCAAGCCTATGAAGGAATTACTCACTTCCGGTGGTGAGCATCATAAAATTTACGATGAAGAAGGGTCGATGATGACGACGGCGACGAATTTCACCCTCCGGAGCCCCAAACGGACTCCAGATCTGCCCTCTCAATGAAGAATAGGAGGTGGCGGCGGCTCCGTATCGTAAAACGCGATGATTCCTTCTCTTTGATTTTTTTCTGGACGAATAGGTACTTATGGAGTTGGAGTTAGGGTTGCCAGAGCTGTCAGGGGCCCACAAGCCTGCCAGGCGCCCCCTGGGCTTGTGGTGCCCTAGTGGCGCCCCTCTTGTATTTCTCTTCGCCAGTTTCAACCCAATCCGAGAACTTTTATTGCTGCACAAAAATAACACCATGGCAATTCTGCTGAAAATAGCGTGAGTCCGGGTTAGCTCCATTCAAATCATGCAAATTAGAGTCCAAAACAAGAGCAAAAGTGTTTGGAAAAGTAGATACGTTTGGGACGTATCACGTACATCACTGTGTCCGTCAGTGCTTGTGCCTAAACCCACATCCGGACACCGTCAGCGCTCGTCGGTCTCTAACCACACAAGATAAGCTACCCCATGGCATCTGCTGTGCTAATACCACGACAGTTGACGCCCACCGTGGGGCCGGCTGCGGCGCCGACCGGAGTCACGTTCCGAACGGGATCCTCCACTCCCTCTAGCGAGCGCGTCGCATACGGCCTAGTCATTAGGTTCGGGGCACTTGACTGCGGCGACACGTAAGGTGACCAACGTCCGCGGCACCCGAGGTTTCGTTGAGGAGCTAGGTTGGGGAGCATTTGGGGATATGCTTTGGAGGTAAATTTGGGAAGATGAGTCATCGCGACCACCACGACCACAACCACAACCACGGCCACGGTCACGATCGCGATCTCCAGTGTCGCCATCGCGAGCACCAGTGGCGAGGGAGCCAAAGCCGTTGCCAGGATGGTCGGAGCCGGTGCTAGAGCTGCGCCCCGGAGGCTCATCGTGATCGCTAGAGCAGTCGCCGCGGTCATCGCGATCAACACCGTTACCGAGGCCGCCGCCAGTGGTGATAGAGAAGGCGAAGGCGCTCATGTCTATGGCACGCTAAGCGAGGGAGTCCTCCGCGAGGAGCAGCTGGGACGTGACGACATCGAATGGCAGCAAGGGGACAGTGTGACTGAGGACAATGCGGATCCGCTCGAAGCGCTGGTCGAGCCCATGGAAGAGCTGCATGGCGAGGTCGGCATCGGAGACGGGTTGTTCGACGTCCACGAGCCCGTTGGCAAAGCACCTCGAGCCACCGTGTGTATTCGGTGATGGGGAGATCGCCCTGCTTCAAGTTCCGATACTGCCGCTTGAGCTACATGTATTTTACGGCGCGGCTATTAAGGAAATAGTCATGGATGCGGCACTAGAGCTGGTAGGCGGTGGTATCATCGTCCATAGGAAGCAGATCAATGAGGGAGTCCGCCACGACGGAGTAAATCCAGAGGGCGATGTGGACGTCGGCGAAGCACCACAAGTCATTGGGGTGTGCTGGCAGCTTCTGCTGAACATGGTGGGCGGCATTGTATGTGAAGAGGACGAAGAGGAAGAAGGCATGCCACTTGTGATAGTTGTGCTGGGCATGATCAAGTTTGAACTTGATGTGATTGGTGATATGATCGTTGAAGAGATTGCCGTAGGGAGAAGCAGGTGGGGTGGCAACAATGGCCGGCGAGTTGGAGCTGGAGAACACAGGAGCGGAGAGGATGGTGAGGGATGCCGGGAGGGAGCCAATAGAGAGGGCCAAGGAGGAGCCAGAGAAAAGGCCAGAGATGGAAGGCTGAGAGGCAGTCGCGGAGGAAGCCGTTGACATGGCCGGGGAGGAGGGGGCGTCCATGCGTAGCCATGACAGTCTCTGATACCAAGCTAGATTGGATATAATTCCACACTGTATATTTTTTTTTTTGAAACGGAGAATTCCACACTGTATTGATCTCAGGGTTACAACTTACAACACGTACATATAGCGAGGACCAACGAGTTGCCCTATACAAATGGCACGCACGCCTAGCAACCGTTGAGATCCAAAAGAATAGGGACGTGCACAACAGAGGATGTCTAACAATTAGGTTATGAAGGCTGCTAGTCAATTTTTGAACCGTTGATTCCGGATCGGACCACGCAGACCACCCTCCAATCCCCAATCCAATGCTACGGAATCGAGCAGAAGCCGCCGCCGTCGCAGGCGTCTGCGGCCTCCCGCCGGACATGCTAGCCAACATCCAAGCCCGCCTGTGCCTCATCGACCGCCTCGCCTTCGCCGCCGCCTTCCGCATGCCGGAGGCGCCGTGCCTCGTCCTGCCCGGCGACGCGTCGGAGACCGCCACGCTCTTCTCGCTCGCGGACCGCCGCTCAGCCGTTGTGCGCGCCCCCGGCCCCAACCACCTCATCCTGGGCTCCTCATCCTCCCGCGGGTGGCTCGTCACCGCCGACGTCTTAGCCCGGCTGCGTCTCGTCAACCCGGTCACCGGCGAGCAGTGCGCGCTTCCGGCCATCGAGACCATCCCCTGCGTCGACGCCCAGCGTGGGGGCTCCGTCTTCTCGTTCGAGGAGAAGCCGTTCATCAGGGGCCCCCCGCCGTACCCCAACGGATTCGCCGCGATGACCCCCAGCTCGATGCGCCGCTTCTTCTACCGCAAGGTCGTCCTCTCTGACTCGGCTGACATTGCCATGCTTATCACCAATCTACGGTATGGCGCCGTGGCCTTCGCCACGCGGGTGGAGGCTGGTGCCCTCGCGCCACAGCATCGCCAAGGTCGGGACGAAGTGTGCCAGGTGGCCAAGGCCACCCTCACGCGACAGCATCGAGGACGCCGTCCACCATGAAGGCAGGTTCTACTCGATCACTTACTCCGGCGAGGTGGAGGCGTGGGAGCAGGACTCCGATGGTACCGGCGTGTTCACCAGTGTGGTGGTAGTGCCAGGGCAGCCCTGGTGCGACCACCGCAAGTACCTGGTGACGGCGCCGGGCGGTCGGCCGATGGTCGTGCTCAAGCAGTCTGATAAGATCACGCATCGGTTGACATTCAAGGTGCAGGTCCTTGATGCTGGTGCCGAGCAATGGAAGGAGGTGGACGACATCGGTGACGCCGCGCTGTTTGCTGGGGTGAACGGTTTGCTGTGCGTGTCGACGAGGGAGCACCCTGAACTTAGGGCCGGCTGCGTCTACTACACGGCCGACGATCTGTCGCTGTACTACACCGACAACCAGCGTGGCGCCGGGGTGTTCAGCCTCAAGGACGGCAGGGAGGAGAAGGTCGAGGGCCTTGGGCCGCACCGTAACAAGCCACCGCCGGCGTGGTTCACGCTTTGCATCCCATGATAGGTTTGATGATTGATTCGGATTTGGTATTTTGGGTGGGTTAACTTGCATTCCGCAAAACATCAAACAAGGGTGGCCATTTTTTCTGAGGAAACATTGGGTGGTTTAATCAGTTTCAACTTTATGCTATGATGGTGATTTCAAATTTTCAACCAAGATTGTTAATCAATTAATTATTGCCTTGTGAGGTCTCTGGATTCACATGTTTAATTTCAGAAGAGAGAAGTAGTTATAATTATCTATTCCAAACTGCAACCAAGCTAACAGCAAGCTACACATGTTTCCCAGCCTTCAACGATGGATAGATTATACACCCTCCGTTCGGAAATAGATGACACACCGAACGGTGGTTGTATTTCAAAAGGGATGTGGTGCAGGGTGCAGGGTGTAGTGTACTATATTTAATTTTGTTTGCAGGGTTCAGAAGTATTTAATTTTGTGTTTATGTTTTGCCTTTTGATTGTTTCAAACTGCAACCTAGTTGTTATAGCAGCACTGGAAGGAATCAAGCTTGACATTTTTGCACATTTATGTCGCTACTGGAGTGGCCTCCTCTGCTTCTTCTACCACCAGCAGAGCACCATCCTTGTTGGTGTTCAGTTTATGGAAGCGCATATTACTTGTATTGTCGCCAGGATGGTGATGAAATGGCCCTTTTAGGACTGTCGGCTCGAGGCTCCTTCCTATGAAAAACCCTAGCTGCACATGTTCTTCAGGATGGATTGAACAGATTGTTTTGGAAGGAATTGAGATTTGCTGCTGAGAGGGAGAACATCTAGTGCTCCATACTCCACATTTTCCAAGCATTTGGGGTTCAATGGGAGTATGAGAAACAAATACTAGTACTTGTTTTTTGAGGGAAAGCCTTCATGGCAGCTTTATTCATTGTGTAGAATAGTTGCATCATCAGAAAGTTACAGTGCAGTTTGATCTATTAGCTTTCGTGACCATGTCCAACTTGGAAAGTTACAGTGCAGTTTAAGTTATGCAACAAGGAGCAGCTAGCAACAAAATTGTAAGATATGATCACTAGAGGAAAGTTGATTAGCAGACCATTTCTCGCCAAATCGATGGCGTTTATTTTGCCTTGTTAAGCATTTGTTCCCTTTTCTTGATGCGAACTATGGTGGGCAGAAGCTTGGTGGTTTTGCCCATTTCTGTTGCTGCTGGACTAGCGTAGCATCCTCTGCTTTGTTTTACCACCAGACCAGAGCACCACTACTCTTACTGAACTTATACAAAGATACTGGCTGGGGTTTCAGTAGAACAGTTGGTCTTCAGCAGCAGCTTAATTATTTCCTTTTCCTGCATTTCGAGCTGCAACAGATGAACAGTTCAGTTTAATTATGTAATGGTTCATTACTTGCATGGCTGCGGCCATGATCAGATGGCCATTTTTTAGGACTCCATAATCCACATTTTTTAACATGTAGGAGTATGCGATTATTCCTGGGAGCAGTAAACTTGTGATCGAGGGTGTCGGTATTTGGCTCGTTCTGTATTCGACACATTTATTTTTGCGATCATGTCCAACTTGGGAAAAACATAAAACTAATTTAAGATACACAACACCTCACCTGGCTGTATGTTTGTGAGGGTTGACACTTCCCAGGAGACTGTACACCTCCGTCGAACCCATCCAAGAGTTGTCTCCTCCTGCTGCTGCGCATTTGAAGGCGAGTGGCTCGTCGACGGCAAACCACACCAATCCAGGTGAGCTTGAACCTTGCTTTCTTCTAAGTATGGCTTAATTTCTTCTTCTGAATTTCGTTCCTATTTTGTCTCTGAACAAACCATTTTTCGAACCAAGGGAAATTTCAGCAGGCTATTTTTTTAGCTCTGAACCACCAACCTATTTTAGCTCTGAACAAACTAGTTTTCAAACAAGAAAAATCTTGCTTGAACCATCCTTTCTTCTAAGTACCCCCCTTTTTTTTCTATGTGTTCTTAAAAATAGAATCCACCAATCTATTCTTTTAGCTTTGAACAAAACATTTCTCGAAGAAGATAAATCAGAACAAGCAAGCTGGGAAACTTTCTACAAAGCTGAAAAAGAGAGAACTAGAGCAAGCGGAACACTGCATTACGATGGACATCTCCATCATATTCGACGTGTTCAGTTCTGCCTTGCATGCTCTTTCTCTCTGTTCCGCTTATGAATCGATCTCACTTGAATTGGAGTACGTTGGTTTGACACACATAATTTGTAAGACATATTGAAACTTTATTGTCACTTCTTTCTAACTCATCCATTGAAACTAACTTCATGGGGATTTTCCGTGGAACCGTATCAGGAGAAAATAATTACTGCTACTGCTGCTGCCCATTTGAAGAAGTCGCTTGTCGACCGCAAGCCGCACCAATCCAGGTGAGCTTGAACCTTTACTTTCTTCATTTCTTCTTCTGCGTTCCACTCATATCTTAGATATCAACAAACCAGTTTTCAAAGAAGAAAAATCAAGCAAAATTTCAGCAAGCTATGTTAGCTCTGATCTCTGAACCACCAACCAATTTTAGCTCGGAACAAACCAGTTTTCAAAGAATAGAAGTCAAGGGAAATTTCAGTAAGCCGAGGAAGAGAGAAGTAGGGCAATCAGAACGCTCTATTTCATGAAGGTGTGAGGAGTGAGAAGAAGATAATATTTAGATACATTATAACTGAGCACTTTCTCAGCCCTCTTAGACTATTAGCATTTCTAACCGTTGGATCGTCACTTTTAGCCTTTCTTAGCTGTCCGGTTTGCTCTTAACCCCACCAAAATCTCGCGTACAGGCTAAATTGCGCGACAGGCTGCGCTAGCCTTCTCGGGCCGCTGCTCCAGTAGTTTTTTTGGGCGTCTGAGATTCAGTTGGGCCTACTGGCCTACTGGGCCTCTATTAGCATCCCGTCGAACGCAACGCAAGCGTAAGCGTAGAACCCTAAAACAAAAGACGGCCGCGACCTGGTCTCTTTCGCTTGCGCCGCCGGATCATGGTTGACCGACGTGGGGTATCGGATTGCAACAGCGGCTGCGCTGGTTGTGCACGGACGAGGTGGACAGCGCCTCGATGGTCCGTTCGGTGGCACGGACGCGAGCGGCGCGGCCGGATGGGGTGTGGCGGTCAACAACCATGAAGTTCAATCACAAACGATGATTGATTGAGCCGCCGGACGGCGCCTCCGCTGCTGGGTTCTCCGTGAAGGCAGCGCTGCTGGGTCATGATTGATTGATCTCCATGACCTTATCCCCCGTTGTTCTCCTCCCAAGCCTGCAGCTTTTACCTCCGCCCAATCTACACAAGCCAGCAGCAACAAGGTGAGCGCCCCACCACCTCACCCCATATGCGTTTTTTTCTCTTAGATCTTGCTCTTCGGTTCTTGCTGTTGATGGAAGGCAGCGTGTGTTATGGATATGTGTAACTGTTTTGCAATTTTTATTGATTGCAAAGTTGTTGATTATATGTTTCCTTTGCAGCAACCAATCTATACATTGTTTGATCATCTCCACCCCCTGTGCTATGAAGCCTGATTTAATTGTTTCCACTGGATCATTTGTATTGTTTTTTCATTTTATAGGCCATTTTCTTGCCATTTTATTGCTAATATTATTGCTTGTTTACTATCTTATCATGATAGGAAAGTTGAAATGCTTAATTCTGCTCCGAAGTGGCATGATCCCAATCAAGACGAACTATGTGTTCTGCAAATAAATCATTAGGATTTCATTTTTAGTCATCTCTAAGATATTTTGACTACCAATAAAATATCCTGGTACACATTTCGTTGTTTAGTTGATGTCAAGGGTACTAATTACTGCATGTGTTTCTGATAAAAAAAGCAATCGATGAGGGGATCCATGAGTGTTTCTCATTCGAACTACATGTATCTTCATATGCTGAATCGAGTCATACAATAATCAATGAGGGGATCCATGAATTGCGGAAGGCAGAGGCTATGAGCCGGAGCGCAGGATACTGTCATTATTGCCTCTACTTGCATAGTCTACTGCGACGCCCATAACCCCCTGGTACATACCTATTAGGCACACAGATGAATGTGAGATTTTCCTACATTATTTCAGTTCAGTTTGAGGTTGCTTATTTTACTGGCTTGTGAGAATATCTCGTGTAAAATAATAGACGAGGGTAAAATGGTGATTAAGGCACTTTTATCTCGCGCCGGTTGCCTTGTTGTGATGCTTTTAAATGAAAAATGAATAATTGCATTGACAGTCAGATCCCTAATTCAATATATATATATATATATATATATATATATATATATATATAAACAAGCCGGTATCTATTGCATTGACAGTCAGATCCCTAATTCAATGAAAAATGAATATCTACTCGTTTTAAATTAAGTATAAGGATGACCGATTGAATGTATAAACAAGCCGTTATCTATTGCATAAATGCCACCACATTAGGTGTTCTTTAGCTTATTTTCAGCTTGCACATTTTCGTTGGGTTCTTGAGGCCACCTAGATTCTGGTCAGAGGGGAGCTTACACATTAGAAGCTAATACTTTTTTATCAAAAGATACTCGAGTTTTTACGTAGCATCAAGTGGCTGGGTTGCAATCTTCTTCACCATTTACTTTAGGTATCTCTCAGTTATAAAATTGGGTAAAGTTCTTTTGGAAGAAGTGAAGCAACATGACTATGCTGGTGGTCATTTATCTTTTTTGCGAACTATATCTCAATATATTCTTATATGTTTTAAAGCAGGTGCCTAATATTGCCCCACCATTAGCATGTGGGAGGTATCGTAATTAGCACGGACAACACATGCACGGAGAACTAAACAATTTAGGCAATTCTCATTTGACACACAGGTTGTATGTTCGCAATTTAAAAGATATAGTAAGGACAGTTCCATAATCATACTCAATTTAGGCTTCTCAATTGATAGATGGTGTTCTCTTACTTATATTAGGAACCCCCCCCCCCCCCCCCCCCCCTGGGTAGTGTTGTTGTTTGCATCATCAATATACACCATGTTGTTGCTTAATAGGGAGTAATTATATCTGCTTTCCTCGGGAGACTACCCATTTAGTTATTTCCTCGATTGATCTACCTTACTATTAATCACTTTGTTGATACTTCCATGTAAGAAATTGTAAGTTGTTTGGCATGTAACACAACTTGACCTTGTTTCACATTAACCTACTCACATTGGATATTGAGATTAAGAAAACTTTTCTTATTGTAGATCAGATGGAATTCTTCAACCTCAAATATGAGCAAGTACACCTTAAGACACAATGCAATTGCAAACCAGAAGAAAGCAAAGCATGGTCCATGAAATGACGTATAGTACTCCCTCCATTCTGCAATGAAAATGACAAGGGCTTTCTACACCACCCAAAAAATAGTACTACAGTTCATAAGACCTTGATATCTACTCGTGGAGCATTGGTGAGTACCACATACTCAGGGTTCTGGTTTTGTCTATTTATGTGTTTTGATTTGTATTTTTTGTTTGGTGTGCACATAAATGATGTGTTCTTGTATATGTAGACATGTTTTCGTATGCTATAAAGCATGGATTGGTTGTACCATGATTTGAGGAACATGGTTTTTCTTCATTGTAATCTGAAATACTTCTGATTTCCAATATTTTCTTTTACATTTGCTGGTACACACAACCCTGATATGAACATGGAGAAATAGCCACTTATGGAAATAAGTAGCATGTCCTTCTAGGATGGATAAAATAAACATACATATTTCATGCCTATATATGTGAGTGAAAATGACTATCATTCTATCGGAATAATGGACGGGCGCGGCAACGTGCGCCATCAATGATCTAGTGGTATTTACAACATGCAGTGTATATTTTACGCCACGACTTTCATATATATTGGGTATAACATGCATTCCACGTGCACGATTTCTAGGCAAAGCACACAATGTTTGTAAATAATGCAAAGACATTGAAACTTAACGATTTCATTTTCACCTCAAGTGCCAGATCATTCATGATGTTTCTCTAACTTGCTTTCTTGCTGACGTATCCATTGAGACTAATTTCATGGGTGGAAATGTATATTCTGACTGCAAAACTTACCTCCATTTTGCAAATTGTGTCCACTGTTTGCTCCCAGGACGAAAATAGATGTCCAGTCTCCAACTCCAACAACAATGGGTTTATCTGCCTTTGGGATCGTTAGTCCCATCAATGAATGTGTCAATTTGTTCCAGTCGGCCAAACCTGCCATTTCATCTCTGTGCTCCCGATGGAGTGGCTCACACGAGCAAAGTCTCCATGATCATGTATTGCAATTACAGAGCGATCTACAGCGTCTCTGTGACACTCTTCCTGCAATTTATGACCTCATTAATGGAGCAGAGTGGAGAAGCTACGAAGAGCGTGTAGCCAAGCTCCTTCCGAGTCTCAAGGATGCCATGTCTGAGGCTGAGGACCTTATTGATGAGTTTAGATGGTACAAGATGAAGGTGCAAGTGGAGGCCAATGCAATCCAATCTCCATTCATTGACTTCCTTGATAAGGTCATTCATGGCAACTTGAACAAACTGTATGATGTTCAAGCAAGGTTGAATCACCTTTCGAGTCATCTGGAGAATATGGGGCTTCGTGGAGTTACACATTACTTTGACAAATTAGTCAGGCCAAAGACGACCTCTTTGTTGTCAAAGGAAACAAAGATATTTGGTTGTGACAAACAGCTGAAGCAGATCCATCATGGAATATGTTTTCATATTGTATTTAATTAATACTATTTAAAATATAAATTTGACCAAACTTTATAAAGTTTGACTTGAGACAAAACTATGGACTTCGCGGCACCGGTCATTTGGGAGATCAGTGGTGCCGAGCCGCGCCCTTGAAATCCCATCGTGCGTGTCTGGTCCTGGCATGCGCCCGCCCATGCAGATTAGAAGATAGTGGGCGAATGTAAAGAGAAATAAATAAATAAAACGAACGTAGTACTTTTTCTCATTCAGTAGAATAGCTAAAGAAAAACTATGCATCCATTTAATCACACTTCCAATTGAAAGTACTTCTCCATCAGACCGAATCTGGTGAGTATGACGGGTACACACACTTGCTGCAAGGGACAGAATTGCTTTATGCGTGCTCAATTTTCCTGGATTCTCAGAGGACACGCACAATGCTGGTTCCGATTGTTCATATTCCCTTTCAGGTTCTTCTAACATCTCAACTCATTAGCAAGAAAACAAACCAACATTACACATTCTACATCTCATAACCTTTTTTTACATGTACATCTCATAACCTGATGACCAATGGAAGGAACCCAAGGGAAAAGGTGGATATGGCATATTGATATATAAAGAGACTGGGCAATGTTCAAAAGCCCTGTTGCATTAGCAGCGCAATAAGCATGAGGCTGCTGAATGTTGTGTTTCTCATGAAGAGTAACCATGTTTCTCGTGTTGGCCAGCTGCATATAAAATTCTGCTATTCACTGGCTGATTGCATGTATATGTTGGGATAAATAATCACTTCATTTCGAACTAAAACCTCAGCTCATTTTTTTCTTGGATGTAAAGTTGCACCCCTTTTTTCTTCTTCTTACGAACCACTGGTACATTGGATGAAACTAGACATGGGCTTGTTGCTCTTGCTGTTCTCACACTATTTTACTATGCAATTTTTGTAAGCCCTACCTTTTCAAGTACTCAGCTAGTTCTCAACAATTATGTAGAAGTTGAATTTGCTTATTTCAGTCATTAATATTTGTCCAGGGATGGATTACGAGGAAACCATCTGGGAGGTTCCAACTCTCACATTAATTGTGCTTCGCTCTGTAAAGCCTGACAAATTCAGAGCGATAGTTTAGTTTGTGATGTACTCCACTTGCAAACTGCTCCGCGTGGCCCACAGCCCACACGGACTTCTGCTGCTGCTATGAAGTATACGAAAAAGGCTTTCGCCCCGATTTATATATAAAGCAATGATCAATCACAGCCCAAGTACAAACGCATCCCACGACAACACACACACCCAAGGCGGAACATAGGTGCTGAGCATAGCAACACCACCCCTAACACCACAAGAGCAATCGGGGTCCTTCATCGTGAACATGCCACCGCGAAGAGATGAAACCGCATATGACGAAACGTTACCGTGTGCTCCAAGGCGGCACCTCCAAGAAGGTTACGACGCCAACGCGCCGCCAGTGCCCGACCCGGGGGTCAGAGTTTCCCCTGGAGCCACACGATGACCGATGAGAGCCGCGATGACGTCTGGAAGAAGGGAACGCGCTACGCCGCCGCCGGTCCGCTCGAAGATAGAACAGGTTTTCACCCCAGCCAACACTCACCGCCACCGAACGCCACAGCCCGGCCACCATGCCGCCCACACGGCCATGGTCATCGGGCAGCACCAAGCCATGGGCTCTGCCAATTAGCACCGCGCTACCACCACCAGGGCCGCCGCCCCAGCATCCAAGACCTTGACACCACCTCACCCGAGGCCCGTCGCTACCCCAACGAAAGAGATGAGTGGAAAGGCCTCGCCTTTCACACTCCTGGGCGGCCCCCAGCGCCGAGACCCAAAAGGCCGGCCAAAATTGGCCTCCATCGACCCGTCCTGCTGCACCGGGTGCTCTGAAGTATATATGGATATGTGATGGGTACTTGGAAGATGCACCTGGGGTGAGTTGTTTTGAATTGTAGTTTTTCTTTGTCAGCATTATCTGAGGAACTTGGTACAAGAAAAAAATGAATCACATACTTAGCTCCACTCTATGTGCTTTGATATATCTGGTCTCTCGCTTCTCAACTGAACACACCGTACACACTTATACTCGAATAGATTTTAGCCTGGCTCGCATGCTTCTCAATGGGACATAATCAGGTCTATACGTGCTGGATTAGCAACAGAGAATTTCCGGCTGAATTTTTGTGAATTCCCACATATTGACAAGCACGCTCGTCCTAGACGCCAATTGTTCGCATTTAATTTCAGTTTCTTCCAATATCTCAACTCATTAGCCAGCAAACAAGATAAAAATTTCAGTAGTGAATATACACTCATGACAGTTGCAAGCTGCAAAAAGGATGCATATGGCTTAGAGATATATAAAGACACAGAGTGGGCAATGTTCAAAACTTCAGTTAAATTAACAGCGCGGTAAGTATGATGTGACTGAAACTCGTGAGGAGTAGCAATTAGTGTTTCTCACACAGGCCAGCTGTGTGTGTACTTTTCAGTTGTTCACATGCCGATCCCATGTACCCTTTGGGGGTAAAGATTTTTTTTTCAACTTCCAATTCCTAGCAGGGTGGACGAAGCAAATATATGAATGAGGTGAAGGTATACAGAGAAATAGGTTCAGTTAAGTTAAAGCGTGTAAAGGCTGCGTCAGCATATCACATCGTGCATCATCTTCATGGTCGACCATATGTTTGTCGATCTATCCGTGTGGCCATTTTCCTCTATAACTTCCCTCCCGCACCGCCACCCGCGAGGCGGCCGGGGAGGGCTCCCAGATCCTCCCGCCGCGAGCCTCCCCTCCCCCTCCCTCCTCCCTCGCCGCTGCGAGGGGGCGCGGCCGGGCGAAGCCTGACCGGCGCCGGCGGCGGCGGTGCTTGTTCTTCCCCCAACGCGACGGGGCGGCGTGGGCCGCTTCTTTGGGTGCGGGCGCGGGGAGCCGCGGCGTGGCGGCGCGCGGCCTCCTGGCGGGCGTGGCGCTGTGTGGCTGGCTGTGCGGTGGAGCGCGCCTCGCCGCGGCGGGTGGATCCGTCCGGCAGGCGGCGCGGGCTGCGGGCGGCGTGGGCGGCGGCTGGGGTCCGGCTTCGGGCCCCCGGCGGCTGTGTTGGTTCCCCTCCGTCGCGGGCGTGCGGTGGTGGTGTGGCTCGGCCGGTGCCGGTCCGGCGACCTGGTGGTGGTGGCCGGCGGTGCGCGTGGAGGTGGTGCTTCCACTTGGCGGCTCTCTGTGCGGGGAGGCAGGGGAGCGGCTTGGCCAGGGGCGGCGGCGCCGACGGCGTGCCGGCTGCAGCGCGAAGGCGGGAACTTTACGGGCCTCGTAGATCCCGACCGGGCCTGTGCGGCCACGGGCCTGGTATGTTCCTGCTATTGCGTCAGGTCAGCTATCGTCAGCGACGTTGGAGGTGGGGCCCTCCCGCGTGCCGACGGTGCTGCTGCCCTAGTCCCGGCTCCTCTTCTTCATTGTGCAGGCCATGCTTCACGGTGCCGTGGTGAGACAGCGTGGGAAACTTCATGACCGGGTTGGCGCAGGGTGGTGGTCAGTTTGGTGGCGAGCTCCGGAGTGCCTGAGGTGAAGGTTGGGATCGAGAGAAATCAATGTTGGCTTGGCCGACACCGACGCGGTGGCGCATGAGGGTGCCGCCGGACCTTCCTGGAGGGCGTCGGGGCTACCCTTCCTCTCTCCTCACCGCGTACCGGGGGAAACCCTTGGCAGCAGCGTCGTCATCGTCGCGTCCCTTCTTGGAGGTGTTGATTGGTACCGGTGCTTCGGAGGCTCGGAGCTTGGTGGGCGATCTCCGGTGGATGCAGCGGCCACGAGGCTTCTTCGTTTTTTGTCAATTCGCCGTTGTCGGCATTTGTTTCTCTTATATTTTCTCTTTCATTTCTTTTGGGCGTGACTGTGCTGCTTCTGCCCCAGCACCTATCGTTGGCTGTCTCGATTGGTTGCTTTGTATACAAAGTGGGGGGAAACCCTTTTTCGATAAACATGGTTCATCAGCGTATGAGTCTGACAGACCGTGATCTGGCTGCACCTTGTCAACGGCATCAATGGCCGTCAACTAGGTGCTCACGTCTTCTGGCAACAATACAGCCTCTAAAATCTCTCTCCCAGTTTGCCAGCGATCCGGACAGATCATCACAATTTTTCAAAGCATAATTGTGCACTTCGTGTAAAAAAGTGTTTCTTTCCCGCGCGCGAACCTCCTCATCCAACCCCTAAAATGTTTATCACTGATCCTGACAGGTCGTCACAGGCAGGGAACCAGAGCTCATCCCTTCCTTCATAACCCCAGTTCACGGATGGAAAGAAACATGACGGAATAAACAATTTAGTAACACCGGATGATTGCTTTCATGACAGTGACAAATTGATAGTATAAACATTGTGCAGATGGGTAACTCCATTGTGCAGATGGGTAACTCCATTTCCATTTACAGTATTGTCACGCTCTTCAATCATCTGGAACAAGCGAAAAACGTATCACCCACTTTGCTTACCCTGGACACTTTGAATCATTTTGTCTCTATGGTCACATCAAGGGCTTTTCAACGGGACACACATCAGGGTGGACGCGGTCCGGGCCGGTCCGGTCCCTGACCGAGCCTTGCTTTGGACCGGCCACGGCCGGTCCGGACCGGACCGGACCGAGATGTCCAGCGAGCCGTTATTTCTGGACCGGACCGTGTGAGCGTCAGCTCGGTTAGGCCCGAGAGGACCGAATGGACCGGCTGGTCATGTTGCCTGGGTGTCTGTTTTTGTTGTGTTTAGCTGCTGTGTAGGCACCTTTTGATTCTGGAAAGCAAATGAAGCAAACAGAGGACAGAGGAGGAGATCGTCATGCAATATGATCAGTTTACGGCTCCAACTGACGAAACTGTATTGTCTGACGAAACTGAAGAAAACTTTATTGTCTGACGAAACTGAATTCTAACAACTTACGGCTATATCTGACGAAACTGTATTGTACGCGAGACCTGCTGCAACTGCTCCTTCATCTCGATAGCGTCCACGGCGGGTAGGGGGCGATGGCGACAGTCGACGACGACGGGCAGGTGCAGGGCTCCCTCCTCTGTTCCTCCACTACTCCTTTCCCCGCGTGCAGGTGCAGACGAGGAGGTGTTGGTCGACGAGACTAAGGGGAGAGACAAGATGGCGGAAAGTGGAGGAGGTGCAGGTGGTCAACGACGGCAACGGCGGGTCGGCGGCCGGCGGAGGCGGCGCTCCCTCCCTCCTGCAGCTGTATGGTGGGCAGCGGCGGCGCGGCGGCGCCGGGATGGGATGAGGAGGCGGCGTCGGGATTGAGCGACCGAACGAACAGAGTGCGACTGCGTGCGTTGGGCTGTGCCTTTTCTCGGTCCGACCGAGCGGACCGGTCAAAGCCCGGAGCGGACCGACGTTTTCTCGGGCCTAATTTGACGGCCCGGACCGGCTGATTTCTCTACCGGGCCAGGACCGAGCCGGCCCGGACCGAGCGGGCCACGAGCGGGCCGAAAAGCTTGCTCGTGTCGTCCACCCTGAGACACACAATCCACACACTTGAAGTCGAACAAACTGAGCTCTTCTACATGGGATAAAATCAGCTCCACTTTGTAAGGCTTCCAGATCAACGGGACAAATCATGTCTATGGATGCTGAATCTGAAGTATCCATATGATATTTGCTGGGCTTGTACGCTTCTCAATGAGACATAATCAGTTCTATAGGTGCTGGATTTGCATCAAGGCATTTTCCTATTGAATTTTCATGGTTTCTCACTGGGCACACAGAGAGACCCTAGACGAGCACGCGGATTGTCCACATTCTCTTTCTAAAATCTCAACTCATTAGCAAGAAAACGAATCATAAGTTCAGTAGTGAGTGTACACTCGTAACACCTGCAGAAAAGGTGAATAAAGAGACAGAGCGGGCAATGTTCGAAACGTCTGCTAATTTAGCAGCGCAATAAGTGTGATGGGGCTGAATGGTGCGTTAGATCATGAGGAGTATCAATTAGTGTTTCTCACACCTTGCTAGACGCACATACTTTTCAGCTGTTCACATGCCCATCACACGTATAGGTTAGTGTATAGAGTCATTTTCAGTTTCTAAATTCTCGTCTCAGTTTCAGCGAGGGACAGTTCCTTTCGAGCTTTTTTTTAACACAGTATAGACGCAAGCGCTCATACATACACGCATACACTCACCCCTATGAACGCGCACACACACACCCTACCCCTATGAGCATCTTCGAGAGACTGAGCCGGCATATCATCTTGAGATTTACGAAGTCACTGTAGGCGCCTCGTCTTCGACGGGAACGTCTCCTCCCACTAAAAGTGCTGCGCCGGAAATCCTGAAATAAATCCAGGAATAATGCGAGCACCAGGACTTGAACCCTGGCGGACTGAGGATACCACTGTCCCTCTAACCATCCAACCACATATTGCTATTTTGGTTTTCGGCTCTTGGTCCCTGGTCCCCGAGATTTTGCGTTCCATATGTCCATTACTCCTGGATGAACTCCTCGTTTTGAAGTTTACCAGAATCTTCATTTATGTCACATTATTGTAACCTGAGATATACGACTAGGTACATGTGTACCTGACAAGGGACAATTGCCATGGTGATACGGCAACATAACTCCTGGAAGAAAGAATAAAAAGTGAACTCTCCGGTAGGAAAGCCAAAAAAGGGAACTGGATCAGGAATCATACAGTAATATTGTTGTCCTCCTGTTAGTGGGTCCCTGCTATCCCCTGGGCCCCAATTCACTGATGGAAAAGTAAATAAGAAACTATATAATTTATATGTACCGGGAACGGAAGAAGTATCATACGGCTAATAAATTACTCGTTGGTACAACCGAAGAAGAAGCAGGTAGTTGGCTCTATACTCGGGTGCTCTACCCACTTCGATTTATGTTGCCTCTAACGGACGCACTGAGCTCTTCTCAATGGGACATGGTCAATACACTTCAAATCGAATAAACTGAGCATTTCTCAGTTGGACAGAATCATGTCTATGGATGATGGATATGCGGCAGCAAACCTTTCTGCTTTCTCAGTGGGCACACGCACGGGACCAGCAGCTCTTGTCCATGACCGATAGACAGCAACTACTCTTGTTCACATTCTCTTTCTGTTTCTTCTAAAATCTCAACTCAATACCAAGAAAAGACATCAAACGTTCGGCAAGGAGTGTACACTCATAACCTGATCACCAAATGAAGGAACTCCAGCAGAAAAGATGCCTATGGTTTAGAGTTATATAAAGAGACAGAGTGCGGAGAACCAAAGTACACTAGCATCGTGATAAGTGTGAAGCGGCTGAATAGTGATAAGTGTGAAACCTGTTTTCCGTGTTGACCCGCTGAACATAATTTTCTGTTCACATGCTGATTGGATTTATACATCGGATACAAAATCATTTTCCTTTCGAATAAGATCACAGGTTCTTTTCACTGGGAGGTAAAGTTCCATCTTCTTCCGAACTACTAATGGAGTGGACGAAAGTAGAGAATGGCGTTGTTGCTCTTGCAATTCTCACACTCTTCCACAGTGCATTTTTTTTGTATGTCCTGCCTTTCGAAGTACCAAGCTAGTTCTCAACAATTTCTGTAAAAGTGAGCTTGTTATTCTAATCTATATCCTTCTCCAGGGATGGCGAAAGTGGAACCTCACGAAGGTTCCGTTGCTCGAACTAGGTATGGTCAATGATGTATATAATCTTGCAAACTGCTTTCTGTAAGAGTTCGGAATTTCCATTGATGTATTATTATTGGAAGATGAAAACACCCATGGACACGGATAACGTACACATTTCTCGTCCCGGTTCTTCTGTTCTGTATTATTATTTTATAATCATGAAATGCATAGTTCATTTTCTTATAATCATCAATCGGCTGATATTATTGTTGAAGTTGGTAGGTTGACGCTGAAAACAATAGTAGATTCTCTTGATCTTGCATCGATCACTCACTACCTTGAAGTTTGCATTTGAAGAAAGAAATGGAGAAACTTCATTTATATTGTGATACGGCAACATCACTTATAAACATTGTTGATAAAAATCAATCACTCCCCTGTAAAATATCAGCTCATTTTCACTCGGAGGAGAAGTTGCATCTCATATATTTCTGAACACCCCATGGAGTGGAGGAAAGCAAGCATCTATTAGTTTGAATAACGCAAGCAGATATAAATACTCTGAAGGTATGTAGAGAAGTTAGTGGCTGCCCGAGACAAAGCCTTCAGTTAAATTGTCAATGTGGTTTGATACCAGGTGATATGCTTCTTTGACGAAAATATAACTGAATTACTAGATAAATACCGTTTCTTGTGCTGGGCATCTAGCTGCATATTATTTTCATTTTTTTCAAAAGGTCGTAGGTTCGATTCTAATTTGAGTAGACAAAAGGGAACCTAGAGATTCATGGTTAACTACCTGGTAACTTGACATTGTCAATGCACCAGGTAGGAGGTCGTCGCGAACCTAAAATGTTTTGAGTTGGCAGGGTGAACGAGAATTTAATGTAAAAATCCTCATAACCATAATAGTGCTAATCATGAGTTGGCAGGGTTTTGTAGCTTTTGTTCTTCATCTGACTGTTGGCTTGGTCCTTCTCCTGAATGATGCAAATCATAGGCGCCGAGCTCAATTGCTCATTATTTGGTCCATCAACCATTCTCTAAATAAAAAAGATATGCAAGACTAGTGAGATTTTCTGCTCTTATTTTTCCTTTATTTTCTTTGAATGCAAAGGTCATATGTTCCTTTCTTCGTTGACCATCTGGTGCAAAACCGGAATTTTGCATACATGTTACATCTTATTAAAATGCATATATGTTTAGGAACAGACAAGGCCTAAAATCAGTTTTGATACTTATAATCACTAAGTTCAAACAAAAAGTAGGAATTAGTCCATCTCCAATTCTTTCCAGCATGTCTACAACTTTAACTACTGAAGCTTTCGTTTCCATATTTCCATACTTCTACACTACTTGCTCTAGAGAGGAAATAAAAACTCTTGGTTGGCATGCGTGTATTCTACATACAAGCACAAAAAAAATGATAAGACCCCTTCAAACATAGACATTATATAAAAGCTTTTTCCGAATTCCCATGTCAAACAAAAAAGCTGGTCAGCTTCCTCTAAAATCTGAACTGGCACAACCTATGTTTATAGACTTAATTGTCTGCAAATGATGATAATTGAATGATAAATTATGCATCCTCATTACTGATGAAATAAGCAGGTTCCTAAACGGATAGTGCAGACCGCAATGGTGAAATATCAGTCCATATATATACTGAGCCCATCCCTAAGAAAATTAACAAAGTAGAAAAACATGTGGCAAGTATAACACCAGGTCCAGTTCGCAAGTAGTACTATTAGCACTTAAATATTTTCTTGATGTGTGAGAGACAAGATAGATGTCCATATGGAACCTTTGAGCGTCCACCGTTGCATATCTAGCGCTGCCATATATAGAGAATGAAGAAGCTAAAACCTTAAACAAATCAAGAAATTCTGCAATGCAATAGTTGTAATATCTGCAACCGTTCAGTAATACAATACCTAAATACTCACTATGTTTTACTATGCAACTTTTGTATGTCCCTTGTGAAACAAGTGCTCGGCTAATCTGCATTTCCTACCAAAATCTGGAATTTTTTGGACGATGAAGATCTGATGTAATGTAGAAGAACCCAGTTTCCATTATTGTTTACATATTCCTCTCTTAATGATCAATCAATTGATGTTCTTCAAGCTGTTAGGTATGTACAGTGTTAAGTTAGTCAGTCAGTTCATTTCTTCCGCATGTAACACAAAACATCTCCGTGAGCCTAGCTCAACTGGTTGGGGGAGTGGATGTACAAACCGAGCACTTGAATTCAAATCCTCACGGAGGCGAATTTAGGTTCCTATTTATTCTTGAGGACCAGCCTTTTCTGGTACTCATGCAGTTTATCTAGAGGACCAAGCTTGGTTATTAACCAAGATAAAAATCCCGGTACTCATGCTTAATGGTTGTATGCATCCTTAGTTGGTGCAGAGGTCTGGGAAGTCAAATTCTCCCCCATTTTGAAGGGATCTCGTCCTCGACCTCGTCTGCCTCCGTTCGAAGACTTCGTCGCTGGCGACTAGATGGTGGTGCTGGGTCTTGTTCCCATGTCATATTCACCCTCCCCCAAACCCTAGCAGCCGCCGCCTCCTAATCCCTCGCCGCCGCCGGATCACTGCTAGATAAAGGCTGGCGGTAGATGATGGCAGTGGCGGGCCCTTCCTCCGTCGTCGCTCTAGGGTGCGGCAGCGGCGGATTCTCGTGCGGGTGCCCCGGTCTCCCCTCGCACATTTGGTCCCCACCATGGCGGCGAGTTGATCTGGTGGGGGTGGCTTGGCCCGCGGCATGGCTCGGTGCTCCTTCAACCGCGGCTTGTGATCTTCCTCGTGGACGGTGGCGGCGCTGGTGGCGCGTCGCGGTGAGGTGGGATGGCATCTCCCCCATCCCTGCCCGTGGAGGTCTTGGCTATGGAGGTGTTGCGGCGTCACGTTTGCACTAGTAGAAAACGGGCCTTTAGTCCCGGTTCCAGAGGGCCTTTAGTCACGGTTCTGGAACCGGGACAAAACTGACGGGACTAATGCCCAAAACCTTTAGTCCCAATTTGCTTACGAACCGGGACCAAAGGAGCTCCACATGGCTGCTGTCTGGAGCTCCACCTTTAGTCCCGGTTGTTAGGAATTTTTTTTGAATTTTTTTTCAATTTTTTTCCGATTTTCAAATTTCTAAATTATTTGATAATTTAATCTCTAATCACCCCTCACTACTCCAGCCTAAGCACGCTTAACTTCCGAGTTCTATTCCCCCTAGTTTTTAAGTCTGCACTTGTTGTTTTCCTGACAATAGTAAGATGTCAATCCTATTAACGCTTAGGAGTTGAACTTGAGCATGAAGTCACACGTTTCACCGTTTGAGTTTGAAACTATTATTCTAAAAAACAATAATTATTTAGTAACACTAATATTTCTTGAATAAGTAGTTTGACCATAGTTTGACTAGAGTTTGACCAGAAATTAAAAAAACTTAAATTTGAGGATAAATTTTTTCCTTTCAGAATTTGAGGATTCTAAAAATTTGCAAAACGGCTTACGGTGATCGAAATCGGAACCGGCTTTTCGTGCTGAACATTTTGATATATTATACTTTTTTTCCGACATCGTATGCAAAAGTTATAGCCGTTTTACTTTTTCATAACACTTTCTTGCAAAACATGTCGAAATTTATGTTTTTTAATTTTCCTAACTAGTAGATGTATTAACATAACTACATCTTGAAGGATTTTAATTTTTGAAGTTTTTATCATTTTTTTTTCAAAACTGAAATGGCGATGGGGGGGGGGGGTAGAGTTTGAAAATTGCAGAACCCCTTTAGTTCGGGATGGTGTCCATCCAATCCTACCGTCGACTACATCTGCTAGCACCGTCGACGTCCAAGCCAGAGTCACGTTCTATTAAAGTGGCAAAAAAATTACTTCTTAATATAGCAAAACTAATTCTATCAACTATTATTAAAGGCTAAACAACTATTAATATAAAATAGTAGCAAAATTAATATTAATTAATTATAAAAATTTATCTACTGTTGTCTAACATAAGCATACTACAACATGTTAAAATCTACAAAAAGAACTAACTAAAAATAATTGAAAACAACAATTAAAGGACTAAAACAACTATATAAGCAAAACAGTACCGTTTTAATTAAAATCCTAATTTAAATTATTCTAAAAATAACCAAATAAATCTTACTGTGACAACAATCTAACATGTGACTAGGAGCAAAAAGAATTAAATTAAAAACTATTTTTAAACTCAAATTATTCACAATCTAGGATTTGAAGCAAATTTAAACAAATTCAAATTTGAAAACTAATGGCACAAATAGAAACTAGACAAAATTTTGAATCTAATACAAAAAGAATCACTCAAAAACATCAAATATCCTAAAAGATATAAGCAATTTAAAACAGAAACTAAAAACAAAAAACAAATTGAAAAACAAAAAACAAATTTCAGAACCCCTTTAGTCCCGGTTGGTGGCTAACTAACCTTTAGTCCCAGTTGGAGACACCAACAGGGACTAAAGCCTCAACCCCTTTAGTCCCGCTTGGTGGCTCCAACCGGGACTAAAGGTCATCGCACCCTTTAGTTCCTTTAGTCCCGGTTGGTGTCTCCAACCGGGACTAAAGGTCCCATTTGAACCGGGACTAATGCCTGCCCGACGCCCTAGCCGCTCGAACCGGGACTAATGCTCACATTA
Source organism: Thinopyrum elongatum (assembly GCA_011799875.1). Classification (NCBI taxonomy): domain Eukaryota; kingdom Viridiplantae; phylum Streptophyta; class Magnoliopsida; order Poales; family Poaceae; genus Thinopyrum; species Thinopyrum elongatum. The sequence continues at coordinate 65,764,303 of CM022303.1, forward strand.
GTCCGGGTTCGTAATGCAACCGGGACTAATGTGTAGATCGAGCTTGGACCAAAGCCCTGTTTTCTACTAGTGTTGTCTAGGCCGGGTCCAGCCCGATGTGGCCCGTCGGTGGCTGTTGGCGGCGAGAATGTGGAGGCACGACTGCTGGTGAAAATTGAACCGGTCATGGCGGATGATGGCGGCGTCTTTGTGTCGTTACCTTGATGAAGGCATCGTCTTGCAGTTCTCGCCTCCTTGCTCGGGCTACTCCAGGGGAAACCCAAGATCTGGATTTTCTGAATCGGACGATGGCAGCGCGTAGTGTCGTTCTCCCTCCTGGGGGCATCGTCTTGGAGTAGGCGTTGAAGGGGTCAGAAGGTGGAGCAGTGTGGTATCTACCGCATCGACAGTGGCGCGGCACAGTGGGGTCTCGGCGACAGATGCATGATGATGGACGCGCGTAGGGAGTGGCGCTGTCTGGCATCGTGGCGGCGTCGACGACAGTACAACCTGGCAAGGTGAATGTGTTGATCGCTCCTGAAGATGAGACAGCGAAAGATGGCGGTGGCAGATCCAGAGCGTGCGCATGCGGTGCGCGCTGCGGGTCGGCTAGACCGGGTGGTGCTCTCGGCCCGATGCGGGGCAGCTGCGTGAGGCCACCGAATAAGATAGTGCGCGTTCATGCGGTTCGGGCACAGTATCAAGAGTGTAGGTGTTGCGACTTTGTTCGCTAGATAGGAGGCTTCGGGTTGATCTATGTACTCATGTTGTCAGACTCTGTTGAATAATAATAAAGATGGTTGTGTGCATCTATTGATGCAGAGGCCGGGGTAACCCTCCTTTTCAAAAAAACAAATCTGTCTCCATGTGGAAATTGCATAATGTGCATCCTAGAATCACCTTGAAGTTTACAAAAAGAATGAATTATTTCTTCATGTTAATCCAACATGATAGTTGCAGCTATATGTGTGTCTATATAGCAATCACAATGGTGAATGGATGGCTAATTAAAGATATAGTAAAAGGAAAACCTACATGCCAAGAAAGTCAACCTATATATGGTGTAGTTACTATTTATACTAGATGTTGCCTCGCGCGTTGCTGCGGAAAATAATGCCTAAATTTGGTGTTTTATTCATGAAATAATTCTCCTAAAAGGATCGACAAAATGATGAATAATTGTTTCTTATTTGAAGATACTTTAGAATGATACATGACTAATGATAGATAGGTAAGTAAGATGGATCCTCCTACTTATATCATTCAAAGTTCGGACAGTAAAACAATCGGAATAGAGAATATTATGGTCAATTACACACGGAACCAACTGGTTAAAGATTTTCAAGTGGAATGAATTGTCAAGCTGCATCTAAAACATCACCACCTAGCTCTAACTCCAAGTCTTGATTGTGTGCAATCTCCATCGGAACTCCCAGGTACATTTATTTTAATCCATCCCAACAGTAGGCAAATAAATGCGCACAAATGTCATTAGTCCTGATAGAATCTTAAGTCTTTATCTGAAAGCTCCCTCTTGTGATTAATTGTATGCATTGGATAGCATAACTTTGCAGAAAAATAATAATAAACTAACCCACTGATTGGTGCATTGCCTATACAAAAATGGCATCATTGAGGTGGTACCAATCTTGCGAAGAATAAAATAGCAGTCTAATTCTCATGTTGAAGTTGTAGTTGAGACTTGAGACGGAATATACTGTACTTGTCTGAAATTTTAATCTTATAGTATGTATAACCATTTCCATCTACATAGTCACCCAGGATTGAGTGGGCAATTATAAAGTTGAAGTTATTGTATGTTAGGAAGCTACATAATGAAGACAAAAGCAACATGTAAACATCCAAGATAGTTCTCTTATTCAGAGAAGATATACATATATCTTGCATTACAATTAATTAATATTGGAAGATGTGATGAACAACAAAGTATTTTCAAAGTAATTATGGATGGCATATCATAAAAAAAACGTCGGCATTTTGACAAAGCAATTTCGCCCAACATATTAAGCAATACACGGTAGTAATATTTTGGTGAATGTGATCCTGAAAATGGAATGGAAGAATAGGAATTGCATCAAGTGGATGATAGCATTGCCTTCCTCAATAGTTTAATAACACGCCTGGTAAAATCCAAGGTTTTGTGACAATACAATATCAAGGGAATTTATATCAAATTTGTAGCATTTTTGTAGGTCTAAGTTGGGTTTTTTAAATTCCGGATGCATCATAGGTGCTCATTCACTGGTATCTTTGTGAAATTTTGAGTAACCACGTGACACCAGGAAACTATTAAGTGTGGCTGAGCAAACAAAATGAGCAGAAGTAGCATGGGAATGTTCAACAAAGTTATAACCTTGTCTTGAGAGAACATATAAGGTTCTTAATTTCTGTCCCCATAAAAAATTCATAACTTATAAAGCACTATTCAGATTCAGTGATATGCCATCGACCATACAAAAGTTGAACTTTTAGAATAATATATTTATGCATCCATACTATATGCTCTTAGCTAAAATCTACATGGAGCACTTGCACATAGGGAAGTATAGAGGAAATTACTGTGGAAATCGGCAAAAGAATGGAAATTGAACCAGCAGTATAAACATGTATATGACTTGCCTCAGAAACATAAATATGCATATACCTTCAAATAGTTGTGTACCTGGCAAGTAATCTTCAGTAAATGAAAATTAGAAAGAAAAAATCCGAATTAGACTGCAGAAGTAGTCCACCACGTTGAAATAGCTCAAGTTAATTTGCTTACCGGCTTCCCTGCATTTTTTTTTACCAGTTAGCTCTCAATGTGTGCAATATGTACACCAGAAGCATGAAAGAAGACAGTGAAGTCTGTACCCCTTTCAGGAAAGAAGCAAGAGAATTTATAATGTCCTATGTATATATCAAGTTCTTTAAGAAAAATAAATTTAAAGATATAGATAGGGTACTTACCGGTGGTGCTACTAGAGGGTCACTTCTTGTTAACTTAAGACATGGAACGATGAATATAGTAAATGAATAAATGCCCATAGACGCAACTCGAATCAGCCAAATTTGCTGCATAACATTTTAGAACATCAATTAGGATGAACAGTACTGGAAAACACCATTTGTATTTTCCAAAAAATCAACAGTTAAATCATGGTCAGGAGTCATAATTTAGACTCGAGGGAGGGTAGCAGAGAAAGTCCCCTGCCTGTATGCAATCAACGTGTGCATCTGCCTATCCTCCACAGCCCTTGACTCGTAGAGCAACTCGTGCGTCGATAACTTCCTGCAGCATATATCTTCAACTTGTTGAACTGCATCTGGGGCTAGGTGTACCTAATATAAATAATTTGAGAAGGTTTGTAGATGAGTTGAACCGATCCATACAAAAATTAGACCACTTGTGAAGTTATCAATAGTATTGGCATTTCATCGAACAACAGTTCACCTACTTGTTGCTTACCTAATTTGCAATAGCAAAGGGCGTGAGGCACCATCCAAAGTGACCAACAACATGGAGATCTATATGGTACATGAGTGATGGATATGGAGCACCGTCATTTGAAGCTTCTGGTCATGTGGGTCAGTTACCAACGGAAGTAATGAGGGGTATTGCATTAAGAACTAATCAATCAATCATGGGATCAATCAATGGTATTAAGGAGGATAGAGGGCAAATAGGGGATGGCAAGGAGTCGAGGTGCGCAACAGTGGACTGACCGACGCCGTCGTCGCTGCCGCCCCAGGAACTGATTTCTCTTGGGAGCCACTGACGTTGGCTGTTACCATGGTGGATGCACCTGCCGCCACACGCCCTATCCTTCTCATCTGCACCTCTCGAATCAGTCAACCGGCAGGTGGAAGGAGTAGAGCAACCATCCGCTTGTTGGGCGCATGTAGACGGGAGAGCCTAGGTGGTCGCACCGGAGGCGGATTTGTTTGGGAAGCCAAGAAGGCGGATCGGGTGAGGCAGATGATGGGTTTGGAATTAAGGAGGAAGGGGAGGGGGAAGGTTCTGTGACTCGCGAGCGTTGAATCAGGGAGAGAGGGGACCTGCAAAAAAAAATCAGGGAGAGAGGGTGCTCGTGAGGCCAGATTGTATTGGTCCCTCAAATAGTAACTGAACGCTTGTGTGGCAGGGCTGCTGTACTGGTTGGTCCCATATGTTAGTCCCTAGCAAAATGTTGATGTGCCAAGTGTGCTTAGATGGATAGGCTGCATGTCAAGAGAAATATGATAGTAAGGATGAACTATTTAGGTATTATAGATTCCGAGTCAAGAAAACGGCAAAAACAACAAAATTGACCTGTGGGCGAAATCAATTCACAAACTGATCATCTCCGAGATTTGTGAATTGATTTCGTCCACGGGTCAATTTTACAACTGTGTGTTATCTAGTTAATGGAATAATGTCATACCTGTCATTGTGCAGTGAAAATTGTGAGACAAAAGCATCTGTTTCAGTGGTGTATCAAGAGTTCTACACAACGTGCCATAACTCCTCCATGCATGATCAATACGATGAGGACTGCACAAGCTCGACCAAGCACTCAGAAGATGGGATAATTAGAATTTGTTGGTTCTTAAAAAATGCATATCGGTAGAAAAACCTACATGTGACTGGCCCACACCCAAGATCACGAGAAAAGCACAGTGTGCAGGCTTCCAACTAGTGAGATATACTGCAAAATTCTGGGCAACAAAAAGAAATAGTATGAGTTAATTCATCAGTAGAAGGTTGTTCACGAAATTCAACAATGAATTTTAGCTGCATGGGCGTTCTCTTTCCACTGTCTCTCACTGAATGTGCATGCTTTCTCTCACACGTTTTTGAATGCAATTCATCTCTCTTTGTAATATCCGCCATGTGAGCCGTATTTGCCGCGATGTTTTTCAGAGAAACTGAAATGGAACGACACTTAGGCTATGTGAACGCCCCTCTGATCAACAATGCAAGAAACTATATGTGACATATATCTTGGTCCAAGCTCTATTGATGGCATCTCCCAGCAGTCATCTTCTTTCAGTTTCAGTTTCTTCTAAACTCTCATCTCATTACTCATTAGCAAGACCAGCTAAAGTATAGTTAAACCGACAGCACAACAAGCATGATACTGAACGTTGAAACTTATGAGGAGTAAAAGTAACTAGTTTGTTCATAATGCAAGAGTTGCATGAAGGGTCCATGGCACCATATGCAAGAATTGCATGACCATACTGCAATAATGGCATGAATCATACAGTGACTTAATGTTTAGATCAGCCAATCAAAAATGCAACTGAGTTTTTGAATCAACCGAGATATTGCAAGGTCCCAAATGTTCATTTTGGGAGATTGGTCAGTCCACAGAATAATGTCAACATAGTTTTCAGCTTGTTTGAAAATTCCAGCTCATGCAGCGGCAGAGGATTGTTTTCTAAGTGTAGACACAATAAAACAGTAGAGGTTGCAGATTCGTGGTTGACCTCATATTATGTTCTCACTATATAGGGGGAGGGTGAATATAAAAATTCATAGATAGGTCCGCAGAAATCCACTAAAATTTCCTTTCCGTGTGAATTGTGCATTACAAAGCATCGCCTTCTCCCTGGCAACATTACCCACACACAGCTGCAAACATGCCGAATCCATGGCGATGATGATGCACTGCATAACCATGGTACCTTCGAGAACACCGCGACGCCGGTGCTTGAATCGCCAGACTTCTGATGACAGATGCACTAGTAGAGGATCGGCCATTAGTCCCGGTTCGTAAGGGCATTTAGTCCCAGTGACTAATAAGTCGGGACTAAAGGCCCCCATCCTTTAGTCCCGGTTGGCCACGAACCGGGACTAAATCCCTCCCACGTGGCCGGCAGCGCACGCCGGGGGCTGGGGACCTTTAGTCCCGGTTGGTGACACCAACCGGGACTAGAGGTTTAGGGATTTAGGATTTATGATTTATGATTTATTTTTCCTTTTTGTTTTGTATTTTCCATTTAATTCTTTTTCATTTCAAACATATTTTACGCTACTGCAGTCGTCAAGTGCCACTACTACTACATACTGTACACGTCATATATAATAGAATTTCTCGTACGACCAATCATATATCATAGAATTTCTCCTACAATTTGCAGATCATTACATGCAAGCATTAGGTGTAATGGTATTCTCCTTCGGGATCTATGACCTAGTCAAGCAAAAATCCCGTCATTTCCTCTTGAAGTGCTCGTATGCGGTCCGTTGGTAGGAGCTTATCCCGCATCTCTTGCATCTTTAAAGAAGAAGATCAATATGAATATATTAGTTGTGTGTATATATATTAGATCATGATAAAAAGAATTGTGAATTATGTTTATGTACCCAAAGATTTCTTTCACTTTTGCTCCTTTCTATCATAAAGCGAATGTTCTCGCAAACGTAGTATGCACATAAATTATTCCCTGACGTCTGCCTCATGCACTTTACGAGAATAGAATTCAATCACATAATAATTAATCAAGCATGATAATGGTATTGAAACTAGAATTAAAGAGATGCGCGGACGTAGCTAGTACTACTTAATTACCTTGGGTCCCACCCTTTTAAGCTCTTGTTTCCATGGGCCGCGAACCTCTTTGATGAACTTTTGCCAAACCCTGCCCGCCGGCAAAGAAAATAAATAAATGAGTTATTAATTAGTTGATATCAGGAAATGAACTAACGAGGCCGACATAGTGCGATAATGATTGAAATTACCTGTCGAGCATCCTCTTCACGATTAAATATTCTTTAGGTTCTTTAAGTAGTAAGTCCAGTACTTGAACTTTTTCCTCGTCAACTTCAATGATTAGCAGGATCCAGTGGAAACTGCATGCACACACGTTTGTATAATTATGCTGCCATGTGCATAACTCATCAACTACACTTATTAACATCTAGTAAACAAAATAGAATTTATAGTACAAGACAGTAACACTCACTCAAAATTGTAAGGAAGTAGTATTTCTGGTTGGGTATTTAGTTGCTTCAAAAACTGTAGCAAGCTTCTCTCTGTGTCTTTTTTGCTGATTTCCCACACACCTTCATTAACGGTATTTGGGTCAATGAACCCAATGCCATAGACTCTATCTCTTTTCATTTCATAAATCTTCATTCTCCGTAATATCACAGAAAAGAATATAGTGAGGATAATTACAGGCAATGAACGAGCACACCTAGAGACTTAAATTATAGAAAGAAACTACTTACAGACAATAGCAACTGATGAGAGATTTGTCGAGTGCGTCTTGATTGAATAACTGAAACATTTATTGAAACTCAACCCAGAAATATTTTTCATGAAAGTAATGCTCTGCCTTGACTTTCACCATGAGGGCCTCTCGCCCGTCTTTATTTCTCTCAGGCACCAGTAATGCAATCTGCGCATTTTGGTTGATAGAAGCGGGACCTCCTCAGGCCAGACCAGAGGTTGGCCGGGGACATATTTCCATGCTACTTCCTCCTCTTGAATCTTGGGGAGATCCTCGATGCCTAGGAGTTGTTCAACAGTGACACCGGCATCTCTAGCCATCTCTCTATGAGCATCGGTTATTACCGGCTGATCGGCGGTACTCACATGTGATTGTACAATGAGCGGGGGATCGATTGCACTGTCTGTTCTCCCAGCCGGGGAACAGTTTTCCCGCTTTTCTCACTACCTGCTTGGCTCGAGCTCGACTCCTTATCTTTTTGTGCACGATATGACTTCTTAATAGAGCGCACATAGTCTGAGTCCGTTCTCTTCACAGCCGGTTGAGCCATATCGACAAAGTGTTGTATGACTTCCTCAAGTATTTTCTCCTTTGGCGGCGGAGGCGGTTTCTTCGCAAAAAGGCCTTCACTTGGGCTTTCACTTCGGCGTTGTTTTCCTCGATGGTCATGTCGTAAGCCAACTTCTTTTTGGCAGGAGGAGAGGCTTTCTTGCTTGGTGCTCTCTTCCGCTTTGGAGAAGGCTGATGCGCCCGAGATCGATATGGCGGACTCACGCTGATGGGCTCCATCTCGGGCTGGGGTGGAGTCGGCTGACGCGATGGCGGACTAGCGCCGCGCTCCGTCTTGGGGTGGGTTGGAGTCGGCTAACGCGGCAGACTTGGAGGAGGAGTCAGCTGACGCGGCAGACTTGGAGGAGTAGTCGGCTGACGCGGCGGACTTGGAGGAGGATTTGGTGGCCTTGGAAAGACGATGCAATCCTTTCTCCATAGAATGATAGCACATATGGCGTCTCCCAGTGTGCGCTCCCCTTGACCTCCAGGAATGTCAAGCTCTAGTGTGTCATATCCCGACATCACTTCATCCACCCCGACACGAGCATAGCCAGCTGGAATCGGATTGCCATGGAAGAATGCTTCAGGGGGATTTGGTAAAGCATAGCCGTCCGCGACCTTCATAGATATGTTCTTCAGTTTCATGTGTAGCTCACAAGGTGTCATATCTTTGATATCATCCACAGGGTATCTAGCCAGCAGTGCAACATCGGCTGGGGTGGAACCCACGCTGCTTTTCAGCATAGATGGGACAGTGCTATCCAATGCTGGATCTGCTTGCTGCTGCCGCTGAGACGCCCTTTCCTGGCAAAGTGAGTCGATCTGCTCCTGCTGGAGCCACCAACCGGTACTAAAGGTCCAGTCCTGGCACGGCGAGGTGCGGTGGAAGTTCAGTCCCACCTCGCCAAGCGAGAGGCGCTCACACCAGTTTGTAAGCCCCGTCGCGGCTTCCCTTTCCAGCTCCTCTCTAAAGCAGGCCTGTGTGGGCCTAACGAACCTGTCACTACCCTATGGGGCCTACTTGCCCTGCGGGCCTACATCCTGGCCCAACTAGTAGTTGGGGTTCTAGTCGTATGCAGGCCGTGGTGGCCTAGTAGGCGGGCATTTATTGAATTTTTTTTTTGCTTTATTTATTTTCTTTTTTTCTACTTACAGCAAATATTTAGAGTTTTGGAGTGAATCTTTTTTGCTTTAGGTCACAAAAATTATAAACTTTCTGTTAGTGCCAGTAGTTTTCAAATTTGAATAGTTTAAATTTGAATTCTTTGAAATTTGTGTGAATCACTAGTTTGTGAATAACTTTACTTTAAAAATAGATTTTTGAGTGATTCTTTTCCCTGTTGTTTAATATTAGTGTGTTTTATCATTATATTTAATTTGGTAATTTTTAGGTTATTTTAAATGGGTGTTTTAATCAAAAACAGATTCTGTTTAGCTCTTTTAGTTTTATAGCTCAAAAAATTCATTAAATACATGAAAAATAGCGAATGAAGTCAGAAATGGTTGAAAATTGATGATGTGGCTTTGAATGGTGCATGTTGAACACACAAAAAGTATATAGTTCAAATAAGTTAAAAAAAAATGAAATGCCTTTGTAACAGATGAGTTTTCGTCCGAAACCCTGATACTTCGAAAGAGATTGTCCATTTTGTACACGAAGTGAATCCAGTTTTTTGTCATAACCCTTTCAACGTTTTAGCACATGCTATATGGATGAAATGATTATACCATGCCAAGTTTCAACCTTTTCAGAGTTCATTTGTAGTGCTTTTCAATTTCAGGGTCATTTAGCCCAAAATAAATCATTAAATGCATGAAAAATAGCAAATGAAGTCAGAAAAGGGTTGAAAACTGATGTGTGGCTTTGAATGGTGCATATTGAATGCACAAAAAGTCTGGAGTTAAACTAAGTTTAAAAAAATGAAATGCCTTTGTAACAGATGAGTTTTCGTCCGAAACCCTGATACTTCGAAAGAAATTGTCCATTTTGTACACGAAGTGCATCCAGTTTTTGCCGTAACCCTCTCAACTTTTTAGCGCATGCTATGTGGGTGAAATGATGATACCATGCCAAGTTTCAACCTTTTCATAGTTCATTTGTAGTGCTTTTCAATTTCAGGGTCATTTAGCTCAAAATAAATCATTAAATGCATGAAAAAATAACGAATGAAGTCAGAAAAGGGTTGAAAACTGATGATGTGGCTTTGAATGGTGCATATTGAATGCACAAAAAGTCTGGAGTTAAAATAAGTTTTAAAAAATGAAATGCCTTTGTAACCGATGAGTTTTCGTCCGAAACCCTGATACTCGAAAGAGATTGTCCATTTTGTACACGACGTGCATTCAGTTTTTGCCGTAACCCTATCAACTTTTTAGCACATGCTATGTGGGTGAAATGATGATACCATGACAAGTTTCAACCTTTTCAGAGTTCATTTATAGTGCTTTTCAATTTCAGGGTCATTTAGCTCAAAAAAATAGCAAATGAATTCCTACATAATGCATGAAATATTTTGTTTGGACATAATATTTCTTCGCGTTTCAAATGCCAAAACACATATATACCGTAACTATTACAAAGATTCCCTCCGGTTTGTCCGAAGTGGGACTTTCCAGGTAAGTCCGGAAACTCACTGGAGAAGAAAGTGATGACGGTGAAGCCGGTCACATCCCAGAGTGGGATCTTGGGGTATAAAACTTTTTCTTCGCGTGTGTCCCTTTGCGCCGTAACCATGGACAATCTTCATCATTTATAAGGATGCTTGGGTCAATCTTCACTGTGAAGGGTGTTGGGAAACGTTGCATGGAAAACAAAAAAAATCTACGCACACGCAAGATCTATCCATGGAGATGCATAGCAACGAGAGGGGAGAGTGTGTCTACGTACCCTCATAAACCAAAAGCGGAAGCGTTTATTAACGTGGTTGATGTAGTCGAACTTCTTCGCGCTCCAACCGATCGCGTACCGAACGTACGGCACCTCCGCGTTCAGCACACGTTCAGCTCGATGACGTCCTTCGTCTTCTTGATCCAGCAAGACAGCGAGGTAGTGGATGAGTACCGGCAGCACGACGGCGTGGTGATGGTGATGGTGAAGCTATCTCCACAGGGCTTCGCCTAAGCACTATTAAAATATGAATGGGGGTGTAAACGGTGGAGGGGGGGCGCCGCACACGGCTAAGCAATTGTTGTGGTTGTGCTAGGTGCCCCCCTCCCACATATATATAGGTGGGGGAAGGAGGGAGCAGCCAGGAGGCGCCCCCAAGTAGGCCGAATCCTACTTGGGGTCCTCCCAAAGTGGCGCCCCCCTCTTTCCTTATTGGAGTGCGGGAGGAAGGAAGGAGGAGGTGGCGCCCCCCCCCTTTTCCTTTCTCTCTTGAGGAGGGAAAGGCAGGAGGGGCCACCCCTCCCCTTTCCTGTAAGGGGACGCGACAGAAAGCAAAAAATTTCGGTATAGCGAGCACGCCCAGGACCACTATGGAGACTGCATACAAGGTTTGATCTGATACGTACCGACTCGAAGCGCAGCGGAAGAAGAGTCGGTGGAGATCGTTGGTGCAGATCCCCGCAGCTAGGATTTACAACCTCCCAACCGCGAGGATGTACTCCCTCGTCGGACAGCCCTTCGGGAGGCGGTCGGACAGTCCCCCGGACGATGTCGCGGACAGCCCTTCGGGAGGACCCTCGAAACTCGAACGGAGACTCGGACAGCCCTTCGGGAGGACACTCGAACAGCCCCTCAGGCAAAAGACCGAAACTACGACCTCTCTACGGGGTTGCACACATACGGTGTCAGCTATCCGGCAGGGCTTCGCCGTCCAGAACTAGTTCCTGCCGGAACCCAGACAGCCTTTCGGCTCTACGAAACTCTTTTCGTGGGAGGGAGAGAAGAAGCCAGATAATGCATGGCATGTGTATGAGAGCAAGGGATGAAGAGATGGCAGCCCCCATCTCCTCTATTTATAGGAAAGCCAAGGGGTAGGGCTCCTCCACTAATTACCAAAAAAACCCATGCATTAGGTCACACCTCATGGGCATAAGGGTAAACTTGGGATGCCATGTGGAGCTCCAAGGAGCTCCCCCTTCCTTGGCCGGCCACCCCTAGGGGGCCCCCCATGAGGGGCTCTCATGGCCCCCCAAGCCCTTCTAGAAGCCTTTAGCAAAAGCACTAAAAGGTGGCTTCCAAAAAATTATCCAAAAAGCACTTTCACTATTCATGACGACATTTTTCAGCGTCCGTTCAAACTGAAAATATTTATGTGGGCTTAGAACAATTCTAGTACCCACTAAAATAATTTTCAACGCGTTCTGGAACAATTCCAGATTAGTGATTTTCATCTGCGAAAAGCATCTGAAGCGGTTCCGGCAGCTCCGAAACATTTCCGGTTTTTCTTCCAGAAAATTCCCAGAAGTTTCCAGAATGATTCTGGCACCCTCCAAGAATTATCAGGCATGTGCCGAAAACAATTTGACTTTATGGTATCCTCTGAAACAACTTTTCAGTTTCACCGGAACTCATCTGGTGACCTCTTTGCGGAACCTTTCCGCTGTCCAAAACTTTTTCGATGTCCGAAACTTTTTCGGTGATTTTCTCTCAGACTCCCTGTCTAGTATTCAGCAGATAGATGACCCTTAAGCGTGTGACCCTATAGGTTCGGTGAAGCATAGACATGACCTGGAACCCCTTCCGATCAATGATCAACATCGGAGCCGTGGACACCCATATTGACCCCTATACCCACACGAATGAATATTCGAGTGAACCTCCAGTTGCCGTGAGCTATTCCTGTTGCTTCGCAATATGTCACAAACACCCGAGGTGAGATTTATTGCATTCCTGTGGATCAACAATTTGTCCATCATGCAAGTTACCTCGTTACCGGTTTTGTTGTCTTTTCTCGTTTCCGTGTTCCGGCATCCCAATGATCAAATCACAAGTTGTCTGGCCAGACGATGATGGATACCGTAACACCGAGAGGGCCCGAGGATATCTCTCCATCGTCGGAGGAGCAAATCCCAATCTTGAGCTATCTCGTTACTTGCCATACTTTTCCGTGAACCCGTAAGCCGCCGTAATAGCCACCCAGTTACGAATGACGTTTAACAAACCCCAAAGTTCATGAAGCAAGTATGAAGGAACTCGATACTCTCATGGTCTAAGGAATTATGCAAACATTAACTTCTCTGTGTTATAAACCATAAACTTGTGACGAAAGAATCTCATAGCATAACAACAATTCGGGTTGATTCAACACAAGTGTTCTACCATCAATTGTGCTCTCAAAATTGCTGGCATAGACATGCCCATGATCAGGAAAACATAATCATCATGCAATACTTGAGCTAGTCTTAGAGGCATGACTAGGAATACATATCACTGTTTATTATCCCACACGTGCACATGGGTTTTCCTCAGAGCCTTTATGGATATACGGGCTCAGGAGCCACAACAGTTATAGCATGGAACATAAACTTTCATTACAAACCAGGAGATACAAAATAACTGTTGTTACTGCCTCTAGGGCATATCTCCTACAGACTCCCACTTGCACTAGAGTCATAATCCAGTTACATGGCTTCCCTAACACCAATGGCTATCCGGTGTTGCTCATGCTTTGCTCGTGGTAGAGGCTTCGTCATCGGGTCTGACACATTCAGATCCGTGTGAACTTTGCGTACTTTCACTAAACCCTCTTCGACATGATGTCGAATGAGTTTATATTTGCGTTGAATATGTCTTGTCTTATGGTGCGAATTTGGCTCCCTTGCCTGAGCCACGGCGCCACTATTATCACAATAGATCTCCACCGGGTCCTGGGCACTAGAAACCACACCAAGGTCTTCAAGAAATTGCTTGATCCAAACCGCCTCCTTGGAGGCTTCTGAAGCGGCAACATACTCCGCCTCCGTTGTAGAATCCGCCACAGTCTTCTGTTTGGAACTTTTCCAATCAACTGCACCACCGTTCAATATGAAAACATAGCCTGATTGAGATTTGAAGTCATCTGGGTCAGTCATGAAGCCTGCATCAGTGTAACCACTTACAATGAGCTCTTCATCACCTCCGTACACAAGGAGTAAATCCTTGGTCCGTCTAAGGTACTTAAGAATACCCTTGACTGCGGCCCAGTGTTCCAATCCAGGATCACTTTGGTACCGGCTGCTAACACTTAGCGCATAGGAAACATCCGGTCTTGTACATAGCATGGCATACATAATAGAACCAACTGCCGAGGCATATGGAACATCATTCATTTGTACTCGCTCATCGAGAGTTCGAGGACTCTGATTCTTGCAAAGCACTGTGCCAGGTGACATGGGGAGTAGGCCTTTCTTGGAGTTCTCCATGTTGAACCTTTTCAACACCTTGTCAATGTACATGCTTTGGCTAAGCGCTATCAGGCGTTTTGATCTATCTCTATATATTCTGATGCCCAATACATATGCCGCTTCGCCTAAGTCTTTCATTGAAAACCTTTTCTTCAATGAGTCTTTTATTTCGCTAAGAAAATTCATGTCATTTCCAATCAACAATATGTCATCCACATACAAGATTAGAAATGCTTTTGCGCTCCCACTAAACTTCTTGTAAACACAAGATTCTTCGTCATTCCTGATGAAGCCAAACTCTTTGACCACTTCATCAAAACGAATGTTCCAGCTCCTTGACGCTTGCTTCAGACCATAAATGGCTTTCTGAAGTTTGCATACCTTTCCAGCATCCTCATGAATGACAAAACCTTCTGGCTGTATCATATATACATCCTCTTTGAGGTTTCCATTTAGGAAAGCCGTTTTGACATCCATCTGCCATATTTCATAATCGAAATAAGCAGCAATTGCTAGTAATATCCGAACAGACCTAAGCATAGCTACGGGCGAGAAAGTCTCGTCGTAGTCCACTCCTGGAACTTGCGTGAACCCTTTCGCGACAAGTCTAGCTTTGTGGATAGTAATGTTACCATCCGCGTCCGTCTTCTTTTTGAAAATCCATTTACAACCAATCGGCTTTACTCCTTCTGGAGGTTCTTCCAAGTTCCAAACTTGGTTTTCGTACATGGATTCCATTTCGGATCTCATGGCCTTGTGCCATTCTTTTGAGCTGGGCCCCGCCATCGCTTCCTTGTAGTGCGCAGGTTCATCGTCTTCAAGAATGAAGATTTCGTTATGAAACCATTCAGGTGGCTGGATAGCCCTACCTGATCTGCGCGGTTCAGTTACAACATTGTCTGAAGTCTCCGCATCATATGCGACAACTTCCGGCTCAGTTGTAGGGATAATTAGCGGAATTTCTTCCGGTTCTTTAGCCATATCAACGGTTGCCAAAGATTCACTAATCTCATTAAGTTGTACTGTCCTCCCACTTGCTTCTTTAGTGAGAAACTCTTTCTCAAGAAAGTGTCCATCTTTGGCAACAAACACTTTGTTATCGGACGGGTGGTAGAAAGAATACCCAATGGTTACATTGGGATAACCTACAAAGTAACATTTGTCTGATCTGGGATCAAGTTTGCTTGGTTGTAAACGTTTTACATAAGCTTCACAACCCCAAATTTTGAGATGCGACACACTGGGTTTCTTCCCTTTCCACATCTCATGTGGTGTCGTCTCAACAGACTTAGACGGTGCTCTGTTTAATGTATAAGCGGCAGTGAGTAGTGCGTGACCCCAAAAAGATATTGGTAGATCTGTAAGAGACATCATCGACCTTACCATGTCCAACAAGGTTCGGCTACGTCGTTCCGATACTCCGTTTCTCTGTGGAGTTCCGGGAGGCGTAAGCTGTGAAACGATTCCACGGTCACTCAGATGTTGACCAAACTCATGACTAAGATACTCGCCTCCGCGATCAGACCGCAGAAACTTAATCTTTTTGTCACGATGATTTTCTACCTCATTCTGAAATTCTTTGAACTTTTCAAAGGTTTCCGACTTATGCTTCATCAAGTAGATATAGCCATACCGACTTAACTCATCAGTAAAAGTCACGAAGTAAAAATACCCACCCCGTGCGGCCGTGTTCATTGGACCACATACATCACTATGTATTATTTCCAATAATTCACCCGCCCGTTCAGGATGACCCGTGAACGGCGTCTTGGTCATTTTCCCCATCAAGCAAGCTTCACATGTGTCAAATGATTCAAAATCAAGGGACGGTAAAACTCCATCTTTATGGAGTCTTTGCATGCGTTTCTTTCCGATGTGGCCAAGCCGACAGTGCCACAAGAAAGTGGTGGTGGTATCAGCCTTCTTAAGGCGTTTAGCATTCACGTTAAAGACATCATTTCCACATTCAAGATTTAGTATGAAAAGGCCCCCAACAATGGGTGCAAATCCATAAAACATATCCTTACAATAAAGTGAACAACCATTGTTCTCAGACTTGTACGAATACCCATCGTGTACTAAGCATGATCCGGAGATAATGTTTCTACACAACAGTGGAACAAAATAACAGTTACTTAGTTCTAAGATAAATCCTGAAGGGAGACGTAGAGGCATAATGCCGACGGCTTGAGCAGCGATCCCAGCACCGTTCCCGACGCGCATCATGACTTCATTCTTTGCCAGCTTGCGCACCTTCTGAAGCCCCTGTATCGAGTTGCAAATGTGAGCAACCGATCCGGTATCAAATACCCAAGACTTAGAATTTTTGCTAGCAAGCAAAACGTCAATGACATTAACTTGTATAACAATTATACCTTTTCCGGTTTTCCCAGACTTCTTATCTTCCAGATACTTCTTGCAGTTTCTCTTCCAGTGTCCTGTGCCCTTGCAGTAGAAGCACTCAGTTTCATTCTTGGCCCCACCCTTAGAGTTGCTTTGGGAGCCGGTCTTACCGGCGCCCTTGCCCTTCTTTGGCTTGCCTTTCTTCTTTTTGAAACTGGCGGTTTTATTCACAAGCAACACTTGCTTGCGATTTTTCCGCAGTCCTCCTTCTGCAGTTTTCAGCATGGCGAGCACCTCTTCCGGTTCCTTCTCCATCCCACTCATGTTGTAGTTTAATACAAAACCGTCGTAAGACGGGGGGAGTGAAGAAAGCAACATGTCCATCGTATGGCCAGGTGGAAGTGGAAATTCCAGGGTTTTAAGCCTTTCAGCATAGCCAATCATTTTGACCACGTGTTCGCCAACTGAACTACCCTCAGCCATCTTGCAATCCATCAAAGCCTTCATGATATCAAATCGTTCAGACTTTGCGGTTTCCTTGTACAAAGCATCCAATTCCCGGATCATATCACGGGGCTTATGGAGTTCAAAACGTTTTTGAAGGTCTGTACTCATGCAAGCTAGCATGAGGCACTGCACTAAGTTGTGATCATCATCCTTAGTGGCCCAGACATTTTGTTCATCTTCCGGGGCCTCTGCCGCCGGTTTAGCTGGAAGAGCATTTTCAAGCACATACAGTTTCTTAGCGCTCCTGAGGATAATCCTCAGGTTGCGGACCCAGTCCGCATAGTTGTTTCCAGTCGTAGTTAACTTCTCTTTCTCTAACATCGGGCCTAAGTTGAACGTGGTGTTGCGAGCCATTTGATCTACAACGGAAAACACAGGTTTCACTTAGACTTTGTTTATAATGAAATTTGCACTAGTGAATAAACAAGTTTATTCTAAAGTGCGCTCCCACTCAAATCAATATCTCTCAAAATTGATTGTGAGTGATTCAAGATCCAAATTGAAAACCAACGCCAAGGATGTGTCCATCTCAAGTGACGAGAATTTCAATTGGTAGGCCAACTTGCCAATCACATCTCTATGTGACTCTTGTTCATCTTTCGATGGGCGTGTTCCGAGCTCAGGACGCTCCTCCAGAACGTCAAGACAACCAAGTGATCTTGCTGCGAGGTCTCAACTCACCCGCCTCACATTTCCCTAATCGTTCGTACCCATGTGTCCATGTGGTACCCCGAAAAGTTAGGTGCCGTGACGGTGCTACACTTGGGAGAACACTAACTACTTGATATTTTAAGTGAGAGATCACCCTAAAAAAAGCGACTACCGCGCAATCAAGAAGGGTGCATCAAGAGGGATAAACATCTCAAGCAATTCATAATAGCATGATATGGTATAGCCTCTTCTGACGGAGAAGTCTTTCATTTCTTCGTCTTCGGCATTCACTTCGGTGTTCACCTTCGCGAAGATTGCCACCACCTTGTTGATGCACCAGATAATATTGCTATCTCCATAGCAAGATAAAATAAATGCATTACTTAAGGTTGACATGCAGGTCATTAAAGTGCAATCATATGGCTCCAGCCATCATGCCGAATCATGACACGCAGGTCATGTTAATTACATCATATAGTCATCTCATACATAATCAAATTGAATATGAGCATTGCTATACCACATCACATGCAAACCATCCTGCAAAACCAAGTTAGACGCCTCTAATCGGTTTATGCAAAATTTTATTTTACGTGGCTTCTAAGGTTTTGACTTAAACCGCAGCTACCAACGTTTTATCATCAAGTATGATTATTCAAGTTGCTAGATTAACATCTCGGGGTGTATGAAACACGAGATAATTAAATCTCGAGCCCCATACTAAACTTCGTCATACGCATGACCCCCGTGCAGATCATATCTGCAATGCCCTTTCATTTGCGAATTTCATCTTTCTTTTGACTATGGCAGAACCCAAAGAACTGATAGCACTTCCATGATCAATCAGGATCACGGATTGCCAGAACTTTGTCAAATTCCACCATGCTGTCTCGAGATTGAGCAAACGCAAATTCTAGGGAAGTAACAAGAACGTCAGGTAACAGATTTCATCTGTCACCCGCATAAATAATTTTCAGCAATAGATCTCATCTACTACCTAATTATATTATGCAATACCCATACATCTCCATGTATTCTAGATCGTAACCTGCATCTACGCATAGCACGGCTCTTGATGCCACTGTAGGGGAACGCGACAGAAAACAAAAAATTTCGGTATAGCGAGCACGCCCAGGACCACTTCATCAAAACGAATGTTCCAGCTCCTTGACGCTTGCTTCAGACCATAAATGGCTTTCTGAAGTTTGCATACCTTTCCAGCATCCTCATGAATGACAAAACCTTCTGGCTGTATCATATATACATCCTCTTTGAGGTTTCCATTTAGGAAAGCCGTTTTGACATCCATCTGCCATATTTCATAATCGAAATAAGCAGCAATTGCTAGTAATATCCGAACAGACCTAAGCATAGCTACGGGCGAGAAAGTCTCGTCGTAGTCCACTCCTGGAACTTGCGGGAACCCTTTCGCGACAAGTCTAGCTTTGTGGATAGTAATGTTACCATCCGCGTCCGTTTCTTTTTTGAAAATCCATTTACAACCAATCGGCTTTACTCCTTCTGGAGGTTCTTCCAAGTTCCAAACTTGGTTTTCGTACATGGATTCCATTTCGGATCTCATGGCCTTGTGCCATTCTTTTGAGCTGGGCCCGCCATCGCTTCCTTGTAGTGCGCAGGTTCATCGTCTTCAAGAAGAGATTTCGTTATGAAACCATTCAGGTGGCTGGATAGCCCTACCTGATCTGCGCGTTAGTTACACATTGTCTGAAGTCTCCGCATCATATGCGACAACTTCCGGCTCAGTTGTAGGGATAATTAGCGGAATTTCTTCCGGTTCTTTAGCCATATCAACGGTTGCCAAAGATTCACTAATCTCATTAAGTTGTACTGTCCTCCCACTTGCTTCTTTAGTGGAAAACTCTTTCTCAAGAAAGTGTCATCTTTGGCAACAAACACTTTGTTATCGGACGGTGGTAGAAAGAATACCCAATGGTTACATTGGGATAACCTACAAAGTAACATTTGTC
Source organism: Thinopyrum elongatum (assembly GCA_011799875.1). NCBI lineage: Eukaryota > Viridiplantae > Streptophyta > Magnoliopsida > Poales > Poaceae > Thinopyrum > Thinopyrum elongatum. Next base: position 65,783,874 of record CM022303.1, read on the forward strand.
TGATCTGGGATCAAGTTTGCTTGGTTGTAAACGTTTTACATAAGCTTCACAACCCCAAATTTTGAGATGCGACACACTGGGTTTCTTCCCTTTCCACATCTCATGTGGTGTCGTCTCAACAGACTTAGACGTGTGCTCTGTTAATGTATAGCGGCAGTGAGTAGTGCGTGACCCCAAAAAGATATTGGTAGATCTGTAGAGACATCATCGACCCTACCATGTCCAACAAGGTTGTTACGTCGTTCCGATACTCCGTTTCTCTGTGGAGTTCCGGGAGGCGTAAGCTGTGAAACGATTCCACGGTCACTCAGATGTTGACCAAACTCATGACTAAGTACTCGCCTCCGCGATCAGACCGCAGAAAACTTAATCTTTTTGTCACGATGATTTTCTACCTCATTCTGAAATTCTTTGAACTTTCAAAGGTTTCCGACTTATGCTTCATCAAGTAGATATAGCCATACCGACTTAACTCATCAGTAAAAGTCACGAAGTAAAAATACCACCCCCGTGCGGCCGTGTTTCATTGGACCAATACATCACTATGTTTATTTTCCAATAATTCACCCGCCCGTTCAGGATGACCCGTGAACGGCGTCTTGGTCATTTCCCCATCAAGCAAGCTTCACATGTGTCAATGATTCAAAATCAAGGGACGGTAAAACTCCATCTTTATGGAGTCTTTGCATCGTTTCTTTCCGATGTGGCCAAGCCGACAGTGCCACAAGAAAGTGGTGGTGGTATCAGCCTTTCTTAAGGCGTTTAGCATTCACGTTAAAGACATCATTTCCACATTCAAGATTTAGTATGAAAAGGCCCCAACAATGGGTGCAAATCCATAAAAAATATCCTTACAATAAAGTGAACAACCATTGTTCTCAGACTTGTACGAATACCCATCGTGTACTAAGCATGATCCGGAGATAATGTTTCTACACAACAGTGGAACAAAATAACAGTTACTTAGTTCTAAGATAAATCAAGCCCTTCTAGAAGCCTTTAGCAAAAGCCCTAAAAGGTGGCTTCCAAAAAATTATCCAAAAAGCACTTTCACTATTCATGACGACATTTTTCAGCGTCCGTTCAAACTGAAAATATTTATGTGGGCTTAGAACAATTCCAGTACCCACTAAAATAATTTTCAACGCGTTCTGGAACAATTCCAGATTAGTGATTTTCATCTGCGAAAAGCATCTGAAGCGGTTCCGGCAGCTCCGAAACATTTCCGGTTTTTCTTCCAGAAAATTCCCAGAAGTTTCCAGAATGATTCTGGCACCCTCCAAGAATTATCAGGCATGTGCCGAAAACAATTTGACTTTATGGTATCCTCTGAAACAACTTTTCAGTTTCATCGGAACTCATCTGGTGACCTCTTTGCGGAACCTTTCCGCTGTCCAAAACTTTTTCGGTGTCCGAAACTTTTTCGGTGATTTTCTCTCAGACTCCCTGTCTAGTATTCAGCAGATAGATGACCCTTAAGCGTGTGACCCTATAGGTTCGGTGAAGCATAGACATGACCTGGAACCCCTTCCGATCAATGATCAACATCGGAGCCGTGGACACCCATATTGACCCCTATACCCACACGAATGAATATTCGAGTGAACCTCCAGTTGCCGTGAGCTATTCCTGTTGCTTCGCAATATGTCACAAACACCCGAGGTGAGATTTATTGCATTCCTGTGGATCAACAATTTTTCCATCATGCAAGTTACCTCGTTACCGGTTTTGTTCTCTTTTCTCGTTTCCGTGTTCCGGCATCCCAATGATCAAATCACAAGTTGTCTGGCCAGACGATGATGGATACCGTAACACCGAGAGGGCCCGAGTATATCTCTCCATCGTCGGAGGAGCAAATCCCAATCTTGAGCTATCTCGTTACTTGCCATACTTTTCCGTGAACCCGTAAGCCGCCGTAATAGCCACCCAGTTACGGATGACGTTTAACAAACCCCAAAGTTCATGAAGCAAGTATGAAGGAACTCGATACTCTCATGGTCTAAGGAATTATGCAAACATTAACTTCTCTGTGTTATAAACCATAAACTTGTGACGAAAGAATCTCATAGCATAACAACAATTCGGGTTGATTCAACACAAGTGTTCTACCATCAATTGTGCTCTCAAAATTGCTGGCATAGACATGCCCATGATCAGGAAAACATAATCATCATGCAATACTTGAGCTAATCTTAGAGGCATGACTAGGAATACATATCACTGTTTATTATCCCACACGTGCACATGGGTTTTCCTCAGAGCCTTTATGGATATACGGGCTCAGGAGCCACAGCAGTTATAGCATGGAACATAAACTTTCATTACAAACCAGGAGATACAAAATAACTGTTGTTACTGCCTCTAGGGCATATCTCCTACAGACTCCCACTTGCACTAGAGTCATAATCCAGTTACATGGCTTCCCTAACACCAATGGCTATCCGGTGTTGCTCATGCTTTGCTCGTGGTAGAGGCTTCGTCATCGGGTCTGACACATTCAGATCTGTGTGAACTTTGTGTACTTTCACTAAACCCTCTTCGACATGATGTCGAATGAGTTTATATTTGCGTTGAATATGTCTTGTCTTATGGTGCGAATTTGGCTCCCTTGCCTGAGCCACGGCGCCACTATTATCACAATAGATCTCCACCGGGTCCTGGGCACTAGAAACCACACCAAGGTCTTCAAGAAATTGCTTGATCCAAACCGCCTCCTTGGAGGCTTCTGAAGCGGCAACATACTCCGCCTCCGTTGTAGAATCCGCCACAGTCTTCTGTTTGGAACTTTTCCAATCAACTGCACCACCGTTCAATATGAAAACATAGCCTGATTGAGATTTGAAGTCATCTGGGTCAGTCATGAAGCCTGCATCAGTGTAACCACTTACAATGAGCTCTTCATCACCTCCGTACACAAGGAGTAAATCCTTGGTCCGTCTGAGGTACTTAAGAATACCCTTGACTGCGGCCCAGTGTTCCAATCCAGGATCACTTTGGTACCGGCTGCTAACACTTAGCGCATAGGAAACATCCGGTCTTGTACATAGCATGGCATACATAATAGAACCAACTGCCGAGGCATATGGAACATCATTCATTTGTACTCGCTCATCGAGAGTTCGAGGACTCTGATTCTTGCAAAGCACTGTGCCAGGTGACATGGGGAGTAGGCCTTTCTTGGAGTTCTCCATGTTGAACCTTTTCAACACCTTGTCAATGTACATGCTTTGGCTGAGCGCTATCAGGCGTTTTGATCTATCTCTATAGATTCTGATGCCCAATACATATGCCGCTTCGCCTAAGTCTTTCATTGAAAACCTTTTCTTCAATGAGTCTTTTATTTCGCTAAGAAAATTCATGTCATTTCCAATCAACAATATGTCATCCACATACAAGATTAGAAATGCTTTTGCGCTCCCACTAAACTTCTTGTAAACACAAGATTCTTCGTCATTCCTGATGAAGCCAAACTCTTTGACCACTTCATCAAAACGAATGTTCCAGCTCCTTGACGCTTGCTTCAGACCATAAATGGCTTTCTGAAGTTTGCATACCTTTCCAGCATCCTCATGAATGACAAAACCTTCTGGCTGTATCATATATACATCCTCTTTGAGGTTTCCATTTAGGAAAGCCGTTTTGACATCCATCTGCCATATTTCATAATCGAAATAAGCAGCAATTGCTAGTAATATCCGAACAGACCTAAGCATAGCTACGGGCGAGAAAGTCTCGTCGTAGTCCACTCCTGGAACTTGCGTGAACCCTTTCGCGACAAGTCTAGCTTTGTGGATAGTAATGTTACCATCCGCGTCCGTCTTCTTTTTGAAAATCCATTTACAACCAATCGGCTTTACTCCTTCTGGAGGTTCTTCCAAGTTCCAAACTTGGTTTTCGTACATGGATTCCATTTCGGATCTCATGGCCTTGTGCCATTCTTTTGAGCTGGGCCCCGCCATCGCTTCCTTGTAGTGCGCAGGTTCATCGTCTTCAAGAATGAAGATTTCGTTATGAAACCATTCAGGTGGCTGGATAGCCCTACCTGATCTGCGCGGTTCAGTTACAACATTGTCTGAAGTCTCCGCATCATATGCGACAACTTCCGGCTCAGTTGTAGGGATAATTAGCGGAATTTCTTCCGGTTCTTTAGCCATATCAACGGTTGCCAAAGATTCACTAATCTCATTAAGTTGTACTGTCCTCCCACTTGCTTCTTTAGTGAGAAACTCTTTCTCAAGAAAGTGTCCATCTTTGGCAACAAACACTTTGTTATCGGACGGGTGGTAGAAAGAATACCCAATGGTTACATTGGGATAACCTACAAAGTAACATTTGTCTGATCTGGGATCAAGTTTGCTTGGTTGTAAACGTTTTACATAAGCTTCACAACCCCAAATTTTGAGATGCGACACACTGGGTTTCTTCCCTTTCCACATCTCATGTGGTGTCGTCTCAACAGACTTAGACGGTGCTCTGTTTAATGTATAAGCGGCAGTGAGTAGTGCGTGACCCCAAAAAGATATTGGTAGATCTGTAAGAGACATCATCGACCTTACCATGTCCAACAAGGTTCGGCTACGTCGTTCCGATACTCCGTTTCTCTGTGGAGTTCCGGGAGGCGTAAGCTGTGAAACGATTCCACGGTCACTCAGATGTTGACCAAACTCATGACTAAGATACTCGCCTCCGCGATCAGACCGCAGAAACTTAATCTTTTTGTCACGATGATTTTCTACCTCATTCTGAAATTCTTTGAACTTTTCAAAGGTTTCCGACTTATGCTTCATCAAGTAGATATAGCCATACCGACTTAACTCATCAGTAAAAGTCACGAAGTAAAAATACCCACCCCGTGCGGCCGTGTTCATTGGACCACATACATCACTATGTATTATTTCCAATAATTCACCCGCCCGTTCAGGATGACCCGTGAACGGCGTCTTGGTCATTTTCCCCATCAAGCAAGCTTCACATGTGTCAAATGATTCAAAATCAAGGGACGGTAAAACTCCATCTTTATGGAGTCTTTGCATGCGTTTCTTTCCGATGTGGCCAAGCCGACAGTGCCACAAGAAAGTGGTGGTGGTATCAGCCTTCTTAAGGCGTTTAGCATTCACGTTAAAGACATCATTTCCACATTCAAGATTTAGTATGAAAAGGCCCCCAACAATGGGTGCAAATCCATAAAACATATCCTTACAATAAAGTGAACAACCATTGTTCTCAGACTTGTACGAATACCCATCGTGTACTAAGCATGATCCGGAGATAATGTTTCTACACAACAGTGGAACAAAATAACAGTTACTTAGTTCTAAGATAAATCCTGAAGGGAGACGTAGAGGCATAATGCCGACGGCTTGAGCGGCGATCCCAGCACCGTTCCCGACGCGCATCACGACTTCATTCTTTGCCAGCTTGCGCACCTTCTGAAGCCCCTGTATCGAGTTGCAAATGTGAGCAACCGATCCGGTATCAAATACCCAAGACTTAGAATTTTCGCTAGCAAGCAAAACGTCAATGACATTAACTTGTATAACAATTATACCTTTTCCGGTTTTCCCAGACTTCTTATCTTCCAGATACTTCTTGCAGTTTCTCTTCCAGTGTACTGTGCCCTTGCAGTAGAAGCACTCAGTTTCATTCTTGGCCCCACCCTTAGAGTTGCTTTGGGAGCCGGTCTTACCGGCGCCCTTGCCCTTCTTTGGCTTGCCTTTCTTCTTTTTGAAACTGGCGGTTTTATTCACAAGCAACACTTGCTTGCGATTTTTCCGCAGTCCTCCTTCTGCAGTTTTCAGCATGGCGAGCACCTCTTCCGGTTCCTTCTCCATCCCACTCATGTTGTAGTTTAATACAAAACCGTCGTAAGACGGGGGGAGTGAAGAAAGCAACATGTCCATCGTATGGCCAGGTGGAAGTGGAAATTCCAGGGTTTTAAGCCTTTCAGCATAGCCAATCATTTTGACCACGTGTTCGCCAACTGAACTACCCTCAGCCATCTTGCAATCCATCAAAGCCTTCATGATATCAAATCGTTCAGACTTTGCGGTTTCCTTGTACAAAGCATCCAATTCCCGGATCATATCACGGGGTTTACGGAATTCAAAACGTTTTTGAAGGTCTGTACACATGCAAGCTAGCATGAGGCACTGCACTAAGTTGTGATCATCATCCTTAGTGGCCCAGACATTTTGTTCATCTTCCGAGGCCTCTGCCGCCGGTTTAGCTGGAAGAGCATTTTCAAGCACATACAGTTTCTTAGCGCTCCTGAGGACAATCCTCAGGTTGCGGACCCAGTCCGCATAGTTGTTTCCAGTCGTAGTTAACTTCTCTTTCTCTAACATCGGGCCTAAGTTGAACGCGGTGTTGCGAGCCATTTGATCTACAACGGAAAACACAGGTTTCACTTAGACTTTGTTTATAATGAAATTTGCACTAGTGAATAAACTAGTTTATTCTAAAATGCGCTCCCACTCAAATCAATATCTCTCAAAATTGATTGTGAGTGATTCAAGATCCAAATTGAAAACCAACGCCAAGGATGTGTCCATCTCAAGTGACGAGAATTTCAATTGGTAGGCCAACTTGCCAATCACATCTCTATGTGACTCTTGTTCATCTTTCGATGGGCGTGTTCCGAGCTCAGGACGCTCCTCCAGAACGTCAAGACAACCAAGTGATCTTGCTGCGAGGTCTCAACTCACCCGCCTCACATTTCCCTAATCGTTCGTACCCATGTGTCCATGTGGTACCCCGAAAAGTTAGGTGCCATGACGGTGCTACACTTGGGAGAACACTAACTACTTGATATTTTAAGTGAGAGATCACCCTAAAAAAAAGCGACTACCGCGCAATCAAGAAGGGTGCATCAAGAGGGATAAACATCTCAAGCAATTCATAATAGCATGATATGGTATAGCCTCTTCTGACGGAGAAGTCTTTCATTTCTTCGTCTTCGGCATTCGCTTCGGTGTTCACCTTCGCGAAGATTGCCACCACCTTGTTGATGCACCAGATAATATTGCTATCTCCATAGCAAGATAAAATAAATGCATTACTTAAGGTTGACACGCAGGTCATTAAAGTGCAATCATATGGCTCCAGCCATCATGCCGAATCATGACACGCAGGTCATGTTAATTACATCATATAGTCATCTCATACATAATCAAATTGAATATGAGCATTGCTATACCACATCACATGCAAAACATCCTGCAAAACCAAGTTAGACGCCTCTAATCGGTTTATGCAAAATTTTATTTTACGTGGCTTCTAAGGTTTTTACTCAAACCGCAGCTACCAACGTTTTATCATCAAGTATGATTATTCATGTTGCTAGATTAACATCTCTGGGTGTATGAAACACGAGATAATTAAATCTCGAGCCCCATACTAAACTTCGTCATACGCATGACCCCCGTGCAGATCATATCTGCAATGCCCTTTCATCTGCGAATTTCATCTTTCTTTTGACTATGGCAGAACCCAAAGAACTGATAGCACTTCCATGATCAATCAGGATCACGGATTGCCAGAACTTTGTCAAATTCCACCATGCTGTCTCGAGATTGAGCAAACGCAAATTCTAGGGAAGCAACAAGAACGTCGGGTAACAGATTTCATCTGTCACCCGCATAAATAATTTTCAGCAATAGATCTCATCTACTCCAAAATTATATTATGCAATACCCATACATCTCCATGTATTCTAGATCGTAACCTGCATCTACGCATAGCACGGCTCTTGATGCCACTGTAAGGGGACGCGACAGAAAACAAAAAATTTCGGTATAGCGAGCACGCCCAGGACCACTATGGAGACTGCATACAAGGTTTGATCTGATCCGTACCGACTTGAAGCGCAGCGGAAGAAGAGTCGGTGGAGATCGTTGGTGCAGATCCCCGCAGCTAGGATTTACAACCTCCCAACCGCGAGGATGTACTCCCTCGTCGGACAGCCCTTCGGGAGGCGGTCGGACAGTCCCCCGGACGATGTCGCGGACAGCCCTTCGGGAGGACCCTCGAAACTCGAACGGAGACTCGGACAGCCCTTCGGGAGGACACTCGAACAGCCCCTCAGGCAAAAGACCGAAACTACGACCTCTCTACGGGATTGCACACATACGGTGTCAGCTATCCGGCAGGGCTTCGCCGTCCAGAACTAGTTCCTGCCGGAACCCAGACAGCCTTTCGGCTCTACGAAACTCTTTTCGTGGGAGGGAGAGAAGAAGCCAGATAATGCATGGCATGTGTATGAGAGCAAGGGATGAAGAGATGGCAGCCCCCATCTCCTCTATTTATAGGAAAGCCAAGGGGTAGGGCTCCTCCACTAATTACCAAAAAAACCCATGCATTAGGTCACACCTCATGGGCATAAGGGTAAACTTGGGATGCCATGTGGAGCTCCAAGGAGCTCCCCCTTCCTTGGCCGGCCACCCCTAGGGGGCCCCCCATGAGGGGCTCTCATGGCCCCCCAAGCCCTTCTAGAAGCCTTTAGCAAAAGCCCTAAAAGGTGGCTTCCAAAAAATTATCCAAAAAGCACTTTCACTATTCATGACGACATTTTTCAGCGTCCGTTCAAACTGAAAATATTTATGTGGGCTTAGAACAATTCCAGTACCCACTAAAATAATTTTCAACGCGTTCTGGAACAATTCCAGATTAGTGATTTTCATCTGCGAAAAGCATCTGAAGCGGTTCCGGCAGCTCCGAAACATTTCCGGTTTTTCTTCCAGAAAATTCCCAGAAGTTTCCAGAATGATTCTGGCACCCTCCAAGAATTATCAGGCATGTGCCGAAAACAATTTGACTTTATGGTATCCTCTGAAACAACTTTTCAGTTTCACCGGAACTCATCTGGTGACCTCTTTGCGGAACCTTTCCGCTGTCCAAAACTTTTTCGATGTCCGAAACTTTTTCGGTGATTTTCTCTCAGACTCCCTGTCTAGTATTCAGCAGATAGATGACCCTTAAGCGTGTGACCCTATAGGTTCGGTGAAGCATAGACATGACCTGGAACCCCTTCCGATCAATGATCAACATCGGAGCCGTGGACACCCATATTGACCCCTATACCCACACGAATGAATATTCGAGTGAACCTCCAGTTGCCGTGAGCTATTCCTGTTGCTTCGCAATATGTCACAAACACCCGAGGTGAGATTTATTGCATTCCTGTGGATCAACAATTTGTCCATCATGCAAGTTACCTCGTTACCGGTTTTGTTGTCTTTTCTCGTTTCCGTGTTCCGGCATCCCAATGATCAAATCACAAGTTGTCTGGCCAGACGATGATGGATACCGTAACACCGAGAGGGCCCGAGGATATCTCTCCATCGTCGGAGGAGCAAATCCCAATCTTGAGCTATCTCGTTACTTGCCATACTTTTCCGTGAACCCGTAAGCCGCCGTAATAGCCACCCAGTTACGGATGACGTTTAACAAACCCCAAAGTTCATGAAGCAAGTATGAAGGAACTCGATACTCTCATGGTCTAAGGAATTATGCAAACATTAACTTCTCTGTGTTATAAACCATAAACTTGTGACGAAAGAATCTCATAGCATAACAACAATTCGGGTTGATTCAACACAAGTGTTCTACCATCAATTGTGCTCTCAAAATTGCTGGCATAGACATGCCCATGATCAGGAAAACATAATCATCATGCAATACTTGAGCTAGTCTTAGAGGCATGACTAGGAATACATATCACTGTTTATTATCCCACACGTGCACATGGGTTTTCCTCAGAGCCTTTATGGATATACGGGCTCAGGAGCCACAACAGTTATAGCATGGAACATAAACTTTCATTACAAACCAGGAGATACAAAATAACTGTTGTTACTGCCTCTAGGGCATATCTCCTACATTTCCTTCCCCTAGGGCCGGCCGGCCATGTAAAGGGGCGCACCAGCCCCCTAGTGGGCTGGTCTGTTCCCCCTTTTGGCCCATTAGGCCCATACACTTACCGGGGGTGTCCGGAACCCCTTCCGGTGACCCGATGACTACCCGGTGCACTCGGAAACTCTTCTGGTGTCCGAATACCATCGTCCTATATATCAATATTTACCTCTTGACCATTTCGACACTCCTCGTCATGTCCGTGATGTCATCCGGGACTCCGAACAACATTCGGTCACCAAATCATATAACTCATATAACACTATATCGTCAATGAACGTTAAGCGTGCGGACCGTACGGGTTCGAGAACAATGTAAACATGACCGAGACACCTCTCCGGTCAATAACCAATAGCGGAACCTAGATGCCCATATTGGGTCCTACATATTCTACGAAGATCTTTATCGGTCAAACCTTATGACAACATACGTAATTCCCTTTGTCCATCGGTATATTACTTGCCTGAGATTCGATTGTCGGTATCTTCATACCTAGTTCAATCTCGTTATCGGAAGTCTCTTTACTCGTTCTGTAATACATTATCTTGCAACTAACACCTTAGTCACTTTGCTTGCAAGGCTTCTTATGATGGGTATTACCGAGAGGGCCCAGAGATACCTCTTAGATACTCGGAGTGACAAATCCTAATCTCGATCTATGCCAACTCAACAAACACCTTCGGAGATACCTGTAGAGCATCTTTATGATCACCCAGTTACATTGTGATGTTTGATAGCACACAAGGTATTCCTCCGGTATCCGGGAGTTGCATAATCTCATAGTCGAAGGAATATGTATTTGTCATCAAGAAAGCAATAGCAATAAACTGAAAGATCAATATGCTGAGTTAACGGAGGGGTCTTGTCCATCACATCATTCTCCTAATGATGTGATCTCGTTATCAAATGACAACACATGTCTATGGTTAGGAAACCTTAAGCATCTTTGCTTAACGAGATAGTCTAGTAGAGGCTTACTAACGACATGGTGTTTGTTTATGTATTCACACATGTATTTAAGTTTCTGATCAATACAATTCTAGCATGAATAATAAACCTTTATCATGAATAAGGAAATATAAAATAACAACTTTATTATTGCCTCTAGGGCATATTTCCTTCAGTCTCCCACTTGCACTAGAGTCAATAATCTAGATTACAATGTAATGAATATAACAGCCATGGAGTCTTGGTGCTGATCATGTTTTGCTCGCGGAAGAGGCTTAGTCAACGGGTCTGCTACATTCAGATCCATATGTATTTTGCAAATCGCTGTGTCTCCATCCTTGACCTTTTCACGAATGGAGTTGAAGCGTCTCTTGATGTGTTTGGTTCTCTTGTGAAACCTGGATTCCTTCGCCATGGCAATTGCTCCTGTGTTGTCACAAAAGATTTTCATTGGACCCGATGCACTGGGTATTACACCTAGATCGGATATGAACTCCTTCATCTAGACTCCTTCATGTGCTGCTTCAAAAGCAGCTACGTACTCCGCTTCACACGTAGATCCCGCCACGATGCTCTACTTGGAACTACACCAACTGATAGCTCCACCATTCAATATAAATACGTATCCGGTTTATGACTTAGAGTGATCCGAATCAGTGTCGAAGCTAGCATCGACGTAACCATTTACGACGAGCTCTTCCTCACCTCCATAAACGAGAAACATATCCTTTGTCCTTTTCAGGTATTTCAGGATGTTCTAGACCGCTGTCCAGTGATCCACTCCTGGATTACTTTGGTACCTCCCTGCCAAACTTATGGCAAGGCACACATCAGGTCTGGTACACAGCATAGCATACATGATAGAACCTATGGCTGAGGCATAGGGAATGACTTTCATTTTCTCTCTATCTTCTACAGTGATCGGGCTTTGAGTCTAATTCAATTTCACACCTTGTAACACAGGCAAGAACCCTTTCTTTGACTGATCCATTTTGAACTTCTTCAAAACTTTATCATGGTATGTGCTTTGTGAATGTCCTATTAAGCGTCTCGATCTATCTCTATAGATCTTGATGCCCAATATATAAGCAGCTTCACCGAGGTCTTTCATTGAAAAATTCTTATTCAAGTATCCTTTTATGCTATCCAGAAATTCTATATCATTTCCAATCAATAATATGTCATCCCCATATAATATCAGAAATGCTACAGAGCTCCCACTCACTTTCTTGTAAATACAGGCTTCACCGTAAGTCTGTATAAAACCATATGCTTTGATCACCTCATCAAAGCGTATATTCCAACTCCGAGATGCTTGCACCAGTCCATAGATGGATCGCTGGAGCCTGCACACTTTGTTAACACCTTTAGGATCAACAAAACCTTCTGGTTGCATCATATACAACTCTTCTTTAAGATATCCATTAAGGAATGCAGTTTTGACATCCATTTGCCAAATTTCATGATCATAAAATGCGGCAATTGCTAACATGATTCGGACAGACTTAAGCATCGGTACGGGTGAGAAAGTCTCATCGTAATCAACTCCTTGAACTTGTCAAAAACCTTTCGCGACAAGTCGAGCTTTGTAGACAGTAACATTACCATCAGCGTCAGTCTTCTTCTTGAAGATCGATTTATTTTCTATTGCTTGCCGATCATCGGGCAAGTCCACCAAAGTCCATACTTTGTTCTGATACATGGATCCTATCTCAGATTTCATGGCCTCAAGCCATCTGTCAGAATCTGGGCTCATCATAGCTTCTTCATAATTCGTAGGTTCGTCTTGGTCTAGTAACATGACTTCCAGGATAGGAATACCGTACCACTCTAGTGCAGATCGTGCTCTGGTCGACCTACGAGGTTCAGTAGTAACTTGATCTGAAGTTTCATGATCATTATCATTTGCTTCCTCTCTAGTTGGTGTAGGCATCACGGGAACGGTTTTCTGTGATGTGCTACTCTCCAATTCGAGAGAAGGTACAATTACCTCATCAAGTTCTACTTTCCTCCCACTCACTTCTTTCGAGAGAAACTCCTCTAGAAAGGACCCATTCTTGGCAACAAAGATCTTGCCTTCGGATCTGTGGTAGAAGGTGTACCCAATTGTTTTCTTAGGGTATCCTATGAAGACGCACTTCTCCGATTTGCATTCGAGCCTATCAGGCTGAAGCCTTTTGACATAAGTGTCGCAACCCCAAACTTTAAGAAACAACAGCTTAGGTTTCTTGCCAAACCACGATACATACGGTGTCGTCTGAACGGATTTAGACGTTGCCCTATTTAACGTGAATGCGGCTGTCTCTAATGCATAACCCCAAAACGATAGTGGTAAATCGGTAAGAGACATCATAGATCGCACTATATCTAATAAAGTATGGTTACAATGTTCGGACACACTATTACGCTGTGGTGTTCCAGGTGGCGTGAGTTGTGAAACAATTCCACATTGTTTTAAATGAAGGCCAAACTCGTAACTCAAATATTCGCCTCCACGATCAGATCGTAGAAACTTTATTTTCTTGTTACGATGATTCTCCACTTCACTCTGAAACTCTTTGAACTTTTCAAATGTTTCAGACTTGTGTTTCATCAAGTAGATATACCCATACCTAGTCAACTCATCTGTGAAGGTCAGAAAATAACGATACCCGCCGCGTGCCTCGACACTCATCGGACCACATACATCAGTATGTATTATTTCCAATAAGTCATTAGCTCGCTCCATTGTTCCGGAGAATGGAGTTTTAGTCATCTTGCCCATGAGGCATGGTTCGCAAGTATCGAATGATTCATAATTAAGTGATTCCAAAAGTCCATCCATATGGAGTTTCTTCACGCGCTTTATACCAATATGACCTAAACGACAGTGCCACAAGTATGTTGCACTATCATTATCAACTTTGCATCTTTTGGCATCAATATTATGAATATGTGTATCACTACGATCGAGATTCAACAAGAATAGAACACTCATCAAAGGTGCATGACCATAAAAGATATTACTCATATAAATAGAATAACCATTATTCTCCGATTTAAATGAATAATCGTCTCGCAATAAATAAGATCCAGATATAATGTTCATGCTCAACGCGGGCACCAAATAACAATTATTGAGGTCTAAAACTAATCCCGAAGGTAGATGTAGAGGTAGCGTGCCGACGGCGATCACATTGACCTTGGAACCATTCCCCATGCGCATCGTCACCTCATCCTTAGCCAATCTTCGTTTATTCCGCAACTCCTGTTTTGGGTTACAAATATGAGCAACCGAACCAGTATCAAATACCCAGGCGCTGCTACGAGCATTAGTAAGGTACACATCAATAACATGTATATCAAATATACCTTTGTTCACTTTGCCATCCTTCTTATCCGCCAAGTATTTGGGGCGGTTCCGCTTCTAGTGACCATTCCCTTTGCAGTAGAAGCACTCAGTTTCAGGCTTGGGTCTAGCTTTGGACTTCTTCCCGGGAGTGGCAACTTGCTTGCCATTCTTCTTGAAGTTCCCTTTCTTTCCCTTGCCCTTTTTCTTGAAACTAGTAGTCTTGTTAACCATCAACACTTGATGCTCCTTCTTGATTTCTACCTCCGCAGCCTTAAGCATTGCGAAGAGCTCAGGAATCATTTTATTCATCCCTTGCATATAATAGTTCATCACGAAGCCTTTGTAGCTTGGTGGCAGTGACTAAAGAACTCTGTCAATAACACTATCAACTGGAAGATCAACTCCCAGTTGAGTCAAGTGGTTATGATACCCAGACATTTTGAGTATGTGTTCACTGACGGAACTATTCTCCTCCATCTTGCAGCTATAGAAATTGTTGGAGGAATCACATCTCTCAACTCGGGCATTTGCTTGAAATATTAACTTCAACTTTTGGAACATCTCATATGCTCCATGACGTTCAAAACGTCTTTGAAGTCCCGGTTCTAAGCCGTAAAGCATGGCACACTGAACTATCGAGTAGTCATCAGATCGAGCTTGCCAAACGTTCATAACATCTGCGTCAGCTCCTGCAGCAGGCCTGTCACCCAGCGGTGCATCAAGAACGTAATTCTTCTATGCAGAATTGAGGATAATCCTCAAATTACGGACCTAGTCCGTGTAGTTGCTACCATCATCTTTCAACTTAGCTTTCTCTAGGAACGCATTAAAATTCAGGGGAACGGTAGCTCGGACCATTGATCTACAACATAGATATGCAAAACTATAAGACTAAGTTCATGATAAATTAAGTTCAATTAATCAAATTACTAATGAACTCCCACTTAAATAAACATCCCTCAAGTTATCTAAGTGATACGTGATCCAAATCAACTAACCCATGTCCGATTATCACGTGAGATGGGGTAGTCTTCAATGGAGAACATCTCTATGTTGATCATATCTACTATATGACTCACGTTCGACCTTTCGGTCTCCAGTGTTCCGAGACCATGTCTGTACATGCTAGGCTCATCAAGTTTAACCCAAGTATTCTGCATGTGCAAAACTGTCTTACACCCACTGTATGTGAACGTAGAGTCTATCACACCCGATTATCACGAGGTGCTTCGAAACGACGAACTTTGGCAACGGTGCATACTCGGGGAGAACACTTTTATCTTGAAATTTAGTGAAGGGACCATCTTATAATGCTACCGCAGTTCTAAGCAAAATAAGATGCATAAAGGATAAACATCACATGCAATCAAAATATGTGACATGATATGGCCATCATCGTCTTGTGCTTTTGATCTCCATCTCCAAAGCATCGTCATGATCTCCATCGTCACCGGCTCGACACCTTGATCTCTATCGTTGCGTCGGGGTCGTCTCGCCAACTATTGCTTCTATAACTATTGCTAACGCATAGCGATAAAGTAAAACAATTACATGGCGCTTGCATTTCATACAATAAAGAGACAACCCTAAGGCTCCTGCCGGTTGTCAATATTACAAAACATGATCATCTCATACATCAACATATATCACATCATATCTTGACCATATCACATCACAACATGCCCTGCAAAAACAAGTTAGATGTCCTCTACTTTGTTGTTGCAAGTTTTACGTGGCTGCTTGATGTTTGCTTGAACTACATCGGTATTTCCCCAAAGAGGAAGGGATGATGCAGCACAGCAACGGTAGGTATTTCCCTCAGTGATGAGACCAAGGTTATCGAACCAGTAGGAGAACCAAGCAACACTACGTAAACAACACCTGCACACAAAGAACAAATACTTGCAACTCGACGTGTTAAAGGGGTTGTCAATCCCTTTCGGGTAACGGCGCCAGAAATTGGCAAGTTAACGGGAGATAAATTGTAGTAGATTGGATAAATAGATCGCGAATAAAATAAAGTGCAGCAAAATATTTTTGGGTTTGTAGAAATATAGATCTAAAAATAAAAGTGGCAAATAAATAAAAAAGGCAAATAGCAAAATAGATCTGAAAATATATGATGAGAAAATAGCACTAGTGGAAAACAGGGAACTAGTCCCGGTTCCAGAGGGCCTTTAGTCCCGGTTCTGGAACCAGGACAAAAAGGTCGGGACTAAAGCCCAAAACCTTTAGTCCCGGTTCGCTTACGAACAGGGACAGAAGGGGCTCCACGTGGCCGCTGTCTGGAGCTCCACCTTTAACACCAACCGGGACTAAAGGAATTTTTTTGAAATTTTGTTTTTCTGAATTTTTTTGAAAAAGAAAATTTTGATTTTTTTTCAATTTTTTTTGACAATTTTCCCGATTTTCAAATTTCTGAATTATTTGACAATTTAATCTCTAATCACCCCTCATCACTGCTCAAGTATGGACCACTCATTCCAAATCATCTAACTTCCCGGCTAGTCACCCATCCTCTCAATACCCCAGCCTAAGCACGCTTAACTTTCGAGTTCTATTCCCCCTAGTTTCCAAGTCTGCACTTGCTGTTTTCCTGACAATAGTGAGCTGTCAATCCTAGTAACCCTTAGGAGTTGAACTTGAGCATGAAGCACCGTTTGAGTTTGAAACTATTATTCTAAAAAACAATAATTATTTAGTAACACTAATATTTCTTGAATAAGTAGTTTGACCATAGTTTGATCAGAGTTTGACCAAAAATTCAAAAAAACTTAAATTTGAGGATAATTTTTTTTCCTTTTAGAATTTGAGGATTCTAAAAAGTTTCAAAACGGCCTACGACAGTCAAAATTGGAACCGGATTTTCGTGCTGAACATTTTGATATATTATACGTTTTTTTTCGACATCGTATGCAAAAGTTATAGCCGTTTTACTTTTTCATAACACTTTTTTGCAAAACATGCCAAAATTTACATTTTTTAATTTTTATAACTAGTAGATGTAGTAACATAACTACATCTCGAAGGATTTTAATTTTTGATGTTTTTATCATTTTCTTTTGTTTTTTCCAAAACTAAAATGGCAATACCCGCGGGGGGGGGGGGGGGTGTTTAGAGTTTGAAAATTGCAGAACTCCTTTAGTCCGGGTTGGTGTCCATCCAATCCTACCGTCGACTACATCTGCTAGCACCATCCCAGCCAGAGTCACAACTAAGGTTAACCAAGCCAGAGTCACGTTCTATTAAAGTGGCAACAAGAATTACTTTTTAATATAGCAAAACTAATTCTATCAACTATTATTAAAGGCTAAACAACTATTAATACAAAACAGTAGCAAAATTAATATTAATAAATTATAAAAATTTATCTACTGTTGTCTAACAGAAGCATACTACAATATGTTAAAATCTACAGAAAGAACTAACTAAAAATAATTGAAAACAACAATTAAAGGACTAAAACAACTATATAAGCAAAATAGTACTGTTTTAATTAAAATACTACACTAATTTATTCTAAAAATAACCAAATAAATCTTAGTGTGACAACAATCTAACATGTGACTAGGAGCAAAAAGAATTAAATTAAAAACTATTTTTAAACTCAAATTATTCACAATCTAGGGTTTGAAGCAAATTTGAACAAATTCAAATTTAAATCATTCAAATTTGAAAACTAATGGCACAAACAGAAACTAGACAAAATTTTGAATCTAATGCAAAAAGAATCACTCAAAAACATCAAATATCCTAAAAGATATAAGCAATTTAAAACAGAAACTAAAAACAAGAAACAAATGGAAAAACAAAAAACAAATTTCAGAACCCCTTTAGTCCGGGTTGGTGGCTCCAACCGGGACTAAAGGTCTGTCTCCAACCGGGACTAAAGGTCCCATTTGAACCGGGACTAATGCCTGCACGGCGCCGTAGCCGCTCGAACCGGGACTAATGCTCACATTAGTCCCGGTTCGTAATGCAACCGGGATTAATGCTCTTTTCTGGCCTCAACCAAAGCCCTGTTTTCTACTAGTGTAGACCCAGGGGGCCGTAGATTTCAATAGTGGCTTCTCTCGAGAAAAATAGCATGCGGTGGGTAAACAAATTGCTGTTGGGCAATTGATAGAACTTCAAATAATTATGACGATATCTAGGCAATGATCATTATATAGGCATCACGTCCAAGATTAGTAGACCGACTCCTGCCTGCATCTACTACTATTACTCCACACATCGACCGCTATCCAGCATGCATCTAGTGTATTAAGTTCATGGAGAGATGGAGTAATACAATAAGAACGATGACATGATGTAGACAAGATCTATTTATGTAGAAATAGACCCCATATTGTTATCCTTAATAGCAACGATACATACGTGTCGGTTCCCCGTCTGTCACTGGGATCAAGCACCGTAAGATCGAACCCATCACAAAGCACCTCTTCCCATGGCAAGAAAAATCGATCTAGTTGGGCTAACTAAACCAAAGATTCGAAGAAGAAATACGAGGCTATAAGAAATCATGCATATAAGAGATCAAAAGACTCAAATAACTTTCATGGATAAAAACATAGATCTGATCATAAATTCAAAGTTCATCGGATCCCAACAAACACACCGCAAAAAGAATTACATCAAATAGATCTCCAAGAGACCATTGTATTGAGAATCAAAAGAGAGAGAGAGGGAGCCATTTAGCAACTAACTACGGACCCGTAGGTCTACAATGAACTACTCACGCATCATCGGAGAGGCACCAATGAGGATGATGAACCCCTCCGTGATGGTGTCTAGATTGGATTTGTGGTTTCTGGAACTTGCTGTGGCTGGAATTGATTTTTGTCGACTCCCCTAGGGTTTCTGGAATATTGGGGTATTTATAGAGCAAAGAGGCGGTGCGGGAGGCGGCCGAGGTGGGCACAACCCACCTGGGCGCGCCTGGGCCCCCAGGCGCGCCCTGGTGGGTTGTACTCCCCTTGGAGCCCCCCTCAGGTACTTTCTTGGCCCAACTTGTGTCTTCTGGTCCAGAAAAAATCACCAAAAAGTTTTGCTGCGTTTGGACTTCGTTTGGTATTGATTTCCTGCGAAGTAAAAAACAAGCAAAAAAACAGCAACTGGCACTGGGCAATATGTCAATAGGTTAGTCCCAAAAAATGATATAAAGTTGCTATAAAATGATTGTAAAACATCCAAAAATGATAATATAACAGCATGGAACAATAAAAAATTATAGATACGTTGGAGACGTATCACTGCTACGGGCTTCTAGCAAGAACCGTTCTTACCTACGCAAAAACCACAACGGTGATTCATCAAGTTTGCTGTTTTAACCTTCTTCAAGGACCGGCCGCAGTCAAATTCGATTCAACTAAATTAGGAGAAACAGACACCCGCCAGCCACCTTTATGCAAAACAAGTTGCATGTCTATCGGTGGAACCGGTCTCATATGCGTGGACATGTAAGGTTGGTCCGGGCTGCTTCATCCCACAATACCGCCGAATCAAAATAAGATGTCGGTGGTAAGAAGTTTGGCTATCACCACCCACAACTCTTTGTGTTCTACTCATGCATATCATCTACGCATAGACCTGGCTCTGATACCACTGTTGGGAAAGGTTGCATGGAAAACAAAAAAAATTCTACGCACACGCAAGATCTATCCATGGAGATGCATAGCAACGAGAGAGGAGAGTGTGTCTACGTACCCTCGTGGACCGAAAGCGGAAGCTTTTATTAACGCGGTTGATGTAGTCGAACTTCTTCGCGCTCCAACCGATCGAGTACCGAACGTACGGCACCTCCGCGTTCAGCACACGTTCAGCTCGATGACGTCCTCCAACTTCTTGATCCAGCAAGACGGCAAGGTAGTGGATGAGTTTCGGCAGCACGATGGCGTGGTGACGGTGATGGTGAAGCTATCTCCACAGGGCTTCACCTAAGCACTACGAAAATATGACCGGGGGTGTAAACGGTGGAGGGGGGTGGGGGCGCCGCACACGGCTAAGCAATTGTTGTGGTTGTGCTAGGCACCCCCTTCCCACATATATATAGGTGGGGGAGGAGGGAGCTGCTAGGAGGTGCCCCCAAGTAGGCCGAATACTACTTGGGGTCCTCCCCAAGTGCCGCCCCCCTTTCCTTATTGGAGTGCTGGAGGAAGGAAGGAGGAGGTGGCGCCCCCCTTTCCTTTCTCTCTTGAAGAGGGAAAGGCAGGAGGGGCCACCCCTCCCCTTTCCTTCCCCTAGGGCCGTCCGGCCATGTAGAGGGGCGCACCAGCCCCCTAGTGGGCTGGTCTGTTCCCCCTTTTGGCCCATTAGGACCATACACTTACCGGGGGTGTCCGAAACCTCTTCTCGTGACCCGATGACTACCCGGTGCACTCCGAAACTCTTCCGGTGTCCGAATACCATCGTCCTATATATCAATCTTTACCTCTCGACTATTTCGAGACTCCTCGTCATGTCCGTGATCTCATCCGGGACTACGAACAACATTCGGTCACCAAATCATATAACACTATATCGTCAACGAACGTTAAGCGTGCGGACCTTACGGGTTCGAGAACTATGTAGACATGACCGAGACACCTCTCCGGTCAATAACCAATAGCGGAACCTGGATGCCCATATTGGCTCCTACATATTATACGAAGATCTTTATCGGTCGAACCTTATGACAACATACGTAATTACCTTTGTCCATCAGTATGTTACTTGCCTGAGATTCGATCATCGGTATCTTCATACCTAGTTCAATCTCATTACCGGCAAGTCTCTTTACTCGTTCCGTAATACATCATCTTGCTACTAACACCTTAGTCACTTTGCTTGCAAGGCTTCTTATGATGTGTATTACCAAGAGGGCCCAGAGATACCTCTCCGATACTCGGAGTGACAAATGCTAATCTCTATCTATGCCAACTCAAAAAACAACTTCGGAGATACCCGTAGAGCATCTTTATGATCACCCAGTTACGTTGTGACGTTTGATAGCACACAAGGTATTCCTCCAGTATCCGAGAGTTGCATAATCTCATAGTCAAAGGAATATGTATTTGTCATCAAGAAAGCAATAGCAATAAACTGAACGATCAATATGCTAAGCTAACCGATGGGTCTTGTCCATCACATCATTCTCCTAATAATGTGATTCCGTTATCAAATGACAACTATGTCTATGGTTAGGAAAACTTAACCATCTTTGATTAACGAGCTAGTCTAGAAGAGGCTTACTAGGGACACGGTATTTGTTTATGTATTCACACATGTATTTAAGTTTCCGATCAATACAATTCTAGCATGAATAATAAACCTTTATCATGAATAAGGAAATATAAAATAACAACTTTATTATTGCCTCTAGGGCATATTTCCTTCAGAGGGAGCAATTTCATGAAACTTTTTATAATCTTCTGACATGTCTGTCTTGTCCTCCACTCCCACAATGTTTCTTTTCCCTGAAAGAACTATGTGGCGCTTTGGCTCATCGTATGATGTATTCGCTTCCTTATCTTTTCTTTTTCTCGGCTTGGTAGACATGTCTTCACATAGAAAACATGCGCCACATCATTGGCTAGGACGAATGGTTCGCCTGTGTACCCAAGATTGTTGAGATCCACTGTTGTCATTCCGTACGGCGGGTCTTCCTTTACGCCGCCTTCTATCATATTGAATCATTTGCACCGAAATAAAGGGACCTTCAATTCATGTCCATAGTCAAGTTCCCATATCTCCTCTATGTAATCATAATATGTGTCCTTTGGCCTATTGGTGTTTGCTGCATCAAAGCAAACACCACTATTTTGGTTCGTGCTCTTTTTATCTTGGGCGATCATGTAAAATGTATTCTCATTTATCTCGTACCCTTTGAAAGTCAATATAGTCGAAGATGGTAACTTGGCCAGCAAGTACAGCTCATCTGCAACAGTGTCGTCATGCATGAGATGTGTCTAGAACCAACCGCCGAAAGTCCCCGTGTGTTCACGTGTAATCCAGTCGACAGACTGCTCCGGGTGTTTGGAGCATAGAATATTCTTGTGTTCCTTGATATACGGAGACACCAAGGCGGAATTTTGTAGAACTGTGTAGTGTGCTCGCGCCCAAGAATGCCCATCCATACATATTACTTGGTCCTTTCCTAGCGTGCCTTTTCCACCCAATCTGCCCTCATGCCGCGATTCGGGAACACCAATCGGCTTAAGGTCAGGAATAAAGTCAACACAAAACTCAATGACCTCCTCTGTTTCATGGCCCTAGGAGATGCTTCCTTCTGGCCTAGCACGGTTATGAACATATTTCTTTAAGACTCCCATGAACCTCTCAAAGGGGAACATATTGTGTAGAAATACAAAACCCAGAATGGCAATCTCGTCGACTAGGTGAACTAGGGCGTGTGTCATGATATTCAAGAAGGATGGTGGGAACACCACCTCGAAACTGACAAGACATTGCACCGAATCATTCTGTAACCTTGGTAAGATTTCTGGATCGATTACCTTCTGAGAGATTGCATTGAGGAATGCACATAGCTTCACAATGACTAATCGAACGTTGTCCGGTAGAAGCCCCGTCAATTCAACCGGAAGCAATTACGTCATAATCACGTGGCAGTCATGAGACTTTAGGTTCTGGAACTATTTCTCTGCCATATTTATTATTCCCTTTATATTCGACGAGAAGCTAGACGGTACCTTCATACTGAGCAGGCATTCAAAGAAGATTTCCTTCTCTTCTTTGGTAAGAGCGTAGCTGGCATGACCCTGATACTGCTTTGGATGCATGTCGTCTTTTTCGTGCATACGTTGCTGGTCCTCCCGTGCCTCCGGTGTATCTTTTGTCTTCCCAAACAATCCCAAGAAGCCTAGCAGGTTCACGTAAAGATTCTTCGTCACGTGCATCACGTCGATTGCAGAGCGGACCTCTAGGTCTTTCCAATAGGGTAGGTCCCAAAATATAGATTTCTTCTTCCACATGGGTCCGTGTCCGTCAGCGTCATTCAGAACAGATTGTCCACGAGGACCCTTTCCAAATATTACTATTAAATCCTTGACCATATCAAGTATATCACGGCCAGTACAGTGGCGAGGCTTCTTCCGGTGATCTGCCTCACCTTTGAAATGCTTGCATTTCTTTCTTAAGAGATGCTTGGTCGGAAGAAATCGACGATGTCCTAGGTACATATTATTCTTACATTTATCCAAATATATACTTTCGGTATCATCTAAATAGTGCGTGCATGCGTGGTTTCCCTTATTTGTCTGTCCTGAAAGGTTACTAAGAGCAGGCCAATCATTGATGGTTACAAACAGCAACGCTCGTAGGTCAAATTCCTACTTTTTGTGCTCATCCCACACACATACACCTTTTTTGTCGCATAGCTGTAAAAGTTCTTCAACTAACGGCATTAGGTACACATCAATGTCGTTGCCAGGTTGCTTGGGGCCTTGGATGAGCACTGGCATCATAATGAACTTCCGCTTCATGCACAACCAAGGAGGAAGGTTATAGATAAATAGAGTCATAGGCCAGGTGCTATGATTGCTGCTCTGCTCCCCAAAAGGATTAATGACATCTGCACTTAAACCAAACCATACGTTCCTTGCGTCATCTGCAAAGTCCCCCACTTTCTCTCGATTTTTCTCCACTGCGACCTGTCAGCGGGTACTCTCAACTTCCCGCCTTTCTTACGGTCTTCTTTGTGCCATCGCATCAACTTGGCATACTCTTTGTTTTGCAACAAACGTTTCAACCATGGTATTATAGGAGCATACCACATCACCTTGGCAAGAATTCTCTTATTGGGGCGCTTGCCCTCAACATCACCAGGGTCATCGCGGTTGATCTTATAGCGCAATGCACTGCATACCGGGCATGCATTAGAATTCTCGTACTCACCGCGGTACAGGATGCAGTCATTAGGGCATGCATGTATCTTCTGTACCTCTAATCCTAGAGGGCAGACAACCTTCTTTGCTTCCTACGTACTGTCGGGCAATTCGTTGTCCTTTGAAAGCATCTTCTTTAACATTATCAGTAACTTTTCAAATCCCTTGTCAGATACACCATTCTCTGCTTTCCATTGCAGCAATTCCAGTGTGGTACCCAACTTTTTCTTGTCAACTTTGCAATTTGGGTACAACAATTTCTTGTGATCCTCTAACATGCACTGCAACTTCAACTTCTCCTTTTCACTTGCGCAGTTTCTCTTTGCATCAGCAATGGCTCGACCAAGATCATCAATGGCCTCATCTGATGCCTCTTCTTCAGCTTCTTCCCCCATTGTAGTACCATCGTATTCAGGGAACCCATGGCTAGGATAGCTGTCATCATCCTCTTCTTCTTCATTCTCTTCCATTAGAACTCCTCTTTCTCCGTCCTTGGTCCAACATTTATAGCCGGACATGAAACTGGACGTAAACAGGTGGACGTGAATGGTTCTTCAATTAGAGTAATTGTGATCATTCTTACAGACACCACATGGACAACACATAAAACCATTCGGCCGCTTGTTTGCCTCAGCCGCAAGCAGAAAAGTACGCACGCCATCAATGAACTGGGGAGAGCGTCGGTCATCGTACATCCATTGCCGGCTCATCTTCATTACACAACACCGAAAAAACCAAATTAATACAAGTTCATACATAAAGTTCAAACACACTTATTCTCATAAAACAACATACAAACTATCTAGCTAAAGCATTTAAATGCAACAACAAATGCGATCAAGATCGCAACTAAGGTAACAATTGATCCAACAGCATAGTGATACCAAGCCTCTTTATTAACGACATATTTTCTAATCTTTCTAATCTTCAAGCGCATTGCATCCATCTTGATCTTGTGATCGTCGACGACATCGGCAACATACAACTCCAGTTTCGTCTTCTCTTCTTCAATTCTTTTCATTTTTTTTTCAAATACTCGTTTTCTTTTTCAACTAAATTTAACTTCTCGACAAGAGGGTTGGTTGCGATTTTTGGTTCACATACCTCCTAGATAAAAAATATCTATGTCAACTTGATGGGCATAATTGTCATAAACACGAAATGCAACAAATAGTTATAAAAGAGAATATATATACCACATCCGAATCATAAACCGGACGAGGGCCGACGGGGAAGGATATCAAAACCATGCCACTATGTATAACTAACAACCATACATGTAAGAAAATTATACAAGTAACTATCTAAATCATATAAATATGATTTTTTTTATAAAAAGGATAAGAACAAGAGGCTCACCATGGTGGTGCCGGCGACGGGACGGGACGGGCGATCGATGGTGGTTAGGATGGGGACGGTAAGGCACTAAGTAAACCACACCTACATATGCAAACTAAGAAATAATTTGAGCTCAAATTGCATATAAATCAAATAAACTCCCACATATAATTACTCGCAAACTAAAACCCACAAATCACTATACTTATAGAGCATTGCACAAGCTAATCTAGCAATGAGAGATGAAAGGACAAAGTTGCTAACCTTTGTGAACACTTGGATGGATAGGGTGCCTTCAAATCTTGACAAATCATGGCAAAAATGGAGGATGAGCTCGAGCAAGGGGAAGAACAGAGGAGAGGAAAGGAGAAAACAGAGAGAATGGGCTCGGGCTGGACGAAGGGTTTATATAGGGGCATCTTTAGTCCCGGTTGGTTATACAAACCGGGGCTAAAGGTGTACCTCTAGTCCCGGTTTGTGACACAAACCAGGACTAAAGGTGCTCATGGGGCCCCAGCCTGACGTCAGCCTGCCACAACCCCTTTAGTCCCAGTTTGTGTCACAAACCGGGACTAGAGGTACAAAATGAACCGGGACTAAAGATGCCCGTGCCCTAGCCGTTGGAACCGGGACTAATGGTCACATTAGTCCCGGACCGTAATCAAACCGGGACTAATGATGCAAACGTAAGGTCGGTTTTCTACTAGTGATGTGACCCCTGTTCTCACCCTCTCCCATGGTGGCCGCCGGTGGTCGATCGTCTCCTCCACTGCTAATTGGCATACCTCACGCGAACTGATCCTACAGTCCTGTCGCGACGAGATTACGAGGGACGGAGGGAGGAGGAGAAAGCTGCCTCATTATGGCGCCAGAAGGAATGCCGCGGAGGAAGCTGCACTCCGGTCGGCCCGGTGAGTCGTTTGTGGAGGAGACCGCCGGCGTTGAGATCTATCTAGGCGAGAAGATACAGCCGCTGATGGAAGAATTTTGGCCGAAATGAAACGAAGGCCAGGCCAACTTACGTGTAGCTTGCCCGCGCTAAAGTACGGCCCAGATGGTGACATTTCCCTTTGTTTTGTTAAGTTTGGATTTCACTTTACTCTAAAATCTCACGTATACTGGCACAACATGTGTTTCAAATGAAGCAACTCAAAGGAGCTAGCTAGTTGGATAGACGACCCTAAAAAAAACAGCTAGTTGAACAGACGCTATATGTAGCTGCAGTTATGACTATACATAGTTCAAATTGAAACGAAAACTGGTCTAAACTGCAAAGGTCTAGCAATATATATCAAGACATAGATACCATGTGGCCAAAACGAGAGAGCACAGAGCTCGATAACTGACTATAGAGCTCATGAGGTTTCGAAATATTTGATAGAACAATTAGTTTGTAACGTCTGAGTTATGGAAGGCTACAACAAGACTTAGTGGTAATTAAAATTGTGTGCTGTTTTCATACATTTTCATTCGTCTAACTCCCGGATCCTGGATTGCAATAGATGCCCATGAAACCTTGTATTAGTACTATTGTGAAAGGTTTTTTTTATGGAGAGGTCTAACCACCACGTGGAAAGATCTGATAGGCAGTAGGAGACAACGAGGTTGGGTTCTTATGTTTAACTCCAGCTTTGCCTACCTGGCGGCTTACCTGTGTCTACGGCGAGCCCCGGGGGGAGGACCGGCATCACATGTGGTCCCTCCTCCGTGATCTTCACCGACAAGCCAACATGCCGTGGGCCATTGTGGGACATTTCAATGAAGCGATGTGGAGCTTCGAGCACTTCTCCGACACACCACGCTCAACAGGTCAGATGCTTGACTTCAGAGATGTTCTTGAGGTTTGTGGCTTGGGCGACCTCGGTTTTGCAGGTCTCCCGTACACCTTTGATAATTGGCGTGGGGGACGGGAAAACGTCAAGGTCCGCCTTGACCGTGCTGTCGCTAACAATTTGTGGAGAGATATCTTCGCTCATGCGCGAGTGGAGCACCTGGTGGCGCCCAGCTCCAACCACCTGCCTATCCTGCTTCACTGTGAGCATGAGGAGCCACATCATACTATGGGTAGGAGATGCAGGCAATATGAGGTAATGTGTGAAAGGGACCCATCCCTACCTGAGGTAATTATGAATACTTGGACCGAGATGGGGTCTATGCTAAACCTTGGAGATATTGCTTCTGGTTTGGGTAACTTAATGAAAAAGCAGCAAGAGTGGAGCAGGAAAAAGTTTGGTAATGTTATAAAGGAAATTAACAAATCTTGCTCCCGCCTAGAGGAGCTTATGTCTATGAATGCAGATAGAAAGGACATATGAGAGGAGACTGACCGCATGAACGAGCTGCTTTACAGAGAGGAGATGTTATGGATGCAGCGGTCTCGGATTGCATGGTTGCGGGAAGGAGACCGCAATACTCAGTTTTTTCATCGGAAAGCGGTTTGGTGGGCGTGAAAGAACCGTATTAAGACCCTTATTGATGAGGCACGGGTTACGCACTAGGATCATGGATCCATGTCGGCCTTGGCTACGGCCTACTTCTCTAAGATTTTCACTGCTGATTCTTCTCTCTGTGCGGATCCAGTTATTAATCTGATAAAAACCCGTGTGACTGACCGCATGAACGATGGCCTGTGCACAGATTTTTCTGACAAGGAAATAGCTGATGCCCTGTTCCAGTTTGGACCACTCAAGGCACCAGGTCCGGATGGCTTCCCCGCCCGCTTCTTCCAGAGGAACTGGGCAGTTATGAGGGAGCGGGTTATTGCAGGGATGAAGTAGTTCTTCCGCACAGGGATCATGCCTGAGGGGGTGAACGACACTTCCATTGTTCTAATTCCGAATGTGGATAACCCGGAGAGGCTTACTCAGTTCCGCCCAATAAGCCTATGCAATGTCATATACAAGGTGGTGGCAAAGTGCCTGGTGAACCATCTGCGACCTATTCTGGATGATATTATCTCACCTAAGTAGAGTGCCTTTGTTCCTGGAAGGATGATCACAGATAATGCTCTAATTGCCTTTGAGTGTTTTCACTTTATTCAGTAGGAGAAGGACCCTAGCAAGAGCTTCTGTGCATACAGGTTGGATTTGTCCAAGGCTTACGACAGGGTGGACTTGATCTTCTTGGAGCGGATGATGAAAAATATGGGCTTCGCTCGCCGGTGGGTGGACTGGATTATGGCTTGCGTCACCTCGGTGAGATACTCAGTAAAATTCAATGGAACCCTCTTGGAATCATTTGCACCGTCGCGTGGGCTATGGCAAGGTGATCCATTGTTCCCATTGCTATTCATTTTTATGGCTGATGGTCTATCCGCTCTATTGAAAGTTGGGGAGGAAAAAGGTGGTTATACCCCGCTGAAAATATGTCGGAGAGCACCGGTTGTGTCTCACTTACTGTTCACAGATGACACTTTGTTGTTTCTTAAAGCGGAAGAGGACGAAGCTAAAAGCATCTAGGAAGTGCTAAACACATACGCTAATGCAACTGGGCAATATATTAATCCGGCTAAGTGTAGTGCCCTGTTTGGCACCTCATGTCCAGCGAACAAGCAAGATGTGGTCAGAGCCACGCTCCATGTAGGTACAGTCACATTCGAAGAAAAGTACCTAGGCCTCCCTATGCCAGAAGGTCGCATGTCGCGAGGTAAATTCCAGAGCTTGCAATCCCGGCTGCTGAAACGGATTATTGCGTGGGGTGACACCCTCTCTCTTGCTGGCAAGGAGATTATGATCAAGGCAATAGCTCAGGCCATCCCTCTTATATTATGGGTGTTTTGAAATTACACATGTCAGTCTGTAATGATCTGAACAGAATGGTCCGAAACTTTTGGTGGGGGGCTTCGGAAGGCAAACGGAAAACACATTGGCTAGCATGGCGAAAGATTCAAGCACAGAAAAGCAAGGGTGGATTGGGATTCAGAGATTTCCACCTTTTAAACCAGGCTCTCCTAGCGAGACAAGCCTGGCGTCTTCTAACTAATCCCAACAGCTTGTGTGCGTAGGTCCTCAAGGCGCGGTACTATCATGATGGGCGCCTCGAAGATATACGGTCTTCGCAGGGAATGCCTCTCCGACATGGCAGGCAATTCAGCATGGCCTCGAGCTCTTGAAAAAGGGCATAATATGGTGCGTCGGCGATGGGCGGAACATCCGCATATGGCGCGACCGGTGGCTACCGAGGGAGCCGTCATGCTAACCTATCACCTCGCAGGGTACATGCTGCCTGAGGAGGGTGGCGGAGCTCATAGACGGAGATGGGTCCTGGCGCGTGGACCTTCTCCGCCGATACTTCCTACTGGCGGATGTTGACGTCATCACCACCATCCGCACGTCGCCCCGCGTCCCTGACGACATTATTGCATGGGCTTCGGAGAGGAACGATATCTTCACCGTTCGATCCACCTATCGCCTAGCCATGGACGAGCACGAGCGTCCATTGGCATCCGCCATGAGCAGGGCACCGGATGGTCGTCGCGCCATCTGGAAGATCATATGGTGGTGCCCTGCTCCCCCAAAGGTACGCGTGTTCGCTTGGAGAGTCGCCACCAATTCACTTGCTACTTGGGCCAATAAAGCCCCACGACACCTTGAGCTTATTGATATCAGTTGGGAAGCGTTGCATGGAAAACAAAAAATTTCTATGCCCACACAAGATCTATCAAGGAGATGCATAGCACCGAGAGAGAAGAGTGTGTCTACGTACCCTCGTAGACCGTAAGCGGAAGCGTTTCACAACGCGGTTGATGTAGTCGAACTTCTTCGCGCTCCAACCGATCAAGTACCGAACGTACGGCACCTCTGGGTTCTGCACACGTTCATCTCGGTGACGTCCTCGCCTTCTTAATCTAGCAAGACGGACGAAGTTGTAGATGAGTTCCGTTAGCACGACGGCGTGGTGACGGTGATGGTGAAGTGATCTCCGCAGGGCTTCACCTAAGCACTACGAAAATATGACCGGGGGTGTAAACGGTGGAGGGGGACGCCGCACACGGCTAGGCAATTGTCTTAGGTGTGCTAGGCGCCCCCTCCTCATATATATAGGTGGGAGGGAGAGGGGAGAGGCCAAGGGGCGCCCCAAGTAGGTCCGAATCCTACTTGGGCTCCTGCCCTTGGCCGCGCCCCCCTGCCATGTTTGTCGGAGGGGGAAGGAAAGAGGGGGGGAGAGGGCAGGAAGTGGGAATCCTAATCCACACTTACCTTTCCCTTCTCCCATTTCCTTCTCCTCCTTACGCTGGCCCATATGGGGGGCGCACCAGCCCCTTGTGGCTGGTGCGTTTCCGCTCTTGGCCCATAAGGCCCATATCTTTTGCCGGTGTTCGGAACCCCTTCCGGTGACCCGATAAGTACCCGGTACCCCCTGAAACACTTCCGGTGTCCGAATACTATCGTCCTATATATCAATATTTACCTCTCGACCATTTCGAGACTCCTCGTCATGTCTGTGATCTCATCCGGGAGTCCGAACAACATTCGGTCACCAAATCACATAACTCATATAATACTATATCGTCATCGAACGTTAAGCGTGCGGACCCTACGGGTTCGAGAACTATGTAGACATGACCGAGACACCTCTCCGGTCAATAACCAATAGCAGAACCTGGATGCCCATTTTGGCTCCATAATATTCTACGAAGATCTTTATCGGTCGAATCGTTATGACAACATATGTAATTCCCTTTGTCCATCGGTATGTTACTTGCCCGAGATTCGATCGTCGGTATCTTCGTACCTAGTTCAATCTCGTTACGGGCAAGTCTCTTTACTCGTTCTGTAATACATCACCTCGTGACCAACTCCTTAGTCATTTGCTTGCAAGCTTATGATGTGTATTACCGAGAGGGTCAGAGATACCTCCCCGATACTCAGAGTGACAAATCCTAATCTCGATCTATGCCAACTCAACAAACACCTTCGGAGATACCTGTAGAGCATCTTTATAATCACCCAGTTACATTGTGACGTTTGATAGTGCACAAGGTATTCCTCCGGTATCTGGGAGTTGCATAATCTCATAGTCGAAGGAATAAGTATTTGACATGAAGAAAGCAATAGCAATAAAACTGAATGATCATTATGTTAAGCTAACGGATGGGTCTTGTCCATCACATCATTCTCCTAATGATGTGATCCCGTTATCACATGACAACTTATGTCCATGGTTAGGAAACCTTAACCATCTTTGATCAACGAGCTAGTCAAGTAGAGGCTCACTAGGGACACGGTGTTTGTTTATGTATTCACACATGTATTTAGGTTTCCGATCAATACAATTCTAGCATGAATAATAAACCTTTATCATGAATAAGGAAATATAAAATAACAACTTTATTATTGTTTCTAGGGCATATTTCCTTTAGTCTCCCACTTGCACTAGAGTCAATAATCCAGCTCACATCACCATGTAATTAACACCCATAGATCACATCGCCATGTGACTAACACCCGGGAGTTTACTAGAGTCAATAATCTAGTTCACATCGCCATGTGATTAACACCCAAAGAGTACTAAGGTATGATCATGTTTTGTTTGTGAGAAAGGTTTAGTCAACGGGTCTGCTACATTCAGATCCGTATGTGTTTTGCAAGTTTCTATGTCTACAATGCTCTGCATGGAGCTACTATAGCTAATTGCTCCCACTTTCAATATGTATCCAGATTGAGACTCAGAGTCATCTGAACCGGTGTTAAAGCTTGCATCGACGTAACCCTTTACGATGAACTCTTTATCACCTCCATAACCGAGAAATATTTCCTTAGTC
The DNA here is from genome assembly GCA_011799875.1 of Thinopyrum elongatum. NCBI lineage: Eukaryota > Viridiplantae > Streptophyta > Magnoliopsida > Poales > Poaceae > Thinopyrum > Thinopyrum elongatum. Next base: position 65,816,044 of record CM022303.1, read on the forward strand.
CTCTTAGGTAACTAAGGATAATTTTGACCGCTGTCTAGTGATCTACTCCTGGATCACTATTGTACCCCCTTGCCAAACTCATGGCAAGGTACACAATAGGTCTTGTACACAGTATGGCATACTTTATAGAACCTATGGCTGAGGCATAGGGAATGACTTTCATTCTCTCTCTATCTTCTGCCGTGGTCTGGTTTTGAGTCTTACTCAACTTCACACCTTGTAACACAGGCAAGAACCCTTTCTTTGACTGATCCATTTTGAACTTCTTCAAAATCTTGTCAAGGTATGTGCTTTGTGAAAGTCCTATTAAGTGTCTCGATCTATCCCTATAGATCTGGATGCCCAATATATAAGTAGCTTCACCGAGGTATTTCATTGAAAAATTCTTATTCAAGTATCCTTTTATGCTATCCAGAAATTCTATATCATTTCCAATCAACAATATGCCATCCACATATAATATCAGAAATGCTACAGAGCTCCCACTCACTTTCTTGTAAATACAGGCTTCACCGAAAGTCTGTATAAAACCATATGCTTTGATCACCTCATCAAATCATATATTCCAACTCCGACATGCTTGCACCAGTCCATAGATGGATCACTGGAGCTTGCATACTTTGTTAGCACCTTTAGGATCGACAAAACCTTCTGGTTGTATCATATACAACTCTTCTTTAAGAAAATCCATTAAGGAATGCAGTTTTGACGTCCATTTGCCAGATTTCATAATCATAAAATGTGGCAATTGCTAACATTATTCGGACGGACTTAAGCATCGCTACGGGTGAGAAAGTCTCATCGTAGTCAACCACTTGAACTTGTCGAAAACCTTTTGCGACAAGTCGAGCTTTGTAGATAGTGACATTACTATCAGCGTCAGTCTTCTTCTTGAAAATCCATTTATTCTTAATGGCTTGCCGATCATCGGGCAAGTCCACTGTGACGACCCCGGCTTAATCGTGCACTAATCATACACGCAAATGCACACGATCAAGCCTAAGGACTCACTTGAAGATATCACAACACAACTCTAAAACATAAATAAAGTCATACAAGCTTTATATTACAAGCCAGGGCCTCAAGGGCTCGAATATATAGCTCGATGGCATACAAGTGTCAGCGGAAGCATCAGATATCTGGGTACAGATATATTACAGAAATAGAGATAAGCCTTTAGGAAGGCGGGGCAAAATAAAACACTATGATCGAAAGGCGTAGGCCTCCTGCCTAGGACCCTCCAAATCCTACTCCTGGCCGTCTGTCGGCTCCTCGTAGTAGTACTCGCCCGGAGGGTAGAAGTAGTAGTCGTAGTCGTCGACGGGGGCAGCTAACTCAGGGGCTCCGTCATCTGGTTGCGTCAAGTGGATATGGGGAGAAAAAGAAAAATAAAGCATACGTGAGTACTCATCCGAAGTACTCAGCAAGCAAGGATCTACACTACATATGCAACATTTTCAAAGAAGGGCTGTATATGTGGACTGGGCTGCAGAAATACCAGAATAGAGGGGAGAGTCTAGTCCTACCGAAGACTAGCATCTTCAGCGGTCTTGCAGCATTAGAAGAGTGCAGATTAATATAATGTAAAGTAGTAGTAATGTCATCAACCTAGGCCAGAGATCCTTCCTCGACTCCCTACGAGAAAGCAATCCCAGAGCCATACTATCCATTACATCTCAAGTCACCAGTTCTAATTGTACCGATCGGGATACAACTCCGAGTGTCCGTTACCGTAGGACAGGCTATCGATAGATTAGTTCTTCCCTGCAGGGGTGCACCAACTTACCCACCACGCTCGATTAACTCCGGCCGGACATACTTTTCTGGGTCATGCCCGGCCTCGGCCAAACGATACGCCGCAACCTGACCTAGGCTTAAAAGAGAGGTCAGCACGCCGGACTAAACCTATGCCCCCAGGGGTCTTGGGCCATCGCCCCGGGAACTCCTGCACGTTACGGGGCCATCGAGAGCAGACCTAGCAACCCCTTATACAAGCGCGGTTGCGTTACCAGTCCAACTCGGCGTGCGCCGCTCCTTACTGACGTCAAATAAGCTTCGGCTGATGTATACGATGCAGAACGCCCATACTATGCCCACATGATGGTTAGTGCTATCAGGCCAGAGGCCCCTCGGATCAAATATCCAAACCGTTAGTGTGTTGGTAGTGCGGTAACGAGCAGAGACTCCCGAAAGATGTGACCCTGTCGCCCCGTCTCGAGGACTTGCGGCAAGGGCTAGGAATGCCCGGCCACGCCTCGTGTTCAAATCTCGGGCACCATCCAGGTCCACCCGACTCTCGCAAGACCGTCGGGAACTCAGGTCCACCTCTACGGGGTGGTACCACCTGTCCCTCCAATCATGCAGTATAAGTAACTCTCACGGGTACCCCTTAGGGCCGACCCGTCTTTATCCAGAATAATCAATATCAGCAGTAATCTAAAGGCATTCGTGTGGCTACCACATCAATAAGGAATCCAAGGCATCACCCTCGTTGGATTCCCACCTGACGTAAACTTCAAGGTGAACTAAAGAGGTATGACCCTCGAGGTCCACTCTTGAGCCGTTGCACGATGATGTCGTTATCGGGGGTGGTGTAGGAGGAATCACCCTCGCTTACCATGACCGAATAACTAACCTACAAGGTTATCATCAGAAGTGCTGACGAGGTATCACACTCGGCACTCGATATTAACCCAGTAGTGTCGAGCAGTTAAGGGGGAAGTGACGTGCAATGTCGGGGCCTGGTCTTCGATCCCGTTGATCGGGTCTTCTGAGAATCCAGCGGGGCAGTCGGGATAAAGTGGGGTCTCTGACAGGTCTCTACCCAGCCTATACTAAACAGTTTAGGATAACAGGTAGGTATCAAAAGCAGGTTACAATTAAACAGGCTATGCAGCAGATATAGGATAACAGTAGCAGCAACAACTTCTAATGCAAGCATAAGAGAGAGAAGAGTAGGCGATTTCGGAATGCTCAAAAGGGGGGGTGCTTGCTTGGTTGCTCAGCGGCAAGGGCAAGATCGTCAACTGCGTCGTCGGGCTCCTGAGCTGCGTCGGTCTCGGGAGCGACGTCGACGTCGGGGTCTACCGAGAGAGAAGAGGGGGAAGAAACATATAAATGCATAGCAAACAATGCAACACAGGGTATGCTATGCTAGGATGCAGTGCAGGGTTGCCTACAGATGCACCTAAGTCATTTTAGTTATTTTAGGATTAACGCGGGATTTATTATCCGGTGTATAAGCACTATTCATCTACCGGATATGGCCTCGAAGTTGCGGTTTCACCTACGTAGGGAGTTCCGGCATCAAAACAGACGACACGATCAGATTCGTCTCGTCGTTCTGAGCAACTTTCATGTATTAAGTTTTTCGATCTGAGCTATGGTTTAAAAATTATTAATTTTTGAAGTTTAAATGATTTTCTGGAATTATTTTTATTAACAGAAATGATTTATGATGTCAGTATGACTAGGTGATGATGTCAGCAGTCAACAGCCTCGCTGACCAGGGTCAAACCTGACATGTGGGTCCAGTGGGACCCACATGTCAGCCTCTGTTAGCCTAACATAATTTGATTAAAACTAATCAGAGGTTAATTATCCACTGGGTCCCACATGTCAGTGCCTCATTAACTAACTAATGAACTTTTATTTATAAAAATGTTTTAATTAATTTAATTATACGGTGGGGCCCGTATGTCAGTGACTAGGCTGCCCAGTCAGCACAGTTGACTAGGTCAACCAGTCAACTGGGGCCCCCAGGGCCCACGATCAGTGGTTCAGGGGTGGGACCCACTCATGCCATGTCGGCGACGTCGCCGGAGTTGCTCCGGCGACCGAAATCGCGGCGGCCGATCGCTGGAGCGCGTCGGAATTGCGCTGCGGGGCACCGTTTCACGCGCGGTTTGCTGCGTTCGAATGCTGGAAGAGCGCCGCGTTGAGTGGTGACCTTGGACCGACTGGAGATGGCTGGAAATGGCGCCGGCGATGAGCCAAAACGGCGCCGGAGTTCGGGCCTCATCGGGTTCGACGCTACACGGCGCGGGGAGGGGTGCTAGGGGTCTCGCTGGACTCGCACGAGCTCCAGGAGCTCGATGCTGGGTCCGGTTGCGCGTGACGGCGACGCTGGCCACGGCAACGAGCTCGTCGGCGGCCGCGGGTTTGGGCATTCACGGTGCGGCGAGCTACGGACGCGGCAGGATAAGGGAGAAGAGGGAGTGGGTGTCGGAGCTCACCGAGCGGCACGCCGAAGGCCCTCGAAAGGTTAGTAGCAGCAGGACGTCGCTGGGGAAGAAGGGGATCGCCGGCGGCAGCAGCAAAGGGGGCGGCTCGATCCGCGCGTTGCGGGGCTCCCCGGCTCCCGTTCGTGGTCGGAGACGATGCAATCGACGACGGCGGAGCTGATGGGCTTGGTGACGAGGCGAGGCGACGGCGGTGGCTACGCAAACGGCGGAGGGGCGGCGATGGTTGCTCTCGGGCAACGCGAGTAGAGGGAGAGAGAGAGCGTGCTAGCGAGGGGAGAGAGGGAAGAATGGTCGAGGAGGACAAGGGGAGGTGGATGGGGTGCGTCCTTATCCTCGCGGGCGTCGGTGGCTGTCGGTGGCGTCGGCGTGTCGACGCCGCGCCGGCGCGCGCGCGCTCGGCCAAGGTGCGGCCGACACGACGAAGGAAAGAGAGGGATTTGGGCCAGGTGGGCTGGTTTTCGGGGCACTGTGCACTTAGGCCCAGTGCACAGTGCCTCGTTTTATTTTTCTTATTTTCTGTTTTGCCTTTTCTTTATTTATTTTCTGTTTTGTAATTGTTAGACCACTTCTGCTATTTTGTAAAATGTGGAACTTGGCCCAAATATTACAGCGCATTATTACCTCTCACCAGAAACTTGTTTGGATAAAGTAAGATTTTATTTGCATTTGATTTAATTATAAATGATTTAAATAGTGTTGTTTTGGTGCTATTTCATGTAGTTTGGGTCATTTAGCTAATCCAAGTATCATTGATAATATTTTTATAAATGCTTCTGGAATATTTGCTATTTTGTGAACATTTTGCCAATAGTGTTTGAGCAAATTTATTTTGCACTTTTGAATTTGAGTTGATTTTCAGAATAGAATTTGAGTTGAATTCTTAACCAAAGTGATTAGGCACTGCAAATTGAGATGACTTGGCATACATAGCAGAGTGTCATAGTGACTATTACACAGGGGTGTTACATCCACCAAAGTCCACACTTTGTTCTCATACATGGATCCTATCTCAGATTTCATGGCCTCAAGCCATTTGTCGGAATCTGGGCTTATCATAGCTTCTTCATAGTTCGTAGGTTCGCCATGATCTTATAACATGACTTTCAGGACAGGATTACCATACCACTCTGGTGCGGAACGTGTTCTGGTCGACCTACGAAGTTCTGTAGTAACTTGATCTGAAGTTTCATGATCATCATCATTAGCTTCCTCTCTGGTTGGTCTAGGCATCACGGGAACTGTTTTCTGTGATGTGCTACTCTCCAACTTGAGAGAAGGTACAATTACCTCATCAAGTTCTACTTTTCTCCCACTCACTTCTTTCGAGAGAAACTCCTTCTCTAGAAAGGACCCAAACTTCGCAATAAAGACCTTGCCTTCGGATCTGTGGTAGAAGGTGTACCTGATTGTTTCCTTAGGGTATCCTATGAAGACGCACTTCTTCGATTTAGGTTCGAGTTTATCAGGCTGAAGCCTTTTGACATAAGCGTCGCATCCCCAAACTTTTAAGAAATGACAGCTTAGGTTTCTTGCCAAACCACAGTTCATACGATGTCATCTCAACGGATTTAGACAGTGCCCTATTTAACGTCAATGCAGCTGTCTCTAATGCATAACCCTAAAACGATAGTGGTAAATCGGTAAGAGACATCATAGATCGCACCATATCTAATAAAGTACGGTTACGACATTCGGACACACCATTACGCTGTGGTGTTCCAGGTGGCGTGAGTTGTGAAACTATTCCACATTGTTTTAAATGAAGGCCAAACTCGTAACTCAAATATTCGCTTCCACGATCAGATCGTATAAACTTTATTTTCTTATTACGATGATTCTCCACTTCACTCTGAAATTCTTTGAACTTTTCAAATGTTTCAGACTTGTGTTTCAGCAAGTAGATATATCCATACGTACTCAAATCATCTGTGAAGGTCAGAAAATAACGATACCAGCCACGTGCTTCAACACTCATCGGACCGCATACATCGGTATGTATTATTTCCAATAAGTCATTAGCTCGCTCCATTGTTCCGGAGAACGGAGTTTTAGTCATCTTGCCCATGAGGCATGGTTCGCAAGTATCAAATGATTCATAATCACGAGTCCAAAAGTCCATCTGTATGGAGTTTCTTCATGCGTTTTGCACCAACATGACCTAAACAGCAGTGCCATAAATATGTTGTACTATCATTATCAACTTTGCATCCTTTGGCATCAATATTATGAATATGTGTATCACTACGATCGAGATTCAATAAACCATTTACATTGGGTGTATGACCATAGAAGGTTTTATTCATGTAAACAGAACAACAATTATTCTCTGACTTAAATGAATAACCGTATCGCAATAAACATGATCCAATCATATTCATTTTCAACGCAAACACCAAATAACATTTATTTAGGTCTAACACTAATCCCGAAGGTAGAGGGAGTGTGTGATGGTGATCTTATCAACCTTGGAATCACTTCCAACACACATCGTCACCTTGCCATTAACTAGTCTCTGTTCATTTTGCAACTCCTGTTTCGAGTTACTAATCTTAGCAACTGAACCGGTATCAAATACCCAGGAGCTACTATGAACACTAGTAAAGTACACATCAATAACATGTTTATCAAATATACATTTGTTCACTTTGCCATCCTTCTTATCCGCCAAGTATTTGGGGCAGTTCCACTTCTAGTGACTATTCCCTTTGCAATAGAAGCACTCAGTTTCAGGCTTAGGTCCAGCTTTAGGCTTCTTCACGGGAGCGGCAACTTGTTTGCCATTCTTCTTGAAGTTCCATTTCTTTCCCTTGCCCTTTTTCGTGAAACTAGTGGTCTTGTTAACCATCAACACTTGATGCTCTTTCTTGATTTCTACCTTCGCCGATTTCAGCATCGTGAAGAGCTCGGGAATCATTTTCGTCATCCCTTACATATTATAGTTCATCACGAAGTTCTAGTAGCTTGGTGATAGTGACTAGAGAACTCTGTCAATCACTATCTTATCTGGAAGATTAACTCCCACTTGATTCAAGCGATTGTAGTACCCAGACATTCTGAGCACATGCTCACTGGCTGAGCTATTCTCCTCCATCTTGTAGGCAAAGTACTTATCAGAGGTCTGATACCTCACGACATGGGCATGAGTCTGAAATACCAATTTCAGCTCTTTGGCACATCTCATATGCTCCGTGGCGTTCAAAATGTTTTTCAAGTCCCGGTTCTAAGTCGTAAAGCATGGCGCACTAAACTATCAAATAGTCATCATACCGAGCTTGTCAAACGTTCATAACGTCTGCATCTGCTCCTATAATAAGTCTGTCACCTAGCGGTGCATCAAGGACATAATTCTTCTGTGTAGCAATGAGGATAATCCTCAAATCACGGACCCAGTCCGCATCATTGCTACTATAATCTTTCAACTTATTTTTCTCTAGGAACATATCAAAAATAAGGGAGCTATATCGCGAGCTATTGATCTACAATATAGATTTGCAAATACTATCAGGACTAAGTTCATGATAAATTAAGTTCAATTAATCAAATTACTAATGAACTCCCACTTAAATCAACATCCTTCAAGTTGTCTAAGTGATACATAATTCATATCAACTAACCCATGTCCGATCATCACGTGAGATGGGGTAGTCATCAATGGTGAACATATCTATGTTGATCATATCTACTATATGACTCATGTTCGACCTTTCGGTCTCCAGTGTTCCAAGGCCATGTCTGTACATGCTAGGCTCGTGAAGTTTAACCCAAGTATTCCACGTGTGTAAATCTGGTTTACACCCGTTGTATGTGAACGTAGAGTCTATCACACCCGATCATCACGTGGTGTCTCGAAACGATGAACTGTAGCAATGGTGCATACTCAGGGAGAACACTTTTACCTTGAAATTTAGTGAAGGGATCATCTTATAATGCTACCGCCGTACTTAGCAAAATAGGATGCATAAAAGATAAACATCACCTGCAATCAAAATATGTGACATGATATAGCCATCATCATCTCGTGCTTTTGATCTCCATCTCCAAAGCATCGTCATGATCTCCATCGTCACCGGCTCGACACCTTGATCTCCATCGTTGCGTCGTGGTCGTCTCGCCAACTACTGCTTCTTCAACTATAGCTAATGCATAGCGATAAAGTAAAGCAATTACATGGCATTTGCATTTCATACAATAAAGAGACAACCATAAGGCTCTTGCCGGTTGCCAACAAATTACAAACATGATCATCTCATACAATAACGTATATCACATCATGTCTTGACCATATCACATCACAACATGCCCTCCAAAAACAAGTTAGACGTCCTCTACTTTGTTGTCGCAAGTTTTACGTGGCTGCTACGGGCTTCTAGCAAGAACCGTTCTTACCTACGGCAAAGACCACAACGGTGATTTATCAAGTATGTTGTTTTAACCTTCTTCAAGGAACGGCCGCAGTCAAATTCGATTCAACTAATGTAGGAGAAACAGACACCCGCCAACCATCTTTATGCAAAACTAGTTGCATGTCAGTCAGTGGAACCGGTATCATATGCATGGACATGTAAGGTTGGTCCAGGCCGCTTCATCCCACAATACCGCCGAATCAAAATAAGACGTTGGTGGTAAGCAGTATGACTATCACCGCCCACAACTCTTTGTGTTCTACTCGTGCATATCATCTACGCATAGACCTGGCTCGGATGCCACTGTTGGGAAACCTTGCATGGAAAACAAAAATTTTCTACGCCCACGCAAGATCTATCAAGGAGATGGATAGCAACGAGAGGGAAGAGTGTGTCTACGTACCCTCGTAGACCATAAGCAGAAGCGTTTCACAACGCGGTTGATGTAGTCGAACTTCTTCGCGCTCAAACCGATCAAGTACCGAACGTACGACACCTTCGAGTTCTGCACATGTTCAGCTTGGTAACGTCCTCGCCTTCTTGATCCGGCAAGACGGGCGAAGTGGTAGATGAGTTCCGTTAGCACGACGGCGTGGTGATGGTGATGGTGAAGTGATCTTCGCATGGCTTCGCCTAAGCACTACGGAAATATGACCGGGGGTGTAAACGGTGGAGGGGGGCGCCGCACACGGGTGGGCAATTGTCTTAGGTGTGCTAGGCGCCCCCGTCGTCATATATATAGGTGGGAGGGAGAGGTGAGAGGCCAAGGGGCGCCCCAAGTAGGTCCGAATCCTACTTGGGCTCCTGCCGTTGGCCGCACCCCCCTGCCATGTTTGTCGGAGGGGGAAGGAAAGAAGGGGGGAGAGGGAAGGAAGTGGGAATCCTAATCCACACTTACCTTTCCCTTCTCCCCTTTCCTTCTCCTCCTTAGGCCGGCCCATATGGGGGGCACACCAGCCCCTTGTGGCTGGTGCATTTCCCCTCTTGGCCCATAAGGCCCATATCTTTTGCTGGGGGGTGTCCGAAACCCCTTCCGGTGACCCGATAAGTACACGGTACCCCCCGAAACACTTCCGGTGTCCGAATACTATCGTCCTATATATCAATATTTACCTCTCGACCATTTCGAGACTCCTCGTCATGTCCGTGATCTCATCCGGGACTCCGAACAACATTCTGTCACCAAATCACATAACTTATATAATACTATATCGTCATCGAACGTTAAGCCTGCGGACCCTACGGGTTCGAGAATTATGTAGACATGACCGAGACACCTCTCCGGTCAATAACCAATAGTGGAACCTGGATGCCCATTTTGGCTCCTACATATTCTACGAAGATCTTTATCGGTCGAACCGTTATGACAACATACGTAATTCCCTTTGTCCATCGGTATGTTACTTGCCCGAGATTCGATCGTCGATATCTTCATACCTAGTTCAATATCGTTACTGACAAGTCTCTTTACTCATTCCGTAATACATCACGCCGTGACCAACTCCTTAGTCGTTTGCTTGCAAGCTTATGATGTGTATTACCGAGAGGGCCCAGAGATACCTCCCCGATACTCGGAGTGACAAATCCTAATCTCGATCTATGCCAACTCAACAAACACCTTCGGAGATACCTGTAGAGCATCTTTATAATCTCCCAGTTACATTATGACGTTTGATAGCACACAAGGTATTCCTCTGGTATCCGGGAGTTGCATAATCTCATAGTCGAAGGAATAAGTATTTGACATGAAGAAAGCAATAGCAATAAAACTGAACTATCATTATGTTAAGCTAACGGATGGGTCTTGTCCATCACATCATTCTCCTAATGATGTGATCCCGTTATCAAATGACAACTTATGTCCATGGTTAGGAAACCTTAACTATCTTTGATCAACGAGCTAGTCAAGTGGAGGCTCACTAGGGACACAGTGTTTGTTTATGTATTCACACATGTATTTAGGTTTCGATCAATACAATTCTAGCATGAATAATAAACCTTTATCATGAATAAGGAAATATAAAATAACAACTTTATTATTGCCTCTAGGGCATATTTCCTTCAATATCTGCCCCCTTTGTTGTGTGGAACGCGATGATGGATTCCATGCGTTGTGCAGGTGCCCCCTGGAAAGAGAGCTCTGGCGTGCTATGGCCTTGGCCTGGAATATTCCCAAGGTGGAGTCCGTCCATAACACAGGTCCAGAGTGGATATATTCACTGTTGGACCCATTGGATGACTCGGCAAGACTGGTGGTGCTTATGACCATGTGGAGAATATGGCATGTCCGCAATGAGATCACAGACGACAAGGTGCCACCCAAAGTTGAGGCATCTGGGCATTTTTTGCAGGGTATATTAATTCGCTTATCTGCATTCAACAACACCCCAATGATGACCTAGAGAAAGGAAAGATGGTGGTCTTGGCCTCACCATTGCGCGCCATACCAAGCACGGTGCCCAAGGTGCGCGCGCACTGGGTATCCCCCGAGCCAGGTTGGGCAAAGCTGAACACAGACGGAAGCTACATCGCGGCTACAAGTGCAGCGGGAGGAGGTATGATCCTGCGTGATGATAGAGGTGAGATCATCTACAGTGCATGTAGGGAACTCCGCAAATGTGATAATGCCCTGGAGGCGAAGTTAGCATCATGCAGAGAAGGGTTGGCGTTGGCTGTGCATCGTACCACCTTACCTATTTTGGTTGAGATTGATAGTGCGGAGGCGGTGTCCATATGATCGCAGGACGTGAGGCGGACAAATCAGTGCATCGTGCACTCATAGAGGAGATCCGTAGGTTGGCTGATCTTGTGGCTAGAGAGATTTCTTTTATACATTGTAGCCGCTCTCCGAACATTGTTAGTCATGAGCTGGCCGCTTATGGCCGTAGTACGCCATGCACCGCAGTTTGGCTCGGTGCCGGGATGGACTTCATTGTAAAACTGGCTTTGGCTTGAGGCTTCCTTGACTAATTAAATTCTATTTTTTCCCGCAAAAAAAAAGAGGTAGTTTTGTCTACAGTACAAAATTCCAATGGTGTCTGATCTTGACAAAATTGGCAGCCACGTGTGGGGCATCTCTTATATTTATATATTTGTGTGTCTGTTTTTTCTGAACACGGTACACGTAGATGTTCGTACATACGCACGCGCACACGAGAAACGTTGTATTTGGTGACCTCCTTTCATTCTGGTAGTTTTGTCTACAGTACAAAATTCCAATCGTGTCCGATCTTGACAAAACTGGCAGCCACGTGTGGGCCATCTCTTATATTTACTAGGAAATATGCCCGTGCGTTGCAACGGGAGAAAAATAATCAGATTATGCAGATGTGGTAGAGATAAAAAAAAGGTCTGAATCAAATGTCAGGACGAGATAAGGACTTTTAAAATGTCATTTCATAAACTATGCTTGAATGTCATGATGAGATACGGGACTTTTAAAAAGTTATTTTAAAAATTAAAAATGTGATTGCCTTATAACGACTTGATTTTCTAAGGCACCACGATGACATATTTTTTGGCTGAGCAAACTGCATTGACGGACCATGCCTGAGCTAGACTGGTGAATGATGTGTCTCGCCTTGGCCTAGCGTTGCGGTGTTTTCCATAACCAGTAAAACTATAGTATCAAAATAAACATAGTTGTGTATGGAGGCGAATTAACATCTAGTCATTTTTATATAGTTTAGAAAAACGAACCCATAGGAAGTTGTGTGAATTTTGTGGGCTCAGCGCTGCTCAGAACAAGGAAACGTTTCACTTAGCCTCGTGCGAGAGACTACGTAAAATCGTAAAAATGGCCTCTACAGAGCCCCTAATAAAACCTCTACATAAGTGATGGTTTGTTTTTTTTCGTTATTTATGGAACTGTGTCAAATTTTTCAGTTTTTTTTAAAATTTCATGGACATTTTTTAAAATTACCGAACATCTTTTGAATACACGATAATTTCTTAAAAATCATGAACATCTTTTGTTTCACAAACATTTTTTGAAGTAAATATTTTTTTAATAATATGCGAACAGTTTTTTGAAATCACGAACATTTTATGATTTCTCGATATATTTTTTCAAAACATGCAAATTTTATAAATTTGTATTTTTTGGAAATCCTGAATTGATTTAAAGAATGAAAAAACAGAAATGATAAAGAAAAGGTAAAAATTGAAATAAAAAAACAGGGGCGTCACGACTGGCAAATGGGCCAGCCCATTACCGCATGTGGGGAGTAGGAGGCCTTAACCACTATGCTGCTTGCATGCTCGTGGCATATGAGTATATCATTGTAAAAGTAACGAACCTGACGGCGTTTTTGAAAAAAAAATCGTTTTTATCCACTTATAGTTGCATGGTGGGTAATTATTAACAACTTTGAGGCCAATTTTCATGACGGACGACCAGAAGCAATAGCTCTTTTATTAGTAGGTAGAGATATATTTGTGCGTCCGAATTTTCTTAACACGGTACACGCAGACGTTCGTATATACGCACGCGCACACAAGAAACGTTGTATTTGGTGACCTCCTGTCATTGAGGTAGTTTTGTCTACAGTACAAAATTCCAATCGTGTCTGATCTTAACAAAACGGGCAGCCACATATGGGCCATCTCTTATATTTATATATTTGTGTGTCTGATTTTTTTTAACACGGTAGAGTAGACGCTCACAAATACGCACATACAGTGACGAATCTAGCATGACAATGGACGGTAAGCTCAAAAGATCAATTTACTAAACTTAATTAGCAAATGCATTGCAATTATTCTATTTAAAGCACCTTGATATAATTGTCATGTGTTATATTTAGCTGACATGGAATTTTGGAGGGTAGGCTTGAGCCTATTGAAGCCCCCTAGTAGAAACGCCATTGCGTACGTACACTCAGTGGTGGAGGGCCGAACTTTTTTGGGGTGGGGTGAACTCTAAGCCATAAAAATTTGACGCAAAAACCAAAAGAACTATTAAGCAAAATAAAATTGATGCAAAACCAACATAGATAATACTCACAACAGTGCACACGAGTTTCATACTTGAATAGTGATTCTTTGTTGCGACTGCATCTAACATTCTTAAGAAGTTGCTCCTCACTTCTAGCTATTCTCTCACCATGCACACTGTCCACATCAGCTTTTATGCCACGTCATCGTTCAGTTTGCAAAATCAGCTAATCATTCTTATTCCCCTACGGTCATGCGTTGAAAAGAAAAACTGTATTTTCCCTCTACCACAGCAGCCGCTCATCCCAGGGATTTCAATCCATCCCGCACGGCCGGCCGCCCCAACAAATCTGCAGCGCCGGGCTACACTCCCCCCTCCGATCTCATCGCTTGCGCCCACGGTGACTTCGCCTCCACCATGACACCACCGGAGCGCCTCCCATCCGGCGCACTTCCTCCTCTCCTCCCTCCGGTCTCCTCCTCCTCCCTCGCTGTGCCCAGCCATGATGCCTCCGCCGCGCCACAGGCAGAGTGCCGGCTGTCCGCCGCGCTTCCCCCTCTCCCTCATCCGGTCACCTCCTCCCGCTGCGCGCTGCGCCCACGGCGCCCACGCATCCACCGTGCCCCCCATGCGCGCCGCCACCCCTGTTCGCCTCCTCCGCCACCAGACTGACTCCCGGTCCCAACTTCAAGCCGCCGCCGCTGCTCACCGCGCCATTAGCCGCTCCCGTCGCTCGCGTATCGCCCCGGCTGTCCGCCAAGCTTCCTTCCCTCCCTCCTCCGGTCACCTCCTCCCGCTGCGCGCTGCGCCGATCCCTTCGCTCGCGTATCGACCGCAGTTGGGACGCGGGTTGTCCGCCATGGTCACCGTCTACCCAGAATGGACCATCTGTACATCGTTCCTCTGCTCCGCGGCGTCGATGGCGAGGAGCCCGATTCAAAGGTGAGGTGAGCACAGCCGCATTTACTTCACTGCTGCTCGCTAGGCTTCTGAAGCTGTAGGTCCTTAATTTTTTTGTTTGCTGACACCAAACCACACAGCCCACTTCGTGGACGCCTCTGCAGCCCAATGCTCCAAACCCATGCCGTTTATCTTCTCCGTTGCCATGGCTGAAACCCTTCCGCTGCTGGTCATTAGTGATTGACGCTTCACTTCCTCTCCCCACGATCTCTGCACAAGAAATTGATGGATTCCTCTTTAAATTCGGTGCTCCACCTAAACTCACTTTGTACCAATCGTCCTCCATACGGTTGGGCTGTCTGCCATACCGCTCATACCCATACCAGTGGTGAGCAACTCCCTCCCCTGTCCTTCTCAACATTCCTATGACATGTTGCAAGTTGAATCACAATGTTGGACTTCCTCAGGTACTGAATGAATTGGACGCGAGGGCCCCCATCTTGGTTGTTCTTCCCCAGCTGCATACCCAAAAGCCTTGAATTTACGGCACCTATAGGTGAATCATGTTGCCATGTATTGCTAAATCTGAATTTTTGTGTTCCTGATTACTATCTGAAGCTAACTGCTGTTTTGGAACCGAATTTACCGCACCTATAGGTGAATCCTGTTGCCATGTATTGCTAATTCTGATTTTTTGTGTTCTTGATCTTGGTTGTTCTTTCCTAGCTGCATACCCTTCCCCAGCTGCATACCCAAAAGCCTTGAATTTACGGCACCTATAGGTGAATCATGTTGCCATGTATTGCTAAATCTGAATTTTTGTGTTCCTGATTACTATCTGAAGCTAACTGCTGTTTTGGAACCGAATTTACTGCACCTATAGGTGAATCCTGTTGCCATGTATTGCTAATTCTGAATTTTTGTGTTCTTGATTACTATATGAAGTTAACTGCTATTTTAGAATTTTGGTATGCTTCATTAATTTTGCCTCATGGCATATAGTGGTTGAATAAAAAATCTAGAATTCCTCAAGTCTTGGACGATTTGAACACCTGGGTAGTGATCTTGGTTGTTCTACACTCTACGTAGCCAGACATCCCATCCTACAGGTACATACTATTCCATCCATCACTAATTCTTCAATTTAGTTTGGCTAGATTGAATACTTAGAATACTCGAAAAGAAAAAGATTGAATACTTAGCTCTGCATTTTATTAATTTCCTCTGTTCTGAAATTTTGTTTATTTCTAGCGAAGCATTCTATTTATTTACCCTGTTCTGAATTTTTGTTTGTTTATGGTAGGAGAATCCATATGCCTTGCATTCATCCCCTGCATTTTACATAGGTTTTGTGAGAGCGTTCTTTAGTCTCTTCACACCATCCCCCTACGTTTGCCGACATCCCATCCTACAGGTACATACTATTCCTACAGGTATAGCTCTCATATGCTGGCAACCTCCACACACACAGACAAAAAAAGAGGAGCAGCACTGTTTGTATTGAAACTACATGGAGAAACTGATAGAAATGTTCAGCAAGTGGGACAAAAAACAACTAGATATATGCTAATTTCTGATAGTACTTTCGGTCACTGGGACAAGGGTCTTTGTCATGTCGAGTGTACAAAATGTTCTAGCTTTACCTTTTATTTGCTAATTCTTGCACAATCCTCTACCTATAATATAACTTTATGTATTACTTCCCATGACCTATAGCTGAAAACCTCGCCAATATGAGTTTTTCTGTTCAAATATTTACAGTTCTAAATATTATCCGTACCCACCGGCGCAGACAATAAAAATGCAGCAAACAACTATGAAAAGACAGACTAAAACAAACGTGCATACAAAGGTACTGTATATTATGTACCTCGAGTTTTTTATTCAAACATTCAGAACTTCTAATATATGTTGCATTTTTAACAATACTACGTATCACATTTCATGTAGGCAACTTCCACAATGCTCATACAGCCAAGTTCCGCAGTGCTCCAAACGACAAATAATCGAGAATGTTCAACTTCCACAGTGCTTTCACACTGCCAGCCAACAACAATAATTTTTTTTGTTGCTCAACTTCTATTGTAACCGGGAATGTTCTCATACCCAGTACCTTTATATTGTAACCAAGATGTGTACTCATATGTACTTTTGGTTTCATGCAAGCGACTTCAAATTTTCTTCCAATATTTGCAAACTTGTACTGATCAATAATGGATAAACTGCTATAAATGGGCCATATTTTTTTATAAACTGTACAATCATGCATGCATGTAAAATATTGATTCCTACATTAACACCTCAAATGGTTGTTATATATTACAATCACAATGTAAGTAACACTTGCCAGTTTCTAAAAATACATTGCTAAGTTAATTATGTATTAAAGGTTTTTAAAACGTATGTCGGTTAGACTCTATAAATTCACTCATTGCTAAGTTAATCATGTATTAAGCATTTATAAAACTTCTTTCAGTTAGACACTCTTACAAATGCATGCCACCTATATAATAATACCCCCTATAAAACCTACAACTACAAGAAATTCTTTTCTGCCACTAAAAATTGACTATTGTCAAATACATGGACAACCAGCACGAAGGCAAAAGGTATGTCTATTACATGCAAAGTTCTTTCACCAGTTTCATGTCTATGATATTTCACAATTTGCCCTCCTACTTCTGTATAGGATGCAACCTTATGCAACAAAGAATGTTCTACCCTCTTCATCAACTTATGCAGCAAGAAAAACTCACAAGAAGTACATGGAGGCAAATGCAGACATGAAAAATGCCACTAAATCCCCAACATGGATCACTTTGAAAGACGAGGTGTGTGAAGACAACACAACAAACCTACTCCAGGAACATCCATTCAGGTCCACCAAATACATCTTCAAGTACATGACGAAAGGATTTAAACATGTCCTAATTGTCCTCGATGAAGAAGATAACCACATGGACAACTTCAAGGAATTATAAACCAACATTATGCTACTTATGTTCCAAGACTATGCAAAAATAAACTAATCAAGCACAATAAATCTCTTATATTTGTATTTTCATGCTAATAGTGTTAATCGGAATATCCACGTTCCATTCAACCAAGTATCATCTTAACATATTGCCACCAATTCCCGCAGCAACGCGTGGGGAATTGTCTAGTTTTTCCAATTATCATACCCTGATTTGGAGGAAACCTCATATTCAAATTTATCATCCATTCGGGCATGTTTGAAAAGACAACAATGGTGGCAGTAAGCTTTTTTTTTTCCTTGGAAACACTATATTTCAACCATTCAAAGTCCTTATACCATACCGGCCGGAAACAACTTTCATCTTTATTTGGTGGGAAATTGGGACATGTTAGATTGAGTTGGACCCATCTCTATGTAAGCAAATCTAACATCATCTCTAGTGCCGGGGTTAAATCCATCAAGTGGAATGCGAAGTCCTGGATCATTATTTCTGTAATCCATAGAAGAAAACAGTTATACCTTCATCTTCTAGAACCTCAACATCTCCTCGACTATGGCTTCCACGGAATTTGGAATCTCTTCTTCCAATTGTTCGAAGGGAAAGGAATTTGCATTCTCCGTTTTGACAGAATTCACTTGATTTTGATGAATGGATTGGCCCGGAGCGTTGCCACTTTCCCGGGTACTTGGATTGGAGCTACTGTGACCACCAATTACCTCAAAATATCTTTTTAAATCTGCAATTCATCACATAAAATGCCACTAATCACTGCCACTGCATTGTATTGTCAAACCATTATCTCGAAATGACACTAAAATTCAACAAAATTTACCTCTGCCCTTTATATTTGCTGGCCCTTTTCCCTTCATGTTCTTGTCCATCTTCTCGTTCTGACCATCGCCCTCATGTTGTCACACGAAATTCTGCTGGCCGCCAGGAACGGCGCGCGCTTCTAGCCGTCAGGAAAGCTCACCCGCGGCCCCGCCCCCGCCCCCAGCGCACTCGGTGTTCCTGCTGGCCGCCGCCCCCACGCACTCTCCTGTAGTCCTGCTGGCCGTCGCCCCCACGCACTCTCCTACATTCCTGCTGGCCGCCACCCCCACCCCCCGCACGGATGCAAAGCCTGTGCCTAAGCTCCTGCTGGCCGCCGCCCCTGCGCGCCGCCGTGGTGCGTGCCGTCGACTCTGTGCTCGAGCGAGGATCTCTGGAGCTGGTGTTTTGTGTGCGAGGCCTGGCTGTTTTCTAGTGAACGAGTGGATCGATCAAGCGTGGCACCAGCCCGTGACGGCCCAAGCACGATTCGTGGCCCAGAAAAACATTTCACCGTCAATTTTATAGATCGACACGATTTCAAGCGATCTACCGATGTTTATGCGTACTAGGTAATTGCCCGTGCGTTGCTACGGGAGTCAACAATTTTCAACGCAACAAGAATACCATTAGACAAGTGGTGTTCCAAGTTCACCACACAATCTACCTGGTCTTAGAAACATGGTCCGCATAGGCATCAATTTTGTGTAGCGATGTTAAAGGAAGCCCAAATTACGGACAATAAACACCATGATTGTCAAGTTCAAATTAAAGAAAGCAAGTTCACATCATGATAGCCTCCACTACTAAAAGTTGAGACCTCCTCATGGTTCTGCTTCTACACACTACCAGGTCACCTCGCCATTCTCATTCTACGCGGGCTTTGTTGCCTGTCGCAGTGACAATAGCTCCACAATGGCCTCCATGCTCTCTTTAGCGACAATAAATTCTATGCGACCCTCCTTTTGACAGTCACACGTGTAGTTTAGCATAACAAGCATGCCAATTTGAATTTCAACCGATATCAAACTCAATGCCAAACCATGTGCATGTTACACAGGTTAAAATATGGGCCCTTGGGCAAACACTATGAATGTGTACAATTTTAACTTGAGCAAATATCTCAAACTCCATAAATTGTGCCATGAGCAAATGGACAATAATTCAATTATACATTGAATAAAAACTAGTTTATACAATAAAACAAATCCAAGAGACATCAGTGATCTCCAATCAACATAATGGCAATGATCGTGAAACCATGGGAGTAATAATCAACTGATCCTCTTATAGTCAGGCAAACCATGTCAAAGTACAGATGCTCAAAAAGCTGCAGTAATCATCGAGATTCTCCATGCGGCTGCACTCGCTCTCAAAAGCGAACTCCAGGCCGTTGAATATATCTGGACCAAATGGTTCCATGATCTGAAGTTTCATGCTTCCAGTCCAAAGATTACACTAAGATAACTAACACAAAGTTCATACACGGACAGTGTGCCATTGTCCTATGCAATGCATTCTCCAAGAGCCAATGACTGAATTTTATTAATCAGGAAGAGAGTACAAAGAAGCATACGAACCAGCTAAGAAAGTAAAACTGAAAGCCAACAGAGCAAAAACTCTGAAAATGCACAGAAACAACTATGTTACGTAAACAGCCTTCGGAAAAGCGGCCTTTCAGACTTAATGTGTGGTGAGTGGTGAACTGGTGACACTGGCATGATCGGCCTGAAGTTTGCCGCGTGAGCAACTACATTGACGAAGCAGCTCGACGCTTGATGGCTTGGGGCCGCCATTGACGAAGAGTCCACCTTGACTCCGGCCGCCGGCGTGAGCAGAGCAGCCTGATACATGTTGGCGTGCTACCGCCGTCAAGAGTGCGTGCCCGCCATGGACGAGGAGTCCACCTTGCCGCTGGAGACAACGTCTTAAGTCTTAACACGCGCCAGCCATGATGAGACCACAATTACATACATGAAGGATTAGATCAGGTTCAGTTCTCTTGTTAGTTATTAGTTTTTCTATGGAGTCAGTATAAGTAGGAAAGGAAATTCTAATCCTAGCCAAAAATAAGAGAGGAGAAACCAATTTGATTCAATCTGCCGCATGCTAAGTGAGCTCCATATCTCTCCAGCACATGAAAAAGAAATAGAATTTGATCAAAAGAAAAACCAGCAGTCTGTGTATCTGTCATGTGCAGTTGTATATGGTCTGTATGGAGATCTGAGTGTTGTTGTTTAAGACTTGGTCGCAGCCGTGGCCATGGAGTGGCGCGTTGCCCCGTGTCAACACCGCCGTTTCTCCTTCTTCTCCACCACGAGTCGACAACCTCATGGCTTTATCTTCCTTGTTCCCTCCTCCTCCGCCGGACACAGGCCCCAGATCGTCTTGAACGGGGAAGGCGGCATAGAGCACGACGACGAGCAAAAACATTCACCTCATAATCTTCTTCTCGATCACTACTGGTGTCCTCGATCACACAGCTTTAGTACACTAATCGACAAAACAACATCATTTACTAATCATTCTCTATAAATAACATTCAAATTCAACCATAAGAACTCATACGCGGGCAGGCTCTCTCCTAAGTACTAAACAAACCAATCTAAGATAGTTTACCTGCTACCTAAACCTGGGAATGACAGTGGCGCCACGCCTGGAGTGGTTGCATGGGCGCACAGCTGCTGCAGCGATTATGTGTTCGCAAAGGAGGGGAGAGGAGGCTCCGCCTTCTGCGCTGCAAGGAGGATTCGTTGGCAATCAAGATGGACTGGAAGTCTGGAACACGACCATTGGAGAGGTGCCGCTGCAAGGCCCCCAAGAGGAAAATTGCACTCAATCGGATTGGATGGATAGGGAGGAAAGAAGAGAGGGTATGATCGTTTATGGTGATCCTGGAGATAAGAAGAGATTATGGACCATGATTAACAAAGAAAAGATTACCAAATAAGGGATTCATGGAAAGGTTTTTTTTTTTGGAAATGGAGGCGAGGCCCCGGCCTCTGCATCATAACGATGCATGCAGCCATCTTATTAAAGAGTCTCGAAGTAGCACAAAGTCATAAAAGTATTACAGCTCGCAGGTGGAGCGAAAAATGAGAAAAAGGACAATGTAAAGGACAAGCTCCCTAGACTCATCCTGTTATGCGACCGCCATCCGAACCGGTTGAATATAGCCCATGCTACCATCTCCCACTGGTTGCACCCAGTAACCAAAGGCTCCCTGGAGTCCATAGGAGTGAGTAAGGACTACGTACGGATCCATGCGGTAGCTCTGAAGATGACCTGCAAGAAAGTTAAAGTATGTTGTCTGGTAAAAATCATATCATTCCTGCAATTCCATATAGCCCATATGAGCGCACATATTCCAATCCGAATACGAGCCGCAGTAATATGCTCAACCCCAGCTAACCATGTTCCAAACAACGATTCAATGTCAACTGGAGGAGTAATGTTAAAGGCTATATGGATCTTTCTCCAAAGCAATTTGTCGAGTGGGCACTCTATGAATAAGTGTTGTATTGTTTCATCATGATCACAAAAACAACAATGTGAACTACCTACCCACCGCCTCTTTATTAAGTTATCTTTGGTGAGGATCACTTGCTTGTGGACGAACCATATAAAGATTTTAATACGCAAGGGAATCTTAACCTTTCAAATATGTAACGATCTCAAGATTGGGCCAGAATTAATCAGATCCATGTAGAAAGATTTCACCGTAAACACCCCATTTCTAGCTAACTTCCAGTGCATCGAATCAGGTTGGTCTAATAATTGAACATCTATCAATCTCCGGACCAAGTGCATCCAGGCAGTCCATCGCTCACCAACTAACGCACGTCTGAACTAAATATTCAAGGGAGTCGTTTGAAATACTGTGCCTACGTAATCCTCCTTACGTTGCATGATGTTATATAGGGTGGGATATTGTATGGCTAGGGGCGTCTCTCCTAACCACGTATCCTCCCAAAATCTTGTTGACATCCCATTGCCAACCAAGAATTATGGTGATTAAACGGCAGTGTGGAAAAAGGAATAAAAATTCAGATGATTGAATCGTTACCTTCCTGGTGGTGGGACAACTTAGCTCGTAGGGAAGCCGTGGACAAAAAAACCGGCAGAGTGGGCGGCTGGACGAAAAAAATTGGGCGTGGGAGGAGGGACGTACGAGTGGGAGAGGCGGACAAAAGTAGAGGAGCGAAATGGTTTTTTATGGGAGAGGAAACCTTATTCCTTTTTTAGGTAGTAGAGATACCTAGTAGCTGTCAAAAAAAATATGTTTACCTAGAGTGGGACAGGAACACCAACACATAGAGCTTTTATGGAAGTTGGTACAAAGTCTCATCACATCACCAAAGTCCCTTAGGATAGTAGCTAGAGAAGTTTTCTATATCCCTTTTAATTGGAGCCAGAAAGATGGTCATGTCATCCGCATAAAGAGAGGTTCTCGCCGCAGCACCACGACCACGAATCTTGTGTAGAATGCCTTTATGAGTTGCCAAGTTGAGGATTTGGTGTAGAGGGTGAATTGGAAGGACAGAGAGGGGTGGTGAAAGGGGGTCCCCCTGCCGAAGGCCTCAGCCATGCTTTTTGGTTGGGGGGGGGGGCGGCCCATTGAGGAGAATGCATGAAGATGATGAGGAAAGTAACGCGGCAATTCAATCCCTAAACTTGTTTTGGAATCCCTTGTGTTTTAGAATATCGAGGACGTACTCCCACTTGACCAAATCAAAGGCCTTTATGATGTCGAGCGTGAATAGAAGGGCGGGGGTCTTGCATTTGTGCTGCCGGCGAGAAAAATTCCAACCATAGATGAAGTTGTCATGAATACTTCTCCTTTTTATGAATGCGCACTGGGCATTGGAAACAAGGGCATCAATTGGGGGTGGCATCCATAACGAGAGATCCTTGGCAATGATTTTGGCGATTGCATGAATGAGGGTACTGGGCCTATGATTGGAGATGCCTTCCGCCCCCTCTTTTTTGGGCAAGAGCACAACATTGGTAGAGTTGAGCCATTGAAGATTGGATGTGCGGAGGGAGTTGAAGCTTTGGATGGCCTCATGATGTCGTGCTTAATGAATCCCCAACAGTTCTAGAAGAAAATGCCCCGTGAAGCCATCCGGTCGGGGGAGGGGGGGGGGGGCTTGTCTCTAGGCTCATCATTAATGGCCTCCCAAGCCTCTTCCTCGGTGATGACTGCATCAAGGTCATGCAAGTCATGTTGTTCAACGGGACGGTCATCCCAGCTAAAGTCCTTGTTTAGAATATTTTGAAAAAATATCTACACCTAATATTAAAGGGAGGATTGTTTCTCCAATTATTTTGGTTTACGGTGAGACCCAGATTAGTTTTCGTACGTCCGACCAGTCGTTTTTCGTTTGTCCCGATCTGTTTCTGCCAAAACAATCGCACGATGCACAGAAACGAGCCGCGATGGGCCGGTCCACTAGCGGATGCTGTACCAACAGCTAGCCCGAGTGAAAAAAGGCCAAGAAAAAATTTAGCGCCACAAATACTCGAACCCGGGCACTCACGCTCGACATATCTGAGAGCTAGCCACTGGACTAAACGTTATATTATGTTTATGTTGCAGCAGGACATCCTAAATTAGCGAACAGCCGCGCCGGACACTAAGAGCAAAAATGAAAACATTTTTTTAAGTAGATATATTTTAGAACGCGAATAATTTAGCAAATTTCTAAAAAATAAATTTAAACTCGAATATATTTTTCACAAAGAACAATATTTCTCTTTTTAATTTTTTTGAAACCTGAACATTTTTTAATAGGTGAATTAGACCTAAGATGGAAGGAAGATACATGGTGGATTATTAATAGGTGATGGGCTAGAATTTAAACATACACGTGACATGGAAAGATACATGGTGGACCAAACGGTGATGGGCTGGAATTCAAAATATGAGACATGGCATAGAAATAAAAAGGAAGGGAAGAATTAGACGTGACATGTTCTTAAAAAAACTAGACGTAACATGAGAGGTTTCATGGTGTGGGGCTAGAAGGATTCATGAGACTACGCACTAAACGAGGAATATGTATTGGAAGCGCCGATAAAATACCGGTAAAAGGAATTTAATCATTAAAAATGTAATTTTTAATAACATTATTATGAGGATTAAGAAAATAAAATGCCCATAGATGTATTGTTTTAGTTCAATTTATTAAACTAGGGATATGGTACGAACCTTTTTCTCCATCGCGTCTTCACGTACGACTAGCCTCGCTCGGCTCAGTGACACCCGGCATAATGCATGAGGAGTCCAACTAAGGATTCACGGTCTATCTAACACAAACTACTCAATTTACATGATAACACCGACATATATTAGGTGTAGTGCTTTTCTCTATTATATTAGACGGATGTAAAAAAAATTGTGTTCAACACTCTTTATCTCGCAGGACACGAAGGAGGCTCAACGATCCAGCTATTGGACCTGGCCAACATTGGTTACTGACAACTGGCACCGTGACCACTGGCGACGAGGACGACAAAGAGGACAAGCGGGAACATGGGTCTGATGTCATATTGAAATGAAGGATGTGGACCTGAGGGTGTGATATTAGTCATGTTTGTTATGTTAGGGGCATAAGGGTGAGGCCTTTAGGCATGTTCAATGGGCAAGGCGTGTGGGGGTTGTTTTCCCCGTTGCAACGCACGGACATGTTTGCTAGTATATATAAAAAAAAACAAGTGCAAGTGCCTATGTACGTACCTATTTGTATGTGTGTGATTAAGAGGCGAGGCAAAGGAGGGAGCGCTTTGTCTCTCTATAATAAGTGAGACAAAGCAGCGTGCTCAGGACAACCTTATTCCCTACTAGGTGTTTAAGGCGTCAAATAGTATTTTCTTCACACATGGTGCACACAGCTGAAGCGAGCCGTTCGTACACAGGCAGGCCCAAAAACATCTTCCTGTAGAAGCCGGTTTTCTTTTTCTACTCTTTTGTTTTTTCGGCTGCTTCATTTTTGTCCACTTTTTTTTCTTGCTGGTTTTCTTGATCTTTTTTTTTCCGCTGCTTCAAGAATTTTTGGATTCAGTATTGTTTTTTCAAAATCATGATTCTTTGAATTTACAAAAAAATCATGAATGTTTTTAGAAAATTATGTATAATTTTAGATTTGTTAAATTTTAAAATTCGTGAGCATTTTTTAGAATCACAAACTTTTTTGAACATGTGAAATTTTAAAATGAATAAAACATGGAAGTTGTGTCTTTCTTCCTGAACCATAGATGTTGGTTTTTCGCCAGCCAGCGAGTAAGTAGGGCAGCCGAGCGAGGCACCGAAGCACTATTTTGGCCGCCGCCTGCTCATATCTGCATTAGCGCTCTTGTGCCAGTCAGTGACCAAAGCGCCGAATAAGCACTCCCCAAGACAGCAAAGTGACAACGGTTCACTCAAATAAAAGTGACAATGCTAAATAACTACAGAATAATTAACATCTCATCATGGAGTAAGTGGTGTTACAGACATTTGAAACAAGTTGTGGTGCAGAGCTTGGAAGCTTCCTTTGGAGATACATATAGATTCACTGCAATAGACCAAAGTATCCATTGAACGTCAAATGCTACATCATTGCAATAATCAGGAAACCATGGCATGGAAAACAAATAGTTACTATGTCCGCAATGTTGCTACTCCCTCCGTTCGGAATTACTTGTCGCAGAAATGGATGTATCTAGACGTATTTTAGTTCTAGGTACATCCATTTCCGAGACAAGTAATTCCGAACGGAGGGAGTACATCATAACCTCCAGTCCTCCACCCTTATGATCGATAATGGAAAATGGAGAACGCTGATTGGAAACAATAACCATCAAAAACTAACTCCGCCACTTGAGTACTTAGCAGCAGGCAACTTCGCTACTATATGTGTGCCAAATAAGACGGATGACAATGGCCCGGATAGACTCATCGATAGTATATACGAAACGGGCAATGCTTCCCTAAAAGCTCCAAAATACATCTTGTCAAGAGGAATTTTGTCCACATGGAACGACTCCGTTGACAGAATCAACCGAAAAATGAATGATCGCCTCAAAGGAGAGGAGATGGTAAACCATATATCGCGTAGGAGAGTTCCCTGCGTTGTTAAGTTTGGATTTCAGTTTACTCCAAAATCTCACATGCTACGAGTGCAACATGAGTTTCTTCAAATGAAGAAACTCAAAGGAGGTTGGCTAGTTGGACCATATATATATGTAGCTACATTTATGACTCGATAGAACAGGTAGAAACTGCAAAGGTCTAGCAATATATATCAAGACAAGACCTACACACCTTGTGGAAAATGGGAGAGAGCAAAGAGCTCGATAACTGACTTTGCAGCGGAAACAAACATGAGCATGTGATGCTGAATGGACCAACTCATGAGCAATGACGGCCACTAGCATGACCAGGAAATAAAAAGAGCATGAAGAAAATCACAGTGTCTTCTTTTTTTTTCTCATAAAAATATAACGCTATGCTTACGATTATTTTTGGGCTCTAGTGTCTAGCAATATTGATGGGAAAGATTTCTCTTCGAAAATGGAAAGGTTGTGTTTCGTTACATTATGATAGGATGGTTTAAAAATAATCAAACTTGTGACACTAACAGCCACAGCCCGAGAGGCCAGGCATATCCGTGAGCACGCTTTGGACTAGCTACAATGGTTTAGCCCAGGTATATGGATTTCAAACCTTCCCTAATGCACACATTTCACTGGTTCCAAATCCACCATCCATCCAGGCTAGTTGTAATCTAAGTTTCTGTCACTTAAACTTGTACTCCCTCCTTCTGGAATTACTTGTTGCTCAAATGGATGTATCTAGCATTGAAATACGTGTAGATACATCCATTTTCAGCGACAACTAATTCCGAACGGAGGTAGTATTAAATAAAAAGGTCCGAACATATTGTTTTTTCTGAACCGAGGCATAAGATTTCCCTCATATATTAATAAGGAGACAATGTAGTTTTACAAGAGCCATAAACATGACATGCCAATTACTCACGCGATACAATGTTCCCTAGTTTCTTAGCACCTGCGATGACCCAAAGTTTTGCCTCATCTAAGACCATTTGTAGAAGCATCGGCGGCGGTGCACTCTTGTGGCGGAAGACCCAGTCGTTTCTCTTATTCCAAATGGTCCAAGAAACAAGCATGGTGAGGCAGGCCATTGCTCGTCTGTTGGGATTTTGCATGCCGGTTCTCTTATCCCACCATTTTTGGACGGAGTCCTCTAAATGCATGCAAGGCCTAATTTTTTGATGATCAATCTCCAAACCCTAAGAGTTTAGCGGCATCTGAAGAATAGGTGAGCACCCGTTTCTTGCTCTCCATTGCAAAGTTGGCAAAGGCCGTAATTTGGCCAACCACACTTCTCCAACCTATCAGCGGTTCAAATATGATGTTGTAAAGCCAACCAAGCGGGAAAAAAATACTTTTGGTGGCGCCCAAATCATCCAAACCATAAAATCCATGGGGGGAAGAGTCAACCCAAGGAACTGAGCCTTCTAAGCAATGGTTGTCGAATAGATCCCATCATTGGAGACGATGCCATCCTCGTTTTGCTCATCGAGCTGGAAGTCATTCACAAGCATCCAAATGGTGAAGAATTCCCAGACATGGGTGTCGTGGGAACAGATCTGACAGTAGAGATTAGGGGTACGTAGGAGAGGGCAGAGCCTAGCTACGGCGAGATTGTACACTCGGATTTACGAGTTCAGGCCCGTCTCGGAGGAGGTAATAGCCCTACGTCTCGGTGCTGCGGGAGCTTTGTTTTATGGAGTGTGGAGTTACAGGGGGTGCGAACCCTTGTGCAGGAACAGAGGGGCGGCTTATATAGAGTCCGCTAGCCCCTCATGAATGCCCCGTTACCCATGGGTTCAATGGAAAAGTAAAGGTGCGGGCATTACTGATAACGCCTACACTTAATGATCATTACAGAGACGAACTGACCGCCTGGCCGTTGCCATCCTGGGGTGACTCTAGATCTTCTGTTCTTCGAGTGAAATCAGGTACTCCGAGTGAACCAGGACGGTCGAGTGGTGGAGGAGTAACCGAGTGGATCTGGCGTCGAGTGACTTGCATGCTGCGGCCATTCCAGTCGACACTTCCTTTCTAACTATGTAAATCTTGGATCCTCATATGTAGTGTCCTTGGGTAGGTCGTGTAGGTCAGGCCTAGGACCCTACCCTAGGTACATGTCATCGTCAATGGGCACCAGAGATGATTATGTTGTGCTTGATCTTTAAAATCCAGGCATTTCCTTTGAGGGCCTAATGCACTTTCCAATTCTTTCTCCTTGAGGCCTCATAAACTAATGGGGCAATGTCCTTGGGTTTGCACCCAAGAAACCAAGTGAGTCCCAAAAAGGTGTTTTGGCGCCATTCCCAACGGTGATTGTGGTAGAGACATAGGAGAAATCGAAGTCTTTCTCGGTGGGTTACCAAGCCCCACCATGGCTTGTTTGGCTCCTTCCACTCATACCATGGCCATCTTAGCCCGCTGATGTTGCACTTGGCCCCTTTCATCTTATATGAGAGGGACCAAAGAAAATCTCTCTCGATCTTGTTGAGGTTATATAACGAGCTCGGCAGGACGACAAGGGCCATGATGGAGTATGCTGCTTGGGAGGAGATGACCAATTTGATGGGTGTCGTGCGCTCGATGGTGGTAATGTTTTGCCCCTCCCAAATGATCAATTTAGTGGCCCCTTTGTCTTCAAGGTATTGGAAGTCCAACTTCTTAAGTTGGCAAATAGAGAGTGGGACGCCCAAATATTTCATGGGGAGTGAAGCTCTAGTTACCGGCATGCCTTGAAGGATATGGACCAAATCAACATGATTGCAAGGAATGGGTGTGGCCAGGATTTTATGGAAGTTGGCACAAAGGCTCATCACATCACCAATGTCCCTTAGGAAAGCAGAAATTTTTTCTATATCCCTTTTAATTTGAGCCAGAAAGACGGTCGTGTCAACTGCATAAAGAGAGGTTCTCACCACGGCAAAGATTGTTTTTAATTTTTTTTAGAAGACGTCGGAGCAGAGCATCTCGCCCAATAGCCCTAGTCGATCCAAATCGGTTCGAGGCAGAACTTGCCGGAGCAGAGCTGCTCACCCAACAACGCCGAGAGGGCCGCGTCGCGCGTCGTCATGGTCGACGGCTGGCCATGCCCTGTTGTTGTTTTGCGGCCGTGCCGGAGTGAGGAGGAGCCGCCGAAGAGAGGTGGGTGGAGCTTCACGCGGCACTGGCGAGGTGGCGGAGCTTCACGCGGTGGCGACAGAGGAGCTGCACGCTGAGCAAGATGGACAGGCGGGCGAGGGGCGCGGTGCTGGACGGACGGGCGAGGGGCGCGAAGTACGGTTGCTCGGGGACAGGAGGACGGGCAGGCGCAGCGCCGTACGGACGGGAGAGGGGCGCGGACTCCGACTGCTCGGGGAAGTGCGGACAGGCGGGCGCTGGCCGGCGGCTTGCGGCTGCTCGGGGCCGCCGGATGGGTGGGCGGGCGGGCGCTGGCGGGGCTGCGGGTGGCTGCTCGGAGGAGAAGGAAAGAGGAGGAAGCTGGCCGGCGGCGTGGGTCTGCTCGGGGAGGAGAAAGGAGGGAGCTCAGGGGATAAGGAGAGAGAGAAGAGAGGCGCGTGGGTCATTGGGGGCCGCCGGACTCGTGGATAGGTGGGGGCCGCACTCGTGCGTGGGTTGGGGCGTGTGTCCAACGGTTACGGTGGATGGGACGTGCGTTTTAGATCTTGCCACGTCATCTATCTGCGTAGTGTGCGTGCGTTTTAGATCTTGCCACATCATCGATCCGCGTAGTGTGTTTTCTCTTTGCCGTCTGGCAAATAAAACACAGACAGCAAACCACTCACTTTGCCGTCTGCTGGACAAAATAACAAACTTTGCCGACCGCCATGGCAGGCGGCAAAGTGAGCTGTTTGCCGTATGTATTTCTTTTGGCAGAAGGCAAAGTCTATTTTGCCGTCAGTATTCCTCTGCCGTCTGCAGTAGACGGCAAAATTTGTCTTTGCCGTCTGGCCCGATGGAAAGCTGACGACAAAGACGCCGCATGACGGCAAATTAGTTGTTTCCCGTAGTGCACGGCCACAAATCTTATTTATAATGCCTATGCGAGTTGCCAAGTTGAGGATTTGGTGTAGAGGGTCAATTGGAAGGGCAGAGAGGGGCGGTGAAAGGGGTCCCCTTGCCGAAGGCCTCTGCCATGCTTGATCCCTTGCCGAGGAGAATGCGTGAAGATGATGAGGAAAGTAACGCGACAATCCAATCCCTAAACTTGTTTGTGAATCCCTTGCGTTTTAGAAGATCGAGGACGTACTCCCACTTGACCAAATCAAAGGCCTTTGTGATGTCGAGCTTGAATAGAAGGGCGGGGTCCTTGCATTTGTGCCGCCGGGAAGAAAAAATTCCAAACCTACATGAAGTTGTCATGAGTACTTATCCTATTTATGAATGCGCTCTGGGCATTGGAAACAAGGGCATCCATTGTGGTGGCATACGTATCGAGAGAACCTTGGCAATGATTTTGGCGATTGCATGAATGAGGCTACTGGGCCTATAATCGGAGATACCTTCCACCCCCTCTTTTTTGGGCAAGAGCACAACATTGGCAGAGTTGAGCCATTGAAGATTGGATGTGCGGAAGGAGTTGAAGCTTTGGATGGCCTGATGATGTCGTCCTTAATGAATCCCCAAAACTTCTAGAAGAAAATGCCTATGAAGACATCCGGTCGGGGGCCCTTGTCTCTGGGCATATCCTTAATGCCTCCGAAACCTCTTCCTTAGTGATGGCCGCATGAAGGTCATGCAAGTCATGTTGCTCAATGGGAGGGTCATCCCATCTAAAGTCCTTGTTGCTTGAGTCCCCTCTTCCCACGACTTCAGAGAAGTAGTCATGAATGATCTTCTCCATTTCCCCATGTTTGGTTACCCAACCCTGTGCATGCTTGATCCTATGGATGTGGAACATACTGTTGAAATTATGACGAATGTGTGTATGTATAGGTTATGTGTTGGACTAGTAGTAGTACATTTTACGTTGCGATAAGGTACTATAGAGTGTGTGGACAGGATATGGATATAGTTTGAGCCGACACACATAAATTTAAACAGCTGCCCACGGAACTTGTATTAGTACTGTCAACGCATGAGGTTGTTTAACTTTTTTGATGGAGATCTAGCCATCCACATGGAAAAAACTGACTGAGTTATAGAGACAGAGCTTGGGATGATAAGTTTTAAAGAGAAGCATCCGTAGTCATTGCCGCAAGGATGTAGGCCTCAGCCGTACCTTGTCAACAAATACGCTCTTCCACTTCAGCTTTCTTTCTAAAAAGTAACTCAGTGTTGCAACTTCGTCATGGGAGATTAGATATGGCATCATGTCATGGGGCCCACTTCTTTTGACAATTAATACATGTTGTATTCATGATTCCTTCTCTGGAATTTGAAAAAATGATCCTATAGGGGAACACACTTTATCAATTTTGCATAAATATCCATTTTTCACATTCTCCGTGCAGGTATGTCGACAATCACAAGAGTGATACTATCGCCACCGTAATGGAATCATTTCCGCCAAATGTGACATTCAGAAGGGATTTATTTGGACCCAGACTACAATCGTGAAACATCCTGCTCCAGCGGTTGTCTACGGTGCAATTGTCACATGGGTCTGATGTATTCCGATGGAACCTACATGAGAATGGACAGTTCTCAGTGGAGTCTATGTATAGAGCGTTAATCCAGTCTGATGTGCCAGTTGATAATAACAAGAAGATCTGGAAGATGAAGATACCGCTTAAGAATAAAATCTTCGCATGGTATCTTCGTCGCGGAGTCATTCTTACTAAAGATAACCTTATTAAGAGGAATTGGCATGGAAGTCCGCAATGTGTCTTTTGTCACCATGATGAGACAATAAAACATTTATTCTTCCAATGCAAATTGGCTCGTTCTATATGGTCAGTCATCCAAATAGCTTCTGGCTTGTATCCTCCTTGTAGTGTTGCTAATGTATTTGGCAACTGGCTACATGGGATTGATCACAGGTTTAGAACCCTTCTCAGGGTGGGAGCGCTTGCTGTTATTTGATCACTTTGGCTGTGTAGAAATGATAAGGTTTTTAATGATAAAAGTACTTCTCTTATGCAGGTTATCTACAGATGTACCGGGACTCTTCGTTTATGGTCCTCTCTACAACGCGTGGAGAATCGAGACCTGTTTATGGAGGTGTGTACACGATTGGAGACTACAGCGAGGGATACTTTTACTCAACATGGGTGGCAGCATGATCTTAGGATTGGCCCCCCTCCGCTTTAGGCGTTATACGGATACTACATGTTTTCCTTGTATTTCGCCTTTTTATTTTTTTTATTTAGATGAGAGGACATTGTTTAGCTGTGTGCATCTTAGCTATGCAGAGGCCGAGTATAATGCTTAAATCTTTTAAGTAATAAAGCGCCCCTTTTTGAAAAAGGTATGTCGACAATCTCTCACGTGTCAATATTGTAGCCAAGCATGCTGGGATCTTCTCCATGGAATAAAAACGGCTGCACTTTCTAAGGCTTGCAGATGATCTGGACAAATCAGGTGTGTGGATGCTGGATCCGCAGTATCCATAGGATTTTTGCTGGGCTTGCACGTTTCTCAATGAGACATAATCAGGTCTATACATGTTAGATTTGCAGCAGAGGATTTTCCTGTTGAATTTTCATGGTATCTCAGTGGGCACACAAACAGAAGCCAATCAGGACCACGACTGTTGTCCATGTACTCTTTCAGTATCTTCTAAAATCTCAACTTATTAGCAAGAAAACCAATCATAAGTTCAGTAGTGAGTGTACACTCATACCACCTTCAGAAAGATGCATATGGTTTAGAGATATATAAAGAGATAGAGCGGGACGTGTTCTAAACGTCAACTAATTTAGCAGGGCGATAAGTGTGATGGTGCTGAATGGCGTGTTAGATCATGCGGAGTAGCAATTAGTGTTTCTCACACGGGCCAGATGCACATGCTTTTCAGCAGTTCACCTACCAGTCACACGTATATGTTGGGATATACAATCGTTTTTGGTTTGGTCTAAATTCTCGTCTCGTTTTCACTGAGAGACAATTCTTGTCAAACTTTGTATTTTGGTTTTTGTCTCTTGGTCCCCTACATTTTGCATTCCATATGTCCACTATTCTTGGATGAACTCCTCGTTTCAAAGTTTACCATAATCCTCATTTATGTCACATTCATTCTAACCTGAGATATACGAATAGCTACATGTACCTGACAAGGGACAATTGACATGTTGATGGGGCAAAATAACCTGAAAGAAAGAATAAAAAGTGGAGCTCTCTGGTAAGAAAACCAAAAAAGTGAACCTAATCTGGAATCGCCTGCTATTATTGGGGCTTCGTCGACGATATATGCAGTAATATAGTTTTTGTCCTGTCAGTTAGTCCCTACTCTCTGTTGGAATTGTGTAGAATATATGGTATAAGATAGGTGACAGTAGGACTCTGAGTTATATTGTGTTTACAACGTATGAAGTCATGTCCTAGCTAGTAGGACACTTGTATCCTAGGACTCTTATATAATGAGAGGATAAACACACCAAGTTACCTGTGCCAACATAGTAGCACAGGCACGTAAGGGGGAGCCGTCGGCGTGTGCTGACGCCCGGGTGGCCGGTGTATTTATTGTGACGGTGTCACAAAGAGGAGCGCCCATAGTCATGGCCCAGAGATGTAGTCGAGTTCGATGAATCTCATTAACAAATTTTGGTATCGTGCCTCGTATGATTGCTTGGTCTTTGAATAATCGACGGACATGCCTTGGATTTAATTCTAACACTCTCCTCTGCAACCAGGACTATATATGTTGCATCGGCTTCTGGCAGACCGTGATGTTGCTACATCTTGGTCCGGTACATGCTCCCCATGACGACGTCAACGGCTGCCAGCTCCGACATCAGGTTCTCTAGAATCCGCTGAAATGATCCCGCGATTTCCGGCCGCATGGACATTACAAAGTGGCCAGCATTAGGGAGCGAGAGCATGCCGAGCTCCCTCTGGGCCTAAATTCACTGATGGAAAAATAAATAAGGAAATATATAATTTGTATGTACGAAAATATATTTTTTTGGATGGTTACAAGATTAATAATAAATAAATTATTTAGACGAGTGACTATTTTTTTACGCTGGATATATTCATAGAAAGGAAGAAGTATCACACGGTTAATAAATTATTCAATACAAGTGAAAACGAAACAAGTAGTTGACTTCACTCTGGTGCTCTACACACTTCGATTTATGTTGCCTCTGACACACAAACTGAGCTCTACTCAACAGGACACGGTCCAATCAAACGAACTGAGTACTTCTCAGCTGGACAGAATCAGGTCTATGGATGATGGATTTGCGGCAGGACATATTTCTGCTGTCCCAGTGGCCGCTCTTGTCCATGACCCTCCGAGCGAAACTGCTCTTGTCCATGTCCTCTTTCAGTTTCTTCTAAAATCTCAACTCGTCACCAAGAAAACTCGTAAACGTTTCGCAAGGAGTGTATACTTATAAGCTGATGACCAACTGAAGGAACACCAGCAGAAAAGATGCATATATATGGTTTAGAGATATATAAAGAGACCATGGCAGTGTTCAGAATACCTGTTACACTAGCAGTGTGATAAGTGTGAAACGGCTGAATAGTGTTGTAGCTCATGAGTAAATGTGTTTCCCGTATTGACCCACTGCACATTCTTTTCTGTTGTTCACATGCTGATCAGATTTATGCGTTGGGTAAATAATCATTTTCCTTCTGAACTAAGATCTCAGGTCCTTTTCGCTGGGAGGTAAAGTTCCATTTTTCTCCGAACTACTAATAGTGGACGAAAGTAGAGAATGGCTTGTTGCTCTTCTATTACTAGTAAATGCAGATGTGCAATGCACATTAATACTATACAGTATATCAATTGGATAAAGATAATAGGTAAGATAACATTTTCTTGTTAGTTGTGTGATTAGTGTTGACGGTGATATTTGGTATGTTATTTATTGCATGTTAAACATGTTGAGCGATCATCATTGGAGCAATCTGGGTGCATCTGATACTACCTTGTTTCATGGCTGAGATTAATTGAATCTGCTCCTTAGGGTCTTTTTATATTGGTAAAGATGCATTTGTTTTGTATGTCTTTCCTTTTGAAGTACCAAGCTAGTTCTCAACAAATTCTGTAAAAGGTGAGCTTGTTATTTTAATCATAATCCTTCTCCATGGCGAAAGAGGAAACCTACAGAGAGGTTCCGCCACCCGAATTAAGTGTGGTTTACTCTGCAAGCGAGGCCTGATGGTTTGGTCAATGATCTATATAATCTTGCAAACTGCTATCTGTAAGACTTGGGAGTTTCCATTGGTGTATTATTATTGGAATAAGAAAGTACGCATGGACGCGGATATCGTACACATTTCTCGTCTCCGTTCTTCTGTTCTGTATTATCTATTGGCTGATGTTATTGTTATTATCATGAATTGCATAGTTCATTTTCTTATAATCATCAATCCACTGATATTATTGTTGAAGTTGGTGGCTCCTGTAATGGTGAAAACTGTAGTAGATTTATATTGATCGTGCATCTGATACTACCTTGAAGTTTGTTATTGAAGAAAGAACTGGAGAAACTTTATTTATGTTGTGATACTTGATGATACTACAACATCACTTGTAAACATTGTCGAAAACAATCAATTACTCCCTGTAAAATATCAGCTCATTTTCTCAAGGAGGTAATGTTGCATCTCATTTATTTCTGAACACTGCACGGAATGGAGGAAAGCAAGCATATATTATTTTGAATGTCACCAATATAAGCAGATATAAATACTCTGAAGGTATGGAGAGAAGTTGGTGGCTGCCAGAGACAAAGCCTTCAGTTAAATCGTCAATGTTATTTGATACCGGGTCACATGCTTCTTTGTCAAAAATATAACTGAATTACTGAAAGCAAGCATATTTTATTTTGATTTTTTACAAAATTTCTTAGGTTTGATTCTAATTTGAGTAGCAAAAGCGAATCTAGAAATTAATGGTTAACTACCCGGTTATATGACATGGTTAATGCACCAGGTAGGAGGTGGGCAGCAACCTAGCACGTTTGAGTTGGCGGGGAGAGCAAAAATTTAAAGTAAAAATATCATGACCATAATAGTGTTAACCATGAGTTGGCAGAGTTTTGTAGACTTTGTTCTTCTTCTGACTGTTAGCTTGATCATTCTCCTGGATGTGTTGCACAAATTATAGGTGCGGAGCTCGATTGCTCATTATTTGGTCCATAAACCATTCTCTAAATAAAAAGATATGCAGGACCAGTGAGATCTTCTGCTCTTATTTTTCTCTCTTTTATTAGAATACAAAGGTCAGATGTTCCTTTCTTAGTTGACCAACTGGTGCAAATCCGGAATTTTGCATACATGACACATCTCAGTAAAGTTCATATATATTTCAGACAAGACAAGGCCTAAACTCAGTTTTGACACATATACTCACTAAGTGCAAACAGAAAGCTAGGAACTAGTTCATCTCCAATTCTTTGCAGCATACATGTCTACAAATGTTAACTACTGAAGCTTTGGATTTCATACATCTACACTTCATACTCTAGAGAGGAAATAAAAACCCTAGCTTGGCATGCGTGTATTCTGCACACAAGTGCGAAAAACTGATAAAACCCCCTTCAAACATAGACCTCATAAAACCATTATCCGAATTGCCAAGACAAATATAAAAGCTGGTCAGTTTCCTCTAAAATCTCAAGTGGTACGCACAACTTATGTTTATATATAGGCCTCATTATCTGCAAAAAATAATAATTGGATGATAAATTATTCATCCTAATTACTGATGAAATAAGAAGGGGCCTAAAAGGATAGTGCAAACAGAAATGGTGAAATATCAGTCCATTTATATGCTGAGCCCATCCCTAAGAAACTTATCAAGGGAAACATGCGGCAAGTATGACACCAGGTTATACAGTTTATGAGCAGTACTATTAGCACTTAAATATTTTCTTGATGTGTGAGAGATAAGATGTCCGTACGGAACCTTTGAGCGACAACCGCGACCAAGCTCCCACGCTACCTACCCCGCTCCTAGGCGCCGCCGGCTTCCCTGCCGATGGCGTGGCCGTGCCCCCGCCGCCCGGCTGAGGTATCCACCGGCCCAAACTCAACACCCCCGCGCCATGGCATCCCCTCCAAACCACGCCTCCTCGGAGCGGGTGTGTTTCACGGACGTGGGGTCCCCCCTCACCTTGCCCTCAAGATCTTTTGCCGACATGGTCCGCTCGACGCCTTCACTGCCTACCCCGGCGCCTTCAACGCCTACTCAGCCAGGGCCGCGCCTTCAATCCATTGTGGTGGTGGGTGGGCACAGCAAGGCCGTTGTTCCGCGCGTGCCTGCGAGCTCGCAGGAGCCTAGCCGCGCAGTTTCATCGGAATGGCAAGAGGTCAGGCACAAGGGCTGGAAAGGAGGGCACCACTACCGGAATCGAGCCCTATGCCGACGGCCCAGGTCGTCGGCATAGCCCTGATTCCCGTCGGGACAGGCCTATGCTGACGGCCCCCGTCGGCATAGGGCCGTCGGCAACATATGCGTCGGCGTATCCCCGTAGGCCGTCGGCGTAGAAAGGCTGTCGGCATAGTTGCTATCCCGACGGCGTCCGTACATCTATGCCGACGGCCTCGGCCGTCGGCAACGTCCCTAGCCTAACGGTGGGTGTCGGCACCGCCGTCAAGTGCTGCCCAACACGGAGGCGCCACGTGCCGTCGGCTTAGCTATGCCACGTGGCGCCTCCGCGTTGCTCCTGGAACAGGGCTATGCTGACGGCCGAGCCGTCGGCATAGCTGCCACGTGGCTACTACTGGGCACTCCTGGGGCAGGTCTATGCCGACGGCCCAGCCGTCGGCGTAGTTTAAATCTATGCCGACGGCTAAGCCGTCGGCATAGACCTGCCCCAGGAGTGCCCAGTAGCCGCCACGTGGCAGCTATGCCAACGGCCTAGCCGTCGGCGTAGTTTAGCTCTATGCCGACGGCAAGGCCGTCGGCATAGTTTCTGTCTGTTTTTTCTTTCTTTTTTCTGTTTCTTTTCAGTTCAATTCAATTCAATATATACAGCACATATGCAAATAGACAAACTGATCACAGATGCATAGACAAACTGAGCATCACAAAGCATAAGCATCTCACAACATAAGAATCATCTCACAACATAAGAAGCATCTCACAACATAAGAAGCATCTTACAAGCATAAGCATCTCACAACATAAGAAGCATCAAGTGTATCATCACCACAAGTCACCCAAAGGCTTAAGCGCCAGGACGTCGAGCACCGCAGAGGTCGTCACCGCCAAGTCCGTCGAAGCCCAGGTCGTCACTGCTAGCGGCGGCGCTACCGCCAAGACCGCCACCGCCTCCGCCTCCGCCTCCGTGGATCGGAGTGATCGGGCTCCATGACTCGGGAGTGCTGCGAAGACCACCACCAACGGTAGATCCACCGGTTCCCTGGATGTTGAAAAGTCATGTTAAGGGGATATATGACTGTGTTGAATAAACGATATGCTTTGGGTGAATAGATTGGGGATGAACTAACCGGCGAGGGGCCAGAGTTCTGTGCCAGAAACTCCTCAAAGGTAAGGAGCCTTGGTTGTGGTGGAGGAGATGGTGCTGGTTGCAATTGAGGAACCCTGTCGGCCGCCATTTCCTCAAGAGCGTGCTGCATCCTGCGATTGTTCTGCTCATGGAATGCAAAAAGGCTCTCGTGCCACGCCATGGTCTCCTGGCGTGTGTACTCCATGTAGGGCTACGGTATGACATGATGGAACTCATAAAACTACTCAATGCGGAAAATAAAGTGAGCAATGAAGATAAGAGGAAAAATACTTACAGATTGCCGCTCCTGAAAGAGGGAATGTGACTGCGCACTGGTCATGGGCGTGCTCGTGCGCTGGCTCAGGCTCGGGTCGGTAGCTCGGAGCTGTGTGTAGGAGATAGAAGGAGTGATCACAGCATCCAGAACCGCCTCCCGACCGTGCTCCTTGGGCCCCATGCCCACCACCACCCTCTCGTCCAGATCCGCCGCAATGGGGTCAGGTGTGCCAGGATGTAACCTCAGATACCCATCGGAGTAGGCCTTCTTCTTCTGCGTGGTCTTGCCGTAGTACTTGGACTCGCCAGCCTTGGGGTCCTTCCGCGTATGGGCGATCTCCCACGCCTCCATGTGTGAGAGCGGCCGCTTCAGTTTCTCCTCCTGCACCACCAAACAGAGGTTAGTCATACATAAGAAAGTGACGGTAAATAGAACAAGAAGAATGTTTAATGAGGTTAGTCATACATTTAGTGTCTTGTGGAGAAAGTGGTTTCGGTTTCCCTGAGCATGTACTCCCTCCTTCCCTCGGTTAGCCTTGTTTTTGATGCTCGTAGCCGCCCAGGCTCCATCCTTATCACACCAAAGATCCACCAATGCCGCCCAGGACTCGTCTTTTCCATAACACCAATTTGGACACACCTATATAATGAAAGCATAATGGCATGTCAACACGAAATGGTGAAATGTACCACAAACATCGGAATGAAAAATCTATTATACTTATGGCCAAGTACTCGTGCCTCTCCAAGGTAATGCCCATCCTCCGCGCTTCTTCCTTGGTCATCTTCACACCAAGAGCGTCGTGATAGTATGTCGAGATGGCCACCCAGCGCACCGCGTACTGGAGCTGGCGGGCCTTCTTCTTGGCTTGGCGCAGCACGATCTGGTCGGCTCTGGCCTTGTGCTCCGGAAGAACTCGATAGAATTTCTACAATCATGCATGAAACAAGAATGGAAGAAGCCATGAGTTAAATCATTCATGAAACCAGAATGGACTTGTGCTTCTGAAGAGAACTCACCCAGAAAGTAGTGATCACGGCCTTGGCATGGGTCTCATGGTCCGCGTGGAGGGCCGCTTCCCAATGGTCCCAGCTCGTGGCCAAAACCCGACGGTCCAGGTGCCTGACTGGATCCGGACAGTACAGCCCCGGCCAGTGTAGCTTCAGCAAGACGGTGATGAGGCCGTTGGGAATACGGGCCCCTTTAGGATATATCCAGTTGCTGCAAAAGAATGAAATATTAGCATGTGACAAGCAAAATAAATAACTACCGAAATGAACATGTGACAAGCAAAAGAATGAAATTATTATAAAGTGGCGCTTACTCTTTCCCCGTGGGCTCAATGTGCCACTTCTG
Organism: Thinopyrum elongatum; assembly: GCA_011799875.1. NCBI lineage: Eukaryota > Viridiplantae > Streptophyta > Magnoliopsida > Poales > Poaceae > Thinopyrum > Thinopyrum elongatum. The sequence goes on from CM022303.1 coordinate 65,856,611, forward strand.
CTCCTCGGTAGCAGGAATCTGCTTTGGTAGCTTTGCATTACCACGCAACCACCCCTTGTTGCCAACCCCCTCCCCGCCACCACCATCATCCCCGCCACCACCCTCCTCGCCTGCCTCCTCCTCCTCGCCTGCCTCCTCCTCCTCCTCCTCCTCGTCCCCCTCCCCAACCTCCTCTTCCACCTCCTCCTCGGCCCCATCCCGAACCTCCTCCTCGTCCTCGTCCTCCTCCTCCTCGTCAGAGGGTACCTCACTAGAGGAGGGTACCTCACTAGAGGAGGGCCTCGAAGACAACACCCCTAAGTCGGTGAGGGTGCGCTCTTTCTGGCCGCGACCCCCTGTAGTGGCTCTCCCCCCACCCCTTGCCCTCTAGGGGCTCTCCCCCCGCCCCCTCCTCCTCTAGGGGCACCTCTCCCTCGACCTCCCTATGAGGAGTCATCGTCAAGTAGTCGGGGGGGAGGATTACGTGCTCGACCACTCCGACTAGGCAGGCCGACGACCTTGCGTAGGAAACCCACGCCGTCGGCCTTCCCCTTGCCCATGTTCCACGAACCTGCATTGAAAAGAGAATAAACAATTAGTACATTAATAAAATGAAGGAAAAGGCATAATAATAAGGAATAATAAACACATTAATAAAAAAGCATATTCCTAAACTATAGAAAAAAAAGACTTGAAACGTACATCTGCGAGAACCCATACGAATCATCACTGTTGTAACCTCGTTCTCGGTCGGTCTCCTCATCACTATCAATCATATCATCTTCGTTGTCTGACGGAGGTGGAGGCTCTTCCTCGTCGTCAGCGTCTTCGTTTAACTTTTCTAGCATAAGTATGTCATTTTCATTGACAATGGTCTCACCATCATTCCGTGCATCGTCGTCGTTTGGATCCACATCATCATCACACAATGGTCTAGCGTCATCATTTCTAACCACACTATCATCAGGTTGCTCTTGATAGAACACTCCCTCGTATGTCATGGGGTTAATGTTGTAGTAATCGTCTTCATTCGGGTCCGGTAGCTTACCATGTGGCGACACCTTGAACACAACTTCCCAACCCTTTAGGTACTCTTTCTTGGCATGGGTATGGCAGATAATAAACTTGTGTAGCTTGGGTAGCCGCAATGAAGAGATCGGCTCCTGCATAGACGGTTGATGGTTTAACTTCGACCAGACCAATGGAAGGCGTATATTTTACCCCCTCCCGCGGATCGAACCATCGGCAGTTGAACACAGGCAGACTTAGGGTTTCATGCCCATTGCGGAATGTAATCTCGTATATATTTTGTACCCTTCCGTAGTAGTCTACTGAATGTTGACCGGGGGTGTACACTCCGGTATTTATAGTTTTAGGATCAGGCCGGCTGTTCTGGTGCTCCTCTGTATGGAAGCGATACCCATTCACATCATACTTTTTACATGTCATGACGGCAGGGTCAAAACCCATGGAAACCCATCTCAATTCGTCATCCATAGATATGTTCGGATCTTTTCCCTACAAGTATAATTGAAATTGTTGGGTGCATTAGTTCGGTTAACTAATAAATGTTGAACTAGGTATTTAATAGGGGAATGTGGAAAATTACTTTCTCCATGAACAAAGCAACAAAATTTTTACGTCCAGGGTTTCCATGACGGAGAAGAGTAAGTGCCTCCGCCTCAGTAGGAGGATTCATTCCCGTCCATTCCTCTTGAACGAAATCACTAAAAGAAGAAAAACGGTGTTAGACCAGGACTAAGTGAACATAGAACATGATGTTGTGGAAGACATAAAGGAATGGTGTAGTGGTATTACCTCATCCACACTTCCTCAACTTCCTTGATGTTGTGCAAGATATAGAACATGAGGTCCTCCCACTCTTGTCGTGGCATGTTATAAGATTTCGAGGCCCCAGCCCTCCCACCTTGCACGTTGAATAGATGGAGCCTGGGTTGATACTTCGGCTCTTCTATATTGTATCGAGGCACCTTGTTATGCAGATGGGGAACGTGGTCTGGATAGTATGATGTCCTGAGGTCTGACACCTCCTCTAGGATAACTGCCTCTGCTATGGAAGCTTCAATCTTAGCTTTGTTTCCACATTTCTGTCGGAGATGCTTGTTCTGTCTCTCAGGGCCGTACTGCCAGCGATTCTGCACAGGCCCCCCAACAATACCTCGTTCGCGAGGTGCAGAATGAGATGTGTCATCGGAGTAAAGAAGCCTGGCGGAAAGATCTTCTCTAGCTTGACTATCAACTCTGGTGCCTTCTTATGCAATTGTTCAATCACGTCTTTACTTACTTCTTTAGCACAGAGCATGCGGAAGAAATGGCTTAGCTCGGCAAGCACTCGCCAGACATGCTCGGGGACATAGCCTCGAACCATCCCCGGCATTATCCGCTCAATCCATACATGGTAGTCATGACTCTTCAGGCCGGTCACTTTGCCCGTTGAAAGATTGACTCCCTTACTTATATTCAATGCATAACCATCGGTGAACTTCAAAATGTGTTTCAGCCAGATAAGTACTTCCTTTTTTTCTGGCGTTTTAAGGACAAAGTCAGCATCTGGCTTGAACCAGTTTTTTCGACCGCCTGTGGGAGGCTTCATGTTTAGACGTGGTCTATCACAAATTCTCTGTTGATCGGCTCTAGCTTTAACGTTATCCTTCGTCTTATCAGGAATGTTGAGGATCGTGCGGAAAAGGGACTCTGCGACATTCTTTTCGGTGTGCATCACATCGATGTTGTAAGGAAGTTTGAGGTCCTTGAAATAGGGAAGCTGCGAGAAGGGGGTAATGTGAGTCCAATTGTGCGTCTCACCATATCCCTCGAAGCCTTTGGCTTTGGCTTTGGTTTTGCCTTTGACTTTAGGCTTGAGAGCTTTTAGCTGAGCAAGAAAATCTGCCCCCGAAAATGTTGGAATCTCGGTTACTTCATGAACAACCCGGCCTTTCGTGAAGTTCTTCTTGTCTTCCCTGTCTGGATGGTCTGGAGGGAGGAACTGTCGATGCAGGTCAAAGGCTACATACTTGCCACCCTTACTCAGCCAAATCATTCGCAGAGCCTGCATGCACACTGGGCATGGCATCTTCCCACTTGTACACCATCCGCAGAATAGAGCATAGCCGGGAAAGTCATGCATGCAATAGTGCAACCAAACTTTCATCAAGAAATTTCTCTGCAGATCCCGGTCGTATGTCAACCTCGGAAAGTACCAAGAATGATGCAAATCATCCGCCAGCGGCTGCATAAACACACCCAATTGCTTCCCCAGGTATTCAGGCCCCGGAATGATGAGCGACAAGAACATGGTCTTGCGTTGCATTAGGGCACCAGGAGGGAGATTGAGCGGAATTACAAACACCGGCCAGCAGCTGTATGGATTGGACGACATACCATATGGATTGAACCCATCACCTGATATGTCTATTCTGACATTCCCAGCCTCGGCTGCTTCCTTGGGGTATTCTTCATCGAACGACTTCCATGCTTCGCCTTCCGATGGATGTACGATTTTATTTGGATTGTACCTTATACCTTCCTTGTGCCACTTCATCATTTTGGCAGACTCCTCTGTGATGAAAAGGCGCTGCAGTCTTTCTATGAAATGGAGATACCGAAGAACCTTAACGGGGATGGCTAGCTGCTTTTTCTCACCATCCTCACCGACCACCTCAAGGTACCGAGATGAACCGCACTCCCTACAATACTTGTTATCCGCATACTCGTGCCTAAACAACAGGCAATTCTTCGGACAAACAACTATTTTCTCATAATCCATAGAGAGTGCCTTCATGATTTTCTTTGTAGCGTACATGCTTTTCGGCAGTTCATGACCCTCAGGGAGGATGTTAGCCCATACTCCCAGGAATGCTTCGAAGCATTTCTGGCTACAGCCGTACTCAGCCTTGACTGCAATCAGTTGCGAGATGGCATCCAGCTAAGATATTTTCACACCCGCATAAAGAGGTTTCTTCGACGAGGCCAAGACCTCCAAGAAGGCCTTTGCGGTTGCCTCCGGCTCCTCCGGTTCATTCTCTGAAGGTGTCATATTTGCCGTTTCTGCAACAATGACATCATCTAGCATGTCCCTGACCCCGTCGTCCTCATAACCATCAATGCGTTGTCGCATCACCTCCTCTCTACCACGGTCCTGCTCGGCTAAGTTTATCGGCGGCATGTCAAAGTTTGGCATATATCCGTGCGTGCGAAGGTGGTCAGGCATGTCCTTCTGATTTCTACGGTGATGTCTGGCACATCTCGCACAGGGGCATCGTGGGATAATTCTCATTGGACTACGGAATATCTCCTTCAAATACACATCGGTTTTCGTGATCCACTCTGATGTTACTCGATTCTGACGGATAAAACCACTGTACATCCACTGATTATCTGCCATCCTCTGCTTTATTACAAGCCACACAACATAATTAAGGATTCACTTAATTTAATCACATCAAAATTTCATTTTCTACCACGTTGAATCCACCTACATCTCTAATAGGTAAAGATGGGTCCTAATCCCACCCGAGGATGTGTAGATTGAGTACGTTCTCCATTCTACCCCGTTCCGAGGCAAAATTTTGTTAGCCCCTCCCCACTGTTCTCCAGATACACGTCTCGGCTAATAGCCGAGAGAATGTGCTCCAGAGAACAACGGGGAGGCACCACCGAAATTTTGTCTCGGAACGGGGTAGAGCATGGAGAACGTACCCAATCTACACATCCTCGGGCTGTCCGTGGAAAACGCTGGACAATCCAAAAGAGTTGCGGTGATAAATATGCAATTGAATGCATATTTATCGATGCAACCCTTTCGGATGGGAGACGCCTAGGTTACGCGACTTGACGTGATAATTAAATCTAGTGACATGATTAAAAGAGAGTAGGAGGAGGTGTTGGATATGTAGCTCACCCTCGGCTGTAGAGGAAGTAGTCAAACAGCGGCGGGATCACGGACCAACAACTTCGACGACGATGACTCCAAAGAGATGCAACACCACAAAGCCTGCAAATTTTACCGACAAAACAATTTAGATCATCACATCAAATATCTATTTTTTAGCAAGACCATCAACGTCTTCATTATTAATATGTGTTTCCCCCCTCCGTGCATTTTTAGCAAGTTAACCTTTTTTAGCCAAACTTTTTTTCTCAAATACTATTTTTTCTCACTATCTATTTTTATCAAGACCATCTACATCCATCTAGCAACAGCAGCATCATCATCATTAATCATTCATTAACATTTTTAGCATGTTAACATTAACAGCAACAACATCATCATTCATCTACATAACACCATCATTCATTCATCTAACAATATCATCAATCATCATCAATAAATCATCATCATCAATCACCATCTAACATCTAACATCATCAATCATCATCATCATTCATCCATCCATCAAAAAAACTAAGAGATTAAGTTAAAAAAAAGAAGAAAGAGATGAGGCAGAGAGGAAGCTTATGTAGGTTTGGGGGAGGGTGGTGCGGGCGGCCGGCACTGTGCGTCCCGGAGCGGTGGCCGAAGCGGGGCGGGACTTGGCCGGTGCGGGCCGGCCGTGAGGGTGGTGCGGGGCGGCCGGCGCTGGGCTTCCCGGGGCGGGACGGCGGTCGGGGACGGGCCGGGCCGGGGCGGGGCGGGGGACGGAGAGGGGCCGGGGCGGGGCGAGGCGGCGGCGCGAGGACGGGCTAGGGCGGGGTCGGCGGATCGGGGCGAGGGCGCTGCCGGGTGAGGGGCCGGCGGCGCCGGGAGGACGGCGGCGCGGGTCGGGTCGGGGCAGGGTTTTTTCTGTTCGGGAGGAGAGGGATGAGTGGAGGAGAGAGGCCGGTAGATCGGATAAGGGGGGGGGGGGGCTATGCCGACGGCCACCGTCGGCATATCCCTGCCAATGCCACATCATCGATCCGAGGGACGTGGGGCCGGAGCTATTCCGTCGGCATAGATATTTTCAAATTTTTTTAATGATTTTTTATAAAATAATTAAAAAATTAAAACTTAGTTAAATAAATTGTGCCTTATCTAGACATAAACACACACAGATACACCACGCGTGTCTCTTGGGCTTAGTTTGCCGTTCCCCACCTCCGTGCGACGGCGGTGGCGACGTCGGTGAGGGTGATCACACCACGGAGCCACGTGCCGGGTGCTTGCACCCGCCACCGCATTTCCGGATGTACTTCCGGATGTGTAGGAGGGCCCAGCAAAAGAACTGGCGGCATAGCTACCCCCCAAACTACACCCGTCCCGTCTAACCCTGGCACCGTTGACCGGGCGGTCTACGCCTTTGACTTTCGCCGGACGGGGTTTGACCGATGGACATTTGTACCTGGGTGTGATAGCCCAGCACATAGGTACACTTCGTATCAAGGTCCGGGCAGAACCCACCGTCAGATTCCCTCCATTACTGCCCGACGTGGCCGTTCCCCCCCTCCGTGCGACGGCGGCGACGATGTCGGTGAGGGAAGTTACACCACGGAGCCCCGTGCCGGGTGCTTGCACCCGCCACCGCACTTCCGGACATGTAGGAGGGCCCAGCGAAAGACCTGGCGGCATAGCTACCCCCCAAACTACACCCGTCCCGTCTAACCCTGCGAGAGTTGACCGGGCATAGCTACGCCTTTGACTTTCGTCGGACGGGGTTTGACCGATGGACATTTTCACCTGGGTGTGATAGCCCAGCACATAGGTACACTTCGTATCAAGGTCCGGGAAGAACCCAGCGTAAGATTCCCTCAGTTACAGCCGACGTGGCCGTTCCCCCCTCCGTGCGACGGCGGCGGCGATGTCGGTGAGGGGGGTCACTCCACGGAGCCCCGTGCCGGGTGCTTGCACACGCCACCGCACTTCCGGACATGTAGGAGGGCCCAGCAAAAGACCTGGCAGCATAGCTACCCCCAAAACTACACCCGTCCCGTCTAACCCTGCGATAGTTGACCGGGATAGCTACGCCTTTGACTTTCGCCGGACGGGGTTTTACCGATGGACATTTTCACCTGGGTGTGATAGCCCAGCACATAGGTACACTTCGTATCAAGGTCCGGGCAGAACCCACCGCAAGATTCCCTCCGTTACTGCCCAACGTGGCCGTTCCCCCCTCCGTGCGACGGCGGCGGCGATGTCGGTGAGGGGGGTCACACCACGGAGCCCCGTGCCAGGTGCTTGCACCCGCCAATGCACTTTCGGACGTGTAGGAGGGCCCAGCGAAAGACCTGGCGGCATAGCTACCCCCCAAACTACACCACTCCCATCTAACCCTGCGATAGTTGACCGGGCATAGCTACGCCTTTGACTTTCACCGGACGGGGTTTGACCGATGGACATTTTCACCTTGGTGTGATAGCTAAGAACATAGGTACACTTCAGATCAAGGACCGGGAACAACCCACCGCAAGATTCCCTCCGTTACTGCCCGACGTGGCCGTTCCTCCTCTCCGTGCGACGGCGGCGGCGACGTCGGTGAGGGGGGTCACACCACTGAGCATCGTGCCGGGTGCTTGCACCCGCCACCGCACTTCCGGACGTGTAGGAGGGCCCAGCTAAAGACCTGGCGGCATAGCTACCCCCCAAACTACACCCGTCCCGTCTAACCCTGGAACCGTTGACCGGGCGGTCTACGCCTTTGACTTTCGCCGGACGGGGTTTGACCGATGGACATTTTCACCTGGGTGTGATAGCCAAGCACATAGGTACACTTCGGATCAAGGTCCGGGCACAACCCACCGCAAGATTCCCTCAGATACTGCCCGATGTGGCCGTTCCCCCCCACCGTGCAACGGCGGCGGCAACGTCGGTGAGGGGGGTCACACCACGGAGCCCGTGCTTGCACTCGCCACCCACCTTCCGTGACGTGTAGGAGGGCCCAGAGAAAGACCTGGCGGCATAGGTACCCCCCAACAACCCTTCCGCATAACCCGCGAGAGTTGACCGGGCATAGCTACGCCTTTGACTTTCGCCGGACGAGGGTTTGACCGATGGACTTTTCACCGGGTGTGATAGCCAAGCACATAGGTACACTTCGGATCAAGGTCCGGGCACAACCCACCGCAAGATTTTCTCCGTTACTGCCGATGTGGACCTTCCCCCCCTCCGTGCGAGAGCGGCAGCGACGTCGGTGAGGGGGGTCAACCACTGAGCATCGTGCCGGGTGTTGCACCAGCCACCCACTTCCGGACGTGTAGGAGGGCCCAGCTAAAGACCTGGCGGCATAGCTACCCCCCAAACTACACGTCCCGTCAAACCCTGGCAACGTTGACCGGGCGGTCTACGCCTTTGACTTTCACTGGACGGGGTTTGACTGATGGACATTTTCACCTGGGTGTCATAGCCAGCACATAGGTACACTTCGTATCAAGGTCCGGGCTGAAACCACCATCAATTCCCTCCGTTACTGCCGACGTGGCGTTCCCCCCTCCTGTGTGACGGCAGCGGCGATGTCGGTGAGGGGGTCACACACGAGCCCCATGCCGGTGCTTGCACTGCCACCGCACTTCCGGACGTGTAGGAGGGCCAAGCGAAAGACCTGGCGGCATAGCTACCCCCCAAACTACACCCGTCCCGTCTAACCCTGCGAGAGTTGACCGGGCATAGCTATGCCTTTGACTTTCGCCGGACGGGGTTTGACCGATGGACATTTTCACTTGGGTGTGATAGCCCAGCACATAGGTACACTTCGTATCAAGGTCCAGGCAGAACCCACCGCAAGATTCCCTCCGTTACTGCCCGACATGGCCATTCCCCCCCTCCGTGCGATGGCGGCGGCGATGTCGGTTAGGGGGGTCACACCACGGAGCCCCGTGCCGGGTGTTGCCACCGCCACTACACTTCCGGACGTGTAGGAGGGCCTGCGAAAGACCTGGCGGCATAGCTACCCCCCAAACTACAACCCGTCCCATCTAACCTGCGATAGTTGACCGGGCATAGCCACGCCTTTGACTTTCGCCGGACGGGGTTTGGCCGATGGACATTTTCACGGGGTGTGATAGCCAAGAACATAGGTACACTCAGATCAAGGTCCGGAACAACCCACCGCAAGATTCCCCGTTACTGGCCCGACGTGGCCGTTCCCCCTTCTCCGTGCGACGGCGGTGGCGACGTCGGTGAGGGGGTTCACACACTGAGCACCGTGCGGGAGCTTGCACCCGCCACGCACTTTACGGAGTGTTAGGAGGGCCCAGCTAAAGACCTGGCGGCATAGCACCCCCCAAAACTAACAACGTCAGTCTAAACCGCAAACTGTTGACGGGCGTCTACGCCTTTGACTTTCGCCGGACGGGGTTCGACCGATGGACATTTTCACCTGGGTGTGATAGCCAAGCACATAGGTACACTTCGGATCAAGGTCCGGGCAGAACCCACCGCAAGATTCCCTCAGATACTGCCCGATGTGGCCGTTCCCCCCCACCGTGCGACGGCGGCGGCGACGTCGGTGAGGGGGGTCACACCACGGAGCCCGTGCTTGCACTCGCCACCGCACTTCCGGACGTTTAGGAGGGCCCAGAGAAAGACCTGGCGGCATAGGTACCCCCCAAACAACACCCGTTCCGCCTAACCCTGCGAGAGTTGACCGGGCATAGCTACGCCTTTGACTTTCGCCGGACGAGGTTTGACCGATGTACATTTTCACCTGGGTGTGATAGCCAAGCACATAGGTACACTTCGGATCAAGGTCCGGGCACAACCCACCGCAAGATTCCCTCCATTACAGCCCAATGTGGACCTTCCCCCATCCGTGCGACGGCGGCGGCGACGTCGGTGAGGGGGGTCACACCATTGAGCACCGTGCCGGGTGCTTGCACCTGCCACCGCACTTCCGGACATGTAGGAGGGCCCAGCTAAAGACCTGGCGGCATAGCTACCCCCCCAAACTACACCCGTCCCGTCTAACCCTGGAACCGTTGACCGGGCGGTCTACGCCTTTGACTTTCGCCGGACGGGGTTTGACCGATGGACATTTTCACCTGGGTGTGATAGCCCAGCACATAGGTACACTTCGTATCAAGGTCCGGGCAGAACCCACCGTCAGATTCCCTCCGTTACTGCCCGACGTGGCCGTTCCCCCCTCCGTGCGATGGCAGCGGCGATGTCGGTGAGGGGGGTCACACCACGGAGCGCCGTGCCGGGTGCTTGCACCCGCCACCGCACTTCCGGACGTGTAGGAGGGCCCAGCGAAAGACCTGGTGGCATAGCTACCCCCCAAACTACGGAGGTATGCCGACGGCCTATCTACGCCCACGGCCACCGTCGGCATAGATGGAGATATGCCGACGGCCTGGGTACGCCGACGGTTGGCTCTAGGCCGTCGGCATACTTCCCTCTATGCCGACGGTGGTCGTCGGCCTAGATGAGGCCGTCGGCAACTAAGTAAATTCTGGTAGTGCACGACCATCCCTCGGTGAGCTCCGACGCCATTAACGCTCTGCGCCGAACCACCAACTCCACCCACCACACTCATGGCGCCTCGGGCTATAAGGCAGATCTCCACGGTAGGTGTTTTCGTTGCCTGAGTTCCTCCCACAGAGTTGCATCCTGCAAGAACGAAGTCCGGTGCCTCCATTGCCTAATCCTAGGCCACACCACCCACAAGTGCCCGTCACGCCATCTCCCCCGTGTACCCCTCTCCTCCCTTGAGGAGACACGCCGCCGCCCATCCTTCCCACCACCACCGCCCCGCCAACCGCCTGCGCCGGTCCACTCTCGCCTGGTCTTCCCTCTAGACCACCCAAACCATCGCCGCGCGCCTGCCCTTTCGAGGGTTGTGTTCCCACCAGCCGCACCACCATCCCCACCGGCCCCGCCCTCCCCACCTGTCATGGACATGGCCGCCAGGTTCACCTATGGCCCTGCATGGGGGAACCGCCGCTGCCGCAAGACGGTGTGCCTGATCGAGGAGACACAGGAGGCGCTTGAGGAAGAGGCGCGCCTCCACAACTCCGCCCTGGTGATCACAGTGGCGGGCTCGCGTCCTGCGCTGGGGCCGGCTGACATCGAGGCGGCAATCCGCTCGGAGATCCCTGATGTTCCATCCAACGGTTCCCAGGTCTCCCTGATGCAACCAGGATCCTTCTTCGTGCGCTTCGCCCACCGGCGTTGGTTCGACGGGGTCCGTGGCTTTGACATGCTGCACCACCATGGCACTCCTCTGCTGGTCCGCCGGTGGAACCGGCTCACCTTCGCCACCTCCATCAAGTGCAGATACAGCGTCCGCCTCTTCATCCAGGGCATCCCGCCTCAAGAGTTCATCCTTCAAAAGGCGCAAGATGTGCTGCCTGAATGCCTCATCTACCAGGTGGCAATCGAGTCTTTCGACAAGATCGATCTCTCCTACTTCGTCACGCGCGCGTGGGTGGGAGACCCCGACGAGATCCCGACGGAGACGGTGCTCACCGTGCGGCCGCGGACTCACTGCCCCGACCCACTGGCCCATTTATCCCTCCCGCCGGGATTTGGGCTGGAGGGTGGTGACGACGAAACCTGCGCTTGCACCGAGCACCTGCCACGCAAGCTGCACTATCCCGTGCTCGTTCATGTTGACACTATCCAATGCTTGCTGGGCACGTGGGACCGCTGACCTCTACACCGGCCCCGCGAGCAAGGACGAGCCCAGATACACCGCGACAAGCACTAGAGGACGCGGGCCTGACTGGCAAGGAGGGCCTTCAAGCCAGCGCATGCCCCTGACGTGGGAGAAGGCTGCTGCCACTCCTCTTTGGGCAGCAGAGATACGCGGGTCACCACTTCCCCGCCAATGTCGACTGGGCTATGCTGCACGCCTGAGGCCTCGGATCTGGCGGGTGCAGCTCCCTCCTGTCTGGTGCAGGCGGCGATGGCGCTGTCGGTTGGTCGGGAAGACCCTGCTGCTTGCTCCATCACGCGGGCCTACGAGCTGCCCATGACGCATGACCAAGCCACGGTGTCTCAAAAAAAAAAAACCAAGCCACGGCACATTTTCTGGAGCTCGTCGCCGCACCACTAGAGCCGGCACTCCTGCAGCCACCAAAGCCCAAGCGTGGTCGACCGCGCCGCCCAGCAAAGGCACTAGCTACGGCTACTCGGCGCAGCTACCGTCTGACACTACCCGAATCGCCCCCTATGCCGACGGCCCTGGCCGTCGGCATAGCCCTGATTCCCGTCGGGATAGGCCTATGCCGACGGCCCCCGTCGGCATAGGGCCGTCGGCAACATATCCGTCGGCGTAGCCCGGGAGGCCGTCGGCATAGAAAGGCCGTCGGCATAGATCCTATCCCGACGGTGTCCGTACATCTATGCCAACGGCCTCGGCCGTCGGCAACGTCCCCGCCTAACGGTGGCCGCCGTCAAGTGCTGACCAACAGCTGCGCTTCACGTGGCACATGTATGCCGACGGCTCAGCCGTCGGCATACATGTGCCACATGGCGCGCAGCTGTACCTCCTGGGGCAGGGCTATGCCGACGGCTGTGCCGTCGGCGTAGTTTAAATCTATGCTGACGGCTCAGCCGTCGGCATAGCCCTGCACCAAGAATGCCCAGTGGCTGCCATGTGGCAGCTAAGCCGACGGCCTAGCCGTCGGTGTACTTTACAACTATGCCGAGCCGTCGGCATAGTTTCTGTCTATTTTTTTTTCTTTTTTCTGTTTCTTTTCAGCTGAATTCATTTGAATATATACAACATATATAAGAATCATACAGCAATATATGCATCACATAACAATAAGGAGCAGCATCACACAACAAATGCATCATCACACAACATAAGAAGCATCGCAAACCAAAAACATATAAGTATCATTACCACCAAGCATATAAGAATATCACAAACAACAATAAGTAACATCACAAGCATATAAGTATCATCACCACCAAGACCGCCACAAGTCACCCAAAGGCTTAAGCACCTGGACGTCGAGCACCGCGGAGGTCGTCACCGCCAAGTCCGCCGAAGCCCAAGTCATCACTGCTAGCGGCAGCGCTACCGCCAAGACCGCCACCGCCTCCGCCTCCGCCTCCGTGGATCGAAGTGATCGGGCTCCGTGACTCGGGAGTGCTGTGAAGACCACCACCAACGGTAGACGATCCACCGGTTCCCTGGATGTTGAAAAGACATGTTAACGGGATATATGACTGTGTTGAATAAACGATATGCTTTGGGTGAATAGATTGGGGATGAACTAACCGGCGAGGGGCCAGCGTTCTGTGCCAGAAACTCCTCAAAGGTAAGCAGCCTTGGTTGTGGTGGAGGAGATGGTGCTGGTTGCAATTGAGTAACCCTGTCGGCCACCATTTCCTGAAGAGCGTGCTGCATCATGTGATTGTTCTGCTCATGGAATGCAAAAAGGCTCTCGTGCCACGCCATGGTCTCCTGGCGTGTGTACTCCATGTAGGCCTACGGTATGACATGATGGAACTCATAAAACTACTAAATGCGGAAAATAAAGTGAGCAATGAAGATAAGAGGGAAAATACTTACAGATTGCCTCTCCTGGAAGAGGGACTGTGACTGTGGACTGGTCATGGGCGTGCTCGTGCGCTGGCTCAGGCTCGGGTCGATCCGACGGAGCTGTGTGTAGGAGATAGTAGGAGTGATCACAGCATCCAGAACAGCCTCCCGACCGTGCTCCTTGGGCCCCATGCCCACCACCACCCTCTCGTCCAGATCCGCCGCAATGGGGTCAGGTGTGTCATGATGTAACCTCAGATACCCTTTAGAGTAGGCCTTCTTCCTCAGCGCGGTCTTGCCGTAGTACTTGGGCTCGCTAGGCTTGGAGTCCTTCCGCGCATGGGCGATCTCCCACGCCTGCATGTGTGAGAGCGGCCGCTTCAGTTTCTCCTCCTGCACCACCAAACAGAGATTAGTCATACATAAGAAAGTGACGGTAAATAGAAGAAGAATGTTTAATGAGGTTAGTCATACATTAAGTGTCTTGTGGAGAAAGTGGTTTCGGTTTCCCTGAGCATGTACTCCCTCCTTCCCTCGGTTAGCCTTGTTTTTGATGCTCGTAGCCGCCCAGGCTCCATCCTTATCACACCAAAGATCTGGTTTGGCGCAGCATGATCTGGTCGGCTCTGGCCTGGTGCTCCGGAAGAACTCGATAGAATTTCTACAATCATGCATGAAACAAGAATGGAAGAAGCCATGAGTTAAATCATTCATGAAACCAGAATGGACTTGTGCTTCTGAAGAGAACTCACCCAGAAAGTAGTGATCACGGCCTTGGCATGGGTCTCATGGTCCGCGTGGAGGGCAGCTTCCCAGTGGTCCCAGCTCGTGGCCAAAACCCGAAGGTCCGGGTGCCTGACTGGATCCGGACAGTACAGCCCCAACCAGTGTAACTTCAGCAAGACGGTGATGAGGCCGTTGGGAATACGGGCCCCTTTAGGATAAATCCAGTTGCTGCAAAAGAATGAAATATTAGCATGTGACAAGCAAAATAAATAATTACCGGAATGAGCATGTGACAAGCAAAAGAATGAAATTCTTATAAAGTGGCACTTACTCTTTCCCCGTGGGCTCAATGAGCCACTTCTGCTCCTCAGTAGCAGGAATCTGCTTTGGTAGCTTCGCATTACCACGCAGCCACCCCTTGTTGCCAACCCCCTCCGCGCCACCACCATCATCCCCGCCACCACCCTCCTCCTCGCCTGCCTCCTCCTCCTCGCCTGCCTCCTTCTCCTCCCCTCCCCAACCTCCTCCTCCACCTCCTCCTTGGCCCCATCCCGAACCTCCTCCTCCTCCTCGTCCTCCTCCTCCTCGTCAGAGGGTACCTCAGTAGAGGAGGGCCTCGAAGACAACACCCCTAAGTCGGTGAGGGTGCGCTCTTTCTGGCCGCGACCCCCTGTAGTGGCTCTCCCCCCACCACCTCGCCCTCTAGGGGCTCTCCCCCCGCCCCCTCCTCCTCTAGGGGCACCTCTCCCTCGACCTCCCTGTGAGGAGTCATCGTCAAGTAGCCAGGAGGGAGGATTACGTGCTCGACCACTCCGACTAGGCAGGCCGACGACCTTGCGTAGGAAACCCACGTCGTCGGCCTTCCCCTTGCCCATGTTCCACGAACCTGCATTGAAAAGAGAATAAGCAATTAGTACATTAATAAAATGAAGGAAAAGGCATAATAATAAGGAATAATAAACACATTAATAAAAAAGCATAAAAAGGCATATTCTTAAACTATAGAAAAAAAAGACTTGAAACGTACATCTGCTAGAACCCATACGAATCATCACTGTTGTAACCTCTTTCTCGGTCGGTCTCATCATCACTATCAATCATATCATCTTCGTTGTCTGACGGAGGTGGAGGCTCTTCCTCGTCGTCAACGTCTTCGTTTAACTTTTCTAGCATAAGTATGTCATTTTCATTGACAATGGTCTCACCATCATTCCGTGCATCGTCGTCGTTTGGATCCACATCCTCATCACCCAATGGTCTAGCGTCATCGTTTCTAACCACATCATCATCATCAGGTTGCTCTTGATAGAACACTCCCTCGTATGTCGTGGGGTTAATGTTGTAGTAATCGTCTTCATTCGGGTCCGGTAGCTTACCATGTGGCGACACCTTGAACACAACTTCCCAACCCTTTAGGTACTCTTTCTGGCATGGGTAAGGCAGATAATAAACTTGTGTAGCTTGGGTAGCCGCAATGAAGAGATCGGCTCCTGCATAGACGGTTGATGGTTTAACTTCGACCAAACCAATGGAAGGCGTATGTTTTACCCCCTCTCGCGGATCGAACCATCGGGAGTTGAACACAGGCAGACTTAGGGTCTCACGCCCCTTGCGGAATTTAATCTCGTATATATTTTGTACCCTTCCGTAGTAGTCTACTAAATTTTAACCGGGGGTGTACACTCCGGTATTTATAGTTTTGGGATCAGGCCGGCTATTCTGGTGCTCCTCTGTATGGAAGCGATACCCATTCACATCATACTTTTTACATGTCATGATGGCAGGGTCAAAACCCATGGAAACCCATCTCAATTCATCATCCATAGATATGTTCGGATGTTTTCCCTACAAGTATAATTGAAATTGCTGGGTGCATTAGTTTGGTTAACTAATAAATGTTGAACTAGGTATTTTATAGGGGAATGTGGAAAATTACTTTCTCCATGAACTAAGCAACAAAATTTTTACGTCCAGGGTTTCCATGACGGAGAAGAGTAAGTGCCTCCGCTTCAGTAGGAGGATTCATTCCCGTCCATTCCTCTTGAACGAAATCACTAAAAGAAGAAAAGCGGTGTTAGACCGGGACTAAGTGAACATAGAACATGATGATGTGGAAGACATAAAGGAATGGTGTAGTGGTATTACCTCATCCACACTTCCTCAACTTCCATGATATTGTGCAAGATATATAACATGAGGTCCTCCCACTCTTGTCGTGTCATGTTATAAGATTTCGAGGCCCCAGCCCTCCCACCTTGCACGTTGAATAGATGGAGCCTGGGTTGATACTTGGGCTCTTCTATATTGTATCGAGGCACCTTGTTATGCAGATGGGGAACGTGGTCTGGATAGTATGATGTCCTGAGGTCTGACACCTCCTCTAGGATAACTGCCTCAGCTATGGAAGCTTCAATCTTAGCTTTGTTTCCACATTTCTGTCGGAGATGCTTATTCTGTCTCTCAGGGCCGTACTGCCAGCGATTCTGCACAGGCCCCCCCAACAATACCTCGTTCGTGAGGTGCAGAATGAGATGTGTCATCGGAGTAAAGAAGCCTAGCGGAAAGATCTTCTCTAGCTTGACTATCAACTCCGGTGCCTTCTTATGCAATTTTTCAATCATGTCTTTACTTACTTCTTTAGCATAGAGCGTGCGGAAGAAATGGCTTAGCTCGGCAAGCACTCGCCAGACATGCTCGGGGACATAGCCTCGAACCATCACCGGCATTATCCGCTCAATCCATACATGGTAGTCATGACTCTTCAGGCCGGTCACTTTGCCTGTTGAAAGATTGACTCCCTTACTTATATTCGATGCATAACCATCGGTGAACTTCAAAATGTGTTTCAGCCAGATAAGTACTTCCTTTTTTTCTGGCGTTTTAAGGACAAAGTCAGCATCTGGCTTGAACCAGTTTTTTCGACCGCCTGTGGGAGGCTTCATGTTTAGACGTGGTATATCACAAATTCTCTGTTGATCGGCTGTAGCTTTAACGTTATCCTTTGTGTTATCAGGAATGTTGAGGATCGTGCGGAAAAGGGACTCTGCGACATTCTTTTCGGTGTGCATCACATCGATGTTGTAAGGAAGTTTGAGGTCCTTGAAATGGGGAAGCTGCGAGAAGGGGGTAATGTGAGGCCAATTGTGCGTCTCACCATATCCCTCGAAGCCTTTGGCTTTGGCTTTGGCTTTGCCTTTGACTTTAGGCTTGAGAGCTTTTAGTTGAGCAAGAACATCTGCCCCCGAAAATGTTGGAATCTCGGTTACTTGATGAACAACCCGGCCTTTCGTGAAGTTCTTCTTGTCTTCCCTGTCTGGATGGTCTGGAGGGAGGAACTGTCGATGCAGGTCAAAGGCTACATACTTGCCACCCTTACTCAGCCAAATCATTCGCAGAGCCTGCATGCACACTGGGCATGGCATCTTCCCACTTGTACACCATCCGCAGAATAGAGCATAGCCGGGAAAGTCATGCATGCAATAGTGCAACCAAACTTTCATCAAGAAATTTCTCTGCAGATCCCGGTCGTATGTCAACCTCGGAAAGTACCAAGAATGATGCAAATCATCCACCAGCGGCTGCATAAACACACCCAATTGCTTCCCCGGGTATTCAGGCCCTGGAATGATGAGCGACAAGAACATGGTCTTGCGTTGCATTAGGGCATTGGGAGGAAGATTGAGCGGAATTACAAACACGGGCCAGCAGCAGTATGGATTGGACGACATACCATATGGATTGAACCCATCACCTGATATGCCTATTCTGACATTCCCAGCCTCGGCTGCTTCCTCGGGGTATTCTTCATCGAACGACTTCCATGCTTCGCCTTCCGATGGATGTACGATTTTATTTGGATTGTACCTTATACCTTCCTTGTGCCACTTCATCATTTTGGCAGACTCCTCCGTGATGAAAAGGCGCTGCAGTCTTTCTATGAAATGGAGATACCGAAGAACCTTAACGGGGATGGCTAGCTGCTTTTTCTCACCATCCTCACCGACCACCTCAAGGTACCGAGACGAACCGCACTCCCTACAGTACTTGTCATCCGCATACTCGTGCCTAAACAAAAGGCAATTCTTCGGACAAACATCTATTTTCTCATAATCCATAGAGAGTGCCTTCATGATTTTCTTTGTAGCGTACATGCTTTTCGGCAGTTCATGACCCTCAGGGAGGCTGTTAGCCCATACTCCCAGGAATGCTTAGAAGCATTTCTGGCTACAGCCGTACTCAGCCTTGACTGCAATCAGTTGCGAGATGGCATCCAACTGAGATATTTTCGCACCCGCATAAAGAGGTTTCTTCGACGAGGCCAATACCTCCAAGAAGGCCTTTGCGGTTGCCTCCGGCTCCTCCGGTTCATTCTCTGAAGGTGTCGCATTTGCCGTTTCTGCAACAATGACATCATCTAGCATGTCCCTGACCCCGTCGTCCTCATAACCATCGATGCGTTGTCGCATCACCTCCTCTCTACCACGGTCCTGCTCGGCTAAGTTTATCGGCGGCATGTCAAAGTCTGGCATATATCCATGCGTGCGAAGGTGGTCAGTCATGTCCTTCTGATTTCTACGGTGATGTCTGGCACATCTCGCACAGGGGCATGGTGGGATAATTCTATTTGGACTACGGAATATCTCCTTCAAATACACATCAGTTTTCATGATCCACTCTGATGTTACTCGATTCCGACAGATAAAACCACTGTACATCCACTGATTATCTGCCATCCTCTGCTTTATTACAAGCCGCACAACATAATTAAGGATTCACTTAATTTAATCACATCAAAATTTCATTTTCTAACACGTTGAATCCACCTACATCTCTAATAGGTAAAGATGGGTCCTAATGCCACCCGAGGATGTGTAGATTGAGTACGTTCTCCATTCTACCCCGTTCCGAGACAAAATTTCGGCAGCCCCTCCCCACTGTTCTCCAGATACACGTCTCGGCTAATAGCCGAGAGAATGTGCTCCGGAGAACAATGGGGAGACGCCGCCGAAATTTAGTCTCGGAACGGGGTAGAGCATGGAGAACGTACCTAATCTATACATCCTCGGGCTGTCCGTGGAAAACGCTGGAAAATCCAAAAGAGTTGCGGTGATAAATATGCAATTGAATGCATATTTATCGATGCAACCCTTTCAGACGGGAGACGCCTAGGTTACGCGACTTGACGTGATAATTAAATCTAGTGACATGATTAAAAGAGAGTAGGAGGAGGTGTTGGATATGTAGCTCACCCTCGGCTGTAGAGGAAATAGTCAAACAGCGGCGGGATCACGGACCAACAACTTCGACGATGATGACTCCAAAGAGATGCAACACCACAAAGCCTGTAAATTTAACCGACAAAACAATTTAGATCATCACATCAAATATCTATTTTTTAGCAAGACCATCAACATCTTCATTATTAATATGCGTTTCCCCCCTCCGTGCGTTTTTAGCAAGTTAACATTTTTTAGCCAAACGTTTTTTTCTCAAATACTATTTTTTCTCACTATCTATTTTTATCAAGACCATCTACATCCATCTAGCAATAGCAGCATCATCATCATTAATCATTCATTAAAATTTTTAGCATGTTAAGATTAATAGCAACAACATCATCATTCATTCATCTAACAACATCATTAATCATCATCAATAAATCATCATCATCAATCACCATCTAACATCTAACATCATCATCATCATTCATCCATCCATAAAAAAAACTAAGAGATTAAGTTAAAAAAAGAAGAAGAAAGAGATGATGGCAGAGAGGAGCTCACGTAGGGGGGGGGGGAGGGTGGTGCGGGGACCGAATGGCAAATGGAGTAACGAGAGGAAGCCCCGGGTGGGCCCGGCTGTGGTAGAAGGGAAGGCAGAGGGGAGGGAAGAGGAAGGGGCAGGCGAAGAGGAGACCGGTGGCAGGAAGAGGGGAGGGGAAATGGAAGGGGAGGGGAAGGCAAGTGGGGGTGAGTGAGGGCAGAGGAAGGCGCAGGGTATTAAAAGGGGACGGGAAGCGGGAGGTGGAGGGGAAGGGGAGGGGGAGCGGGGAAGGGAGAGGGGGACGGGGCGAGGGAGAGTTGGACGGGCGAGAAGGGAAGGGCTGGAGGGTGGCGGGGAGGGCCGGCGGCCGGGGAGGGGCCGGGGCAGGGCGTGGCCGGCGCCGGGAGGGGCGGCGGCGCTAGGGCGGGGCAGCGGCGCGGGTCTGGTCGGGGGCAGCGTCGGGTTGGGAGGAGAGGGATGAGTGGAGGAGAGAGGCCGGTAGATCGGATAAGGGTGGGCTATGCCGACGGCCACCGTCGGCATATCCCTACCAATGCCACCTCATCGATCCGAGGGACTTGGGGCCGGAGCTATGCCGTCGGCATAGATATTTTCAAAATTTTTAATGATTTTTTTATAAAATAATTTAAAAAAAAATAAAACTTAGTTAAATAAATTGTGCGTTATCTAGACATAAACACACACAGATACGCCACGCGTGTCTCTTGGGCTCAGTTTGCCGTTCCCCCCTCCGTGCGACGGCGGTGGCGACGTCGGTGAGGGTGATCACACCACGGAGCCACGTGCCTAGTGCTTGCACCCGCCACCGCACTTCTGGATGTACTTCCGGATGTGTAGGAGGGCCCAGCGAAAGACCTGGCGGCATAGCTACCCCGCAAACTACACCCGTCCCATCTAACCCTGGCACCGTTGACTGGGCGGTCTACGCCTTTGACTTTCGCCGGACGGGGTTTGACCGATGGACATTTTCACCTGGGTGTGATAGCCCAGCACATAGGTACACTTCGTATCAAGGTCCGGGTAGAACCCACCGCAAGATTCCCTCCGTTACTGCTAACGTGGCCGTTCCCCCCTCCGTGCGACGGCGGCGGCGATGTCGGTGAGGGGGTCACACCACGGAGCCCCGTGCCGGGTGCTTGCACCCGCCACCGCACTTCCGGACATGTAGGAGGGCCCAGCGAAAGACCTGGCGGCATAGCTACCCCCCAAACTACACCCGTCCCGTCTAACCCTGCGATAGTTGACCGGGTATAGCTACGCCTTTGACTTTCGCCGGACGGGGTTTGACCCTGACCCCGTCGTCCTCATATCCATCGATGCGTTGTCGCATCACCTCCTCTCTACCACGGTCCTGCTCGGCTATGTTTATCGGTGGCATGTCAAAGTTTGGCATATATCCGTGCGTGCGAAGGTGCTCAGCCATGTCCTTCTGATTTCTACGGTGACGTCTGGCACATCTCGCACAGGGGCATGGTGGGATAATTCTCATTGGACGACGGAATATCTCCTTCAAATACACATCGGTTTTCGCGATCCACTCTGATGTTACTCGATTCCGACGGATAAACCCACTGTACATCCACTGATTATCTGCCATCCTCTGCTTTTTTGCAAGCCACACAACATAATTAAGGATTCACTTAAATTAATCACATCAAATTTTCATTTTCTATCGCGTTGAATCCACCTATATCTCTAATAGGTAAAGATGGGTCCTAATCCCACCCGAGGATGTGTAGATTGAGTACGTTCTCCATTCTACCCCATTCCGAGACAAAATTTCGGCAGCACCTCTCCGCTGTTCTCCAGATACACGTCTCGGCAAATAGCCGAGAGAATGTGCTCCGGAGAACAATGGGGATGCGCCGCCGAAATCCTGTCTTGGAACGGGGTAGAACATGGAGAACATACCCAATCTATACATCCTCGGGCTGTCCGTGGAAAATGCTGAACAATCCAAAAGAGCTGCAGTGATAAATATGCAATTCAATGCATATTTATCGATGCAACCCTTTCGGACGGCAGACGCCTAGGTTACGCAACTTGACTTGAGAATGAAATCTAGTGACATGAAAAAATGGAGGAGATGGACTTGTAGCTCACCCTCGGCTGTAGGGGAAGGAGTCGAACAACAGAGGGATGCTCAGGGACCAACGCGTCGGACGACCGTCACTCCGATGAAATGCAACACCACAAAGCATGCAAATTCCATCGCGACAAACAATTTAGAACATCACAACTCATAGAGCATATTTAAAACATTTAAACATGCATTCATTTATTTTTGCATCATGTAGGCAAAAAAACTAACAACATTAACAATATATTCATCATCGTCATCACATATTCATCATCATCATCTATTCATCATCATCATTGATTCATCTCATCGAACAATTTTTTTTTGCAAGATATGCAATATATAGCATCTCATCGAACCACATATATAGCATTTTAACATAAAACATCAAAAAAAGCAGTAGCTAACCTATCAACAACATTTTTATATCTATCCATCTATATATCATGATGTAGTATCCACTCATCTATCCACCTATATATCAACAACATTTTTATTTCTCAACTAACCTATCAACAACATTTTTATATCTTATAATCCATCTATCTAACTATTTATATATCTAACTAATCTATCCATCTAAACCCTAAACTAACTAACCTATGATAGCAGCAGCAAGTAGCAAGCAGCGGCAGCAGCAGGAAGCAGCAACCAGCGGCAGCAGCAAGCAGCAAGCAGCAAGCGGCAGCGGCAGCAGGAAGTAGTGGCAGCAAAGCAGCAGAGCAAGCAGCAAGGGGCTCACCGGCGAGGCAGAGGCGGGGCGGGGCGGCGACGAGGTCGGGGCAGAGAAGGGCGGCGACGGGCGGGGCAGTGGCGTCGGCCGCCGGGGCAGTCGGGGACGGGGCGGTCGCAGCCGGGGATGGGGCCGCCGGGGAAAGGGCGGCCAAGGACGGATACGGGCCGGCCCGGCTCCGACAGCGGTTTTGGGGCGGCGCGGGCAGTGGGGGGTGGTGCGGCGGCGGTGGGGGAGGGAATGAGAGCGCCAGACTGACCAATTCCCAAAATGTTCATTTGTTGGGACATTGTAATATCTCGGTTGATTCAACGATCTCAATATACATTTTGGATCGCCTGGTACTAGACACTACAGTCATAGTATGCTTCATGCAATTCTCCGTATGGGTCATGCAATTCTTGGATGGGGTACCGTGGACCACTCTTCATGCAACTCTTGCATATCGAACAAACTAGTACTTTTCCTCATGAGTTTGCAACATTCAATATCACACTTGCTGTTGCTGTCGGTTAACTCAACTTGCTGGTGCTCCTGCCTTGTTTATATCTTCTCTGCGTTCCTAATTTTGACTATGCATTGTTTGTTGGTGTTAGGTCTCTGGATATGGTGTCGAGCGCTTTCTGCTAATGAGGAGTGAGAGTTTAGAAGAAGCTGAAATCATGAAAGAGATAGATGCTGGGAAGAAGGGATCAGACGTACAAGTCAATAGAGCTCGGACCGAGAATTGCGTAGCATATGGTTTCTTGCAGTTGATCATAGGAGACATTTCACTAGCCCACGTGTGTTTCCATTCAGTTTTTGGAAAAAATCACGGAAAATGCGGAAGCATGTGAGATATTACAAAGGGAGACGAATCGAATGCACACATGATGAAAACGAAATGGAAGGAGAACATGCCATGACACCTGACTTAATTCCTTCAATGGTCGTGACAACTTGTACCGATGAGATGAATTATACTGATTTTTTTGCTGGCGAAAGTTTTCAGAATATCTTGTTGATGAAAGCATGCACTGCTTTTCTCATGATTCCGTGGGTATGGTTGCCGTTATGAGCGTTTTAAGAACCAACCAAATTCTTTATTCCCAATCTTTGAGTGCTTGGTTAGCTTGAGCTTGTGCAGTCCTCATGTATTGATAGACAGATAAAATGATGCTTTGTGTCCGAATTTTCATCTGTAAGACAGGTCGACGTATTCACTAACTAGATAAAAAAAGTTGCCAATACCAGGAGGTTGGATACGTTTTACTGTCACGATAGTGATTAACACCCTGAAAAACTCAGAGAGGCTCCTTGTCTTGCTCTTATTCTGATGTGATGGCTTGATCCCAGCTCCGATTGAACCGCCATTACTGGAGGCCGGAAGGATGGGCAATAACAAAGAGAACGAATTAATGGCCTAGGATTGAGGTGGAGGGCTGGATCGTTAACGAAAAAGAAACAGGGAACACTGGGAGATTATCAGTATTTTGACTCGGATATCAATACTACATGGACATAGAAGATAGTTTGACTTTCTAATTACGAAGACTGAACTGACCTAACATATTAATTCCATAATACCCAGATGCTTCCAAAAACACAATCATGAAAGAGAGGAATACCTCACAATAATTGAAACTGGGTCCTTTCTATTTAATATCGATTTTTATCATCCAAAAAATTTCCAAATTTTGGTAGGAAATTTGCGGTTAGCCGAGCACTTTGCAAACATAGATTGTAATGCAAAAGTTGTTTTGTTGGTTAATTTACATGGCAGAAGTTGCCATAGTAAAAAGAAGTGGGACCACTAGCATCTTCTATCTTTTTTTTTAACGGGGCTGCTCCCGGCCCTGCATACTACGTGATGATGCAGCATCTATTAACAAGTCGCGAAAAAAGCAAAGCCACTTAGGCATTCTATTCTGAATGGATACAGATATAAAAACTATTGCACGACAGTAAATTTAATTTTGTTGTGGGACGGTTTTAGTTTTTAGCTTTTTTTTTACGAACATGCTGTCAGCGCAGCTTTTTCATTGAAAATGGGGGGGGGGGGGGGGGGGGGGGGGGGGGTGGGGGGAAACGGTCATACGGAGAAATTACAAGAGCATCAAAAAATGGGCCAATCACCATTCACTACGCTAGCACTATCCCTTTGTCAGCCTATCTTGGTTTAAGCGCATAAGCTGCCTGCGACGACCCGGCGGTCGTGCAAACATGTCTTGCTTCGTCGATCATCCTTGTCATCACCGCTTCATACAGTGGATGGTTGTTTGTTTGAAAATTCTGGCATTGCGCGCGTTCCATGTGGTCAACCTACTAGCTGAACAAGGAACTCCATTGTGTCGCTCCGCTCCGGTGATATGGGTGGTGGTCTGTCCGCCCATTGGTGATAGATGTGGTGGTGGAGACGGTATGCTAGGTCCAGCCAGCCAAAGTTGCAATAGCGCAGGATTTGCCTGCCAAAATTTGGATCGAGAAGGAGGCTGTGCACGCAAGTGAAGACATCTTCCCTGGGTCATTGCAGAGGGCGCACAAAGCCGCGTCATGCGGCCACCCTTTTCGCAAGCCACATCACAGTCAAGTGTTGCATCTGCCAGCATGGCTAGACAGGCAAAGATCTTGCATTACCCGGGCAACAGATTTCCATATGGGTATGAGTCGCTAAAACTGGCTCTGATGCAGCCTTCAAATTGCAATTAGGTAGGCCGATTTGGATGAATATTCGCATGGCCGCCAGTTCCAGCTCACCTGGTCAGGCTCATCACGGGAGGGACAGTATTGCTTAATGGCTGTTCACAAGGCTGTGATTCTCTTGTTGCTTGTGCAGACGGTACGTTTAGGTGTTGATTCCACTTCCATCGCCAATGGCCTGCGCCACGTGAGATTTTTCCGTGTGCAGTGCAGAAGAGCGGCGGGGTAAAAGCTTTGCAAACTAACTTCCGTGATGGCAGGCTCCTTCCAAAATAAAATCCCGCTCCACGTGCAAGCAGATGGAGAAAAACAACAGAGGCGTTGAAAGAGGGCGTTGCTTTGGGGTCAATGGGGGAGTTCGAGCCCTGCCATGGTTTGTGTTGATCGTTCCATGATTGCAAGCCATTCCATTCTGAGAGCATACTTTGGGGCAAGTTAGGTTGCGTGATTCACTAGGCCCCCAAATTCTTTGGCACTGCATACCAGCATTCCAGTTTGACAAGACCTTCCCCCAGCTCCAACTTCCACTGCGCTTCCACAGAAAACACGGCGAACTTGTTCGATCAATTTTGCACGCCATTGACGGGCAGACTGAAGAGCTATAATTGGAACAGGCATCGCCGATAGGACGCCTCCATCGACTACGTCCCAACCGACCATCAATTTGGAATTTGTCAACGCTAGTTGTCCTCCTTTCCATCCTCCCCACGATTTGGTTCGCAGATCGGTGCATATCCCTCTTTCAGTTGGAGTATGATAGAGGCATCCAAGCAAATATTTGCATGGGAAATCTTTAATTGGCAGCTCAAGGTCTTGTATGAGGTCGTTAAGGGCCATCCCGTCGCAGCAAATAGGGGGTGATGAAGATTTCGCCAGGGTTAGTGCGCCCCGTGGCCATCTCCAAAAAGCCGGAGCAGTTTGCATATAACAGGGCACGCTCTTTCTGGGCCGGGTTGATGAATGTCATCGCGTCATCAGCATAAGTGAAGTTCTGAAAGGTACTTTTGCAGCCCCGATCGGTCCAAGGATCCCATGCTCACAGGCTTTGTCAACATCGCAGCTAGGCAGTCACACAAGAACGAAAGGAAGAGAGCGAGGGGAGAGAGGAATCTCCCTGCCTAGGGCCCTTTGCAGGCTGATCTTTCCCGATGTACTCCATTTACCAAGACTTTAGTGGATGCCGAGCTGAGCAAAGCAGCAAGGCAATTTATGAATTTTCTTCCAAAGCCCCTCCCACGAGTAACCGAGTCAGGAAATCCCAGGAGACCGTATCAAATGCTCGCTGAATATCTATTTTGAGCATCAGAGCTGGTGTTTTGGATCTGGAAAAGCCTTGCCATGCCGTGACGTAACAAAAATTGTCTTGAATGGCTCGACCTTTGATGAAGGCGTTCTGACATGGTCTGTCTGATCAGGTCTTTCATTCTTAGCTGCAGGCGTGTTGCAAGATTAATTTGGTCACCAATTTGGCGAAGCTCACCACTAGGCTGATGGGCCTGAAGTCTTTGGCGTGGATGGCTCGCAGTTTTGGGCGCAGTAACATGTTTGCCTGATTCAGACGCATGGAGGTTGGCGTGGAGTCTGCTTGTTATGCCCTACGCAGCTGCGATGAGGTCGGTCTTGATAATGGGCCAACATCGTTGGTAAAGAGGCCTGTGTAACCGTCAGGTCCCGGCGCTCGGTTCCCATCCAGTTCTTTGATATTGGCGAGGATTCTTCTTCAGTGAATGGTGCATCCATATCGGTCATATCAATCCTCTCATAGCCAAGCTCCGCCAGATTGAGACGTATCTTGTTTTCTTTCGCCCCGAAGATTGGTTCACAAAAGAAATCGTGCATGGCCTTCACTTAGCGTCTTGGGCAGTGATGATATACGCCGTCCACATATCAGCCGATGATTGTAGTTTCTACGGGCCGTGCTGATGCCTGTTCTTGAAAAGGCGTGGCCGTGCATCCCTTCTTAATGCCTTGAACCTTGATTTTTGCCTCATGATTGTCGGTCCAGAGCTGCATATCAAGCCGTTGCACTTCAGAAGTGTTCTAAATTGCCTCCCCTCTGTTGTCAGACTTCGAACATCCATGGCTCTGTCCATCTGCCGATGAGTTCACTGGTGATTGCCGCTTCAGTTTGATGTCGTTGCAGAATTGGGCTTGCCATCGTCGAAGCTCTTTGGCCGTGGCGTCAAGCTTTCCCGCGAAACGTGGCAATCGGGTCGCCAGAGGTTGGGGCCCTATTCCAAGCGTGTGCGAACAGTTTCCTTGAAACCTCCAATTGCAAGCCAGTGGTTCGAATTCTGAAAACTCCGGTTGTGTTTGAACGCGTCTCACAATCAGCAGTAAAGGACAGTGGTCTGAAATTTCAGATGAAAGCGCCTGGAGCATGCAGTTTGGCATCGCCTCTTCCCACTCCCCATTTATCCGGATCCGACTAGCTCACCATGGTTGCACGTCTCTTGCTCATGCTCCAGTGTGTACCTACGCCGTGCAGGTAAAGGTCTTTCAGCTGCAGCTCATGTTGATGAGTTCCGACAGCGCTTGTAAAGGGATCTTCGGTTGATCCGTGGGTTGTTCTTGTCACAGCCCGTACGTGCAGTGAGGTTGAAATCGCCCACGATTGCTAGGGCCGTACCAGATGGGATAGGCTCTGACAGATTGCTGGTTGTTGGAGCAGGTAATTTTTTGTTCCCAACCTTGCGGTCCATAACACGTGAGTCCCCCTGGGCTCTCCTTGTGCTGTCTCGCCTACAACAGTCACTGAATGATCGTGTATCTCAATGGTGGAGAAAGAGTATGATCCCCTTTCCAAGCCATCAGACACAACCTCTAGTCCCATCAGCCGGCAGGTAGGTGAATACGGTGAATCGGTGCAACAACATATAATGCACCAGCCCTGTCAATGAAGGTTAATTTCGTCTCTTGCAAACACACTAGAGTACATTAGTACGATACACAAACTCCTTGACTACCGTCCTTCTCGCTGGGTTGTTTAGGCCCTGACATTCCAACACTAACAGTTGTCATTCATTGGAAAAACATGATCGACCACTTTTGCCAGCCCTAGCCAAAGCAGTGAGTGCCTCCAATTGGACTGGCGAGAGCGGGTCCTCGAACGCCTTGGGGGAGGCAGGAGGCGCTGATCTTCTGATTCGCCCCGCTCTGGGATTGCAAGCCCGCGCTTGGACATGATCAGGCGCCTTGCTGCTTCATGATGTTCCCCTCAGCCTCCGTGAACAGTTTCTTCTTACAGCTCACACTACCAGAAAAATAGGCGATGCCGACGGCCAAATATATGCCAACGGCCCCCGTCGGCATAGATAGGTGTATTCGACGGCACACCAAGCCGTCGGCGTAGATAAGAGTCGGCATATATCCATCTATGCCGACGGGGGCCGTCGGCATAGGTCGGGTCGCGGCATCGCGAGGGAAAGAAATATGCCTACGGCGGCCATCGGCAACCATGGGGCGGCTACCCGGGCGGCGGCGACGCGTTTGACGGCGTGACGACTACGCCGACGGTAAAAGGGCCGTCGGATAGGTATGCGCACGTCATCGATCCGCGTCGTCTGCCACGTAATCGATCCGAGCCGCTCGCCGGTCCGTTGGTGGGGATATCTATGCGAAGCGCCTTGGTGTCGGCATATGATGGCCCAAGGCCCTTGCCACGTCATCGATCCGGCCCTACGCCCCGTCATCGATCCATGGTTCTACGTTTCGTGCGTGATCTATGCCGACGGCATTGCGTAGCATAGATTTCTAATAATATTTTAATATTTATTTATTTTCTCTTTTTCTTTTATTTTTTCCAAAACTAATTTGATAACTTAAATGTGCCTTAGTACAGAAAAACATATCTCGATTATATATATACGATTGCCCCCCCCCCCCCACACGGGCCTTGCTTCCGTCGCGCACGGAGAGGGGAGACGGACGGGGTACCGGGGGGGGGTTAGCCATGCCGCCAGGTGTTGCGGTGGGCCCTCCTCAAGCTTGTGGAAGATGGTGGGAGGCGCAGGACCCGACAACGCGGCTCCGGGGTGTGCCCCCTCACGGGCATCGCTGCCGCTAGTTCCCGCGAGGGGGCAGGGAGGAAACGGCCACGTCGGGCCAACACGGAGGGAATCTTGGGGTGGGTTTGGCCGGGACGGTGTTGGGATGTGTAGCTAGTGGGCTGGGCTATGACAACCACGTGAAAAGGTCATAGGTCAAAACCCGTCCTGCGAAAGTCAAATGGCTAGATCCGGCGGTCGTGTGTCAGGGTTAGACGGGACGGGGTACCTGGGGGGGTAGCAATGCCACAGGTGTTGCGGTGGGCCCTCCTACGCTGTGGGAAGCGTGGGGTGGCAGGCGCAGGCACCCGACACGCGGCTCCGGGGGTGCCCCCCCTCAGGGAGTGCGTCCTGCCGCCGTGTCCCGGAGGAAGGGAAACGGCCGCGCCGGGCCGACACGGAGGGAATTTGGGATGGGTTGGGCCGGGACGATGTTGAGAGGTTGTAGCTATGGGGTGGGCTATGACAACCACGTGAAAAGGTCCACAGGCCAAACCCCGTCGGCGAAAGTCAAAGGGCTAGATCCCGGCGGTCGTCTGTGTCAGGGTTAGACGGGACGGGGTAGGTACCTGGGGGGTAGCAATGCGCAGGTGTTGCGGTGGGCCCTCCTACGCTTGTGGAAGCGTGGTGGTAGGCGCAAGGGCACACGGCAGCGGCTCCGGGGTGTGCCCCCCATCACGGCGTCACTGCCGCCGTGTCCCGGAGGAGGGGAAACGGCCACGTCGGGCCGACACGGAGGGAATCTTGGGATGGGTTGGGCCGGGACGGTGTTCGGAGGTGTTAGCTATGGGCTCGGCTATGACAACCATGTGAAAAGGTCCACGGCCCAACCCGTCCGGCGGAAGTTAAAGGGCTAGATCCGGCTGGTCGTTGTGTCAGGTGTTAGACGGGACGGGGTACCCTGGGGGGGGTAGCAATGCCACCAGGTGTTGCGGGGTGGGGACTCTAAGCTTGTGGAAGCGTGGTGGCAGGCGCAGTTAAACCGGCACGCAGCTCGGGGTGTGCCCCCCCCTCACGGCGTCGCTGCCGCCGTGTCCCGAAGGGGGGAAACTGCCACGTCGGCCAACACGGAGGGAATCCTAGGGTGGGTTGGGCCGGGACGGTGTTGGAAGTGTGTAGCTATGGGCTGGGCTATGACAACCACGTAAAAGGTCCATCGGTCAAACCCCGTCCTGCGAAAGTCAAAAGGCTAGTCCGGCGGTCTCTGTGTCGGTTAGACGGGACGGGTACCTGGGGGTAGCAATGCCGCCAGGTGTTGCGGTGTGGGCCCTCCTAGCTTGGGAAGCGGTGGTGGCAGGCGTAGGAACCGACACGCGACTCCGGGGTGTGCCCCCCTCACGGGCGGCGCTGCCGCGTGTCCCGGAGGGGAAGGAAACGGCCACGTCGGGCCGACACGGAGGGATCCTCGGTGGGTTGGGCGGGACGGTGTGGGAGTGGTGTAGCTATGGGCTGGGCTATGAAACCACGTGAAAAGGTCCAAGGATCAAACCCCGTCCTGCGAAAAGTCAAATGGCTAGATCCGACGGTCGTCTGTGTCAGGGTTAGACGGGACGGGGTACCTCGGGGGTAGCAATGCCACCAGGTGTTTGCGTGGGGCCTCCTATGCTTGTGTAATCTTGGTGGCAGGCGCAGGCAACCGGCACGCGGCCCGGGGTGGCCCACCCTCACGGGGTCGCTGCAGCCGTGTCCCTGAGGGGGGGAGGAACGGCAAAGTCGGGCCGACACGGAGGGAATCTTGGGATGGGTGCGGGCGGGACGGTGCTGGGAGTTGTAGTATGGGATGGGCTATGACAACCACATGAAAAGGTCCACCGGCCAAACCCGTCCGGCGAAAGTCAAAGGGCAGATCCGGCGGTCGTCTGTGTCAGGGTTAGACGGGACGGGGTACGTGGGGGGGTAGCATGCGCCAGTGTGTTGCGGTGGGCCCTTTACGCTTGTGGGAAGATGCGTTGGTGGCAGGCGCAGGCACCCGGCACGCGGCTCCGGGGTGTGCCCCCCTCACGGGCGTCGGCTGCCGCCGTGTTGGAGGGGGGGGAAACGACCACGTCAGGCCGACACGGAGGGAATCTTGGGAGGGTTGGGCCGGGATGGTGTTGGGAGGGTTGTAGCTATGGGCTGGGCTATGACAACCACATGAAAAGGTCCACGGCCAAACCAGTCCGGCGAAAGTCAAAGGGTATTTCTGCGGGGGGGTCGGGTCTGTGTCAGGTTGACGGGACGGGGTACCTAGGGGGGTAGCAATGGCGCCAGGTGTTGCGGTTGGGCCCTCCTACGCTTGTGGAAGCGTGGTGGCAGGCGAAGGTACCAGACACGTGGCTTCGGGGTGTGCCCCACCTCACGGGTGTCGTGAGGGGCACGGCGGGCAGCGACGTCCGTGAGGGGGGCAATCGATATACCATCGGGGTATATTTTTGTTTAGATAAGGCCACATTTATGTTGTGAAAAAAAAGAAATAAAACTAATTAAATAAAAAAATAAAAAAAATAAAAAAAAAATTTTGCTGAGTGGTACCTATGCGACGGCTTAGCCGTCGGCATAGATTGCCACGTGGCATGCCCATATATGCCGACGGCTAAGCCGTCGGCATAGGGAGACCTTATCCACACCGCAGCGCCCCCCCCCCCCCCTCCACTCATTCTCCTCCCCAACCCCGCACCGTCTACCCTTCCGCCCGCACGCCGACCCGCACCGCCGTCGTCTCCACATCCCCCACCGCCCACGCCACTCGCCCCCGCCCAACACCACCAACCGCCACATCCATCCCCCACCGACGCCCCCCGCACCGCCCACGCCACCCTCCTCCGCCCTCCCACCTCCGACCATCCTCCCGCTCCCCTCCCCTCTAACTCCTTGCTCCTCCCCTCCCTCTCTCCTCAACACCACACCGTTGGCCGTCCCCCATCTGCCCCCCAACTACCCTGCGCTCTGAGAAAACAAACAACCCAACACACCATCTCACCAACCCTCCCCCCATCTCCCTCGTCCTCTCTTCATTCCCTCCCCCCCCCTTCCACCCTCTTTGGTCCGTCCGCACCACCCCCCACTGCCCGCGCCTGCCACCACCAAACCTCTGTCGGAGCCGGGGCCGCCCTATCGCGTCCTTGTCCTCGCGGGTTGTGTTTCCTCCCATTTCCCCCTGTCGCCTCCGACTCTTCTCCCCATTCCCCCCACCCCCATCCCCGCTGTCGACCGCCCCGTCCCTACTCGTCCCCCGGCGGGGCCGACGCCAACTGGCCCCGCCCGTACGCCGCCCTTCCTGCCCCGACCCTATCGTCGCCCCCGCCTCCGCCCATCGCCTCTTCGTGGCCTCGCCGGTGAGGCCACCTTCTGCTTGCTCTGTCGGCTTGCTGCCACATCTTACTATACTAGTCTGCTGCCTTCTTCCTATCCACGCTTGCTGTTCTGCTTGTCTTCTGCCGCTGGTTTGCTGCTTCCTGCTGCTGGCCGCTGCTTTGCTACTTGCTGGCACGTGGCTTCTTGCTATCATAGTTAGTTAGTTTAGGGTTTCGATGGAATAGATTCTTCGATATATAAATGGTCGATAGCTGGACTTATCAGATAAAAATGCGTTGTGCTCTGTCGTTGCGCCATCCCCCTGTTGTTGCTCTCTGTAGTGGATAATGAGTGGATACTACATCATGATATATAGATGGATGATATAAAACTGTTGTTGATTAGGTTAGCTAACTCTACTGCTTTTTTGATGTTTTATGTTAAAATGCTATATAGTGTGGTTCGAATGAGATGCTATATATTGCATATCTTGCCAAAAAAAATTGTTCGTGAGATGAATCAATGATGATGATGAATAGATGATGATGATAATCTGGATGACGTGATGAATATATTGTTAATGTTGTAGTTTTTTGGCCTACATGATGCAAATAAATGAATGCATGTTTAAATGCTTCTCCTAAATCTGCTCTATGAGTTGTGATGTCTACTAACTTGTTTTGTCGGCGGATGGAATTGCATGCTTTTGTGGTGTTGCATTTCATCGGAGTGACGGTCCGTCCGCGCGTGGTTCCTGAGGGCATCCCGCTGTTGTTCGAGCTCCCCTTCCCCTACAACACAACACAGCCGATGGTGAGCTAACAATTCCATCTCCTCCATTTTTGCATGTCCTAGATTTCATTTTTCATTCTCAAGCAAGTGCGTAACCTAGGCGTCTGCCGTCCGAAAGGGTTGCAATCCATAAATATGCCTTGAATTGCCTATTTTACACTGTAGCCTTTTGGATTGTTCAGGCATTTTTCCACGGACAAAGCCCGAGGATGTATAGATTGGGTATGGTGTCTCTCATGTTCTACTACCCCGTTCCAAACAGGATTTCGGGCGGCGCATCCCATTGTTCTCCTCATGAGCACATTCTCTCGGCTATTTTCCTGAGACGTGTATCTGGAGCACAGGCGGAGCGGTGCTGGCGAAAACAAAATTTTTTTTTTGTCTCGGAATGGTGGGTCGAATGGGAGAACGTACTCAATCTACACATCCTCGGGTGGGATTAGGACCATCTTTCCTATTAAGATATTAGGTGGTATTCAATCAACGCGAAGAAATGAAAATTATTTGATGTGATTCATTTAGTGAATCCTTATTATGTTGTGTGGCTTGCAAAAAAGCAAGGATGGGCAGGATCAATCATGGATGTACGTGGGTTGTATAATCCTCATGAAGCGAGTAACAAAATCCCAAAGAGTTTATCGGCGAAAGACCGATGTTATTTGGGAAGGAGATATTCGCGTCGTCCAATTAGAATTATCCCACATGCCCCTGTGCGAGATGTTCCAGACGTCACCGTAGAAACTCAAAGGACATGGCTGAGCACCTTGTGCGGGGGGGGGGGGGGGGCGGGGGGTGCCCCCAGCCACACCACGCACGATAGATGCACAACTTTGACATGCCACCGATAACCATAGCCGAGCATACCGTGGTCTAGCTGAGGTGATGCGACAACGCATCATCGATGTAATATGAGGACGAGGGGTCATGGTCCAAACCTCCGTCCGTCGAAAGTCAAGGCTTAGCTATACCCGGTCAACTATCTGGGCAAAGTGTTAGACGGACGGGTGTAGTTTGGGGGGTATCTATGCGGCCAGGTCTTTCGGCTGGGCCCCTCCTACAGTTCGGGAAGGTGCGGTGTCGGGTGCAAGCACCCGGCACTGGGCTCCGTGGTGTGACCCCCTACCACGCCACCCCCCACCCGCTCACGCTACAGTCTCCTCCGCCTTAGCACGGAGGGGGAACGGCCACGTTGCATTAACGAGGGAATCATTGCGTGGGTTCTACCGCGTACCTGATACGAAGTGTACCTATGTGCCTGGCTAATCACAACCCGGTGAAAATTTCCATCGGTCAAACCCCGCCATGATAGTCAAAGAGCATAGCTAGGCCCGTCAACTCTCGCAGGGTTATATACGGGACGGTGTTTTGGGGGGTATCTATGCCGCCAGGTCTTCGCTGGCCCTCCTACATGTCGCGGAATTGGCGGGGGCGGGTGCAAGCAACCCGGCACTGGGCTCCGTGGTATGACCCCCCTCACCGACATCGTAGCCCGCCGTCTTTCAGCGGAGGGTGGAACGCGCCACGTCGGGCAGTACGGAGGGAATCTTGCGGTGGGGTGCTGCCAGGACCTTGATACGAGTGGTAACCTATGTGCTGGGCTATCACACCCAGGTGAAATGTCCATCGTCAAACCCCGTCGCAAAGGCGAAGTCAAATGCGTAGACCGGCACCAGTCACGTTGCCAGGGTTATATTGGACGGGTGTAGTTTGTCGGGGTAGGCTAATGTCGCCCGGTCTTCGCTGGGGCCCTCCCTACACATCCGTAAGTAACATCCAGAAGTGCGGTGGCGGTGGGGCAAGCATCTAGCACGTGGCTCCGTGGTGTTGATCACGCCTCACCGACGTCGGTCCACCGCCGTCGACGGATGGTGGAACGGAACCTGAGCCCAAGATACACTCGTGGCGTATCTGCTGTGTGTGTTTATGTCTAAACATAATAACGACAATATTTAACTACGTTTTATTTTTTTTTTAATTATTTTATAAAAAAATCATTAAAATTTTGAAAATATCTATGGCCGACGGCATAGCTTCCGGCCCAGTCCTCGGATCGATGAGGTGGCCATTGTTAGGGATATGGCCGACGGTGGCCGTCGCATAGCCCACCCTTCTCACGATTATACCGGCCTCTCTCCGTCCACCATCCCTCTCGCTCCCAGACCCGACGGCTTGCCCCTACCAGACCCGCGCC
Source organism: Thinopyrum elongatum (assembly GCA_011799875.1). Lineage (NCBI taxonomy): Eukaryota > Viridiplantae > Streptophyta > Magnoliopsida > Poales > Poaceae > Thinopyrum > Thinopyrum elongatum. Next base: position 65,892,321 of record CM022303.1, read on the forward strand.
GCTGCCGCCGCCCTCCGCGCCAGCCGCCCTCTCCCGGCGCCTGCCACGTGCCCTGCCCGCCCCCTCCCCCTCCGCCGTCCCTCCCCTACCCCTCCCACAGCCCTTCCGCGTGGCCGCCTCCTCGCCCCTCCCCTTCCCCTCCCCTTCCCCCTCCCTCCCCTTCCCCATCCCCTAACCTCCTTACCCTCCCGGGAAAGCCGCTCCTGCGGCCGCCCGCACCACCCTCCACTCCGTACCCTCCCCGGCCCATGTCCCGCCCCGCTCCTGCCACTGCCCCTCCCCCTGCCACGTCCCTCCCGCTCCTCCCCTACCACCGCCCCGGACTCCCATTTCCGTTCCTCCCCGCACCACCCTCCCCCCCTCCCCCCCCCCTACGTGCGCTCCTCTCTGCCTCCTCTCTCTTCTTGCTTTTTTTTTAACTTATCTCTAGTTTTTTTTTTATGGATGGATGATGATGATGATGATGTTAGTTTTAGAATGGTGATTGCTGATTATGATTTATTGATGATGATTAATTATGTTTGTTGATGAATGAATGATATGTTGTTGGCTATAATCTTACATGCTAAAAATTTTAATGAATGATTAATGATGATGATGCGCTATGCTAGATTGATGTTATATGGTCCTTGATAAAAATAGATAGTGGGAGAAAAAATAGTATTTGAGAAAAAAACGTTTGGGCTAAAAATGTTAACTTGGCTAAAAACGCACGGAGGGGGGAAACGCATATTAATAATGAAGATGTTGATGGTCTTGCTAAAAATAGATATTTGATGTGATGATCTAATTGTTTTGTCGGTTAAATTTATCAGGCTTGTGGTGTTGCATCTCTTTGAGTCATCATTTCGAAGTTGTTGGTCGTAAAAAAACAAACAAAATCCCGCCGCTACAAAAAAAGTTTGACTTTTCCTCTACCAAGCCTAGGGTGGCTAACAATCCAGACCCTTCCTCCTACTCTCTTTTAAATCATGTCACGAGATTAATTATCACGTCAAGTCGCGTAACCTAGCGTCTCCCGTCGCAAAGGGTTGCTCGATAAATCATGCATTCAATTGCTATTTATCACGCAAACTCTTTTGGATTTTTCAGGCGTTTCCACGGACAAAGGATGGCCCGAGGATTATACATTAGGACGTTCTCGCATGCTCTACCCTACCCCGTTCCGAGACTAAATTTCGGCGGCGTCTCCCCATTGTTCTCCGGAGCACATTTCTCTCGGCTATTAGCCGAGACGTGTACTGGAGAACGTGGGGAGGGGCTGCCGAAATGTTTGTTCTCTAACGGGGTAGAATGAGACGTACTCATCTACACATCCTCAGGGTGGCATAGACCATCTTTACCGTATTAGAGATGTAGGTGGATTCAACGTGTTAGAAATGAATTTTGACTGTGATTAAATTAAGTGAATTCCTTATTATGTTGTCGGCTTGTAATAAAAGCAGAGGAATGGCAGATAATCAGTTGGATGACAGTGGGTTTTTTTCTGTCGAAATCGATTTGAACATCAGAGTGGATCATGAAAACTGATGTGTGTGATTTGAGAGGAGATATTCCGTTAGTCCAAATAGAATTAATCCACCATGCCCCCTGTGCGAGATGGTTCCAGACATCACCGGGAATCAGAAGGAGCAATGACTGACCACCATTGCGCACGGCAGGATTATGCCGACTTTGACTGCCGCCGATAAAATTAGCCGAGCATGGACCGTGGTCGAGATGAGGTGTGCGACAACGCATCGATGGTTTGATGAAAAACAAAAAAAGGACGTACGGGGTCAGGGACATGCGTAGAAGATGATGTCATTGTTGCAGAAACGGCAAATGCGACACCTCAGTAGAATGAACCGGAGGAGCCGGAGGCAACCGCAAAGGCCTTCTTGGAGGTATTTGGCCGTCGCGAGAAACCTCTTTATTCTGGTGCGAAAATATCTCATTGTGCCATCTCGCACTGATTGCAGTCAAGGCTGAGTACGGCTGTAGGCCAGAAAGGCTTCTAAGCATTCCTGGGAGTATGGGCTAACAGCCGTCCCCTGAGGGTCATGAACTGCGAAGCATTTACGGCTACAAAGAAAATCATGACAGGCTGTGATCTCTATGGATTTATGAGAAACATGATTTTGTCCGAAGAAATTGCCTTTTGTTTAGAAGGCACAGTATGCGGATGACAAGTACTGTAGGGATGCGGTTCGTCTGCGGTACCCTGGGGTTTCGTTGAGATGTTAGAAAAAGCACTAGGGCTATCCATCCCCGTTTAGGTTCTGTTCGGTAATCCCTCCATTTCCATAGAAGACTGCAAGCTGCCTTTTCATACGTATGAGTGCTGCCCAATGATGAAGTGGGGGCACAGGAATGGTATAACGATAAGGTACAATCCAAATAAAATCGTACATCCATCGGAAGGCGAAGCATATGGAAGTCGTTCGATGAAGGAATAACCGCCGAGGACGGCAGCCGAGGCTGGGAGATGCAGCATAGGCCATATATCAGGTGAGGGTTCAATCCATATGGTATGTCGTCCAATCCATGACTGCTGGGCTGGCGGTGCGCGTGTTTGCTATTCCCGTATCATCTTCGCTCGCCATATGCCGCTGAGATGGGGCAATCGCAAGACCATGTTCTTGTTGTGGCGCTCACTTCATCGGGGCCGGGCCTGAATACCGGCGCGGGGAAGTTGCAATTGGGTGTGTTTTATATTGATTACTGGTGCAGCCGCTGGTGGATTGAAAAATTTGCATGCATTTTGTTGTAGTGCTTGATTCCCGAGGTTGACATAATATCGACCGTGCGGGATTGGCATGGCAATAGTAAATTTCTTGGATGAAGAGTTGTGTTGTGGCACATAATTCGGCCATGGGGGGGGCATGACTTTCCCGGCTGATGTCTTGCTATCGTGGTGGGGGCGGATGGTGTACAGTGGAATGAGCCATGGCAGCCCGTGCAGTGTGGCTATGCATGGGGTCTGGCTGCGGAAAAAAAAAAAAAAAATGATTTGGCTGGTAAGTAGGGTGGCAAGTATGTAGGCGACCTTGACTACCTTGGGCTCGCTAGTTCCCTCGTCTTCTCTCAGACCATGGACCAGACAGGGAAGAGCACAGAAGAACTTCTTCACGAAGAGGGTGCCGTGGTTTTGTTCAAACATCAAGTACCGTACTCTAGTATGTCCAACATTGTTTTTCGTGGGGGCTAGATTCTTGGCTCCTGTGCTTTGCAAGCTAATAAGGCTACTCAGCTCAAGCTCTAAACGTCAAAGGCCAAGCCTCAACGGCGTATAAGCGTCAGAAGCGCTTCAGAGGAACTAATGGTGTAGACGCTACAAATTGGCCTTGCCAGTCATTACGTCGCCCTCTCTTCGCATCTTCGCGGCCATTTCTAAGGAGCCCCATGCAACTTCTTGAGCAATCATCGTATGTGATGGCAGCACGAAAAGTAATGTCGCAGAGTCCGCAGCTTTTT